>OZ017742.1:54391269-55709981 GCA_963969285.1 Odontomyia ornata | reverse complement strand
TGGTTTTTGGTTTTTGGTTTTTGGTTTTTGGTTTTTGGTTTTTGGTTTTTGGATTTTGGTTTTTGGTTTTTGGTTTTTGGTGTTTGGTTTTTGGTTTTTGGTTTTTGGTTTTTGGTTTTTGGTTTTTGGTTTTTGGTTTTTGGTTTTTGGTTTTTGGTTTTTGGTTTTTGGTTTTTGGTTTTTGGTTTTTTGTTGTTGGTTTTTGGTTTTTGGTTTTTGGTTTTTGGTTTTTGGTTTTTGGTTTTTGGTTTTTGGTTTTTGGTTTTTGGTTTTTGGTTTTTGGTTTTTGGTTTTTGGTTTTTGGTTTTTGGTTTTTGGTTTTTGGTTTTTGGTTTTTGGTTTTTGGTTTTTGGTTTTTGGTTTTTGGTTTTTGGTTTTTGGTTTTTGGTTTTTGGTTTTTGGTTTTTAGTTTTTGGTTTTTGGTTTTTGGTTTTTGGTTTTTGGTTTTTGGTTTTTGGTTTTTGGTTTTTGGTTTTTGGTTTTTGGTTTTTGGTTTTTGGTTTTTGGTTTTTGGTTTTTGGTTTTTGGTTTTTGGTTTTTGGTTTTTGGTTTTTGGTTTTTGGGTTTGGTTTTTGGTTTTTGGTTTTTGGTTTTTGGTTTTTGGTTTTTGGTTTTTGGTTTTTGGTTTTTGGTTTTTGGTTTTTGGTTTTTGGGGTTTTTGGTTTTTGGTTTTTGGTTTTTGGTTTTTGGTTTTTGGTTTTTGGTTTTTGGTTTTGGTTTTTGGTTTTTGGTTTTGGTTTTTGGTTTTTGGTTTTTGGTTTTTGGTTTTTGGTTTTTGGTTTTTGGTTTTTGGTTTTTGGTTTTTGGTTTTTGGTTTTTGGTTTTTGGTTTTTGGTTTTTGGTTTTTGGTTTTTGGTTTTTGGTTTTTGGTTTTTGGTTTTTGGTTTTTGGTTTTTGGTTTTTGGTTTTTGGTTTTTGGTTTTTGGTTTTTGGTTTTTGGTTTTTGGTTTTTGGTTTTTGGTTTTTGGTTTTTGGTTTTTGGTTTTTGGTTTTTGGTTTTTGGTTTTTGGTTTTTGGTTTTTGGTTTTTGGTGTTAGGTTTTTGGTTTTCGGTCTTTGGTTTTTGGTTTTTGGTTTTTGGTTTTTGTTTTATGGTTTTTGGTTTTTGGTTTTTGGTTTTTGCTTTTTGGTTTTTGGTTTTTGGTTTTTGGTTTTTGGTTTTTGGTGTTAGGTTTTTGGTTTTCGGTCTTTGGTTTTTGGTTTTTGTTTTATGGTTTTTGGTTTTTGGTTTTTGGTTTTTGCTTTTTGGTGTTAGGTTTTTGGTTTTCGGTCTTTGGTTTTTGGTTTTTGGTTTTTGGTTTTTGTTTTATGGTTTTTGGTTTTTGGTTTTTGGTTTTTGCTTTTTGGTTTTGGTTTTTGGTTTTTGGTCTTTGGTTTTTGGTTTTTGGTTTTTGGTTTTTGGTTTTTATTTTATGGTTTTTGGTTTTTGGTTTTTGCCTTTGGTTTTTGGTTTTTGGTTTTGGGTTTTTGGTTTTGGGTTTTTGGTTTTGGGTATTTGGTTTTTGGTTTTTGGTTTTTGGTTTTTGGTTTTTGGTTTTGGTTTTTGGTTTCTTGTTTTTGGTTTTTGATTTTTGGTTTTTGGTTTTTGGTTTTGGTTTTGGTTTTTGGTTTTTGGTTTTTGGTTTTTGGTTTTTGGTTTTCGGTTTTTTGGATTTTGGTTTTTCGTTTTTGGTTTTTAGTTTATGGTTTTTTGTTTTTGGTTTTTGGTTTTTGGTTTTTGGTTTTTGGTTTTTGGTTTTTGGTTTTTGGTTTTTGGCTTTTGGTTTTTGGTTTTTGGTTTTTGGTTTTTGGTTTTTGGTTATTGGTTTTTGACTTTTGGTTTATGGTTTTTGGGTTTTGGTTTTTGGTTATTGGTTTTTGGTTTTTGGTTTTTGGTTTTTGGTTTTTGGGTTTTGGTTTTTGGTTTTTGGTTTTTGGTTTTTGGTTTTTGGTTTTTGGTTTTTGGTTTTTGGTTTTTGGTTTTTGGTTTTTGGTTTTTGGTTTTTGGGTTTTGGTTTTTGGTTTTTGGTTTTCGGTTTTCGGTTTTTGGTTTTTGGTTTTTGGTTTTTGGTTATTGGTTTTTGGTTTTTGGTTTATGGTTTTTGGGTTTTGGTTTTTGGTTATTGGTTTTTGGTTTTTGGTTTTTGGTTTTTGGTTTTTGGGTTTTGGTTTTTGGTTTTTGGTTTTTGGTTTTTGGTTTTTGGTTTTTGGTTTGTGGTTTTTGGTTTTTGGTTTTTGGTTTTTGGTTTTTGGTTTTTGGGTTTTGGTTTTTGGTTTTTGGTTTTCGGTTTTCGGTTTTTGGTTTTTGGTTTTTGGTTTTTGGTTTTTGGGTTTTGGTTTTTGATTTTTGGTTTTTGGTTTTTGGTTTTCTGATTTTGGTTTTTTGTTGTTGGTTTTGTGTTTTTGGTTTTTTGTTTTTGGTTTTTGGTTTTTTGGTTTTTGGTTTTTGGTTTTTGGTTTTTGGTTTTTGGTTTTTGATTTTTGGTTTTTGGTTTTTGGTTTTTGGTTTTTGGCTTTTGGTTTTTGGTTTTTGGTTTTTGGTTTTTGGTTTTTGTTTATTGGTTTTTGGTTTTTGGTTTTTGGCTTTTGGTTTTTGGTTTTTGGTTTTTGTTTTTTGGTTTTTGGTTATTGGTTTTTGGTTTTTGGTTTTTGGTTTTTGGGTTTTGGTTTTTAGTTATTGGCTTTTGGTTTTTGGTTTTTGGTTTTTGGGTTTTGGTTTTTGGTTTTTGGTTTTTGGTTTTTGGTTTTTGGTTTTTGGTTTTTGGTTTTTGGTTTTTGGTTTTTGGTTTTTGGTTTTTGGTTTTTGGTTTTTGGTTTTTGATTTTTGGTTTTTGGTTTTTGGTTTCTTGA
Organism: Odontomyia ornata; assembly: GCA_963969285.1. Classification (NCBI taxonomy): domain Eukaryota; kingdom Metazoa; phylum Arthropoda; class Insecta; order Diptera; family Stratiomyidae; genus Odontomyia; species Odontomyia ornata. Next base: position 55,707,153 of record OZ017742.1, on the reverse strand, counting down.
TTTTGGTTTTTTGTTGTTGGTTTTGTGTTTTTGGTTTTTTGTTTTTGGTTTTTGGTTTTTTGGTTTTTGGTTTTTGATTTTTGGTTTTTGGTTTTTGGTTTTTTGATTTTGGTTTTTTGTTGTTGGTTTTGTGTTTTTGGTTTTTTGTTTTTGGTTTTTGGTTTTTTGGTTTTTGGTTTTTGTTTTTTGGTTTTTGGTTTTTGGTTTTTGGTTTTTGGTTTTTGGTTTTTGGTTTTTGGTTTTTGGTTCTTGGTTTTTGGATTTTGGTTTTTGGTTTTTGGTTTTTGGTTTTTGGTTTTTGGTTTTTGGTTTTTGGTTTTTTGTTTTTGGTTTTTGGTTTTTGGTTTTTGGTTTTTGGTTTTTGGTTTTTGGTTTTTGGTTTTTGGTTTTTGGTTTTTGGGTTTTGGTTTTTGGTTTTTGGTTTTCGGTTTTCGGTTTTTGGTTTTTGGTTTTTGGTTTTTGGTTTTTGGTTTTTGGTTTTTGGTTTTTGGTTTTTGGTTTTTGGTTTTTGGTTTTTGGTTTTTGGTTTTTGGTTTTTTGTTTTTGGTTTTTGGTTTTTGATTTTTGGTTTTTGGTTTTTGGTTTTTTGATTTTGGTTTTTGGTTGTTGGTTTTGTGTTTTTGGTTTTTTGTTTTTGGTTTTTGGTTTTTTGGTTTTTGGTTTTTGTTTTTTGGTTTTTGGTTTTAGGTTTTTGGTTTTTGGTTTTTGGTTTTTGGTTTTTGGTTTTTGGTTTTTGGTTTTTGGTTTTTGGTTTTTGGTTTTTGGTTTTTGGTTTTTGTTTTTTTGGTTTTTGGTTTTTGGTCTTTGGTTTTTGGTTTTTGGTTTTTGCTTTTTGGTTTTTGGTTTTGGTTTTTTGTTTTTGGTTTCTGGTTTTTGGTTTTTGGTTTTTGGTTTTTGGTTTTTGGTTTTTGGTTTTTGGTTTTTGGTTTTTTGGTTTTTCAGTTTTTGGTTTTTGGTTTTTGGTTTTTGGTTTTTGGTTTTTGGTTTTTTGGTTTTTGGTTTTTGGTTTTTTGGTTTTTGGTTTTTGGTTTTTGGTTTTTGGTTTTTGGTTTTTGGTTTTTGGTTTTTGGTTTTGGTTTTTGGTTTTTTGTTTTTGGTTTTTGGTTTTTGGTTTTTCGTTTTTGGTTTTTGGTTTTTGGTTTTTGGTTTTTGGTTTTTGGTTTTTGGTTTTTGGTTTTTGGTTTTTGGTTTTTGGTTTTTGGTTTTTGGTTTTTGGTTTTTGGTTTTTGGTTTTTGGTTTTTGGTTTTTGGTTTTTGGTTTTTGGTTTTTGGTTTTTGGTTTTTGGTTTTTGGTTTTTGGTTTTTGGTTTTTGGTTTTTGGTTTTTGGTTTTTGGTTTTTGGTTTTTGGTTTTTGGTTTTTGGTTTTTGGTTTTGGTTTTTGGTTTTTGGTTTTTGGTTTTGGTTTTTGGTTTTTGGTTTTTGGTTTTTGGGTTTTGGTTTTTGGTTTTTGGTTTTTGGTTTTTGGTTTTTGGTTTTTGGTTTTTGGTTTTTGGTGTTTGGTTTTTGGTTATTGGTTTTTGGGTTTTGGTTTTTGGCTTTTGGTTTTTGGTTTTTGGTTTTTGTTTTTTGGTTTTTGGTTTTTGGTTTTTGGTTTTTGGTTTTTGGTTTTTGGTTTTTGGTTTTTGTTTTTCGTGTTTTGGTTTTTGGTTTTTGGTTTTTGGTTTTTGGTTTTTGGTTTTTGGTTTTTGGTTTTTGGTTTTTGGTTTTTGGTTTTTGGTTTTTGGTTTTTGGTTTTTGGTTTTTGGTTTTTGGTTTTTGGTTTTTGTTTTTCGTGTTTTGGTTTTTGGTTTTTGGTTTTTGGTTTTTGGTTTTTGGTTTTTGGTTTTTGGTTTTTGGTTTTTGGTTTTTGGTTTTTGGTTTTTGGTTTTTGGTTTTTGGTTTTTGGTTTTTGGTTTTTGGTTTTTGGTTTTTGGTTTTTGGTTTTTGGTTTTTGGTTTTTGGTTTTTGGTTTTTGGTTTTTGGTTTTTGGTTTTTGGTTTTTGGTTTTTGGTTTTTGGTTTTGGTTTTTGATTTTTGGTTTTTGGTTTTTGGTTTTTTGATTTTGGTTTTTTGTTGTTGGTTTTGTGTTTTTGGTTTTTTGTTTTTGGTTTTTGGTTTTTTGGTTTTTGGTTTTTGTTTTTTGGTTTTTGGTTTTTGGTTTTTGGTTTTTGATTTTTGGTTTTTGGTTTTTGGTTTTTGGTTTTTGGTTTTTGATTTTTGGTTTTTGGTTTTTGGTTTTTTGATTTTGGTTTTTTGTTGTTGGTTTTGTGTTTTTGGTTTTTTGTTTTTGGTTTTTGGTTTTTTGGTTTTGGTTTTTGTTTTTTGGTTTTTGGTTTTTGGTTTTTGGTTTTTGGTTTTTGGTTTTTGGTTTTTGGTTTTTGGTTTTAGGTTTTTGGTTTTTGGTTTTTGGTTTTTGGTTTTTGGTTTTTGGGTTTTGGTTTTTGGTTTTGGTTTTCGGTTTTCGGTTTTTGGTTTTTGGTTTTTGGTTTTTGGTTTTTGGTTTTTGGTTTTTGGTTTTTGGTTTTTGGTTTTTGGTTTTTGGTTTTTGGTTTTTGGTTTTTGGTTTTTGGTTATTGGTTTTTGGTTTTTGGTTTTTGGTTTTTGGGTTTTGGTTTTTGGTTTTTGGTTTTCGGTTTTCGGTTTTTGGTTTTTGGTTTGTGGTTTTTGGTTTTTGGTTTTTGGGTTTTGGTTTTTGGTTTTTGGTTTTTGGTTTTTGGTTTTTGGTTTTTGGTTTTTGGTTTTTGGTATTTGGTTTTTGGTTATTGGTTTTTGGTTTTTGGTTTTTGGTTTTTGGGTTTTGGTTTTTGGTTTTTGGTTTTCGGTTTTCGGTTTTTGGTTTTTGGTTTTTGGTTTTTGGTTTTTGGTTTTTGGTTTTTGGTTTTTGGTTTTTGGTTTTTGGTTTTTGGTTTTTGGTTTTTGGTTTTTGGTTTTTGTTTTTGGTTTTTGGTTTTTGATTTTTGGTTTTTGGTTTTTGGTTTTTTGATTTTGGTTTTTGGTTGTTGGTTTTGTGTTTTTGGTTTTTTGTTTTTGGTTTTTGGTTTTTTGGTTTTTGGTTTTTGTTTTTTGGTTTTTGGTTTTAGGTTTTTGGTTTTTGGTTTTTGGTTTTTGGTTTTTGGTTTTTGGTTTTTGGTTTTTGGTTTTTGGTTTTTGGTTTTTGGTTTTTGTTTTTTTGGTTTTTGGTTTTTGGTCTTTGGTTTTTGGTTTTTGGTTTTTGCTTTTTGGTTTTTGGTTTTGGTTTTTTGTTTTTGGTTTCTGGTTTTTGGTTTTTGGTTTTTGGTTTTTGGTTTTTGGTTTTTGGTTTTTGGTTTTTGGTTTTTTGGTTTTTCAGTTTTTGGTTTTTGGTTTTTGGTTTTTGGTTTTTGGTTTTTGGTTTTTTGGTTTTTGGTTTTTGTTTTTTGGTTTTTGGTTTTTGGTTTTTGGTTTTTGGTTTTTGGTTTTTGGTTTTTGGTTTTTGGTTTTTGGTTTTTGGTTTTTTGTTTTTGGTTTTTGGTTTTTGGTTTTTCGTTTTTGGTTTTTGGTTTTTGGTTTTTGGTTTTTGGTTTTTGGTTTTTGGTTTTTGGTTTTTGGTTTTTGGTTTTTGGTTTTTGGTTTTTGGTTTTTGGTTTTTGGTTTTTGGTTTTTGGTTTTTGGTTTTTGGTTTTTGGTTTTTGGGTTTTGGTTTTTGGTTTTTGGTTTTTGGTTTTTGGTTTTTGGTTTTTGGTTTTTGGTTTTTGGTTTTTGGTTTTTGGTTTTTGGTTTTTGGTTTTTGGTTTTTGGTTTTTGGTTTTTGGTTTTTGGTTTTTGGTTTTTGGTTTTTGGTTTTTGGTTTTTGGTTTTTGGTTTTTGGTTTTTGGTTTTTGGTTTTTGGTTTTTGGTTTTTGGTTTTTGGTTTTTGGTTTTTGGTTTTTGGTTTTTGGTTTTTGGTTTTTGGTTTTTGGTTTTTGGTTATTGGTTTTTGGTTTTTGGTTTTTGGTTTTTGGGTTTTGGTTTTTGGTTTTTGGTTTTCGGTTTTCGGTTTTTGGTTTTTGGTTTGTGGTTTTTGGTTTTTGGTTTTTGGGTTTTGGTTTTTGGTTTTTGGTTTTTGGTTTTTGGTTTTTGGTTTTTGGTTTTTGGGTTTTGGTTTTTAGTTATTGGTTTTTGGTTTTTGGTTTTTGGTTTTTGGGTTTTGGTTTTTGGTTTTTGGTTTTTGGTTTTTGGTTTTTGGTTTTTGGTTTTTGGGTTTTGGTTTTTGGTTTTTGGTTTTTGGTTTTTGGTTTTTGGTTTTTGGTTTTTGGTTTTTGGTTATTGGTTTTTGGTTTTTGGTTTTTGGTTTTTGGTTTTTGGTTTTTGGGTTTTGGTTTTTGGTTTTTGGTTTTCGGTTTTCGGTTTTTGGTTTTTGGTTTTTGGTTTTTGGTTTTTGGTTTTTGGTTTTTGGTTTTTGGTTTTTGGTTTTTGGTTTTTGTTTTTCGTGTTTTGGTTTTTGGTTTTTGGTTTTTGGTTTTTGGTTTTTGGTTTTTGGTTTTTGGTTTTTGGTTTTTGGTTTTTGGTTTTTGGTTTTGGTTTTTGGTTTTTGGTTTTTGGTTTTTGGTTTTTGGTTTTTGGTTTTTGGTTTTTGGTTTTGGTTTTGGTTTTTGGTTTTTGGTTTTTGGTTTTTGGTTTTTGGTTTTTGGTTTTTGTTTTTGTTTTTTTGGTTTTTGGTTTTTGGTTTTTGGTTTTTTGGTTTTTGGTTTTTGGTTTTTGGTTTTTGGTTTTTGGTTTTTGGTTTTTGGTTTTTGGTTTTTGGTTTTTGGTTTTTGGTTTTTGGTTTTTGGTTTTTGGTTTTGGTTTTTGGTTTTTGGTTTTTGGTTTTTGGTTTTTGGTTTTTGGTTTTTGGTTTTTGGTTTTTGGTTTTTGGTTTTTGGTTTTTGGTTTTTGGTTTTTGGTTTTTGATTTGTGGTTTTTGGTTTTTGGTTTTTTGATTTGGTTTTTTGTTGTTGGTTTTGTGTTTTTGGTTTTTTGTTTTTGGTTTTTTGGTTTTTGGTTTTTGTTTTTTGGTTTTTGGTTTTTGGTTTTTGGTTTTTGGTTTTTGATTTTTGGTTTTTGGTTTTTGGTTTTTGGTTTTTGGTTTTTGATTTTTGGTTTTTGGTTTTTGGTTTTTTGATTTTGGTTTTTTGTTGTTGGTTTTGTGTTTTTGGTTTTTTGTTTTTGGTTTTTGGTTTTTTGGTTTTTGGTTTTTGTTTTTTGGTTTTTGGTTTTTGGTTTTTGGTTTTTGGTTTTTGGTTTTTGGTTTTTGGTTTTTGGTTTTTGGTTTTTGGTTTTTGGTTTTTGGTTTTTGGTTTTTGGGTTTTGGTTTTTGGTTTTTGGTTTTCGGTTTTCGGTTTTTGGTTTTTGGTTTTTGGTTTTTGGTTTTTGGTTTTTGGTTTTTGGTTTTTGGTTTTTGGTTTTTGGTTTTTGGTTTTTGGTTTTTGGTTTTTGGTTTTTGGTTATTGGTTTTTGGTTTTTGGTTTTTGGTTTTTGGGTTTTGGTTTTTGGTTTTTGGTTTTCGGTTTTCGGTTTTTGGTTTTTGGTTTGTGGTTTTTGGTTTTTGGTTTTTGGGTTTTGGTTTTTGGTTTTTGGTTTTTGGTTTTTGGTTTTTGGTTTTTGGTTTTTGGTATTTGGTTTTTGGTTATTGGTTTTTGGTTTTTGGTTTTTGGTTTTTGGTTTTTGGGTTTTGGTTTTTGGTTTTTGGTTTTCGGTTTTCGGTTTTTGGTTTTTGGTTTTTGGTTTTTGGTTTTTGGTTTTTGGTTTTTGGTTTTTGGTTTTTGGTTTTTGGTTTTTGGTTTTTGGTTTTTGGTTTTTGGTTTTTTGTTTTTGGTTTTTGGTTTTTGATTTTTGGTTTTTGGTTTTTGGTTTTTTGATTTTGGTTTTTGGTTTTTGGTTGTTGGTTTTGTGTTTTTGGTTTTTTGTTTTTGGTTTTTGGTTTTTTGGTTTTTGGTTTTTGTTTTTTGGTTTTGGTTTTAGGTTTTTGGTTTTTGGTTTTTGGTTTTTGGTTTTTGGTTTTTGGTTTTTGGTTTTTGGTTTTTGGTTTTTGGTTTTTGGTTTTTGGTTTTTGGTTTTTGGTTTTTGTTTTTTTGGTTTTTGGTTTTTGGTCTTTGGTTTTTGGTTTTTGGTTTTTGCTTTTTGGTTTTTGGTTTTGGTTTTTTGTTTTTGGTTTCTGGTTTTTGGTTTTTGGTTTTTGGTTTTTGGTTTTTGGTTTTTGGTTTTTGGTTTTTGGTTTTTTGGTTTTTCAGTTTTTGGTTTTTGGTTTTTGGTTTTTGGTTTTTGGTTTTTGGTTTTTTGGTTTTTGGTTTTTGTTTTTTGGTTTTTGGTTTTTGGTTTTTGGTTTTTGGTTTTTGGTTTTTGGTTTTTGGTTTTTGGTTTTTGGTTTTTGGTTTTTGGTTTTTGGTTTTTGGTTTTTGTTTTTTGGTTTTTGGTTTTTGGTTTTTGGTTTTTGGTTTTTGGTTTTTGGTTTTTGGTTTTTGGTTTTTGGTTTTTGGTTTTTGGTTTTTGGTTTTTGGTTTTTGGTTTTTGGTTTTTGGTTTTTGGTTTTTGGTTTTTGGTTTTTGGTTTTTGGTTTTTGGTTTTTGGTTTTTGGTTTTTGGTTTTTGGTTTTTGGTTTTTGGTTTTTGGTTTTTGGTTTTTGGTTTTTGGTTTTTGGTTTTTGGTTTTTGGTTTTTAGTTTTTGGTTTTGGTTTTTGGTTTTTGGTTTTTGGTTTTGGTTTTTGGTTTTTGGTTTTTGGTTTTTGGTTTTTGGTTTTTGGTTTTTGGTTTTTGGTTTTTGGTTTTTGGTTTTTGGTTTTTGGTTTTTGGCTTTTGGTTTTTGGTTTTTGGTTTTTGGTTTTTGGTTTTTGGTTTTTTGTCTTTGGTTTTTGGTTTCTGGTTTTTGTTTTTTGATTTTTGGTTTTTGGTTTTTGGTTTTTGGTTTTTGGTTTTTGGTTTTTGGTTTTCGGTTTTTTGGATTTTGATTTTTGGTTTTTGGTTTTTGGTTGTTGGTTTTTGGTTTTTGGTTTTTGGTTTTTGGTTTTTGGTTTTTGGTTTTTGGTTTTTGGTTTTTGGTTTTTGGTTTTTGGTTTTTGGTTAATGGTTTTTGGTTTTCGGTTTTTGGTTTTTGATTTTTGGTTTTTGGTTTTTGGTGTTTGGTTTTTGGTTTTTGGTTTTTGGTTTTTGGCTTTTGGTTTTTGGTTTTTGGTTTTTGGTTTTTGGTTTTTGGTTTTTGGTTTTTGGTTTTTGGTTTTTGGTTTTTGGTTTTCGGTTTTTGGTTTTTGGATTTTGGTTTTTGGTTTTTGGTTTTTGGTTTTTGGTTTTTGTTTTTGGCTTTTGGTTTTTGGTTTTTGGTTTTTGGTTTTTGGTTTTTGGTTTTTGGTTTTTGGTTTTTGGTTTTTGGTTTTTGGTTTTTGGTTTTTGGTTTTTGGTTTTTGGTTTTTGGTTTTTGGTTTTTGGTTTTTGGTTTTTGGTTTTTGGTTTTTGGTTTTTGGTTTTTGTTTTTAGTTTTTGGTTTCTGGTTTTTGGTTTTTGGTTTTTGGTTTTTTGTTTTTGTTTTTTGGTTTATGGTTTTTGTTTTTTGATTTTTGGTTTTTGGTTTTTGGTTTTTGGTTTTGGTTTTTGGTTTTTGGTTTTTGGTTTTTGGTTTTTGGTTTTTGGTTTTTGGTTTTTGGTTTTTGGTTTTTGGTTTTTGGTTTTTGGTTTTTGGTTTTTGTTTTTGGTTTTTGGTTTCTGGTTTTTGGTTTTGGTTTTTGGTTTTTTGTTTTTGGTTTTTGGTTTTTGGTTTTTGGTTTTTGGTTTTTGGTTTTTGGTTTCTGGTTTGTGTTTTTTGATTTTTGGTTTTTGGTTTTTGGTTTTTGGTTTTTGGTTTTTGGTTTTCGGTTTTTTGGATTTTGGTTTTTGGTTTTTGGTTTTTGGTTGTTGGTTTTTGGTTTTTGGTTTTTGGTTTTTGGTTTTTGATTTTTGGTTTTTGGTTTTTGGTTTTTGGTTTTTGGTTTTTGGTTTTTGGTTTTTGGTTTGTGGTTTTTCATTTTTGGTTTTTGGCTTTGGTTTTTGGTTTTTGGTTTTTGGTTTTTGGCTTTTGGTTTTTGGATTTTGGTTTTTGGTTTTTGGTTTTTGGTTTTTGGTTTTTGGTTTTTGGTTTTCGGTTTTTGGTTTTTGGATTTTGGTTTTTGGTTTTTGGTTTTTGGTTTTTGGTTTTTGGTTTTTGGTTTTCGGTTTTTGTTTTTGGTTTTTGTTTCTGGTTTTTGGTTTTTGGTTTTTGGTTTTTGGTTTTTTGTTTTTGGTTTTTGGTTTTTGGTTTTTGGTTTTTGGTTTCTGGTTTTTGGTTTTTGATTTTTGGTTTTTGGTTTTTGGTTTTTGGTTTTTGGTTTTTGGTTTTTGGTTTTTGGTTTTTGGTTTTTGGTTTTCGGTTTTTTGGATTTTGGTTTTTGGTTTTTGGTTTTTGGTTGTTGGTTTTCGGTTTTTGGTTTTTGGTTTTTGGTTTTTGGTTTTTGGTTTTTGGTTTTTGGTTTTTGGTTTTTGGTTTTTGGTTTATGGTTTTTGGTTTTTGGGTTTTGATTTTTGGTTTTTGGTTTTTGGTTTTTGGTTTTTGGGTTTTGGTTTTTGGTTTTTGGTTTTTGGTTTTTGGTTTTTGGTTTTTGGTTTTTGGTTTTTGGTTTTTGGTTTTTGGTTTTGGTTTTTGGTTCTTGGTTTTTGGTTTTTGGTTTTTGGTTTTTGGTTTTGGTTTTTGGTTTTTCGTTTTTGGTTTTTGGTTTTTGGTTTTTCGTTTTTGGTTTTTTGTTTTTGGCTTTCGTTATTTGGATTTTGGTTCTTTGGTTTTTGGTTTTTGGTTTTTGGATTTTTGTTTTTGGTTTTTTGGTTTTTTGGTTTTTTGGTTTTTTGGTTTTAAGTTTTTGGTTTTTGGTTTTTGGTTTTTGGTTTTGTGGTTTGTTGTTTTTGGTTTTTGGTTTTCTGGTTTTTGGTTTTTGGTTTTTGTTTTTTGGTATTTGGTTTTTGGTTTTTGGTCTTTGGTTATTGGTTATTTATTTTCGGTTTTAGGTTTTTGGTTTTTGGTTTTTGGTTTTTTGCTTTTGGTTTTTGGTTTTTGGATTTTGGTTTTTGGTTTTTGGTTTTTGTTTTTGGTTTTTGGTTTTTGGATTTTGGTTTTTGGTTTTTGGTTTTTGATTTTTGGTTTTTGGTTTTTGGTTTTTGGTTTTTGGTTCTTGGTTTTTGGTTTTTGGTTTTTGGTTTTTGGTTTTTTGTTTTTGTGATTTGTTATTTGTTTTTTGCTTCTTTGGTTTTTGGTTTTTGGTTTTTGGTTTTTGGTTTTTTGTTTTTGGTTTTTGGTTTTTTGGTTTTTTGGTTTTTTGGTTTTTTGGTTTTAAGTTTTTGGTTTTTAGTTTTTGGTTTTTGGTTTTTGGTTTTGTGGTTTTTTGTTTTTGGTTTTTGGTTTTTTGGTTTTTGGTTTTTGGTTTTTGGTTTTTGGTTTTTGATTTTGGGTTTTTGGTTTTTGGTTTTTGTTTTTTTTGGTTTTTGGTTTTGGTTTTTGGTTTTTGGTTTTTGTTCTTTGGTATTTGGTTTTTGGTTTTTGGTCTTTGGTTATTGGTTATTTATTTTCGGTTTTAGGTTTTTGGTTTTTGATTTTTCGTTTTTGGTTTTTGGTTTTTGGTTTTTTGCTTTTGGTTTTTTCGTTTTTGGTTTTTGGTTTTTGGTTTTTGGTTTTTGTTTTTGGTTTTTGGTTTTTGGATTTTGGTTTTTGGTTTTTGGTTTTTGATTTTCGGTTTTTGGTTTTTGGTTTTTGGTTTTTGGTTTTTGGTTTTTGGTTTTTGGTTTTTGGTTTTTTGTTTTTGGGATTTGTTATTTGTTTTTTGCTTCTTTGGTTTTTGGTTTTTGGTTTTTGGTTTTTTGTTTTTGGTTTTTGGTTTTTTGGTTTTTTGGTTTTTTGGTTTTTTGGTTTTAAGTTTTTGGTTTTTAGTTTTTGGTTTTTGGTTTTTGGTTTTGGTTTCTGGTTTTTGGTTTTTGGTTTTTGGTTTTTGGTTTTTGGTTTTTGGTTTTTCGTTTTTGGTTTTTGGTCTTTGGTTTTTGGTTTTTGGTTTTTGCTTTTTGGTTTTTGGTTTTGGTTTTTTGTTTTTGGTTTCTGGTTTTTGGTTTTTGGTTTTTGGTTTTTGGTTTTTGGTTTTTGGTTTTTGGTTTTTGGTTTTTGCTTTTTGGTTTTTGGTTTTGGTTTTTTGTTTTTGGTTTCTGGTTTTTGGTTTTTGGTTTTTGGTTTTTGGTTTTTGGTTTTTGGTTTTTGGCTTTTGGTTTTTGGTTTTTGGTTTTTGGTTTTTGGTTTTTGGTTTTTGGTTTTTGGTTTTTTGTCTTTGGTTTTTGGTTTCTGGTTTTTGTTTTTTGATTTTTGGTTTTTGGTTTTTGGTTTTTGGTTTTTGGTTTTTGGTTTTCAGTTTTTTGGATTTTGATTTTTGGTTTTTGGTTTTTGGTTGTTGGTTTTTGGTTTTTGGTTTTTGGTTTTTGGTTTTTGGTTTTTGGTTTTTGGTTTTTGGTTTTTGGTTTTTGGTTTTTGGTTTTTGGTTTTTGGTTTTTGGTTTTTGGTTTTTGGTTTTTGGTTTTCAGTTTTTTGGATTTTGATTTTTGGTTTTTGGTTTTTGGTTGTTGGTTTTTGGTTTTTGGTTTTGGTTTTTTGTTTTTGGTTTCTGGTTTTTGGTTTTTGGTTTTTGGTTTTTGGTTTTCGGTTTTTGGTTTTTGAGTTTTGGTTTTTGTTTTTTGGTATTTGGTTTTTGGTTTTTGGTTTTTGGTTATTGATTATTTATTTTCGGTTTTAGGTTTTTGGTTTTTGGTTTTTGGTTTTTGGTTTTTGGTTTTTCGTTTTTGGTTTTTGGTCTTTGGTTTTTGGTTTTTGGATTTTGATTTTTGGTTTTTGGTTTCGGTTTTTGGTTTTTGGTTTTTGGTTTTTGGTTTTTGGTTTTTGGTTTTCGGTTTTTGGTTTTTGGTTTTTGGATTTCGGTTTTTGGTTTTTGGATTTTGGTTTTTGGTTTTTGGTTTTTGGTTTTGGTTTTTGGTTTTCGGTTTTTGGTTTTTGGTTTTTGGTTTTTGGTTTTCGGTTTTTGGTTTTTGGATTTAGGTTTTTGGTTTTTGGTTTTTGGTTTTTGGTTTTTGTTTTTGGTTTTTGGTTTTTGGTTTTTGGTTTTTGGTTTTTGCTTTTGGTTTTTGGTTTTTGGTTTTTGGTTTTTGGTTTTTGGTTTTTGGTTTTTGGTTTTTGGTTTTTGGTTTTTGGTTTTTGGTTTTTGGTTTTTGTTTTTGGTTTTTGGTTTCTGGTTTTTGGTTTTTGGTTTTTGGTTTTTTGTTTTTGGTTTTTGGTTTTTGGTTTTTGGTTTTTGGTTTTTGGTTTCTGGTTTTTGTTTTTTGATTTTTGGGTTTTGGTGTTTAGTTTTTGGTCTTTGATTTTTGGTTTTTGGTTTTTGGTTTTTGGTTTTTGGTTTTTGGTTAATGGTTTTTGGTTTTTGGTTTTTGGTCTTTAATTTTTGGTTTTTGGCTTTGGTTTTTGGTTTTTGGTTTTTGGTTTTTGGTTTTTGGTTTTTGGCTTTTGGTTTTTGGTTTTTGGTTTTTGGTTTTTGTTTTTTGGTATTTGGTTTTTGGTTTTTGGTTTTTGGTTATTGATTATTTATTTTCGGTTTTAGGTTTTTGGTTTTTGATTTTTCGTTTTTGGTTTTTGGTTTTTTGCTTTTGGTTTTTGGTTTTTTGCTTTTGGTTTTTTCGTTTTTAGTTTTTGGTTTTTGGTTTTTGGTTTTTGGTTTTTGTTTTTGGTTTTTGGTTTTGGGTTTTTGGTTTTTGGTTTTTGGTTTTTGGTTTTTGGTTTTTGGTTTTTGGTTTTTGGTTTTTGGTTTTTGGTTTTTGGTTCTTGGTTTTTGGTTTTTGGTTTTTGGTTTTTGGTTTTTGGTTTTTTGTTTTTGGGATTTGTTATTTGGTTTTTGGTTCTTTGGTTTTTGGTTTTTGGTTTTTTGTTTTTGGTTTTTGGTTTTTTGGTTTTTTGGTTTTTTGGTTTTTTGGTTTTAAGTTTTTGGTTTTTAGTTTTTGGTTTTTGGTTTTTGGTTTTGTGGTTTTTTGTTTTTGGTTTTTGGTTTTTTGGTTTTTGGTTTTTGGTTTTTGGTTTTTGGTTTTGGGTTTTTGGTTTTTGGTTTTTGTTTTTTTTTGGTTTTTGGTTTTTGGTTTTTGGTTTTTGGTTTTTGGTTTTTGGTTTTTGGTTTTTGGTTTTTGGTTTTTGGTTTTTGGTTTTTGGTTTTTGGTTTTTGGTTTTTGGGTTTTGGTTTTTGGTTTTTGGTTTTTGGTTTTTGGTTTTTGGTTTTTGGTTTTTGGTTTTTGTTTATTGGTTTTTGGTTTTTGGTTTTTGGTTTTTTGATTGTTGGTTTTTGGTTTTTTTGTTTTTGGTTTTTGGTTTTTGGTTTTTGGTTTCGGTTTTTGGTTTTTGGTTTTTGGTTTTTGGTTTTTGGTTTTTGGTTTTTGGTTTTTGGTTTTTGGTTTTTGGTTTTTGGTTTTTGGTTTTTGGTTTTTGGTTTTTGGTTTTTGGTTTTTGGTTTTTGGTTTTTGGTTTTTGGTTTTTGGTTTTTGGTTTTTGGTTTTTGGTTTTTGGTTTTTGGTTTTTGGTTTTTGGTTTTTGGTTTTTGGTTTTTGGTTTTTGGTTTTTGGTTTTTGGTTTTTGGTTTTTGGTTTTTGGTTTTTAGTTTTTGGTTTTGGTTTTTGGTTTTTGGTTTTTGGTTTTGGTTTTTGGTTTTTGGTTTTTGGTTTTTGGTTTTTGGTTTTTGGTTTTTGGTTTTTGGTTTTTGGTTTTTGGTTTTTGGTTTTTGGCTTTTGGTTTTTGGTTTTTGGTTTTTGGTTTTTGGTTTTTGGTTTTTGGTTTTTGGTTTTTTGTCTTTGGTTTTTGGTTTCTGGTTTTTGTTTTTTGATTTTTGGTTTTTGGTTTTTGGTTTTTGGTTTTTGGTTTTTGGTTTTCAGTTTTTTGGATTTTGATTTTTGGTTTTTGGTTTTTGGTTGTTGGTTTTTGGTTTTTGGTTTTTGGTTTTTGGTTTTTGGTTTTTGGTTTTTGGTTTTTGGTTTTTGGTTTTTGGTTTTTGGTTTTTGGTTTTTGGTTAATGGTTTTTGGTTTTCGGTTTTTGGTTTTTGAGTTTTGGTTTTTGGTTTTTGGTGTTTGGTTTTTGGTTTTTGGTTTTTGGCTTTTGGTTTTTGGTTTTTGGTTTTTGGTTTTTGGTTTTTGGTTTTTGGTTTTTGGTTTTTGGTTTTTGGTTTTTGGTTTTCGGTTTTTGGTTTTTGGATTTTGGTTTTTGGTTTTTGGTTTTTGGTTTTTGGTTTTTGTTTTTGGCTTTTGGTTTTTGGTTTTTGGTTTTTGGTTTTTGGTTTTTGGTTTTTGGTTTTTGGTTTTTGGTTTTTGGTTTTTGGTTTTTGGTTTTTGGTTTTTGGTTTTTGGTTTTTGGTTTTTGGTTTTTGGTTTTTGGTTTTTGGTTTTTGGTTTTTGTTTTTAGTTTTTGGTTTCTGGTTTTTGGTTTTTGGTTTTTGGTTTTTTGTTTTTGTTTTTTGGTTTATGGTTTTTGTTTTTTGATTTTTGGTTTTTGTTTTTTGATTTTTGGTTTTTGGTTTTTGGTTTTTGGTTTTGGTTTTTGGTTTTTGGTTTTTGGTTTTTGGTTTTTGGTTTTTGGTTTTTGGTTTTTGGTTTTTGGTTTTTAGTTTTTGTTTTTGGTTTTTGGTTTCTGGTTTTTGGTTTTGGTTTTTGGTGTTTTGTTTTTGGTTTTTGGTTTTTGGTTTTTGGTTTTTGGTTTTTGGTTTTTGGTTTCTGGTTTGTGTTTTTTGATTTTTGGTTTTTGGTTTTTGGTTTTTGGTTTTTGGTTTTCGGTTTTTTGGATTTTGGTTTTTGGTTTTTGGTTTTTGGTTGTTGGTTTTTGGTTTTTGGTTTTTGGTTTTTGGTTTTTGATTTTTGGTTTTTGGTTTTTGGTTTTTGGTTTTTGGTTTTTGGTTTTTGGTTTTTGGTTTGTGGTTTTTCATTTTTGGTTTTTGGCTTTGGTTTTTGGTTTTTGGTTTTTGGTTTTTGGCTTTTGGTTTTTGGATTTTGGTTTTTGGTTTTTGGTTTTTGGTTTTTGGTTTTTGGTTTTCGGTTTTTGGTTTTTGGATTTTGGTTTTTGGTTTTCGGTTTTTGGTTTTTGGTTTTCGGTTTTTGTTTTTGGTTTTTGTTTCTGGTTTTTGGTTTTTGGTTTTTGGTTTTTGGTTTTTTGTTTTTGGTTTTTGGTTTTTGGTTTTTGGTTTTTGGTTTTTGGTTTCTGGTTTTTGGTTTTTGATTTTTGGTTTTTGGTTTTTGGTTTTTGGTTTTTGGTTTTTGGTTTTTGGTTTTTGGTTTTTGGTTTTTGGTTTTCGGTTTTTTGGATTTTGGTTTTTGGTTTTTGGTTTTTGGTTGTTGGTTTTCGGTTTTTGGTTTTTGGTTTTTGGTTTTTGGTTTTTGGTTTTTGGTTTTTGGTTTTTGGTTTTTGGTTTATGGTTTTTGGTTTTTGGGTTTTGATTTTTGGTTTTTGGTTTTTGGTTTTTGGTTTTTGGGTTTTGGTTTTTGGTTTTTGGTTTTTGGTTTTTGGTTTTTGGTTTTTGGTTTTTGGTTTTTGGTTTTTGGTTTTTGGTTTTGGTTTTTGGTTCTTGGTTTTTGGTTTTTGGTTTTTGGTTTTTGGTTTTGGTTTTTGGTTTTTCGTTTTTGGTTTTTGGTTTTTGGTTTTTCGTTTTTGGTTTTTTGTTTTTGGCTTTCGTTATTTGGATTTTGGTTCTTTGGTTTTTGATTCTTGGTTTTTGGATTTTTGTTTTTGGTTTTTTGGTTTTTTGGTTTTTTGGTTTTTTGGTTTTAAGTTTTTGGTTTTTGGTTTTTGGTTTTTGGTTTTGTGGTTTGTTGTTTTTGGTTTTTGGTTTTCTGGTTTTTGGTTTTTGGTTTTTGTTTTTTGGTATTTGGTTTTTGGTTTTTGGTCTTTGGATATTGGTTATTTATTTTCGGTTTTAGGTTTTTGGTTTTTGATTTTTCGTTTTTGGTTTCTGGTTTTTGGTTTTTTGCTTTTGGTTTTTTCGTTTTTGGTTTTTGGTTTTTGGTTTTTGGTTTTTGTTTTTGGTTTTTGGTTTTTGGATTTTGGTTTTTGGTTTTTGGTTTTTGATTTTTGGTTTTTGGTTTTTGGTTTTTGGTTTTTGGTTCTTGGTTTTTGGTTTTTGGTTTTTGGTTTTTGGTTTTTTGTTTTTGGGATTTGTTATTTGTTTTTTGCTTCTTTGGTTTTTGGTTTTTGGTTTTTGGTTTTTGGTTTTTTGTTTTTGGTTTTTGGTTTTTTGGTTTTTTGGTTTTTTGGTTTTTTGGTTTTAAGTTTTTGGTTTTTAGTTTTTGGTTTTTGGTTTTTGGTTTTGTGGTTTTTTGTTTTTGGTTTTTGGTTTTTTGGTTTTTGGTTTTTGGTTTTTGGTTTTTGGTTTTTGATTTTGGGTTTTTGGTTTTTGGTTTTTGTTTTTTTTGGGTTTTTGGTTTTTGGTTTTTGGTTTTTGGTTTTTGGTTTTTGGTTTTTGGTTTTTGGTTTTTGGTTTTTGGTTTTTGGTTTTTGGTTTTTGGGTTTTGGTTTTTGGTTTTTGGTTTTTGGTTTTTGGTTTTTGGTTTTTGGTTTTTGGTTCTTGGTTTTTGGTTTTTGGTTTTTGGTTTTTGGTTTTTGGTTTTTGGTTTTTGTTTTTGGTTTTTGGTTTTTGGTTTTTGGTTTTTGGTTTTTGGTTTTTGGTTTTGGTTTTTGGTTTTTGGTTTTTGGTTTTTGGTTTTTGGTTTTTAGTTTTTGGTTTTTGGTTTTTGGTTTTTGGTCTTTGGTTTTTGGTTTTTGGTTTTTGGTTTTTGGTTTTTGGTTTTTGGTTTTTGGTTTTTGGTTTTTGGTTTTTGGTTTTTGGTTTTTGGTTTTTGGTTTTGGTTTTTGGTTTTTGGTTTTTGGTTTTTGGTTTTTGGTTTTTGGTTTTTGGTTTTTGGTTTTTGGTTTTTGGTTTTTGGTTTTTGGTTTTTGGTTTTTCGTTTTTGGTTTTTGGTCTTTGGTTTTTGGTTTTTGGTTTTTGCTTTTTGGTTTTTGGTTTTGGTTTTTTGTTTTTGGTTTCTGGTTTTTGGTTTTTGGTTTTTGGTTTTTGGTTTTTGGTTTTTGGTTTTTGGTTTTTGGTTTTTGGTTTTTGGTTTTTGGTTTTTTGGTTTTTTAGTTTTTATTTTTGGTCTTTGGTTTTTGGTTTTTGGTTTTTGGTTTTTGGTTTTGGTTTTTGGTTTTTGGTTTTTGGTTTTTGGTTTTTGGTTTTTGGTTTTTGGTGTTTGGTTTTTGGTTTTTGGGTTTTTGGTTTTTGGTTTTTGGTTTTTGGTTTTTGGTTTTTCGTTTTTGGTTTTTGGTTTTTGGTTTTTGGTTTTTGGTTTTTGGTTTTTGGTTTTTGGTTTTTGGTTTTTGGTTTTTGGTTTTTGGTTTTTGGTTTTTGGTTTTTGGTTTTTGGTTTTTGGTTTTTGGTTTTTGGTTTTTTTTTTTTTTTGGTTTTTGGTTTTTGGTTTTTGGTTTTGGATTTTGGTTTTTGGTTTTTGGTTTTTGGTTTTTGGTTTTTGGTTTTTGGTTTTTGGTTTTTGGTTTTTGGTTTTTGGTTTTTGGTTTTTGGTTTTTGGTTTTTGGTTTTTGGTTTTTGGTTTTTGGTTTTTGGTTTTTGGTTTTTGGTTTTTGGTTTTTGGTTTTTGGTTTTTGGTTTTTGGTTTTTGGTTTTTGGTTTTTGGTTTTTGGTTTTTGGTTTTTGGTTTTTGGTTTTTGGTTTTTGGTTTTTGGTTTTTGGTTTTTGGTTTTTGGTTTTTGGTTTTTGGTTTTTGGTTTTTGGTTTTTGGTTTTTGGTTTTTGTTTTTGGTTTTTGGTTTCTGGTTTTTGGTTTTTGGTTTTTGGTTTTTTGTTTTTGGTTTTTGGTTTTTGGTTTTTGGTTTTTGGTTTTTGGATTTTGGTTTCTGGTTTTTGTTTTTTGATTTTTGGTTTTTGGTTTTTGGTTTTTGGCTTTTGGTTTTTGGTTTTTGGTTTTTGGTTTTTGGTATTCGGTTTTTTGGATTTTGGTTTTTGGTTTTTGGTTTTTGGTTGTTGGTTTTTGGTTTTTGGTTTTTGGTTTTTGGTTTTTGGTTTTTGATTTTTGGTTTTTGGTTTTGGTTTTTGGTTTTTGGTTAATGGTTTTTGGTTTTCGGTTTTTGGTTTTTGATTTTTGGTTTTTGGTTTTTGGTTTTTGGTTTTTGGTTTTTGGTTTTTGGTTTTTGGTTTTTGGTTTTTGGCTTTTGGTTTTTGGTTTTTGGTTTTTGGTTTTTGGTTTTTGGTTTTTGGTTTTTGGTTTTTGGTTTTTGGTTTTTGGTTTTCGGTTTTTGGTTCTTGGATTTTGGTTTTTGGTTTTTGGTTTTTGGTTTTTGGTTTTTGTTTTTGGTTTTTGGTTTTTGGTTTTTGGTTTTTGGTTTTTGGTTGTTGGTTTTTGGTTTTTGTTTTTTGGTTTTTGGTTTTTGGTTTTTGGTTTTTGGTTTTTGGTTTTTGGTTTTTGGTTTTTGTTTTTAGTTTTTGGTTTCTGGTTTTTGGTTTTTGGTTTTTGGTTTTTTGTTTTTGGTTTTTGGTTTTTGGTTTTTGGTTTTTGGTTTTTGGTTTCTGGTTTTTGTTTTTTGATTTTTGGTTTTTGGTTTTTAAATTTGGTCTTGGTTTTTGGTTTTTGGTTTTTGGTTTTTGGTTTTTGGTTTTTGGTTTTTGGTTTTTGGTTTTTGGTTTTTGGTTTTTGGTTTTTGGTTTTTGGTTTTTGGTTTTTGGTTTTTGGTTTTTGGTTTTTGGTTTTTGTTTTGGTTTTTGGTTTCTGGTTTTTGGTTTTTGGTTTTTTGTTTTTGGTTTTTGGTTTTTGGTTTTTGGTTTTTGGTTTTTGGTTTTTGGTTTCTGGTTTTTGTTTTTTGATTTTTGGTTTTTGGTTTTTGGTTTTTGGTTTTTTGTTTTTGGTTTTTGGTTTTTGGTTTTCGGTTTTTTGGAATTTGGTTTTTGGTTTTTGGTTTTTGGTTTTTAGTTGTTGGTTTTTGGTTTTTGGTTTTTGGTTTTTGGTTTTTGATTTTTGGTTTTTGGTTTTTGGTTTTTGGTTTTTGGTTAATGGTTTCTGGTTTTTGGTTTTTGGTTTTTGATTTCTGGTTTTTGGCTTTGGTTTTTGGTTTTTGGTTTTTGGTTTTTGGTTTTTGTTTTTGGTTTTTGGTTTCTGGTTTTTGGTTTTTGGTTTTTGGTTTTTGGTTTTTGATTTTTTGTTTTTGGTTTTTGGTTTTTGGTTTTTGGTTTTTAGTTTTTGGTTTCTGGTTTTTGGTTTTTGATTTTTGGTTTTTGGTTTTTGGTTTTTGGTTTTTGGTTTTTGGTTTTTGGTTTTTGGTTTTTGGTTTTTGGTTTTCGGTTTTTTGGATTTTGGTTTTTGGTTTTTGGTTTTTGGTTGTTGGTTTTCGGTTTTACGTTTTTGGTTTTTGGTTTTTAGTTTTTGGTTTTTGGTTTTTGGTTTATGGTTTTTGGTTTTTGGTTTTTGATTTTTGGTTTTTGGTTTTTGGTTTTTGGTTTTTGGTTTTTGGTTTTTGGTTTTTGGTTTTTGGTTTTTGGTTTTTGGTTTTTGGTTTTTGGTTTTTGGTTTTTGGTTTTTGGTTTTTGGTTTTTGGTTTTGGTTTTTGGTTTTTGGTTTTTGGTTTTTGGTTTTTGGTTTTTGGTTTTTGGTTTTTGGTTTTTGGTTTTCGGTTTTTGGTTTTTCGTTTTTGGTTTTTTGTTTTTGGCTTTCGTTATTTGGTTTTTGGTTCTTTGGTTTTTGGTTTTTGGTTTTTGGATTTTTGTTTTTGGTTTTTGGTTTTTTGGTTTTTTGGTTTTAAGTTTTTGGTTTTTGGTTTTTGGTTTTGTGGTTTGTTGTTTTTGGTTTTTGGTTTTTGGTTTTCTGGTTTTTGGTTTTTGGTTTTTGTTTTTTGGTATTTGGTTTTTGGTTTTTGGTTTTTGGTTATTGGTTATTTATTTTCGGTTTTAGGTTTTTGGTTTTTGATTTTTCGTTTTTGGTTTTTGGTTTTTGTTTTTGGTTTTTTGCTTTTGGTTTTTTCGTTTTTGGTTTTTGGTTTTTGGTTTTTGGTTTTTGTTTTTGGTTTTTGGTTTTTGGTTTTTGGTTTTTGGTTTTTGGTTTTTGGTTTTTGGTTTTTGGTTTTTGGTTTTTGGTTTTTGGTTTTTGGTTTTTGGTTCTTGGTTTTTGGTTTTTAGTTTTTGGTTTTTGGTTTTTGGTTTTTGGTTTTTGGTTTTTGTTTTTGGTTTTTGGTTTTTGGTTTTTGGTTTTTGGTTTTTTGTTTTTGGTTTTTGGTTTTTGGTTTTTGGTTTTTGGTTCTTGGTTTTTGGTTTTTGGTTTTTGGTTTTTGGTTTTTGGTTTTTGGTTTTTGGTTTTTGGTTTTTGGTTTTTGGTTTTTGGTTTTTGGTTTTTGGTTTTTGGTTTTTGGTTTTGGTTTTTGGTTTTTGGTTTTTGGTTTTTGGTTTTTTGTTTTTGGTTTTTGGTTTTTGGTTTTTTGTTTTTGGTTTTTGGTTTTTGGTTTTTGGTTTTTGGTTTCTGGTTTTTGTTTTTTGATTTTTGGTTTTTGGTTTTTGGTTTTTGGTTTTTGGTTTTTGGATTTTGGTTTTTGGTTTTTGGTTTTTGGTTTTTGGTTTTTGGTTTTTGGTTTATGGTTTTTGGTTTTTGGTTTTTGGTTTTTGGTTTTTGGTTTTTGGTTTCTGGTTTTTGGTTTTTGGTTTTTGGTTTTTGGTTTATGGTTTTTGGATTTGGTTTTTGGTTTTTGGTTTTTGGTTTTTGGTTTTTGGTTTTTGGTTTTTGGTTTTTGGTTTTTGTTTTTGGTTTTTAGTTTCTGGTTTTTGGTTTTTGGTTTTTGGTTTTTTGTTTTTGGTTTTTGGTTTTTGGTTTTTGATTTTTGGTTTTTGGTTTTTGGTTTCTGGTTTTTGGTTTTTGATTTTTGGTTTTTGGTTTTTGGTTTTTGGTTTTTGGTTTTTGGTTTTTGGATTTTGGTTTTTGGTTTTCGGTTTTTTGGATTTTGGTTTTTGGTTTTTGGTTGTTGGTTTTTGGTTTTTGGTTTTTGGTTTTTGGTTTTTGGTTTTTGATTTTTGGTTTTTGGTTTCTGGTTTTTGGTTTTTGGTTTTTTGTTTTTGGTTTTTGGTTTTTGGTTTTTGGTTTTTGGTTTTTGGTTTTTGGTTTCTGGTTTTTGGTTTTTGGTTTTTGGTTTTTGGTTTTCGGTTTTTGGTTTTTGGTTTTTGGATTTCGGTTTTTGGTTTTTGGATTTTGGTTTTTGGTTTTTGGTTTTTGGTTTTGGTTTTTGGTTTTCGGTTTTTGGTTTTTGGTTTTTGGTTTTTGGTTTTCGGTTTTTGGTTTTTGGATTTAGGTTTTTGGTTTTTGGTTTTTGGTTTTTGGTTTTTGGTTTTTGTTTTTGGTTTTTGGTTTTTGGTTTTTGGTTTTTGGTTTTTGGTTTTTGCTTTTGGTTTTTGGTTTTTGGTTTTTGGTTTTTGGTTTTTGGTTTTTGGTTTTTGGTTTTTGGTTTTTGGTTTTCGGTTTTTGGTTTTTGGTTTTTGTTTTTGGTTTTTGGTTTCTGGTTTTTGGTTTTTGGTTTTTGGTTTTTTGTTTTTGGTTTTTGGTTTTTGGTTTTTGGTTTTTGGTTTTTGGTTTCTGGTTTTTGTTTTTTGATTTTTGGGTTTTGGTGTTTAGTTTTTGGTCTTTGATTTTTCGTTTTTGGTTTTTGGTTTTTGGTTTTTGGTTAATGGTTTTTGGTTTTTGGTTTTTGGTCTTTAATTTTTGGTTTTTGGCTTTGGTTTTTGGTTTTTGGTTTTTGGTTTTTGGTTTTTGGTTTTTGGCTTTTGGTTTTTGGTTTTTGGTTTTTGGTTTTTGTTTTTTGGTGTTTGGTTTTTGGTTTTTGGTTTTTGGTTATTGATTATTTATTTTCGGTTTTAGGTTTTTGGTTTTTGATTTTTCGTTTTTGGTTTTTGGGTTTTTGCTTTTGGTTTTTGGTTTTTTGCTTTTGGTTTTTTCGTTTTTGGTTTTTGGTTTTTGGTTTTTGGTTTTTGGTTTTTGTTTTTGGTTTTTGGTTTTTGGTTTTTGGTTTTTGGTTTTTGGTGTTTGGTTTTTGGTTTTTGGTTTTTGGTTTTTGGTTTTTGGTTTTTGGTTCTTGGTTTTTGGTTTTTGGTTTATGGTTTTTGGTTTTTGGTTTTTTGTTTTTGGGATTTGTTATTTGGTTTTTGGTTCTTTGGTTTTTGGTTTTTGGTTTTTGGTTTTTGGTTTTTTGTTTTTGGTTTTTGGTTTTTTGGTTTTTTGGTTTTTTGGTTTTTTGGTTTTTTGGTTTTAAGTTTTTGGTTTTTAGTTTTTGGTTTTTGGTTTTTGGTTTTGTGGTTTTTTGTTTTTGGTTTTTGGTTTTTTGGTTTTTGGTTTTTGGTTTTTGGTTTTTGGTTTTGGGTTTTTGGTTTTTGGTTTTTGTTTTTTTTGGTTTTTGGTTTTTGGTTTTTGGTTTTTGGTTTTTGGTTTTTGGTTTTTGGTTTTTGGTTTTTGGTTTTTGGTTTTTGGTTTTTGGTTTTTGGTTTTTGGTTTTTGGGTTTTGGTTTTTGGTTTTTGGTTTTTGGTTTTTGGTTTTTGGTTTTTGGTTTTTGGTTTTTGTTTATTGGTTTTTGGTTTTTGGTTTTTGGTTTTTTGATTGTTGGTTTTTGGTTTTTTTGTTTTTGGTTTTTGGTTTTTGGTTTTTGGTTTCGGTTTTTGGTTTTTGGTTTTTGGTTTTTGGTTTTTGGTTTTTGGTTTTTGGTTTTTGGTTTTTGGTTTTTGGTTTTTGGTTTTTGGTTTTTGGTTTTTGGTTTTTGGTTTTTGGTTTTTGGTTTTTGGTTTTTGGTTTTTGGTTTTTGGTTTTTGGTTTTTGGTTTTTGGTTTTTGGTTTTTGGTTTTTGGTGTTTGGTTTTGGTTTTTTGTTGTTGGTTTTTGTTTTTTTGGTTTGTTGGTTTTTTGGTTTTTGGTTTTTAGTTTTTTGTTTTTGGTTTTTGGATTTTTGGTTTTGGTTTTTCGTTATTTTGTTTTAAGTTTTTGGTTTTTGGTTTTTGGTTTTTGATTTTTCGTTGTTGGTTTTTCGATTTCGTTTTTGGTTTTTGGTTTTTTGTGTTTGGTTTTTGGATTTTTGGTTTTTGGTTTTTGGTTTTTGGTTTTTGGTATTTTTGTTTTTGGTTTTTGGTTTTTGGTTTTTGGTTTTGGTTTTTGGTTTTTGGTTTTTGGTTTTTGGTTTTTGGCTTTTGGTTTTTGGTTTTCGGTTTTTGGTTTTTGGTTTTTGGTTTTTGGTTTTTGGTTTTTTGTTGTTGGTTTTTGTTTTTTTGGTTTCTTGGTTTTTGGTTTTTGGTTCTTAGTTTTTTGTTTTTGGATTTTTGGTTTTGAGTTTTTGGTCTTTTTGTTTTAAGTTTTTAGTTTTTGGTTTTTGGTTTTTGATTTTTCGTTGTTGGTTTTCGATTTCGTTTTTGGTTTTTGGTTTTTTGTGTTTGGTTTTTGGTTTTTTTGGTTTTTGGTTTTTGGTTTTTTGGTTTTTGGTTTTTTGGTTTTTGGCTTTTGGTTTCGGTTTTTGGTTTTTGGTTTTTTCGTTTTAGGTTTTTTCGTTGTTGGTTTTTGGTTTTTGGTTTTTGGTTTTTGGCTATTGGTTTTTTGTTTTTGGTTTTTGGTTTTTTGTTTTCTATTTTTGGTTTTTAGTTTTTGGTTTTTGGTTTTTGGTTTTTGGTTTTTGGTTTTTGGTTTTTGGTTTTTTGTTTTTTGTTTTTAGGGTTTTGTAAAATAATTTTACAAAACCCTACTAGTTTCGCGACCAGTCTGTCCGTCTGTCCGTCTGTCCGTCCGTCCGTCCGTCCGTCCGTCCGTCCGTGTGTCACAGCAGTTTTTCTCGGAAACTACTTAAGCTAGAAACATCAAATTTTGTATGTAGGTGTAAAGTAGTGATCTCTTCAAAGTTCAACTACAACAAAATTTCTCCCCATATAGGGGAGTGACCCCCCGAAAAAAAAATTTCATTGAAGGTAGCCGATATGGGTATCAAATGAAAGGTCTTGATGAAAACTTTTCAAAACAGGTCTTAGTTTGGCAAAGTTTGCTTCGAGGGGCGCACTGGGAGGGGAAATACACGAAAACTTTGTGTCCCCCCCTCGCGATTGGACACCTGTGATCCGAAAAATCTGAAAAAAATCGGGAATGTAGGCCTTGGTGAGTACAACAACAACAAATACATGAGAAGTCACAATTCACTCAACTTTGTTAGTAATAGTATAATTTATCAATTTTATGTTTTCTTGAATAAAATCTTAACGTTGCCCTTAAATTCTATGAAATTCAGTATACAGATGATTATTTATAAGATTGATCTATCCTGAAAGTTTCATAAAGATTGAATCATATTTAGCGAAGTTATAGCGGTTTGAATTTTCCTGTATTACTATGGAACAATATGCGCTGCATGTGTTACTATGGCAACATATGGTTATGGAACAACATGCGCTTTTTACCGACTCAGACACTACAGTTTTGCTAGGATTTGCATGAAAATTTCAGGAATGATAGGTGTCATGTATATCTTTGAGAATCGGTTCAGCTAGTGGTATCAGTAATCGTAAAACAAAATAGTGGCTGTTTTAAATGCGAAGATTGAATAATTTGGAGTTATTTTTTCCCAACTTCAACGTTTAAGGTGCATGCTTTGAACACTTGATTCAATTCAATGAATGACTGAAGATGAGTACCTACAATTAATGCTCATAAGTGAAATAAGTCAAGGAGGTGGGAGAGAGCTCCTAGCAAAGGGGTATTGTAACAACTCTAGGATTCGAAAAAATTGGCCATGAATAGATGATTTCAGCACAGGAGAGTGGCCCCTGAAAAAAAAATTCATCAAACGTAGCCGGTATGAGTATGAAATGAAAGTTTTCATGGGAGCTTTTCAAAGCAGTTGTTAAACTGTCAGTTTTTACTTCAGTGGGGGCACAGGGGGGAAATACATGAAAAATGTGTTTCCTCCGTCGCGGATGGACATCTGAAATAATTATCAAGGGAGATATTTATGAGTATAACAATACCAAAAACCTCAAAAGTCGAAATTCATTGAACTTTGTTAAAAATAGTACGATCTTCGCATTTCATATTTTCTCCAATAAAATCGTCTTTGACATGTTTCTTGATTTGATTCGATCTGGTGACTGCATTTTGTAAATTGAATACAAAACCCTTCTGACATGAGCGTAGGTCTGTTTACCCAACTTGTTTGTTTCTGGTTTTTTGTTTTTGGTTTTTGGTTTTTTGTTTTTGGTTTTTTGTTTTTGGTTTTTGGTTTTTTGGTTTTTGGTTTTTTCGTTTTTGGTTTCTGGTTTTTGGTTTCGGTTTTTTGTTTTTGGTTTTTAGTTTTGGTTTTTGGTTTTTTGTTTTTAGTTTTTGGTTATTTGTTTTTAAGTATTTGGTTTTTTGGTGTCTTGGTTTTTGTTGTTGGTTTTTGGCTATTTGGTTTTTGGTTTTTGGTTTTTTGTTTTTGGGTTTTTGGTTTTTTTGTTTTTAGTTTTTGGTTTTTTGCATTTGATTTTTCGTTGTTGGTTTTTCGATTTCGTTTTTGGTCTTTTTGTTTTTGGTTTTTGGTTTTTTGTTTTTGGTTTTTGGTTTTTTGTTTTTAGTTTTTAGTTTTTAGTTTTTGGTTCTTTGTTTATGGTTTTTGGTTTTTGGTTGGTTACACAAAAACGAAAAACACAAAAACGAAAACACAAAAACGAAAAACCCAAAATCGAAAAACACAAAAACGAAAAGCACAAAAACGAAAAACACAAAAACGAAAAACGAAAAAACCAAAAACCCAAAAACGACAACACAAAAACACTAAAACGACAACACAAAAACTGAAAATAAACACGAATAATTTAGACATTCTCATTCAGCCACCAATACCTGGATTGTGCCGTCTCATTTCGATCAGCTTCTCCATTGGAATTTTTGGTCTCGTGAACTCCAATTCGGAGGATATCATATGTTCTTATCAGTGGCCCGTCGATATATGTGATATATGACTGGGACGCCGTCAGAATCAAAAACATATCGTTTCATGTACAAATACACGAATGCTTCTGGGCGAACGAAGCCAGTAGCGAGGCAAGTTACAATATACCCGTCTGTAGGGTGGAGCGGCTGTGAAATCCAAGGGTGCTCACTCACAGTCACAGATCTTGCGTTATGATTCCGAAGAAGTTTCAATATGAAGATATCGACTGTAGTCACTTCAGCAATTTGATAAATTCTTCTATTCGATATATAATGTTTCCAATCCGTCTCAGGCTTTTTTTTCCTATTTCAACCTTGATAAAATAACGTTTAATTGTAAATAATATTACCAATTCAATTAAATTAAATTAAATTAGATTGTAAAAACGCCGAACTCACACGGTTAAGGGGAGAAAAAGCCATTTAAAAATTTGGTGTTTTTTTTCCTATTTCAACCGTCATAAAAAATAGTATATTTGTAAATAATATAACACATTTGTACTTTTCGTAAAGAATAGACTGGTAGCTACAAAATGAGACCAAAATTTTGACAATTGGATAGAAATTGTGGGCACAGTGAACAATCAAATCTAGAGAAAACGCCAAATTCGCACGTTTAAGGGGAGAACAAGCGATTTAAAGTTTTGGTGTTTTTTTTCCTAATTCAACCTTCAGAAAAAATAGTGTATTTGTAAATAATATTACAAATTTGTTCTTGCCGTAAAGAATAGACTGGCAGCTACAAAATGAGATCAAAATTTTGACAATCGGATAGAAATTGTGGGCACAGTGAACGATCAAAGCTAGAGATCCTCCAAGCCTTTAAATTAAATCGCAAAAACGCCGAGCTCGCACGTTTAAGGGGAGAAAAAGCGATTTCAAGTCATGGTGTTTTTCTTCCCTATTTCAACCTTCAGAAAAAATAGTGTATTTGTAAATAATATTACAAATTTGTTCTTGTCGTAAAGAATAGACTGGCAGCTACGAAATGAGACCAACATTTTGACAATCGGATAGAAATTGTAGGCACAGTGAACGATCAAAGCTAGAGATCTGCCAAGCCTTTGAATTAAATCGTAAAAACGCCGAATTCGCACGTTTAAGGGGAGAAAAAGCGATTTAAAGTTTTGGTGTTTTTTTTTCCTATTTCAACCTGCATAAAAAATAGTGCATTTGTAAATAATGTTACAAATTTGTACTTGTCATGAAGACTAGACTGGCAGCTACAAAATGAGACCAAAATTTTGACAATCGGATAGAAATTGTGGGCACACATTGTGTATTTTCTCTCTATGTATTTACGCAGTTGGGAATAATTTGGTAAATTTCAAACGCAGGGTCAGAAATAAGTCGAAAGCCATCAAGGCTTCACAATCCTTATCAAGTAAGGCCAAAGCCTAACTTAACTTTGTACCTACGTGCAATAACGATTTAGCATCGGTAACCCTTTTGAATCGTGAAATAAACAACCTTGCTTCTTTTGCAAATCATTTTCTTATTGTATAAACATTCAGAGTAACTTTGAAACTGTAATAAGAATTTAACTAAAAACAAGTTGAGTAAGCAGGAGAGTGCTCCTACCAGAAGGTCTTTGTAAACATGTTTTCTAATAGCGTGAATCGATAACTTGAGTTATTCATCCACTACTTGGACATGAAATCGTTCAAATTTATACAAAAGATGCACAATTTCTTCCATAAGCATAGTGCAGCTGCCATTTTATTCTAGCTTAAATTATTTTCCTGAATGCTGAGCCGGTTTAACATGTTCGAATTAAATACTATTCCTAAAATTTTCATGAAAATAGAAAGAAAAAGAAGTTTCTAGGTCAATTTGAAATATGTATCAACCATAAATACGTGTTATTGTAGTTGTAAGTTCATAAAATTGAAATGGCTATAACTCACTTGATTATCATTCAATCTCAATTAAATTTTGTGTCTTATGTCAGTCTATATAATTATAAAATTTCAAGAAGTTTAAAGGAACCGTTTTGATTTTATGGGCAAAAATGTAAAATATTACAAATCATACTATTTTCAACAAAGTTGAGTTAATTTCGATTTTTGAGGTATTTGTTGCTCTTGTACTCATAAAGGCTCACATTTGTGATAATTTTCAGATTTTTTAGCTCAAAGTCGTCCAATCACGAGGGGGGGGGGGGGGGATCCCCTAATTCATAAAATGATTTTTTTATTTCAGATTCTAAAAGTTCATTTGATACCCCACTTGACTACATTTGATCAAAAATTTTAAGGGCCAATTCGTTATAAGGGAGGAGCCTCCTTAAAAGAATTTTAAATTTTTGGTAAGACCTAAACTTTTGAGAGACCATCACTTCTGACCTTTTCACAAAGTTTGAGCATTCTAGCTTCTATAGTTTCTGAGCAAATGAGCTGTGACGCACGGACAGACGGACAGACGGACAGACGGACAGACGGACAGACGGACAGACGGACAGACGGACGGACTGGCAGACGAACAGACAGGTCGCGAAACTAGTAGGTCTTTGTAAATTTTTTTTTTAAAAGACCTAAAAATGCTTATTGGGCAAAAAACAAAAACAACACAGATATAACTTAATGCACCAAAGAAAATAGAAACAACAAGTTGAGTAAGCAGGAGAGTGCTCCTACCAGAAGGTCTTTGTAAAC
This sequence comes from Odontomyia ornata, assembly GCA_963969285.1. NCBI lineage: Eukaryota > Metazoa > Arthropoda > Insecta > Diptera > Stratiomyidae > Odontomyia > Odontomyia ornata. Next base: position 55,679,562 of record OZ017742.1, on the reverse strand, counting down.
ACCCTAGGTTTAGAAACAAGTTTTCTAATGGCGTGGATATGAGATCTTTCAAATTTATGCAAAAGGTGCACATTTTGACCTAGCTTAAATGATTTTTCTGAATGCTCGGCCGATTGAGCATGTTCAAGTTAAACACTATTCCTTAAATTTTCATGAAAATTGAAAGAAAATAAAAGTGCCTAAGTCAATTTTAAATATATATAGGGCTCTCCAATAAGAGTTGTTATTTTGAATCGATCTTGTGATTTAACATCATGTGACTTTTTCCTTTGGGGCCACGTAAAAAAAGAAGGCCTACGCTAACAGCCCAGCGTCGATTCAAGACCTCAAAGATGAAATTCGTGAAGATATCGAGGACATAGGGTAGCCACTTTGCGATTTGGTTATGGAAAATTTCATGAAAAGGATATCCTTCTGTAAGCGTGTCTTGGTGGTTATTTGCCTGATGTTATATTTCACTACTAACGGCATACCTTCTTCTTTATAATGAAATAAACATTCGATCATTCATGTTAAAAATTGGCATTTTTCTTCTAATATCAAAATAACTCTTCTTATTGGAAAACCCTATATCAACCATAAACACGTGTTGTTGTTGTTGTAATTTCATACAATTGAAAAGGCTATAACTCACTTGATTATGATTCAATCTCAATTGAATTTTGTGAACGTATATATCTTATATCAGTCTATCTAATTGCATAATTTCAAGACATTTAAAGGTACCGATTTGATTTTATGGGCAAAAATGTAAAATATACAAATCATACTATTATTAACAAAGTTGAGTGAATTTCGATTTCTAAGGTATTTGTTGCCCGTGTACTCATAAAGGCCCACGTTGGTGATAATTTTCAGATTTTTCGGCTGAAAGGTGTCCAATCGCGAGGGGGGGGGGGGGACACAAATTTTTGGTACATTTTGCCTTCCCCTGGACCCCCTAATTCTTAAAATGATTTTTTTATTTCAAATTCTAAGAGTTATAATTAAGACTTTTCATTTGATAACCACTCGACTACCTTTGATAAAAAAAAAATTTTAAGGGCCAATTCGTTATTAGGGGGACACCCCTTAAAAAATTTTTAAATTTTTTTTAAGACCTCAACTTTTGAGAGACCATCACTTTTGACCTTTTCACAAAGTTTGAGCATTCTAGCTTCTATAGTTTCTGAGGAAATTAGCTGTGACGCACGGACAGACGGACAGACGGACGGACGGACGGACAGACGGACAGACAGGTCGCGAAACTAGTAGGTCTTTGTTAAAAATTTTTTTAAAAAGACCTAAAAAGCTGAAAAGACAAGCACGTGAAAAACCAGCCAAACTGTTTGAAGAAACGAGGAAGGTAGATAGTAAGCAAAAATGAGGATGAGCATGCCGTTTTTTCCAGCTTCTTCTTCTTCGTAGCACTACAGCCCCTCTCGGGCCTTCACTTCCTGCAACAAATGCCTCCAACAGTCTTGGTCCTTTGACCTCGTTCTCCACTTTCGCAAAATCCGAGCAGCAATGAGCTGTCTTCGTCGAAAAAATAAGACCAGCATTTTCTCGGCTTTCCCACTGGGCTTCACCCTTCAGTTCTCCCGACGAATACCTTTTTGGTACCCATTGTTCATCCAGACGATTCACGCGGCCAGCCCATTGCAGCTTCCGCAGCGTTACAACCGTTGAGACCTGTGGCTCGCCAAAAATTTCATACAGGACATGGTTGTATTGAATTCACCATTGGTCCACGTATAGTTTTGCTACAATTATTCACCTCAGGACCCGCCTTTTGAAGGCATTAAAAACTGAACAAATAATTTTATTTACGAGCTGTATTCTTCATCTCTTTCATTAGCGGTTCTCGTTATTTTGGTGCCTAAATAAACAAATTTGCCCGCCCAAATTTTGGAAATTGTATTGGCTAAGTGTGATATATTGGGTATTTAAGGTATACTGTAAAGAATTGGTATACTGTAAAGAATTGGTTTGTCGTCAATCTACCTGGTCTTAAGCCACCTTGATACTGTTGGCGGATGATCTGGTTTGATTTCAAAAATCTCTGAAAATATTTTCTATATTTTTTCGTATTGTAGCTTGTCATGTTGTTTGTAGATAGGGAATATAATTGATGGCTCCACTCGTTTAGTATATGTTCTTGTTGCCAAATGTGCCGGATGATTTTATGGATGGCTTACTGAACATTACTGCCACCATATTTCATGAGCTCGACTGGAATCTCATCGATGTCCAGAATTTTATTATTTTTTTGGGCTCTGATGGTGAAATGAATTTCATTCAGAGTTGGTACGGCCAATAAAAACGCTCCAGGAATATCAAAAGGTTTCGATGTTCTGGTGGATTAAAGATGTTCTGGAAATATGATGACCACTTTTCTTTAATCCTCTTTTCATCGGCATTTCATACATTTCACTATTTGGATACTTGTCTTGTGTTGTTGCTTGCTAAACTTACATCAATGCTTCTCAATTGGTCGTCATAGTATTTTTTCTTCTTAATTTTAATTAACTTATTTGCTGCTCTTCTGAGATTTTCATAGTGTTCCCTCTTCATACTGTTTTTCTACCTAAATATTGTTTGTACGCCTGATTCTTTTCTGTTTAGTGCATTTTGGCACTCATTATAGAACCAGTCATTTTTCTTGCACCGGGCTGGAGGTCCGATCGTCTTTTCTGCCATAATCTTAATTGCTACTTTCGCTTCCATCCAGAGCTAGTTCCCGGCTAGTTGTCGAGGGTCTCTGTGATTTTTTTTGCCACAGACACCGTTTGGAGCCTTTTAACGTCAAATTCAGTAGAGGGCTAGTCTTCGCCAAAAACGCCTTAGACATACGTCATCGATAGGTTGATTTGGTCAAGTAATGATCTGACTTACATATGGATCCTTGGTATGTACAAACGTCAAGTATGCTCGAGGCCCAATGTAGTTGGATCAGAACAGGGTCCGTTAGGTTTGTTTGGTACCATCCAATGATATCCAGATCATTTAATGTATGCGTCGATGTGGGAAGCGAGTCAAACGTATGACGAGATTTCTGCTGCATGTAAAGTCAATCAGGCACTGGCTGCTGTCATTTGTTTCATCGTGTAGGCTATATCCTCCAGTCATTCCCCGATGAGATAGCTCATTGCCAACTTCAGCGTTAAAATTACCCAGAATTATTTTTGTGTCGTTTGTAGGCAATAAGTCGACTTGTTTTTCCAGGTGATTGTAGAACGTTTCCATCGTTTTTCCGTCCTTTTCTTTGGTTGGGGCGTGTACTTCATTCAGCAAAATTTCGAAGAATTTCACTTGTATACAGGTCACACACATTAGCTCATTGAAAGCATTAGTATCAGTAAGGTTTGATTTGAACTCCCTATCCACAATAAATGCTACTCTAGTTTTCTAGCAGGCTTTCCACTTTTGAATATTGTGTGCAATCTTATACTTTGAATATCACTTCGAGTGCAGTTCGTTACCATGATTGCCACTATGTTTAATTTTTATTGACTAGCCTGTTTTAAAAGGTCCTCAACAGTGCCAGGTTTACCATCGCCCAACCTGCATTCTGTTGGAATGGTTATTACTTTAAATTCCATTATGAGGCACGGAAGACTCGCCGTCACCCTCTTAAGTCACCACAAAGAACGTGTAAGTAGGATTCAGTAGCAGAGCTGCAGGTATATTTGCAGTTATTGGCATTTCTTGGTATTTAATTTACCATCATTGGGGGACCAGTATACCCAATGTGCGACCTCGAGACCATTTACTACCATTTTGTTGTGGCTGAAATATTTATTGCTGAAATATTATTTGCATACCAAATTCCAAAATTATAATCAATAATAAGTATAAAAAATTTAATAGTTGTTTTTTTTTAAATATATTCTTTCAAAATGTTAGAAGATTTTACAAACTTACAATTTCTATTGCTTTTCCTACCGTTGGGGGCCTCATTGATGGTCAAGCTTTAGCTTTAACTCCAACGCCTTCCGATAGCTCCGCTTCCACTTCTGCACAATTTCGCATTTGCGACGAAACTCCAACGCTACTTGCTATTTAACTCGACTCTTCAATTGTTACTCCCACACTGCCCGTCTACTTTAATAGGAAAAAAATATCGAAAGATTAATACTGGTAACTATTTTTCACGCCAAATCGCAAAAAGAACATATTCCTTGGCGTCGAAAGAACCCACAAAAGAGACTGCTTCGACCGTCGTTGGCTCTTTTATTAACTTTGTCGCAACGGCTCTTTTACTTGAGGTGAAAAACCTAAGTTAAAGGCCACAACAACCCCCACGGCTACTTAACCTTACAGGATTTTCTCAGATTCGAACCTTACTTTAAATTTGAGACAGTTTTGTTGAACCTTCCTTTGTTGAAAGTCTGTTTCATCATCGTTTGTTTAACATATTATAGTTTTTATTGTTGTTCATGGTGTGGTTACTGTTATTGCATTGAACAGATTTCATTGTTTTTCATTCAACATTACCACCTTCATCTTTTACACTCATTTCTTGTTAATTGCCTATTGAATTTTCCACGATATTATTTTCGTTGCCTGATTTGATGTTATAATCGTTGGGATTTGATGAATTTTAGGGAAAGTAGGTAGATAATGAAGTCCGTAAAGGACTACAGCGATGGTCAACTGCCTCTGCGAAAGAGGATGTTAATGAATGCGCTGGCGGGCTAGCGTTGCGGTGTCGCGGGTTCTTTCCCCCTAGCACAAGGGCCCACTAAAAAAGGATTACGCATTCACAAATTAAAAGGGTCGAATGCCGATCGATTGGAGTCGAGGCCAAGGTAATCTACTAAGGGCTGCTATGTTTGTTCGAAGAACAAATTGGGCCGAGCAAAAACGGACGGACTGACGGAGACTTCGTCATTACCGACAACCCTTATGGCCCACAAATAAGAGTGGGGCATCCAGATGGAGGTGGTGCCCCCTCGCATCGTCCCAACCCGATCAAGATCCAAACGTAGATGTGGCCATGATTTCCCATTTGAGTGGAAAACTCATACAAACATAATTTGCATGAACTTTCCCATCAAATGAGAAAAATAGACGTGACCAATTTATGTTATAGAGCTATGTGATTAAACACATAACTCTCTACCATATAAGGGCACGCGAGCGGACCGCCACTCTACCCGGCAAGAACCCATGTCAACAACAAAAGAAACTGAGGAGCGCGTCCGATGGCTAGGCCATATTGGTGGAGGAGCCTGCCATCGATGCGGGTCCTATACCCCGTCAGGTAGAACGTAATGGAAAAACCGAGTTTTTTTTAATGTTTAACAATTCATTGTATTTCTTTAGGAACCGAAGTTAAATAATAAAACATAAGCATGTTCTTCATTTTCTTTGTTTTTTGTCTTCATAGTTGTTACCCTTCTAGGGTCAGAAACATACTTATTTGTTTTTGTATTTTTATAAATTTTAAGTTTTACTACGGCGAAAATATTATGATGTATGTATATATATACATATATATACACATATATATATATATATATATATATATATATATATATATATATATATATATATATATATATATATTTACTTCTTTTCTTGAAAATTTTATAAGCAAATAATGAACAAGAGTGTATATTTAGCATAGCGTCTCAAACGAAAAGTTTGTCTATTTTTTTTTCTATAAATTATTATTTAATGGAATATCTACGGGATTTTAAATATGTTATGTATATCAAGAAAAAAAAATGTAGAAAGAACAGTGATTTATTAATATCTTTAAATTTAAATAGCAGATTGTGGGAAAGTTTTACTTCTATTGAGATTATTCTGATTTCCTTTGAAAACTATAAAGAGCTGCAGCATATTTTACTGAAATAATATCAGAGCAGTAATAATTCGTTCAATATTTAGAAATATTTGTGTCGTCTTCTCGCAACAACTTTTAAAAATATTTAAAAAATTTTTGAAATGTTTTGTAGTATTGGAAATCTTATTAAAATTTACTTATAAAATATTTTTTGACACTTATAAAACATTTAGAACCCTTAAAAAAATATTTTCTTTTTTACATATTGAAATTCAAAAACAATGTTTCTACTACAAATATTCAATATTTGCACAGTGTAAACTTCTGTTGGTTCAATTTGCAATATTTTCATTACCTTTCGTTAATAATTTATGATTTTTACAACAAGTTAAAATAATCCAATTTGAAAGTTTTAACTCATATCCTATCATTGATTAAACACAATTTCAAGCAATCATTTCAAAGTATATATTTGATGGAAGAATAAGTGCATTTATTCATGTATTAGTTATTCTATTGGTTTTTTTTTTAAAAGTCAATGATGTGAATTTTGAAGAGAAGTTTTAAGTAGAAAAATTATTTGCATTATGTAGTTATGCAGGAATTTTTTTTTTAAATTATGTTGGCCATTTTGTCGTGGATGGGGGGAAGGCGATTTTATTTTTAAATTAATATCTAAAAAAATTAGAAAGTGCATTATTTGTTTTATTTTCGTCATTTCTTTTTGAATGCAAATGAAATTGGCAGGAAGCCAGCATACAGTCTTGAGAATCGTTCAAAAAAATTGAAATAAATTCCCAACCTTGACTTTGCCCTTTTCCTCTGAATATAGGGGAATGAAAGTGTTTGAAAAATATACTTTGAAAATGACACACGGGTAGCCTAAAGGTGGGGTCGTTTCCCTACAACAGGGACCAGTTTCGATTCATCCAATTTTTATGAACACAATACAAACATCGACTGGAGAGATGCAGCAATAAAGGAATGAATGGAATTAATGTGGCAAATGTTAAAAGTGTACGTCATTTGAAATAACGAAAAATTGAAATTGTCTAGGGGTCAGAACGACGATATTATCGCTTATCTGGCTTTTCCGATTTATAATATTATTACTACTTATCTTGAACGATATTCCCGTTGAGTTTCTCTGCTTGTGATAGAAGTTCGGAGTCTTCTTTAGAACGTGTCAACAGATCCCTTTTCCAACAAGTTCCACGAGTTACTTGGGTTGTTACGCCATTACCACTTGTTGCGTATGTCACTGCATCACATTATTCCCAAAGCATCTTTAAAGACTTCGCGGTTAATCCAGCATATGTTTTTCGGTAACTCTTACCGCAAAACATGACTCCCGTCCACAAATCGTGAGCTGCATCTTGGATATTATCGAAAATTTTTTTGGCTGTTTTACGTATTTAGTAGGCTTGGTTCGACCTTTCTACGATGACTTATTTGCTAATTGTTTTGATGATGGCTGTCCATTTGAAGTTTTGTACGTTATAATATCACACAATGTTGGAAGATTCTTATAAATGATGATTTGTAGTTTACTCAACACAAATTATGTGCATAAACACATTGGAATTGGCGCTTTTGAGACTCAACAAGGCAAAAATAGCGCCCTCCAAAAACTACAAGTTGTGCAACTATACAGATGTACTTGAACACAAAATCGTCAACTGTAAGAAATTTGAACCGCTAAGAAGCAAATATAAAATTTTTAAAGGCAATCCCTCCTTTGGATTACTTTGTGAAAGTTCCATCAATCTATCTGCATCCCAAATAAATACATTAGGGCAACCTTCCACAAGTATCAATCTGCAGTCTCAACTTGAGATTCATGGAGTTGACACCCATGAATGCAAACTTCCCTGTTTCAATTCGAGGTTAAGTGCTCCGCCTCTTCAAAAGCTTATCTCGCCAGTTTCAATCAACGTCCTGTGATAATCAATAGATTTTATAAGTAACACGACAAAGAAAGATCTTCACTGTTTGATAATGTGACGCAAATGAATTTCAGACTAACCTGCCAAGGCGATTCATACTACTTTCCTTGAATATGACCCTTCGGAAAGAACGTCGCTACACACAACAATAGATAGTGGACTGGAGGCACTTATAAACCAAATTTTACTCACAATGAATTGGGATGATGAAGTTAAATTTAGTTTTTATTGCTTTTATTTTCTCGCCTCACTCATTCAAACTAACCTCAAAACACCCAGACTCATGGGCGATTTCAAGCGGACTCATTTTCATACTTGTTATTTAGTTTAGTAAATGCTTTATTGATTTCATATGTTGAATTCTCCACATTTAAATCGTACAAATGATCTTCACGAGTTTCGAATTGCACTTCACTGGTATTGGTAAACATTGAAATTCTTCCATCCTTCCTGCCATGAAGAACAAAATATTTATGAAAACGTTCCCTGGTGAGTATATACTTTGTAATGAATCATGCGACGCCACTGGCGACCACTACCAATACACCCTGCTTCCATGTGGCTTTCCATCTCATGTTTGTTGTGACGGCTTCACATCCCACGTCAGTTTTGTCGTGGGATGTCAAAGTCAAATGACAGCCACATGGTAGCAGAGTGTGGGAGTAGCGTGAAGACGTGAAAAATACCTCCGAGTGTGGACATTGGCCGGGAAAATAATTGAAAAACGAAAAAAAGGAAAAAATAGTGGTTCTTGCTCAAGTGGACAATCGTCCGAATTACTTTTTCGCTTTATTGCGACTTCTTAGCACATTTGTTGTGCGGGGTGCCCTTGAAAGCGTGAAGAGTGGCAGTCGCCAGGTAAATCGACCAAGTAATTGTGGTCCTCGACTGAATTGGGAATTTTTTTATCTTCACCCAGGGGAATCAGGTGCATTTGACGTAGTCGCGAGACGACGAGAATCAGCGAGATTTGTGTTAGGGGAACGCGGATCGCGATTGCACACCGTTGCGTACGTGACAGTTCCCGGGTGCTCCCAGACACCACCCAGGATTGCGGATGGCTGCGCCTCCAGCGGCACCATCTGGGTATCCCACGACAGGCGAGCTCTCGCTAACGTACAAGACGGACCTGCGTCGGCTTCTCCCAGTCCCCCGGAAAGTCCGCGTGGCAACCGAAATCGTAGCACGCAGCAACTACCAAGCGGCGCTAACAAGTGTGCCACATGAGGGATCGAGCAAGTGCTAGATGGAATACGGGCCAAAATCCAACCTACAATCAAGCAAAATCTACATTTAAGAATCTCACATACGCTGGCAAGTAGAAGAAACATATTTTAACTCGTAAGCCAATGTGGTACAAAGAATTTTCTGTTTAGAGTAACCTAATTTTTAAGCTTTCTTTCGAAGAAAGCGCTTAAGCAAATATAACAGTTGATCGTCAGAATGAGAGAGAAATTTTCATTGCTGCTACTTAAATCTGGGTGTAGTGGTAGAACTCTCACCACTAGTTCGAACGAAGGTCACCGGTAGGGAAGAATATATCTTCAGTGACTCCTGATGGGCTTTAAGCTTAAAACTTATAGAGGGAACTGATTTTAACCAGATAATCATCATACTAACGCTATTACCTTCTAGTTTACCGTAAAATTAGAAGATTTAAATATCAAGGTTCGAAATAGAGTGTTGCGCTACAATTTTTTGCTTAGTACAGTGTTTCAGTGAATTGTTCTCTTTAATTCCATTTTCAACACCGTTTCGATGAACATAGATATTTTAATACCTAGTCAGAGTGAGCATCATTCAGAGTATGGTGAATAAAGTTGAACTGGTGGCTGATTAGGAGGCATTTTGACAGGAAATAGATTGCTTTAAGTATATCCTGGTTAATGCGTGGCGATCACCTTGATAAAATATTATTTATTGGGCAATTCTCACAAGTACAGGAGCAAACCCATCGGTTTTAAATTTGCCCTGGTTAGTTTCTAAATCAACTGATAGCGAGAGCATTAAAGAAACATTATGCATTGAACTTAAATGAACGAGGGGCTTTTGTCAGGTACCCGATAACGACAACCCTCGAAAATATAAATAGAAGTATAATAATATAAAATCCACACGAATGAATGATTCAAATTAGTTCATACTCAGTCAACAATACCATTTCTGTATTGTATTCATACCCAGATTGAAACGCATCATTTTTATTTGAATGAAGTGTCATTGTAAAATTGTTTGAGTCATTAACGAATAAACCACCAATTAGGCTTGATTAATGTAAAGATTTCACGAAGTCACTTTCCATATGGATAAGTATTTCATTGGATGTTATTCAAATACATTTTGCAAAAGATTTCTAAACAATGGCTAGAGTGTATGTATTTTCTCCAATCAATTCGAATTGAAATATTAGTTTATAAAAATAGTCAACATATAAGACGAATCTTGCAAGCATAAATGAAAAATTGTATTGTGGGAAAAAAAAAATCCACAACTCACTGTAAATACTTATTCCCACATGTTAATTAGTGTTAACTGACATATTATATTCTGTATATTTCTAATGTAAGTAGGAGATAACAACAAGATTGAGCTGGAAACATAAGACTTTGTATTGTAATGTAATGTGAAACTATTGAGTATGAATCGTGAACCCTTCAACAGTATTGAAGAGTAGCTAAAACTAAAAATTCAATAACATGCAAATAATGTTGTTAAAAGCTTCTTGAAAGCTCACATTTCAACAAAAATAAACAAACTGTACGCTCAATCTTGTCCTAGATGAACTTTGTAATATTCATCGTCTACAAAAGTAAAAGCGGAAAACAGAAATTTCGCATGGATGTGAATTAAATTAAATTTAAACTATTAGTTGAAGCGTAATCGGTATGCAACGATAAGTTGAATAGTAGAGTATTCGTAGTATTGCATCCCGAATTAAAATGAATGTTAGTTATTGGAATTTACCTTTCCTTATTAATATTTGGACGAAGAAATAATATTTCGTGCTAAAACTCCCTTTTATTATTTTTAATAAATGTGTTAGAACAAAAAAATCATGAATTGCTAAAATTAACAACGACTTTCCTTTCCAGTGGTCCTTTTTTTCCAGAGGCAGTGAGAGTGCAGGGTAAGTATGCCGTCGAAAGGGTAGGGTTTGAAAAAATCCGCTGAGGTCGGTTTCGCGTCGCGCGCGGTACCTTTGTTGGTTTGCCTTTTTCTTTAGCGTAGGTTTTTTCGGATTAACGTTAACGTAGTATATATTTCGGTACTGCATCAGTAAAATTCGGGAACGCGAATTGGAGATTAGATTTTTGTACTTTGACTGGATTGATGAAGTTCTCCGTATGATTGTGTTTTCGACGCGTTTGAAACGGGCGTTTAATGGTGGCTGAAAATTTTAAATGAGCATAATCCATTTTAAGACCCGCGACCGAATTCCTCTCCGATCTAGCTGGCCGACAAGCAGCCACCGCAAAAATGGATTACGGTGCACGGATTGGTTGACCCGTTGGTACCATTCGTTGGCACGACTCAGACTTAACGTCTAGAACGGATGAGAGGTCGGTTTGTCGTTCGTGAATTTAGAAAAAAAATCGTTACAACTTGACGCCCTGAATCGGTCGTTTCGGGAAATTCCATAAAACAATTAAGTTTAAAACTTGTTTATCAAAATCTTTCAAATAGCTACTCACCTCTTCTAAGTGCTGAGGAGTTTCACGTGTAAAAGTGTACACAGCAAAATTTAAAATCTTTGAAATTTTGTAGCATTTGACTATTTAAAAATAACACAAATAGACTATTCACTTAAATATTTGTATCGAACCGGTCCACATCTCAAACCACACTTCTTCTTTTCCTCCTTTTTCTTCCTTTTTATGTACCACTAACTACCTCAGCAGTCAGTTCAATCGGGTTCGATTGTACTGCGTGGTGTAAACACCGATTGCTGTACTAAATCAGCGTTCCCATATTTGAAATTTTATTTACAGATTAAAAATTCTTTCAAAACAAAATTTGACTGAAGTACAGTAAATGAAGAAGATTTTAAATAGTAATAAAAGTTACATCTCATCAAGAATATAATTAAGGGAAACATTTAAATTTAATATAAGAAGGTAAATTGATATAAAAATTACATTTAATAATAATAATAAGAAAGAAAACTATTTTACAAATTACGATTAGGAATGTAAATAATGAAATATTTTTCTAAATCTGACTTCAAAACATTGGATAAGAGATGGGAAGGTTTTCGAGTAGTTTGTTTGTGTGTGACTGCTCGATTACTACAGAATGACCGCCCCTATTAGGTCCACTGTTACTATAATAATGCTTATTCATTGGACCACCCTCACCACTACCGCCAGGACCGCCTGAATGATCTTGTGGTATAGGCCGTTAAGATTGTGGTAGTTGCGGTGATTGTTGATGCGACGGATAATTAATTGGTTGTTGAATTGGTGCAAGATATCCTTGTGCACCCCGGAATGGTTCTTTGGGAGGTTGTACTTCCCTAGCTGCGAAAGTTTCTGCCAATCCTCGTCATGGAAGCGGAGTTGAACTTTGGTGGCGAAGAACATATATAGCTGCCGTGTAACCCCTTCCTTCTGACTTTATCCCTAACCTTACTTTTAACTAATAATTACATAGTTTATACTAATATTATATCTACTCGATCAATCAATCCTTCTTACCAGTCCTTCAGCGTGGGGAGTGGTTCCTTGACAATATTCCAATTAAAATGTTGGAGAGGCAGGAATCTTTCCCTTCCAAGAGTGGTTTCGGGTTATTTTTTTTTGTTTTATTATACATTTCGTAAAAGCTTGTCAAATTACTTGTGGATAAAGAATATAATTGATTGACTCCACTCGGTCGGCATATGTTTTTGTTGCGAAATGTGCTGGATGACTTTATGGATGGCGTTCTGAGGCAGCGGCCACCATATTTAATGAAGCCCCCTGGAATCTCATCGACATCTGGCGCTTTATTATTCTTTTGGGCTTTTATGGTGGAACAAACTTCACCCAAATTTAGTGGAGCCAATTAAAGCTCTTCGGGAATATCTATTGGCCTCAATGCTCTGAAGCTGTATAGAGAATTTAAGAGTCTTTTGAGATATGATTCCCATTTTTCCTTAATCTTGTTTTCATTAGCGATGATATTGCCGATGTCATCACGGCAGAGCGTGGTCTTGGGTTGACAACTTATTTCAGGCTCTTCACTACTTTGCATGCTTGTCTCGTGTTGTTGCTCGCTAGACTTACATCTATGCTTCAAAATTGGCCATCATAGTATTTTCTCTTCTTAAGTTTAACGATCTGTTTTGCTATTCTTTTGAGATTTTAAATATATTGTCTCTTCTTCCTGATTTTCCCACCTAGGTTTTTTTGTACGTCTGATTGTTTGTACGTCTGTATTTTGGCAGTCATCATCGAGACAATATTTTTTTTGCACCAGGCTTGATGTCCGGTGATTCGTTCTGGCACGATCTTAATTGGCGTTTTCACTCCCACCCACAGCTCGTTGCTTGTTTTCAGCGACGTATCTGCTAGGATGGGAGCTAGTTGGTTATCGAGGTTCTACGTGAAATTTTTCGCCACCGACGCCCTTTGAAGCCTTCGATGTCAAATTTCTGTAGACAACTGGTCTTTGCCAAATACGCTTTTGACATACGATATCAATAGGTTAATTTGATCAAGTAATGATCCGAGTAACGACTAGCTCCTTGGTATGTAAGGACGTCAAGTATGCTTGAGGCCCAACGGGAAGGTAAGGGCGGTCTGCCCCGGGCCTCCGGTCCTAGGGGACCTCCAAATCTTGAGGAGTTCTTTAAATCATATTCTAAACAAGATTGAAATTATGTTCAGTAACGTAGTAAGAGGCAGTTCAAGGTTTCGGGCCTCGTAGATACAAATAGAAAACCGCTTGGACCGATTATTTACAATTTTTAAATTTGAGTGGCTGGTGTAAAATTGGAGTTTCTTTCACTGTCAATCTACCTTTCTTTAGAGTATCTATATTCCGCAGATATTCATCAAATGCTGAGTCTATAGGCCTCTACATTACTACACCCTACAGTAAATACGGTTTCCCCGTCATTAGCTTGGCACTTTTTCAATTTTTCTACGATCCTTTACAAAAAGTTACAGTTTAGTATTACATAAATATTTAATGGACAATGAAAATATACAACCATTGCCATTTAAGATTCAAAAAAGTATCGTCTTTTTTATAAAATGTTGACATCAAGATCAATACTGAAGTCATTTGAAGTTTTGATGTGGTAATAATAATTTTTATGTTCATAGCGACCAATACTCGTAAAATACCAGTCTTTCAAACTGTAAACTTCATACCGTCATTCAGCTAGGTTCCATTCCTGTAACTTGAACAGATTTTATGTGTTCCGAAACGTTGCTGCATATAAGAATTTCGATTATTGAAAATGGTAGCGAAGTATATCAGAATAAAGAGGGGCCATTCGAATCTATAGAAAGGTCAGGCGAACACACTAAGGGAACACATCGTTATTTAACTTCACCGTGGTTTTACTCTTAATTAAAGGAAACTAAATATTAAATATTATATTAATATTGCTACCGTCTGTTTGCATTTGAAGGTGAAAATAATGTTAATAAATTTATTTCCGGCTTCTGTCAGTGGTGGAAGTTGAATTTAAAAGTATCGCAGCATGAATGATCGCCTGAACAACTACCGAATTTGGAAAAATGACAAACATTGACTATGAGCCTGAAACTTAACAAAACCATTGATTGAGGTAATCAGAAGAGTATAATCGGTGAGACTAAAAAATAGAGAAATATTTTACATAGCTTTTTTGATATAACTCTGTTTTAGCCCAGCAAAACCTTGCTTTCCGTGGTCATCGTGAAGATATTTCTTCAAAAAATAGGGAAAATTTCTTAGGATTGGTGCAGCTAATAGCAAAATATGATCCAGTGCTGAAAGAGCATTACATAAAACTTAACGAGTTTGCAGGTGCGTCAAAAAGAGTACCTTTTTATTTATCTAAAGGGTTACAAAATGAATTTATTTCTTGTTTGGGTGAACATGTTAAGCAAAAGATTATTGCAGATGTAAAATAGCCTCAGTATTACGGCATCATTTTTGACAGCACTCCCGACGAAAGCAAAACAGACCAAATGAGTCAAATAATTAGGTATGTACACATAGAAAATGCCATTGAGGAAGCTCGAAAATCATTCCTAAGGTTTTCTGTGATGTCTGGGAAAACAGCAGAAGATATGTCAAAAGATATTCAGCAGAAAGAGATGGCCTGGATATTGCGGTATGCAGAGCTTAAGGTTATGACAATGCTGTGTCAATGTCAGGTTTACATGGAGGATTGCAACAAAAAATTTGAGAGCTCAATCCAAAAGCTGTGTTCAGTCCCTGTGTGAATCATTCCTTGAATCTTTGCGGAGTACATGCATTCTGATGTGTTCCTTCCAGCGTCACACGTTTTGCAGCTGTAGAAAGGCTATATTCATTCTTCTCATCATTTACACAGAGGTGGGAATTAATCAAAGAGAAAACTGGTAAAAGTTTGAAACGTTTGTCTGATACTCGCTGGAGTGCTCATTACGACTCAGTTAAAGTCGTAACAGAAAACGTGGAAATAATTGTGAGTACTTTAGAATATATGCAAGATTCATCAAAATCCAATCTAGATACTAGATCAACAGCAAGCTTGATTTTGCCAGCTATTTGTGACTTTAGCTTTTTAACATATATTAAATTTTGGCACACAATACTAGAAGAAGTTAATTTAGTGCGACAATGCCTATAGCCGCCTGAAATGTCTTTGGAAAAAGGACCCACTAAACTAAAAACCCCAACCAACTATTTAGTGACAGAACGAATACTGATTGTAGACAATGCTGTTACATTTGGCACAAAAAAATGTATTGATATGGATATTGACATCAAGCCAAGAGGAAAAAGGAGGGTAAGAAAAATAATGCCATGTGAACTAGCTCTTGATGCTGCTTTGACAATTCAAGAGGAATTACGTCGATCAATGTTCGAATATCAGCAAAATTTTCAAAATTGTTGAAACAAGGTTCATTCTGGAAGCTTCTGACGATGTCCTGGCTGTAGCAGTAGACAATTTGGTACAAAATTACGATGATGTCGATAAAGAGCAGGTGCTTCAAGAAATAAAGCGATATTGTAGACATCTACTTGCCACCAATACGAGTGTGGACATTGCTGCAAGCTGAAGAACCCAAGAAATCCTAAAATTCATAATAAAATGGAACTTCAGTGAATCTCTACCCAGTACATCGGTAATACTTCAGTACTTCTTGACCATTTGTGTCTCAGTTGCATCATGCAAGAGAAGTTTTCCAAACTCAAACTAATTAAACGTTACCTTCGATCTACGATGCATCAAGAGCGACTGGTAAATTTTTCCATGCTTTCAATTGAAAGAAGAGTTTCAAAGGTAATTGATTTCACTGAAATTATTGAAGAGTTTAGTAAAATAAAAGCAAGAAAACATGTTAAATAACTACTAACAGGAAATAAAAATGATGTACAATATCGTTTGTTGTTTCATCTCAAATTTAAATTCAAAGTTGATTTATTTTGTAAATCATTATAAATGATTTAAAACATAAAAAAAACAAATTATTATAAAATCAAAAGGTTTAATGGCCCTCTTGGTACTCTAAATTTAAACAATGTTACAATAATATCGATCAAAAACTAAGAATAACATCGTGCTTAATCAAATGAAAATTTCAACATATTATACGTTAGTTAAGAAAAAGGAGAAACAATTAACCGACCCTATAGAAATATATATAGATATGTCTATATACGAGGGACATTTCATAAATAATGTACATATTTTTTTTTACTTTCATTTTTTATTTTTACAAAAATATCTCTCTATGTTCCTTCAATATAATCTCCCTGCTTCCCAATGACTGAGCCCGAACGAGTCGAAAGCCTTACTATACCATTGAGGATAATACTTTTGCTCATCTGGCGGATGGCTCGGGTAACGGCGGTAGAAAGCTCTTCCAGAGATGGAAAATGACGTCCACGTATATGTTTTTTGAACTTTGGGAATAGGTCAAAGTCTGGTGGACTCATGTCCGGGCTGTAGGGAGGATGAGGCAACACCTCCCAACCGTATTTGCGTAGCTTTTCGGTTACGACATGTCCAATGTGCGGACAAGCATTGCCATGGAGAATGAGTGGTCTAGCGTTGAGCAACTGGGGTCGGTTTCTGTGCATTTTACTACGCAGATTCTGCAGGAAATCATGATAGTAAACTGCTGTGACACTTTTTCCATTCGAAATTCTGTCTGTCATGATGATCCCTCGGTTATTGTATACAAAGATCATCATTTGATTGACCTTTGATTGTGTTCGTCGACATTTTTCCGGTCGTGGGGAAGATGGACCTTTCCACTTATTGGACTGTGATTTTACATCCGGCTCAAAGTTTCTAACCCATGTCTTATCATTTGAAACAATTCGATTTAAGAATGTTTGACCTTCATTACTGAATCTTTGTTTCAGCAAGGTTGCAATGTTCAGGCGTTTTTGCTTCTGTTCATCAGTCAAGTTAGGCGGAACCCATTGTGCTGAAATTTTCTTCTCTTTGTGGAATACCTGTAACTGCAGAAAGTTCCTCGCAAGTCGCACGACGATCTTTTTCGAGGGCATCAGCCACAAGTTTCACACTTAATTCATCGGTTGATGTTTTCGGTCTTCCTAGTCTTGAATCATCGTTTATGCTAACACGACCACCACGAAAACGTTTGGATTAACGAGAAACTGTACCACGGTCCACTACAAAACTACACTACACTTAAAGCACTGTGGATTTCTGTCGGGTTTTTTACGGCGTAAAGTTTCAATCTTACTGTATGCCCGTTGGTCTTTAATAGTCACAGTATCCGAGAAACGTGCAGGCTCCATTTCAAAATCACGTAACTTAAAAACGCAATACACTACAAATGAAAGAAAATAACACACTTCCTCCTCAAGCTTTGAACTACTACTGGCGAGTTACTCACTGTTGCAGCGCTAACTATCTCGCTGTGGTACCAACCTGTGCAATATTTATGAAATGTCCCTCGTATATATATATATATATATATATATATATATATATATATATATATATATATATATATATATATATATATACATATATATAAATATATATATATATATATATATATATATATATATATATATATATATATATATATATATATATATATAAAAATATATATTCTCGCGTGTTATGGTTAGCGGCCAATAATTTTAATGTTCCAGAAAAGTGAAAACGCAATGTCTTTTGAATTAAATGATTTTATTAAATTACTTAGAAATGCACTATTTCACAATTTTTAATTTTCACTATTAAAATCTAACTTCCACTTATCCATAAATTTCTATCGCAATTGTCTTCTTAGATCGAATGAATGATCTCCCCATTCATTCAGCTCACCTTTATATAGGGTCTTCATCCATTCAATGCATTTCTCGTACATTGGCGAATGTTCTGCCGAGAGGTATCTGGTATATTCGAGCAGATTAATGAATGGAGTGACGTCACTTTCAGATGTTGATCATGCTTGGTGGGTTCTCGTGGTTTCGAGTAAATTCATTTTGTTGATGTTCTTAATAGTTGTTAAAACAGCTGCGACAGTAGCTCGCAGAATTCTTTGTACATATAACACTGCCTCCACATTAGCTCTTTTCGCCCCGAAAAGATGTTGTAGTCAATTCTCCCTGGATGTAATATGGGGCAAGATGGTCCAGGTGCACGATTTTCATTTTGGCTCTTGGCTTACGATGTTCCTGTATTTGGTATACGACGTCGTTGATTCGCTTTGTAACTCGGTATGGTCCCTCCCAATTATGTTGCAATTTTGAAGACCTACCCTTTCACCGTTGCAGGTTATATAGCCACACCAAGTAATTTTTCTGGAAGCCAGTAGAATTTGCTTTCAGATCATACCTGGTCTTCATGCGGCCAGTAGCCACTCTTGAGATCGAGTGTAGAAAACCATTTTGCGTCAGCTAAAGTTTCCATGATGTCATCGATGCGTGGGAGCGGGTAAATATCTTTCATAGTGACGTCGTTAAGCTGCCTATAGTCGACACAAATACGAGTGCTACCATCCTTTTTCTTTACTAGAACTATAGGCGCGGCCCATGGACTGACAGAAGCTACAATAACGCCTTGTTTTTCCATGTCCGAGATCAGCACGCTCACTTCTCCTTGTTTGGCTATCGGGAGACGTCTCGGTGTTTGTTGAATTGGCTTGGCTCCCTGTGTATCTATGACGTGAGCTACTAGACTCGTTCGGCCTTGGTCATCCGGGCTTGTTGAGAAGATATCGTTGAACTTGGTGACCAGATCAGAGGCTCGTTTGAATAGCTGCACTGGCAATTTGACCTGCCTCAATATTGCAGACGTGGATTTCCGGGCATCGTCTGTGTCTTGCCTCCTTTTCAAATGATGGTCGTGAGTAGCTTGCAAAGAGGTGATGGTGGAAACAGGCTGGCAGCTGCCGATGACTTCTCCCGCTTTGATGCTCGTGGATGAGTCTGCGGTGTTAAGGACTCTAACCGGCACGTATCCGTTCCTTAAAGATCTTGCAAGGCTTCGTCTTACAATCAAACTGTGCAATGCGGACGTCTTCGTTGGCTCTATCAGATAAGATCACTGGTCTCCAGAATCACCATCAAGCTTGGCCCATACAATGCTTTCAGTGTCAGTACATACCACTTGGACGCTGGGATCCTCCATCAGTACTTCGACATTCTGCCACTTCAATACACGTTTGCCCAAATCCAACGTGATTCCATGTGGTCGCAGAAAATCCATTCCGAGAATGCAGTCATCCATAATGTTCGCGACCAGAAAATTATGTCGGAACACGAGGTCTCCCAACTGTATCTGGAGGTTGACCTCTCCATGAACAGGTGCAGTTTCTCCCGTAGCTGTCCGTAGTAAGAAAATTCTGCCCTTGTGAAGTTGTTGCTGTCTAACTAGGTCTGGTCGGATAAGTCGGGTTGCACCAGTGTCGATTGTTATGGTGCAGTATTCTCCGTCAACTTGACCCGGAAGGCATAAGTCCGCTTCTCCACGATGTAGTCTTGACACGGTGATAGTGGTGCTGGGGATGTTGATCCTCCTAGCGAACATCTGCCCCACGAAGTTGGCTCTTACATGTTTCCCGACCCCTCTGTTTGAAGGGCTTCCATTCTGGGCTCCTGACTCGGTCTGGATCTCCTCCTAGCTGCACACCCTGGACAATAGCTCGGTTTTCTTCGCTTCTTGCAGTCTCTTTGCAGGTGCCCTTTCTCACCGCAATCCTAGCATCTAGGCGCACCATTTACTTGCGGCTCTCGCTCATTTTCCACGCGCTCACACCTGCACTCGTCTGCCACTACCTTGCGAACCCGGGCAGTGGTACGAGTCACATTTTTCACTGCACAGCTTGTTGCAATTCCTGGTCTTTTAATGCGCTGATGAATGCTTCTGTTGCTGTGTCATCTCGATGCTCCTGATCGTACGCTGGGTAAGCCAAAAGCGCCAGTCGCTCAATGTCTTGGGCTAGCTGCTGTAAGGTTTCGCCAGACTTCTGCATCCGATTCCGTAGCTGTGCCCGATAAATTTGCTTCAGATGGGCGCCTCCATAAGGCATGTCGAGCGCATTCATTATAGCACTCGAGTTTGAGCGCAATTCAATGGGGATCGTCTGCAAAAGCTCGGCAGCTGGGCCTCTTAGAGCAAGAATTAGTGCAGTTGCTTGTTCCTGCTCATTCCAGTGATTTTCCCTTGCGACAGCTTCGAACTGGGTCTTGTAAATACTCCAGACCGTTTGCCCATCGAATATTGGTGGTTGCACATTTCTGGATGTGCTTTGCACTGCGGTTATAAGCGGGGCTGGTGGAGTGGTTACTACTGCCTTCGCTGCTTCCAATTCTTTTTTTCACTTTTTCCATCTCATGGACTTGGCTGACCTTTTCCTCGACCTGGTCAACCTTTTCCTGGACGCCTTTAGTTTGTTTGTTCAGATGACCGAGCTCCGCTTTTATTTCGGTTGACTGTTTTTCCAGCTTCTGTGTGATGTCCGCCTTGATGTCTGCCTTGATTTCGATCGCTTGTTGGTCCAGCTTCACTAATTGTTAATTTAGCTTCGCAGTTACATTAGATGACTGTTCACTTAGCTTGGCTGATTGTTCATCTACCTTCACAGTCAGACTGGATGACATCAGCTTTAACATTTGCATCAGTGCATCTTCTGGTTCCTTTGATTTTGGCGTTTTTGCGTCTCCTTTAAGCTCCGCCATGTTAAATTCATTTAATTTGAAATGTCAGCTACGTGGTTATTATTTATTTTTATTATTTCGGCTTTTATTTATTTTTCCAGCAGTTTCCACGTTAGATTTCACTATTGTGCATTTTTCTTTTTTTATGTTTAAACGTTTTTCACTTTTAAAATTTTCTTTCAAACTTCTCAACACCACTGTCGCATGTTATGGTTCGCGGCCAATAATTTTAATGTTCCGGGAAAGTGAAAACACAATGTCTTTTAAATTAAATTAAAAGAGTTTATTAAAGTACTTAGAAATGCACAATCACTTACTTGGTCTATTTCACAATTTTTAATTTTCACTATTAAAATCTAACTTCCACTTGTCCATAAATTTCTATCGCAATTGTCTTCTAAGATCGAATGAATGATCTCCTCATTCATTCAGCTCGCCTTTATATAGGGTCTCCATCCGTTCAATGCATTTCTCGTACATTGGCGAATGTTCTGCCGAGAGGTATCTGGTATATTCGAGCAGAGTAATGAATGGAGTCACGTCACTTTCAGATGTTGATCATGCTTGGTGGGTTTTCGTGGTTTCGAGTAAATTTATTTTGTTGATGTATCTAATGCTTGTGAGAACAGTTGCAACAGTAGCTCGCAGAATTCTTTGTACATGTAACAATATATATATATATATATATATATATATATATATATATATATATATATATATATATATATATAAATATATATGTATATATATATATACACATATATATATATATATATATATATATATATATATATAAATATAGATATATATATATATATATATATATATATATATATATATATATATATATATATGTATATATATAAATTAATTATAAAAACAAAAATTTAACATCAATATTATTCCTTTTTCGGAAATGTACTGTAAAACTACATCAACTTTTTTGGATGGGGGTCTAATATAGGTTTCCCTTAGTCCGCCACTGATCAGAACATGGTCGATCTGGTTTTGTGTTGTCATCTGTTGGTACCCAAGTCATTTTATGCATGCGTCGATGTCGACTAAATTTCTGGTACATTCAAACTCAATCAGGTGCTGGTCATTGTCATTCGTTTCATCGTGGAGACTATATCCTCCAGACGTTCTTCGATGAGATAGCTCATAGCTAACTTTAGCGTTGAAATCACCCAGAATTCCTTTTGTGTCATTTGTAGCCGATTTCTTTCCAGTTATAGTTGTAGAACATTTGCTTCGTTTCCTCGTCCTTTCTTCGGTCGGGGGGTGCACGTTTGTAAGCCAAATTTTGAAGCATACCGCTTTTGTACGGATTACACAAAACTGTTCTATAATTGCCAGAAATCAATATTGATATTAATATTAGGAACACATTAAAAAATGAAAATCAGAGTATCTTCTAGCATTTAGGCTTAGTCCACATATTCACAAATTAATGACTGGACAGAATTCAAAAGTAGAGAATATATTCAGTGAGTTCTCTCCACGATCCGGTACCAAGAAAGGTTGTGCTGGGTTACAAATTGATCATGCGAAACCCCCATCACGCAAGTTCAACTCGCACCTATCTAGGTGTTTATTTCTAATAATTTAATTACAAATATTCATTTTTGTAATTTTTACTAATAACGTATGATTTTCAATAGATATGTAGAATTTTAGAGCGCCCTTGCGGCAATTAAGTTTTATTATAATGTTGTATGTGTTTAAGTTTATTCGATTTATAATTTTAAAATTTTAAGGGTGCTTTGAATAGAGCATATTTTCTATTGCGATCCGTATTTCATGTCCGTGGCAGTAGGCAGCGAAATGATGATTGCTGTTTGCCTCAACTCAGGGATATGTCTCACAGTTGCCTGTTTAAAACAAATCTATTCATCTTTGTTGTAATGGCTCACCCACGTACTGCTATCTTGAGAAGAAATTGAAATATCATTTCATCAAAACTTATTTATTAAAAACAAAATATTAATGTTGAATTTCCAGAAATGCTCTTTTGAGAACCCTTTCAAAATACACCTACTCTTAAATCTTTCCACTCATCGACCGTTTAGAGGAAAATCTCTCGCCTCTGCGCTAACGAAATATTCATTTCCAAGCGTTAAGAAAATTGCCAGGTAACGAGCCTTAATAAAGTACTGAGCGTAGCAGTCCTTGTCGTGCTAAAAGCTCGTAAAATTGCCTAAGCGAAAATAAATCGAAAATGTCTCGGCAATGCAGCTAAGCTCCAACCAGCACCAGTAATACCTGAATTATAAACGTGCGGGAAGGTAAATTCACTAGGAGCAGGATGAGGATCGTAAACAGGTCGCGGTACACACTTGCCCAGCTTCAGCTTAACGACCTTCCTACGCTAAAAAGTTCTCGTTCCCCCTTTTAAATCGCGTTTTATTTGTCGATGGGAGCTGTAACCGTCTCAGTAAAATATTTTATTGAGAGTCGCGGATTAAAAAAATATCCCTAACACCAAGCCAGAGATGGAAGCTGTGCTGGATACGCTTCCTCCTTCCCTAAATCATTTTCATGCGGAAGGTCCTTAAAATAAAAAGATACTTTGATTCTATTTTTGCACATTTTTTAAATTGACGAAATTTCGTTTTGGTGCCGATGTGAGTTGAATAGAAAGAAAGCAAAGATGGCGATAAGCGTGTACGAGGGTGGTAGAAAAGGATACATCAGTCGTCGCAGCTCGAGTTGTATATTTGTTGCATAAGTCGGTCACGTCTTTGCCTCATCAAAAAAAACTTGCAAGCAAGAGAACACGTACTTTGAAACAGATTTTAAGCATTTTTGCAATTTTTTTCAGTAGACTTTTCTGCACTTCGCCTGCTTTTAATTTAATTTATTTACGGCAATTTGTCATCAGGCGCAAATTGCTAACACATTTGGCATTCAAATTGAGTAAAACGGCGAACGACACGAAAATACGGAAGAATCGCAAATAAAAACAAAGAGGTAGAGTCTCATAAGACAGAAAATTTTGCTGTTTGTTTCGAGGAATACTCCTGTAAGGATTCTGAGAGTTGATGTGCAAAGTACGTGGTATCAAATATTGGGCGGAAAATTTACTGCCTTCCTTGATTGAATTATAAAACCAACCTTTATTATACCTTCTTTATTACTTTACTTTCATTTCTTCAAAGTCATTAAAGTCATCAATCAGAATGTGCCTCTGGTGTCCTCCGAACACAGTAACTTAAGCCGAAATGGCGCCCGACGTGGCAATATTTTCCATACTCGTATATTATTACTATGCACTATCCATTTATTCCTACACCAATATTGCTTCTATCATTTTTACAGACGAATTTCATTACGGGAAACGAGCGTCCTAGTTCAAAGATTCCTTCTCCAATAAATCAGGACTTATAGAGTCTACTTTGCTTCTTTCCTCAACATTGCCAGCATATTTTTTATGGATGATATTAAATATATTTTCAGGATCTAACGCATCTGTGGCCTTGGCATTAATCAATTTTATTTTCATCGAACGGAAGCGAGAGAAGAAAAAAATTGCCGGCCATCTTAATAGGATCAAAGCAATGAAAAAGATGAAATAATAATTTATACGTATCTAGGATGCTGCATTGTTGTGGAATAGAAAGGGAAGAAATGGATGATGGTGATATGAGAATTATTTAACATATGCTTGGCAAAAAACACACGGATTTAATGTAATTTTGGGCTATAGTGCAGCGGAGTTAATAAGATTTCATAAAACTATTGTTGACTTACTTGGAGTGGTTCTACTTGTAGCTGGTGCGATTTAGCACCCTAGCTCTCTTCTTTCTGCGAATTAAGTAAGTAAGTAATATATTTATTAATACTTTCATTTTGTACAATTGGAGATCTTATGTTAGGGGTCCTGAAATCAATTCATTATATCCTTAAGTCAAATTTTAGCCTAGTTATTAATATTTCGTTAAAAAATGGTTTGTTTATCGGAAGGAAAAATTTTTAATCCAAAAAATCCTACTGGAGCCTATAACTAACTTATCCTATCTTTAAAAACTAATTTAAGCTATCCTAGCTTTAATGTGCTAAGTAGACTAAGAACGCATGATAGTAGTAATAGTACTTTATTGAGACTTTTCTTTTGTCATATGTTACTTAACCTACTTTTAATGTTACGATTCATTTCACAGTGACACTTTTGTCAAATGTCCTTAGCTTCTTTATACGACCTGAGTCTATACTTTACAGTTTTCAGAAGAGACACAGTTCTTACCGACTTGATCTTCAGGATATACGGAAGTTATTTTTTATTTATTTAATCGGTTTCTTAATTATTGTTTATTTGATTTTTATTTTTTCCCGATGAAAATTCAAGTTGCTTTAGCTCCTGTAGGTATGGGGGGATGGTATATAATAGAAAATGGGTTTTAGGGGGTTTGGTTGGGGTTCGATGTTAATCTGGAAGTCTTGGAGAATTCTTATGGAGGAGAGATAATATGAGTTTTCAGAGGTGGGGGTACTATTGAAGAGGTCCCGGATTAGATTTGATCCATGTATCTGCCATTTAGCTATTTGCTTTTTGCTTGTTTCAAGCATGGATTGCAGTATTGGGATCACTTTATTTTCCTGGTAAAGAACGCTGTTTTTATAGTATTTTTTATTGGGGCGTCGGTATTTCGATATACATTTTCGGAGTATCCTCCTCTCAAATATTTGCAATTCTTCGGCTACTGTTGCTGAAATTGTCAGCCAGGCTGGGAAGGAGTATGTAATGATGGGGCGAATTAGGGTTTTATACATGAGGAGTTTCACATTTGGGAAGACGGATTTGGAGGATAGGAGGGGTGAAATTAATGCAGCAGCTCCTTTGACTTTGTTTATTGCTTTTCTTGCATGTGGGTTCATTTTGAACCAGTTGTTGAGGTTCACTCCCAAATACCTAATGTTATCTTTTAAGTTCACCGTGTCCCCTTGGATAACCGCCCTTATCAGTTTGCTTTGCTGAACAGTTAGTTTGTGCCCTTTACCACTCGCGTTACCGAAGCATATTATTTCCGATTTAGCAGCATTGATTTGGAGCCCCCAATCCTTTAAATAGCGTGCTATAATATCAGCTTCTCTTTGCACCATTTCTATGGCGGAAATGGGCAGAGTGTGACTGGCTAGAATGAGAATATCATCCGCGTACATGATTATGTTCGGGTTACTGGAGATGTTTTGGATTCTGTTTGTGGTGGCGGTATGTGGGATGTCGTGAAGAAGTTGAAAAGATTTGGTCCCAATATGAATCCTTGCGGGACTCCAGACAAAATAGGTATAGTTGAGAAGGTTTGGTCCCAATATGGATCCTTGTGGGACTCCAGACAGGATAGGTATAGATGTTGAAGTTCGGTGGGGTATTTCAGTTGTTAAATATCTATTTTGTAGGAAGCTGTCAAGGATATGCGTGAGGGCCAGGGGATGCTAGAATACATGAGTTTCAATTTTAGCCCATCAGTCCAAACGGAGTCAAATGCTTTTTGTAAGTCTGGCGCGCATGCGACTGAGCATTGTTTTTTGCACAAGGTTTTTATGGCATGTTCTGTGGATTTTTTGGGTTGGAGTCCAAACGGAAACTCTGGAATTAGCTTCATTGAAAATGTTCTAAAGCTTCGTTGTATGATTCTTTCCAGAATCTATTGGAAATAAAGAGATTAGCATGAAGTTTTTTGCAGTTTGGTTTAGGGATAAGGATAAGGTTGCCTCGTTCTCATCTTTCGGGAAAGTAAGCATTGTTGATGAAATTGTTGAAGTTGATTGTTAAGCTTTTGGTGACAATTGCGCTGGATTTCCTTAGTACTTTATTGGGAATACCGTCTAGACTCGAGGAGGTTTTATTTTTAAGACCTGGTAGTATATCTTCTACATCTGACACGTAGGTAAAAAATCCCCCGAATGTTTCATGTTGGAAGAATCTGCCTTGTTGGTGTCAGAAAATATTATAAGGTTTGACCCTTGGTAACCGATGTTTCTAGTTCTTACAGCCGATATCATTTGCTGTGCTATTTCGTTCTTTGGGGCTCTTTCTCGGTACAGGTTGCCGTAGAATGAGGAGATAACTCGCAGCTTTTCTTCAGGTGTAGAGAAGGGTAGCCCTCTGTGCTTGATAGGGTCCTTGTCGATGTTAAAATTATAAGACCGTCGGTCCGTTAGTATATTAATTTCTCGAAAGACATCTGAAGATGATTTGAGTAAACTCAATCTTTTTCAAAATCTTCATTCATCTCACGTCTTATTTGCCACCTTATGCGGCTGGTTAGTTCTGTGATTTCCTCTTCAGAGTGAGGTATTCCTGGTTTATACGAAGATCCGTTTAAGCTTTTGAGTTTTCCGTTTTGTTCCTTTATCTGTGCTTTGGTGTCTTGCGTAAGGCATCTGTATAGCCATTGTTTCGGTTTTTGTTCCGGCGCATGTGCATCCATTCATTTAGTATGGATTTGATTAGGTTCTGGATGTGTATATCAATTTTTTGGTTGGATAAGATTCTGTTTACAGGGGGGATAAAATCGTCTTCAAGGTCTTTTCTGAACTCTGCCCAATTAACAGAGGCATAAGAGCAACATTTTTTCGGTTTCGTTATTTAGGTGAAGGGTCAGTTACAAACAATAGTGATCGGATGTCGATGATAGGGTTGCACATTGGTAGGGAGTTGTGTTACCAGTTAGTAAGTCTTGTGACACTAGAAAGTTGTCCAAGAAGGAGCTGCTTCTGGGGTATGAGGAGACACCTGCGTTGACGAAAGCGCATGTTAGAAATGCGCTCGACAGCAATCATTGAAATATTCTTTGACCATTTGGATTCCGTGTGGAATCACCTCAATGCTCAAGTCTCGCGTTGAGGTCTCATCCGAGGAGGATAGAGTTGTGACCAGCAGGTATTAATAGTATTCTATTCAGGGTTGGTTCTATTGAAGGCCCCAGGTTTCCTGGGATGTAAATAGATCCAATTAGTATTTTCCCATGGACTACTATTGTGTTTTCGCATGTTTAAAGTTACTAGTATGCAGGAAATGTCAGGATGGTTAAAATTTATTTGGTCAACTGATAGGTGGTCTCGATATAGAATGGCTGTCCCTCTACCTGCGTTGTTTCTACGTACATGGTAGTTTTCTATTTGGAGCTTATGTGTCGATTTTAAGACTGTTTTGTTAAGGAAAACTATGTCTGGCTGAATGAATTTCGTAAGGTTAGACACGAATATTCTTTTGTCATGGGAAACTAGAGAGTTTATGTTGAGACCGATAGTAATCAGCTTGTTTACCCCCCATACAGGTTAAGATATAGCTCAATGAGCAAAACTGGCTTGTCTTGTGATGGCGTGCCATCGTATTTTGGCCAGAATTGGGCAATCTTTTTAAGGAGTTCTCCTGGTGGCACTCTTAAAACTTGGACTGTTTCGTAGTGGAGTCTTTGAAGGGGTTCTCTTGTGGTACTGCGTTCCGGGGCATAGTTGAATTCCTTCCACTCGTGACTTCCGAGTATAGAGGTACTGATTATTCTGGCGTGGCTGTTGCTATTAGGGTTTGGATATATTCGAAAGATGGGGTTGAAATGGGGGTTGTTATTTTATTTTTTAAAAGCGCTATCTTGCCTACCAATCTTCTCCTTTCCGGGTATCAGGAGAAGTTTGATGGGTGGCCTTTCTCTTTGCAGAGGATACAAAAAGGTGGGTTACTTGTTTTGTCAATGTCCTTTCTTGGGCATTCTTTGGGGTTGTGGTCCTCTCCACAAGCTACACATCTTGCCTGGAAGGCACAATTTGCCGAGGCATGGCTGAAGCGCTGAAGTCTATAACACTAGAGAAGGTCACCCCTTCTGGGCTTTTCCCATGTCACTTTCTAATGAAGGATGAAACGGAGCTTAAGGAAGCGGTCTTGGTCTTCTTTCTTGTTAAGGATTGTTTTGCATAAGTCTAAATTCACGCCGTTCGCTTTAGACCATCCAGTGGTTAACGGAAAACATTGTCAAATTTGATGTCCGGACATTGTATTTCGATGTCTTCGCTAACCTATGTAGCTCTGAATGCCGAGTCTACACCTCTGAGTATGACTTTATATTTTCTGCGTTTCGTTAGTGTGAAGCAGTAACCCTCCGCTTTAGATCTGCGGATCAATTCATCATGGATGGCGCCTGCGTCAACTCTAATTTTTAATTTGCTCGAAATCTGGCGAGTGATTCTATACTTCGTTGTGGGGCTCTTTTCCATGATTTTTTTACTGTCATTGCTGTGATTCCCTCCTCGAATATAGGGGGACACCATAATTTTTTCTTTTCAGGGGCACACCTGTTTTGCTTGGAGGTTATGTTTGCTTCTTCCGAAAGAGGCGCGTATGGGTTTAGATTATGGGGGGGTTGGTGCTTGGATAAGAATGGGTAGCTTTCTTTTAATTGCCAATTTACCTTGAACCGTTCTAAATCCTTCCGGTTCCGTGTTGATCAGGTCGATAATTACCCTGTTTGAGGCATTTGTTGCCGCTTGCTCAACTTCCATTGTTGCTGACGGTAGTATTTCTTTCTTGGCCGCTTTCGTTTATAGTGGAAGCGCCTTCTCGTCTTTGGACCATATTTGAACTGTTGGGGACTTGCTTTGTACTTCTGCTTTGATTTTCGACACTTTAGTACTTTTGCTTGCGATATATTCGGTTTGACGACTCACCATTGAATCTCAGAACGCATGATAGCCAAGCAATATTTCTACTCGAGAGTGATGCAGTTAGGGGGTTGAATGAAATTGCTGATCGGGCCATCAATTTTTCTCTTCGTATTTGCGTGAGCTTTAATATTTTGCAAATTCCGGCTATGCGATGTAATTTTCGAGTCGAGAAATAAAAAGGTTTATCGAGAGCAAGTTTTAAAAATTTATTCTGCATGACTTGAAGCTTTGTTTTCAAGTAGTTTCCACATGAGTTCCATGCAGGAGCTGCATATAGCAAAATGAGTTTAATCACCATTTTGTACCAAAGAAATTTGTTTTTAGTATTCAGGGGTAATTTGCGATTTAGTAGAGGATACAGGGTTGATATTGCCCTAGAAACCTTAGTACAAGTGTGTTCAATGTGGTCTTTAAACCTAAATTTTTTGTCAAGGCGAAGTCCCAGATAAGAGATTTTCTTCGACGAACGAATTGTTTGTCCCAAAAAATTTAAACTTCGGCTAGGAAGAAGACAAGGTTACTTTTTCTTAGTGAAAAACGGGCTTCCATTTTGGACGGATCAATTTTAATTTTCTAACGGTGAAAATATTGATACAGGTTATCCAATGTGTTTTCCATCGTTTTTATTATTTCTGTGGGGATTCCTGACTCTGTATAAAAGCAGGTGTCATCTGCAAACGTAGCCATCTTACAGTTAGCAGGTATAGGCATGCAGTGGGTAAATATATTGAAGAGTACTGGGCTGAGGCAAGAACCTTGAGGACCATAACTAGTATCTAAGTTGTTTGGATCTCTTTGCTATGGTTGATTTAAATTAACTAAAAACACTGTTTTACCTTGAAACCATAGAATTTTGTTTATTTTGCATATACCGATATTTCGGAAGTCAGTTGCTTCCTTCTTCAGTGCTAACTAATTCTTAAAATAATCAAACAACAGTACTTATACCTACTTTAGTTAACAAAAAAAAAGATCTAATATCTACCTAAACTAATTAACAACTAATTATAAATGGCTAATTGACAAAAAGAAATTATGCCCTAATTGATCCGCTCGTTAATGATCTTATCTTATCTTGTTGTAACCATTTGAAGAGTGATGAATGTGCGTTGCCTTGATCCTGGTTCATCCTATTTAGTTCGGGTATTTTGAATATTTCAATGCTTTCGATAACATCCAGTTTTTGGAATGCTTTACCTGTTTTACCACCTGTGAATCTTCCATTGTAATTTTGTGTTTCGTTTCAACTATATGTCTTGCCACTGTCGATTTGATGTCCTGTATTTTCCTATGTTTTTTAATAGAATTATCTGCTTCACTGAGGTGTTCTTTGCAGCGTGTTAATACTGGGCGTCGCGTTTGTCCTATGTAACATTTGTTACATTCTGGGCAGGAAATTTTGTACACACCGCTTTGTTCCTCTTTATTTAACGGGTCCTTGACAGACTTGAGACGGTTTTTTAGTTGTAGTTTTCTGCTCGTCGGAATTAACTCAATTTGCGCTTCTTTTAGTAGCTGTTTGAGCGCTCCCGTAGCTAGAGTGTGTCTGATAGCGGCCCTTCTTATATTCTCATTCGATTTATTTTGTTTAAACAGCGTCGTCCAATTGTTGCGCTTAAATTGTCCTTCTTTTTTGTCGATGATGCTTTTGATGGTATCGAAACTGTGGCCATTGATGTTCGCTGTTCGTATGATGTATTGTTCTTCTTTCCGTTTTTCTTCTGTTGAAAGCGGTATGCTTAGCATTGGATTTACCATTGCATGGTATGGAGCCATCCTTTGAGCAAAAGAGTGGAAGGATGTTGCCGGAATTGTCCTTTGTGTTTGTGTTGGCTTCCTGTGTATTCCAAAGCTGAATACACCGTTCTTTGTATGAATACATAAGTCCAAGAAAGTAAGCATATTGCTGTCCTCCGTCTCCATTGTGAAAACTATGTTCTTATGTATTGAATTAATGTCTTTAGGTGTTTCTTCAAGTTTTCTTTTTTGTACTATTGCCAGTACATCGTCCACGTATCGAATCCAAAATCGATTTTGGATTCGATACGTGGACGATGTACTGGCAATAGTACAAAAAAGAAAACTTGAAGAAACACCTAAAGACATTAATTCAATACATAAGAACATAGTTTTCACAATGGAGACGGAGGACAGCAATATGCTTACTTTCTTGGACTTATGTATTCATACAAAGAACGGTGTATTCAGCTTTGGAATACACAGGAAGCCAACACAAACACAAAGGACAATTCCGGCAACATCCTTCCACTCTTTTGCTCAAAGGATGGCTCCATACCATGCAATGGTAAATCCAATGCTAAGCATACCGCTTTCAACAGAAGAAAAACGGAAAGAAGAACAATACATCATACGAACAGCGAACATCAATGGCCACAGTTTCGATACCATCAAAAGCATCATCGACAAAAAAGAAGGACAATTTAAGCGCAACAATTGGACGACGCTGTTTAAACAAAATAAATCGAATGAGAATATAAGAAGGGCCGCTATCAGACACACTCCAGCTACGGGAGCGCTCAAACAGCTACTAAAAGAAGCGCAAATTGAGTTAATTCCGACGAGCAGAAAACTACAACTAAAAAACCGTCTCAAGTCTGTCAAGGACCCGTTAAATAAAGAGGAACAAAGCGGTGTGTACAAAATTTCCTGCCCAGAATGTAACAAATGTTACATAGGACAAACGCGACGCCCAGTATTAACACGCTGCAAAGAACACCTCAGTGAAGCAGATAATTCTATTAAAAAACATAGGAAAATACAGGACATCAAATCGACAGTGGCAAGACATATAGTTGAAACGAAACACAAAATTACAACGGAAGATTCACAGGTGGTAAAACAGGTAAAGCATTCCAAAAACTGGATGTCATCGAAAGCATTGAAATATTCAAAATACCCGAACTAAATAGGATGAACCAGGATCAAGGCAACGCACATTCATCACTCTTCAAATGGTTACAACAAGATAAGATAAGATCATTAACGAGCGGATCAATTAGGGCATAATTTCTTTTTGTCAATTAGCCATTTATAATTAGTTGTTAATTAGTTTAGGTAGATATTAGATCTTTTTTTTTGTTAACTAAAGTAGGTATAAGTACTGTTGTTTGAATATTTTAAGAATAAATTAGCACTGAAGAAGGAAGCAACTGACTTCCGAAATATCGGTATATGCAAAATAAACAAAATTCTATGGTTTCAAGGAAAAACAGTGTTTTTAGTTAACCTTGAGGAACTCCTGCTGTTACATGACGTTTTTGGAATGGGTCTCTCTCATTTTAACTAAAAACTGCCTATCCTTGAAGAAAGACTGGGTGCTATTATTTAGGTATAGCGGAAACTTTAGGTCAATTAATTTGACTAGAAGTCCATAATGCCAAACAGTGTCAAACGCTTTTTCAATGTCAAGGGAAACAATCCCTACGGAGAGTTTTTGACAAAGAGCTCGTTGTACATCTTGTGTGACACGACAGAGCTGTAGTTTGGACGAATGCTTATGCCTAAAGCCAAACTGGAAGTTTGGTATTATGTTGTTAACTTCAACAAATTTATTTATCCGCTTCAGTATTGTTTTTTCGAACAGTTTGGCTATGGATGGTAATAAGCTAATTGTTCTATAACTTATAGTGAGTAGTTGATTCTTACCTGGTTGGTGAATAGAGATTACCACCGACTGTTTCCATGGCAAAGGAAAGTAGCTAGTGTTGAGACAGGCATTAAAAATGTGGCATATTAACACAACAGCTTTTTAAGTCAAGTTATTTAGGGCAATGTTTGGTATATTGTCAATGCCAGGTACCTTGCTGTTCTCCAGCTTCTTTAAAATTTTTATTAATTCGGTTAGTTTAACCATTTCAGAGGCAGGAAGAGAGCCAAATATAGATAAAGATTTCAGACTATTAGCAACCGCAATCTCTGTGACAATGCTATGCATATCTTTGGTGATTTTGTGGCTTGAATGGAATGTATCAGCGAAGAGCTTAGCTTTTTTGTTGCCTAAATGTTCTTGAATTCTTTGCCCCTTTTTTGATGAAGCTCAGCATTTTATACGCTTTAGAAAGGGCTTCATCGTAATGAAGTTTGAATCAGAGCTTTGTTTCCAAGACTACACCAAGACCCACAACTCTATCGACCCTCCTCAGAGGGGAATTATAAATGTGGTGTTCGTAGAAGATGGCATTCCTTTTTCGAGTGAAGCTGATTACCTGGCATTTTCCCAAATTCAGGGAGATTTGGTTGTCATTACACCACTGTATAAACTATTCAATTTGTTCTCTGCTTTCAGACTGAACTACATGATACACCTTGAGATCTTTGGCGTAAAAAATGTAATATATTAGGTAATGCCATTGAAAGCTCAGAAGTAAGAATATTGAAAAGCCATGGCCCAAGATGGCTACCTTGAGAGACTCCAGAGAAAATTTCTCTGGATAAACATCCTTGAGCCTTGACAGGCTGTGTGCGGTGCTGCAGAGAGGACTAAATCCAACTAAGGAGTAGCCCGATGATACCAAATTGGTGGAGTTTCTTTATCAGAACTCCATGTTTCACATGATCAAAGGCTTTGCTAATATCAGTGTAAAAAGCGTCAATCTAGCAACCTTTTTCCAGACCACATATAATGTCTGATGTCATAACCATGAGGATGGTAGTAGTGCACCTATTTTTTTAAAACCATTAAGGTAAGACTCAACAATTGGAGGAATTTTTCTGTATACAATCTGCTCAAAAAGTTTATGAGTGAAAGATGGTATAGCTATTCCCCTGTAATTAGTAACAGATTTTTTGTTACCTTTTTTATGTATTAGAATTATGTAAGATGGTTTCCAATACGAGGGGGAAATTCCACCTGAGAGAGACTTATTGAAAATAATATGGCTGAGTTAGTATAAATTTACACTGAGCTAGAAAGTAGGGGGGAATTAGATCAGGCCCAGGTTCTTTATTCAAATCCAGACCCTCGATTGCCTGGCAAGCGTCGTCTTCATAGATTGCAATGTTTTTAATTAAGGTCCTTGGAAATATTATAGTAGGCCCCTAAATTTGCTAAATGTAAGATCAGCAAAAAATTGACAAATTCGGTCTGAAGAAGTTGAAGTGGAACATTTGTAGGTCATTGTGTAGGACTTTACGTTAGATGTTTATGAAATCAAAAAAATTTTAAGAGTCGTGATTAATATTTTGACCAATACTGGCAAGTATATGATATTTGCTATGGACTTCGTTTCTTGTATTTTTGCTGCTATTTATAATTTTGTACAACTTATTTCTTTGACTTCGTAAAGACCTGAGATCATTATCTAGCCAGGGTTCGGAAAGCTTATCTTTTTTTTAATTTTAGGTACAAATCTTTCAATAGTGTCAAGAATTATTTAGTAAAAATTAGATAGAGCACTGTCTACGTCTAGCATTGAAAGAGACCAGTCCAGTTGAATTAGAATTGAGTTTATCAGGAGTGGAAAATTCAATAGAAAAAGCGGAGTAATGCAGTGGGTTACAAAAAAGGTGCTAGTTGTCAACAGTTGGATGAACCAATCATGTCCGTTTTGGTTAGATACTGGAGCAACTTGCTGCAAATCATTGCCATAGAAAGTACACATTTAATTGAAATCTCTACAATCGAGAAGATTTACTAGGAGAAGAAGATTGTCTTGATTTTCGACTATAAAATTTAAATTTGGTCAATTGAAGTCTCTAGTAATAATTATTCTGTCATCTTCATCAAAATTCCCGATAAATTCGGCTATAATATCGCAGATTACATTATAGACAGCTTCCCTTGAATTAGGAGGAATATAGAAAACACCAATGTAGAAGGAAAATTCATCTAACTTAATTTGAACCAATTTAATTTGGAATAGATTATTTGAAGCAGTACATACAATCTCACTAGAAAAACAAGTTGGGTGAACAGACCTACGCTCATGTCAAAAGGGTTTTGTATGCAATTTACAAAAAGGCAGTCACCAGATCGAATCAAATCAAGATATATGTCAAAGACGATTTTATTGGAGGAAATATGAAATACGAAGATCATACTATTATTAACAAAGTTGAACGAATTTCGACTTCTGAGGTTTTTGTTATTGTTTCACTCATAAATATCTCCCTTGATAATTATTTCAGATGTCCATTTGCGAGGGAGGAAACACATTTTTCATGTATTTCCCCCCTGTGCCCCCACTAAAGCAAAAACTGACAGTTTAACAACTGTTTTGAAATGCTCTCATGAAAACTTTCATTTCATACTCATATCGGCTACGTTTGATGAATTTTTTTTTCAGGGTCTACTCTCCTGTACTGTTATCATCGATTCATGGCCAATTTTTCCGAATCCTAGAATGGTTACAAAGCCCTTTTGTTAGGAGCTCTCTCCCGCCTCCTTGACTTGTTTCACTTATGAGCATTAATTGTAGGTACTCATCTTCAGTCATTCATTAAATTGAATCAAGTATTCAAAGCATGCACCCTAAACGTTGAAGCTGGGAAAAAATAACTCAAAATTATCCAATCTTCGCATTTAAAACAGCCACTTTTTTGCTTTACGATTACTGATACCACTAGCTGAACCGATTCTCAAAGATCTACATGACACCTATCATTA
Organism: Odontomyia ornata; assembly: GCA_963969285.1. NCBI lineage: Eukaryota > Metazoa > Arthropoda > Insecta > Diptera > Stratiomyidae > Odontomyia > Odontomyia ornata. Next base: position 55,643,225 of record OZ017742.1, on the reverse strand, counting down.
CTCAAATTTTCATGCAAATCCTAGCAAAACTGTAGTGTCTGAGTCGGTAAAAAGCGCATGTTGTTCCATAGCCATACGAGTATGTTGCCATAGTAATAAATGCAGCGCATATTGTTCCATAGTAAAACAGGAAAATTCAAACCGATATAACTTCGCTAAATATAATTCAATCTTTCTGAAACTTTCAGAATAGATTAATCCTATAAATAGACATCTATGAACTGAATTTCATCTAATTTAAGGGTACCGTTAAGATTTTATTCAAGAAAACATAAAATCGATAAATCATACCATTACTAACAAAGTTGAGTGAATTACGACTTCCAACGTATTTGTAGTTGTTGTACTCACCAAGGCCTACATTCCTGATTTTTTTCAGATTTTTCGGATCACAGTAGTCCAATCGCGAGGGGGGGGGACACCAATTTTTCGGGTATTTCCCCTCCCTGTGCGCCCCTCGAAGCAAACTTTGCCAAACTAAGACCTGTTTTGAAAAATTTTCATCAAGACCTTTCATTTGATGCCCATATCGGCTACCTTCAATGGAATTTTTTTTTTCGGGGGGTCACTCTCCTATATGGGGAGACCCCCCTTAAATACCTTATAAAATTTTTTTGTAGTTGACCTTTGAAGAGATCACCACTTTACACCTACGCACAAAATTTGATGTTTCTAGCTTAAGTAGTTTCCGAGAAAAACTGCTGTGACACACGGACGGACGGACGGACGGACAGACGGACAGACTGGTCGCGAAACTAGTAGGGTTTTGTAAAATTATTTTACAAAACCCTAAAAATTGTGTACAGCGACCAAAACGCCACCTCCTCGTGTCTATCCAGTACTGCGATAATTTATCGTTTTTAAAGATGCTCCAATTACTGTTTAAAATTTCTTCATTTTTGTGAGACTTGTTTAACCGTGTTTCCGTAAGGTTAAGGACATTGAACTGAGAAAATTTTGAGTCAAGTAAGTGTTGATTTAATTTACTGCGAATACCGCCACAGTTATAATAAAAAAGTTCAAGCTGAACGGAGATTCTATTGGGAACGAAAAAATTTATCAAATTGCTAAAGTGACGTGAGTCGATCAGAGATGTAACTTATCTAAGATACCGGTATCTCAAATACAGATAGAAGATACAAAATACGCATTTACATCTTGTAACTATAAAACTTTTTAAAATTAATTTTGAACTTGTACTTAAATATCTTATTTTTGGTATCTTAGTATTTTGTAGATACAATGTTTGCTAAAATACTTTTAGTAATAGATAACTCATTCTGTTGTGGCATCTTAGGTTGCCTTAATTTTAAATATTAATGTTGCCGTAGATATAACTGAACACACTTTTGAATCTTTAGTCTTTTAGAGCCAAATTGGAATGTGGCCTGGCAATTTCTTCTTTCTAAAAAATTTTATCGGTTATGCCTTGTCTTGTGTCATTTTTAATTACTCCGCATAGTAGTCTGTGTTTAAGGGAGACACGTAAAAGTCTGGTGGGTCGGTCGAAGCTATGAGAAGATTGAGTCTTTTCTTGAGCCTTGACTTTCTCATAACACCATCTAAAAAACAACACAATATTTTGACGGGACAACGTTTATGTTGTTGAATGGAACACAGTAATAATTTAACACTTGACATTTGCAGAATCACTACATGGCTAAGAGCGGGATCGAAGCCATAAAAAAAATAGTCTGTGTTACTCCATTTTTTATGTGTGGATCAACAATATTGCTTTTGCGAAATTTGAGATTGCGACCATGGGAACGTAAGTTGAACTTTCTTTTGCTAAGTATAACATTTGATTAGATTATATACATTTCACGAGTCGACGACGGGGACGACAGAAATATGTATGCTACTCGCAAACAGACCGAGAAGAGGTCAGAATGACAATAAACAAATCATCAATGATATTTTTACGCATTTGTGTGTATTCAGTTGTAGGTAATTAGTGATATGTTATTTACTACTGTGTCCAAAAAATAAGGTGACATTTGAATTTAAACTGCGCGCGTTGAAGGATTTGGAGAATTATTTTTTTAGTTTGGTAGTACTGTCAGTGGCATCTATGTCAAATTTACATGTCAAAACATTCATTAGTGTTTGAGATTCGCGTCGTTTTGTGAGCTGCTAAAAGTGAGTTTTTCGTTTTTCACGATGTCAAAATTTGTTGAATTTGCATTAAATTTTGTTTGCGGAATCAATTTTCTGCTGCGGATACGTTGAGGATGGTGCAGAAAGCCTTTGGTGATGAGGTTATGTCTAGAAAAATGTTTACAAGTGGTATAGTGAGTTCCAAGCCGGCCGCGAACGTGTCGAAAACGAAGAGCGCCCTAGGCGACCATCAACATCTTCTCTTCTTCGATTATCGTGGTGTTGTGCATTTTGAATTCCTTCTGCCGGGCCAAACAGTCAACAAGGAATATTATGTGAACGTTATGCGTCGTTTGCGTAGCGCTATCCGCCTAAAAAGACCGGAATCGTGGAAAGACAATTCTTGGTTTTTACACCACGATAATGCACCATCTCATACAGCACTCGTAGTTCGTGATCATTTCGCCAAAAACTCAACCCATATCATTCCGGAACCACCGTATTCACTTGATCTGGCGCCGTGGTACTTCTGGCTGTTCAGCAAGCTCAAAAGACCGCTCCGGGGATACCGTTTTGATACGATAGAGGAGATTCAAGCCACAGCGAAGACAGAACTGAAGGCCATCCCGGAAACGACGCGTATCTCAAACACTAATAATTATTTTGACATGTAAATTTAACATAGATGTCACTGACAGTACTACCAACCAAAAAAAAATAATTCTGCAAATCCTTCGACGCGCGCAGTTTAAATTCAAATGTCACCTTATTTTTTGGACACAGTCGTATGTACGAGTATCTCCTATACATTAAAAATTGATCCTTTGTTTTGCTGTGTTTTTAGTTGTCTAGAGAAGGTTTAAGAGATTTTTTTGTAAACATACAGCCAGGCAAAGCCGGGCGGAATCACTAGTAAATGATAGAAATTTTTAAGTTTGAGTCGAACAAATCGGAATGTTAAGTATGTACAGGCTTATCCATTTCGTAGTAGGAAAGTTTAACCCTGCCATTTGACATCTGTCAGAATTAAATGTCGTCAAAAGCGTGTTTTTTTAGTTGAAGGTTTGCCATTTAGAAATATGGATCGTTTAACAGTCGAAAAATGCGTTAAAATCATTAAATTTTATCATAAAAATGGTGATTCTCTGGTAGCAACATTTAGGCCTTTACGAGCTAATTACGGTCGTCATAATCGACATACACAGCAAACAATTTCGAACACAGTGAGAAAATTTGAAGAGACTGGATAAGCAGATTTGCCGCATATGGGGCTCTCAAAATCCTCAGGTGATCGCAGAAGGGCCTTTGCATCCAGAAAAAGTGACCGTTTGGTGTGCATTATTGTCTGGGGTGTTATTGGCCCGTATTTACGATACGATCAAGGCAGAGCCATTACAGTCAATTCTGACCGCTATGGACGGATGTTAACCGATTATATTTGGAGAGAAATTGAATATTATGATCTGGAGAACGTGTGGTTCCAACAGGACAGAGCCACAAGCCACACAACACAGGCTTATCGAGAACTTTTGCAGGAGAAATTGCCAGGACGTGTAATTTCGAGATTAAGTGATGTCAATTGTCCCGCAAGATCCTGCGATCCTACACCTTTGGATTTCGTTTTATGAGGTTATGCGAAAGATTGTGCTTACGCGAACAATTCTCGAAATTTTGAGCAATTGAAAACCAATATTAGTGAAGTTATGACCGAGATATTACCGGGAATGTACCGAAAAGTCATTGAAAATGACTTCAAAAGGATTGAGGCCTGTAAGAGGTCCTGTGGAGGACATTTGAATGATGTTGTAATTCAAGTGTAACGAAAAGGTTTAATCTTTATATTGAATAAATAATTTTGTTTCCATCTGAATATTTTATGTTTTTTTGTAAAATGTAAATTGTAAAATGGATAACCCCATACATCACTGGAATCGATATTTTCATATTGAGACTTCTACGATATCATGTCGCAAGATCTCTCAACGAATTCACCTGGATTTCCCGGCTATTCCATCCTATAGACGGGTATATTGAGACTTGTCTCGCTACTCCTCCAGAAGCATTCGTGTATTTGGACATGAATCAATATGTTTTTGATTCTGACGTTGTCCCAATCATATATCATTTATATATAGACGGGGCATCGATAAGAAGATAATATATCCTCCGAATCTGGGTAAATTTCAATTCTGTTCCCAGTAAGCCCGGATTGAGCGGTGCGTTCAATTTCCCCAGAAAACTTCAAACGAAGATTGGGCTGAAAGGAAGTATAATATATGTAATATATCCTTTTAGTCAGAGTTGGCTTCGAGAGCGACCGTTTCAGGACTGATGGTGGCGAGTGCGGTTATTGATTTACGTTTATGCTATCCTCAAGCCCTGTGACGAGCTTGGCTTCACTTGGAGCCAACATTACTCTATTGAAATACTTTTTCTGTAACAATTCCTAACTACCATTCACTCGTAACAAAATAAAAATATTCTAGCCCAAAGTTTTCTTCACAAATTTCCACACATTATAAGTTCACCTTACAGTCCATCGTTTTACAAGTTTCGTCATCGATAATGTTGTCATGTGCTGATTATCATTCATTTAAATATATGTACATATGTTTCACTTATTTTCCCTCTTTTTGAGCAACAAAAGTTACTATTTCTGAGAAATTCTTGGCTTTACCAATTGTTTTAAAATATAGTATATTAACTGACCTTGAAGTTTTCAACAACCTCCCACTAGTAAAATGTATGAGCAAAAAGTATTCACCATAATCATTTATCTCCTAAAAATCTTACATTAACGTGGCGAAAAACGCAAACAACCTGAACTTCATCAAAACTTGTCAGGAGCGTCCTTAAAGCCACTCCACGTTGATTTATGACCGAAACATTATCAAACCCTTAAATTCCATTATCTTAATATGTGTAATGGCCTATGACATGGAATATTTCTTTTCGAACGTTACCATCTAGCCACGAGTACGAGTACTTCGAGTGGGAACACATAACCCGTGACCATGTGCATGTGCGTAAAGGGCGTGTAGTAGGAAAAGAAATGGAAAGGAAGTAAATCATTACTGTTGAAGTCTTACTCTGTCAATCTGTCGTAAAGTAAAGATTTTTCCTCAAGTACTAAACTTTTCGGGCAACCAAAAGAAAAAGCTGGGAAATGTTGAAAAAGCGTCGGATAATAAATCTTGGAAAGATATCAAAAAAGGCAATGAGGAGGGTTGTGCAGAGGCAGCGAAAATAAAAACACACTGACAAAAAAAAATTGTTAAGGTTGAATAATTCCTCTTTTTTTTTGGTTATCGTGTATGTACAAGTATGCTTATATTTGTGATCTAATAGTGGGCAATCATTTGTATATTTTTATTTGTTAACAACGCCACGAACATACCTAACAGTTTATTTATCTGATAGAGGTCCGTACCAGACGTTTCCCATAAATCACTTTCACCCGGTCATTGTGAATAGTTTGGCTGGTAGCTGGTTCTACGCTCCTTGTAGTCCTTTGGTGATACATTTTAGACAGTAAAAGCTACGTAATAGTCTTGTTATGGCTGTACATATGTGTAAGTTAACAGTATTTGCTCAAAAATCTCATCAGGAATCATTTATTATATCTTAAACAAGTTGTGTGAGCAGACCTACGCTAATGTCAGAAGGGTTTTGTAATCAATTTACTAAATGCAGTCACCAGATCGAATCAAATCAAGAAACATGTCAAAGACGATTTTATTGGAGAAAATATGAAATACAAAGATCATACTTTTTTTAACAAAGTTGAACGAATTTCGACTTCTGAGGTTTTTGGTATTGTTATACTCATAAATATCTCCCTTGATAATTATTTCAGATGTCCATCCGCGACGGAGGAAACACATTTTTCATGTATTTCCCTCCTGTGCCCCCACTGAAGCAAAAACTGACAGTTTAACAACTGTCTTGAAAGGCTCCCATGAAAACTTTCATTTCATACTCATATCGGCTACGTTTGATGAATTTTTTTTCAGGGGCCACTCTCCTGTAATGAAATCATCGATTCATGGCCAATTTTTTCGAATCCTAGAACGGTTGCAAAACCCTTTTGCTAAGAGCTCTCTCCCACCTCCTTGACTTGTTTCACTTATGAACATTAATTGTAGGTACTCATCTTCAGTCATTCATTAAATTGAGTCAAGTGTTCAAAGCATGCACCTTAAACGTTGAAGTTGGGAAAAAATAACTCAAAATTATTCAATCTTCGCATTTAAAACAGCCACTATTTTGTTTTACGATTACTGATACCACTACCTGAACCGATTCTCATAGATATTCATGACACCCATCATTCCTGAAATTTTCTTGCAAATCCTAGCAAAACTGTAGTGTCTGAGTCGGTAAAAAGCGCATGCTGTTCCATAGCCATATGTTGCCATAGTAACAAATGCAGCGCATGTTGTTCCATAGTAATCCAGGAAAATTCAAACCACTATTTATTTATTTAAGGGTACCGTTAAGATTTTATTCAAGAAAACATAAAATCGATAAATCATACTATTACTAACAAAGTTGAGTGAATTGCGACTTCTAACGTATTTGTTGTTGTTGTACTCACCAAGGCCTACACTCTTGATTTCTTTCAGATTTTTCGGATCACAGGTGTCCAATCGCGAGGGGGGGGACACAAATTTTTCGTGTATTTCCCCTCCCTGTGCGCCCCTCGAAGCAAACTTTGCCAAACTAAGACCTGTTTTGAAAAGTTCTCATCAAGACCTTTCATTTGATACACATATCGGCTACCTTCAATGGGGGGTCACTCTCCTATATGGGGAGACCCCCCATAAATACCTTATAAAATTTTTTTGTAGTTGACCTTTGAAGAGATCACCACTTTACACCTACGCACAAAATTTGATGTTTCTAGCTTAAGTAGTTTCCGAGAAAAACTGCTGTGGCACACGGACGGACGGACGGACGGACGGACAGACGGACAGACTGGTCGCGAAACTAGTAGGGTTTTGTAAAATTATTTTACAAAACCCTAAAAATAATAGCCCAGATTAAGCCCCGGAATCGAAAATTGTTAGATACTCTCATCTCGTAAGCGCAACTGTATTCTAAATGGCGGTATGGTCAGTACCTTATTTGACTACCTGGCTATTAACTGAGTTTGAAACAGTGCTGGGTAGGCTTATAGTCAAACAGAATTAATTGGAACAAAATATTTGCCACAATGAGCTTTGAGCCTGAGACGTCCTGTGCAAGAGCTCCACATTTTAACTGGTACTTCAGTTGATCTGCATCTCTAGAAAAAATTTCCGTTAGCACTAGCCACCCGAAAAGCAAATATCTCGTAGGAACCGTTTGTTTCAGTAAGTTGTAGTACGTGAACATTCAAATAAAATAAGTTTCAAATTTGAAATTGATTCAGTCTCACATAAATTTCTCATGGACGTGTGCAAGTCCACACAAATTGAATGTTGGCTACTCTACCTAACGTTTCCGGCAGGAAGTTGTCAGAGGTACAGGTGGTAAAATTTTGACAGAAACCATTGCAAGCAGAGCTTGGAAAACCAGTAAACTTTTAGTTAGCCCCGGTGGTGATATATTCGTTCAGTTATGTTCACTGAGTAGTTTGTCATCTGCTACAAGTAAGAATAATCTTAGCTGTCTGTACTTTCGACAATTTGAAGGCAGACAGCCCCACTTGAGAGAGAGAGAGAGAGAGAGAGAGAAGGGGAAAGCACGCAACAAAATCCTGATGAATTAGTCAGCAAATGTTGCCGAATTCACAGGGTGATTAAGAAAATTTAAGTGCAAAGTGTTTTTAAGTTGTAGTTGTCTAATGTATTTAAGTACCGACAAGCCGATCTAAACACGTTATTCTCCCACCACTACCTTTCATGATTACTTATCCTAAAACCCACAAGCAAATGGTAGTAACAGGTCCTAAAACCCACAAGCAAATGGTAGTAAATGGTCTGGGGGTCGCACATTTGGTTTACTGGTTCCCCACAAAATGCTGAGAAATGCCAATAACTGCAAATACACCTGCAGCTCTGCTACTAAATACTACTTACATCCACCTCCTTTGTGGTGCCGTAAGAGAGTGAAGGTGAGTGTTCCGCACCTGATAACGGAATCGAAAGTAATAACCATGCCGCCGAAATGGAGGTTGGGCGATGGACTTACTCCCCGTCCCTGTAGAATCCTACATTGTTTCAAAACCTACAGCAGAACCTCGGAGTGGATTGGATCTACGACAACGGCCTTGCAGGGCTATGGTATTGGATCCTGGAATGTTGATCACTGAACTACCCTGGCGCTGTTAAAGACCTTTTTCAATGGGCCAGTCAATATAAATTAAATATATTGGCAATCCAGGCAACAAATTTGACTATCACTATCGCACTATCGCACACAATATTCAAAAGTGGGAAGCCTGCTGGAAAGCGAGAATTCGGAGTAGCCTTCATTGTGTATAGGGAGGTCAAATCGCACATAATTGATTTTAAGGCAGTTAATGAACGGTTGTGTGCGATCCGTATAGAAGCGAAACTCGTCAAAATCTGGCTAATAAATGTATACTAGTATGCCCTGACCGAACAAAAGGACGAAGAAAGGAAAGAACCATTCAACAATCACCTAGAAACACAAGTCGACTCATTGCCTACAAATAACACAAAAATAATTCTGGGTAATTTTAACGCTAAGGGAGGCAATGGGCCGTCTCATTGGGTGAAAGCGGCAATTGAGACCGTGGCAAAACAGACGATTGGACATCTAGCTTGGTGCAAAATAAATGATTGGTTCCATGATGAGCCAAATTGAATAGCGATGAGGCCAGCCCATCTCCCTGCTTTAGTCGGATATTTGTGTCAAAGGCATCAGTGAGTTAATTATTGATGCGGACGATGTAGGACGTACTAATTTGGGATGCCAAGGCAAGGCATTATTTGGTATAGTTTTGTTACGATCAATATTGTCGTATGCTTGTTTAAAGTTGAAGAATATTTGGTGAATGGTTAGGCAGAACTTCTAGCATCTTTCAAGTTACTACTTGACTGTGAAAAAATGGTCCATCGTCGATTTACCTGCTCTAAAACCACCTTAATACTCCCAAATAATACTGCTGGTGAATGATCGGATTTTATTTTTTAAGATTTTTGAAAATATTTTATACGCCGTAGAAAGTTGTGATATGCCTCTATAATTTTCGTACTGAAGCTTGTCACCCTTTTTGTAGATACGGAATATAAGTGATTGGCTCCACTCGTTTGGCGTATGTTCTTGTTGCCAAATGTGCCGGATGACTTTGTGAATAGCTTGATGAACACTGCTGCTACCATTTTTGATGAGCTCCACTGGAATGCCATTGACACCGGGTGCTTTATTATTCTTTTGGGCTTTAATGGTGGAACAAACTTCATCCAGAGTTGGTGAGGCAAATGAAAGCTCTCCGCAGATATCTATAGGATCTGATATTCTGGAACTGTCTGGAGAGTTAAGAAGGTCCTTGAAATATGGTGCCCATCTTTCCTTAATCTTGGTTTCATCAGCGATGATGTTGCCGATGTCATCACGACAAAGCGTGGTTTGGGATGAACTTTTCACTACTTTGTATGGTTGTCTTGTGTTGTTGCTCTCTAGACTTACATCTGTGATTTTCAATTGGTCGTCATAGTATTTTCTTTTCTTACTCCTAATTATCTTATTCGCTACTCTTCTGAAATTTTCATAGTGTTATCTCTTCATCTTGGTTTTCATAAATGCCTGATAATTTTTGGCTGACCCATTCTGGCACTCATCAAACCAATGCGTCGGGCTTGATATCTGATTGTGTGTTCTGCTACGGTCTTGATTGCCATTTTCACTTCCATCCAGAGTTCGTTGCTTGTTTTCAGCGATGCGTCTGCTAAAATGGGAGCCAGTTGGTTGTCGAGGGTTTCCGTGAAATTTGTGGCCACAGACGCTGAATGGAGCCTTTTGATGTCGAATTTTTGTAGCGGGCTGGTTTTTGCCGAATACGCCTTTGACATACGTTATCGATAATTTGATCAAGCAATGATCCAAGTTACAACTGGCTCCTCGGTATGTACGGACGTCAAGTATGCTCGAGGCCTAACGATGTTGGATCAGAACATGGTTGATTTGGTTTACTGTGTTGCCATACGGTGATTTTATGAATGCATCCATGGGGGACGGAAGTCGAACGTATGACTAGATTTCTGCTACATGCAAGGTCAATCAGGCACTGGCCATTGTCATTTGTTTCATAGTGGAGGCTACACCCTCGAGTGGTTTCCCGATGAGATAGCTCATTGCTAACCTTAGCGTTGAAATCACCCAAAATTATTTTTGAACAATTTGTAGGTAATGAGTCGGCTAGTCTTTTCAGGTGATTGTTGAACGTTTCCTTCATTTCTTCATCCTTTTCGTGAGTCGGGATGTAAGCATTGATCAGCCAGATTTTGAAGGATTTCGATTTTACACGGATCGCACACAACTGTTCGTAAATCGCCTTAAAATCAATAATGTGCGATTTGAACTCCCTATACACAATGAAGCCCACTCTAAATTCTCGTTTTCTAGTAGGCTTCCCACTTGTGAATATTGTGTGCAATCTCACGTCTTGAATATCAATAATCCAATTCGCTGCCTGTATTGCCAGTATGTTTAGTTTCTATTGACTTGCCCATTGTAAAAGCACTTTAACAGCGCCAGAGTAGTTCAGTGGTCTGATATTCCAGAACCCAATGCTATAGTCCTTTTTCTGTTTGCGAAGTCGTTGCCATGAGTCTAATCCATTCGAACGCAGGCTTCGAAACATTGTAGGGTTTTCCACGAACGGGAATTAGCCGATACCCTTTCAAGTATGTAAGCATTAGAGTTACCTTTAACCGTAGATTTTGAAGAAACAGTTCTTGCGCCACCCTTTTTTTGTCCACCATACGCTCTCACCGAAGAAAGGCGAATTTTAAGTGTTTGCGGGTCCCAGAGATGTAAACGATGTCGTAGTCCTTACATGTTAGTCTGTATATACCGCTGTTTTCGTATATTGATGTGTCATTCAGTTTTGGCTTAGTTTGTTTGCAATGTTGTTGTTCAGAAATAACACAACAATATACAAAAAAAAGGGGCATAGACAAACATCGTTTACATATGTAGGAAGTGCAACACCAAAACTAACGCTAATATACACCCTCCTGCTTACTCAACTTGTTTATTGTGACACTCATTATACAAAGCAAAATATATTCTTTGCAAATTAACGTTTTGGGACTTCTGTCCTTTGATCAATCGAAACAAAGCTCTGCAGCCACTACTTTATTTTATTGATAAGTTTGTTGACTTCTCGTCTGTCTCGTACGATAGGGTTTGATTGTTCCCAAAGACATTACATCCTTGCTAAGGTTTCGTAGAGTAAACTTTCGTTCAGCAGCTCATTCTGTATTTGATATGAAAGCTGGAGATCTTTTTTGTAGTATTACAGCTCCTCTCGGGCAGTTGCTTTCTGCAAATAGCGCCTCCAACTGTCTCACTTTATTAATAGCGTCCTCCAATTTTGAAATCCGAGCAGGGATGAACTGTTTTCGATGACCGGTTCAGACCAGGATTACCTGGGTTTCCCCACTGGTCTCCACCCTTCAGTTCTCCCAACGAATACCTTTTTGGGTATCCGTTGTTCGTCCATACGATTCATGTGGCCAGCCCAAAGACATATAAACAAATGGACGAGCAACGAGAATCTGTGTACTCGTCCATGTGAGAAGCAAATTTGCCACATAAATAAGTTATAAATAACTTACGCTCTCGAAACTATATGATTCCCTCTGCTTCTCCTTCCCCTTTTTTTCCAGACAGGTTTTTCTTTTCTCTCTTCAGAAGAATCGCTTCCCCCACTGACACTTGCGCACACCAACAAAATTTCATTTCAGTTTGAGTATAAACAATAAACAACTCTCACGGAAAACTCGAACGTCAAAGCAAAAGAAAATCGAAAAGAGCGCGAACCACGCGGGAAAACTCATGTGTCAAAGCGGATGGAAATTTCGTAAATTTTTAATTAAAACTGTGAATTAAAGTTCCGATTACGTACGCGCGATCTTTAAAATTAAAAACTTTTTAAATGTGAACGTGTTTCGCCGTGAATAGAGTGCTAAATTAAAAGCATATCGCCTCAAACCTCAACTTCACACAACTTTAGCGCAGGTTGCCAATTGCTTCGGCTCTCACGACCGGTTGCGGATCCAGTACTCTCTATATCTATGGGTCAGCCCATTTCAGTTTCCGCAGTCTTACAATCGTTGAGATCTCCGGCGCGGCGAATATTTCACACAGCTCAGTCTATCTTCGCTTCAATTATTCGCCTCTGGGCCCAATGCTCAAAGGCGTTCAATTTGTTTGTGGATGCTTGGGTTAAGTTCCATATTTTGCCCCTATAGCATAGCACAGGTCTTATCACAGCAGTACTCTTTGGCGTATTTCGTCTGTTGCATTAGCAGTTCTCGTTATTTTGGTGCCTAAATACACGAATACGCTAACGTTTTTGATACTTTATTTGCCAAGTGTGATACTTTGTATATTTGAGGTATTTTTTCTCGACTGCATCATGAGCTTTGTTTTATTTTCATTGATTTTTAGCCACACTCATTTTACTTCATTGTTGAGTTTCAGGAAAAGTTCTTTGGCAGTTATTAATGACCGTAACAAAATGTTGTTGTCGTCCGAATAGGCTACTACCTAGCTCAACTTGTGTAGTAATGTACCTCGTGTATCAACAGGTAGCTTTCTCATGACGTATTCTAGAGCTAGAGATACCCACATAGGATTCCAGGCCAACAAGCAAAGTTACTGCGCCATCCTTTACTGATGCATCAAGACTCTAATTTCTATGGCACGTTCTGTGCCCTAGACTCTACAAAATCCTTGTGAAATTGTACTTACCCGAAGTATTTACGTTGTTCATATGTTCACAGAGAATAATTATGAAAACATAATTTAATGTATACTTGAAAATGATGGACTCTGACATCACAAAAAATTGCTGTGTCAAAACAAGAATCATACTATATGATGGAACAATTTCATCAATATCTCGAGGACCATTACTCTATACAGCAACTAGAGCTATCTAAAAATTATGCGATTCAAGAATTTTTCATACGAACTCGAGTTAAAATTTCCTCCACAAACTGTTTTACCATTTATCATAAGGCTAGTGAAACGTGGTAAGGTGTCAAGATTTCGTGATAAATGAGCCAGATCCGTACAAACGCAAAACCAATGGTTTTTCCTAGTTTGAGTCAATCGTCAGAGAGATACCATTTATTCTTGTATACGCACTTTCACATATTTTCTAAAGCAAATGGCAGTTACACTTTAACAAGTCAAGCGAATATATGTGATGAGTTCAACTGTCAACCGAACGTTTTAGCTTTGGGTTATACGAGTATGTGCTGGTGTTCCTTAATTTGACTACGAGTATTTGTATTGTACTGTTTGACATGGCTCCATTGAATAAATTTATAACGCTTGACCAGTCATTAAGTTATGTAGGTATTAACATTTGTACATTTTAGGCGATATTTCGCTGATGAATAGGATAGATGTTGGGTTGGTTTGGAAATGTCACAAAGTGAATTGCATTTTTGGCTTTTCACGCAAAGTAATTTATTGATATGAACTAATCCAATCATACCAAAATTGTACCAAAAAGGTGTCCTATATTTAATTTTATTCAGGTATTGCTTAGAGTTTGGGAAGTGGTTAAAGGTTTTGGTAGAATCTCTTACAAACTGAAAGATGGCTACATAAAAATCTAGGTTAAAATACATTAAATCCTAAAAAACTATATACAATATAATCAGGGTACCACCCGACGGATAGTTGTGTTGTTGACTCTTCTTATTACGAATGCCTTTAACTCCGCTAGATTGGCGGATATCTCAGAAACGTCGAAACCCCATTTCAAGTTCTAGAGTATCTAATGCGGTTTTTGTGAGTCTATCTGAAGCAATGTTGCCTAATCTATGATTTGAAGCAAAGCTGCGAAGGATGGAAGTTATATCGGGTGTTATTCAAGGGTTCATCCTTAGCCCAGATCTGCAGAACAAATCGTACGATGGACTACTGCGACTTGAGCTGCCAGAGAAAATGCGCTTAGCTAGTTATACGGATAATGTTGCGGCGCTAGTCACTGGACGCACGCACAGCTGAAGGTGCACAACTTAGGCTAGTTGTGCTAATGCGCCAATTGAGGAACTGGATCACTGGTCATGAGTTCAGTTAAGTACTGGAGTGAAGCACAGTGGTATTATTGTCGTCCTCAGAGTAAGGACGGTTAGTATCGGGAAAGTGCTGGTCGATTCAAAACCAGCAGTGAAGCAGCTGGGCTTGCTGATTTACTCGCAGTAAATCAAGACAACTAGTGAAAAAGCTCTGATTTGAGTGGTGGTCAATGCATAAAGTAAGCGATTTTCAATGAATGCCGGAAAGTTTGTTCTACTGTGCATCTTGATGCAAGAGGAAGATAGTGTCCCGACATTGGCTACTCAAACCAACAAATTTGAAGCCTCTGTAAGGATTGGCAGGCTATAAATTTTAGGTCTTTTATGTTGTTGCTCTCTCGTGATATAGCTACCATATTGTGATTGTGATGGTCTTTTTGTTCTCAAATATATTTATAAATTTAAAAGGATTTTTTTTATTATTCTTTGGACTTCAGTGGAATAAATTTCCATAGTGTTGACTCTGTTTTCGTCAAATTGCAAAAGTGAAATCAATGTTTTTTCAACATGGCCAACGCGTCAAAGGATAAAAAGCCAAAAACGCACAAAAATGCACCACCGACCGTGCCAAGACCTTCGTCATATGCGAAATTTATTTATTGAATCGTCACGAATCACTAAATTTCCTACTTTTATAGACTTGATCCGGAATTTAGGTTTAATCAGGTCGAAGCCACTTTCCACCCACATAAAATGAATCAAGATGAAACAAAATTTCGTCAGTCTTTCAATATGACGAGCATGAGATACTGCCATACGTCATTTCTCTGGCAAGGAATTCACCAACGGAATTCCAGAATTGGTAATACTAAGCTGTCCACCATTTTACCAGTTGAAGCTCGTTTCATGATAAAATGGTGTCTAATAATATCAAAACAGTTATGAACTACGGTGTTTACTATCACATTTTACAAAAGCCCACTAGTCGCTAAAAAAGCACGCCATCTAACTCGCGAGAAACTGCGTCAAGCGAAAGTCGAATTCAAATAAAGGATTTTCCAATAAGATGTGTTGTTTTGAATAGCCCGCTGTTTCCGTAGATGTCTTTTTTGAGTCTGTCATTTTTTAACATTCGACAAGTAGAAATTACGCCATTAAATTGAACAATATATGCTTCAACAACGCATTACATTTTTAAAATTCACTATAAAAATGGTAAAAATTTGGCAGAGACTGTTCGTAAAACTCGAACATTTTTGGTTCATCGTTAAGCACCTTGTCGGACTGCAATTCAGAAATTGGTATAAAAATTCGACCTGTTGAGACAACTTAGTGATGTGAAGAATAAAATCCGTGCACGTCACTCAAGAACAGCCGAGAATATTGCTGCTGTAGCCGAAAGTGTTGAAGAAAATCCAGGTTTGTCCACTCCTCGTCGTTCTTTGAAATTAGGCATTCCACAAAGATCATTACATCGTATTTTGCATAAAGATTTGGGTCTTAAGGTTTATAAAGTTCAGTTAAAACAAGAATTGAAGCCGGTTGATCATCAACAACGTCGTGTCTTCACTGATTGGGTCCTTGAAATGCATGAAAATGATCCGGGATTCCATCGAAAAATCATCTTGAGTGATGAGGCCCATTTCCACCTCAGTGGCTTCGTCAAGAAGCAAAATTGTCGCATCTGGGGCTCGGAAATCCCGGAATTTATTGTTAAAAAGCCTCCCTATCCTCAACGTGGGACTGTTTGGTGCGGTTTATGGTCCAGCGGAGTCATTGGATCTTACTTTTTTCGAAAATGAGGCTAGAGCAACAGTTACGGTGAATGAATTGCGCTATCGTGAGAAGGTTAATAATTGTTTATGGCCAGGATTGGATGATATTGATCTGGACAACGTTTATTTTCAACAAGACGGCGCTACGAGCCACACAAGCAATGAAACCAATGATCATTTACGAGAAAATTTTCCGGACCGAAGAGATGATCACAATTGGCCACCGAGATCTTGTGATTTAACACCTTGTGACTTCTTCCTCTGGGGCCACGTGAAAGGAAAGGTCTACGCTAACAGTCCAGCGTCCATTCAAGACCTCAAAGATGGAATTCGCGAGGCTTTCGAGGACAAAGTGCAGCCACTTCACAATTTGGTTATGGAAAATTTCATGAAAAGGATATGCTCCTGCAAGCGTGTTGTGGTGATCATTTTCCTCATTTTATTTTTCACTAATAACGACATACCTTCTTGTTTATAATGAAATAAACATTTGATCATTCGTATTAAAAAATGGCATTTTTCTTTTAATATCAAAATAACACCTCTTATTGGTAAACCCTGTATATACTACAACAGGGAATCTGTAAGCCTTCAAGTAGCCCACGGGCAAGTTTCTTGCATGTCATACCCTAAAAAATTGGCCAATAGACCCTGTAGTAATTATCGTCCCTCGCATGCAATTACTGTACTCGATAAATATCCCATTACTCACCTTAGTGACTCTTCTCACCGACTGGATTAAGGCACCGTATTTAAGACGCTAAATTTAAGGCGGGCATTTAACCGAATTCTCGTGGCCCCCAAAGATATCCAAAAAACAGCAGTCATAACACCTTTTGGATTGTTTGACTTTTTGTTCCGATTTTAAAAGTTCTAATCAAGGCCTTGATACCCCGTTCGACTACCTCTGACAATAGGTAGAGGCTCCCCAACTGAACGTTGAACGGTATGCGCCCAGGAAACTTCCAGTTGGAAAACCAAGGAAACGACGGGAAAATTCAATCGATGCTAACAGCTGATCCCTACTTGGGACTCTCAATTGGTAAACGAGACGACAGAGCTGTAACGATTGGAGGCAACTGCTACAGGGGGTGAAGGCCATAGATGATAATGATGCATAGCACCGTAGCACCGAGGTGACACTGGCATGAATAAAATTCACCTTGTTGCACTGTTCATGGTCCACTAAAACTTTCTATAGTGGTCTTTTTAGCATAAATTGGCAGCAGCGCTTTTAGTAGTAAAAAATTAATTTTGATCTCATTTTCGACGACATTGATAATTTGACGGACATAAAAACTAAAACATAAGGAGCAGTACTGTTGTGGCAGAAAATAATGCGGTGCAATGATTTCTACTTTGGAGATTTCCATCATGTGTCCTAAATCTAGATATTCTTGCAAGAACTGGTCATACTGCTGTTTGAGCATCGGTTGCTTAGATAATTTTCTTTCCATGGATAAGAGTCGCTCATGTGACAACGATTTTGAATCGCCGGGAAGTGATGTATCACTCAACAATGGTAAGTTGACTTTAAAACGACCTTTAGTATCTCAGGAAGTAGTTGATTTGAAGAATTCTCCACAAGTTTTGTCAGCGCTGAATAACATGATTGGTCTAGAGTATTCTCCCAACTCACAAAATTTTTGCAATTGACGTTCTAAGTTTATATTGGATATTCCACTAAATGGGATATGGTTTGATACTTTTATCAAGATTATCCAGCCCAATATTTTATTTTGAAAGACCGGTAGATTATCCAACCATTGTATTTGCCCATTTCTGATAATTGCCCCATAGATTTCCGCCCCCAATAGAATATCTATTCTGCCAGGTCTTTTTAATGATGGGTCAGCCAGCTGAATGTTTTCTGGTATATTCCAATTTTTTATATCGATGTTTTGCTGTGGATGATTGTTTGTAAGCTCAGTGATTGTAAAGACTTCTAATATGGTTAAGAATTGTTTGCAAGTTAATTTTAGTGTGATATTGATTTTATCGCTTGCTTTAACTTTTGTATTGCCAATTCCTCATATGTTGATACTAGGATGACTTTTTGGAAATCCCAACCTCTTATGTAGTTTTTCAGTTATAAAATTCAATTGTTCCCCTCATTGCTATCGATTTCGGCGATTGATATTCCTAAAAGAACGTATCCGTCTGATTCCTTGGATTGAACTGATCGGCTGCTGCTTTGTATTTCTTTTGTTATTATTGTTGTGGGTACTTGGATATGTAGAAGTGCGTTGTGCTTCTTACCACATTTTTGGCAGCCTCTCAACACGTACTTTTTGTACACATGACCTTTCATAAGGCAGTTTGTACAAAGGTCCGATTCTCGAGCTTTTTCGATTCTTTTTGCAGGAATTAGTTTAAGAACGCTTCGCAATGAAAGAAAGCATGACCCTTTTTGCACAATTTACGTTACGGAACTGTTTTGCTGCCAACAAACGATGATTGTTTGGCTGGCTTGTTCATTTGTTTCGACGACCCTGGTTTTTTGTTAAAGTTTCCAGTGTGTGAAACGTCATTTCTATACACTTTAGCAATTCGCCTAATGCTGGGAGCTCACGAGGTGATTTAAACATTTGTTCATATAGAGTATAAGAAGTTTTATCTAACTTCTTTAAAACTGTATGCACAAAATTTGGGTCCCAATGTTCTTTGACTGAGATGTCTATTGTTTGTAGTTTAAATAGACATTCTTATGTTGTATCATGCAGTGACCTGAGTGCTGATGCTGACTCAGCAGCAATAGCTGGTTGTACCATGAGCTTGTCCAGTAGTGCATTCACTAGCAATCGTTTATTGGCATATCGGTTGTTTAGCATGTCCCATGCAACAATATAGTTGCTATTGGAAATGGATACATGTATCACGAGCTTAGCTGCTTCTCCCATGAGATTCATCTTCAGGTACCAGCATTTTTCACAATTCTCTTGAGCTGCCGCAATCCTAGGTTTCTATGTTGATGATATGCTTACTCTGGACTGTTTGCATTTCAATTTTGTAATCCTTTTTGAAAATATTCATCATATCAATTTGGGGTAAAAATTGGCCTACGTTTGGTCAAGTATGCATTATTTAAAACTGGATCATAGAAGCTTTTGCCTTACATCACTTTTGAATCAAATCAAAATGTGTGAATGAGTGAATTTTGATGGTAATTCTTTTAAAGTTTAAAAACATATTATTGTATGACTCATTGGTCTCCCTTGAATGCAACAGTTTCTCGTTGACATAATTGTCGTCAAGTATTTTGTTGATTTGATATCTGCACGTCCATTCTCTTTTTCCTTGAAAAGCCGTTCAGCCTTATTTTATTGACTGAGCAGACGCTTTTCGCTTTGAATCAACTTCATTGTCTAAAGGATATGTGAAAGGAAATGATTTCATATGGGTATAGGATTGGCTAAGTAGGTAGGTTCTAGGTTAGGCCAGGTAGAGGGATATTAGGGTTTCGTTTTTTGGGTTGTTGAATATGTAGTGAAATAAGTAGATATAATAATGTCCGTGGAGGACTGCAGCGATAGTCTGCTGCCTCGACGAAAGAGGATGATGAGATCTGCCGAGATTGGCCTTGTCTGGGGACGCGTGAATGCGCTGGCAGGCTAGCGTTTTGGTGTCGTGGGGCACGTTCTTTTCCCCAGCACAAGGACCCACTTTAAAAAAATTTTGCATTCACGAGATGAAGCAGGTATAATGCCGATCGACTGGTGTCGAGGCCAAGGTAACGTACTAAGGGTATAGCAAGTTACAAACTGGGCCTGGAGAACACAGACGGACGTAAGGGCAGACTTCGTCGTTACCGACGATATTTACGGTTCACAAATAACAGTGGGGCATCCAGGTGGATCAAGATCCAAATGTAGACGTGGCCATATATTTCCCATTTGAGTGAACAATTCATATAAACATAATTTGTATGAATTTTTCCCTTAAATGAGAAACATAAACGTGGCCAATTTATGTTATAGTATTATGCGATGGAATCACATAATACTATACCATATAAGGCCACGCGAGTGGAAGGCCACTTCACCCAACGCAAAAAGAAAGGGAGGAGCGCGCCCGATGGCTAGCTCATTATGGTGGAGGGGCCGGCCATCGTTGCGGGTCCCATGCCCGGTCAGGGTTAACGAAAGGAAAGACCTAGTTTATCTTCTCGATTATATTTCCATCTTTATTCCATGTTAAATGAACAACAACATGAAAATGCTGATTGTGTTTGATAGTAATTACAAAAATGAATTCAAATACGGGTCATATATATAAATAACCAAAAATGTAAATTTAGTCAAAAATAGAATTTAATAAATAAAATAAAATTTGAAAAAACTGAGGCAATTGAATGAGTTTCGAAGGGTGCAAAAATGATCTTAATGTTCAATTATGTATTTCGTTTCTTTTTAAGGGTTTCGTAAAATAATTTTGCTAAACCCTACTAAAATTGCGACATGTCTGTCCGTCTATCCGTTCTTCCGTCCGTCCGTGTGTCACAGCACTTTTTCTCGCAAACTACCTAAGCTAGAAACATCAAATTTGCACGGGTAAAGTGCTGCTCCCTTCAAAGTTCAACTACAAAAAAATTTTATAAGGTATTTAAGGGTGGTCTCCCCATATAGGGGAGTGGCTCCCGAAAAAAAATTTCATCAAAAGTAGCCGATATGGGTATCAAATGGAGGCAGGCAGGGAAAATACATGAAAAATGTGTGTCTCCCTCCTCGCTATTGGGCACCTGTGATCCGAAAAATCTGAAAAAAATTATGGAGGTAAGTGTTCATGAGTACAACAACAACAAATACCTTAGAGGTCAAAATTCACTCAACTTTGTTAATAATAGTATGATATTTGAATTTCAAATTCCCCCCGATAAAATCGCCTCGGTACCCTTTAACTGAACAGAATTTGAAGTTTAAGTAGTCCTTGAACTTTGTAAGTTTGATAAAAATCGAATGATATCTACGGAAGTTATAGCAGTTTGAAATTTCTCCAATTACAACAATAATAACATGTAATGGAATGTACATGTCCTTGAACTTTGTAAGTTTGATAAAAATCGAATGATATCCACGGAAGTTATAGCCGTTTGAAATTTCTCCAATTACAACAACAATAACATGTAATGTAATGTACATGCAGGGGCATTGTTTGGAACGATCAAATATGGAGCATTTGTAATATGAAACCGTTACAAATGCCCCATATTCGATCGTTCAAAGCAATGCACCTGCATGTACATTACTCGTATCAAATGACTTTATCATTTGTTACTCGTAATAACTTATTATTTTGCACTCGTAATCATATGCACATTTTTAAAAACATACATATGATAGTCGCGTGCTTCATTTGTCAGCGTTGAACTTCATGAGTTGAAATTTGATCTCTTTCATTTGTACGTACAATCATAGCAAGGTCGCTGGAAGAAATTAATATTGCGAATGCAATTTCACATGTCTTTCATATGGTGCATATGTAATTGGATTTAAATGCATTGA
The DNA here is from genome assembly GCA_963969285.1 of Odontomyia ornata. Taxonomy (NCBI): domain Eukaryota; kingdom Metazoa; phylum Arthropoda; class Insecta; order Diptera; family Stratiomyidae; genus Odontomyia; species Odontomyia ornata. Next base: position 55,621,640 of record OZ017742.1, on the reverse strand, counting down.
AAGTAATGTAATGTTTATATTAATACTATAGATGAGGTGCAATATAAGTTTATGTGAATTACATTTAATACTAAGTAATCTTCTTTTTTTTAGATTATAATGATATGTCCGATATGTCAAAAACGTGACAGAATACTTTCAGCAATACACTTTATGCTTTTGATGACAGACTAGGATTCGTAGCTAAAATGACTAAACATGCGTTTCGGAACAAACGTTGTGAGCGACATCCAATGTTCTCATTTGATGTCGCTCACAAGTTACAGCCGTACAGTCGTTTTCTTCGAAAAATTCTGCACATAATGAGTTGCAAGGCGATAAGAGGACCAACAGTTTTTGACCGAATTTTTCTAGCTAAGTATCTCGCCGGTAGTTTAGCATGTTTTTCTAATATTCAGTCTTAGTGCTACCACAGAGGTATTTAAAGACAGCCGGTTTTACTATATAACTTCATCAGAGCCAGATTTTTTTCTTGATTATCACTCGGTTATTTAGATAAATTTGAGATAGTTCACTTTTAAGAATTTTCAGATAATCGCACGAATCAACCACTCTTATTTTGTTGTCATCGATGATGCGACACACATTTATTGACGCTTTTCTTTGGGTTTGGCTTCTATGGGGGGATTTGTTTAGCGCAAACGGCTGTTCAATTACTGCACTAAAGAACCATAAATCTTTCGGGAATATTTACTTCCAGACTCACTATATGGATTACTTGAATATTATCTACTCGATGTCAGAAGAAATTTCTGACTATCACTTTGTGAAGTTGGAAAATCCGACAATTGAAAGATTTACGTGACATATGAATTCGAGCAGGAACAAAAGTACCCATGCAAAATATCGTTTTGATAGTTCCGCGTACTGCTCAAGTGTCTTGCACTGCTTTTCTCGTGCGAATTTCCCGTCGCCGGCACGATTCTCTCAGCCGTCCACTACATCTGGCGATCAGAAACAGACTATCTGCCTCGTTTCCAATCCCAGCGTAATATGCATGTCATAATGGTGGTTTTATAGAGCCCAAGCAGATTTTTCTCTTCGCTTGTCCGTCATCTACCGTATCGTCGGTGGATGAAGACGAGCCCTTTGTTCAGCCACTGGAGATTGTATTTGGCAATGCAATCCGTGGAATGCTGTATTATATCAGTGTTCTCTTGTTAGAATTTTCAATTGCAGATTTGAGCTATTAAATTAATAAAAAAAATTATATATAGAAAAGTTAAATCATAATGAAAAGATAAATCTCATGAAGAATGTCGATGCGGGGTAAATTTATGTTTAATTTATATAAAAACAATATAAATTTATGATTATTAATAAAAAAATAATTTTTTTTTTGTTACTAAATTTTATAATTTACAAAATTTAACTTTGAGTAATTAAATTTTTCAAGTCTGCAATTGAAATTTCGGAATAGTGTTATACCGGTTTTTGGGCAGTTTGCTTAGGTGACTGCTTGATTACTACAGATGTCCGTCTATTCTTGTTCATCTCGCTTCCCTGTGGTCTAGTACTGAGAAAATAGCGTCGAAATTTTCAATGAGATGTTTGTTGATGATGTTACCGTCTGTCTTTTTATGTTTAGGTATTTCAAGTCTTTCTAGGGTTCGAGTCTCAGTGTTGTGCTTTGGTTGTGTAACGATGCAATGCAAAATCATTCTTTCTAAGCCCACGAATACATTAGAATATTATGGGGTACCTAGTTAATTCGAAGAGCTGTACGAAGCTCTGATGTAGTCTATTAAAAATTTGCACAAATCACTCTCTATTAACCTAACAACATAACACACGAACAACTTTCCATAACGAGAGTAAAGGAAATCTTGCTTCAATGCATTTCCATTTCATTTCCTTCCACATAACCAATTCAATTTTCATAAAGTTTTTGGATAAACATCAACCACATACGAATGTGTACATAAATCAATGAACAGTTTTCTCTGAAATATGCATATGCGGTGAGTACTCGTAAGAGTACATTTACGATGCATTCGATACTCGGAAATTTAAACGTTGCCGTGACCGCTGTATTTCCCTAAGTGGTACCAACTAAGTTTTAAATTCATCAACGGAGACGATCGCAGGACCAAGTAGATTCACCACTTGTGCCATAGCTGGAATATTGTTACATTCCTGATATATTCTACACGAACGTCCGTCCATTCACTCGTGCACGCAAAGATAGTGTGTGCTGGCGAAAAGCTTGGGATGGCTTGCATAAGTTGAAAAACCGCACCATCATGCATGCATACGAGTACGTAGCTGGCATGTGTAGACTTTTCACATCGCATTTTCCCCGAGTGAAACCGATTAATAAATTCTGGAATATTCTCCGACTTCATCGTGTTCATTCGAATGAAACTGCATACTAACTGCAGGTGCCTAGATAAACCCCAAGGATAATTCATAGTGTAATGCTTCTTCATCTTGAAATCTATTAGAACGGGTACGAAGCAAACCGAATGAAGGATCTACGAGTAGACACACTGAAATCCTTATTGTTCTACGAGTATATGGGGAAAGTGAGATTTAGTGCGTATGGTAGATTTTGGTTATGCAAAGAACAGATGGAGCCCACCTAAGAGTAGGAGTTCGGGTATACCAGCATGACATGATAGTACGTACTCGTATATTGAATGTCCTGTTACGGAGAGAAGCTAGAATTGTCGGAGGAGGACTCATAACATGGAGCTGATATTTGAACGAGTAACTTAGTAGAAACTATGCTAGAAATTTAGACAAAATGAAACTTTAGGAGCGCTTGAGAGATGATAAAGATGATTGACATGAGTAGTTGTCTCAAATTTTGTTACAAATCGGATAGTAACGGTTGGTAGTTGATAATTAAGTCTGCACTAGAGCACTAGCTGGAGGCCCGAAGTGGATACCGTGAAGGGTGTGGATCTGCTGTGTTCCTCACATGAAATATGGTTATAGTATTCTGAGTCGAATAAACTTCGTGATAGCCGAGAGAATCTTGAATGTAATTAGTTGTTTTTTTTCTTGAAAAGCTGTTGCTTTGTTGTGTAAGAGACGCGTTTTGGTTCCTTTGAGTCATCTTCAGTATCACAAAATTAGTTGTGATTGCTTCTGCTTTTTGTCTGAGTGCATCCTTAAATTATTGGTTGCACTTTTTCATTCAGTATTTAATGTTCCATATGGTGCAGACTGTATAATATACAAACATTTATAGTCCACACTGCTGCTTAACTGACAGATCTCGGCTCCGTCTAGTATAGCGAGTGGCTTAACATGACAGTTAGTCTAAGGTTAAGTCTAGTACACAACATTTCTTTCTATTCAACAGAATTCACAAATCACGAATTGAGAATAAATTTGATATTTGAGTAACCTTGCAAAACATCCAATTTTTCCAATATGGTGCAAGAGACTTCCTTTTTCGATTATTCTTGTTAAAAGAGGCATGGTACTGGTTGTGTTTTTTCTCAGTTGATTTTTTTCCTCCTGACGATCATTGAGGTGTTAGTGAGTCCCCTAGTAGAGAGTTCATGACAATTACTGATAGAAGGGAGGTAGCTATTGTTGGTGTGACAGCTGCACTGTTGATTTGTGGGGTTGGTCCATCATCATCTATGGCATAGCTCGAAGTCTCATGTTCCACGTATTAGTTGCCACGAATTGGTACCTTTCTGGTGTAATAACTTGCTGGCTTGATCTCCAAGAGGGAAAATTAAAGCTGTTCTATGAAAGTATTATATGAGAGTATCAGAGAGGCTTTCGAAGTGAATATTCTGGGTTCAGTATATGCCCGCAAAGTACTGGAAATACAACATCGGTGTTAATACTATTATACGATAAAACTTAACCGTAGGAGACTGTAACCTTGAAAGTAGGGACAATCCCATTTATCTTGAAGTCAACCTGAATAGAAAAGGTGCCCAAATGGACGAGGTTAGACGCCAAATTATCGCTACAAATACAGCCTATTACTCCGTACTCAGCATTCAAAGGTCCTGAGCTATGCGCAGGCAAAATAAGCTCCATATTTACAAATCAACAGTCAAACTTGTGTTGTCATATGGTATAATAGTTCGAGATTCTCATATAATTCCCCATCTATTTGACTTGGAATATTTTTAATTGCTCTCTTAACCAAGCGGTTGGGCCACAGAGAATTTTGGCGAGGTAATCTTTTGAATTGATAGTGTCCATCACTGGTGGAGAATGCTGTCAATGGTCTAGACTCTTTCTCAAGTTCAATTTGATGAAAAGAGCTGGTCATGTCTAGCGTAGAGAAGTATTTCGCTCTACCTTATTTGTCTAAGATCTTTTCATTAAGCCATCTAAAATATACATCTAGTCGCCGTTTAGCCTTCCCATCTCCACTCTTTTTTGGTATAACCAAGAGAGGTGAGTTGTAGGGGCTTATCGATCTATGATGCCATTTGTTTCAAGGCCCTTAACCTGTTGTAGGATCTCTTCATTCTGGGATTGTGGCAATCTATAATTTCTTATATAAGTCGGATTGTTAGCTACGGTTTGAAACCTCTGTTTATAAAAATTATTAGTTTCGAGTTTTTCATCCAAATGAAACACATCTTGATGTTTTTATATTATCTTAAGCAAATCATGCATCATGGGTGTGTCTAGAGCATCTTTGACCCTAACATCTAGAAGCTTCTTGAATCTGTCTTTGGTGTGTGTTTGTTTTTCCCACTTGAAAATGTCATAGTGTTTTAGCGGTTCTACTTCAACGTTAAAGTTCCTTCTGACAATATTTTCGTCATTAGTGTACAATATTTTTATGTGACGAACACCTTTTGCAGGTATGGTGACATAGTATTTCCTAAAAATATGCCCTTCTTAATTTCCGTATTGAGGACAATACTATCCCCTGAAACTTCTACTTTAACTGCGATAATCATCTCAGTTCTGACACACATCACGCTATTGGTAGCTTGCATCTCTGCATTTTTCAACTCTTGCGCAAGAGACACGGCTTCAGCAAAGCTTTTTTGGCCTTGCTGAGAAGATGATGCTTCTGAGCTGATCATTTAGTCCGTTTTTGAAGACGGTTAACGCATATGTATCATTCATTTGAGTTATTATCTTCTTCTTATTAGCAGAGACTTGACTGCCCAATTTTTGAATCATTAACCAAATTCAGAATCTTGTCTTTGTAAGAGTTCACAGAAGATTTTTTCTGGTAAGCACCACTCAGAAGCGTATGGATTTGTGGGACAGTTTTATTATTTTTGAAAGGATTCAGCAACTCTGATTTAAAGAGTCAAAAGTTGAAATGGAAGTATTGGCCAAAGAAAGTCTGACGGTGGCACTCAGTTTCACATTCACAACAAAGTCTATCAAGCTAATTTTTGCATTGGTTGACATGGTCGTATGAAAAATTTCCAAAATCTTAAGGAACGGAGCTAATTCTTTGTAATTGCCCTCGAAAACAGGATACAGCTTCATAGGTTAAAATCAGCCATGGTAAAATTTTCCTCAAGAAATGGTTGACTCAACTCTTAATCCTTACTAATTGATTCTTCTTTGTGGGTTTCTACGGAGCATCCTTGTTTGCTCGGCTGTAACCGAATTTTTCCTTCTAAAATTGATGATTGTGATCTAAATTTCAACTTAAGATCTAGAACCCTAGAGTCTCTTCCTCTACAAATCTTAAGCGCATTATTGAATTTTTCTCTCCTATCTTTTAATTCCTCAAAGTCAAAGTCAAAGTCAAAAAGTCAAAAGCGCTTTATACAATACCAATTGTTATAAATTTTTAAAAGAACATAAAGCAAATTCCAAACAATAAATCTATAAAAAACTTAATGGCCCGAATGGCTCTCTAAATTTATACGTCATCAGTTAAACACATTTAATGAAAAAAATACACTTGCAAATTTAAATTAATTAAGATTATTAGATATTTTTTGATTCAATTGAAAAAAGGAGAAAAAACCAACCAGCATTATTCAAAAATTACTTATACTACTAACACAACAATGAACTGATTGGCCGTTCAGGCTTGATTTGAAGTCGGAAACTTTTGCTTCAACGACCTCTGAAAATATTTGATTCCTTCTCTCTGGGTTTGGCTGATGAACCAATTCAAAATGTGTTCTAATCAGGGCAAGCTTCTGCAATCCATCACATATAATCCTGTTTCCATTTCTATCCGGAGTCGTACTATCAATTTCGATACCAGCTCTATCGAGAAGATTTATCTCATCACTAGCGACTTCAAGATTCGATAACTTCACTCGAGACTTCCTGCGAAATAAGCTATTCACTTTCGCGAAAACGCCATCTGGGTCCTGTGGGCTAATACCCCTCAGTTTTTCCGCGCATTGATTGCTGACCTCACTCCTGAAGTATGAACGGATTAAGTTCCGGACATTCTTCAGGTGTAATTTCAACAAAGCCAACGAGGGATGGTTGTAGTCCAAAAATCGTCCATAAATATTGTTGACGCGGGTGAGAAGAAGGCTTTTCAATCTTTTCAACCTTGCGATGGTTGGTGTTTCATATCCTTCCATATTGTTTCGATGTTTAATCTTGGGAACAACTTTCTCAATCGTTTCCAACGTCAGCTTCTCTAACTTCGACAAATAGAGATCTATTTCATCGTCAGCTAAATTTCTGTTATTAGGAGCCATTGAGCAAGCGTTGCCATCATCAGAAGAGGGACATTGCTTCTGGTACTCCCGACTAAACTTCTTTTGAAACTTTCCCCAGTTTGTTTTTCTGAAACTCAACCGATGGTTTTCATGTTGAACTGGAATGAGGAAGAAATCATCCCTTTGATGATTGATTTCCATTACGATTGCGTTATGGTCGCTATCGTAAGGAAGCACCTGCAGTTTCCGTTGAGGACTTTTAAAGTTGAATTCAAGTCTTGCGTCAGCAATGCAGAATTTGTCCTAGGGTATGTTGGGAACTCCGACCCATATAGGTTGCACCTGTATTCAATTTGGTTCTCTGTTATCCATGATTTCAGGAATACACCTCTTGGATTATTGGTGGCGTTCAGCCATGATGTATGCTTGGCATTCAGGTCACCGGCAAAAATATAATAATTATGAAGCCTGTTCAATTCGAGTATTTCAACCAAGGAATTGAGTTCCTCCTTGAACTTGAGAACATTTTGACCAGTTGCATAGGCAGAGATAACGAAGAGGTAATCCCCACCTGGCAGTGAAATTTTGATGACGGACACTTCAAGAAATTCAAAGCTTTTGAATTCGACTTTTTCAATATTTTGGAAACAATAGGATCTTCGAACCAATATCCCGGTGCCACCTCCCCCATCACCTTTTACCCTATTGTTTCTTACGAATGCAAAATCTTTGAATTCCATGGAATGCGATGAATTGAGGTGGGTTTCAGTGAGAAGTATAATGTCAGGCTTTTGCTTAACAACAAATTCAAGGAGGTAATCACGTCGATGTATAGCAACGAAAGAGTTGACGTTGATCGATATGAGGCGAAGCCTATCCATGGGAATATGACTGGATGACAAGTTATTATTAGGCATTTGAAAGACCTAAACGCTGAAAAGTCTTGTTTGTCGATTCTCTCCGATAAAGAATTAAGTTGCTGGTAAATTTTGAGAAGCAGCTCATTATTGCCACTTACATTATTTACATTATTTCCAGCATTTGCTGCTGGTCCTCTAGCGGCGAGTGCAAATGATACTCCGGGCTTGACGAAGTTGGAAGGTATGATATTACGGTGTACTTGTGTTTGCTTTGGAGCAAATTTAGCTTTTGCATCTTGATATCGGGAGCATCCTCGATATGACGCTGGGTGACCAAAAACACCGCAGTTAACGCAGTATAATTTTTCTTTAGGCTCTGTCTGAGCCAATTTGCACTCACCGGGAGCATGAACGTCTTTGCATTTAACGCAACGATAGTGCATGGCACAATTGGCAGCCGAATGTCCAAATCTTTGACACCGGTAACACTGGTTGACTTCTCTTTTCTGGAGGCGTTCCCACCTCACCACTCTGAGATTCAAGTACCTTATTTGTTGAAGGGCACTTGGACTGCTCTTACTTGCAATTTGTACCAGGTAAAGTGGTAAATTCTTCCTTTCTACGGTCGACCTTCTTGTCGCAAAGGCTTTGACTGAAACAAAATCAATATTTGGTGCAGCCTCCTTGAGCACCTGAAGAAGATCGATCGTATCCTCTCCGCTGTCCAAACCCTTCAACAAGAAGGTCTGATTCTTTTCACTTTTTGGGGTATAGGTGAAGTGTGGAACCTCCCCAGAAATCAGCGCATCTTTGGCTGACTTGAAATCAACCAGTAATTTTGTCCTTATAGTTAATTTTTCGGCATTAACTCTTTTGATTTCAAAATTGGCCAGTTTATTTTCGGCTGCCAATAGCCGAACCATATCTTTCCCGGTTTGTCCGAACACGTTGATTGGCGGAACTTTTTCTGTCTTGTTGGAAGCTTTTTCAGAGGAATCAGCAGACCTGCAGGCTGGTTTTTTCTCCTTATTTTTGTTCTTTAAATCTTGAATAAAATTAACGTCATTATCTTGATTAAAATTACCTCCGATGCTTTCTTCGATTTCCATATCTTCGGTTAATCCCTCCAGCGCTGCAAAATAGTTTTGGCTCTCGTTGGTGCCACCAGCACTTCGAATTTCCTCTGGATTTACTTGCTTTGTACTTTTCTTCGGCTTTGTTACCTGTTGGCATTGATTTTGTGGCTGCGTCTTTTGAGGCTTCATCCCTTTCTTGAAAAGATCCTTGAGAGGCTGTATCTCTTGCCTTAGTTCATCATTTTCTATCTGCAATTTGGCCATTTGTTGATTGTCCGCTTTTATTTGCAGCTTGCACCCTCCATCTACGGAGTTTTCTTCGTTATGTTTTCTTTTGGTGATTGTCGCCAGTTTCGTATTCGTCGTTTCCCCAGGTTGCCCCAACGGTGGGAAGCCATTGGGCTCCTCCATACCAGCGGCGAAATTTTCTTTGTGAATTTGTTTTTCCTTACCAATCGAAGTTAAAAATATTCGATAGAAATTTCCTGAGTCGATTACTTTGACAATATAATATTTTTTCCTTTAAAAATTAACTTCGGACTAACGTTTTTAAAAAAGTAATTTAATTTTTGAAAACGATTTAAAAGACGTCTATACGCAAAGACTACTACGATCCATTTCTTCTTTTAATTCCTCTAACTTTGTCTGAAGTGTTTCAAACGTATACAAATCCTTTACACATTTTTTTAAGTTTACACAAAGCCCTCTTGTTTTCAGAAACAACTTTCTCTAACGGCTCCACAAATCTGTGGAGAGAACAAGATACCGAAATTAATGTTACACCCAGACAATTATAACATAAAACCCAGTCATAGCCCTAGATAACATTCTCAACAAGAATAACAAGTTGGGTAAACAGACCTACGCTCATGTCAGAAGGGTTTTGTACTCAATTTACAAAATGCAGTCACCAGATCGAATCAAATCAAGATACATGTCAAAGACGATTTTCTTGGAGAAAATATGAAATACGAAGATCATTCTATTTTTAACAAAGTTGAACGAATTGCGACTTCTAAGGTTTTTGTTATTGTTCTACTCATAAATATCTCCCTTGATAATTATTTCAGATGTCCATTCGCGAGGGAGGGAACACATTTTTCATGTATTTTCCCCCTGTGCCCCCACTGAAGCAAAAACTTACAGTTTAAGAACTGTTTTGAAATGTTCCCATGAAAACGTTCATTTCATACTCATATCGGCTACGTTTGATGAATTTTTTTCAGGAGCTATTCTCCTGTACTGTAGTCATCGATTCATGGCCAATTTTTTCGAATCCTAGAATGGTTACAAAGCCCTTTTGCTAGGAGCCTTCTCCCGCCTCCTTGACTTGTTTCACTTCTGAGCATTTATTGTAGGTACTCATCTTCAGTCATTCATTAAATTGAATCAAGTGTTCAAAGCATGCACCTTAAACGTTGAATGTGGGAAAAAATAACTCAAAATTATCCAATCTTCGCATTTACAACAGCCACTATTTTGTTTTACGATTACTGATACCACTAGCAGAACCGATTCTCAAAGATCTACATGATCATTCCTGAAATTTTCATGGTAATCCTAGCATGACTGTAGAGTCTGAGTCGGTAAAAAGCGCATGTTGTTCCATAGCCATATGTTGCCATGGTAATAAATGCAGCGCATATTGTTCCACACTAATACAGGAAAATTCAAACCGCTATAACTTCGCTTTATGAAACTTTCAGGATAGATCCATCTTATAAATAGTCATCTGTGTACTGAATTTCATAGAATTTAAGGGTACCGTTAAGATTTTATTCAAGAAAACATAAAATCGATAAATCATACCATTACTGACAAAGCTGAGTGAACTGCGACTTCTAACGTATTTGTTGTTGTTGTACTCACCAAGGCCTACATTCCTGATTTTTTTCAGATTTTTCGGATCACAGGTGTCCAATCGCGAGGGGGGGACACAAATTTTTCGTGTATTTCCCCTCCCTGTGCGCCCCTCGAAGCAAACTTTGCCAAACGAAGACCTGTTTTGAAAAGTTATCATCAATACCTTTCATTTGATACCCACATCGGCTACTTTCAATGAAATTTTTTTTTCGGGGGGCACTCCCCTATATGGGGAGACCCTCCTTAAATACCTTATAAAATTTTTTAGTAGTTGAGCTTTGAAGAGAACACCACTTTACACCTACGCACAAAATTTGATGTTTCTAGCTTAAGTAGTTTCCGAGAAAACTGCTGTGACACACGGACGGACGGACGGACGGACAGACAGACAGACGGACAGACAGGACGCGATTTTAGTAGGGTTTTGTAAAATTATTTTACAAAACCCTAAAAAGTAAGGATAATTTCATACTATCAATACAATTTATATAATATTGTTATATGTACAAATAATTACATGTACAAATAATTCTGCGAGCTACTGTCGCAATTGTTTTCATCATCATTAGGAACGTCAACAAATGAATTTACTCGAACCCACGAGAACCCAACAAGCATGATCAACATCTGCAAGTGACGTCACTCCATTCATTAATTTACTCGAACCTACCAGGTACCTCTCGGTAGAACATTCGCCAATGTACGAGAAATGGGTGAATAGGTAGAGACCCTATATAAAGGCGAGCTGAATGAATGGGGGGATCATAATTCATTCGACCGCGATAAAAACTTGCGATAGTGTGTGGAAAGCAAATTGAAAAGCGAACAAGTATTAGTGAGGTGATTTTGAGAAGACAATTGCGATATAAATTTATGGACAAGTGTAAAGTAGAATTTTAATAGTGACAATTAAAATTAGTGAAAGTGTTAACTGATTATTGTGCATTTTATTTAATTAAATAAACTCTTTTAACTTAAATTAAAAGACATTGCGTTTTCACTTGCCCGGAACGTTAAAATTATAGGCCGCGAACCAATAACACGCGACAATATAATATATATATATATATATATATATATATATATATATATATATATATATATATATATATATATATATATTGTTACATGTACAAATAATTCTGCGAGCTACTGTCGCAATTGTTTTCATCATCATTAAGAACGTCAACGAATGAATTTACTCGAACCCACGAGAATCCAACAAGCATGATCAACATCTGCAAGTGACGTCACTCCATTCATGAACTTGCTCGAACCTACCAGGTACCTCTCGGTAGAACATTCGCCAATGTGCGAGAAATGGGTGAATAGGTAGAGACCCTATATAAAGGCGAGCTGAATGAATGGGGAGAATCATTCATTCGACCGCGAGAAGAACTGCGATTGTGTGTGGGAAGCGATATTCTTCGAGTAGTAGAAAAGTGTGTTTCGTAATAGTGAAGTAATTTAGAAGACAATTGCGATAATAAATTTATGGACAAGTGACAATTAAAATTGGTGAAAGTGTTAACTGATTATTGTGCATTTTATTTAATTGAATAAACTCTTTTAACTTAAATTAAAAGACATTGCGTTTTCACTTTCCCGGAACGTTAAAATTATAGGCCGCGAACCAAGAACACGCGACAATGGTGTCAGAAATGAGAAAGAAAATTTTGGAAGTGAAAACGATTAAACATTTTTGAAGTGCACAATTGTGGAAGTTAACGTGGAAAAATAGCCGAAACAATAAAAATGCCAGGAAATTTAAATCGAAAAATTAATCAATTGAGCATATCGGAGCTCAAAGAGGAGTTGGAACAACGAAATCTGGCTACACAAGGTACAAAGGCCATACTGATTGCACGCTTGCGTGACGCAATTGAATCGGAAGGCGCGTATCTGGATTCGGGTGAGCCCTCAGATGTAGAAGAAGGCGCAGAAGGTGGTGAAGCAGAAACAAAAAAACCAAAGGAACTAGAAAACGCGCTGATGCAAATGTTAATGCTGATGCAGCAGGAGCAGCGACAACAGTCATCCAATTTAACTGCGAAGCTCAATGAACAGTCGTCCAATTTAACCACGAAGCTAGATGAGCAATCAGCGAAGTTAAATGAACAATCAGCAAAGCTTAATGAACAATCAGCGAAGCTTAATGAACAATCAGTGAAGCTGGATCAACAAGCGATCGAAATCAAGGCAGACATCGCTCAGAAGCTGGAAAAACAGTCAACCGAAATAAAAGCGGAGGTCAGTAGTCTCAACAGCCAAATTAAATGCTTCGAGGAGAAGGTATTCCAGGTCGAGGCGAGAATCAACCTTGAGATCAGCCAGGTAAACCATGAGATGGAAAAAGTGAAAAAGGACTTGGAAGCAGCGAAGGCAGTAATAACCGCCTCACCAGCCCCAATTATAACAGCAGCGCAAAGCTCATCTAGAAATGTGCAAGCACCAATATTCGATGGGCAAACGGTCTGAACTATTTACAAAATCCAGTTTGAAGCCGCCGCTAGGATAAATCACTGGAATGAGCAGGAACGAGCAACTGCGTTAATTCTGGCTCTAAGAGGCCCAGCTGCCGAGCTTTTGCAGACTATCCCCGTTGAGCTGCATTCAAACCCGAATGCTATAATGAATGCGCTGGACATGCGTTATGGAGACGATCATCTGAAGCAGATTTACCGGGCGCAGCTACGGCATCGGATGCAGAAGTCTGGCGAAACCTTGCAGCAGCTAGCACAGACATTGAGCGATTGGCACTTTTGGCTTACCCAGCGTACAACCCAGAACATCGAGATGACGTAGCAGCAGAAGCATTCATCAGCGCCTTAAAGGACAAGGAATTGCAACAAGCCGTGCGGTTAGCTCAAAAGCAAACAGTCAAGGAAGCATTGGCTCATAGTTTAAATTTTGAGGCAGCCAAAAATGTGACCCGCACCACTGTCCGGGTTCGCGAGGTAGTGACAGATAAATCCAGGTGTGAGCGCGTGGGAATTGAGCGAGAGCTGCAGGTGAATGGTGCGCCTAGATGCTGGAATTGCGGGGAAAAAGGGCACCTGCAAAGAGACTGCAAGAAGGGGAGAAGACCGAGCTATTGTCCAGGGTGGTGGAGATCCAGACCATGTCAGGAGCCTAGAATGGAGGCCCATCAAACTGCAAGGGCCAACTTCGTGGGGCGAACGTTGGCCACGAGTATCGACATCCCCAGCACCGTGCCAAGGCAACATCGTGGAGAAGCAGACAGATGCCTTCCTGGTCAAGTTGATGAAGAACAATGCACCCTAACAAACGACACTGGTGCAACCCGATCGACGATCCGACCAGACCTAGTGAGGCCCCAACTGCTCCACAAGGGCAGAGTTCATGGAATTGCTGACGCCCTATCTCGTCATCCATGTCCAGCTAACTGCAAACATTGCCAACGGATTGAGGAAAAGGAGCCGCCCGTTGATCTGCGAGTGATAACGGCCGAATTCGATGAAGGTTGGTCATCGGAGGAGATTCGAAATGCCCAGTTAGCCGATGAAGATATCGGACCATTGCTCGTATGGAAGGAGACGACTGGGCGACCGGAGTGGAAGGACGTTTCGATGCATGGCGCAACCCTGAAAAGCTATTGGGCACAATGGAACTCCCTACAGGTGGAGGGTGGCGTACTCAAGCGGAAATGGGAAACGGCGGATGGCAGCTCCTATAGGATGCAAACTATACTACCCAAAAGCCGAATCCACGATGTGGTAAAGGAAATGCATGAAGGATCCTCGGGAGGCCATCTTGGTGTTAACAAAACCTTAGCGAAATTGCGGGAAAGATTCTATTGGCTCCACGCTCGAGAAGACGTAGAGGACTGGTGCCGCAGATGCACAATTTGCGCTTCCGTCAAAGGCCCAAAGCGACGACTGAGAGGACAAATGCAAACCTATAACGTAGGCGTGCCATTCGAAAGGATTGCTGTTGACATCGCTGGACCCTTTCCTGAATCTGAATGGGGAAATCGATACACGCTGGTTGTAGCTGATTATTTCAGCAAGTGGCCCGAGGTCTACCCCATTCCCAACCAGGAAGCAACTACTGTAGCCGAACAGCTAGTGTTAAATTGGGTCAGCAGGTACGGCGTGCCTTGTGAACTACATTCGGATCAAGGCCGAAACTTTGAGTCACTAGTTTTTAGCGAAATGTGCGAGCAGCTGGGAATACGGAAAACGAGGACAACACCGCTGCATCCCCAATCCGATGGAATGGTCGAACGTTTCAACGGCACGCTCAATAAACACTTGGCCAAAATGGTTGACGAGAACCAAAGGGACTGGGACCGACATATCCCACTATTTTTAATGGCGTATAGAGCCGCTGAACATGCATCGACGGGCCAAGCCCCAGCCAAAGTCATTTTTGGAAAGACTATTCGTTTGCCAGCCGATATAAAGTTCGGAACAACCCCTGAGAAACCCCAAACGGCCTCGGAGTACGCAAGTGATCTAAGACAACGGTTGAACCAGATACATCGGACAGTGTGGAAACACCTCGAATCGGCTACTGACCGCATGAAGACCAGGTATGATCTAAAGGCTAATTCTACTGGCTTCCAGCAAGATGACTTGGTGTGGCTTTATAACCCGCAACGGCGAAAGGGTAGGTCTCCAAAGTTGCAACATAATTGGGAGGGACCATACCGGGTTCCAAAGCGAATCAACGACGTTGTATACCGAATACAGGAACATCGTAAGCCGAGAGCTAAAATGAAAATCGTGCATCTGGACCGTCTTGCCCCATATTACACCCAGGGAGAATTGACTACAAATAGCGACACATCTTTTCGGGGCGAAAAGAACTGAGGTGGGGGCAGTGTTACATGTACAAATAATTACATGTACAAATAATTCTGCGAGCTACTGTCGCAATTGTTTTCATAATCATTAAGAACGTCAACAAATGAGTTTACTCGAACCCACGAGAATCCAACAAGCATGATCAACATCTGCAAGTGACGTCACTCCATTCATGAACTTGCTCGAACCTACCAGGTATCTCTCGGTAGAACATTCGCCAATGTGCGAGAAATGGGTGAATAGGTAGAGACCCTATATAAAGGCGAGCTGAATGAATGGGGAGAATCATTCATTCGACCGCGAGAAGAACTGCGATTGTGTGTGGGAAGCGATATTCTTCGTAATAGTGAAGTAATTTAGAAGACAATTGCGATAATAAATTTATGGACAAGTGACAATTAAAATTAGTGAAAGTGTTAACTGATTATTGTGCATTTTATTTAATTGAATAAACTCTTTTAATTTAAATTAAAAGACATTGCGTTTTCACTTTCCCGGAACGTTAAAATTATAGGCCGCGAACCAAGAACACGCGACAATATATATAAAGTAAATTACACATTCATGTTACTATTGATCCATTTCACGACATAATTTTTACTATGCTTTTTATAAAACTAGAACATATCTAACGCTAGCGCAAACACCCCGGTTGTTACCAATGACTGATGGTATTGCTCCACAAATGTATTCTCCACTGAGCATCTATTCCCCATTATAACTCTAAAGTCGTTGCTTCGGTTTGAGGTCCAACAATTCCTGCTGCAACTGCCTTTTTGATCTCCAACCGAGATCCTGATAACCCTATGCAGTTCTGCTCGTTGGCACTTCAGTTTCGTCCTTCGACTTCCCCTTTGTCGACGCTTCTTCAGGATTGTTGCTTCGATGTCCTGCTGCTTGGTGAGTTTCTTCAAATACTGCTCGATATTACGTTGATGAGGCCCTCGAAGGTCTGGTTTACCTATCTCCGTTGGTACATAAGGTAGTGGAAGTTGGTCTGATACTCGTTTCGGCACAGGCACATATTCTCTCGCACACTTGAATAGTCTCTGGTACATAAGGTGGTGGAAGTTGGTCTGATACTCATATCGGTACCGACACATATTCTTCTGTACACTTGAATGGTCTTTTGAACACCTCGTTGATGAATTGTTTGACTTTTTCGCTTAATCCCGTGATGGTCGTAACTTCATCTTCAGAAAATTCTTGATTTGAGAAGACAGGATCGCCATATAATAATTCGAGATTTTCATATAATTCTCCATCTCTTTGTTCCATACTGTGATAGAACCTTGAATTAGTTTAGTAGACTTAGAATATTTTTAATTTCTCACATAATCAAGAATTTAATTTCTCAGGATTATGAAAGTCCACGAACGCCATGGTTTCCAAATATTCGTTTTTAGTTCAATAAATTTTCACAATCGATACAAATCGTAGTGGTTCCGCAGCTAAAAACTTTGGTTGCGTGTCTGGTGAAAACTGTTTATTCTTTCATATTTTACATTGGTTTTATACATAAAATTTCTTTCAAGCTAAACATAAAATATAAATTGTACTTGTATAAATTTTCAAAGATGACCCAATCTGTAATTTATTGTTCATGTAAGGTTAAAATGCGATTTCTAGTCAAAAAATCATGTCTTTTGAATGTTGAACTCTGGGGGAAGGAATCTCGTTGTGCCGAGATGTGTTTGACTTACTTGTTGGAGGTTAGGTTTTTCCGCTGCATAGGATGATTCCAAATGTGCTTTGTTGCGCCTCGGCTTCGTTATCTGCGTCTATCTGACATAAATTTGGGTTTATTTTAGAAAATAAGAGGAAAAAGATTTTCCCTCGGATTCTTTGCTCTGGATAAACTGGTGGTTACACTGGTGTGTTGTGTGACTTTTACAAAAATGTGTCGTGGAGATGGGGGTAGGTTGGGATTCCGTTAGATAAATATTAAAATTATCTAAAATGCTATTTACAACCTATTTGTGTCTAGCTAGGAATCACAAACAGGCTGCGACAATGAAACGCTAATTGTATTTTAGTTGTCATTGAGGAGACCTCCTACTTCGAGCCCAAAGAATCCGGCCAGTTATTAGTTGTTGTAAACACCAGAGGAGTGCAAATACCAAACCAAAGAAAAGGAACGACTTGGGTAATACTTTTCATAAAATTTTATAATCCATAGCAACAGTTCTTAAAGCTAACAGAGTTTGATAAATAGTTTCTTTGACATACCCAGAGTTAGTGGCGGTGTGGTGGTTTCTGGAGCCGTCCACTCCATTGGCCATGGCACGTGGGCGCACCTGGCGGAAAAGCGCATGGCGGCGGTGAATGGCTCGTTTGTTTTCTCGCTGGAAGAACCTCGCCCGGTCCAGGAATTTGGCTTCCTCGTCTTCGCTAACGCTGACCTTGATTAGTCGAATTAGTTCATCCAGTCCTCGACGTAACTGTACCTAACATCCAACCCTGATGTAATAATCTATCTTCGGCTCAGGTTTTGGTGTTGAACGTCTAGCTGAGGTGACTTAAAGACCCACTCCTTGCCCAATATTCTTCAATAGTAATAGACCGGGTTGCTGCTAACGCCTCCTGCAGAGGATGATTCTCCTGATGCATTGATTGAACCGGTTGGCAGTCGTCAGGCTATGGTGCAGCGGCATAAGGGGCATATAAGTGGTCCTGTTGATGACGAGGCCAACCAGAGGATGCAACTATTAAAGACGAGGGCTCCTAGAGTGATGATTTAAAAGACGATGTAACCACGCTTACCATTAACCAGGCTGGGGTGCCAACGAATGAAATAGTAGAGGTCATTCGCCCAGGTTAAAGCCAAAGAAGTGTTTCATTGGAAATTGATAGAATGCCCAGGCTAAGCCGAGGAAGCGTTTTGGCTGGATACTGTTGGAACGCTAAGGCTAACGCCGAAGAACCGTTTTGGCTGGATACTGTTGGAAGAACGCCAAGGCTAAGGCCGAAGAAGCGTCATTTGGATGTGCCTTCATTGAACAGTAGCACACAAAGGCGCTCATCCCCGAAATTCGCTTTGGCTTTTATTGCTAATTTTCCATCCAGGCAATTGCTGATGTGCAATATCCCAATCAGCAGAAATCCATGGTGAGCGATGTCTCCTTAGCCAATTCTTTTCAGATATTTTTGTAAGGCATGCTTTATTTGGGTTCAATTGTTTCCACCCGAATTTTTATATTGTGTTGTTGCAATTTTGTATGTTTCCCAGGTTAATTCGACTCAGCAGAAAATTGTCAATTCCGTAAAATTCGTTTGCATTGAGCAATTTTTGTAAGCCATGCTCGAAATTACAATGATTTCCACCTGTGACGCAAACGTCTTTTTGTTGTTTTCGTTTCTTAACGCAGACATTCATTTTTTCCGTGTTCTTTGGTTCACAATGTAGGTTAAGGCTACTGTTTTTTGTTGTTTATTTTTTTAATGCGTGGAGTTGTTGCCAGGTTTTTCAGTCATTGTTTGTTTTCAAGTTCAGGCAGGAGAGAACAAATGATGGAGCAATTGGACGCTTGTGGTTTGCGAAAATGTTTTTCAAGGTTGCAACGTTTTGTCACGATGATGTTTTTCTTTTCTGCTAGTTTTCTGTTTCATTAGGTAGATCAATAACATAACTGTCAGTTAATCCTGAGAGCGATAACAATGTTGATTGTTTTGCAGGTAATATTTGATTTTTAACTAATTAGGGGTTCATTAAATTGATCTAGTGAATTGATTGTTTGGTATTTAGCTAATACAGAATATATTGTATCTAATAGTTGGCTGGTTATAGGCTAAATGAGCTATTCCGCTTAATTATCTGATATTGCACTGTTTTGCTTGATTTTCTGCTAATTAGCTAGGTAGGACTTTATTATACTATATTTGATATTTGGCTAGTTAGGAATACATTCTAGTATACTAGCGAATTATTTGGCTAGATTATTTCATAATATTGGATATTCGGCTAGTTAGGAATACATTATATTTATATTTGGCTAGTCAGGAATGCATTCCAGTTTTGGCTTATATTGCCTTAAAAATGTGCTAGACATGTTTCTAGTGACCACCACCGTGGTAACCCGTGACGTCCTTATCAACACTAAAGAGATGAAGAAGAAACCTAGGGGTGAGCTGGGCTACGGGGTCTCAAAAAAAGTAATTGCAGTGAAATGGCATGACAATAGTGCCATGAATATTGCTTCGGATTGTCACGGATTGTCACCAATCACAAAAGTCGATCGAATTGGTATAATAAACAAGAAATGAACAAAAATACTAGTTGATGGCCGTTACTAATAAAAATGTACAATAAGTATATGGGTGGCGTGGACTGCTTCGATGAGAATGTCGACTCCATGAGGGTAGGTGCACGAGGCAAAAAATGGTGGCTTTCACCTTTTGCTTTCGGGTTGGATGAATCTTGCCAAAATACTTGGCTGATCAAAAGAAATTGTAGCACTAACTGGACTTTTTGCGAGCTTTGCAAGGCTGCGATGGTACCCTATTTAGAAAAATACGGGAAATCCCCAACTAAAGACATCAGTTGCGGAGTACCTATTGAATCAAGGGTTTCAAACGAAACCAGGCTAGGAGGCAGTTTAGCTGACCATAGAGAAAAATTGTTAGCAACGCTGCTGCGGGCTATCCATGAACGTACAAGAAAAATGGGTTCCAAGTGCAATATAGGTTTACATCTCAAATGCTCGTACAAATTCCACAACAAATAAAAAGTAAAACAAATATTCCCAAAAGAAGTGAATTCCTGCATTTTTAACAACAATATTAGAAAAAAACTACAGAGAAGAAAACAAGTCGATATTTTAAATGCGCAAACACGTTATTTAACCCAAAAAACTATCTTTTTCACACAGATAGAAGCATGTAAATTGATGAATGTTCAATTTTCTTATTTTACTCATTTGAAAACTTTATATTACTGCGTAAGAAACAACTGCTGGTCCACCTTCAATAAAGTGATATCTTTTTACCTATGATCACATTACACTCTCCTCAAGCGCCAGACGTAAGCTTTTTACTTAATTTCAGGCCGTTTCACTTTTTTGTTTCCCATTTCTTGTGCATTTTCAAAGTCAAAGTCAAAAGCACTCGTTATAAATTTTAAAAGAATATCAAGCAAATTCCAAACAATAACAATAAAAAACTTAATTTATACGTTATCATTAATCACATTTAAAAAAAAAAAAACTATAGAAAATTCAAATCAATGAAGATTGTTACATATTATCTCATTCAATTAGAAAACGGAGAAAAAACCAACCAACACTATCCTAAAACTATTTATAATCTTAACACAACAGTGAACTTTGATCATACGCCAAATATGTTTCCAATCCGTCTCAGGCTTTCTGTACAAACCAGTACTTGCACGAAGACATTTCCTTTCGAAAACTCTTAATGTTTCCATAGTACTAGCACTCTGGTTGTACCAGATCTGACATCCATATGTCAAAACTGGTCTAAACAGGTTCTTGTAACAAATAATTTTGACCTTTTGATCAATGTATTTGGAATGAAACAGTTTTTGTAGTGCCATGACTACTTTTAGTGCGTTACTGAGCATGATTTCCACATGTTCAGTATAGTACAGATACTGATCGAGATAAACACCGAGGTATCGAACACAGGATTTATGTGGAACTCGTTCTAAACTACCCTCGCCAGCCATGATGTGGAAATCTTTCCAATTACGTTTCAGGTCTTGACTGACTCCCTGCAGCGTTGTCCGAAACAAGATTGTTTCACACTTCTGCGCATTGATTTTCATTCGGAAATCGTCAGTGTACAGCTGCACATCATTGAACATTTTTTGTTGATTGCTCTGAACTATTGCAGCTTTTTGGTCTGCCGTATAGATGATCAGATCATCAGCAAACGCTACCAATGATCGCGTTGGCAAGACGTTAAATCAAAGCCGTTCAATAGCTTGCGAATGAAGATTGAGAAGAGCAGAGGCGCAGTAACTGTTCCCTGGTGTAGACCATTCAAGACCTTGAACTCCCGCTTCGTTGTCAGATTTCCATCAGTTACAACAAACGATTTCCCGTATAACATATGACACATCATGGCGACAAGGTGTCTGGGGAAAGTTGTCCTGAAGGAGTTTAAAAACTAGTCCATCTAACCACACCGTATCGAAGGCTTTCTTCATATCAATGAGACATGCTCCAACACATTGTCTATCATTTAGTTTCCAACAGATGTCTGAGGTTACTTTCATTATTGCATGTGTGGGCGAATGCCTGGCACTAAAACCAAATTGGCAATTCGGCATCAACTCATATATCACAATGTGGGCGTTTAATGCTCTGTTGAGTATCACTTCAAACACCTTGCTGATGTTAGGCAGCAAGCTGATTGGGCGATAGCTTTTTGGGCAGGAAGATTCTCTTGCTTTTTTCAAGATCGGATATACCTTAGCCTTTTTCCACTCATTTGGGGAATATGAATTGCTCAACATGTTGTTGAATAATATGCAATAATTTCTAATAGCAACCTCAGGCGAATGTCGAAAAACTACATGTGGAATATCATCAGTACCACATGATTTTTTGTTGTTTATCTTGTGAAATATGAAACACAAGTCTTCATAGCTTCATAGCATAAAATTCAAGCTCGGTATGAGGTCAGATGTTAATGTTTCATTGAAATGAAGAATTGATTGGCCGTTCAGGCTTGATTTGAAGTCGGAAACTTTTGCTTCAACGACCTCTGAAAATATTTCGTTCCCTCTCGCAGGGTTTGGTTGATGAACTAATTCAAAATGTGTTCTAATCATGGCAAGTTTATCCAACCCTTCACAAATAATCCTGTTTCCATTTGTATCCGGAGTCGTACTATCAATATCGATACCAGCCCCATCGAGAAGATTTATCTCATCACTAGTGACTTCAAGATTCGATACCTTCACTCGAGACTTCTTGCGGAATATGCTATTCACTTTCGCGAAAACGCCTTCTTGGTCCTGTGGGCTAATACCCCTTAATTTTTCCGCCCATTGATTGCTGACTGCACTCCTGAAGTATGAACGCATTAAGTCCCGGATATTCTTCAGGTGTATTTTCAACAAAGCCAACGAGGGATGGTTATAGTCCAAAAAGCGTCGATAAATATTGTTGACGCGTGTGAGAAGAAGGCTTTTCAATCTTTTCAACATTGCGATGGTTGGCGTTTCATATCCTTTCATATTGTTTCGATGTTTAACCTTGGGAACTACTTTCTCAATCGTTACGAACGTCAGCTTCTCTAACTTCGACAAATAGACATCGTTAATCAGATTCCTGTCATTAGGAACCATTGAGCAAGAGTTGCCACCATCAGAAGGGGGACATTGCTTCTGGTACTCCCGATTAAACTCCTTTTGAAGCTTTCCCCAGTCTGTTCTTTTGAAATTCAATCGATGATTTTCGTTTTGAACTGGAATCAGGAAGAAATCATCCCTGTGATGATTAATTTCCATTATGATTGCGTTATGGTCGCTATCGTAAGGAGACACCTGCAGTTTTCGTTAAGGACTATTAAAGTTGAATTCAAGTCTTGCGTCAGCAAGGCAGAGGTCCAAATATGAATCTGTACTAGGGTATGTTGAGAGCTCCGACCCATATAGATTGCCCCTGTATTCACTTTGGTTCTGTGTTATCCACAATCTCAGGAATACACCTCTTGGATTATTGGTGGCGTTCAGCCATAATGCATGCTTGGCATTCAGGTCACCAGCAAGAATATAATAGCTATGCAGCCTGTTCAATTCGAGTATTTCAAACAAGGAATTGAGCTTCTCCTTGAGCTTGAGAACAGTTCCACAAATTGCGTAGGCAGAGATAACGAAGAGGTTATCCCCACCTGGCAGTGAGATTTTGCTAACGGATACTTCAAGAGATTCAAAGCTTTTGTAGTGAATAGAAATGTTCAAAAATGTCCGTGAAGGACTGCAGCGATGGTCTGCTGCCTCGGCAGAAGAAGGTGTCGGTATCTGCCGAGGATGCCCTCGTCTGGAGACGCGTGAATGCGCTGGCAGGCTAGCATTGCGGTGTCGTGGGGCGGGTTCATTTCCCCAGCACGAGGACCCACTACAAAAATATTTCGCATTCACGAATTGGACTGCTGGAAATCAAGAGGCGACCGAAGTCGCAAAAAGAGTAGATAAATACATCGAGGGAATTAGAGCCTGTCATGAGAACAAGGGGAACCTGAGAAGAAAGGCAAACTTGGGGTGACCTCGTCATTACCCGACGAAGTTCATGGCCCACAAATGAAAGAGGGGCAAACGGGTGGTGGTGGAGCCCCTTCGCACCCACCCAACCGGAATAAATCCATATATATCTTGTTGAAGTGGTCAGGTATTCCTCTTCTGAGTGGAAAACTCATACAACTGGAATTGCATGAACTTTCCCATCAGGAGGGGAGTACCCCGGTGACCAATTTATGCCATAGAATTATACAATTTGATTGCATAACTCTATGCCATAAAGAGGCACTCTTCTTGGGCCACTCAACCCACGAAGTCACCTGAAACAGAAGAAGGATTAATAAGTACCCGGTGGCTGGCTCATGTTTTGAGGTGGAAGCCTGCCACCGTACCGAGTCCTATACCCGGTCAGAGTGATCGGAAAGGAAAGACCAGAATTGTTCTTTACTCAAACATTATTATTTTCAATAAAATTCTGTAAACATTACTCGACGATAACAAATTCTTCAGTACTTTACGTTACTAATTTCAGTGTTTAGCATACTTCATAGATAAATAATTGCGTCATTCTCTTGTGTAAGATTCATTTACTTTACACTTGGAAATTCGAGGGTAGGAAAGTCGGAAAATCTTTTGGTGCCGATCAAAATGCACAACCGCGTGTGAAATAGGAAACGTGCTGCACAATACACGAATAAGTGAAAAAAATTTGTTTCAAAATTGCGTTTAAATAGTTTAGGTTCACGGAAAAATTAATTAGCCGAAATGCTAGGAAAGTCACAAATTTTCAATCAGTTAAAATTTAGGGCCGTGTAAATTATTGCACTGTGTCGCTGATTGATGTTTAATCACTTAAAAATGGCCATTTCCCACGCGTAAAATCCACTTCAAAACACCGTAACCCAACTCTCAGCCCCTTATGGTTTATTCTGATCAAATGAACAAAGCCGATGTCCATCGAATAAATTGTTCCACTATTAATTACCGCTGTTGTAGCGGAAGGATGTAGCTTTGACGGTTTCGTTCTATAGAATCTAGCGGTTAGCGTTTGACGATCGCACTGCGATTCGTATAAGCATTACTGAAATTGGGGAATAAATTCCGTATACCAGCCATGGGATTCGGTTCCCCGCGGTGTCATCATTTTTCAAAACTTCCCTAAAGGTATTGTGAATTTCCCGCAAACATTGAGCAGGCGAGGAAGGGAAACGTTTAACTTTGGGTTAAGATAGATATCAACAGCAGTGGCACACTGTTATATTAAACTGTCACAAGAAATCTCGATGACAACGGTCAACACTTGTTTTATTTAGAAACATTCAAAATTGAACTCAAATCAGACCGCAATAAAATTTCATATCACTCGGATAGAATTCAAAAAAGATCTTGCACTTAATATTTTATTCTCAAAACACTTTTTATTATTCCAATCACTAGTTTTGCACTCGGGCTGTTATTCAAAATAATTTCCACGTCGCTTGCCAATATATCATTCCACCTATTGGCGGCTACTCCGACGGATATCAAATGCAAAGTTATGCACAATCTTAGGCGGAACCGAAACCCGACCGACTTCAACAACTGCTCAATTAGCACTCCTCGCGTCCACGCGCGTTCGCAGTTGCAACTCGACCCCCTCGCACGTCCACTTGACACTCATCCCAATCTATGCACAATAAATAGCGCGTGAAACTCTCATTTTACCGCTTAGCCAGTTTCCCGAACGATTCATCTGTTGCATTTGTTGTGCCTGAAGCATTTGTTGTTGCTCTACCGTTTGCAATTGTTTCTCCGGGAATATGCTGGCTAAAGCTATGCGAGTTACACTCTGATGTAACATTATTTTTATGTACAGTAAGGGTTGTGGATTTTAGTTGTATCGTTTATACGAAATGTAAATTCTATGACGAGTCTATAGAAAACAACGATCATATATCTGGCTTTGGCATGGATATCTTGCATTTGATATTGGTTACATGTGTTTTGTTTTTTCCATTTTCTCTGAGAGAAATCGGAAAGAGGTAATTGTGTTATAAATTTAGTTATCTTCTACCTTAGTCGTCATCAATGGTTTTTATATCGTAATCTCATTTCAGCTTAATGTTCCCGTCATTGTATTTACAAATGCCATGGCACAATTCCCATCAAATATCTACATTGCTTGATTTTCATTCGTCAAATTTGATTTGCCACCGCATCTGTTTTTTTTGTCACAAGCAACATGCATTGGAGATATATATTACAACTATGCGTTCCTCTGATTTATTTGACTAAGTTTTTCGTTTTTCACATTTTATTAAAATTACCTTTTATAATTTAACGATATTTCTTCAGCTTTTAATTAAATCTTCCGTTTTGAAAGAAATATTAGAAATACATTTATAACACAATTTTGATATATTTCACGTTTTAAATTTTCTCATGTAATTTATAATAAAATATGTAGATAGAATAATTCAAATTTTTATTGTTAATAATAATAATAACAATCACAAATAATCACATCAATATTTCTTTCACAACTCCTCGATTACTACATTTTTGAATTCGACTTTTTCAATATTTTGGAAACAATAGGGTCTTCGAACCAATATCCCGGTGCCACCTCCCCCATCACCTATTATCCTATCGTTTCTTACGAATGCAAAATCTTTGAATGTCATGGAGTGCCATGAACTGAGGTTGGTTTCGGTGAGATGCATGATGTCAGGCTTTTGCCTATCAATAGGTTCAAGGAGATAATCACGCCGATGTAAAGTAGCAATAGAGTTGACATTGATCGAGATGAGATGAATCCTATCCATGGGAATGTGACTGGATGACAAATTATTTTGAGGCGTTTGAAACCCCTAAACGATGAAAAACAGGATTAATTTTCGTATCTTGCTTATCGATTCTTTCCGATAGAGAATTTAATTGCTGTAAAATTTTGAGAATTATCGCCATTAACATTATTTACACTATTTACTGTATTTTCTGCTGGTCCTCTAGTGGCTTGTGGAAATGATACTCCGAGCTTGATGAAGTTTGGAGCTAAGACACAGCGGTGTAGTTGTGTTTGCTTTCATTTCTTGTGCATTTACCCCTGAATTTATCAAGACGTTTCCATGTTTTCAATATGATTTTGTTGGGCTTGTGTTTGAGTACTAAAATCGGCACTTTCTTTGTATGATCGTTTTGCTGCATCCAATCGGCTTACGAGATTCATCCATTTTTCTTCAGAATAGCTTCTAGATTTTATCCGTGTCGTTGAATATTTCTTCTTGGAAGTTTCTTGAGCAGTTTGCATGAGCAGACTGCTCGATTACTACAATAGTAATCAATGAAAATCAACAATGGCAGCGTAGTAAAATCAATGCGCAAGAACGATGCATTAAAATTGACTGAATTCTCTTCTAGAACGAACACCATAGACAACAAGTGGGTCTATCGTCTCAAGCGCAATCCTGACGGAAGTATTGACAGGTATCGCATAACAGTGATCATTAAAGGATACGCTAAACGACACGGTATTGACTATGGCAACAACTTCAGTCTAGTTGCGCATTTGAAAGTGATTCGGTCGTTGTTGTCAACTGCGGCCGCTGAAAAGTCTCTTGACGTTTCTACAGCGGTGACGTTGAGAAAAAATCTTCATAAAGCAGCCTGAGGGAGGTATGCTGACGGGGCAAACTATGTTTGCTGCCTTAAACAAAGCTTTTATAGTCTGAAATAAGTCCCACGCTACTTGAATATGTACATGTATGATAACTTCATGATTGTACTAGGATTTCAACAGCGCCGTGAAGATCTTTACATCTGCATCTACTCCACACCCGCAGGTGAGATCATAGTCGCAGTTAGCCTTGGTTTGAAAGAGACCATCTAGATTTCTTGGCTTTTTAAGGAGCTAATGGTTTATATGCTCCTCCCATTCTCAATATTGACAAGAAATCAACAAAGAAACTCTCGGAAAATTCCAAATTTTACTTTCGGACCAAGCACATTCAGCGGAAGTACCTTTCAATCGGGCCAAGAAGAGGATGCTGCCAATGCAACGAACTGAACTTGCGGACATTCTTCTGAAGCCCTCGCCACACTCGTGATTTCAAGCCAGCTTTGATTATGAAAATCAGGGATTAGCAGTTATTTTCAAAGTCGCTAGTTCCACGTTTTCAAGTTTGTAGCACTGTTATAACCAATATTGAACTTTTACTTCACTGCTCAGTTTTGACAAGTTGACATTTTTCGTTCTTGTATTCCTTTTGTCTTTGTGGCAGCTTAAAAAAGAATGCGTGTTTATTTATTGGATTACAAATGAAAACTCTGGAACCAAAAATATTAACAGAAAATGCTCCAATATGAATCTCTAATCACCCATTTCCGGCTAAATCTTCTACAATGATCTCAGCCTAGCTAATAACAAAAGCAATGTCTCCATCATTTTTGCTCTTCCTTTCCTTTAATCATCCAACACACCCACCCGAGAACATTATGACTTCCTTTCTCGTTATGATAACGATTATGGACGACCATTAACAAACTTTACGTCTTTCACTGGCTCTATCTCAGCACAAAAGCCAGCGTAAATCTTATCCAAATATAGAACGACCATTATTCTTTTAACATTTTAATCACAAAACGCTTTAGAAAAGATTCCCATTCTCAATTTTCATCATTTATCACCGATTCTTGTAATCTTAATGGCACGCAAAATTCACTGCTCTCTGTGAATATGAGTATCTTCTCCTCATTCTCGCCTCTCTGTTTTTCGGTCGCTCCCTCGCGTCTCTGTACTTTTCGAGTGAAATTATCTGAATTATCTGATGGTTTTAGAAATCAAATTAACTTACATTGTGGTTAATGAGCGAATTGTATTCGAATTTTTACGTTATAACGCGAAAAGGACGTACCGACAAAATTTATTGTGGTAATTATGAATAATGAGCAATTTTTCTGGCTTTGATCTTTAACCGCGAATTTCCATGAAAAGTATCTGTATGTGTAGCGTACATGCTTAAATTTTCCACTTAGCTTTTATCTCATTCAAAAGGTTACTAATGCTAGCTAGCGTTCACGTGGAAAGCTTTGAAGAATTATTTATGCTTGATGGTAATGAATAAATCTGTCTTATGAAATTATTTTAGATCCTTTATGAAATTGACATTTTCATGGGGTAAGTATCGTAAATTTTTTGAATTTATTTTAATTTACTGGGAAGGTAATCGTGTCTGCGAATGTATAAATTTTCAATGTTCCTTCCAGGAGCCTATGAAAAACAGACTTTTGTCTTCAGCGATGCATGAATAAACTCAAAAACAAAAATCCCCGTTGGCAGCACCAGCCGGAAAGGTAAATTTCTCGTATGTAGCGTAAAGTTTCGGAAAAGAATTTGGCTTTCGTACTACTAAACGTCTTACTGCAGTTTTCTTAGCACCACATAGGTATTTATTGAGATTAAAAGTATCTGCCGATGTTCGTATTTAAAGACCCTTTATAGAGGCGCAAATATTTTGCTCATTCAATTGAGGTACACATTTATGGATCACATACTGAAAATCGGCAGATAATAATTTGTTATAAACATATAAATACAGGTGTTGTCCTTCTCACCTTTGCTGTTTACACGGTGGTTACCACACAAAGGTGATAACTTGTCGGCTTAAATAGCTCAAATAGATAATTTCAAAAGATTTCCATAAAAGTTTAAACAGTGTTGTGTTGCTATTAATATGTAGGGTTATCCATTTTACGCTTGGGAACGTAAAACTCAAGAAAACACATAAAATATTCAGATAAAAACTCAATTTTTAATTCAATATAAAGACTAAACCTTGCCATTATACGTGAAATACAACGTCATTCAAATGTCTTCCACGGGACCTCTTACAGGCCTCAATCCTTTTGAGGTAATTTTCAATGACTTTTCGGCGCATTTCCGGCAGTATCTCGGCCATAATTTCACGAATATTGGTTTTCAATTGCTCAAGATTTTAAGGATTGTTTGCTTAAACACGATCTTTCGCATAGCCCTATAAAAAAAATCCAAAGGTGTTAGGCCGCAGGATCCTGCGGGCCAATTGACATCACTCAATCTCGAAATTACGTGTTCTGGAAATTTCTCTTGCAAAAGTGCTCGATTAGCCTGTGCCATGTGGCTTGTGCCTCCGTCCTGTTGAAACCACATGTTCTCCAGATCATAATCTTCAATTTCTCTCCAAAAATAATCGGTTAACATCCGCCCATAGCGGTCAGAATCAACTGTAATGGCTCTTCCTTGATTGTTTTCAAAAAAATATGGGCCAATAACACCACCAGACCATAATGCACACCAAACGGTCACTTTTTCCAGATGCAAAGGCCTTTCTGCGATCATTTTGAGAGCCCCATATGCGGCAATTCTGTTTATTTACCTAACCACTGAGCGAAAAATGAGCCTCATCACTAAAGAAAATTTTGTTCGAAAAATCGTTCTCAATGGCTTGCTGTTCAATCACCCAATTCGCATACATTCTGCGTTGTGTATGATCTTGAGGCTTAAATTCTTGAGTTAGTTGGATTTTGTCTGGATGGAGATGTAAATACAAATGCAAAATCTGCCACAATGAGCCGTAAGACAAGCCCAAATGTTGAGAACGTCGAGGAATCGACATATATGGGTCTTCCTCCACACTTCGAGCAACGACAGCGACATTTTCAGCAGAACGAATGTTGCGATGATACACAGGCCGTGCAATATCAATAACCGATGCAGTCTCTTCAAATTTTCTCACTGTGTTCGAAATTGTTTGCTGTGTTGGTCGATTATGTCAACCGTAATCGACTCGTAAAGCCCTAAATGTTGATACAGCAGAATCACCATTTTTATAATAAAATTCAATAATTTTAACGCGTTCTTTGACTGTTAAACGATCAATATTTCTAAATGGCAAACCTTTAGCTGAGCAAAACACGCTTTGGATGACATTTAATTTTGACAAATGACAAGGGGCAGGGTTATTCTTTCCCAACCACGACATGGATAACTCTGTATGTGGCCATCAGGGGCCACCATTCTGAACTTTTATTGAAAACCGCTGCTAAGAATATTAAGTTGTAAATTTTTGACTTTTTAATTTGTCATCCGATTTGCATGATTTTTTTGTAGGTTAAATTATTTTACTTTAATAACTTATAATTTCAAATTTCATCGGAATCTGTTGAGAAACTTGGCTGCAAAAGGGCTACAGAATTAAAAAAAATTTAAGTAACCCCCTGTATGGGGAGGCCCCCTTTAAACACTCCAAAATATTTTCTTGCACTGTAAATTGCAAGAGGCACCACTTTTGACCTACGTAGAAAATTTCCCTCATTCTAGCTCATGTTGTTTGCAAGGAAACTTACTGTGACGCACGAACAAAAGAACGGATGGACGGACGGACAGGACAAGTCACGATTTCATAGTTTTTTAGGGTATTGTTAAAACATTTTAACAATATCCTAAAAATGGTCTGCTATATAAATACTTCCAAGTTAAGTAATTTAAAACGTTTCAATGAAGAATATTCATTATTTCAGTTGTGAATTGCGCTTGCCTTCTGACCTTTGGGGCCGCCATTTTGAATGCATGCATTTGATTTTGGATTATTTCAAACCTTTGTATGCTAAGACCTCATCAATCAATGTGCCGAATCTCGTTCAAATCAGAATTTCGCTCTAGACAGGGCAAAATTATTCAATTTTTTGTGAAAAAATTTCGACTTGTTTATTTTTCATTCCATTTAAAAAAATTTCTGGATATTACAAGAACTTAGTACAAAGATCCATTATCTTAAGTTTCATCAAAATCTGTTGGAAATGTGACTGCTAGAGGGCCACGAAAACCTGAAAAAGTCGAATATTTAAACCGCCGACAGTTTGAAAGTAGCACATGCGTGATCACCAAAATGTCAAAGTTCCTAGATCTAATTGATTTTTATCTTAAAATCAAGTTTCATATACATCCAAAACTGACGTAAGATAGGAAGCCATGTGGTAGCAATTCGCATATGTATTAGGCGGCTTACTATTGGACAAGCTTCCATGAGCTTCCATGCTTATATCACGTGATACGTACTATTTTCCGAATGAAAACGTACAAAACGCATTCCGTGCATGCTTAAAATTAACCTTGTACTGTCCACTGCACTCCTACACTTTTCAAGACGAGCAAATAAAGCACATGTTTTGCATCTTTCACTGATGGCTCAGCGTTGAGAACTAAACAAACTCATATTTATTCACTTTGGAAGGCGATAAAAATTAAACGGGCATAAGAACTGAAATAATTCTTACTGCACTAAGAGCGAAATTGTGCTCTCCGTGGACCTTCTGGATTTCACAGTAGAAATCCGTCTCTAAATCGTACAAAATATCGAATTTTCATTGGCGCCTCCACAATTCTTCATATACCGCCATGTAAGTTAGCCAGCAAAGTCGGCCTACTAATGGTCATGTATGTAGTAGTAAGCGCTGCTGCCAAATGGCTTCCTATTTTACGTCAGTTTTGTATACATCGGATAAAAATTGTGACTTTTACAATACTTTGAAGTTTTGAGTTTCAATTGGCTGCCATTTGTCTTTTGCGACTTGACCTCTAGTTTTTTCACATAACTCTTTAGATACTTATAGTTTCTATCAAACTACCGAAATTCATTAACATCAGTTGAAAGCTTTGGTCAAAACTACAACAAAATTTTGTACCTTTTTCGACCTTTGAGCGGCCGCCGTTTCGTTTCAGCCATACCGACTTTAAATTTTTTATTGTGAGATTCATCACTTATATCAGTGAACATTTGTACCAAATTTCATCCAAATCAGAGCTATACTTTGGTCAGAACAGAAATTGCGATTTTTCGTCTAAAATGGCCGCCATTTTGTTTTCATCTGGCCGATATAGCTGGTTCACAAAAGTAACTGAGGTATTTATTCAATACACCTTTCCTGAAAATTTGGTGAAAATCGAAGCAAAATTGCAACCTCTAGCGTGGTTACAAATTTCACTTTATTCCATATATATATATATATATATATATATATATATATATATATATATATATATATATATATATATATATATATATATACATATATATATATATATATATATATATATATATATACGAGTATATATATGTTTAAGATACTCTCCACAATGTGTATGCAGGCCCAATTAACGTTTCAAAAATGCCCTAAGATACTATGTTGAACTTTACTGTACTGTATTTCAAACGTTATTAATTAAATATTCTTTAAGCCTTTTCTTAAAGACTATAAGTGAGTTTGCTTCCTTAACTGAATCGGGAAGGTTGTTGTATATTCGTAGCGCATCATTTGTAGCATCGTTTTTGAGACGGTCCGTTCTTGCAAAAGGTATTACGAATTGATTTGCATTTCTGGCATTGTACTGATTCTTTTGCGATACTTTAATAAATTGAACTTGTGATGACGATTTTGATTGTAAAAATTTGAAGATAAACTTGGCTTTCTCCATTTCAATGATTTGAGGAAACGTTAATGCTTTCGCTGATTGGTACACTAATCTGGTTTGATGGAGCATCGGAAGATTTAGAATGTTTTTAAACGCTTTAGTGAGCACTCTAAAGATGATATAAAGATGCTGCTTTGATGATTGGCTCCAAACTACTACTCCATAATGTACTTTCGACAGTACGAATGCATTTAGGATCATCTGCTTGATGTTTTTTTGGAAAACCTTCATATCTTCTAGGTAGTCCGACAATAGGAGCTAATTGTCTCCTTAAGTTATTAATGTGTGATAACCATGTTAGTCTATGGTTAATGATAAGTCCAAGATACTTGATCTCCGTTACTCTTTCTAGGTTTTCGTCATTAATTTTTATGTCCATGTCAATGTCACCTTCATTCTTTTGCTTGAAAATGACGAATTTTGCTTTTGAAGTTTTCAGTGCTAGTTTTTAGATCCTCATTAATGGTGTTTTTGAGGTAATCTCTTTCGTGCCCTGAGTAAAGTAGGACTGTATCATCTGCGTATAGTGCACAATGTCCTTTAAGTCCACATGTATTCAAATTATTAGTGTATGACAAGAATAAGGTTAGGCCAAGTATCGAGCTTTGTGGAACGCCCAATTTTATAGGAGCAGAGTCGCTCAAAACTTCATTGACTTTTATTCTCTGCGATCTGCCTTTCAAGTAATTTCTAAATAGCTGATTTGCATTGCCTTGAATACCATATAATTCCATTTTACGAAGCAGAAGATCCACCATATCAAAAGTTTTTTTCAGATCCACAAAAATTACAGCAACATCATCTCCTTTATCTAGGCCTGTATTGATGAAATGCGTGACTGAAAGGAGGGCATCAAAAGTTCCTCTTTTTTTCTGGAATCCAAATTGTTGTAAATTTAAAATTGAGTTTTCTGAAATGAAAGATGTTAGGCGGTTATTTATAAGTTTTTCGAGAATTTTACTAAACCCTGTTTAAAGGGCGATCGGGCGGTAGTTGTTTGGATCCATTCGGTCTCCTTCCTTGAAAATTGGGAATATTTTAGCTAGTTTCCATTCCTCTGAAAACGTTCCTTTCCTAATGTGCTCATTAAGGTCAGTTGCAATATAATCAGCTATCAGTTCTTTAATGAGATTTATTTCATCCATGGTTATGTTGTCAATCCCGGGTGCTGTATTTTTCTTCATTCGCTCAATGATGTTTATGACTTCAGATTTGTTTGTTGGATGCACATGAAATGAGGGTTTTGGAAAAGTAATTGTGGGACTAAAATTTCTTGTTGCGTTTGTCCGGATTGCATTGGCAATCCTTTTACCAATAGTCGCAAAAAAATTATTGAGTGAGCTTGTAGCTTTTAATGCATTTAACTGTGTAGTTGGGTTCTCTAATCTGAAAGAAGATTCCTGGGCTACTGAGTGACGCGGTGAGTTACTTTTAACTTCGTTTATTATATCCTAAATTTCATGTGGATTGTCAGCCGCTACATCCAGTCTTTTGGAATAATACAAAGCTTTCGCTTCTTTCACAGCGCATTTGTACAATTTGTTTGCTTTGTTATACATGAACTTTAGTGACTGGTCGTTCATATTCCGTTTGTAGTCCATATATGCCTTCCGCTTGTTCTTGCTCGCCTCAATCACTTTTTGAGTAATCCATGAATGCTAACGACATCTAATTTTTTCTCTTTAGTCGCGTTGTCTTTAGCTTCTGCTATAATCTTTGAAAGTTCCATTAGGTTTGTAGGTCTCCGTTGTTCTAATTATGGTTGGATGTAAGATTTGAAGAGCTGCTTGTTCAAGTATAGGAAAGTTTTGTAAGCAGGCCTCTGCTTATGAGCGCTTATGCCTTGAATGTTTATTTTTAAAACACGATGATCTAGCTCTGGCCAATCCTCCTACATGAAATTAATTTTTTCCGCAATCGGCTTATCGTTTGTAACTATGTGATTGAGGCAAGTATTTGAAACAGGATGTGTAATTGTTTCTTGGTTCACGGTAATAGCACCATTTGCATCCAGAGTATCCTTATATAGCCTTGATTCTGAGGAATCTGTAATAATATCGATGTTTGTGTCAGCTATTGTAAGTAGATTTTTTTCTGAGGAATAAAGGTTGTCTAGTACCGTCTAGCACCTTTTGGAGTGCCGAAACTTACAATCAAGATAATGAGATACTCTAACTATCTCTAAGCAAAGGCCCAAAAGGGGCTGTAGGGCTACAAAGAAGAAGAAAAAGTACCGAGCATAGATCTTGCACATTCAGACGGTTGGGGTTGTAGAAAGTACTAATTTTAATTTTTCTTCCTGCGTACTTTATTTCGATTATTATGATGCAGTATTTATCAGGTGTGACGCATTTAGTTATGAAGTTTATTGTATTTTTAACATAAATAGCTGTGCCACCACCTCTTCCAGGTCTCCAGGAAAATACCGAATTATAACCTACGATATTAAAATACTTTGCTTCCTCTGGGTAAATCAATACTTCATTTAGAACATGTTACGGTTGACCAGCTTTCATCCGGGGACCACACCACGACCACTAAGGAGATCGGGATGCATGTAATTTACACACCCCAAACCCGCTTGAGCATCGAGGTAGCAGTTGACCCATTGTATTTTTTGACACAAATACTACTCTCATACAAAAGAAGGAAATATTATTGTTATTTAATTCAGAAGAAAAATGTTATTTTTGTATGATAAACAATGTTATTTATCAATCGAGCTAGAGTAGGGCGTTTAATTTAGGTAGGGAGCAAACGGCAGCAACGGATGACGAACGACATCAGAAGGGGGCCGGTCGACCATCACTCTTCCCAACAAGGATAACCTATGGCAACGCATCTAACGCAAGCGCTCCACAAAGGCTAGCACCTACTCGGAAGGCGTTAAGGGGGCCCACTCCTGGTCATCGCACTAGATGGATCCACCGTAATCGAAGGTAATGTCAACAGCAAAACCGTGAAGGGATGCAGCGCGCCAAACGGAAACATACACCGGCGAGGCTACTGTAAAATACATGGAGTGTCGTTACGAATGCAAAGACTTACCTCGGGGAACTTGTCGTCTCCAATTTACACCTTCCTGACGGCGTCTCTGGTGCGACGCCAAGACGAGGCGAATCCCAAGTTGAACAACACTCGCGATGAAATGCAGGCATCACGACCAGGTACACATATCACCTGTACTACGCCCAAGTCGACTTTCGGAAATCTCTAAATCATTTCACTAATTCCCGACATGCAACCTTATCGCGACGTACAAACCAATCACCTGCAACATAGAAGTAATGAAGCGGACAAAAATTTCGTTCGGGGACGCCATTCCGCCATTCATTTAACAATCGGAACACTGACTTGCGAGCCAACCACTTACACTGATGACCTAACAAGCGATTGAATGCAGGGCGTGCGATTCTACCGACAAACACACGTTTTTCAGGAGGGAAATAAACTCAATGGCGTAAGCTAAATGACCGAAATCGCGTTTGTTTCCATTTTCTGCTGACAACTACAAAATGTCATTCGGCGATGTCATTTTAGGATGATCCAGTGACCCACATATTGGGACTGCCCAGCTGATCCCAAAATAATGGGTAATGCAGTCCAACTCGCGTGCAGCAACCATGGGTGCGGAGCCGAGGTAGCGAAGATGGTTGGTAGCCGCGCTACGAACCGCGCCAAAAGGAAAGAAAGAGTTCGTCGTATGAATGGGAGGCCAACCACCTCCAATGTAGCGGACGTCCGTTAAGGCGAACGAATTTAAAGGGCTGAGGGCTAACGGAGGCCCTCTTTTTTTGGTTTGACTTCAAGGCAGATAGTTCGGAGAATATAGGACTGGCAGCGCGAAAAGGTGATTGGAACTAGGAACAATTCGTCATCGTCACCACGGCACTCAACGATACCACAGAAGAACAATTTCGTTCAGCGAGGAGCTGAACAAAACGAGAATCCGGCTCCCAAGATTGGCGAAAATTAACCAGACGATCGTTTGCTGGGGCCCCAAGAAAAGATAGTTTAGCGAGATTAGGAAAGGTACCTACTTCTTTATTTTTCTTTTTCTAGTTTACATCTGCTTTTATATTAATTTCATTGAAATCGTTTGTGTGAATATATCGAACTATAAACCCGGAAATAATCTTATTGTTATTATTGGAAAAAAGGTATTTTTTTTTTTATTGTGCGCGACGTTCAAGCGGGGAGGTTTTCTTTTCCTCGTTCGGTTCAACAGATTTTCTTTCAGGAGGTCGTGGTGTGAGTAACCAGGGTAGTTTGGACAGGTTAGGGACGAGAGTAGCTAGAGAAGGTGAAACGTTTATATTTTTTTTTTTTTTTAATTTTTCCTCCCTTTTGGTGCTAGTGGTTAACCCTCGTGCGTGCGCTGACGGATCGTCTACTCGCGGACGATCCTATTGTTGAATCCATCCAGCCTAGGGATAGCGAGTTGGCGCCTGCGCCGTCTCCGACGGGGCGAACCGGGCCCGCAAGGCTGGACAGCGCGTCTACCCTTGAGGCGTAAGGGTGACAAATTGGCGCCCAACGTGTTAAGTCATTATAAAAGTGGAAGTCAGTGTGAATTCGCGGAAGTGCTTTTCCAGAGTGATTCAGTGAGTGAAAGTGATTAACTAGTGTGAATTTGCGGGAGTGATTCTCTAGGGTGATTCAGTGAGTGAAAGTGATTAACTAGTGTGAATTTGCGGGAGTGATTCTCTAGGGTGATTCAGTGAGTGATAGTGAATTATCTAGTGTGAATTTGCGGGAGTGATTTTCTAGGGTGAATCAGTGAGCGATAGTGAATATCTAGTGTGGAATTGCGGGAGTGTTTTCTTAGGGTGATTCAGAGAGTGATAGTGTGTTGTTTCCTGGTGTGAATTCGCGAGGGTGTGTTGCGACGGAAGTGCGAGTGTTGGTGAGAGTGTGAGTTTGCGGGGGTGCGTTGGGATAGAAGTGTGAGTGTCGGTGTGAGGGAAAGGGCGTAGAATACATCCGAATTTGCGGGTTGTTTGGAAGTGAGTGTTTTCTTTTTTTTTTGGTCTGACTGTGGAATGAATGATTGCGGAGTGAATGTGGCGTTAGTGGTGAATTGAGTAAAAGTGTTAGTATAGTGCAGGTGGAAATAGTAGTGGAAATCATATATATATATATATATATATATATATATATATATATATATATATATATATATATATATATATATATATATATATAGGTATATAAAATAAGTAGTGCGTAAATTTAATTTAAATTAATAATAATAAGTTAAATATGGCCGGGAAGGGTAGGATGCTGATAAATCGTTTGGCCAGCGACGAGCTCCGATATGAATTGGCTATTAGGGGGCTGCCTGCGGGCACAGTGGAGGAGATGCGAGCGAAGTTGCGGGTGGCGGTACGGGCGGAGAATTTAAAAAACACCAGTATGGTGAATATCAAAGAGTACCCTTTCATACCCGCAGAGGACATCAAGGCGCTGGAGGAAAAATGGGCAGAAGTCAACTCCCTGGTGGAAGGATTCTCGGGTGATAGAGAGTCGGGAGAGTATTGGAAGATATTGGCCAAGATCGAGTTTTGCCAGCGAAGGTTGGCGAATATCCAAGCTGAGGATCCCGAGGAGGAAAAGATCGTGGACAGATTGGAAAAAGATTTTATGATGGCGTTAGGGGGCCTGGATATAACAGCGGGTGGCAACTTGGAGGAGATGGAGGAGGAAACCGTTCCCAGAGGCAGGACATCTACTCCGAAAGCGAGGTTAACGGGAGGAAAAACCAGCACTAAGCCGGGAAGCAGAGTTAACGATGCACCCGGGCTGAAGGCAGGTCCTCCCGAAAGGATCACGGAGAAGGTAGAAGGGGAGAGTGGCACGGGGGCGGAGAAACAAGTAGAGGAGCCGAGCGCAATCACTGAGGGGCGGCTACTTGAGTCGGAAGGGCCAGCAACTCAGACGGTGGAGGTACATCGGAATGATCCGGGAGCAGGCAAGGTTCCAGACGTGTCCAAGTGGGGGATCAAATTCTCCAGCGATTCTCCCGGCTCGGTAAGTGCTTTCCTGGAAAGGGTAGAGGAGCTTCGGTTAACGAAGGGCGTGACAAAGCCACAGCTGATGAGGATGGCCGCGGAGCTTTTTGAGGGTAAAGCCCTGATTTGGTTTCGTTCGGTACGGGAGCGGGTAGCTTCTTGGGATGAACTTTGCCAGGAGCTGCGGACAGAATTCTTATCCCCAAATTACAGTAAAAGGCTGTGGGAAGAAATTCGTCAGCGGACGCAAGGAAGGAACGAGTCCATCAGAGTTTACGTGGCTATCATGGATGGACTGTTTCGCAGATTGGGAGAACCCTGCTCGGAAGCCAGGAAGCTGGAGATTTTGCTGGATAACATTAGCCCGTTCTACCAGGTGAAGTTATCATTAAGGGAGGTGACATCGGTTGCGCAGTTGGTGCAGTTGGGACGGGAAATGGAGGCTACTAAGGCGGCGGTTGATGCGTTTGTGCCCCCACCCAGCCGTAGGACGTCTAAGCTATTAGAACCAGATTTGGCCTATGAGGAGGTCCCTACAGTGAGTGAAATAGTTCCGGAGGGCAGGGCTGTAGGAGTCAAGTGCTGGAACTGCAACGGTGTAGGAGACATCTCCCGGGAATGTCGCAAACCACGTAGATGCTTCGGCTGCGGTCGGTCTGGAGCAACAAAAGTCACCTGTCCGAATTGTTCTACTCAGCGAGGTCGAGCGCCGGCCCGGGCGGGTCCGTCGGGAAACGAACACGGTGCTCGTTAGGCGGCGAATTGAGCACCGGAGCCGGGGAGGAGTTGGGGGCCGCGGGTACGAGTTATTTATTTTCAAATAGTCAGGGGGACGAACGACCACATTTGGAGGTTTGGGTGTTGGGCAAGCGCTTCAAGGGCCTCGTTGACTCGGGGGCGTCCAATACAATTGTCGGGGGAGATGGTTGGTCCGAGATGCGGGAAATGGGGGTGGAGATGATTACTGCCCAGAATCAGGCGGTGAGCCTAGCCGACAACGGCCAGTGCCCGATAGAGGGGAGGGCTTGGGTACCTTTTCGGTTGGAGGGCAGGGTGAAGTGGCTGGAGGTATTGGTGGTACCGGCTCTTGCTCACAAAGTTATCTTGGGGGTAGATTTTTTGCAGCAGTTTGGGGTTCTTTTGAACCTGCGGGATAACAGGTGGGGCCTTGCATGCCATGAGGCGGTGATGTTGGGGGGACATCTACACAGTAGGTCTGTATTGACCCAGTCTGAAGAAGAGGAGCTAGGCCAGTTAATTGGGAAAGAGTTCCAAAACATGGGGGAGGGGCTGGGTTGCACTAATCTGGTGGAGCACGTCATCAAGACGGATGCAGCGCCCATCAAGCAGCGTTATTATCCGGTCTCGCCTACCATGCAGAAGAACATTAATACGGAGCTGGACGAGATGTTGGCGCTAGGCGTAGTGGAGCCCTCTAAGAGCGCATGGTCTTCCCCGATATTAATGGTGAAGAAAAAGGATGGGTCGTACAGATTCTGTGTGGATTTCCGTAAGGTGAATCAAGTCACCGCACGGGATGCGTATCCCCTTCCGTATATCTCCGCCACTTTAGATAAGCTACGGGATGCAAGGTATCTATCCACTTTGGATATTAAATCAGCGTACTGGCAGGTCCCAGTGGCGGAAGAGTCACGTCAGTTCACCGCGTTTACCATCCCAGGGCGGGGTCTTTTTCAATTTCGGAGAATGCCGTTTGGCCTGTCGAATGCACCAGCGACCTGGCAGCGCCTAATTGACAAAGTGTTGGGCCCGGAAATGGAACCTTTCGTGGTCACATACCTCGACGACATTATTATCGTAACACCCACGTTCAGTCAACACCTGGAGGTTCTCGCCGAGGTATTCAAGCGTCTGCGGCAAGCGGGACTGAGACTATTGCGGGAAAAATGTCATTTTTGCCGAGCCCAGCTGAAATATCTGGGTTATGTGGTGAACGAGAACGGGTTGAATGTCGACCCTGAGAAAGTCGAGAGCATGTTGAAAATACCACGGCCTCATACGGTGAAACAGGTCCGACAGTTCCTTGGGATGGTATCGTGGTATCGGAGGTTCATTCCGGATCATGCCTCTTTGGTAGCACCCTTAACCGATTTACTGCGCAAGCATAAGAGATTTGACTGGACCACCGAATGTGAGGAAGCCTTCGAACGCTGTAAATTGAAACTGGCCTCAGCACCTATTTTGACGTGTCCTGATTTCAGCATCCCATTCAATGTGCAGACGGATGCCTCAGATGTGGGTGTGGGAGCCGTGTTGAGCCAAACTTTTCCGGAGGGGGAGAAGGTGGTCTGTTATTTGAGCCGCGCCCTGACCAAAGCGGAGCGCAAATATTCAACCACCGAGAGGGAGTGCTTGGCAGTCCTTTGGGCGGTGGAGAAGCTACGCCCGTATATCGAGGGCTCGCATTTCCGCGTAATAACGGATCGCCACTCTTTGGTTTGGCTCAACAATCTAAAGGACCCTACGGGGAGGTTGGCTCGCTGGGCTGTCCGTCTGCAACAGTTCGATTATGAGGTAATGCACCGCAAAGGCAGCGAGCATTTGGTTCCGGATGCATTATCGAGGTCAGTCACTGTGGAAACGGTGGAGGTGGCCAAGAACCAAGGGGATGTTTGGTACGAGCAAATGAAGGCGCGGGTACGCACTAACGGAGAGCTATACCCCGACTGGAGGATCAAGGACGAAGAGCTGGGGAAACATGTACCGGGACGATATCCTGCGTTAGAAGGAGCCGACTCGTGGAAAAGGGTTTTGCCCAAGGGTGAAAGGCGAGAAGCCCTCATGCGTTGCCATAACCAACCAACGGCGGGTCATATGGGGATCGACCGAACGATTCATCGGCTGTCGCAGTTCTATTACTGGCCGAAGATGTCCGCTGACGCTCGTACCTATGTGAACCGATGTAAGGTATGAAGGTTCAGCCTGGTTTTATGGTTTCGCGTGCAGGAGAAGCGACAAAACCGTGGGAGAAGATTTGTGTAGACTTGGTGGGCCCGCTACCTCGATCTACACGCGGACACTGCTATGTTCTGACCGTTCTGGATTACGTGAGTAAATTTTCTCTACTATTCCCACTACGGAAGGCCACGGCAAGGGAGATCTGCCGGTTATTGGAGGAACATGTATTCCTGCTGTTTGGAGTTCCGAGGTGGTTAGTGTGCGACAACGGTGTCCAATTTCGCGGGAAGGGCCTACAACAATTAGTCGAGGGGTACGGAACGCGGGTTAAGTTTACTGCGCTATACCATCCCCAGGCGAACCCTGCCGAGCGTAGGAATCAAGACATCAAACGCATGTTACGATCCTACGTGTCGGAAAATCATCGGGACTGGGACCGACAATTGGCAAAAATCGCTTGCGCGCTACGAACCTATAGGCGCAAAACCATGCGAGTCACCCCTTACTTTTACAATTTTGGCACGGAAATGCGGGTTCTGCAGGAACCGGGTGAAGGGCCAGAGCGACCTCAAGAGGAGATGGATCCTGAGCAACGGGCAAGGGATCTAGAGAGACTGCGGACGGAAGTATCGTAGCGTATGCAGGCAGCTGCCGAACAAAACTCTAACCGGTATAACCTCAGGAAGCGGGATATGGGTTACCAAGTGGGGAACCGAGTATGGAGGAGGAATTATACTATCTCCGACGCATCCAAATTCTACTCAGCCAAGTTGGCTCCTGAGTACTTGGGTCCGTTTAGGATAGGGAAGAAAGTGTCCGGTTGGACTTACCAGTTACGGGAAGAGAAAGGCAGAGACGCGGGTACCTGGCACGTCAAGGATTTGAAGCCGTTCATAGAATAGCGGGACAAAGCTAAGACGCTAAACACCAGAGAAAGGGGGAGGGAAGCAGAAATAAAAGGGATATAACGACACAAAAGACATGTAATTCCAATTGCAAATGTTTACCTCTAGATTTAAGTTTTCGGAAGTAATTAAGTTGCTCCGCGCCGTCCGGGTTATGTCCGCGTTGTCGGGGCGTGTTGTTCCGATCGCTGTGCGTCGCTGGAACCGCCACATGCAAGACACGCGAACTCCACTTGCGTGGGTGCTTTTATTTTTTTTTTATTTTATCCGCTGGCTTTGTGGGGTCCCGAGTCGCTAGTTTTCCCTTCCGTCACATGGAGTTTGCGATCTAAAAACGAGTAGTGAGACATTAGAATAATGATAGTTATTTAGACAGATAGTTATAAGATAGGGAATAAGGGATGATTGGTGGAGGGATAGTTATTTAGACAGATAGTTATAAGATAGGGAATTAGGGATGATTGGTGGAGGGACAGTTATTTAGACAGATAGTTATAAGATAGGGAATTAGGGATGATTGGTGGAGGGATAGTTATTGAGGCAGGCAGTTATAAGATAGGGGACTAGGGATGATTGGTGGAGGGTAATTACCATAAAAGGATATAGGATTAGCACTTGTTAGGAGTAGATCGGTAGCGTCATTGGGGTTGGAGTAGCAATAAGTGGTATTGCTCATATAATGAAAAGGATTATCACATTAATAGCAAAGCTATATACATATATATATATATATATATATATATATATATATATATATATATATATATACCCATACCGTTTTACTTAGACGCACAGGTAGAGAGAAGGCATAAATAGAGATAGGGATAAAGCTCGATAAGAAGTAGGGAATAGGGAATTGGCCACAGTTTTGGAATTTTATTAAGATATCGGAGTATATGGGAATAGGTTTGGAAATTGAAGGGAGTTGCGAGTAACCGGTTACTTTAGAAGTGCAGCCGGTAGCAGTAGGGCATAGCTAAGGAGTGAATTTCCAGGGAAATTCACTTGAAGTAGGGGGGGAATGTTACGGTTGACCAGCTTTCATCCGGGGACCACACCACGACCACTAAGGAGATCGGGATGCATGTAATTTACACACCCCAAACCCGCTTGAGCATCGAGGTAGCAGTTGACCCATTGTATTTTTTGACACAAATACTACTCTCATACAAAAGAAGGAAATATTATTGTTATTTAATTCAGAAGAAAAATGTTATTTTTGTATGATAAACAATGTTATTTATCAATCGAGCTAGAGTAGGGCGTTTAATTTAGGTAGGGAGCAAACGGCAGCAACGGATGACGAACGACATCAGAAGGGGGCCGGTCGACCATCACTCTTCCCAACAAGGATAACCTATGGCAACGCATCTAACGCAAGCGCTCCACAAAGGCTAGCACCTACTTGGAAGGCGTTAAGGGGGCCCACTCCTGGTCACCGCACTAGATGGATCCACCGTAATCGAAGGTAATGTCAACAGCAAAACCGTGAAGGGATGCAGCGCGCCAAACGGAAACATACACCGGCGAGGCTACTGTAAAATACATGGAGTGTCGTTACGAATGCAAAGACTTACCTCGGGGAACTTGTCGTCTCCAATTTACACCTTCCTGACGGCGTCTCTGGTGCGACGCCAAGACGAGGCGAAT
The DNA here is from genome assembly GCA_963969285.1 of Odontomyia ornata. Lineage (NCBI taxonomy): Eukaryota > Metazoa > Arthropoda > Insecta > Diptera > Stratiomyidae > Odontomyia > Odontomyia ornata. Next base: position 55,577,253 of record OZ017742.1, on the reverse strand, counting down.
CCCAAGTTGAACAACACTCGCGATGAAATGCAGGCATCACGACCAGGTACACATATCACCTGTACTACGCCCAAGTCGACTTTCGGAAATCTCTAAATCATTTCACTAATTCCCGACATGCAACCTTATCGCGACGTACAAACCAATCACCTGCAACATAGAAGTAATGAAGCGGACAAACATTTCGTTCGGGGACGCCATTCCGCCATTCATTTAACAATCGGAACACTGACTTGCGAGCCAACCACTTACACTGATGACCTAACAAGCGATTGAATGCAGGGCGTGCGATTCTACCGACAAACACACGTTTTTCAGGAGGGAAATAAACTCAATGGCGTAAGCTAAATGACCGAAATCGCGTTTGTTTCCATTTTCTGCTGACAACTACAAAATGTCATTCGGCGATGTCATTTTAGGATGATCCAGTGACCCACATATTGGGACTGCCCAGCTGATCCCAAAATAATGGGTAATGCAGTCCAACTCGCGTGCAGCAACCATGGGTGCGGAGCCGAGGTAGCGAAGATGGTTGGTAGCCGCGCTACGAACCGCGCCAAAAGGAAAGAAAGAGTTCGTCGTATGAATGGGAGGCCAACCACCTCCAATGTAGCGGACGTCCGTTAAGGCGAACGAATTTAAAGGGCTGAGGGCTAACGGAGGCCCTCTTTTTTTGGTTTGACTTCAAGGCAGATAGTTCGGAGAATACAGGACTGGCAGCACGAAAAGGTGATTGGAACTAGGAACAATTCGTCATCGTCACCACGGCACTCAACGATACCACAGAAGAACAATTTCGTTCAGCGAGGAGCTGTACAAAACGAGAATCCGGCTCCCAAGTTTGGCGAAAATTAACCAGACGATCGTTTGCTGGGGCCCCAAGAAAAGATAGTTTAGCGAGATTAGGAAAGGTACCTACTTCTTTATTTTTCTTTTTCTAGTTTACATCTACTTTTATATTAATTTCATTGAAATCGTTTGTGTGAATATATCGAACTATAAACCCGGAAATAATCTTATTGTTATTATTGGAAAAAAGGTATTTTTTTTTTTATTGTGCGCGACGTTCAAGCGGGGAGGTTTTCTTTTCCTCGTTCGGTTCAACAGATTTTCTTTCAGGAGGTCGTGGTGTGAGTAACCAGGGTAGTTTGGACAGGTTAGGGACGGGAGTAGCTAGAGAAGGTGAAACGTTTATATTTTTTTTTTTTTTAATTTTTCCTCCCTTTTGGTGCTAGTGGTTAACCCTCGTGCGTGCGCTGACGGATCGTCTACTCGCGGACGATCCTATTGTTGAATCCATCCAGCCTAGGGATAGCGAGTTGGCGCCTGCGCCGTCTCCGACGGGGCGAACCGGGCCCGCAAGGCTGGACAGCGCGTCTACCCTTGAGGCGTAAGGGTGACAAACAATCACATCTGTCTCGGGATTTTGCTGCAGATAAATCTGAATATCACTCAATTTGTTCCGTAAACTTCTTCTATTAGCATACAAGATCGTTAGTTGTGTGACATTTGATAGATTTGTATTGCTAAAAATCATTTGGTATCGTAGTCAAGGCTCCTCCTAGCAATTGTTATCCTACGCTGGTATTCTTGGCACTCCATAGAGTCTGCTCTGTGGGAACGATCAACATTCTTACTATTTCCCGCGTACGCGCTTTTGCAGTCCTTCAATTGATGCTTTCCCCCACACCTAGCACATATTTGCACCCCTTCGCAATTTGCCGTTTTATGATTAAACTTTTGGCACTTATAACATCTCGTCACATTTTAGTCTTCCTGTACGAATTAGGACCCGTAATCAATGTTTATATACCTATTTACCAGTCTTTTAAACATACATCCATTCACCTGAAGAATATGAAACCACTTTCCATTTTTTGTGTGTCTGGCGTGAACTAGTTCCATTTTCTCGTTTTCCCCAATATTGGGGTTTAAGGACAGTATTTCATCTCTTAATTCCTCACCAGAAAACTGCTTCGCAAGACCATTCATGACCAGCCTGGGCTGACGAGATTTTGTCTCCGTTGCTTCATATTCGTCTTGACGATTATCTTTTTAGGGTTTTGTACTAAAATACAAAACCCTATTGCAATCACGACCTGTGTCCGTCTGTCCGTCCGTCCGTCCGTCTGTATGTCACAGCACTTTTTCTCCGAAACTATAGAGGCTACAGCCATGAAACTTTGTAGAAAGGTCAGAAGTGGTGACCTCTTGAAAGATCAAGAGTGGAAAAATTTTTCAAAGGCGTTTAAGGGGGGTCTCCCCATATAGGGGGGTGATCCCTCAAACAAAAATTTTCACCATTGGTAGTCGAGAAGGGTTTCATTGGAAAGGTCTCAATGAGATCTTTTCAAAACAACTCTTAAAATTGTCTTATAAGTACCGAGGGGGGCAAGGGAAGGGGAAATGTACGAACTTTTTGCGTACCCCCCCCCCTCGCGATTGGACACCTTCCATCCGAAAAATCTGAAAAAAATCATGAAAGTAGGCATTAACGAGTACAACAACAACAAATACATGAGAAGTCGAAATTCACTCAACTTTGTTAGTAATAGTATGATTTATCGATTTTGTGTTATCTTGAATAAAATCTAAACGGTACCTTTAAACTCAATAAAATTTAGCAAAGAGATGACTTTTTATAAGATTGATTTTTTCGGAAAGTTTCATAAAGATCGAATGGTATTTAACAAAGTTATAGCTGTATTACTATGGAAACATATTGCTATGGAGCCATATGCGCTTTTTACCGACTTAGATACTACAGCTTTGCTAGAATTTGCATGAAAATTTCAGGAGTGATAGGTATCATGAAGATGAGTACAAACAATTGAAACAAGTCGAAGAGGCAGGAGAGAGCTCCTAGCAAAAGGGCTTTGTAACCATTCTAGGATTCGAAAAAATAGGCCATGAATCGATGATTACAGTACAGAAGAGTGACCCCTGAAAAAAAATTTCACGAAAGGTAGCCAATATGAGTATCAACTGAAAGTTCTCTATGAGAGCTTTTCAAAACAGTTCTTAAACTGACAGTTTTTGCTTCAGTGGGAGCACAGGGGGGAAATACATGAAAAATGTGTTTCCTCCCTCGCAAATGGACATCCGTGATCTAAAAAATCTCAAAGGACATATTAATGGGTATAACTATAACAAATACCTCAGAAGTCGAAATTCGTTCAACTTTGTTAACAATAGTATGATCCTCGAATTTCACATTTTCTCTAATTAAATCGTCTTTGACATGTTTCTTGATTTTATTCGTTGCTGGTTACTGCATTTTGTAAGTTGAGTACAAAACCCTTCTGACATGAGCATAGGTCTGTCTACCCAACTTGTTTAATTTTAAAGAGCGATGTTGTATTGTTATTTGTGATCGATTTTATAATAGCACCACTATTACGGATAGGCCGGTACAATTGGAGGGGAATCTTACATTTAGATGGCTTAATCTTCGACTTAAAATCGGATAGCGTTTTTTCCGAGAATGAATGTTTTTCGGGCTGAATTATAATCCCTTTTTGTGATGTTGAATGTGCACGCTGTTCAGTTTGAAAAGTAGAAATACTTTTCGTGATGTCCGCATAAGAAGGTTTTCGCGCGGCTGCATTTTTAATCGATTAAAGCGGTTTCAGTTGTTTTTAGTTCAACTATATGGTTTTCCATTTCTTTAATTTGATGAAAGAGGCGATTTTCTTTCGATTTCTGGTGTTGGTTCTTACAAGAGGGACACATCCACATAACATCCTGTTGCGAATTCCGGCGTACCAACGGCGTACCAACTTTCTCCCAACTTCAAATTGCCGCCGTAATATTTCCACCTTCCTTTGGGCATTCCTACCTTTTTCCTCTATAAATTTATTTATTTTTTTTTTACATGTTTCCATTTTCCCTTTAATTTTTACTCCCCCATCATCACCATACTACCCTTTTTCCATATTAACAACTACAAAAAATAATACCTACTAATAATTTCAATTTTCCCACTAATAAAGTTCCATTTATTAATTCCCACTAACAAAATTTCATTCTATTCATTTTCCCTAACAAAACCTAATTCCTTCCTTAACACTAACTAATTCCATTCCCACTAACAAATTTTATTTTTTTATACTAACAAAAATGAATTGACTAACAAAATTCAATCTCATGCCCAAATGAATCATTGAAGTTGCTAATCTGATGAATGGGAGATCGATAAGGCATAGCTCCATTGGATACGTCGCGAGATTCGACCGTGCGACTGCTGGAACCCTGAGTTCAAGTTCCCCCGGGCGCACGGAAGCACTCTTTTTTGGGGTATCGGCAAAATCAATAGTTTTCGTAATGTACTCGCATGTGTGACACTTTACATTCAATCAAGCGATTCTTGGGGATGTAAATTGCCATATATGCAAGTCAATGGAAACTATTGTGATTGTCGATACGGACCAAAAGATGTGTGGGTAGCGGAATCGAAGTGTAATGAACTTCGATTACGTTACCCAGATGCGACAGCGGTAATTGGAAAAGAATTTGGATTTGCGGGATCGGATGGGAGAAAGGTGAAATGTGAAAAGAAAGTGGTTGGGATTTGGGCAGTCAGTATTGGACGTGGAAAAAGAAGGTTGAACGCTTTGGGGAGTGAATTTTTTTCGGTTTTGCAAGTCCGTTGGAAGTTAACAAGTGGAAGTTCTTTGTCCGGAGGAAGAAAAGTTTTTAGTGAATTAGAAGTGGATCTTAAAATTGCGTTTTGGAGATTGAATGTGGGGTTGGGATTTCCAGTGTTGGTGTTGGGTGAAGTTTGGGGGAAAATAGTTGAATTTGTATGATAGAACAGAAAGTAGAAAGCTAAGTGACAAAGTGAAACTTTAACGAAGACACAAACTACTTCAAATTGTGTGGTGAATTAACTGAGAGTTAAAGATAATCGAAAGAATTAAGAAGAAGTGAAAAGAAAATCAGGAAGAACGAAAAGACTTTGAACTTAAACAAATTCTAATATAAAGTGGAGAAAAATAACAATATAGTGCCAGTGTGAAAATTGCAAAAGGTGGCCGTTTTATCATCCTGCTTGAATTTTTATTGTTTCTTTTTTTCCTTTTTGGTTTTCAGAGCCCCCACTTCTTTCTTGGCCTTTCCCCGAGCGCTCGGAGTCTTGCAGGAAAGTAAGTGAGTTTAAATTTATTTTCTTACTTTTTGCATGGTTTTAAATTATTTGATTTTATTTAGTTTTGTATATTTAAATTAACATTGATTTTCTCTTTATTGGCTTAAATCCAATTTCGAAGGGGCGGATTTGATTACAATTAGTTTTTTTCTCTTATTTTTGTAAAATTTGTGAATGGTTTTGTGATATAATTTTTGGATTTCTGTAAATAAAACGGCCATGACACATTAAAAACCTCATTTTCATTTCTCAAAATGACCTCCCCCTTTCCCGTCCTTTTCCCTATGTGCTAGTATTTATATGTAAGGTGGCTCAGCACGAGCAGAGGGTGTCCCGGAAGACCCACGACACGACTGAGCGCTAGCCGGCCTCAGCATGCCACCCCGGGCTACAAACCCCTCTGCTAATTTTTAATGTCTGCAACTGCGGTGACTTCCGTGGTAGTTACAATCCTCGGAGATGCCCATCATTTTTTGATATCGCTCCTCACTCATCCTAATGCACTTTAAGTGAAACCACTTATTAGAAACTCCATCCCAGCCCATTCCTCGACGATCATCGTCCCCTAGCTTTCTGCATTTTCCACATTTAGACTCAGTTGCAGGTGTTGGCATATATGTTTATTTTTTATTATTTCGTTGATTGGTGTATTAATCAATTTTATTTCGAATTTTATTTTTATTTTGATTAGTAAGTGAAAGGATAAAAATTTTTAGATAAAAAATATATTATAAGAAAATATATGTTTATTGTAAGAAGAAACAAGTTGGGTAAACAGACCTACGCTCATGTCTGAAGGGTTTCGTATTCAATTTTCAAAATGCAGTCATCAGATTGAATAAAGTCAAGAAGCATATCAATGACGATTTTATCGGAGAAACTATGAAATTCGAAGACCATACTATTATTAACAAAGTTGAACGAATTGAGACTTCTGAGGTTTTTGTTATTGTTCTACTCATAAATATCTCCCTTGATAATTATTTCAGATGTCTACTCGCGACGGAGGAAACACATTTTTCATGTATTTCCCCCCTGTGCCCCCACTGAAGCAAAAACTGACAGTTTAAGAACTGTTTTGAGAAGCTCCCATGAAAGCTATCATTTCATACTCAGATCGACTACGTTTGATGAAGTTTTTTTCAGGGGCCACTCTCCTGTACTGTTATCATCGATTAATAGCCAATTTTTTCGAATCCTAGAGTTGTTACAAAGCCCTTTTGTTAGAAGCTCCCTCCCGCCTCCTTGACTTGTTTCACTTATGAGTATTAATTGTAGGTACTCAGCTTCAGACATTCATTAAATTGAATCAAGTGTTCAAAGCATGCGCCTTAAACATTGAAGTTGGGAAAAAATAACTCAAAGTTATTCAATCTTTGCATTTAAAACAGCCACTATTTTGTTTTACGATTACTGATACCACTAGCTGAACTGATTCTCAAAGTTATTCATGACACCTATCATCCCTGAAATTTTCATGCAAATCCTAGCATAACTGTAGTGTCTGAGTCGGTAAAAAGCGCATGTTGTTCCATAGCCATATGTTGCCATAGTAATGCATGCAGCGCATATTGTTCCATAGTAATACAGGAAAATTCAAACCTCTACAACTTCGCTAAATATGATGCAATCTTTATGAAACTTGCAGGGTTCATCAATCTTATAAATAGACATCTGTATACTGAATTTCATTTAAGGGTACCGTTAAGATTTTATTCAAGAAAACATAAAATCGATAAATCATACTATTACTAACAAAGTTGAGTGAATTGCGACTTCTCACGTATTTGTTGTTGTTGTACTCATCAAGGCCTACGTTCGTGATTTTTTTCAGATTTTTCGGATCACAGGTGTCCAATCGCGAGGGGGGGGGGGGGACACAAATTTTTCGTGTATTTCCCCTCCCTGTGCGCCCCTCGAAGCAAACTTTGCCAAACTAAGACCTGTTTTGAAAAGTTCTCATCAAGACCTTTCATTTCATACCCATATCGGCTACCTTCAATGAAATTTTTTTTCGGGGGGTCACTCCCCTATATGGGGAGACCCCCCTTAAATACCTTATAAAATTTTTTAGTAGTTGAACTTTGAAGAGATCACCACTTTACACCTATATACAAAATTTGATGCTTCTAGCTTAAGTGGTTTCCGAGAAAAACTGCTGTGACACACGGACGGACGGACGGACGGACGGACAGACAGACGGACAGACAGGACGCGATTTTAGAAGGGTTTTGTAAAATTATTTAACAAAACCCTAAAAATAACGAGATTATTTGTAGAGTTAACATTTTTTTTATAATTTAATGCCGCAAAGAACTTTTGCTACTAGAGAAACAAATATATTATCTAAAGAAAATATTTTATAAATACTAACAAATGTATCTAAATCAGACTTTCTGTTACACAAAAAATTACGATTGCGATTGATGAAACTCTCGCTAAACGAGAATCTCACTAATCCTAAGCAATCAAAATACGTTAATGGAAAACAAAGAAGAAAAATGAATTGTAAAAGTTATCACTAATTCACTTATCTGCTTAAACTTTATTGCTCTCTACGCTGCAACGCTCTTAAGCACTTTAATAAATCACATCAGCTGATAAAAAACAATCACTGAACTTAAAATTTCAATTTATCTCCAAGATCCAAAAAGTTCTCCTGTCACTCTGCAAGTTGTCTTTAGTTAGCTTCCAATCTGTCTATACCAACTTGTCTGGCGGCAATTCGACAATTCATTGTGCGAAGAGGTAAGTGCAAGACATTTTATAGCGACTGCAGTACCAATTTTCGAGGTGTGCACAAGTTCTTACAAAAGGATTATGAACAAACAACACAAGAGGCTGCATCAGTACTAGCACAAGAAAACATACAATAGAGAAGTCCTCACCCCGTGGGACTTTGGGAGGCTGATGTTAAGTCCATGAAACGTCATTTACATAAAACCATCGGCCAACAAATTCTTACCATCGAAGAATTCAACACACTTCTTGCACACAAAGAAAATAAATATTTGTCAGAAGATTTCTAATTCTGAGAATGGGACGCTCCAAGGGACTGTGTTTTGAGGTGTTTGAAGATCATTTAATTAGAGACTACAATATTAAATTACTAAATCAGCTGTGATATGCTAAGAATATCAAATAAATTGTCGTATTAGTACAGAAAAAATGATAAATATTAAGATCCATTTATGAAACTTGCTTGGGACAACGATTTTCCAATTGGTGGAGAAATGCCCTTAAAGGAAACGAAGTTCCTTTTTATACCCACTCCTTAAATCCAGAAAGCTTAGCTTGAAAAATCGGGGACTCATCTGCAAACAGATTATATGACTGATGCTAATTCTCTGTCAAGTACTCGTTGCGTGTAGACGTGTTTTTAATCGCTCCTTTCATTAATTTTAAAAATTAATTAATTTTTCACAAAAGTCAGTCTCAAAAATTTGAAATAATTTTTACGAGCCAGTCAAAAGCAAGCTTTGATTTTATTGGGGAAGAATTTATGGTCAAAGACATCGACTAACGATGTCAATAAATCAAGAAAAGGCAAAAAACCAAAGACTTAACTCGGGACTGCTGTATGGAGGAGCCTGACGGCTTCGCTCCATTGGGGGGCCCCGGGGAGAGTCACAATGTCAAATTGGCGGCAAGTGTCAATAAGCAAAGGCACACGAGCACCCAGGACTCCGCAGATGGCAGCCGCAAGACACAAGTGGTCGAGGATAGGCAGGAGGTGAGTCGGCTTGGAACTGAAATCGAAGAATTAAAATCAAGAATCAAAACGTACGAAGATATGTTCGAGACAGCAAAAAAAGTGCAAGATAGTGAACCGGTACGAAAAATCGATAAGCAGGCAAAGCAGAAGAAAACTGCTAATCCAATCATCACAGAAGAAGTACTAAGTGCTGGAGGCACCAGCGAAAGCCAGAATTACTTTGCAGCGCTGGACGGACTCCAACAGGATATGGAGGTAGATGAAAATAATGGAGGTAATAAAGACAATGATAATTTTATAATTTATTTAAAAAATAAAAATAAGGAGAAGAAACCAGCCCGTAGTCCTACTGGTCCTCGTCAAAAAGTAGCCAAGAATACCGAGAAAGTTCCGCCAATTAATGTCTTCGGTCAAAGCGGAAAGGACATGGTTCGGCTGTTGGCAGCCGAAAATAAATTAGCAAATTTTGAAATTAAATGAATCAATTCCGAGAAGTTATCTATTAGAACGAAATCACTGGTTGATTTCAAATCAGCGAAAAATGCTTTAAATTTTTGGGAGGTTCCACACTTCACTTATACCCCCAAAAGCGAGAAGAACCAGACGTTCTTGTTGAAGGGCTTGGACTGCGGAGAAGATACCGTCAATCTTTTTCAGGTTTTCAAGAAAGCAGTACCACAAATCGAATTTATCTCAATTAAAACATTTGTGACAAGGAGGTCGACGGTAGAAAAATAATACCACTTTATTTAGTGCAAATATCAAATAAAAGCAGTCCAAGTGCTCTTCAGCAAATCAGATATTTAAATTTCCGAGTGGTGAGGTGGGAACGCCTCCAGAAACGAGAAATCAACCAATGCTATCACTGCCAACGATTTAAGCATTCGGCTGCCAACTGCGCCATGCATTACCGATACGTCAAATGCAAGGACGTGCATGCTCCCGGTGAGTGCAAATTGGCTCAGACGGAGCCAAAAGAGAAACTATACTGTGTTGACTGCGGTGTTTTTGGTCACCCGGCATCATACCGAGGATGCTCTCGATATCAAGATGCGAGAGCAAAATCTGTCTCAAAGCAAACACAACAACACCGCAGTGTCTTAGCTCCAAACTTCGTCAAGCCCGGAGTATCATTTGAACAAGCCGCTAGAGGACCAGCAGAAAATGCGGTAAATAGTGTAAATAATGTAAGTGGCAATAATGAGCTGCTTCTCAAAATTTTACAGCAATTAAATTCTCTATCGGAAAGAATCGATAAGCAAGATACGAAAATTAATCTTGTTTTTCATCGTTTAGGGGTTTCAAATTCCTCAAAATAATTTATCATCCAGTCGCATTCCCATGGATAGGATTTGTCTCATCTCGATCAACGTCAACTCCATTGTTACTATACATCGGCGTGATTATCTCTTTGAATTCATTGTTAAGCAAAACCCTGACATAATGCTTCTCACCGAAACCCACCTCAATTCCTGGCACTCCATGACATTCAAGGAATTCGTAAGAAACGATAGGGTAAACGGTGATGAGGGAGGTGGCACCAGGATATTAGTTCAAAGACCCTATTGTTTCCAAAATATTGAAAAAGTCGAATTCAAAAGCTTTGAATCTCTTGAAGTGTCCGTTATCAAAATTTCACTGCCAGGTGGGGATAACCGCTTCGTTATCTCTGCCTATGCGACTGGTGGAACTGTTCTCAAGCTCAAGGAGGAGCTTGATTTCTTGTCTGAAATGCTCAAATTGAACAGGCTGCATAATTATTATGTTATTGCTGGTAACCTGAACGCCAAACATACATCATGGCTGAACGCCAAACATACATCATGGCTGAACGCCACAAATAACATGAAATCGTGGATAACAGAGAGCCAAATTGAATACACGTGTAATCTATATGGGTCGGAGTTCCCAACATACCCTAAGACAAATTCATATTTGGACCCCTGCATTGCTGACGCAAGACTTGATTTCTGCTTTAATAGTCCTCAACGGAAACTGGAGGTGCTACGATAGTGACCATAACGCAATCGTAATGGAAATCAATCATCACAGGGATGATTTCTTCCTCATTCCAGTTCAACACGAAAATCATCGGTTGAACTTCAAAAAAACAGACTGGGGAAAGTTTCGAAAGAAGTTTAATCGGGAGTATCAGAAGCAATGTCCCCCTTCTGATGATGGCAACTCTTGCTCAAAGGTTCCTAATGACAGGAATCTAACTAACGATGAAATAGATGACTATTTGTCAAAGTTAGAGAAGCTGACGCTGGAAACGATTGAAAAAGTAGTTCCAAGATTAGACATCGAAACAATATGGAAGGATATGAAACACCAACCATCGCAATGTTGAAAATTAAAAAGCCTTTTTTTAACATGCGTCAACAATATTTATCGACGATTTTTGGACTACAACCATCCCTTGTTGGCTTCGTTGAAATTACACCTGAAGAATGTCCGGAACTTAATCCGGTCATATTTCAGGAGTGAGGTCGGCAATCAATGGGCGGAAAAATTGAGGGGTTTTAGCCCACAGGACCCAGACGGTGTATTCGCAAAAGTGAATAGCATATTCCGCAAGAATTTTCGAGTGAATGTATCGAATCTTGAAGTCACAAGTGATGAGATAAATCTTCTCGATAGAGCTGGTATCGAAATCGATAGTACGACTCCGGATAGGAATGAAAACAGGATCATTTGTGAAGGATTGCAGAAACTTGCCCTGATTGGAACACATTTGGAACTGGTTCAACTGTCAAACCCTGAGAGAGGGAATGAAATATTTTCAGAGGTTGTTGAAACAAAAGTTTCTGACTTCAAATCAAGCCTGAACGGCCAATCAATTTTTCATTTCAATGAAACATTAACATCTAACCTCATACCGAGCTTGAATCTTATTGATTATTTTGTCGGCTATGAAGACTTGTGTTTCATATTTCGCAGGATAAACAACAAGAAATTATGTGGTACTGATATTCCAAATGTAGTTCTCCGACATTTGCCTGAGGTTGCTATTAGGAATTATTGCACATTGTGCAACAACATGTTGAGCAATTCATATTTCCCAAATGAGTGGAAAAAGGCAAAGGTATTTCCGATCTTGAAGAAAGGAAAAAAATCTTCATGCCCGAAAAGCTATCGCCCAATCAGCTTGCTGTCTAACATCAGCAAAGTGTTTGAAGTGATACTCAACAGAGCATTAATGGCCCACATTGAGGAATATGAGTTGATGCCGAATTGCCAATTCGGTTTTCGTGTCAGGCATTCGACCATACATGCAATAACGAAAGTAACCTCAGACATCTGTTGGAAACTAAATGATAGACAATGGGTTGGACCATGTCTCATTGATATGGAAAAGCCTTCGATACGGAGTGTTTAGATGGACTAATTTTTAAACTCCTTCAGGATAAGTTCCCCAGACACATTGTCGCCATGGTGTGTAATATGTTATACGGAAAATTGTTTGTTGTAACTGATGGAAATCTAACAACAATGCACGAGTTCAAGGTCTTGAATGGTCCACAGCAGGGAACAGTTACTGCGCCTCTGCTCTTCTCAATCTTCATTCGCAAGCTATTGAACGGCTTTGATTTTAACTTCTCACCAATGCGATCATTGATAGCAACAATAGTTCAGAGAAATCTCCAAAAAATGTTCAATGATGTACAGGTGTACACTGACAATTGGCGAATGAAAATCAATGCGCATAAGTGTGAAACAATCTTGTTTCAGACAACGCTGCAGGGGGTCAGTCAAGACCTGAAACGTAATTGGCGAGGGTAGTCTAGAACGGGCTCCACACAAATCCTGTGTTCGAAACCTCGGTGTTTATCTCGATCAGTATCTGTACTGTAATGAACATTTGAAAATCATGCTCAGTAAGGCACTTAAAGTAGTCATGGCCCTACGAAAACTCTTTCATTCCAAATGCATTGGTCAAAAGGTCAAAATTATCTGTTACAAGACCCTGTTCAGACCAGTTTTGACATATGGATGTCAGATCTGGTACAACCAGAGTGCTAGTACTATGGAAAAATTAAGAATTTTCGGAAAGAAATGTCCTCGTGCATGTACTGGTTTGTACAGAAAGCTTGAAATGGATTGGAAACATTATACATCAGAAAGAAGAATTTATCAAACTGCTGGAGTGACAAGGGTTGATATCTTCATATTGAAACTTTTTTGGAATCATATCGCAAGACCTGTGACTGTGAGTGGAAACCCTTGGATTTCACAGCCGTTCCACCCTACAGAGGGGTATATTGCGACTTGCCTCGCTACTCGCTTCATTCCTCCAGAAGCATTCGTGTATTTGGACATGAATCGATACGTTTTTGATTCTTACCACGTCCCAGTCATATATCACATATATCGATGGGCCACCGATAAGAAGATAAAATATCCTCCGAGTTTGAGTTCACGAGACCAACAATTCCAATGGAGATACTCATTTGCTAGATTCGTTGAAGCTGATCGAATTGAGACGGCGCAGTCCAGGTATTGGTGGCTCAATGACAATGTCTAAATGATTTGTGTTTATTTCCAGTTTCTGTGTTTTTCGTTATTTAGTTTTTGAGTTTCAGCTCATTATTGCTACATTTAGTATTGTTGTTTATTTGTGTTAAAAATTAGGTATAGGTTAGGTATATGTTATGTTTATTATGTTAGGTTAGAGATAAGGTTAAACGCTTAGGTTAGGAGCATTGTTATATAATTTTTGGTATAAGATAAAGTTTTTGATTGCATTTTACTAGAATTAAGTTAAAACATATAAGGTGTAGGATCGAAGTTCACTGTTGTGTTAAGATTATAAATAATTTTAGGATAGTGTTGGTTGATGTCTTCTTCTTTTTCCAATTGAATGAAATAATATGTAATAATCTTCATTGATTTGAATTTGCTAAAGTTTGTTTTTGTTTTAAATGTGATCAATGATAACGTATAAATTTAGAGAGCCATTTGGGCCATTTAGTTTTAAATTGTTATTGTGTGGAATTTGCTTTATGTTCTTTTAAAATTTATAACGATTAGTATTAAATAAAGCGCTTTTGACTTTGACTTTAACTTTATGACTGATGCTACTCTATGGTAGTTCTACTTTCTACCGAACAACTAGGACAAACAAAAAGCTCTTCGGGGCTTCTAAAATAGAGTTATTAAAGAGTTTTCGGGAATTCCATCGTATATCAGAAACACGAACATCCTCAAGGACTTGAAAATTGCAACCCTACAATAGTACGCACCTTACAAGTCACTTAAATAATTTGACACAATTGATCATCATATTGTTACATGCACAAAGAATTTTGCGAGCTACTTTCGCAATTAATTTCACAACCATTAAGAACATCAACAAAATGGATTTACTTGAAACCACGAGAACCCACCAAGCATGATCAACATCTAAAAGTGACGTCACCCCATTAATGAATCATTAAGCTGCTCGAATATACCAGGTACCTCTCGGCAGAACATTCGCCAATGTACGAGAAATGGGTTGAATCGGTAGAGACCCTATATAAAGGCGAGCTGAATGAATGGGGGATCATTCATTACAACTGCGATAGAAAACTGCGATATAGTGGAACGCGAAGTAAAGGCGATTGATTGTTTGAGTGCCAAGTGATTTTAAGAAGACAGTTGTAAGAGGAATTAATTGACAAGTGAAAGTTAGATTTTAATTAATATTGTGAAATAGTTAAAAAAGTGATTGTGCATTTTTGAGTAACTAAATAAACTCTGTTTAATTCAATTGAAAAGACACTGCGTATTCACTATCCCGGAACATTAAAATTATTGGCCGCGAACCATAACACGCGACAATATTAATAGTATCATGGCGTTCCTTTAAACTTCAAAAAATAGAGATGACCTTAGGTATCCAATTAGCCGCTAAATAAAAGCGTAAAAGTATAATTTCAAAATTTTACGATAGGTACTAAAACTAGCCAGAGAATGTTGGTGGGTACTGAAGTGCTCACAGGTATGAGGGAGTTGAGGTATTAAATCGCACCAGCTCCATACACCCCACATTCCAAGGAAGATAAAGTTTATTATAATCAACATGGTACATTTTGATATCCTTTTCAAGCTTACAAGTAAATAATATGTCGCACAAAAGCAAAGCAGTTTCCTTGTTCCTATTGCTGGAAAATCACACATTAATATAACGATGTTATCTGAGGAGTTTTTATAAGCCTTAGATTATAAAAAGTATTTTTAGGCTAAATAAACCAGAGCTCGATGAATCAAATCGAATTTCTATTAAAGTAGTCTTTTGAGTATTTGATATCCATTTAAATTTAGTTTGCTTTTGCATCTGATTCCCAATGCTGCCCCACTAACTGCTCAGTACTAAAGCTTAGTGCATATCCTTTGCAGGAAAAACTTACTACTATATAGAATCATCTCTATGTCTATAGCATACCCATTACGGCGAAAAGCATGAGTATCTGTTGCTCTCCTGTAAGTCTGCAAGTTATCACAGCATTTGAAGGGATGATATTTTTAAATCGAGCTCTCCACATTGATTTGCGCAAGTGCAATATCTGCAAAGAAAATCCTGCATGCATTTCGTACATTTTCTATGAGCTCAGGACAGACGACGAACAATTTATTCAAATATCCTGCAACACCGCTATCTTTCGCTTCATCTACAAGGAGGTGACATAATTTCAGGATTCATTCAACAACGACGAAGGAAAAAACTTACAAAATAAATTGGGCGGGCCAGGCAGACAGGAGGACAAACGACCACTTGGCAAATAGTGTCAAATAAAACTTCATTCCTTGCAGCCGGTCAACGATGGTCGTCGTCGTGCGAGATTGATCAAAACTAGACGAACAAGGACGTTGACTGACGAGTAATAAATTTAGAATGTTCTTGGACATCCTTTGCGTGGTTTTTATGTTTCGCGAAAAATTACTGACAATTTATTCTAATTTAAGAGAGTGGCTTGAGTCTAGTGCAAATTTTATTTGGTTTTTATTTGCCAACACTACGAAATAAGAGTACGTTGCATACTATACCAGTATAGTATATGAGTATATGTTTTGGGAAGTTGTGAAAGTTTACTTCTTCTAGTTTGGAGGTTTGGAGTTTTATGTTGGACGGAAGTAGGGTCATATTCTTGGCATTCGCATTCGTTTTAAGGCAAAGGACATTTGTCGGTTTTGTTGATATTGCACTAGGACTACTTTACTTTGATGATGCCTTGAATAATTTGTACAACGAGTTGTCATTAGGTTGAGATGAGTGTTTGTTTGTTTCCTCAAGAGTTTTGACCTTGTCAGGATAATGATGATGATGTGCTTGACGTAATGATGATGATAAGTGAAGGATAATATTATGGGTTTGACTGAAGAGGTTTTGTGGTGGCATATAAAGTCAATGTTCACTGCTCTCAGCAATTAATTAGTCAACGGCATAAGCTGATGTCTTGCTACTTCAATGTGAATGTTCACTAATCATTTACATTGAATTAAACTTTGTTTTTAGAGGATAGTACCGAAACGATAATAATCCTAAATTTAAAAAAAAAAATTGTGTAATTGGAATGTTTTGTTGTGGTGTTAGAGACACTTTCACCACCATAGCAATCAAAATAGTATCTAGAAGGAACTTAAAATTGTAATTGAAATGTAACCGGAATGGAATGCGCTTAAGGCCGGAACCAGGGAAAAGTCAAGTATCGTATAGTCATCGCGAATTAGTGGATACGCTGAAAGCACCCCCGACATGCCACACAAATCTAGGTAGTGAATCAGCATCCCCTTAGGTATGACTGGATCATGAATAAGTTCAAATCTCATCTGAAAGTCCAATTCGTCTGAATATACAACGAGAAGATGTAGCTCACCGGCGTTTACATTGAATAAATCTACAAACCTGCCATCTAAGTGTGGTTACTTTCTTTGACACCTGCACCTGAATTGGATCCCAATGCTATATTAATCCATCAATCCAGCAGACCATATCCCAGAAAAAAAAAACAACAGCTAATAGTGTCAAAATGGGTAATGAATTAAACCAATCGAGTTCAACCAATAAAGCTTTTTCATTTAATAAATTTCTCTCCGTAAGCAACATACATCTACTCAGCTTCGCTGGCGTGCTCGACTGACTGCATTTCACGACTGGCATCCGTTGTTGCCAGTTGTCCAGTTTTTCCAGTGTTGACAACTCGGCCACCCTGGAGTGACTCGTCTCGAAACACATCTTCAACCAAGGCGGGATCGGAACTAACTTCTGATTCAGCATCCATTGATTCATCATCGCTGTTTGCTTTTGGTCTCAAGGAACACCAGAATTTCAACCGCTCCACGTGGAATACAGGTTGGGACGATTGTTGACTCCGTTGGCAATCTTCTAAATCTCCAATGAGGTATCAGTCGCAATCCAATACCCGATTAGTTACATACGGTCCCTTGTAGCGTGGCTGTAGTTTTCGAGATTCTCCAATCACAGAAGGCACGCTATCGACCACAACCAGATCGTTAACCGCCAACTGTTTTGCTTGCCCGTGTTGTTTGTCGAAACGTTCTTTCGTTTTTTCTTTTCGAAGCTAATTCTATTTGCGATTTCGTTGTAGCCAATTTCCGTGAATTTAGTTCCATCGGACTCATGAAGCGCTTCGAGCAGCTTATTTGGAAGAATGTCACGTAGCTGGCATCGGTATACAATCGCATTCAGCGTGTGACCGGTAGTCGAGTTTGCTTGGGAATTTAAAACAAACTGAAGTCTTTTAAGATTTCGCTCCCATTTGCGTTTGTTATCTGTTGAAGTTCGTAAATACAGAAGAACAGATTGATGAGCTCCCTCGATTCGGCCATTTGCCCCGGGGTCCTAACCACACTTAAAACATGGCTGATATCGTTATCAGTACAATAATTTTCAAACTTTTTGTAAGTGAAGGCTGCGCCTCTATATGATATGATTCGTCGCGGAAGCCCAAAAAAGGTACTTAGATCATTTGGCACATGAATTACTGGGAGCGTACTCACTGTCTTTACAGCTTTCACCACAATATATTTCGAAAATGAGTCAGTTGTGCTTAGCAGCCATTGGTTTCCAGCGGTACTTTTTCGCATTCGCTTAAGCCAATAATTTATGTATTTATTTTTTTATTTATTTATTTACACATTTCTATTTTACAGAAAAAAAAATTCCAATAACAAAATAGATAATATAAAAGTACAGCAAAATGAATTAAATAATAGCATAGCACAGATAAAAGTAATAAAGAATGCAAAAATTAATAGAAGAAGAGTGTAAACAATTCTTTTATAAACTAAATATGAGCGGGGGAAGGGCCCAAGCTAAAGGTCATCATGGTTACCAGGTAATCTGAGCATGGGTGTGTGAAAATACACCAAACTACGTGCAAATGGGACATCAAAGATATTCGACGATCTTGTAGAACGAATAACGCGCCTCATAGGAACTAGGTTGACTAGGCGAGTATCGAGCAAACCACGGTAAAGCCTGTAAAGGAAACGTTCATCAAGGTAGAGTCGACGCATTTCCAGGGAAGGAATATTGAGGATAGCTAAGCGTAACTCATAAAAAATATAGGGTATCTGGAATTTCAAGAAGACGACCCTGGTAAATCTTTTTTGTCCAGCTTCTAGCGTGAACTTAAAACACTTGGTATGAAGCGACCAAACTGGCGAACAGTACTCAAGGATGGGACGAACCAAACTAGAATATAATTTAACACACGATAAAGGATTGGAAAAAAATATTGGAATTCCTTAAGATTAAGCCAGAAATGCGAGAGGCTTTAGAAGCAATTTCAAAAATATGAACATCGAACTTTAATTTAGAGTCGAAAGTGACAACCATGTTCCTGAAGTGTGTCACTGTACATAGGTACGAATTATTTAGCGTAAATTGAAAGCTAATAAGGCAAGGGATATTAGGAAATGAAAGATGGATGCACTTAAAAACATTTAATGTAAGTTGGTTATAAGAACTTTAAGATAAAATGGCACTCAAATCATCTTGAAGCAAAGCACAGTCATCGATTGACGACACTACTTTGAATATTTTGATGTCATCTGCATAAAGAAGGCAGGAGGAGTTGATGACAATGGATGGCAAGTCATTTATAAACAGAGTGAACAATAGTGGACCCAAAACGGATCCTTGAGGAACACCAGAAGATGGATGGAAGGGAGTAGAAAGACAGCCTTGAAAAGATACCTGACTGACAAGAAGTTGTGGTTTACTGAGTCGAAGGCTTTAGAGAAATCCAAATACAAGGTTTCGACTTGTAAACGGTCCTCCATGGCTTTTGAAGTAACGGTCATGAATTCTAGCAAATTCGTTAAGGTCAATCGCCGTTTGATAAAATCATGTTGTTCAGGAACGAGCAACTCATGAGTGACTGAAGAAAGGTGCAAGTATACGATTTTCTCTAGTAGTTTGGAGAAACAGGGTGATAAGGAGATAGGCCGATAGTTGGCAACGTCTGAGGTACGACCATTTTTAAAAATAGGAGTAACATAGGATCTTTTCCAACACGAAGGAAAAGAACCTGAAGATAAGCTAGAATTGAAGAGAAAGGAAGGGGGATACAAATAGAAGTAGCTAATGATTTCACAAAATGATTAGAAATACCATCGGGACCTGAACTAGCAGAGTCATCAAGTGCTAAAAAAAGCTTCATCATCTTCTGGATAGCAAGTAAAAGGGAATGAAGGCAGCGTGTTTACGATTGGGAACGAAGGGCTATTGCTGGGAGTAGCATTAAAAGTAGAAGAAAATTGAGTTCTAAAAAATTCACTAATCTCAAGAGGTGAACTTGCTAAGCAGCCGTTCAAATGAAGCGAGGATGGGAAACTGGAAGAGGATTTAAGAAAACGTATATATTTCCAACAAGGTTTTGAATGATTTGAATTTAAAGAGCCTTCAATACTTTGAAAATAAAAAGTTTCAGCGAGTTGTATCTGTTTCTCAGCTACCGACCTCAGATGACAAAAAGCTGTACGTGACTCAGGAGAACTTGAAACGTGGAAAACGTTGACGAGCTCAATCTTTAGCTTACAAGGCTCGCCTCACATCGAGACATAACCAAGGACAATCAGAAGAGTTTCTTATACTGACAAGTGGAGTCGTGTTAGAAATAGCAGCGTTTAAGAAATCATAGAAATCGTTACAGCAAGTATCCGAGTCAAGACCGCAAAAGAAGGAGGACCAATCATCAGAGCGAATTGTTTCTGAAAGTTGCTCATAATTAGTTTTATAAAAGTTATAATAGAGCCGTATCTGTTCTAACGTTTTGTCCACCCCAAAGTGTCCTCGGTCATTATGAGCTTTCTTCACAACCCTCCAGCGTACAGCTTTTGGCACGACCCATCGAAGCTCTCCCCGCACTTTCCGATATAGCCGGTTGGTTTCGAGTACGTAATCCTCCCGTAACTGCGCCAGCTGGTCGGAACACTGCTTGCCTCGAATTATCTGCGTGATATTTCGTAGAGCCTCGTCCTGTTGCTGTAATTTTGGCTGTTTAAAATCCTCTCAACAACTTCAGTGGTGTTTTCGGTAGGTGCATGAATTAAGGCATCCACATGCTACATCCTGTGGCTATCTCTGTAAATTAATTTAAAATCATACTTGGACATCTTTAGCCACTATCGTGCTATCCTTGGAGGCAGGGGCTTCTTTTGTTGCATCGTGGTAGTTGCAGAGCAATCTGTTACAATCGTAAAAGGTTTCTCTAGCACATAGACTCGAAACCTTTCCAACGATTCCACAATAGTGAGTTCTTACAGCACATACGAATGGTAATTTTTCTCTGCTTCGCTACAACAACGGCCATAGTAGCAAACCGGTTTAATCTCACCCCAAGATTCTTCCTTGAACAACACCTCGGCCAGCGCTTTGGAATTCGCATCTGTATGGATCTCATAGCGTTTCGTCTGATCGTACAAGCACAGAATGGGCTCGTTGGATACAAACGGCTAAATGCGCCTTCTTGACCAGCATCTCATAGGAAAGTTGCATTTTTTTCAGTAGGTGGGTGATTGGTCGTGTTTTTTTTTCGGCAAATTCTTCAATATACTTCTGAAAACTCCGGTTAGCCCTAAAAATCTTCGAACGTCGTTAACATTTTCGGGCGTTGGAAAATCTTTTATCGCTGCTACTTTTGTCTCCCCAGGTGCTCTACTGCTAGCATTCACTCGTCGGCCCAAAAAGTTAATCTCACTTTCCAAAAATCTGCATTTTGAACGGCGGAGAGTAATTCCGACTGCTCGAATCACTTCGAGTACCTTCCGCAGCTTTTCCACGCCGTCGGCAAAATTTTTGCTTTTGATCATTAAGTCGTCGGAAAATGTAATGAGTATTCTAGGGGGCGACATGCACTCAATTTTTTTCATTACTTCCTGGAACACAGCTGGTCCGTTTACAATTCTGAATGGCATTCTTAGGAATTCAAAATGCCCATCGTGCGTAATAAAGGCAGTACATTTTCGTGACTCTGGCTCGACTTCGATTTGGTAGTATCTGGATAGCAAGTCCAGAGTTATGAACAACTCAGCATCTGCAAGTTGTGCGAGCAGCTCATCCACTGCAGGCATCAAGGAGGGACATTTCACCGTAATGTTATTTAGTTCTTGATAGTCCACATTAGTCTATCTTTTGATTTTTTTATAAGTACCAACGAAGAAGCATACGATGATTCACTCGGCTAAATAATGTTTGCTTCCAATAATTCGTCTATAATTATAGTCCACATTCCATTTCCCAGGATATAGAATGTGTAAAGAAAATCCCTATTATCAAACTGCATCTCCGTTTTGATTTTTCCTGTAGAGCGATATTTTCCTCAACCGAAGCCAAGAAATTCTATTTCAGTCGGTTCGACTAAACCAATGGCATCAGCAACAGATCAAGCTAACAATGAAAGTGAGCTTCCTGAGTCTTGTATTGTGAATATACTTTTCCCTTGACAGTTATTTTTTTCGGTGGCAATAGCGGTCCAGAAACAATCGATAAATTTTCCTTCTTTTGTATTTGCAATACGACATTTGACTGCTGTGGTATGGATCCTCTCGATTGTTGAGCTCTGTCAAGGTACTCACTCGTTCTATTTCCCATACGATGGCAATGATCACAACGCGGATGTCCATGTGGATGCGGACATCACACTGCCAAATGACCTCGCTGACGGCAATTGAAATATGTCGGTCCGGATTCGCGCATTTCGACTGGCCTATTATTCGACACTGGTACCGACTGGTCGCGTTGCGGCACAAATTCACTACGTAATGCACCCATCTGATGCGGATCTATAGCCGGCACAACGTTCTCCTCGAAGTGGCTAATCACCAGGTGAAATTCTTGTAATTCTGCGAATTCGCTTCGCGCAAGATCATTTTGCAGTGCTGGATGACTGAGCCTCGTAGGATATACTTTATGATTGCTGCGTCTGACACTTCTCCCCATCGCCCAATTGCTGTCATTTCATAAAAGTATTCGTCCAAACTTTCCGAATTTGCACGAATCGTTCTCATCAATTTTAAATGCACTTCGGCTTCGTCAACTCGAGAAGGAAAGTCGATCACTAATTTGTTCACAAACTCTGAGAAACTTTCAAATATTTGGATTTGTTCATTGTTCCATATTTTTGCATATCCACACAGCTTTAATTGTGCAACAAACAATACCAATTTATCGTTTTAAGCGTATACTTCCTTCAACTCACAGATGCGCTTAATAAACTGTTCTGCTGTCCAGTCTCGCTTGTTCGGGTCGAAACTTGGCAACACCTCCGCAATGTCACGGACGGAGAAAAACATTCTCGTTTGTCAATATGTTGATTGTAGGAATGCCTGCTCCCTTTCTAGCAAAGTGCGTTCACGCTGTTGAAGATTTAATCACCTTGGTGCCTCATGCTCATGCATCACCTCCTCGGCTTCCTGGGGTGGGCCCGTCTCCTCCGTTCGGGTGATTTGGTCGTCATGACTACTCGCGTTCTAACTTAAATCTCGCATAATTTGAACTTCGGTCGTCTGCCTTGGAGTGCTGCTTGCTTCTGGGAAATCTCATTGTACTAACCTTTTGATTAATTCGGGTTTATTTCCCGACGTCGGCAGCCCACGCTTGTTGCACAAGTCTTGTATCTCTTTTTCGTTTTAATCGCATACATGACTGATCCCACTTCTTAACTGTCAAAATGGCAGAGTGGGTAATGAATAAAACCAATCTAGTTCAACCAATTTAGCTTATTTATTTAATTAATTTCTTTCCGTAAGCAACACACGTCTACTCTGCTTCGCTGGTGTACTCGACTGACTGCATTTAACGACTGGCATCCGTTGTTGCCAGTTGTCCAGTTTCTACAGTGTTTACAAAAGTAGTATGTTTTTTGGTTTTTAAATAAAACAAAAAAGAGTCTCTATAATATACTAAATGATTTTTCATGGAAAACCTTGTAACGCATAAAAGTTATTTAAATACTGGACTGATTTCCGGTTGTTGCCCATTGGCGTGTTGAGAACTTTTTTCTGGGGTGGGCCTGATCCCTAAAGTCCGGTGGCTGATGAAGCCGAGTTAACAACTAATGTGAATAAGTGAGCTCAAATAACATCATAATATAAAATAGCTTCATACTTCTTATGTACCTTCGTTATCACTATGATGTTCAGAAACAATGTATACGTAGTATAGTAGTAGTTATATGACAGTGATCGTATGCACTAAAAGTTAGTTTAACTTCAAGTTTTGTAAAAGATCTTCCGAATACCGCATAATAAAATATTTTTTTAAATGTTTTGTAAATCGTGTTTATTTTGATTGATTAATTACAAGAGTAAATTCTTTAAACCAACTTTAATTTACATTTCTTTTCTTCAAAAATCGTTACAACTTTCCCTGGCATGACGTTTTCCTTGACATATTTATTTTCTATATGAAGAATAGTAGTGCTTGAGAGCCTATCCTCTCCCATAGTAGATCTTAGCCAAGTCTTAACTCTCCGCATTGCTGAAAAGCTCTGCTGACATCTGATCGAGCTGACTGCAATGACAATTGTAGCTTGGATCAGATTAAAGAGGTTTAGGCAAAGTTCTTGTTGTATGTGTTCCCTTAGAACATCCATTGTATTGATAAGTCTACAAAGTACTGAGCCTTTTTTGTCATTTTTCAATTGAGTATTTCTTTTATTTAAAATGAAATTTATTACAGTATATATTGTCTATTATTATCTATAGCCTTTTGCCATTTTTTGGGTAGAGCTATTATTCCTTCTGTATAGAATTTCTGTAGTTTATCGGCGAAAAACTTGGCCAACTGATTTTAAGAGTCCCTTTTTGAAGTGAATTTCTTTTCATTAAGGAAGTTTTTCGGAAACCGAAACAAATGGTAGTCTGATGGTGCAAGATCGCCAAAGTCTGTCAATTTTTGTCGTAGATGCATCAAAACTCCCCAGCCAAGCTCTGTCAATTTTTGCTGGGTCATCAAAAATGTATGTGGTTTGGCATTGTCATGATGGAAGACAATTTTTCAATTCTGGCCGGTTTTTTTGAAATGCTTGTTGCAATCTGGTTAATTGCTGAGTACAGAGTCAAATTGAGTGTTTGGCCAGTTTCGAGCACCTCGTGGTAAACAATTCCAATCCCACCATACACACAGCATAACCCTATTTGGTGTCAATTCTGGCTTTGAAGTCGTTTGTGGTGCTTCACCTTTTTTTGACCGTGATCTGTTTCAAACGACATTCTCGTATCTTACCCATTTTACATCACCCGTAATGATTTGCCTCAAAAATGGATCGATTTCGTTGCGTTTTATAAACATTTCGCAAATGGAAATTCGGTCGATCAAATTGTTTTGTGTTAATTCATGCGGCACCCAAACGTCGAGCTTCTTTGTGTATCCTCCCTTACGTAAATGGTTCAAAACTATTTGGTGATGGATATTCAGTTCCTTAGCAATGTCATGGCTGCTTATGTGTCGGTCTTATTCAATGTTTCGTAAGATTTCATCGACTTTTTCAGTGATTGGTTGACCTGAGCGAGGTGCATCTTTGACATCTAAATATCCAGAATGAAAGTGAGCGAACCATTTTTCGGATTTGGCTTTTGATAAAATATCTTGACCGAAGACACCACAATTTTTTTCATGAGCCTGCGATACGTTTTAATCTCGATTGTAGTGATATTGTAAAATAGAACGAATTTTTTCAGAAATTTCACTCATTTCTAAATCTGACAAGAATGCTGAAATACGAAACTGCCCATTTGATTTGATTTGATTTATTTTTCACTTGTCCTATCAATTTATGTTTCCAATGTTTTCAAATATATCACGAAAAAGTATTACTTCGCTATCAATCAATATTGCCTTCAATTTGTACTCTTGCACTTATGACAGATTTTATTATCGTCATTTTACTATTACTCTGTCCTCCATTCATTCCGTTCAGCTTTATAAAGGGTTTCTAGTTATTGAATCCATTTCTCGTATATTGGCAAATGTTCTGACGAGAACTACCTGGAATATTCGAGCCAACTGTTCATCTGCGAAACCGGTCCTCTATATCTTCTCGAGCGTGGAGCTAGTAAAACCTTCCCCGCAATTTCGCTAGGGTCTTGTTGACACCAAGGTGGCCTCCCGAGGATCCTTTGTGCATTTTCTTAACCACATCGTGGATTTGGCTTTTGGGAAGTATAGTTTGTATCCTATAGGAGCTGTCCTCCACCGTTTCCCAACTACCCTTCTTGATACAAAAACGAGTGCTACCATCAGTTTTCTTTACTGGAACTACTGGCGGAACTGACAGAAGGCTCGATAACATCTTGTTTTTGCATGTCCGAGATCAGTGCGCTCACTTCTCTTTGTTTGGCTATAGGAAGATGTCTCCACCCTTGCCGAATCGGCTTAGCTCCCTGTGTATCTATGACGTGACTTACCATACTCGTTCGTCCTGGGTCATCCGGACTTATTGAGAAGATGTTACTGTACTTGATGACTAAATAAGAAGCTTGCTAGAAAAGCTGCACTGACAATTTGGTCCGCTTCAATATTGCAGACGTGAGTTCCCTGGCTTTCTTTGGGTCTTGCCTCTCGTTTCAATGATGGTCGAGAGTAGCTTCTGATGGTGGAAACAAGCTGGCAGCTGCTGATGACTTCTCCGGCTTTGCTGCTTGTGGTTGAATCTGCAGTGTTAAGGACTCTAACCAGCACGCATCCGTTCCTTATATATCTTGCAAGGCTTTGTCTTGCAATCAAACAACGCAATGCCAACGTTTTCTTTGGCTCTATCAGATAAGATTGGTGGTCTCCAGAATCACCATCAAGCTTGGCCCATACAATGCTCTCGGAAGATTTCGATACATCAGTGTCAGCACATACTACCACATCTATCTTGGGCATTTGGACGCTGGGATCCTGCATCAATACTTCGACATTTCGCCATTTCAATGCCTGCTTGCCCGAATCCAACATAATTCCATGTGGTCGCAGAAAATCTATTCCAGAAAATTACGTCGGAACGCAAAGTGTCCCAACTGTATCTGGAGGTTGACCTCTCCATAAATAAGCGCAGTTTCGCTAATAGCTGTCTGTAGTGAGAAAATCCTACCCTTGTGAAGTAGTTGTTGCCTGACTAGGTCTGGTCGGATAATCGATCGGGCTGCACTAGTGTAGATTATTATGGTGTTATGCTCTCAGTCAACTTGACCCAGAAGGCATAAGTCTGCTTCTTTCCGATGTACTCTTGACACAGTGATGGTGGTGCTGAGGACGTCGATCCTCCTAGCCATCTTCTGCTCCACAAAGTTCACTCCCTCAGTTTGAAGGGCTCCTATTCTGGATTCCTGACTCGGTCTGGATCTCCTCCACTCTGAACAATAGCTCGGTTTTCTTCGCTTCTAACAGTTTCTTTGCAGGTGCCCCTTCTCACCGCAATTCCAGTATTTAGGCGCACCATTTACTTGCAGCTGTTATTCAATTTTGTGCCTGAAGACGCAATTTCGTTTTGATATTCCCAAAATTTTTAGAAATAAAATATTTCGACTTTTTCTGTCAATTATTCAAACTAGTTAAGCAAAAACAAAATAGGGGCTGTTTTAGGTGATTTCTGTTCTGACCAAAGTAAAGTTCCGATTTGTACCGAAATTGGTACAAAGATCCATTTAAGTGTATGATAAAGCACACAATAAAAAATCCAATGTCGAACCATCAGAAAGAAAATGACGGTCACTCAAAAGTGAAAAAAGTGGAACAATAAAAAAACACTTCAGTGTCGGGTCAGAATATAAAAATAGCGGAAGGCAAAGTTCAAAATTTGAAAACTTCGTAAGGCTGTAATTTATATTTGATTTTTATGAAACGTAAAATGAAGGTAGACTTTGATGAGACCTTGTACTCAAATGTATTAGAACTAAATTCAATTTCTATAAACGCTGTAGATTTCATCAGTAGTGATGTTTGCATTGCAGTCTAAAAGCGATATTTTAACAAGTATACGAGGTGTAATGAGACTAATTTTATTGCTGCACTTGTGTTAAACCTGAAACCTTGAAATTCTGTGCTCCTTCCCCGGCTTCTTTCTCTTCTCCATAGATATATTTACTATCGCTCCAGCTTGTTTAGTTTGCCTGCTATGTCGTGTTGAGTAGACGTGTGTTGATGGTGCTCGTCACGAATATGGAGAAACGAAATCAAG
Organism: Odontomyia ornata; assembly: GCA_963969285.1. Taxonomy (NCBI): domain Eukaryota; kingdom Metazoa; phylum Arthropoda; class Insecta; order Diptera; family Stratiomyidae; genus Odontomyia; species Odontomyia ornata. The sequence goes on along the minus strand of OZ017742.1, from coordinate 55,549,718 downwards.
AGCAACGCGTCACGATAAAATTTTGCCCCAGATTGAAGAAACAGCTTCGAAAACGTACGCTAAAATTGTAAAAGTGCATGGTGACAGTGCTGTTAGCCGTGCCCAGGTGTTTCGATGGCATAAAGAGTTTCAGGAGAGGCATAAAAGCGGGGAAGGAGAGGCATGAAAACGTGGAAGATGAGGCCTGGAGCGGGAGACCAGTCGAGGTGTGGACTGACGCAAATGCATAGCGTTTACGTGTCCTAATCCATGAAGATGAGGCCTGGAGCGGGAGACCAGTCGAGGTGTGGACTGACGCAAATGCATAGCGTTTACGTGTCCTAATCCATGAAGATCGGCGTTTAACATCTCGAATGTTGGCCTCGGAACTGGGTATGAGCCGTGAAACGGTCAGACAAATTTTAACCGACAATTTTGGGATTAAAAAGTTGTGGGCGAGGATGGTTCCAAAGAACCTTTCTGAGAGACCTCAGTGTGTCCCAGTATTTGGCCTCTAAAGGGGTCGCATTGTTGCAACAGCCGCCTTATTCGCCCGATATGTCACTCTGACTTTTTTTGTTCTCTGGAACAAAGTCGGTGGTCAAAGGAACTCATTTTGAGTCGATCCAGGCGGCCGTGATGAGGGTACTCGCGGACATCCCAGTCGAGCTTTCCAGGAATATTACGAGGCATGGAAAATGCCCTGAAATCGTTGTATAGCTGCCCAAAAGGACTACTTTGATCGGGATGGCAGCGTTGTAGAATAATTTTTAAATATACGGTTTTCATGGAATCAGTCTCATTCCTTAATTGGCACACCTCGTAAAATAATGTATTCGAGAAACTGCGTATTCATAGATTTGAAATGATAAAATTTGCAACTAAAAAGGGTGAAACAAAAGACTTTTAGAAAAAACAGGAAACCGACTTCAAAATGCCCTAAAAAGGATGAAATAAATTTTATGAAAGCGGTGCCAAATCAATTCTCATATTTCAACATAAAAAATTTCAACATACTATGTATGTTTGTATGTACCATCACAAAAGAAACGGGGAAAAACTGAGTTGGCACCACTTCCATAACATTTATTTTATCTTTTTTAGTGCATTTCGAAGTCGGTTTCCTGTTTTTTTTTCTCTAAAAGTATATTTCATTTTTAATGCCCTTGGCGTTAATTTTATCCATAACATTCTCTTCCGAATTTTCCCAATTTCATTTCACACATCCACAAAACTCTCCCTATTTCTAACCCGTCACTCATTTCCCTCATAATTGGAATTAATAACATCCATTCCCCAAAAATTGCGTTAACACGTCACACAAATTGAATTTAGTCACTCCATTCATAACTTTCTAGTCGTCCGCTGGACATTTCACAAAATGCATCAGACTTTGCACAGCCATAAATAAAATCTTTGTTAGGGACTAGCAAAATGAATGTTTGCGTATCTGTTATCCTTACTGTTGATCTATGTATTCATATCCACATTCGAGATGTAGGTGGATGAGGGTGTGTGTGTGCAAGTATATTCGAAAAGTTATACCAAATGGAAATATATTGAAGTTTGAATACGGAGTTGAATAATGTTCAGCTTTTTTTTTCGTTTTAGCAAAATTCGTTGAAAACGTGGCGAAAATAAATGGTTTGAGAGCATTTGCCATAAACGAATAGTGTTCATTAAATTTGAAACTTTTACGGATTTTTTTGATTAGATATTGACTTTCAAAATGGAAATTCACTTATGATAACTCAATAAAATGTGGAATAGACGGAAATTGAAGAGAGAGCAATCTCTTGCCTACGACAGAAATTCTGATTAAATTCATTTGGAGTTATTCCTAGTTTCAAACGAATTCCTCGTAATTTACCCAGGTGTGAAAATGATATTTAATCCACTTGTTATGGATATAAAGGGTGTTATTTTAGAGGTATAGAATCTTAAGTTGGCAATACTTTTAATACTACTCATGCGTTTTATGGTTAAGTTGGTTTGGCATTTTATCATGAATAGGTTGACGACTGAGCAATGTCTGCGAATTGTATAAATTTATTTCGAAAAAAAGGGTGCTGTTGGAGAAACTCGTCGTGCACTCCGTCAATTTTATGGCCGACATAATCGCCCATCAGAACAATTCATGCGGTTAACCATGTTTCGTTTTTGTACCACGTTTACTCTCACTGATAATACGCATCCATGCACCCGTCATACAGTGCGTGATGAAGAAACCATAGCAGCTGTAGAGCGTCATATTGATGAAGACCCAAATAAGTCCATTCGACATCTTGCTTAACAATTACATCTGTGTCCATCCGCATCATGGAAGATTTTACGGCAGGTTCTTAAATTGCGGGCTTATAAAACCTAACTCAAGTAGGAGTTGAAGCCAAATCTTCGGGTACGGCGTAGATTCGGTGATTGGGCCCAAGAACAAATTGTTGCAGATCCCGAATTTCTTAAGAAAGTTTTGTTTAGCAATGAGGCTCATTTCTAGTTTAATGACCACGTCAATGAACATAACTGTTACATATGTAGTCATAAACAACCACAAACGGCTGTCCAAATACCGTTACATCTGGAGAAAGTCACTATTTGTTGCAATTTATGACCCGGGAGAATGATTGGTCCATAAGTCTTCAAAAATTCTGCTGAGAATAATATTACAGTCAATGGTGATCACCATAGAGCCATGACTAACGACTTTTTCGTTCCAGAGTTGACTGACCATAATGCAGGAGACGTCTGGTTCCAACAGGATGGTGCAACATGTCATACAACAACCATCGACTTATTAAAAGAAGCATTTGATGAGCGCATAATATCTCGTTTTGGACTTGTGAACTAGGCTCTAACAGCTTGTGATTTAACACCGCTTTAACGACGATTTCTTGTGGAGATACGTCAAATCATTCATCTACGCCAAGGTCAAGACGCTTGACCATTTTTGAAGCAACACTACCCGTAAGATACGGCGCCTACTATTGGTTAGAGAAGTCGATGATTGGACCTCTCATTCGGACTTCCTCCGCAACAGTTGTGGCGCTCACATGCCCAAAATCATATTGAAATAAAAATGCCAAGAAATTATCTTTCAAATAAATCCAATTTCACGGGAATCAAACTAATTAATCACTATTTGATTTTATTTCAAAGTTCTATACCTCTAAAAAACACCCTTTATCTTTCTTCATAAGATTTATTTTTATTTTTTTTTTATACCACCCGTCAGTTGAACGTCTCTAGTTTAAGTCTCGTTGACGCCAATGTGATTTAGTTCGAGTGATTCTTGAAACGGACTATAAGCCCGTTTCCTGTGCTGTTTTAAAAATCAGAACACATCACAATTGGGTGAACGGTCACATGGTCAAAGCGTGGTACTAACCATATTACCTTATGGAGTGCCAATATATTCGATCAGGATAATGAGATACTCTAGCTACGAGTATCATTAAGCGAAGTCCCAAAAGGGGTTGTCGTGCTAAAGCAAAAAAATGTGAGTATCAATAAGTCAAGAAAAACCACTGAAAAATATATTTGCTGCCGAAAAGCGGGAATTTTTTTTTTATATTCAGAGGGTTACTAATATGTCCTACTATTCTTCGCATATTAACAAAATTTACCACAAATTGAATTGAGTTTTTAAAAATAATAGGAAGTAGCACACCTTATTTTATTATTAATGCAAAATTTCAGTCATGAATAATATAATGAAATTCAAAGATATTTGTAGGATGTAAGGGGCCATACATTACTTGTAGAAGAACGTAGCGTTTTTATGACATAATACACATCGCAATTGTTCATTCTTGTACCTTATTATGAGACCGATGCTCTCAAGCGTGATGTTTCTTGAAAATTGTGTGATGTACAAGCTGTGACAATTATGTAATGAGACTGATTTCATTGCCGCGCTTGTGGAAAACCTGCCACTTTGAAATTCCCTTTCTCTTCCCAGGCATTTTTCCTCTCTTAATTGATATATTCACAATTGCTCTAGCTTGCTTAGTGCGCCTGCTGTGCCGTGTTGAGTAGATGTGTGTTGGTGGTGCTCGTCACAAAACTGGAGAAATAAAATCAAGAGCAACGCACCGCGATAAAATTTTGCGCCAGATTGGGCAAAAAAGCTTCGACAACGTACGCCAAAATTGAAAAAGTGCATGGTGATAGTGCTCTCAGTTGTGCCCAGGTGTTTCGATGGCATAAAGAGTTTAAGGAGGGGGTGTGAAAGCGTGGAATACGAGGCGCGGAGTGGGCGACCAGTCGAGATGTGGACTGACATGAATGCGCAACGTGTGGGTGCCTTTGTCCGTGAATATCGGCATTTAACAGTTCAAATATTGGCCTTGGACTGGGTATGAGCCACCAAACAATCAGACAAATTTGAACCAACGATTTTGGGAAGAAAATATTTTGAACAAAATCGGTGGTCAAAGGAACCCAGATGGCATGGTGAAGACTAATTTGACATGCAAACGCATATTGTAGCGGAAAAGTGCAAGGAAGTCATGAGTTTGGAGTGGTTTCCATTATTGACTGCACATTTAAACAAATGATCACCAACTTCAAGCTCATTTACGAAAGGTTCTGTGCAATTCGTATCAAAACCAAACTGTTTTAATGTCTCGTTGGTCAGCTATCACGCGTCCACAAAAGAGAAGAAAGAGATAATTAAGGACAAATTTTACAGCGCCCTGGTACACACTGTCGATACATTGCCGCCAACCGACATAAAAATTGTTCTGAGTGACTTCAATCAAGGAGCAACCGGAGGACAAAGCCTCCATGCAGAGACCAGCGGTAACGGATAGCGGCTGGTAGACTTTACTAATGGTAAAGGCTTCAATGCATGCTCGACATGCTTTCCGCATCAAGATATCTATGAGAGAACATGGGAATACTCAAGCGCTCACGCATTCAAGCAGATCGACCATATTCTCATACAAAAACGAGCCTCCACTAGCATTCTCGACACGCGCTAGTTCCACGGTGCTGTCTATGATTCGGCCCACAACCTTATTAGGATCTAGCTCCGATACTGCATCTCCAAAAGCTGTAAGCAAGGAGCATTAGTTACTCCAAGGTGTCAGATACATAAGCTAAATGATAGCTCAATAACATACTTTCCAGTGCTGGGAAATCGCATCAACATGTGCCCATAGGCCAGAAAAAGTAGTGATGATATTAAAACTATGTGGAAGACAGTAAGAGAAGCAGCCGAGGAGGTCTAAGGGTACCAGTCATAGAAATGTAGGAACGACTAGTACGACGATGAGTGCGAGAAAGCGATTAAAAAAGGTAACAGACACATAGAGAATACATCTAGCGACCAGTTTGGGATAAAGAAGGACAATATAAAAGCCTTCGACGTCAAGCGAAAAAAATTTACCGAAAAAAGAAACGACCAGCCAGCAACACCTAGATCCAACAAATAAACGAAAACATGACCCTGCGTAAGGTCAAACCAGCAAATGCCCCCATTTAATAACTTAAAGATGGCTTCAATCCACAAATAAGTCTTTGCAAAGTGCACAAGGTGCAATCATAGGCAATCCAGTCGAAGCTAAAACAGATGGCTACAATATTTCTAGAAACTATTAACAGCCTTCCCCAACAACGACTGAAGCTGAGAAGATTCCAGAAGCAGAGCGAGAATTTCTAGTCTCATCATCAACTAGAGACGAGGTACAGGCATCAGTATGGGACACTTGAAAAAATAGGGCTTCTGGAATAGATGAAATACCAGCAGAATTGCTTCAGAGTGGAGGTCGTCATCTTAATAACCTTCTGCATCAACTAGAATGCAGAATATGACAAGAGGAGCAGTTACCAGAGGACTGGTGGAAAAGGTGGAAAAATTATACAAGCATCTCTCTAGTGTGCACGTCTTGAAAAGTGCTCTCCACAATCATAGAATGAAAATTGAAGCCGTACCATGAAAGTATTACAGGAGAGTATCAGAGACGCTTCATATATTTCTAGCATAACAGGTGCTCAAAAAGTGCTGGGAATATAATATCGATAAGCAACAACATTTTGTAGACTTCAAGCAACCATACGACAGTTTCGACAGAAATGCGCTGTACAAAATAATGCTTGACTTTGGCATGTTAACAAAACTAGTCTACATGGGAAAGCTCACGATGCTAAATATAGGTTTCAGAGTCAAGGTAAACGGTGAAATAACGGACAGCTACAAAATGCCTTTTACTCTGTATTTTCCATTCTAATGTCAGGAGTTGTGCAAAGGCAAAATAAGCTCCATATTTGCAAAACTCTAGTGAATCCTGTGCTGATATATGAAAGTAATATATGGACGCCGTTGATGGAATCCAAAAAGGCAGTAGATATATTTGAACAGAACGTGCTCCAGAAAATCTATGGCCTAGTGAAACAAGGAACAGTGTGGGGTCGAGTGCATGATCTATTTGATGATCTACCTGTTTTCTCCTGCGTAAAGAAACGTAAAAAGCAATAGGTGGGCCATGTAGAAAGAATGGTAGAACACTGGCTACCCAAAAGTACATTAGCGATTAGTGCAATAGCAATAAACAATTAACTTCCACAGCCACCTGGTGTTGGATAACCTGCCAGATGTCATAGACTACTATCTTTCGATTTGTATTATTTTCGATGCTAGGAAGTGCGATCGTAGGATCTGTAAACAAGTTCTTCGCAGTGGTCAAAGTTACAGCAGGATCCTTCAGAGTAGCAAAATAGCATGCAGTCCAGCATTTACTCAGAAAAAGAAGCCTTGTTTCTGGTGAGGTATCACCAACACCAGCAGTGTTCTTTGCTCTGTTCGTAATAAAGATAAACTGAGACGTACCTTTTAGTTGCTCCACATAGGAGAAGAATCTATCGATAGATAGTTTTTAACCAACTCAGAGTTTTTTTACTGCGTCATATTATATTTTTTTAATCCGTGAGAACTTTTTACGAATCGAACTAGGTTAGCAAGAAAGGAGTACATCACAGTATTTTGTGTGCCCCCTTGAACCGGTGTTTTAGTATTGACAGGAGGCACACATAGAAATCAACGATGTGTGAAGTGCAGATCACACGAGCATTGCACAACGATAAAAGAGCGATGGAAAGTGTGGTAGAGAATGGAGGTACTTAAAAAAAAAATGGTTGCTACCGAGTTCGTTTTGCGAGTTGCACATCTAACTACCAACCTTCATACACTTCACGTTGATGATTCTTCGGCTTAGGACTTCGGACCCGGTTTTACCATCGGAAACGTTCGTGGAAGGCGCCACTTGTTTATTCCTTGGTTCAAAGTAGCCATCAAGCGAGAAACGCAGCCGCCGAAATACCCTTCACAAAGCTTAAATTCGTTGTTTTTTCACTCATCTAGCGGAGCTTTCTCAATAGGAACTACCCGCTCCGCTTTCACTGTTTTTTTGGTCCTACATCAAACCACAATCTCACTAAACAAAACTACTATCTCACTGAATCTAGCGAAAAATTTCACGTTAAATACTCCTGTAACCCTTTCGTGACAGCTAAGGGTAATTTTACCAGTCTTAAAGGACAGGGCGATCAATTCGTACTCTTTTCCATGTATGATTCACTCGACAAAAAATGTATAAAAAAACTCCTGTTACATTACTCAGGATACGAACCAAATGTACAATCCACACAAAGAATAATCACGCTCAAATGCCCAAAATTATGTTTTAAAAAAGTAAATCGCAAAATATAATTCACTGCTTCATCATAATACAATTAAAAAATAAATCCACTATACCTTACCTTACTTCTATTTTCCTGATTGGGGCCCCCCGAATAAAGTTATCTGCTCCAGCGCATCACTCGTCAAACTTGCAGATCCAATCTTATACGTCGCTCGGGCGTGATGAAATTCCACTCAATTGCCTACAATTTCTCGGTTGAGCTCCTAGATATGATACTCGTCCTTGATACTTTTCTTTGTCGTACTGTTAGGAGATAAGAATATCCCGAATGGATTATCCAACCATACATGCCGACTCCGGCCGGGGGCGTTTTGGGTCACGGGTCGCTGCATCGTAGACGGGCGTGGGTGCCACTCGTCTACCCGCGAATTTGTCCCCCGAGCCTCGAAACAAGCTTGGCTCGCACCGGGGTCTTCGCTTTCAGGGAAAACTATCACGATCACTGCCTTTATATGAGTACCAATCTAGAAAAGGAGGACAAACCAACCAAAAAACTCCCGCAACTCTCCCGTAATCTATCTACCCTAAGTTTTAATTGTCGACAAATTAAATTCACCATAGCTGGAGTTCAAAACCAAGCAAAAGGCCTAAATCTACCCCAGCACTTGCGAAATGTTTACGCAGAAGATGGGCGCCTTAAAATGTTCACACTCACTACCGAGCCAAGTCTCACAACGTGCTCTTGACTAAAAGAAAAGAAATACAAGTAAACACGGGTCACTGAACGTACAAGTATAATTATTACTCATAAAAGATGATTCTCATTTAAAACAATATTCAATGAAATTCTTTCTTAACTCTATCAGTATATTTACTTAACCTCTATTAGCGTGCTCGTCGACGGCGACCCCCGGTAAATTTTCCGCTACAATTGTGTCCCGTTGATCAACTCCCTCTAGCAGCGTACATTCCTATAAAAATCACCGCCAATTCGTCGAGGCGTGTCCTTGTCGACCCGATGTTTTGTTTTTCTTCCTGGGAGAATTTCAGTTGAAATCGATTCGGAGACATAGCCACGTTCTTCCCTTGTTCAAGAATGATACCCAGCGATTTTTTTCTTGATTGTTGAAGCGAATTTCGCACTCGGGTTTCAAAACATGAAAAGAAGCCTCGCCTTGGATGGGATTTTTCGCCCCATTAAAGAAACCCTTCATTGAAGTTGGCCGCAATTTCTTGGAATCGTGGATTCTAGTACCACCATTGACCCTTTGGACCTTCAGCTACCCGTGGCTCCAACCTTCTTGCTGCAAGCTTTTCCATGTGTTTTTATTTAGTTGCTTTGTTTTCAATCGTGGTAGCCATACCTGATGGACATATCAAGTGTCTTCCGTTTGTTTCTGTTTATTTCGTTCGTTTGTCTTTCATTGCCGGCCGCTCTGAGTTGATGATATTGAATGTGGGAAGAAGTAAGCTTGCTACGTATTTATCCATTTTTATGGCAACAAATAAACGTCGGAGTTATGTCGTCTTTGTGGGGCATTGAATAATTCTATCAATGCCAGAGCCTGTGTAGCAGATGTTACCGAAACAACGAACGATGGCACACTTGAGCCCGGTAAATTCACCAATCGTCCTTCAGCTAACAAGATGACTCTTCAACCAACCGGCCAACTAATGTGTCCTACTTTCGATGGAAATTTTTCCCACATCGTTTTCAGTATTCGAGTGTCCCATGTTGCAAACTTTACACCCATTCTTCATTTTGTCCATATGATCACGAATTACAACTTTTTTATTACCGGTGGCGGTAACAACAAAGTCTACATTTCTCAACACCCTTAAAACTCATGTCATCGATTTTTCATTAACTTCCGTGGGACAGACATTATATAGATCCATCAAATTACATCAACAAGATTGTCAAGACGTACATACAAATTATGTAACTTGTGAGTGTACTGAAATAACCTTTGCTGATAAAACTAGATATCTAGGAATAATCATTGATAAAAATCTTAAATGGAATTGACATATTGATTATATCAACACAAAGCTAAGACGTTCTTTATATCTCTTCATTTCATTACGTGATTTTCTGACAGTATCCCAAATAAAGTTAATCTATTATGCGTTAGTTCAATCCGTTATCCAATATTGCATTGCTGTTTCGAGGGGTACATTCAGCACTCACACGGAAAATTTGAGTGTAACTCAAAAGGCAATTCTGAAAACTATATTTAAATTACAAAGGATATTTCCCTCCTCTTCCTTGTTTAACTTAGCTAGTGTTCTTGACATAAAAAAATTGTACATTAAATCAGCAACATATTATACATTTAAATCACAGAGATCACCACTCGCTAATAATAATTACAAAACAAGGTACAATAATAATACGATGAATGTCCCCTACTGTAACAAAGCTCAAACACAAAAATATGTACAATACATAGGCCCTAGAAGTTCCAATTTGCTACCGGACTTCATTAGATGTGCTAATTCATCAAAATCCTTTAAATTTTACAAAAAAATGGCTTTCAGGATTGACTGGTAAAGAATTTTTTAGAATTTTCAATTTTATTAATTAATTAATTTAGATTTAACAATATTTTCGAATAAATAGTATAAGTAAAATGAGTATGTTCATGTAATTTTAGAAGTAGTAAGACAAACGATCTTAACTCAACTCCTTTCTCAATCTCTGCTTATAAGGAGTTGCTGAGCTTATATACTTTTTATATTATGCTTGTTATGTCAATTTGTAAAGCTTTGTAAGTTAATAATAATAATAATAATTTCGAATAACTTCATAAAGTTTCGCCACACGAAAACCATCCATGCTGGCCTGAAGAGCGCAGATAGGGTCAATTCCAGTAATATACACGGAGCATCCCAATCCTTCCAATGCTTGTGTGCATCCTTTTCTATCTTCACCATATCCACAAATGACTACTTGCTTCCCACCAAACATAACGTCTGTTGAACGCTTTAAACTATCAATTGTAGACTCTTTGCAGCTATACAAACTATCAAATTTTGTTTTAGAGACGAAATCACTTGCATTCATTGCTGGGACTGTAAACTTTCCAGATTTTGATAGCTGGTACAGTCTATGTACCCCAGTAACACTATCCTCTACCATGCCTTTAACCATTTTCAACATGGCTGGATATTTCTTCAACATTATCTGTGTTGCATTGCCTCCATCATCCAAAATCATATTTGGTTGCCAATTTTCAGCATTTACACATTTATCGATGCACCATCAAAAATTTTTTTTGATCTCACCATGCCATGCGAATATTGGATAACCTGCTTCAGCCAATACCGCAGCAACTTCATTCTGTGTCGAGTATATATTACAGGCCGCACATCCAATCGTTGCACCTAATTCAACCAAAGTCTCGATTAAAACTGCAGTATTTGCATTGATATGTGTACGTACATCCAACGATTTGTGCATTTTTCAACGGTTTGTCTCGGGAGGCACGCTTTCGCAGAGCCATTATTCCAGGCATTTCTTGTTCAGCTATCGTCTTAAATTACATACTATATTAACCATTGGTGTTATTGATGATTACATCATATTTATATTTGCAAAGTTTTCAAAAGTAACATGGCTCGGGTGATTCTATCATTTTTTTCGTACAACTTGTGAACTTATTGCAGAGGCAAGTGCTGAGGTTTGGAAGGAACTTGTTCATGATAGTACTGTAGATCCTCTACTGTGGATCTTCGTCCACCAAAAGAGCGCTGTCCTTTGTCCGCAGGTTCCTCGACAGCTCGGTTCAAACTGATGAGCCGTTAATTTTCCTCCTCGAGGAACTGGCGCATCTACGTCCCACATTCACTTCATTAGATTTCACTGTCGTTGGTTGTCCGATGAATCATCATTCATAAATGTCAATTCGCGCAGCGTTCACACTTCGGGAGTGCAACTAAAGAATTTTTCATCTCGATTGGACAACTTTGTCGCAAAATTTCAGTAGTATAGAGCGTGGCTTAACACAATAGATTTTAGTCTGATTTGGCGAATGAAATGGTTTAACGCTAGCTATTGACAGTGAGTTGAAAAAGATAAAGACAGATGAATTTTCTCGTAGTTGTTTAGGGCTGTTTCAAAATTATACTTTTTAATACTTAGTTTAACTGCCGGTAGGAAATATATATCTGCAGATCTGGAGATTTTAACATTTCTTGAAAAAGCTACACAAACCGTTGTGTGTTTTGTGATAACATTTTTGTTTTCATCCAAAAGGTAGTCTGTAGACATTTCAAGATTAGGATCGATTCATGTTTCAGCTACCCTGCTAGTAATACGTAAATTAACTTAGGGTTTTGGAATAACCAAACATAAGTCTCATTGGCTCCAGTAGCTGTAAAGCGTATTTGTTGTCGTCTTGGATTATTAGGATCCAAAAGTAAGAGGACCCTTGTAGTGGTAAGTGTCAGCCTTTTATTGATTTTAAGTTCGGCCTTTGCAGTTAGTTATCGAGTGTTCCAATAACAGGTGTAGTACTATGTTTCACAGTTTCATCATAAATTCTACCACCATTTGACTTTTCTTTAGGACTAAAAACAAAGACTCCTCAAATGATGGCTCTACATAATATCACGGCCCAAGACGTATTTTCTGGTCATCATGTGTATATAAGTCGATCGCGATTTCATGTTTTTCCCCCTCTATTGTAACCCAGTTGTTTTGAGGCAGCAAACTTATAGAGATTTTGTTGGCTATAGAGACAGTGATTGTAGCCCGTGGGGCAGATGATTTGCTTGAATCGCTATTAGCAGTAAATCCATCATTGATTCGAACGTTCCGATCACGGAATACCACCACCGTTCATCCTAATCGTAATTTTGTCGCACTGTTTCCATAAATATCAACAACGCTATCGTCTTCTACTTCCAAGTAGTATTGACTATTCAATGTAACTTAATGTAGCTTGCCCTGTTTTAAATTTAGTATTCTGAAATCAACTGTGTCACCAGCTAGTACGTGAGCATCTGTTGGATCCAAAATAATGTTTGCCAACACCATAATGTTCACTTCAATTGTGGGTACATGAGCATATCCTGGGTAAGGCATTCGATCTGAGACCTTACCTATTCTTGCAATGTGAAAATAATTTTGCCTATTAAATCATCCAGGCATCCTTGACGAGTGTCCACTACATGGGAGAAATGAAACGGGCGACTCATCCAAATCCTGAATAATGAATTTCTTCCCCAACGACAAAGTCTCATCAAGGTAGAGGAGGAACTGTTTCGTTGCAGGATCGTACTCCACCAGAACTCTTCGATTTTGCTATTCCAACTTAAAATATTTCCCCGCTTTGTTACTCGATTTTATTTAAGTATTTTTTTTTTACTTGTTTCATGTATTTATTGTTTTTTTTTTTACTTTAACATTCACAACCTTGCCTCGGGCGGCATTTTAATGACTGCATGGGAGAGTGTAAAGTGTTTACGTGACAACCTCTAGAAATACTTTAAAGTTTGGCGGTCTACTAGCAGCAACAGTGGAAATAATTTTGCCGAAGGAGGCCTTAAATTTCTGGTAAATGTGGGCAAATCTGCAGACTATGTTCTTTACATCCGCCAACTCGGTATCCGGGTTATTTTTGAAGAGAGCTTTACTTGGCCCTTTTGCTGTGAGCAATTTGGTCCTATACAAAGCATATGAGGAGAAATGAAAGTCATATTTTGTAGCGTGTTATGAAATTGGTAGGTGTTGCCTCTCTTGTATTCTCTCTGTACCGTAACGTTGAAAATGATAGTGAATCGGGCGCTTTTTAAACGTCAGTATGAGTTAATTTCAGTTCACTATCTCAAATAGGCTAGCAATGACCAATCGAAATTGAGTTCATTAGCAAAGTCAACCTAAAGGCTTACACACTTTGCTACAAATTGTGCTCTCTCTTTTGGAGGGTATCGTTAGGAAGTCGTCTTGCGTATAACCCCTCCATTACTTATTATTCAGTGGTCTTCTCTATATCTTACAAATCTACGAACACTATGAACGCAAGGATAGTGTTTATGCTTAGATTTAACACAAGAGTGTTTTAAAATTAAAATAAAATATGCCATATTCATTCAAAAATAAAAAAATAAAATGGTCAACAACAATGGTCAGTGAATGTCATTGTGCAAATGACAGCTTACTCGAGTTGACGAATTATAACCTATGATATACATGTTTCAATACTTAATACCTTTGAGAATTTTCTAATCAAATGTTATGAAAGTCTACCCTTCTATCTGGTATCAATTTTTATTATCAAGTATTCTACGTCTTAATATCGTCTCCAATATTTACCGTTATCACCATATAAGGCAATCTATAGCCTGACAGTGGATAAATAACAATTTATGTATTTGTCCATCGAGGGTGAACACTTTGTGAGAATAATTGCAATCGTTACATTGAATTCCTTGGGGGGAGAGAATTTCCACTTGATAGATTACAAATAGAGAGAAATATAGTCACCCTCTCTCAAAAAGCAAGTGAAATCCTTCAGATTGAGTGACTGAAAATGTTCGACACTGATGAAATCGTAGATTGACAGCATCGTTCTAGAATAACGTAATTATGATTTTCAGCCGGTGGTCATGAATGATGGAATAATCTAATTAGAGTTTGCAATCTGCAAGTAAAATGAAAATTTCCATAGGTGTGTAAGGCTATAAGCGCATCTTTGTATGCTTGGCTAGGATGACATTAAATTGTTGGAAATTGTGACATAATGATTAAGTTTACGTCAAGTTGGAGGCATCTAACATTTTATTGGGTTGGATTTGATTAAATTGATTTTCATAGTGGGATAAAAACTTAAGTTAAACGATAAAAATACTAATAGGCATGCTTTAAACCCTTATCTTACTCTACACATTTTGAAAAGGATTTTGATGCACCAATTGAAATTTCGAAAAATTTTGAGGACCTCAAAGAATTCATACATTTGAATGTATTATAGATGAGTAAGAAAAAAGATTCGTCTAGCATTCGTTGCGTATAGATGTCTTTTTAAAAGTTTCTGCACACAATTTTCATTTATCTTTAAATAATTTTTAAAAACGTCAATATAAAACTAATTTTTTGAAAACTTAGTACATCGTTGAACTCGAACAATTTATTAAATATAGAGATTTTACTTGCGAAAAAGCCTCAAAAAGTTCAAAAAATAAAAAACGTTTGTTTTTCACACGAGACATGGAGGAACCCTACGGCTTCCCACTGCTTGTGGACCCGAAGTGAAGCATTTAAATGCTACTAATGAGAAGTCCACGTAGTGTAGTGGTTTGAGCACTCATCCCGTAAGCTGATGGTCCCTGGGTTGACTCTCGTTGGCGCCAACGAGATTTAGTTCGAGTAATTCTTCGGGAGGACTTATAGGCCCGTTCAGTTATGATACGTGCTGGTTTAAATCAGAATGTATCGCAACTGGGTCGACAGACACACGGCCAAAGCATGATAATGAACATATCGCCTTGTAGAGTACCGACATATTCGATCATGATAATGAGATACGCTAACTATGTCTAAAAGAATGCTCGAAAGGGGCTCTAGTGCTAAAACAACCACAATAAAAAAATCATGAGAAGAAAAACCGAACATGAAAGCTTTGAACTTAGGAAGCGTATTACGCTATCTAGCGAAGAATTCGAAAGAGTTACCAGAGAACGAGTTGACAGAGAAGAAAGTTTGTGGAGAATGATTCGTAAACTATCAAACATCAACAAAACTCAAGTGAATAAGCCACAAATCACGTCCGGAGAACAAGAAGCCACAATACATAAGACGGGTGAAAATAAAGTAGCCACGCAAAAGGCTCAACAAATAAATAAACCAACAATACAAGACACGAAAGAGACAAAAATCCATGATACTAAGCGTAAGAGGAGCAAACGACAGCGCAAATTACTATGTGGTGCTTGCTGCGATGAATGACGATAGGAGTAATATTAATGATTCTAGTGATAACTTTGTTGAGTACTTCAAATCTAAAAATAAGGAGTAGGAGAAGAAGCAAACCGGTGTGCCTGCTGGCTCTCCTATAAAAAATAATAAGATAACTGAGAAATTTTCTCCGGTTAATGTCTTTGGGTACCGCGGAGGAGATATGGTGCGTTAAATGTGAAGATATTCATTGCCATCGGTAAATACAAACAGGCTCAAATAGAGCCAAAAGAAAAATTATACTGTGTTTACTGCAGTATAATTGGTCATCCAGCATCATATTGAGGATGTCCTTGATATCAAGATGCAAAAGTAAAATTATCCCCAAAACAAAACCAAATACATTGCAGTATATTACCTTCCAACTTCATCAAGGCCGGAGTACCATTTGTACTTGCTGCTAAAGGACCAGTAGACAACAATGTAAATAAAATAACTAATGCTAGTGGCGAGAATGAGCTGCTTCTTAAAATTTACCAACGCCATGAATCAGTTTCGGAAAGAATAACTAAGCAAGATAACATGCTTAAAAATAGTTTGTCAGCTTCATCTTATCTCACTCAATGCCTACTCCATTGTTCGTATACATCGACGTGACTATTCCCTGAATTTATTGTTAAGCAAAAGCCTGCCATCATGTTTCTCACTGAAACCCACCTTAATTCATGGCACTCCATGAAATTCAAAGATTTTGAGTTCGTTAGAAACGATTGTACAAGTAGCCACGTAAAAGACTCAAAAACCATTGTAATGAAGCAGTCGCCTAAGCAAAATGCTGGAAAACCATCATAATGCTGACTCAATTTTAATTGTAAATTTAAAAAAAAAATTATTATCTAAATTTTCAATTGAAATTCGACAAGGCAACCCCTTCGTAACGCATCTTACCATATTGCATTGTCCCACAATGCAAACTACATTGGATGAATGAGTGGCCTCGTCAAGAAGCCCCGTTGCGTCAACTGAACGAGCTTTTTTGCTGATCGCGACAAGTACGGAGATCTGCTTGGACATGGGACTCGGTTTTTGACTTTTGAATGAGGGGATTTGTGTGGTACGGCGGAAGTACGGTACAAAAAATTTTTCTGCTTGGACGTAGCTGAGTTTTAAATTGAGATTCGTCATGATTTTTAGCCATCCATGGGTGAGTAGCAAAAAAGCACGATTTAATTCAGAATTGAGCTAGCTGATGCTTCTGTTAGTTCAGTTCCTTCGCGACTTTCATCAATTTTAGCACCAATTATTTCTCGAGAATAAATCATTCCAAAAACCGTGTGTTGCATTTCAATGACGACGACAGTAACCACTGCTGAGATGGACAGAAAGGAGCTGTCATGGTGCTCTCACAGTGTGATGTGACGAAATGAGCGTTAAATTTCTCGTTCAAATTCAATATCTAATCAGAGTCAGTAGCCTACATTGCTACCAAGTACGTGGAAATGTTCGAGTGTAATTTCAACTTGTACGAATTGTGGAGCTTGACACTAACTCGGGAACCAATATTAACCTCTACACTAACATTTTCTGAACTTAAGTTTGCGATCAATGACAAAAAAGCAAACAGTATTATTCGCCAATCGTGTGATTTACATACTTTATATTGTATGTTTTGTATAAACACAGATTCCGAAAGGAAGGTGATCGCTTGGCTTGTTGTGTTTACTCAGGCCACAGCATTAGCGTCCCTTCGGTGTTTTGTAAGTAGAGTGTGCGTTCCATGCAATGTGTCTGGATAAACAAATTGTTTGTTGCTTTGAGAATGGAACACTGGAGTGGAACATCAACTCAAATTTTGTCATCATTTCCAGATGCGCCACGAACGTTGCTCTTTTGATTTAATTTTCGAAGGGCTTAGTTTAAAAACGGATCTAAAATTTAGAAATATTTGAATATGTAAAAGTTAACTGCCATTGCATAATTGATTGATAATGTTCCTATTTCAGACTTGAATAGTTTGCAAAACTTTATTTAGATAAAAAGAAACCTCAAAGCAACGTTTAATAAGCAAAAACTAAATTTGTTTCTGAGGTAATTATAAATTCAACTACTACTATAATTATAATCGTTCATTCTTTTATACTTTTTCACCTCCCTTTTGCTTTCATAACCAGGTTTTGGATCGTTTTCGTTGGAATTAATGTGAAATGTACACATAATTGTTGAGCTTGATCTTCGCTATGTGTGAGAGAGCTACATGCCTTTAAGGTGTACAAATTTGCTGAGATATCGCCTAACAGAAATTTATTCTGAATATTATCTCGCAATGAAATAGTATCTTGTGTTAATATATTTTTCTGCTTTGAGCTTGATCAACAAGCTGAAGTGTCGTTTGTTGTTCATGTGCTCACCATATGCAACAAAGAGTTGCTTTCCGATGCATGCCAACTGAACATTATTAAGTATACTATTAAGAGTAAATAAAAGTTTCTCGTAGCTGGCAGTAAATTGCTATAGCCGAGACTTGTTAGCATATCGCTATAGCCGAGATTTGATCGAATGGATAAAAAAAAGATGTGATCTTGATTTAATTTGTATTTGCCTGCAAAATTAAAAATATATCTGAGATCCAGATGAGATTTATAAAAGTTAACAATTTATCGATTGTTGTCCATTAATTATTTTTTCATCTTCACATATTCGTATTTCCAGTGTCATTGAACAGACTCCTGAAAAAAGAAATAAAAAAAGAAACAAAATTGATTGTATCAATAAAATTATTCAAGCAATATGCTAGCAAAAAATTGTCCCCAAAATTCAGGCGGTACTGCACGAAAACTAATCGAATGAAATGGTCGCCCCCGAGATGCAAACATAATCATGCATGAATTGGAAGCAGTGATTTTGAGTGAAAAAACACTTCTAAATATTGTATTTTTTCTACGATGTTGGTGCTCGCCGGAATTGGCCTTCTCTGTAGACGCGTAAATGCGCTGACACTAGGGCAAGGATTATTTACAAATTTATATTTACAAATTATCTTTATTTTTTAACTGAATAAATCTTAGCTCATTTGATTGAAGCGCTGTCGTTCTAAATACGGTTTCAAGTGACCCTGGTTGGGAGAGTGTCCCTTTCAATATTCTATTTACCCCGTAACAACTTGCGAATGTTCACACAGTCAGCCTGAGCCCTAGTGACGTATCGAGGTGATGACTGTTCTGTAGTAGCACAGAATTTTCGAAGATGGCACTAATTTGTTCCACAACCTTTATTTTAATAATCCTTTTGGTTTTTTGCGTCATAATTTAGATACATTGATTACCGAGCTTAACTCTTTAGTTCCTAATGCACCTCCAGGGTGCACTTCTTCTTGTTTGCTTTGAAAAGCTCAACTCATTTGTTTGTGAGCCTTAAAGCTTCTCATGCAGTCTTAAGTAGCTATCAAACGTGCCACAACTGTCCCAAGCCACTAAACTTTTATCAAGATTGAAAGTAATCTTCCAAAATTAGTCATATTCTTGTTTCGAAGTGTCATTAGGGCAGCCTATTGGTTTTCGGTAGTCATGTCTAGAAAAACGTAAGTTCTTGCTTTTTTTGTGTTCTATTAGTTTCGAAGTAGTTTTTGATTCTTTGTACGACTGCGGAAACTGCAATGGGCTGGACACATGAATCGTATGGACGAACAACGGATACCCAAGAAGGTATTCCTTGGGAGAACTGAAGGCCAGAGGCCCGTGGGGAAACCGAGGAAACGCTGGTCTGACTCGGTTGACGAAGACAGTTCATCGCTGCTCCGATTTCGGAATTGGAAGACGCGGTCAACGGACCGAGACAGTTGGAGGCGCTGTTTGCAGGCAGCGAAGGCCCGAAAGGGGCTGTAGTGCTATGAAGAAGAAGTTTTTGATTGTATGTGTGCAAAAGTATTGAGGAAAACATAAAACATTTGCCTGAAACATAAACTTAATCAACACTGCACCGTGCAGTTTGCACTCGGACTTTAGTCAACCTTTGTGTTTTGATCTTTTTGATGAATCTTTGACTATTTATATTAATAATCTTTGAATTTCAACGATTATTATTATTGTAAATAATTTCTCATATCTTATGTGCTACATATCAGTAGCTAATTCTTTTGAATATCGAATTTGCTTTACTTTAGGTTTCCACTTCATCAAGTAATAGCCCTTCTAGAATCCGGTTCGAATATCGATGAACTCGAAATAACTCCATTTCTACCCGACGATGGAAATAACACAGAAGAAGAAAGTGGAGATGAAGCAGAAAACGACTTTAACCATTTACCGAGAAATGTGCTTCGAAGAGAAGTTGAAGCAGCCATTCAAGGTATGAATAGACCTGAGTCTGACTTTGATTTTGAACCTGATCGTGAAAGTAATTTTGATGTATCAAACCAACCATCCGCATCCAAAATATAACAGAAAAAAGGAGAGCGAACATGAAGGAAGGGATACAGGATGGCAAAGCAATAAAAATTACTTTACTAAAAGATCAGGATTAGTTGATGATCCAGAAGTTATCAAAAATTATCAAGGTCCCGTTTTATGTCATGTTGAGAGTTTCGAAAAATGTTTACAACTTTGAGATATTTGATTTGCTTGATGAAATGTCCAACACATACGCCAGCTACAAATATCACGTGCTCGACTTAACAGTGGAAGAGATGAAAGTTTTCGTTGCCATTCTTCACTGACAGACTATCTTTCTCCAAAATACATGCGCGTATTTTGGAAGGAACAGAGCGACACTTACAATAAACTCGTAGACCAAAGCATGAAACGTGACAACATTTATTGAGATACAGCAATATCTTCTTTTATGTGACAGCCACAATTCGTTTTAGAATCACAAATTCTCTATAGTAAGAAAATATTTTTCCTTACTTGGTCAAAATTTCCTTGACAATTTCGACCCCAATTTTTCATCCCACATTGCCATCGATTAATTCATGGTACCATATTATGGTTGAAGTGGTTACCTTATTTCATTTGAGCTCTACCAAGGCTCAAAGAGCTCCCCATTGCCACTACAAGAAGAGTACGAACTATCACCTAGGCTTCCTTCTTCATGTGGTCCCTACAACTTTTATATCGATAACTTCTTTTCAGGACTTCATCAGATGACCAACAAAGGCTATGGTAACTGCGGCAGAATGAGCGAGAACAGAACCGAAATATGTCCACTTTCTTTCATAGCCGACATGAAAAAAACTCCAAGCGGTTTAATTTCTATCAAAGCCGCGGAAGATTTTTGTTTTGTACGATGGAATGACAATAGTACAGGGTTATCCATTTCGTGGTAGGAAAGTATAACCCTGCCATTTGACATCTGTCTGAATTAAATGTCACTTAAAGCATTTTTTTTAGCTGGAGATTTGCTTAGGAGAAATGTAGATCATTAAACAGTCGAAGAACGCGTTAAAGTCATTAAATTTTATTATAAAAATGGTGATTCTGCTATATCAACATTTAGGACCTTATGAGCCGATTAGGTTCGACATAATAGACCTACACAGCAAACAATTTCGAAGACAGTGAGAAAATTTGAAGAGACTGGATCGGTTTTTAATATTGCAAGGCCTGTGCATCAGCGCAACATTCGTTCTGCTGTAAATAACGCTGTCGTTGCTCGAAGTGTGGAGGAAGACCCGAATATGTCGATTCCTCGACGTTCTCAACATTTGGGCTTGTCTTACGGCTCATTGTGGCGGATTTCGCATTTGAATTTGCATCTCCATCCGTACAAAATCCAATTCACTCAAGAACATAAGCCTCAAGACCATACACAACGTAGGATGTATGCGAATTTGGTGATTGAACAACAAGCCATTGATAACGATTTTTCGAACAAAATTTTCTTTAGTGATGAGGCTCATTTTTCGCTCAGTGGTTACGTAAATAAACAGAATTGCCGCATATTGGGCTCTCAAAATCCTTAGGTGATCGCAGAAAGGCCTTTGCATCCGGAAAAAGTGACCGTTTGGTGTGCATTATGGTCTGGTGGTGTTATTGGCCCATATTTTTTTGAAAACGATCAAAGAAGAGCCATTACAGTTGATTTTGACCGCTATGGGTGGATGTTAACCGATTATTTTTGGAGAGAAATTGAAGATTATGATCTGGAGAACATGTGGTTCCAACAGGACGGAGGCACAAGCCACATAACACAAGCTAATCGAGCACTTTTGCAAGAGAAATTTCCAGGACACGTAATTTCGAGATTGACTGATGTCAATTGGCCCGCAGGATCCTGCGGCCTAACACCTTTGGATTTCTTTTTATAGGGCTATGCAAAAAATCGTGTTTAAGCGAACAATTCTTAAAATCTTGAGCGATTGAAAACCAATATCCGTGAAGTTATGGCCGAGATATTGCCGTAAATGTGCCGAAAAGTCATTGAAAATTACCTCAAAAGGATTGAGGCCTGTAAGAAGTCCCGTGGAGGACATTTGAATGAGTTGTGTTTCACGTTCAATCTTTATACTCAATAAAAATTTAGTTTCCATGTGAATATTTCATGTGTTTTCTTTAGCTTTACTTTCCCAAGCGTAAAATTAATAACCCTATATTGTCACTGTTGTTTTGAATTGCCACGGAATGAATCCAATCCATAAAGTTGATCGCGTTGAATTTGTGGAAAATAAAATAAAACAAAAATTACTGTGAATTGCCCTGACATCATCACAATGTATGGTCGATATATGCTTGGAGTAGAAAGATTCGATGAATAGCAAATTTTGGTACCCGCTTTTAATTTTCGGTCTCGACGCTCTCTGCCAAAATGGATTGTAGCTACGAAGAAAATTTTTACCTGAAACTTATTACGATTTCAGAAGGGCTGTAGCTCAAACTTACTGCTTTCAGTATGGATCAGTCTCTAAACAAGTGAGATCTATCATGAATGCGCCACAATCGAAAATGTAAACAAGTTAGGTAAACAGACCTACGCTCATTTCAGAAGGTTTTTGTACTCAACTCCTCAGCAATGCAGTCACCAGCAATGAATAACGTGAAGAAATATGTCAAAGAGATATTCACGTTCAAAGGAAAATCCATTGTTTTTCTGTTTTCAACGGTCGCCATTTTGTTGCAAACCAACAAAAATCACTCAAATCATAAATTCTCAAAAATATTTATGTTATTGACCTTATTGGAAAATTTCAAGACGATCAAGTCAAAACTGCAGTGACTGATTCGACGGAAAGTCCATAAAATACCAAAATCATGTGTTATTGTTGTTGTGTTTGGAGAAATTTCAAACGGCTCTAACTTCCGTGTACGGGGTGTGTTCAGAAAGTATCGCGAATTTTGAATTTTGGCGGGTTACGTATATTCGAATTTCGATTTTTTTGTGGCGTTATGTTGGTACTCATGTCTGTCACTTATGCCGACAAGCTCGGCCATTTTGAATGTTCACTTAATTGGTGATAGCTGCTTTACTTGCACGTGTTTTCAATCGTCATCGATTTTTACTTATTCAAAAAAATGGATCAAAGAACGTGTATCAAATTTTGTGTGAAAAACGAAATTAAGTGCGCAGATGCATTCCGAATGTTGACTGTGGCATACGGAGAAGCTACCTTGGACCGAAGCAACGTTTATCGGTGGTACAAAATATTTTTAGAAGGCCGAGAAGATGTGAACGACAAAGAGCGTGCCGGACGCCCGAGCACTTCAACAACAGACGAAAAAATTAATGAAGTGGAGAAAATGGTATTGGCAAATCATCGAATCACCGTTAGAGAAGTTGCTGAGGACCTAAACATATCGATTGGCTCGTGCCATTCGATTTTTATCAACGATTTGGGCATGAGACGGGTCGCCGCGAAATTCGTACCAAAATTGCTCAATTGCGACCAAAAACAGCAACGCATGAACATTGCTAATGAGATGTTTAACTCTGTCCGCGACGAACCAAATTTGCTCCAGAGGGTCATAACTGGTGACGAATCGTGGGTTTATGGTTATGACGTGGAAACCAAAGCTCAATCATCTCAATGGAAGCTGCCGCATGAACCAAGACCGAAAAAAGCGCGCCAAGTTCGGTCGAATGTGAAAGTTTTGCTGACAGTTTTCTTCGATTGCAGGGGCGTGGTGCATCATGAGTTCTTGCCACAGAAAAGAACGGTCAATAAGGAATATTACCTGCAAGCTATGCGCAATTTGCGCGAAGCAATCCGCCAGAAACGCCCGGATTTGTGGGAGAACAAAAATTGGCTTTTGCACCACGATAACGCCCCTGCTCACACATCGTTGCTTGTGCGCGACTTTTTGGCCAAAAACAACACACTAATGATGCCGCAGCCACCGTATTCCCCAGATCTAGCCCCCTGTGACTTTTTCTTGTTTCCTAAACTGAAGAGGCCCATGAAAGGACGACGATACGCTACGCTTGACGAGATAAAGACGGCATCGAAGGAGGAGCTGAACAAGATTAAACAAGTTGGGTAGACAGACCTATGCTCATGTCAGAAGGGTTTTGTACTCAACTTACAAAATGCAGTAACCAGCAACGAATAAAATTAAGAAACACATCATGTTCGAGGATCATATTATTATTAACTAAGTTGAAAGAATTTTTTAATTCTGAGGTATTTGTTAAAATTATACCCATAAATATCTCGCTTGATAATTTTTTCAGATTTTTTAGATCACGGGTGTTCATTCGCGAGGGAGAAAACACATTTTTCATGTATTTCCCCCCCCCCCCCCCCTCTGTGCCCCCACTGAAGCAAAAACGGTCAGTTTGAGAACTGTTTTGAAATGCTCTCATAGAGAACTTTCATTTGATACTCATATCGGCTTCCTTTCATGAAATTTTTTTCAGGGGCCACTCCTCTGTACTGTACGCATCGATTCATGTCCTCTTTTTTCGAATCCTAGAATGGCTACAAAGCCCTTTTGCTAGGAGCTCTCTCCTGCCTCTTCGACTTGTTTCAATTGTATGTAGTCATCCTCATGATATCTATCATTCCTGAAATTTTCATGCAAATCCTAGCAAAGCTGTAGTGTCTAAGTCGGTAAAAAGCGCATATGGCTTCATAGCCATATGTTTCCATAGTAATACAGGGCACATTGTTCCATAGTAATACAGGAAAATTCAAATCGCTATTACTTCGTCAAATAGTATTCGATCTTTATGAAACTTTCAGAAAAGATCAATCTTATAAATAGTCATCTACTTGCTAAATTTTATTGAATTTAAGGGTACCATTCAGATTTCATTCAAGAAAACACAAAATCGATAAATCATACTATTACTAACAAAGTTGAGTGAATTTCTACTTCTCATGTATTTGTTGTTGTTGTACTTATTAAGGCCTACATTCATGATTTTTTTCAGATTTTTCGGATGGAAGGTGTCCAATCGCGAGGGGGGTACACGAAAAGTTCGTACATTTCCTCTTCCCCTGCCCCCCTCGGTACTTATAAGGCGATTTTAAGACCTGTTTTGAAAAGATCTCATTGAGACCTTTCCAATGACACCCTACTCGACTACCAATGGTGAAAATTTTTTTTTGAGGGGTCAACTCCTTTTATGGGAAGACCCCCCTTAAACCCCTTTGAAAAATTTTTTCACCCTTGAACTTTCAAGAGGTCACCACTTCTGACCTTTCCACAAAGTTTCATGGCTGTAGCCCCTATAGTTTCGGAGAAAAAGTGCTGTGACATACAGACGGACGGACGGACAGACGGACAGACGGACACAGGTCGTGATTGCAATAGGGTTTTGTATTTTAGTACAAAACCCCTTAAAAAAATGATTTTTTGAAGTGCTTCGAAGATTGGAAAAACCGTTGGCACAAGTGTATAATATCTCATGGGGATTACTTTGAAGGGGACAAAATAGATATTCATGAATAAATAAATAATTTTTGAAAAAAAAACAAAATTCGCGATATTTTTTGAACACACCTCGTATATCATTCGATTTTCATCAAACTTACAAAGTTTAAGAACCCTTAGTAGGTCTACGTAAATTTCGTTCAGTTTAAGGTTACCAATGCGATTTTATTGGGGAAAATGTGAAATTCGAATATCATACTATTATTAACAAAGTTGAGCAATTTTGACTTCTAAGGTAGGTTGTTGTTGTGCTCAGAAACACCTGCCACCATAACTTTTTTCAGATTTTTCGGATCACAGGTGTCCAATCGCGAGGGGGGGACACGAATTTTCGTGTATTTCCCCTCCCAGCGCGTCCCTCGAAGCAAAAAGTATCAATTGATTTTTTAAAATATGTGTTTTTTTTTTTTGAAGAAATATGTTTAATGATAATGTATAAATTTAGGGAGCCATTTGGGCCATTAGGTTTTTGTATGTTTATTGTTTAGAATTTGCTTTATATTCCTTATAAATTTATACCGATTAGTATTGAATAAAGCGTTTTTGACTCTAAGACCTGTTTTGAAAAGATCTCATCAAGACCTTTCGTTTGATACCCATATTGGCTACCTTTGATGATTTTTTTTTCGGGGGCCACTCCCCTGTATGGGGAGACCCCCTTAAATACCTTATAAAATTTTTTGTGCTTGAACTTTGATGAGAGCCCCACTTTACACTTGCCCACAAAATTTGATGTTTCGAACTTAAGTAGTTTGCAAGAAAAAGTGCTGTGACACACGGACGGACGCGCAGACGGACAGACAGGTCGTGAAACTAGTATGGTTTTGTAAAATTATTTTACAAAACCCTAAAAAAACTATCCATCGGATTATGAAAAAATCGCATGTGGACAAAGGTGATGCAGAAAATGTCACAAAAACATCAGATTCATGTACAAAAATTGTGGATTTGGCCTACATGTTCACTGTTGGTAAAAATTTCATGTAGCTCATTAACGAAGTTTTATGTTTTTTCACTGAATATTTATATATTTATCTAATCAACTTTTAATTCTGATGCAATAAAAAACTAACGACTGTTAAGTATCAAACGCATTGTATTGTTGTATAGTGTACCCCATAGGGTGCAGTGCTATATCGCAGGTGAATTTAGCTATAATTTAGAAAAAAAATTTCTACATAAACTTGGATGTCTAGCACACGGAAAATCTAAGTAAGAGCAACGTTACAACAGAGGATATAATATAGGAACTAGAGAGTTAAACTAAGTCCTGGGCTTGCAGCTGAAACTTAATCTTCTAATATTTGAGTATAGCAACTTATAGGCAGCAAATCGCAAATGTAGTATATCCATTCTCGATGCATAAAAGCTTAGGCAAAAAAGGTCATATCATTAAGCCTCTTATGTAAATTCAATATGAATCCAACCTGAAATCTGAATAAATATTTCAAGAAATTTCAATGCACAATAAATTATATTTACTTGCAGCAAATCACATTCTATTAAATTCTTTCGACTCACTCCAAACATCTCACTCAATTCCCATAAACTGCCTCAACGAAAGGATATAAATCCTCATCCAATTTGTCGCATCGCATATATCATACAATACACATAAATAATGTCAGTATAAATTATTTCAATAAACCGCGCAAAATTCGTTATCGACTTTCTCACGATGATAAACTGAGATCGGTTTCGTGAAGAAAATTAGCTTTGAGATTACGACCATATTGGAAGAATACTCGCTGATAGGTGAGCACACACATCAGCACAAGTGCGAAAGTTCTCCCGTGGCTTGAAGTGTGGGCACATTCCTTCAATACCCTGATGTAATTTCTTTGAGATTTCTGACACTTTCACGCAGCCAATTTGCAAGGCAATGCCTCTCCTACGTATTCAGAATTTTGTCACGAACATTTACGGGTTAGGGATTCCAACTTACTTCCCCGGGACCACGGATTCAGCCTTTCAATTCCATTCTTCTTCATTTTCGCCTTACACAAAGACTTATTGATATTCGTTTCATTCGTTTCGTTCAGTGAAAAGATGATGATGCCAGGACTATGGAAGAAATTCGATTAGGGTTGATATGAAAGTCACATATACTAACAACCTTGTCAGTAATTGTCCTTAAAAAGAATTAAAATTACGTGGAAAAAGTGGTGTAAATTGATATTAAAATTCATTAAGGATTCTTTTCAGTTCATAAGTACGAGTATCTCTCAAGAAACCCAAAGGAGAGTGTGGATTTGTTCTCTTGTATGACTTTCTTCTGTAACGAACAGATTGTACTCTAAGCACTTTGCTCATTTACAACGTCTAGACATTCAATTATCATGTTAAATATCCTTCAGACTCTCATGACTTTCTGAAAAGCCAAAGGGAGCCTACGGTGAAACCAGCATACCAGGCATTATCTCACCTGAAAAAAGCGCTTCAAGACGTTATAACAAAAGAAATTCCGATATTTCTTTACTGTAAACTCAGCCCCTAAGTGCCACCAAGCCAACCTACTCAGTCTTCCATCATTACTCCTGCCTAGCTGTCAGGATCCTCTTCAAATGCTTCAGATTCTTGTCATCCTTTCCGACGGTGGTTGAAGTTCAATTCATAGGCTCGGAGCCACCGGGACTGCCTTATGTGTGTACACTCGGCGATTGACTGGGGAACGCATGATGGCATTTTACAAATCACGTAAAAAATTACCTGTCAATTTCTAATAAAAACGAGTATGTTGTGTTCTTCGGCTGCCATGCTGCCACACAGCCTTCGGTTCGATAAAGTGAATTTTTGTTTTCTAGGCTTTATGTGAGTTTTCTTGGAATAAAGAGGTGGCTCCATTGTCGTTGGCGTATTGAATTGAAATTCATGCTGCTTTGATGGATGCTTTCTTATTGCTTACGAGAAAGTCAATATTATTGACTTTAGTGAGAAATCTTGCAAGAAGTGAGGGTAATTGTTATTTTGATGAAAAAGTGATAAAAAGTGATTCTTCATGAACTTTTTTGATTTATTTTATTTCTGTGAAGAAACATAAATTATGCTTCAGCACGGATTTAAATACCAACGCGTGCTTGTTTCTAAGCATTGTATGAATTGTGTATAATTTGTGTCATTGAGAGCTCCTGAATGATTGTAATAGCATCATTTTGAAACTAACCGGTACTACTAATGATCTGGACATAGTTGTTTTATACGCTATATCACTGGAGTCAAACCCAACCGCCAGCTTGTAATGATTTTGATTTCTTTCTTACTGCTCGTTAGGTTGAAACGGATCGACCTGGCACCGACCCGAAGTCATGAAAACGTGATAATGAGCCGTAACTAAGAGGTCAATAGTTTCAACACCCGAATGTGTACTGAATTGGCATCTAGTAGCTGGCCAGCTAGTTTTGCGCGGAAAAGGTCGCGTTGCATTGCCAAATTTGAAACTCCTTCAAACTTTTCATTGTAGCCTATTTTGATCTTCCCATTCAACACATTCAAAACAAAAATTTAAAAAATTAACGAAATAATACAGTTTTGATTCATTACAGTTCTTAATATTTTTAGAAGTTTTTATGTTTTCATGAATTTAACCCTATTTTTAACAAGTCAGCAGGCATCTCTTGCATTGAAATACCTGTATATCCAACATCTATTGGTTTATTTTTAATAACATCTTTCTCTATTGTTACATGTCCAAACATTTCTGCGAGCTATTGACGCAATTGTTGTCGCAACTATCAATGACATAATGATCAACAAATGAATGTACGCGAAAGCACAAGCACATCTGAAAGTGACGTCACTGCGGCCTTTCGAAATTGCTCGAATATTCCAGGTAGTTCGCCAATGTACGAGAAATGGGTTGAATGACTAGAGACCCTATATAAACCCAAGCTGAATGAATGAGGGTTATAGTAAAACTACGATGGTAAAACTGCGGTAAGTGAGAAGTGCGAATTAAAGGCGATAGTGAAGACAATTGGAATATAAATTCTTAGACAAGTGAAAATAAAAATTTAATTAATCTTTGCAGCGACAACAGTAATTCAAGCTTTCAGCTAAATGAACAACCAGCGAAGCTAAATGAACAATCAGCAAAGCTAAATGAACAGTCATCCAGTTTAACTGCGAAGTTATATGATCAAACAGCGAACCAACAAGCGACCGAAATCAAGATAGATTTTCAAAAACAGTCAACTGAAATAAAAGCAGAGCTCGGTTGTCTGAACAAACAAATTGATGCGTCGAGGGAAAGATTTACTATGTCGAGGAAAAGGCCAGCCTGGTCGAGGAGACCAGGTCTGGAGCATTTACAAAACCCAGTTTGAAGCCACCGCCAGGGCAAATCACTGAAATGAGCAGGAACGAGCAACTGCACTAATTCTTGCTCTAAAAGGCCCAGCTGCTGAGCTTTTGCAGACGACCCCCGTTGAGTTACATTGAAACCCGGCTGCAATAATAAATACGCTCGACATGCGTTATGGAGGCAACCATCTGAAGCAGATTTATTGGTCACAGCTACGGCATCGAATGCAGAGGTCTGGCAAAACTTTACAGCAGCTAGCCCAAGACATTGAGCGACAGGCACTTTTGGCTTACCCAGCCTACGACCCACAACATCGAAATGACGAAGCGACAGAAGCATTTATCAGCGCATTAAAGGACCAGGAATTGCAACAAGCCGTACATTTAGCTCAAAAGCAAATGGTTAAGGATGCATTGGCTTATAGTCGGAATTTTAAGGCAGCGAAAAATGCGACTCGTATGCGACAGGTTCGCGAGGTAGTGGAAGACGACTGCAGGTGTAAGCACGTGGAAACTGAGTGAAACCCGCAGGTAAATGGTGCGCCTAGATGCTGGGATTGCAGTGAAAAGGGGCATCTGCAAAGAGACTGCAAGAAGCAAAGAAAACCGAGCTACTGTCCTGGGTGTGCAGCTAGGAGAAGACCTAGACCAAGTCAGGAGCCCAGAATGGAAGCCAGTCGGGAAACATGTAAGAGCCAACTTCGTGGGGCAGAAGTTGGCTAGGAGGATCGACGTCCCCAATGTCAAGACTACATCGTGGAGAAGCAAACTTATGCCTTCCGGGTCAAGTTGACGGAGTACATTACACCATAACAATCGGCACTGTGCAACCCGATCGATTATCCGACCAAACCTAGTGAGGCAGCAATAACTTCAAAAGGGCAGAATTTTCTCACTAAGGACAGCTATGGGAGAAACTGCACTTGTCCATGGAGAGGACAACCTCCAAGTGCAGTTGAGAGACCTTGCGTTCCGACATAACTTTCTGTTTGCAAACGTTATTGATGACTGGCTTCTCTGAATGAGTTTTCTGCGACCACATGGAACCATGTTGGGCTTGGGCAAACGGGTATTGAAATTTCGCGATGTTAAAGTATTGATGGATGATCCCAGAGTCTTTAACACCGCATACTTAACCACAAGCATCAAAGCGGGAGAAGTCACCAGCAGTTAGCAGCTCGTTTCTACCATCACCCCTTGGGAAGCTACTCACGACTAACATTGGGAAAGGAGGCGAGACACAGAAAAAGCCCGGGAACTCACGTCTGCAATACTGAAGCAGGTCAAATTGCCAGTGCAGCTTTTCAAGCAAGCCTCTGATCTGGTCACCAAGTAAATTGACATCTTCTCAACAAGCCCGGATGACCAAGGCTGAAGGAGCATGGTAACTCACGTCACAGATACACAGGGAGCCAAGCCAATTCAACAAGCATTGAGACGTCTTCCTATAGTCAAACAAGGAGAAGTGAGTGCAATGATCTGAGATATGGAAAAACAAGGTGTTATCTAGCCTGCTGTCAGTCCATGGGCCACGCCAGTAGTTCTAGTAAAGAAAAAGGATGGTAACACTTATTTTTGTGTTAACTATAAGCAGTTTAACAACGATATCATGAACACTTTAGCCGACACAAAATGGTTTTCTACACTCGATCCCAAGAGTGGCTACTGGCAATTAGAAATCGACAAGAAGGACCCAGAGAAGACCGCAATTTTAGTTGAGACTGGATTGTGGCAATTCATGGTGATGTCATTTGAGCTTTGCAACCCTAGGCCTTGTAGCACGTATTGATGGAATACGTGGTACAAGGCCTAGCCTAGAAAACCTGCTTGGTGTACCTAGATGACATCATTGTTATCGAGAGAACGTTCGAAGAGCATGTGCAGAACTTAGAACAGGTGTTCTCCCGATTGCAATGGGTGAATCTGAAACTTAGTCCCGACAAGTGTACCCTTTTCGCCGGTAAAGTACATACAATACCTGGGACACGTTTTATCAGCAGAAGGGGTCAAAACAGACCCTGAGAAAACTGAAGCCATGAAAAGCTGGCCAACACCAAACAACAAGCGCCAACTACGGAGTTTTCTGGGTTTGGCGACCTACTATCGAAGATTTTTCAAAGATTTTGACGAAATCGCCAAATGTTTCCATCAGCTAACCGAGAAAAATCGTCCGTATGTCTAGAATGATCAATGCCAGGTAGCCTGTGAAATCTTGAAGGAGAAGCTGTGTAAATCATCCATGTTGGTATGTCCGAAACCCGGGAAAATGTTTGTAGTTTACTCTGATGTGGCTGCATTGGCGATTCACCCTCTCAGCAGATCAATGGCGAAGAAAGAGTCCTCTCGTATTACAGTCAAGTTCTCTCAAAATATGAGAGGAACTTTTGCGTGACCAGGAAGGAGCTATAGGCTATAAAAGAGGCCACCAAGCAGTTCCAAAAGTACCTATGTGACCAGAAATTTGTTCTCCAAACAGACCATACATCGCCGAGATGGTTACTTAATTTCAAAACCCCGAAGGACAACTGGCGAGATGGCTCAAAAGATTGCAACCAAACGATTACGAAATTGTTCACCGAAAGGGTGGAGTTCATGGAAATTTTGACACCGTATTTCGTCGTCCATGTCCACTGAACTGCAAGCATTGCCGACGGATTGAGGAAAAGGAGCCGGCCGTTGTTCTACCTGTGATAACGGTCGAATCCAATGAAAGTTGGTCATTGGAGGAGATTCGAAATGCCCAGCTAGCCGATGAAGGCATCGAACTATTACTCATATGGAAGGAGACAATAGGACCACCTAAGTGGAAGACGTTTCAAAGCATGGTGTCACCCTTAAAAAGTTACTAGGCACAATGGAACTCCCTTCAAGGTGAAGAGTGGCGTATTCAAGCGGAAATGGGAAACGGTGAACGGTAGCTTCTATAGGATGCAAACTTCACTTCCCAAAACCCAAATCTCTGATGTGATTAAGGAAATGCACAAAAGATCCTCGGGATGCCACCTCGGTCTTAACGAGACCTTAGCGAAATTGCGAGAAAGGTTCTACTGGCTCCACGCTTGAGAAGACGTAGGGGACAGGTGTCGTAGAAGCACAATTTCCGCTTCCGTCAAAGGTCCAAAGTGACGACTGAGAGGAAAAATGCAAATCGATTGCGTGGGGGTACCGTTTGAAAGGATTGCTGTTGACATCGCGGGACCCTTTCCTGAATCCGAATGGGGAAATTGATACATCCTGGTTGTATCTCATTATCACAGCAAGTGGCCCAAAGCCTACCCTGTTCCTAACCAGGATGTAACTACTGTAGCGGAACAGTTAGTGTTAAATTGGGTCAACAGGCACGGCGTACCTTGTGAACTACATTCGGATTAAGGCCGAAACTTTGAGTCACCAGTTTTTGGCGAAATGTGCGAGCTGCTAGGAATACGGAAAATGAAGACAACACCGCTGCATCCCTTTTCCGATGGAATGGTTGAGCGTTTCAATGGCATACTCAATAAACACCTGGCTAAGATGGTTGATGAGAACTAAAAGGACTAGGACCGGCATATCCCATTATTATTGATGGCGTATAAAGCTGCCGAACATGCATCGACGGGCGAAGCCCCAGCCAAAGTCATCTTTGGGAAGACTTTTCATCAGCTGGCTGATATAAAGTTCTGAACATCCCCTGAGGAACCCCAAGCGATCTCGAATTGGCTACAGTTCGTATGAAGACCAGATATAACCTAAAGGCAAGATGAGTTGGTATAGCTATATAACCCACAACGGTGGAAGGTTAGGTCTCTGAAGTTGTAGCATAATTGAGAGGGATCATGCCAAGACACAAAGCGAATCAATGACGTCGTATATTGCATACAGGAACACAGTAAGTCGAGAGCCAAAATGTAAATCTTGCACGTGGACCATCTTGCCACGTATTACATTCAGGGCGACTTAACTATAAATGGTTACACATCTTTTCAGGGCGAAAAGAACTAAGGTGGGGGCGGTGTTACATGTCCACAAAATTCTGCGAACTACTGCCGCAATTATCAACATTGATTGAAAAGAAGCAACCAAGAAAAGTAAACGAAAGCACAAGAATAGACCAAGTAGATCAATATCTGAAAGTAAACAAGTGACGTCACTTCGGGTATTCAGAATTTGTCGAGTATCCCAGGTGGTTTTCGCCAGAAAATTTACCAATATACGAAAAATGGATTGGATGACGAAAGACCCTATATAAAGCCGAGCTGAATTAATGGGGGATAGAGATAGAGATCATAATATATTTGAAGATTATTGAAACATAAATTGATAATACAATTGAAAAGTAAATAAAATAGTGATAGTAATATAGGAAAATTAATGATTGTGCATTCTTAGTAAATAAACTTTTTTAACTTAATTTACAGTGCGTTTTCACGTTCCCGGAACGTTAAAATTATCGGCCGCAAACAGTAACGGGCGACAATATGTTTCGACCTTTTATGTGTTTGATGACTTGTTGCTCTCTTTAATGCACTTTGATTATTACAAAATATCTTTATAACAAAATTTCTTATCAGTGAGTTCATATATTAAGTTTCGTAAATATACAGCTTCTCGAGTTGCCTCAGATAAATCAATACAAGTATATTCAGCTTCAGTGCGGGAGAGAGACACTGTTTTCTATTTTTGGCTTTACCATGGAATTAAAGAACCACACAAGGTGAAACAGTAACCAGTATATGATTTTCTATCTAGATGGTCATCGCCCCTATCAGAATCAACGAGACCAATCAAATTTACATTTTCTATGGTATACTTCAAACAATAATTTCTAGTCTTAAGCAAGTACCTCAATGCAAAACTATAGTGATTTTCATTATAACAGTTATTAAATTGACTAAGATAAAATATAGAATAACTTTAGTCAGGTCTAGTTAAAACTGCTAAGTACATGAGACTTCCAATTAATTTTTAAAAAGAAATATTTTTCAGATATGTTTCAGATTTTTCTAAATTCAATCTACACCCAATTGAGGTATCTGTAGGTTTACAGTCAGACATATTAAATACAGACAATAATTTTTCTATGTATTGTTGCTGATCTACAGTATTCAACTCTTCATTGACACTCCACATACCAAAATAACGTCTTACTGAACCTAAGTCCTTAAGTTTAAATTCACGACCTAGTGCCGTCTTTAGTTTATTCGTTTGAAAAAATCAAAAAATCGTCGACATAGATGGCTACTATAACTTTAACTCCACCAACATCCTTTTGAAATGAACAGGGTTCATGATTCCTATTTTTTAATCCTAAGTTACATAAGAAATCTTTTACTCTTTCATACCAGGCAAAACAGGATTGTTTCAAACCATATATAGCCTTTTTCAATTTTATTGCTTTACCATTATAATTTTCATTTTCAAAACCTTCAGGAATATACATTAAAATGTTACCTTTCGAGTGTTCTTTTAAAAAAGCAGTAGTCACATCTAGGTGTGTAATGTCCAAGTTCTACTGTACACTAAAGGCAAATAACATTCTCAGCGTTGAATGTCTCACCACCAGGGAGAAAGTATCAACAGAGTCAATACCACGTTGCTGTGTGTAACGCTTTGCCACAAGAACTAAAAGGTCAATCACTTCATTTTCAGAAATGCTAGATAGTCTAAAAAGTATTGAGCCCTTTGGTCACTAGATGATGTTCGTTGTCATATATTGAGCAATACTAATCAGATTGAGTCAAATTGACATGCGTTTGAAAAAGGACATCCCCGTGTCAAAATATGTATTCATTTAAAAATGAGTGAAATTTCTGAAAAATTTCGTCATATTTTACAATACCACGACGATCAAGATGAGAATGCATCGCAGGTTCGTGGAAAAATTGGTGGTGTCAACAGTCGAGATACTTTATCAAAAGCCCTAGCCAAGAGATGGTTCAATCGCTTTCGTTCTGGAAATTTTGATGTCAAAAACGCACCTCACTCAGGTCGACCATTCACTGAAAATTTAAGAAGATCAACAATTAAATTGAAGAAGACCAACACATAAGCAGCCGTGACATTACTAAGGAACTGAATACCCATTCTTAAACAGTTTTGAACCATTTGTGTAAGGCTGGATACACAAAGAAGCTTGATGTTTGGGTGCCGCATGAATTAACACAAAAAAAATTTGATCGACCGAATTCCCATTTGTGAAATGCTAATAGAACGCAATGAAATCGAGCCATTTTTGAAGCAAATCATTACGGGCGATGAAAAACTGGTAAGATACGAGGAGTTCGAAAAAAGATCCTGGTCAAGAAAAGGTGAATCATCAGAAACGACTTCAAAGCCAGGAACCAAATAAGGTTATGCTGTGTGTATGGTGGGATTGGAAGGGAATTGTTTATCATGAGGTGCTAGAACCTGGCCAAACACTCAATTTGGCTCTGTATTGTCAGCAATTAACCAGATTACAACAAGCAATTCGAATAACCGGCCAGAATTGATCAATAGAAAGGGCGTTTTCTTCCATCATGACAATGCCAAACCACTCAAATTTGGTTTATTTCTATAACTTTAGCATTTTTCTTCAAACATACCTAAACCAAACAACCATACCTACCATAGTATACTCAACTAGTACCCACACCTTTCATTTACCCTGTGTTGCACACTTTTTGAATGTTTTCAGAGGCACGTCAGCTGATCCGGGGCATGAGAGCTGATCCCATGTTTGGCACGCTCAAGAAACAAAGCAAAATGCAAATAAAATTTCCGACGCACGTGTTCTTTTACGCATTTCAGAACATGAGAGTGCTGCCATATTCTAATAAAAAACTAAAAGATTGCATGGAACGAATTTGTTTTTCTGCAAAGTTATTGATTTTTTGAGATATGGTAATCCTGAAACCTCTCATCGAAGCATATGTTTATATTCGCGCCAATCCTCGTATCAGCATTTACCTACCTACCTGCCACCGAAGATTTATGGCTCGCTGTTCGGCTTGTGTTCGAATTTTTCCGGAGGATTGATGGAGTGTGGTTACTAGTTGAGTATACTATGATACCTACTTTCTCATCACATACTTTTCATGAAGGACAAAGGGCCTCGCAAAGACCTGCTGCCCGGAGCCATGCAATGAGTAAGGCCACCGCTGCGTTGCATGACACGATAAAGTCCAGTATAAGGTTGTTGTAACGACTTTTTTGATGCGCCAACTCGAATGAAAACTTGATTGTAGGTGTTTAAATCTTTTTTTATATGAAAATGCGTCTATTACAATGATGATTTACAGGTGATGCTAGGATATTTTGCATGTGGTGTAGAAATTTTTCTATGAACGTAGATTTGTTTTCGTGATGCAATTGCTCGTCGCTGAAGAGTTCTCCAGATATCCACCCAGTCATACGGTATGCATTTTCACCACTGAGTGCCGAGTGAGCGACTGGATGACTGCTC
Organism: Odontomyia ornata; assembly: GCA_963969285.1. Lineage (NCBI taxonomy): Eukaryota > Metazoa > Arthropoda > Insecta > Diptera > Stratiomyidae > Odontomyia > Odontomyia ornata. The sequence goes on along the minus strand of OZ017742.1, from coordinate 55,512,617 downwards.
GCGGGCTGAGTTTAGCACTGGAGAAAACCGAAGTGGTCATCTTGACAAAAAAGAGAATCCCTAGAGTAAGGATGATCAGTATTGGAGACATACAAATCCAATCGAAGCCAGCGGTGAAGTACCTGGGGCTACTGATCGACTCAAAGATGAGTTACTCTGAGCAAATCAGGGCAACGGCTGAGAAGGCTGCTTCGGGAATATCGGCTCTGAGTCGACTTATGGCCAACGTAGGGGGGCCCAGTCCATCAAGAAGACGCCTCTTGATGAGTGCTGTAGGGTCAGTGCTACTGTATGGAGCAAAGGTATGGGGCGACGCTCTCAGCAAGGAGGTATACCGGAATCGTTTGGCACGGGTGCAGAGAAGAGGAGCACTGAGAATTGCATCTTCGTATCCGACAGTCTCCGACTCGGCCGTGAGAGTGATTGCAGGCGTGATACCTGTCGCCCTCCTTGCTAGAGAGCGCCGCGCTATTTACCTGCGCCGAAACGAGGATGCGAGGGAGATAGTTGTCCGCGAAGAGAGACAGCGCTCACTCAACGATTGGCAGCAGTCTTGGGTGAATTGCACGAAGGAAAGGTGGACTGCGCGCCTCATCCCGGATGTGAGACCGTGGCTAAATCGAAGGCATGGTGAGACTGACTTCTATCTGACCCAGCTTTTGAGCGGGCACGGGTGTTTTCAGTCTTACCTGCACAAAATCGGTAAGTCACGGTCCCCCGATTGTCGGTTTTGCCCAGGAGAGGAGGACAATGCCTGTCACACATTTTTTGCGTGTACAAAATGGGTCAGGCTGCGAAGGGAATTTTATAGGGAGAGAGGGGAGCTCACCCCGAATAATATAATTGCGGTGATGCTCGATTCGGTTGACAAATGGAACCAGGTGGCACATTATGCTTGGGCAGTCCTAAAATATAAAAGGGACTCACAGCAGCCGGGGGCGCTGGGGCTGGGGATCGCTCTTCTGGCAATTCCTCTTCCCTTGAAGGCGCTCCACGGCGTAACAAAACGAGACCTGGCCCGAAGTAATGTGTCAAACGGTTCCAGGCTGGGTTCTCAGGTTGACAAGGGAGGTGTTTAGTGGGTAGTCCAGTCGCGCATGGGAGTCCCACGCTCCGTGCATAAATAGCATTCACCTCTCTACCACAAAAAAAAAACCCTTTTCTTTGTCCTCTACCGCTACTGGAACTTGGTGATAAGCAGATCAGCGCGGACGAGGTTGATCGTCGAAAATATTGTTTTGCCATTCAAGTTATGGACGAAATCTTCAACACTAATTATTGGGCATCGATCTGGAAATGAATAGGGCTGGCCCATGGGCTACTCGAAGGGCAACATATTACTTTTTAAGGTTTTGTACTCAAATAAAAAACCCTATTGCAATCACGACCTGTGTCCGTCCATCTGTGTGTCACAGCACTTTTTCTCCGAAACTATAGAAGCTACAGCAATGAAACTGTGGAAAGGTCAGAAGTGGTGACTTCTTGAAGGTTTTGGTGTGTTAAATTTTTTTGATGGGGTTTAAGGGGGGTCTCCCCATATAGGGAGGTGACCCTTTAAAAAACAATTTCCACCATTGGTAGTCGAGTAGGGTGTCATTGGAAAGGTCTTAATGAGATCTTTTCAAAACAAGTCTTTAAATTTCCTTATTGGTACCGAGGGGGGCAGGGCAAGGGGAAATTTACGAACTTTTCGCGTACTACCCCCTCGCGATTGGACACCTTTCATCCGAAAAATCTGAAAAAATCATGAATGTAGGCCTTTATGAGTACAATAACAACAAATACGTGAAAAGTCGAAATACACTCAACAAAATGGTGGCTGTTTAAAATGCGAAGATTGAATAATTTTCAGTTATTTTTCTCCAACTTCAACGTTTAAGGTGCATGCCTTTAACACTTGATTCAATTTAACGAATGACTGAAGATGAGTACTGACAATTAATACTCATCGGTAAAACAAATCAAGGAGGTAGGAGAGAGCTCCTAGCAAAAGGGCCTTGTAACCATTCTAGGATTCGAAAAAATTGACCATGAATCGATGATTACAGTACAGGGGAGTCACCCCTGAAATTTCATCAAAGGTAGCCGATATGAGTGTCAAATGAAAGTTTTCAAAACGGTTCTTAAACTGACAGTTTTTACTTCAGTGGGAGCACAGGGGGGAATACACGAAAAATGTGTTTCCTCCCTCGCGAATGAGCACCCATGATCTAAAAAATCTGAAAAAAATATCAAGGAAGATATTTATCTTCTTTGTAGGCACAACGTAAACCCAACAAGACAGTTGGTAATGCTTGTACCCAAGAAGCATCTCCGTGGCTCATTAACGCTGCTTTTAAAGATCGGTGAAACCGCTTTATCATGGCATATAATGGAGGATGATATGTCGTCATCCGAACGTGCTTGCATCATAACAGCTTTGTCAGCGCATTGAATAGCAATCATTCAAACTGACTCCCACGATCTATGGTCAGTATCCTTGGATTTCTGGATCGCGCCAACTAGTTGGTGTCAAAGCTTAGTGCTACTACCTGTGCTTTTATTCCGGTGACTGGAATTGTTTCTGTCCGTCTCGAGGACCTGTCGATCATCGTTAACATGCACTTGTAGCTATTAGCAATAGGCAATAGTCCCACAATATGAATATGTACATCGTCTAAGCGTTTGTCTGGTATTGCAAACTGAAGTGGAAATGTTGTCACGTGGCTGCTAACTTTTGCTCTTTGACACTGAATACAGCTTCTATATTTTTCTTTTTGTTCGGCCAGAGGAATTTTGCTCACAGCAGACGGCTGGTAGTTTACCCACATGGATGCGATAACCGATGAATTGAGTTAAATTCTTGAATTCATAGTGCTTTCAGAATACGAGGTGTGTTCAAAAAGTATCGCGAATTTTGAATTTTCGCAGGTTACGTATATTCGAATTTCGATTTTTTTTTTGTGGCGTTATGTTGGTACTCATGTCTGTCACTTATGCCGACAAGCTCGGCCATTTTGAATGTTCACTTGATTGGTGATAGCTGCTTTACTTGCACGTGTTTTCAATCGTCTTCGATTTTTACTTATTCAAAAAAGTGGATCAAAGAACGTGTATCAAATTTTGCGTGAAAAACGAAATTAAGTGCGCGGATGCATTCCGAATGTTGACTGTGGCATACGGAGAAGCTACCTTGGACCGAAACAACGTTTATCGGTGGTACAAAATGTTTTTAGAAGGCCGAGAAGATGTGAACGACGAAGAGCCTGCCGGACGCCCGAGCACTTCAACAACAGACGAAAAAATTAATGAAGTGGAGAAAATGGTATTGGCCAATCGTCGAATCACCGTTAGAGAAGTTGCTGAGGACCTAAACATATCGATTGGCTAGTGCCATTCGATTTTTATCAACGATTTGGGCATGAGACGGGTCGCCGCGAAATTCGTACCAAAATTGCTCAATTGCGACTAAAAACAGCAACGCATGAACATTGCTAATGAGATGTTAAACTCTGTCCGCGACGAACCAAATTTGCTCCAGAGGGTCATAACTGGTGACGAATCGTGGGTTTATGGTTATGACGTGGAAACCAAAGCTCAATCATCGCATGAACCAAGACCGAAAAAAGCGCGCCAAGTTCGGTCGAATGTGAAAGTTTTGCTGACAGTTTTCTTCGATTGCAGGGGCGTGGTGCATCATGAGTTCTTGCCACAGGGAAGAACGGTCAATAAGGAATATTACCTGCAAGTTATGCGCAATTTGCGCGAAGTAATCCGCCAGAAACGCCCGGATTTGTGGGAGAACAAAAATTGGCTTTTGCACCACGATAACGCCCCTGCTCACACATCGTTGCTTGTGCGCGACTTTTTGGCCAAAAACAACACACTAATGATGCCGCAGCCACCGTATTCCCCAGATCTGGCCCCCTGTGACTTTTTCTTGTTTCCTAAACTGAAGAGGCCCATGAAAGGACGACGTTACGCTACGTTTGACGAGATAAAGACGGCATCGAAGGAGGAGCTGAACAAGATTAAAAAAAATGATTTTTTGAAGTGCTTCGAAGATTGGAAAAACCGTTGGCACAAGTGTATAATATCTCATGGGGATTACTTTGAAGGGGACAAAATAGATATTCATGGATAAATAAATAATTTTTGAAAAAAAAACAAAATTCGCGATATTTTTTGAACACACCTCGTATATGGTCATGCGGTTCCTGTGGATATATCGCAATAAAGGTAGCTTCCTTACATCCTTAGTTTTTTCAAATTCAGTGAAGTGTCAGAATTTAATGTTAATTTTAGTTTTTCGACAATTTCTTGCTCACTAGCTCCTTCAGATAAGTCGATCGAGTTATTCTCTGCGATTGCGTCTAGTCGTGAAAGAGCATCAGTAACAGTTTTGGAGCCTCGTTTGACGTGAATTAAATCGGTCGCAAATCGCGATATATATTCCAACTACCACATTTGTTGGGGAGACGCTTTTGTTGCAATTTAATTGAGTGCGCAGCATAATGGCTTGTGGTTACGGATATTCATTGGTTTGCACCAAACACGACAGCACTGTCGAGCCCCACCTGCCAGTCTCACTAAGCAAACAAGCATTCCACGCAGCTCACAATTTGTCGCATCTGAGTGGGCGTGCTACTGCTAACAGCCACCACCGCAGCATCAACCTGCCATTACCCCATCGACGAACGTCATCACGTGCCGTCATACCGTATCGTGAGTTTGTTCATGATATCTGTTTCCACGACAATATCACTTAGGGGGGAGTACTGTGGCGGTCACGACGTAAACGACAAGTAGATGTCACTGACCACAGCAACAGTGTTGCAGAATTGCTGTCAGGTGATCACTTCAAGTCATTCTTCATCCAGATCTGGTCGAGGTTGGACGTACCGAACGTACTCCCTAATCATCCATATACATGGCCTCAGCCATCTTGAAGTTGTATTTAGTTTATAAGTTATATACAGTGACGGCACCTCTATTGTGTTGGGTGTCATACCCACAAATATGAAACAGAATCTTCGATATCAATGTTTTTTAAGGGTTTTGTAAAATTATTTTACAAAACCCTACTAGTTTCGCGACCAGTCTGTCCGTCCGTCCGTGTGTCACAGCAGTTTTTCTCGGAAACTACTTGAGCCAGAAACATCAAATTTTGTGTGTAGGTGTAAAGTGGTGATCTCTTCAAAGTTCAACTACAAAAAAATTTTATAATGTATTTAAGGGGGGTCTCCCCTTATAGGAGAGTGACCCCCCGAAAAAAAAATTTCATTGAAGGTAGCCGATATGGGTATCGAATGAAAGGTCTTGATGAGAACTTTTTAAAACAGGTCTTAGTTTGGTAAAATTTGCTTGGAGGGGCGCACAGAGAGGGGAAATACACGAAAAATTTGTGTCCCCCCCCCCCCCCCTCGCGATTGGACACCTGTGATCCGAAAAATCTGAAAAAATCAGGAATATAGGCCTTGGTGAGTACAACAACAACAAATACGTGAGAAGTCGCAATTCACTCAACTTTGTTAGTAATAGTATGATTTATCGATTTTATGTTTTCTTGAATAAAATCTTAACTGTACCCTTAGATTCAATGAAATTCAGTACGTAGATGTTTATTTATTAGATTGATCTACCCTGAAAGTTTCATAAAGATTGAATCATATTTAGCGAAGTTATAGCGGTTTGAATTTTCTTGCATTACTATGGAACAATATGCGCTGCATTTATTACTATGGCAACATATGGCTATGGAACAACATGCACTTTCTACCGACTCAGGCACTACAGTTTTGCTAGGATTTGCATGAAAATTTCAGGAATGATAGGTGTCATGTAGATCTTTAAGAATCGGTTCAGCTAGTGTGTTAGTAATCGTAAAACAAAATAGTGGCTGTTTTAAATGCGAAGATTGAACAATTTTGAGTTATTTTTTTCCAACTTCAACGTTTAAGGTGCATGTTTTGAACACTTGATTCAATTTGATGAATGACTGAAGATGAGTACCTAAAATTAATGCTCATAAGTGATACAAGTCAAGGAGGTGGGAGAGTGTTCCTAGGAAAAGGGTTTTGTAACCATTCTAGGATTCGAAAAATTGGCCATTAATCGATGATAATAGTACAGGAGACTGGCTCCTGAAAAAAAAATTCATCAAACGTAGCCGATATGAGTATGAAATGAAAGTTTTCATGGGAGCATTTCAAAACAGTTGTTAAACTGTCAGTTTTTACTTCAGTGGGGCACAGGGGGGAAATACATGAAAAATGTGTTTCCTCCGTCGCGGATGGACATCTGAAATAATTATCAAGGGAGATATTTATGAGTATAACAATACCAAAAACCTTAGAAGTCGAAATTCGTTCAACTTTGTTAATAATAGTATGATCTTCGTATTTCATGTTTTCTCCAAAAAAATCGTCTTTGAAATGTTTCTTGATTTGATTCGATCTGGTGACTGCATTTTGTAAATTGAATACAAAACCCTTCTGACATGAGCGTAGGTCTGTTTACCCAACTTGTTTTTATTTCAGTCCACAATATTGCGTTTTATTTGAAAGAGTTACAAGAATGAATATAATTTTGTGTGGCATGTTTAGAAAAGTGCCACATTTGTAAGAACCTTAGATAAACTTTTAAATTAAAAAAAATGATTTTTAATACTTAAGCGACATAATGTCATAAATATTTGAATTTATTGTGTAACTGCTTTTGAGATTTTATAATTATACTGTAAATTTTAAGGACAAAAAGATTTATAGTCGATAATGAAGAAAAAAAAGATAATAATATAGAAAAATCATTTCATATAGTAACGACCAACCGAGTATAATATAAAATGAGAGAAAATCACGCCATCACTGCACCAAGTTGCAGCAACATCATACTGATGACATGATGAGAATGACTCTTGCGTCTGGACTCTAATGAAAATGCATCAATATAGAGGTGAGGGATTTGGGTTTGTGGATCTGTCTTTGAAGGGTTTTGTACTAAAATACAAGACCCTATTGCAATCACGATCTGTGTCCGTCCGTCTGTATGTCACAGCACGTTTTCTCCTAAAATATAGAGGCTACAGCCAGCAACTTTGTGGAAAGGTCAGAAGTGGTGACTTCTTGAAAATTCAAGGGTGGAAGAATTTTTCAAAGGGGTTTATGGGGGTCTCTTCACATAGGGAGTTGACCCCTCAAAAAAATTTTACACCATTGGTAGTCGAGTGGGGTGTCATTGGAAAGGTCTCAATGAGGTCAAAACAAGCCTTAAAATCGCCTTATCGGTACCGAGGGGGGAAGGGGAAATGTATGAACTTTTCGCGTACCCCCCTTCGTGATTGGACACCTTCCATCCGAAAACTCATGAATGTAGGCCTTTATGAGTACAACAACAACAAATACATGAGAAGTCGAAAATCGGGCCGGGACATGCGCATTCTCTTTTCAATGTTTGGTTTCTTGTTAAATAAATAGCCATCCCTACGTCCATGTGGTGAGTTATGCCGGAATAATAAATTAAAATTCTTTTGTCACCCTCACGTGGCCAGTGCAATTTGTTGACTTTTAAATTACTAAATTTTCCACTTCGCTGCAAGTGTGATCCATCGGTCGCACTCGACGTTCAAAAAATGTAACAGATTCATGCAGATATTCGTTGAGTGCTACGAAGATTTCAGCAGCGCTGTTCAGAAACTTTCGGTAGAAGTTCAGCATACCTAAATATTTTCTCAAACTTTGGATCATACGTGGCTTTTAGCATTGCAAGATGAGTACTTCTTTTTGGTTAGCAGTTTAATTCCATCCATATTGACGAGTCGTCCTAGATACTGGACTTAAGAACGTCCAAACACCCATTTCAAAAGATTGATTTTAATTCTATATTCCTTAAATCGCTGGAATATCTCTCGAATGTGCCGTTTGTGTTCTTCCTCTGATTCAGAAGCAAAAATGATATCGTCGAAATATCCATAGCAAAAGACTAAACCAAAGAGTACGTTGTCAATAAACCTTTGGAAGTACCGGACAGTATTCCTCAGTCCAAAAGGTATTTTCAAAAATTCGAACAGCCAGAGTAATCACCGCATCCTTTTCTATGTCCTCTACCGCTACTGGAACTTGGTGATAAGCAGATAAGTGCGGACGAGGTTGATCGTCGAAAATATTGTTTTGTCATTCAAGTTATGGACGAAATCTTCAACACTAATTATTGGGCATAGATCTGGAAATGAATAGGGCTGGTCCATGGGCTACTCAAAGGGCAACATATCACTTTTTAAGGTTTTGTACTCAAATAAAAAACCCTATTGCAATCACGACCTGTGTCCGTCCATCTGTGTGTCACAGCACTTTTTCTCCGAAACTATAGAAGCTACAGCAATGAAACTGTGGAAAGGTCAGAAGTGGTGACTTCTTGAAGGTTTTGGTGTGTTAAATTTTTTTGATGGGGTTTAAGGGGGGTCTCCCCGTATAGGGAGGTGACCCTTTAAAAAACAATTTCCACCATTGGTAGTCGAGTAGGGTGTGATTGGAAAGGTCTTAATGAAATCTTTTCAAAACAAGTCTTTAAATTTCCTTATTGGTACCGAGGGGGGCAGGGCAAGGGGAAATTTACGAACTTTTCGCGTACTACCCCCTCGCGATTGGACACCTTTCATCCGAAAAATCTGAAAAAATCATGAATGTAGGCCTTTATGAGTACAATAACAACAAATACGTGAAAAGTCGAAATACACTCAACAAAATGGTGGCTGTTTAAAATGCGAAGATTGAATAATTTTCAGTTATTTTTCTCCAACTTCAACGTTTAAGGTGCATGCCTTTAACACTTGATTCAATTTAACGAATGACTGAAGATGAGTACTGACAATTAATACTCATCGGTAAAACAAATCAAGGAGGTAGGAGAGAGCTCCTAGCAAAAGGGCCTTGTAACCATTCTAGGATTCGAAAAAATTGACCATGAATCGATGATTACAGTACAGGGGAGTCGCCTCTAAAAAAAAATTTCATCAAAGGTAACCGATATGAGTGTCAAATGAAAGTTTTCAAAACGGTTCTTAAACTGACAGTTTTTACTTCAGTGGGAGCACAGGGGTGAAATACACGAAAAATGTGTTTCCTCTCTCGCGAATGGACACCCGTGATCTAAAAAATCTGAAAAAAATATCAAGGAAGATATTTATGAGCATAATAATAACAAATACCTCAGAAGTCAAAATTCGTTCAACTTTGTTAAGAATAGTATGATCTTCGAATTTCATATTTTCTCCAATAAATTCGTCTTTCACATGTGTCTTGATTTTATTCGTTGCTGGTGACTGAATCCTGTAAGTTGAGTACAAAACCCTTCTGACATAAGCGTAGGTCTGTCTACCCAACTTGTTTAACCATGTATTCGAATTCGGTTTTAGTGGCTTGGAACTCACCTTGCGGTAACCGATGCGCTTTTTCAGCGATAAAAGGACCTTTCGTGACGGTATAATGTTTGAGCACCATCTCTTGAGTTGAGATGACCACTGCGGGGTTTGTTATTTGAGGAAACTGGTATAAAATCTGAGAGAATGGTGTTCGTTGTTCTATCATCCTTGTAGACTGCATTAAGCCATTTGAAATTTTCGCTTCTCCTCTGCCTACAGTCAACTGTATCTATAATAACCTTTCCGGGTTAACAGCTTTTCTAGCTCCAAAACTCCATTCCTTACATCCATGCTTATGTACTTTTGAACGTATGGCTTTCAACTAACGGGAGCAAATGATACTAAATAAATTTAAATATTGAAAAAGAGGTAGGCAGTGAAGGAGAAAAAAAAATCATACAAAATTTTTATCCGGCCTTAACCATTGCGCTCTTCTTTCGCTAGTTGGAAGTGGGGGGGTCCCACATGTCAGTGCTTATTGGGCTATCAACTTTCCCCAACATTGGCATCGGTGGGTAGGTGAGGGCTTAAGAGAATAATCAGCATCACATTCTCACCCTTCAATAAAGCAGCAAGTGCATGCATATAAAAGATTGGACAGGCTGCGCCGAGGTTTCTACAAGAAATCAAGAGAGTCTAATCGGGGAGGTATTTGGATCGTTTAACAAATAGAAACATGTGGGACATTATGTTCGGGCGGTCCTAAAAGATGAAGAGGGCTCACAGCAGCTAAGGTTCCCGGGGTTGGGGGACTACTTTTCTAGGAATCCTTCTTTCCCCATAAGAATAACAAATACCTCAAACGCAAAACGTCAATTTGTTTCAGGCTAGGTTTTCAGCTTGATAAAAGAGGTGTTTAGTAGACTGTCCAGACATCTTGGGTGTCTGGAACCACTACACTCAAGGCAAAAATAGCCTTCACCTCCTTACCTCAAAAAAATCCCAGCATATAAGTTATTTTCCCTAAAATCGTTCGTTAAACTGTATCCCAAATAACATGAAATCTAACATGACTATTTTAAGCTATCGCTTCATTCCGAGTCACTTAATCATGGTAATGAGTACTGAAGATCCATTTGAAATTTGAAAGAAAACCTAAAAATAAAAAAAGTTATCTAAGGACAAAACGAATAATCACATCATTCTCGAACATAAATTATCACTAGCCAATGAAGATACTCTAAGGCAACTTGTTTACCAGCCTACTTAATATATAGTAGAGCAAAGAAAATGTAAAAATGACAAAAACAAAATCTGAATGACTCGAAATAAAACTTCATAAGAGTGGCAAACAACATTTTCCATCCATAAATTTTTTCTCCGCGTTTAATTTTTATTTTCTTGCTTCTAAGTTTAAGACGGTTGGATTTAAATACCATGATGATAAGCTAATGGTAAGTGACTTCCGCAAACGACGTGGCCGGCAACGGACGTAGAAAATAAGAAAAATAAATTAACATTAAATCAAAAGCAGAAAGTAGCTAGAAAACTCTATCAAACAATTAATTAACAGAAGTTATTCATTGAAGAGGGTCGTTCAGGACGGTAAACATTTTGCGGGAAAGTGATTTTTTGGTGGTTGAATTTTAAAGTTGAATGGTGGGAGAATAATTTCAACTTTCACTGAATGCTTCTTTGTTATTGTATGACTTGTAAATATTCTTGATAGAGAGGAAACTACGTTCAGCAATAAATGTTAGTTACAGTCCGATGATATTTTTAGATTGCACACACAAAGGTACCCGCACGTTTAATGGCATGAGAACCTACCAAGGAGGTGATATAGAACACCTTTCTTATAGACATAAATTCTAATGAAACAGTTGTGTCAACTCAACTGGGAGCTACTGAGGAAAAAGCAATTTTCCATTATTTAGCCGGCCATATTTGATGAAACAGAATGCTCACACATAAGTCAGCACATCTCTACATACCCCTAGTACAGTATGTGGATTTTGTTTGAGGAGTGCTTAAAATTCTATGAATATTAAAATATATGTGAATTAAAACCATCACGATTTCATGGCAACTAATTCAGCTTTGAAGCGAGAAACATTTTATAATATTGGTACAGTGATGGGAAATCTGATGCGCTCATCTGTATCTAATGAATTCTAGACGTTTTTCTATAATTTAGATAGCCTCTGTGTGGAATTTTCATATAGACTAATGAAACACTCGAAAAAATTTTGCAAGGAAAATTGGCATCTCTGTAGCTTTCGGGATGATATTTTAAATACAGAAACCTTTTTCAAACCATCTTCATTTGCATATATTTTGAGAACAAGTCCAAGCTTTTGAGTGTAGATATATATCTGAGATATTAAAAAGTAATCACACTTTGCTGTGCATTATTCAAAAGGTGAATATTAGAGTTTGACTTTAACTATTTCTGGTAAACAGGACATATTTATCATTCGTTTCATCATTAAATTTTCTGAACGGCCATTTTGGGATGCTTTTACAGAGTACCACCATCAGTGTCCTTAAGTCTGCATAAGTAATTTAATGTTAAAGAGGCAAATGATTAAATAATGACATGTGACAATGTAGCTCAGCACTTGTTTGCTAGAAATTATGCTATGCTATGATTTTGTGCCTTTGGATGAAGTGTTCATTAATTTAGCTTGAGGACTTTCCTGATTATCATGATATGAGAGTTCCAGGCTTGATTTGCTAGCTTAGCGAAGTTTGTGAATAAAGATTATGAAACAATCAACGCCATTGAAATATTTTAGTAACAAGAGTAACAAGGCGTTGGTAACTTATCTCCTATATTATGATGAAGAGAATCACTCCTGTCATTAATTTTAAAAATTAATTAATTTTTCGCAAAAGTCAATTTCAAACAATTGAAATATTTTTTTACGAGCCAGTCAAAAGCAAATTTTGATTTTATTGGGAAAACCATCACCATCGAATTATTCGAGCATTCATCGAATACTTGAAATTCATTTCCTGAAGAAATATCAAGTGGAAATACGTTCAAGGGAAGTCCCGGTCTGAGAACATTCCCTCTAGTCTCGCTGCGAAAGCAACGAGATGGAGGAGCCCGATGGCTTCAGCCATCAATTAGAAGGACCATGCCCATCGCAATGATGATGGGCGAAAAAAAACTTAAAAGAAAATACGAGAATCAAGAACAGAACCCGACAATCCTATCGGTTATCGAGATCGAACAGCTGATCCAAGAACAAGAGAAAGCTGAAAAATTCGAAAAAGAAAATGAAGAACTCAAACTTCGAGTTAAATCGTTAGAAGCACTTGTTGGAACGTTAACGTTCAACAAGGATAATGGAACCAAGAAAGGCCGACAAACAAACTCAAAAACTGAAGACAAGAAAATTAAAAAGCCACAGGAAGAAGCTAATCAAGAGGATGTCCTCAGCGCAGGAGGCGCAAACGAAAGCAGAAATTATTATGCAGCGCTAGCTGGTCTTGAAGAAACGATGAACATTGAAGAGGATACAGGTAAAACGTCAAAATTAGATAATGATTTCATTGAATATCTTAAAATTAAAAAAGAAATGGTTCGGCTTTTGGCAGCCGAAAATAAACTAAAAGATTTTCAGATAAAAAGAGTCAATGCCGATAAATTGACAATAAGGACTAAGTCGCTGGTTGATTTCCAGGCAACAAAAAGTGCCTTAAATTCTGGAGATGTTCCGCATTTCACGTACACCCCGAAAAGCGAAAAGAACCAAACCTTTTTATTGAAGGGTCTGGACTGTGGTGAGGACACAGTCGATCTCCTTCAGGTGCTCCAAGAAGCTGCACCAGAAATACAATTTATTACAGTCAAAAACTTTGCAACGAGAAGATCGATTGTGGAGCGTAAAAACTTGCCTCACTACTTAGTCCAGATTTCCAGCAAAAGTAGTTCGAGTGCCCTGCAGAAAATACGGTACTTGAACTTCCGTGTGGTGAGGTGGGAACGCCTCCAGAAGCGTGAGGTCAATCAGTGCTACAGGTGTCAAAGATTTGGGCATTCGGCTGCCAATTGGGCCATGAAATATAGGTGTGTGAAATGCATAGACATTCATGCTCCCGGCGAGTGCAAATTGGCTCAGGCGGAGCCAAAAGAAAAACTATATTGTGTGAACCGCGGTGCCTTTGGTCATCCAGCATCATATCGAGGATGCCCCCGGTATCAAGATGCAAAGATTAAAGTCACTCCAAAACAAAGTCAAGCACACCGCAGTGTGATACCTACCAACTTCGTCAAGCCCGGGGTGTCATTTGCACTTGCTGCGAGAGGACCAGCAGACAATGTAAATAAAATAAATAATGTAAGTGGCAATAATGAGCTGCTCCTTAAAATTTATCAGCAACTAAATTCCTTATCGGAGCGAATCGATAAACAAGATTCGAAAATTAACATTGTTTTTCAGCGTTTAGGGCTTTCAAATGCCTCAAAATAAGTTGTCGTCCAGCCACATTCGCACGGATAGGATTCGTCTCTACTCGATCAACGTCAACTCCATTGTTACTTTACATCGGCGTGATTATCTCCTTGAATTCATTGCCAGACAAAAGCCTGACGTCCTGCTTCTCACCGAAACCCACCTCAGTTCATGGCACTTCATGAGATTCAAGGATTTTGAGTTCGTAAGAAACGATAGGGTGACAGGTGATGGGGGAGGTGGCACCGGGATATTGGTTCGAAGACCCTATCGTTTCCAAAATATTGGAAAAGTCGAATTCAAAAGCTTTGAATCTCTTGAAGTGTCCGTTATCAAAATCTCACTGCCAGGTGGGGATAACCTCTTCGTTATCTCTGCCTATGCAACTGGTGGAACTGTTCTCAAGCTCAAGGAGGAGCTCAATTCCTTGTTCGAAATACTCGAATTGAACAGGCTGCATAGCTATTATATTCTTGCTGGTGACCTGAACGCCAAACATACATCATGGCTGAACGCCACCAATAATCCAAGAGGTGTATTCCTGAAATCGTGGATAACAGAGAACCAAATTGAATACAGGTGCAATCTATATGGGTCGGAGCTCCCAACATACCCTAGGACAAATTCATATTTGGACCTCTGCATTGCTGACGCAAGACTTGAATTCAGCTTTAATAGTCCTCAACGGAAACTGCAGGTGCTTCCTTATGATAGCGACCATAACGCAATCGTAATGGAAATCAATCATCACAGGGATGATTTCTTCCTCATTCCAGTTCAACATGAAAATCATCGGTTGAATTTCAAAAAAACAGACTGGGGAAAGTTTCAAAAGAAGTTTAATCACGAGAACCAGAAGCAATGTCCCCCTTCTGATGATGGCAACTCTTGCTCAATGCTTCTTATGACAGGAATCAAACTAACGATGAAATAGATCTCTATTTGGCGAAGTTAGAGAAGCTGACGTTGGAAACGATTGAGAAAGTAGTTCCAAAGATTAAACATCGAAACAATATGGAAGGATATGAAACACCAACCAACGCAAGGTTGAAAAGATTGAAAAGCCTCCTTCTCACACGCGTCAACAATATTTATCGACGATTTTTGGACTACAACGATCCCTCATTGTCTTTGTTGAAATTACATCTGAAGAATGTCCGGAACTTAATCCGGTCATACTTCAGGAGTGAGGTCAGCAATCAATGGGCGAAAAAATTGAGGGGTATTAGCCCACAAGACCCAGACGCTGTTTTCGCGAAAGTGAATAGCATATTCCGCAAGAAGTCTCGAGTGAAGGTATCGAATCTTGAAGTCACTAGTGATGAGATAAATCTTCTCGATAGGGCTGGTATCGAAATTGATAGTACGACTCCGGAAAGAAATGGAAACAGGATTATTTGTGAAGGATTGGATAAACTTGCCCTGATTGGAACACATTTTGAATTGGTTCATCTACCAAACCCTAAGAGAGGGAACGAAATTTTTTCAGAGGTCGTTGAAGCAAAAGTTTCCGACTTCAAATCAAGCCTGAACGGCCAATCAATTCTTCATTTCAATGAAACATTAACATCTGACCTCATACCGAGCTTGAATCTTATTGATTATTTTGTCAGCTATGAAGACTTGTGTTTCATATTTCGCAAGATAAACAACAAGAAATCATGTGGTACTGATGGTATTCCAAATGTAGTCCTCCGACATTTGCCGGAGGTTGCTATTGGGAAATATTGCACATTGTTCAACAACATGTTGAGCAATTCATATTTCCCAAATCAGTGGAAAAAGGCTAAGGTATTTCCAATCTTGAAGAAAGGAAAAGAACCTTCATGCCCGAAAAGCTTTCGCCCAATCAGCTTGCTGCCTAACATCAGCAAGGTGTTTGAAGTGATACTCAACAGAGCATTAAACGCCCACATTGAGGAAAATGAGTTGATGCCGAATTGCCAATTTGGTTTTCGTGCCAGGCATTCGACCACACATGCAATAACGAAAGTAACCTCAGACATCTGTTGGAAACTAAATGATAGACAATGTGTTGGAGCATGTCTCATTGATATGGAGAAAGCCTTCGATACGGTGTGGTTAGATGGACTAGTTTTTCAACTCCTTTAGGACATTTTCCCCCAGACACCTTGTCACCATGATGTGTAATATGTTATACGGGAAATCGTTTGTTGTAACTGATGGAAATCTAACAACAATGCGCGAGTTCAAGGTCTTAAATGGTCTACAGCAGGGAACAGTTACTGCGCCTCTGCTCTTTTCAATCTTTGTTCGCAAGCTATTGAACGGCTTTGATTTTAACGTCTCGCCAACGTGATCATTGGTAGCGTTTGCTGATGATCTGATCATCTATACGGCAGACCGAAAAGCTACAATAGTTCAGAGCAATCTCCAAAAAATGCTCAATGATGTACAGCTGTACACTGACAATTGGCGAATGAAAATCAATGTGCAGAAGTGTGAAACAATCTTGTTTCGGACAACGCTGCAGGGGGTCAGTCAAGACCTGAAACGTAATTGGAAAGATTTCCACATCATGGCTGGTGAGGGTAGTCTTGAACGGGTTCCACATAAATCCTGTGTTCGATACGTCGGTGTTTATCTCGATCAGTATCTGTACTATACTGAACATGTCAAAATCATGCTCAGTAAGGCACTTAAAGTAGTCATGGCCCTTCGAAAACTCTTTCATTCCAGATACATTGATCAAAAGGGCAAAATTATCTGTTGCAAGACACTGGTTAGACCAGTTTTGACATATGGATGTCAGATCTGGTACAACCAGAGCGCTAGTACTATGGAAAAATTAAGAGTTTTCGAAAGGAAATGTCTTCGTGCATGTACTGGTTTGTACAGAAAGCCTGAGACGGATTGGAAACATTATATATCGAATAGAAGAATTTATCAAACTGCTAAAGTGACTAGAGTCGATATTTTCATATTGAAACTTCTTCGGAATCATATCGCAAGATCTCTGACTGTGAGTGAAAACCCTTGGATTTCACAGCCGTTCCACCCTACAGACGGTTATATAGCGACTTGTCTCGCTACTGGCTTCATTCCTCCAGAAGCATTCGTGTATTTGGACATGAACCGATATGTTTTTGATTCTGACGGCGTCCCAGTCATATATCACATATATCGACGGGCCACCGATAAGAAGATAAAATATCCTCCGAATTTGAGTTCACGAGACCAACAGTTCCAATGGAGATACTCATTTGCTAGAGTCGTTGGGGCTGATCGAGTTGAGACGGGGCAATCTAGGTATTGGTGGCTGAATGACAATGTCTAAATTATTCGTGTGTATTTTCAGTTTTGGTGTTTTTCGTTATTTAGTTTTTGAGTTTCAGCTCATTATTGCTACATTTAGTGTTGTTGTTCATTTTTGTTAAAAATGAGGTAAAGGTTAGGTTTATATTATGTTTATTATATTAGGTTAGAGATATGGTTAAACGCTTAGGTTAGGAACATTGTTATAGATTTTGTTAAGTATAAGATAAAGTTTTTGATAGCATTTATTAGAATTAAGTTAAAACATATTAGGTGTAGGATCAAAGTTCACTGTAGTGTTAAGATTATAAATAATTTTAGAATAGTGTTGGTTGGTTTTTACTCCTTTTTCCAATTAAATTTAAAAAATATGTAATAATCTTCATTGATTTGAATTTGCTATAACTTTTTTTTTTAAAATGTGTACAGATAACGTACAAATTTAGAGAGCCATTTGGGCCATTAAGTTTTTTTATTGTTATTGTTTGGAATTTGCTTTATATTCTTTTAAAATTTATAACGATTAGTATTAAATAAAGCGCTTTTGACTTTGACTTTGACTTTATGATGAACAGAGACGCATTGAGGTAAAGGCTGAGTAGGCTGATGTATAGGGCGGTAAATTTTTGGGGGCGGCATAATATACGTTTTTAATGAGTACAAACAATTTTTGAAAAAATTTGAACAACACTTTTTTTCGTAAATATTAAATAATATAATCCCACTTTCACCTACGAAGAGCATTTTATATCCTCTCATTCGTGTTTATGATTTACAATTTCATGGAAAGTGCATAAGTTATCTTAAATAACATTAACAGGAAAATTCTGATCATATGCCCAACCATCCAGCGCGAGTATCGTGAGAACTGCAACGTATGCAGTTTCCCGGAATCGCGAATATTCACTTTTCTTATAATGCACTAAATTTTAATTCAGTTTGTAGTTGAATGCTAATGCATTTAGATGCAGACAGCAGCCTTCGATTGTATTTTTTTAAATCGTTCTTTTAATTTTTTAATAACTGGCAGCCAGAGTGGGGCTGCTTTCTAGCGTCGTGAAAATTTTTCAGTCCATTTCCTTTTGAGGGACAAGCCAAAAATATTTCCATAAGAAACTTGCCAACGCCGGTAGGACATCCATAAAGGGAATGCTTCCAAAGTAAAATTCAAACGGGATAACGTTTCACGATAAAATAATTTATTTATACCAGTCCCATCCAAACAGCATCAATACTTTATTGTAAGTAAAATTACAAGTGGTGACTGTTTTCTATTGTATGTTTTAACTTTACACAACAAAATATTTTAATATTACGGCAACCCTGTGATTTCAAGCACATCAAAAATTATTCACATATGATTCAATTTGAATAGTGATAAAACTATTTATTTTATCTTCAATCAGGATCCATTGGAGATTCCCTTCTCTGCTTCTAAGCGAACTATATTCTCCTCTGTGCACATTTGAACTTTGTATGTCGGGCGTCCACATTCACCTTATATTCCAGAATGGTGTTCTACTCACCTTCTTTCCCTTGAGTGGTCAAATGGATTACAATAGTAATCCATTGTTTGGTAATCGGTAGCATCAGCAGCAATTTCTATCAATTTTTTTACCAGTTAGAGTGCTTTAAATTGAGCTTTTGGACGAAGTTATTTTTAATGATCTGATTGCATCTGAAGCAAAAAAAACGCAAATTAATAAATGTATAGCAGTTTGTTTGTTGTAATCCGCACGACCACTTACGTGACTACTGCAGGATTGCTCCTCGTGACGACTTTTCCACGCGTAGAACGCGCGAGTTCCAAAACTGCTCACTGAGTGCCCTTTGTTGTTGCTTCGGATGTCAAAGCTATCACGAGCTGTCTACTCCTTTTATATGTGCTTGTTGAATGTTTGTAGTCATGAATCCAAACAACTTTGATGAAGATAATGTATTCTGAATGCATATCCATCATTAAATCACTTTCAAGTTTTTAAAAGCCTTTAAACATTATGTCTAATTGAGATGGTGTCATTATTTGACACTTTAATCATCTGGACCAAGTTCAGCCTTAATTGATTTGAGCTTGGTTAATTGATTTAAATGTAAACACTCGATTGAGATAAATTTTGAATAAGTCATCTGATTGATTTTTATAATTGATTTCGTTAATTAATATTGAGTAAACAATAAATCACTGAAAATTGGAATTCTAAAAATGAATTTTAAATAATATGTTAGTCGAATTGTAGCTTCCACTAAGTTAAGTCGACATTTATTGATAAAGAATTATTTTCGATCAAGCCGTCCATGTTTAAGTTAAAGTTTTCACGAGGAACCTTATAATTATCGGGCGCTCATATACTTCAGGCGTACCAGCGCACCTATCTGTTCACCTTTTACGTTGCACATGGTGGCAATACAATGCGTAGAATGTTCAAACTAAAGATTCGCTCATCGTGCGCCCTTTGGTTTTGCATCAAATATCGGAGATATGTGCCGGCACGGGACGCCCCACCATCAACAACTTCTTCTCGCCGCAAGCAGATCCTGCTCCCGCGGCAGATTTTCGCAGCGCATCGCAGCTGAGCAGCATCTGCAATATCGCTGCCAGAAAGTAGAAAATAGCTCGTGCCGTTTTTTTAGATTCTCATAATCTGATATGACGGCACGAGCTCAACGCAAAACGCCTCATCGCTTCAGTCAAGCTACAACGCTCTCCAGATGGTCTAAAAAGTAAATTCTTGTCTTTTTCGTGTTCTTGTTTCTGTCTAAAATTAAAACTGCATTCGTGTGTAAAATAAAACTCGAGTTTTGTTCTTCATTACCTTTACGACGCAGGAACCAAGTCCAAGAGTCCTTATCAGGACTACTTGGCAGTGCCGACTTAAGACACTTCCAAAGAGTAAAGTCCTTATCAGGACTGAACGTCAATAGTGAAGACGTACTCACGAGGAGTCCTCTTCAGGGCTGCACGAGAGGGCTGACACGAAAGTGGTGACCCCGAATCTCAAAAACACCTGCGGAATTGCTAACATGGTCCTTGAACGAGACGAAAATAACCCACGCATCGCTGCGCAGAGCAACTCGGAGCTCCGTCCGCAACTACCCAGCCAATGCAGGCTGCCACCATTCTGGCGAGCCAATCCGGAGCTTTGGTTCTTCCAGATCGAGTCCCAGTTTGAGGTGAACAAAGTCGCACGGGACTCGCACAGGTATCATTTGACAGTCTCCGCACTCGATCACAACACCATTGTGGATGTAGCAGATACTATCCGCGTGCCACCAGAGACCAATAAGTACAAGTTGCTTAAGGCAACCATCGTCTCTCGCCTCACAGACTCCCTCGACGCCCAGTTACATAAAGTTCTCACGGGTGTCGAGCTCGAGGACAGGCGACCGTCACAGCTGCTGCGTCACATGCGCTCTCTAGCCAGCACACGCGTCAACGATGGCGTGCTCTGGATCAAATGGTTGGACCTGCTGCCACAACAAACGCGGCGCATGTTGCTTCTGATCAAAAATCAAACGCTGGAGGAACTTGCCGCGGTCGCAGACGAGGCACACGACATGGGCCCGGCAGTAATGGCCTCGTCTTCCCAGCCAAGCGTGTGCACAGCAAGCCCCTCATCTAGCTGTTCGTCAACATCACCTGACCAGATCGCCATTGAACTGGCGGCTCTACGTCTAGCGATCGCGCAGTTGACCGGCTTGGCTCGTGAGGTGCTTCAGCAACCGCACACCAGTTACAGCACACAAAATAAGCGCTCCTCATCCTGGAACCGCCTCGGTCAGAGAGAACGGTCTACCACCCCAGGCCCTGCTGCGCGCTCGGACCTTCGCTGGCAAACATGGGGCCCTAGCAATCCACTGCAAGCAGCCGTGCACATTTCCCGCTCAAGCCACCGCCCCCAAATACTCGGTAAACTAAGTTTGCCAGCGGTGCACTCAGCGGACACCGCCGGCAACACCTCAGGAAAACGCTTATATGTCGTCGACTGCTATACTAAAAAGCGTGTTCTGGTGGACTCCGGCTCCGCCCTATAGATAATTCCGAGGCACTTCATCTCCAGGCCTCTGCAGAAACAAAGCCTCACATTACAGGCAGCCAATGGCGTGCCAATTATCACTTTTGGCACTCAGAAACTCGTATTGGATTTTGGGTTGCGTCACCTGTTTCACTGGCCGTTCGTCATAGCAGATGTCCAGACAGCTATCCTAGGAGCAGACGCACTTAATCACCACGGGTTGTTAATTGATCTATGAAACCAGCGCCTCTTGGATGATCGCACCAACCTCTCGACAAGCTGCGTCCTCGGCCCGGCGCCACCAGTGCACAGCATCAGTGTTGGCACTATGGTCCAACCATCGGCCTTAGTGCACATCGTCGGAGGCCCGTAAGAGATAATCGTCGCCAAATTCAAAAGCTCAACCATCCGACCTGGTGAATTAGCCTCAATCGCCGACTTCCCCGTGCACAACCAAATAATAACGCATGACCCACCCGTCTTCGCACGACCACGTCGCCTCGCAGGAGAACGCCTCATCACCGCAAAAGCCGAGTTTGATCTCCTCTTAGCACGAGGCATTATACGACCCTCATCAAGCCAATGGGCTAGTCCATTGCACATGGTTCCCAAGAGCGGGGGCCGTTGGCGAGCTACGGGAGATTACCGTCAACTCAACGCTCGCACTCAGCCGGACCGCTACCCGCTGCATATCATCGAGGACCTGATCCAAGAAGCGAGTGGCTCGGTTTTCTCAGTAATCGACCTCCAACGCGCTTTTTATCAGATCCCGGTCGCGGACCCCGGAAGTCTGCGAGACAGCAGTTACCACGCCCTTTGGGCCTTTTGAATTCCTGGGCATGCCATTGGGTCTACGAAATGCAGCCCAAACCATGCAGCGAACTCTAAACCACTTACTCAGAGGTTTCGTTTTCGTTTGCGTGTATCAAGACGACATCCTAGTGAATTGAAATTGCTGAAGATGGGAATTCAGAGGTAAAGGTCACAGCTGAATTACTAGGAAATAAAATATTTAATATTAAATTTGTTTGCAGTTTGTTAGTGTGGTATGATATTTTGCAAAAGATAAATATTGCGAGTAAGTACCACGAAGTCAATTTGCCTGCAAGCATTGATATACTTCAACAAACATGCGAACGGATCAAACTTTTAACGAATATTCAAATAAAACTAAGATGATTGCTGCTGACTTTGATATACAAACGCAATTAGTTTGTCATCTCTGTGTTCCCGTCGTTGAAAAAGAATAAATTGCTATTTAGTTTTTGAGTTTAGATGCTTTGAATTATACTTATATTTACGACAAGTTTGGATCAAGTATTTCCCAATCCAGTGATTGCTATCAAAATTGTAAACACTCCACCAATAACGGTGGCATCAAGAGAACGCAGTTTCTCAAAACGAAAATGAATAAAAGGCTCGGCTTTTTAATTCAACAACGATCTACTAGTTTTATGCTTTGTCTATTTGTCCATCTTTTCATCCGTTACGGCAATTTTTTTCAGAAACTGTCGATGCTGTGGTCATCAAACCTTTTAGAAAGGTCAAAAGCAGTCGTTTCTTGAGAATTCAGGCCTTAAAACCATTTTCAAAGGTAGTGAAATATTTCTTCCTTGCCTAAGGCAAATTTTATTTTTCCTTCTTTTGTTTTGTCCACCAGACCTGCTTTAAATTTGCTTGAGGACGCGTTTCTTAAGATGGTTAAAGAAAGAAAGCCAAGCCGCCTGCTCAAATAAACTTAAGTGGGCCCGAATGATAACAACTATCAAAGGTTTTTCATCAAAGGTGGTCTTGTGGGGTTTGAAATGAAAGGTCTTAATAATAACTTTTAGAATCTGAAATTGTATTCGGATTTGCCGCGAATATTCGTCTACTCTCCATTCGGTGGCGGTTTTTTTTTGGCGCAAATCAAAGGATTGTTCGTCAATATTCGTGAACAGTGTTTGCATACTCGTCAGTGTTCATTTGACTAGTGATCATTGCCGTGAATGGCTGTTGATTGTAGACCACATTGGAGTAGACAATGAGCTTTATTGAAAATTACCAGGTAGAACCAGTGATATGGGATCCTATGTATCGGTTACACAAAGATAATAAAGCGATCCACGATGCTTGGATCTATTTCATGACAGCTATGAAGGTACCTGTTGTGGAATGAAAAAAAAAGAAGAACTCGCTCATGGCAAACTTGATATTTTATTTGAGGAAAAAAGTCATCCGTTCAATTTGGGCAGGAACTGATGAAATATACATCCCCATTTGGTTTGCGTATAGCGCAATGGAAGAAAGTTGGAGGATAACCAATGAAATGTAAATACTGACATAGTTTACTTATTTCTTTTCATCTAGATAATAGTAACCACTTTTAGTAAAAAAGGAAACTAACTTCACATGCCCTAAAAAGTATGAAATAGATTTTATGGAAATGAGTAGATTAAATCGGCCATAAAGGACTTCAGCGATGGTCTGCTGCCTCGGTGAGAGAGGATGGTGGGTTTTGCCGAGATTGCCCTTGGGTGAGGATGCGTGAATGCACTGTCAGGCTGGCGTTTCGGTGTCGTGGGGTGCGTTCTTTTTCCCAGCACAAGGACCCACTGCAAAAAAATTTCGCATTCACGAATTGAAAAAGGTATAATGCGGATCGGCTGGTTTCGAGGCCAAGGTAACCTACTAAGGGTGGAAATTACTTAAAGCCAGTAACAAACTGGGCCTGGAGAAGACAGACGGACTTAAGCGAACTTCGTCGTTGCCGACGATTCTTATGGCCCCAAATAAGAGTGGGGTGCCCAGGTGGAAGCGGTGCTTGTTTTAAAATATTCTACTTTTTTTCCTGAAGCTTAGAGTCTTTCTCCTTTTTTCATTTTTTTCCTTCAAAGCAAGAAATTTTAGTGTGTTTTGTTTTTTTGTTTGAGATTTCCTTTTAATTTTTATCTCAGATTTGTATTATATAAACCCCATTTGTTTTTTTGTTTTTTTTTCTTCAATGTATAAATACACATAAATATTTAAAAAGAAACATAAGAAGAAAACAAAACGGTGTACTCACCAACATCCTCGCAGGGCATTCGCTGGAGATGTGGTGATATGATATTGCTGAAAGTTCTGTAAATTAGGTTAATGAATTTGAATACAATTATCACGTTTTGCCCTTAGTTGAAATGTGGAGGGAAATTGAAAATTACACTTTTTTTAAATATTTACACCTTTTTCTTAAAAACATTGGTTATGAGACTATTCTTGCATAGAAATAAAAAGGATAACTGTGAATTCAGTTAATGATAGAGTAATTCCAAGTTCATGCCAGCGTCTTTTCCGTGGTCACACAGTCGGATTGGATCCTTGTAGGTATTGTACCAATTCCTCAGAACGATCTCCTTGCTTCTGGCTCCTTTTTACAACCCAAAATAAAATCTTCTGATCGCACCTATTCCGATCAATGTGTGCACATTCTTTTCCGCCCAAAACAATCTAAGCAAACTTTCCAACGAAATTTCCGTCACGAACGTGTCACTCTCGGGGTGATATTTCTTTTCCTATTGTCCGCACTCTGATAAGATAGCGGGCTCCGTTATCAAAGGATACATGCTGCGCATGACTGTGTTTGTTCGTGAGTGTGGTATATTTGACGGGTAAAGTCAGAATCTGAACTGATATTTTCCCTTTGCCTTTCCTTCACTGGCATCCCGGCAAATACTTTTCAACCGATTACTTTTACCTGCTGCCTAATTTACAGACTGCAATCACGTTCATCTCCCGGACTGGTAAAGCAACCAACATGAGATTCCCAGCGCCGGGGAAAACACTTTTCAATCGAATTAGCACTGTCGTAATTCCTTTCCAGCTTTTCTAATGTGAATTTTCCACTCTTTGCGAAATCGCACTTAACACGGCAATCGATTTCTGCCTTCATGACATACACATATCTGTACGTTAAACAGCACCGATTCAATTTTCACAGACAATTGAGGAGACTAACGGTAGAATATTTCCCGAAATTTGTAGCAGAAGAACCACATTTTCACTTTTGAGGCTATGACGCTTTTACCATGAGCATTAGTTCATTTCACTGTCCAAGGGTCTCAACACTGAATATTCAAAGGAATTTACAATTCGATTAACGTGTTCCCGTGGCGATCACAAGCAGACTCCCTGATTCGTTCAAATTCCAGCGGAATCTCCCTGCCGTAACAGTGGTTTCTCGCGCCCAAGCAGATTTGCCTCTTCGCTTGTGCGTTGTCCACCATATCGTTACGCCGCAATGGTGGATTGAGACTAGTCTCTTACTCAGCCTGGCTACGTTATATAAGTTTAAATAATAATAAAAATATAAATATCATACAAAATATAAATATAAAGAAAAATTTAAATTTAATATAGAAAAAAAAAGATAATATTAAATTTATATTTGTTATAAAAAAATATTTTATAATTTATAAGACTATAAATTGGTATAATTAAATTTTTCAAATCGTCAATTGAAATTCCGATCAGTGTTTTGCCGGTTTTGAGCAGTTTGCTTAGGCGGCTGCTCAATTACTACATATCATTCACTAAATCTGGCAGAATAGACATTCTATTGGGCGTGGAGGTCTATGGGGAAACTATCAAAAATGGGCAAATACGTTTGTTGGATAATCTACCAATCCTTTAAAATACAACATTCGGTTGGACAATCATGGGAAAAGTATCAAACCATATCCCATTTTGCGGAATATCCAATATAAATTTAGATCGCTAGCTGCAGAAATTTTTGAGAGTCGGAAGAGTGCTCTAGACTAGTCATATTATCCAGCGCTGACAAAACTTGAGAAGAGTTCTTCAAAGCAACTACTTCCCGAGATACAACACGTCATTTCATAGTCAACTTACCATTGTTGGGTGATGCATCACTTCCCGGTGATTCAAAAGCATTGACACATAAGCATTTCTTATCCATGCAAAAGAAATTATCTAAGCAACCGATGCTTAGACAGCAGTTTGACCAGTTCTTGTAAGAATATCTAAATTTCGGACACATAATGGAAATCTCCAAAGTACAAATCATTGGATAGCATTATTTTCTGCCACATCAGTACTGATCCTTTTGTTTTAGTTTTTATGTCCATTCAATTATAAATGCCATTGAAAATGAAATCAAAATTAAAATTAATGTACTACTAAAAGTGCTGCAGTCAATTTATGTTAAAAAGACCACTATAAAAAAATCAAGTGTACCATGAACAGTACAAAAAGGTGAATTTTATGCATGCCAGCGTCGCTTAGGTCGTAGTAGTTCTCTCCAACTCCTGCAGTAGTTGGGTCCAATCGTTGCAGCTAAAAGTGTTGCAGTCAATTTATGCTAAAAAGACCACTATAAAAAATCAAGTATACCATGAACAGTACAACGAGGTGAATTTTATGCATGCCAGCGTCACTTAGGTCATTGTAGTTGTTTCCAACTCCTGTAGTAGTTGGCTCCAATCGTTGCAGCTCTGTGGTTTCATTCATCAATAGAAATCCCAAGTAAGCATCAACTGTCAGCATCAATTGATTTTTCCCATCAATTCCTTGGTTTCCCAACTTGAAGTTTCCTGGGCGCTCTATCGTTCAAAATTCGTCCGGGGAGCCTCTACCTTTTGTCAGAGTTAGTCAAACAGAGTACAAAGGCTTTAATAAGAACTTTCAGAATCAGAAACAAAAAAGTCAGTTTGTGCACCAGGGGACCTAGAGAGAAGCAAAAGGAAATACTGGTATAGTCTTAATAATCGAAACGATAAAGTAATGACGCTGAAATTGAAAAAAAAAAACGTTTAGTACACCGTAACAAATTGTAAAAATGGATAAGAACTAAGTTTAGACAAGTACAAAATTATTTTAAACTTTATGTAATTTGAAACGATAGAAACAAATTCAAACGCATAGATGTTCGTCCTGCGATTTCTGAATCCCAGCAGTAATAAACTGTCGTCGTTGACTGAGTAAGAACAGAATTTTCTCGGTTTCCCCACTGACCTCCGGCCCTTAGTTCTCCCAACGAATACCTTTTCAGGTATCCGTTGTTCATCCATACGATTCATGTGTCCAGCCTATTGCAACTTCCCTCACCTTACAATCGTTGAGGCCTCCAGTTCATCAAAAATTTCATACAACTCATGGTTGTATCGAATTCGCCTTTCGTCTCCGTCTAGCTTCGCTCCGATGGTTCGCCTCAGACCCGTCGCTTAAATGCGTTCAATTTATTTGCGGATCCTTGGGTTAGGGTCCATGTTTCACCCCTATATCATAACACAGGTCTTATTACAGATTTGTATAGTTGGAGCTTTGTTTTCCTGTGTATGCAGGTTGTCTTTAAGATCGTCAAAGCTGAATAAAATATTTTATTTGCGAGCTGTATTCTTCGGCGTATTTCGTCTCTATCATTACCTGTCTTTGTTATTTTGGCACCTTTATACACAAATTTGCTCACATTTTTAGGTCTTTGTAAAAAATTTTTTTACAAAGACCTACTAGTTTCGCGACCTGTCTGTCCGTCCGTCTGTCCGTCTGTCCGTGCGTCACAGCTAATTTCCTCAGAAACTATAGAAGCTAGAATGCTCAAACTTTGTGAAAAGGTCAGAAGTAATGGTCTCTCAAAAGTTAAGGCCTTGACAAAAATTTAAAAAATGTTTAAGGGGGGTCCCCCCTAATAACGAATTGGCCCTTAAAAATTTTTTTTAATCAAAGGTAGTCGAGTGGGGTATCAAATGAAAGGTCTTTTAGAATCTGAAATAAAAAAATCATTCGATGAATTAGGAGGTCCACGGGAAAGCAAAATGTACCCAAAATTTGTGTCCCCCCCCCCCCCTCGTGATTGGACACCTTTCAGCCGAAAAATCTGAAAATTATCACGAATGTGATACCTTAGAAATCGAAATTCGCTCAACTTTGTTAGTAATAGTATGATTTGTAGATTTTACATTTTTGCCCATAAAATCAAAACGGTACCTTTAAACTTCTTGAAATTTTGCAATTATATATATATATGTTTACAAAATTTAATTGAGATCGAATTATAATCAAGTAAATTATAGCCATTTCAGTTATATGGAATTACAACAACGATAACACGTGTTTATGGTTCATATAGGGTTTTCCAATAAGAGGTGTTATTTTGATATTGAAAGAAAAATGCCATTTTTAAAAATAAAGGATGTTTGTTTAGATTGTTGTTCCAAAGCTCTGGCCACCATCATTTCTGCTAAATTGTTGCAGAACCTATTGGAGATATTATGGAACTACTTAAATTCATCTGCAAGTATATCTGCCTTTCCTTGATTAGAGTAAATATGCTCTTCGTTGTTATTTGTAATTGAATACGGTAACACATGATACTTTTGCTTAAAAATTCTATTTAAAAACCAGACTTTCCGTGAGTTGTAGTCTAGATTTGATAGCATGTTGTTCCATCGGAGACTCCGGAGCTCCTTAATTTTATTCTTATTTGCTAGAGTGAGGATATTAGCTCCAATTTTAAGAGACCTAATGCGGGTTTTTTGCCATTTACGCCGCAAAGAATTACGCTTCCTTATCAGCTTGTTTGTTTCTTCATCAAATTCTATTAAATTATAGGAACTTACTCCTGGTGCATTATTAAAAATTAGGGAGTTAATAAGTTTACTTAAAAAAGTTAAAAACGGTAAAGCACTAGGTATAGAATAGTACTCTTATGCCACCTATTCAACGTACGCCTTAGGCTTTCCTTCTTTCCATCCATCTGGAAACAAGTTCTAGTCATACCTATCCCGAAGCCTGGAAGAGATCCGCACTCTCCTGACAACTACAGGCCCATTAGCTTACTACCAGGATTAGGTAAGCTCTTTGAAAGAACAGTCCTGAAAAGATTAAATAATTTAATGGCTAACAATAATATCTTACCTGATTTCCAATTCGGCTTCAGAAACAGACATTCGACTGAGCATCAGCTCCTCCGTGTTACGAAGGACGTCAAAGCAGCGATGTACAATAAATTATCTGTAGGTTTGGTGACACTGGACATAGAAAAAGCCTTTGATACAGTCTGGCATGATGCTCTGGTCTACAAACTTCAGCAATATAAAACATCCCCATACTTGTTGAACGTTTTACAATCATTTTTAACTGATAGGAAGTTTCAGATCAAAGTAGGGGAAAGTATTTCCCCAGTAAAAAGTATATCTGCCGGTGTTCCGTAAGGCTCCTGCCTAAGCCCATCTCTATATAACATCTATAAGTCTGACTTCCCTTCTTTACCAAACTGCCAAGTTGCAGCTTCCGCAGACAACATTTGCATATACAGCATAGGCGCAGATTCAACTTCAATTATTTCCAGCCTTGAAACGGCGTCAGAACTTACTTAGCAATACTACCATCGATGGAAAATTAAAA
Organism: Odontomyia ornata; assembly: GCA_963969285.1. Classification (NCBI taxonomy): domain Eukaryota; kingdom Metazoa; phylum Arthropoda; class Insecta; order Diptera; family Stratiomyidae; genus Odontomyia; species Odontomyia ornata. Next base: position 55,483,146 of record OZ017742.1, on the reverse strand, counting down.
TAAATGTTGCAAAAACGAAGTCAATATACTCCACCGGGTAGCGTAAGCCTGCTCATCTACCCAAGCGACCAATAAATTTTTTAGGGCAAACTATTCCTTGGAGCGAGGATCTTAAATATCTTGGACTTATATTCGATACAAAACTAACCTTCAGAAAACATATTGAGCATATTAGCTTCAAAGCGTTTAAGGCCGTGTTTTCGCTTTACCCCCTTCTTAATCGTAATTCACGTCTCAACACCAGAAACAAAGTCCTCATCGTCAAAATGGCAGTCCAACCGATCATCTTATATGGCTCACCTACCTAGATCCAATGTGCTAAATACCTAGTAACAAAGCTTCCGATCACCCAAAATAGATACCTGAAAATGGTACCTAATAAACCATTTTACTTCTCTTCTGAAAAGCTACACAGCCTTGCTGGCGTTAGTCCAATTTGTAAGCTCGCTGCATCGCGCCGTTACAAATTAATCGCGAATGCAAAAGACTTGCCCAATCCGCTAATACATGCCCTGGCGAATTGAAAATCAGCCGTTGCTACCACATATCTTTTGGCCGTAACCTAGCCTCATAGATTTTAGCTAGTTATAAGTAGAAAGTTAAGTTATGTTAAGCTAGTATAAGTTCAATAGACGTTTTTGCCTAAATTTTCCTCTAGCTAATTGTAATAATCACATAGAAATACGATAATATGCATATTTTTAAGTAATGTTCAAACGATGGTGAAATGACTTTGTCCGAACACCTACTATATTATAAGGCCTCTGTACTGCATACATTCTGCTTCGAGTTTCAGGAAGAGTTCCTTGACAGTTGTTAATGACCGTAACTAAATGTTGATGTTGTCGGCATAGGCTACTACTTGGCTCGACTTTTATAGTAATGTTATCTCGTGTATCGATAGGTAGCTTTATTATGACGTATGCCACAGCCAAATTGAATAGCAAAGGGGCCAGTCCATCTCGCTGTTTACGTCCGATATTTTGTCAAAGGCATCAGTGAGTTGGCTATTGATGCGGACTTGGGAGGTCGTAGTCGTAGAACGGACTAATTTGGCGGGGATGCCAAACAAAGCATTATTTGGTACAGTACGTTACGATCGATACTGTCGTATGCTTGTTTAAAGTCAACGCACTAGAATTGTAAATATAACACCGAAGATAAGAGTGCAATTGTGATGTGAGAGACGACATTCGTGGTGGTTGTGAAAGAATAATGTAATCCAGGATGATCCTCGCCGATGGTCTCACTGTGGTCACTAGTTTGTTGTTGTTTTTTAATAACCTCCATCCCCTACCACTCTCTCCATTACTCTTTCATCGTCGCATAACATTCGTGCGATTTGCACTCGACACGTCGTCAATTCCTACTTGTACCTCCAGGCAATGCTAAAACATCGGTATAAGGGGCACACCAAATGCTGTGAAGTACTCCTTTGCTGCTAGTCTAGTCCGATTCGTGAAATGTTCTCAGAAATAAAAAAAAATTTTATAATACGACACAGTAAAAAAAAACTCTGAGTTCTAAGTATCTCGACGTTAGGGTCTAAAATGGCCTAAGATACTGAATTTTCAATCCTCTGGGCTAATCATTAATTTGAATTTATTAGGTGTTCCTTAACTCTTTTCTTCAAAACCAATAATGAGTTTACGTTTTTCACTGTTTCTGGAAGATTGTTGCATATACGCAGAGCATCATTCGTTACATTCTTCTTTAGTCCCTAAGTTCTAGCGTAACGTATTACAAAATTGTTGGCATTTCTTGAATTATATGGATTTATTCGTGATACCTTTATAAAGGGGCTTCGTTCCGATTCACTGGAAATTAGACATTTGAGGATAATCTTCGCTTTCTCCAAAATAATGATTTAACTGAAGGTGGGTGCATTGGTCCGTTGATACACAAGTCTTGTTGGAGTGAAAATCGGAAGGCTTGGAATATTTGTATAGGCTTTAGTGAGTATCCTCGATATTAAATTAAGGTTTTGCTTTGACGATTGACTCGAAATGACCACCGCATAATGTAGCTTTGTTAATACAAATGCATTTAATACAAGTTTCTTTATGTGCATTGGAAAACCACCATATCTTCTCAACACTCCTATCATTGGTGCTAGTTGTCTCTACAAATTGTTAAGTGTGGCAACCAGTTCAAACGATGATCTATGGTAAGACCGAGATATTTAATTTCAAACACTCTTTGCAAGTTTTCTTTGTTAATTTTAAGGTCAACTTCTAGGTCTTCCTTATTCTTCTGTTTAAAAACCATGTATTTTGTCTTTGTAGTATTCAATGCTAGCTTGTTTTCGATAAGCCATTAACGATATTTGTCTAGATCTTCGTTGACGATATTCTCCATGGTAACTTGATCATGTCCTCAATAAGGAAGTACAGTTTCATCAGCATATAATGTGTGGTGAGCTTTCAGTTTACATATATTCAAATTATTGGTGTATAACAAAAACAAGGTTGGTCCAAGTATGGATCCTTGAGGAACCCCCGATTTCATTAGTGCTAGATTACTCAAGACATTATTAACTGATGTTTTTTGGAACCTTCCTTCTAAATAACTTTTAAAAAGCTGTTTCGGTTTTCCTTGTATACCACACAATTCAAGTTTTTGAAGTAACAGGTCATGATCAACCGTATCAAAAGCTTTTTTCAGATTCACAAAAAATGCAATAACATAATCTCCTTTATCAAGACTTTCATTGATGTAACGTGAGACAGAAAGTAACGGATCAAAAGTATTCTTGTTCTTTTAAAAGCCAAACTGCTTCGGATTTATGATGAAATTGTCCATTAAGAAAGATTTTAAACGATTATTTTTCGAATATTTTACTGAAAGCTGTCAAAAGAGCAATAGGGCGGTAATTATTCGGGTGCAGATGATCTCTTCCTTTGAATATTGGAATTGTTTTCGCCAGTTTCTCTTCGTTTGGAAATATTCTTTTTCTAATATGCTCGTTTATAAAATTTGCCAGTGGTTCAGCTAACTCCTCTTTGACTAGAATAATTTCATGTGTAGCGATATTGTCAATGTGTAGCGATGTTGTTAATACCTGGTGCTGTATTTTTTTTTTAATTTTCGATTGTATTTAATACTTCTCTTTTAGTCGTTCGATGAATGTGCAAGATGGACTTAGGTGGGCTGTCTATGATATTGAAATAGCTAGTTGACTTATCACCGAGCTCCCTGGTAATTTTTTCACCAATTGTTGAAAAAAGTGATTAAGCAAGTCTGCTGTTCCACATGGGTGTGCTACATTGTTAGAGTCCATGCCGAAAAATACAGCATTTGATGTCATGATCCAGGATGACAAATTATCTTTTCCTTCATTTATTATTTTCCATATTTCGTGTGAGTTGCCCGCCGCTGTTTCCAATTTTCTGGAGCAATATGAAAATTTAGCTTCGTTTATGAGACGTTTTGATTCTTTTAGGGCTTGGTTATACAGATGTTTAAGTGCTCGGTCTTCAGCGTTCTTTTTGTATTCCTTATAAGCCTTCCTTTTGTTAATACTAGCCTCAATAACTTTCTTTGTTATCCATGTATGTTGTCGACATCTGATCTTTTTCTCAATGGTAGAATCATGCTTGGAGTCTGTAATCATATTTTTGAGCTCTATAAGGTTTTCAGGTTTTCGGTTTGTTAGCAACTGTTGAAATTTCGATTTGAAAAGATCCTTGTCTAAATATCTGAATATTTTTCGAGTATGTTTTTGCCTTTTGAGACTTTGACCATGGACGATCATTTTTAGGACACAATGACCTAATTCCGGCCAGTCTGCAAGTGTGAATTTAATGTTTTCAACAATTTTTTCATCATTTGTTGCTATGTGATCTAGGCAGATACTTGAAGTAGGGCGAGTAATTTTGTCCTTACTGACAATGACCGCTCCGTTTGCCTCCCGGGTATTCTTGTACATTCTCGATTCTGGAGATGCAGCAACCAGGTCTATATTTGTGTCAGCAACTGTGATTTGATTTTTTCAGTTGAGTATATTGCATCTTTTACTGAACAGAAGTCCTGCGCATTAAGACGATTGGGATTATAGTAAGTAAAAATTTTTAGTTTTTTACCTGCGCAGGCTATTTGAATTATTATTCTATTATATATGTCAGTTGTTACTCTCTTTGTCACGAAATCAATTGTATTTTTTATATAAATTGCTGTATCTCCTCCTCTTCCGGGCCTGCAGGAGAAAACAGAGCTTTATCCCGGAATATTGTAATACTTTGCTTCTTCAGGATACATCCATACTTTGTTTTGTATAATCAGATCCGTTTCAGAAATTTGCTGCAAATAAATTTGAATATCACTCAGCTTGTGTCGTGAGCTTCTTATATTGGCATAAAAGATAGTTAATTTGTCGCTTGATTGAATTTTGGGATTAACAATCATCATCAAAATTGTAGTCAGTACTCTTCCTAGCAATTACAATTATTTTTTGATACTTTGGGCACTCCCACGAGTCTGCTCTGTATGAGTGATCAGTATTCTTATTATTACCCATATAATTGCAACAGTTCTCATGTGTGCTTTTGCATTTCTTGAGCTCAGACGCGTCGGCATTGGTCGTTGCTTTAATTATCACCCTACTATTGCGAATAGGCCGTAGCAGTTGAAGAGGCATCTTGGAATTGGACGGTCTTATCCTAGACTTGAAATCGGCAAGCGTTTTATTTGATGATACATGCTTTTTTTTTGGCTTGATTATGATCCCTTTCTGTGACATGACATCTGAGCGGATGTAATTTGTAATACCTTACGCTAGAACTGATCGACTGAAGAACGATGCAACGAATGATGGTCTGCGTATATACAACAATCTTCCAGAAACAGTGAAAAGCATAAACTCATTATTGGTTTTTAAGAAAACACTTAAGGAGGCGTCGCATGGTTTTTTATCACCTGTGCATAAGTTGGTTTGTGCGTAGCTGCCTTCTTATCGATTGAAGAACTGACATTCGCCTTTAATTCTTTAATATTACTTTCCAAATCTTTCATTAACAGAAAAAGTTGTTCCTCCTTGGATTTTTTATGTAACAGCTTACACGTGGAGCACATCCATTTAATATCATCTGATATCTCCTTGATGGTCTTGAATCTTTGTTTTGACATTTTTATACATTTCAAGTGAAACCACTTGAAACACATATAACCACAGCCTATCGCTGAGTGAGGATCTTCTACAGGCTTCCTACATTAACCACATTTCTCCTTCAGTATACTATATTGTGGAACGGGAAATTGATGGATGATGCCAAATGCTAGCAATTTGAACAGTTTTATTGTTTAGTTTTGAGTAAAATCATTCACCGCTTTCAATGATATCAATGCTTTTCAATTTTCTATTGAGTTAGAAAAGGCTCTCAAGCGCCAGGCCGTAGATGGTGGCCCACGTCGCCCATGCTTTGAAGTTATGGCAGCTATTGTAGTACATGCCAACCAGTGTTGCCATAAGCAAAAATGGGCTCCCCGCTAGGGACGCTGTGAAATTCCGCTAGATTCCGCTAGATTCATCAGCGGCTACTGAGCACTGTTTATATATCGATTCCATCAATTTGTCACATACAGTTACCTGCTATGTTAGTATATGTATACATAACTAAAATGCAAGTGACAAATCTCCAGGAATCCTGAATTTGAAGTATTTTTGCTTATTTTGTTGGTATCATATCAACAAGCGAGAAAACAACAAATTGAGGCGAAAATCGTTGTCCTTACTATACAGAATAAAATAAGGATAAGGAATGTTTTCAATATAATAAAAATCAGTTTCGTCTATAAGCAATTTTACTGAAATTCGAATTCTGTTGTTTTTTAAAGAAAACTTTTATTTTTTTCACATATTCCTCTATTTTTCAAACATTAGAGTGTCAAAGTACAAATGTATCGAACAATTTATAAATATATATATTTATCAATTATACGATAAAGATATATGGCACAGTATCACAATTTGGCAACAAGAACGTAACATCACATCAAAAATTAATGCCATTCGATTTCTTCGTTGTTGAGCAGCGATACCATTTCGTTTGCCACATCGCAATCGGTGATTTCTTCTTCATCATTTGCGGCGTATTTTTTTAAAGAGTTTATCTGCGACAATACTTCTGTGGTAAAAACGTAGCTTTTGCAGCATTTTTCCTGACGTCGAAGTGCAAATCTTGTGACCAGAAGGGCATTGAGCATTTTGGTTCGCATTTTATTGCGCAGTTTGTTCTTCACGATATTCATTTGGCTGAATACTCGCTCGACATCAGCGTTGGAATGTGGCAGTACCAAAACACCAAGTGCGAATTCAACAAGCTCGTTGAAGGGATTTTTTCCTTCATCCCAAAATGCGATTGTATCGTTTTTCTCGTTCCACCGAACTAAATGAATTTCGTCGTATTGTCGCTGAATTGTAGTTAGTTAGTTAGTAGAACATCACGTCTGATATTTGGCAGCATAATTTTAGCTGCTGTAGAACGGATAAGCAAAACCAAATCCTGGAAAACACAATAAATCAATTTCCTGTTTTAAAAAATATTCTACAATAATTAAAAAAGATACCTTGAGCAGTTTGGTTGGGTCCACCCCATTAGACTCAAAGAGTTTGTTTACTCGTTGCACGTCAGTGAGTGTTGGCTTTGAAAAAAGCAAGTAAAGCAAATTCTGCTCGTCATTATACATTAAAAAAAGATTTTCAGCGGCAAAACATCTTTCGGAATCTTTGACCAGTCGGAAATGAAGTTTCAGCGAATCCCATTCATAGATGATACGAGTTGTCGCAGGTTCAATGGAAATCCACCTCGTATTAGCCATTTGCAAAATTTTCAATGGTTTCTTCCCACAATTCAAAGCTTGGTACAGTTCACTGTATTTTGCTTGTCGGGGGCCTGATCTCAAAAACCATGTATGCGTATCGGCGATCAGGGTTTCGATATACCGCGGCAAAGTTTCAGCACCAGCATGGGACAAAGCTAGCTGCAACGAGTGGCAAAGGCACCGAATTAAAATGAGGTTTGGTATGAGCTGTTTAAGACGAGCGTAGACCCCGTTGTTGATGCCCGTCATAACGCTTGCATTGCCAGTCCCGATTCCTCGCATTTTTAAAATTTCAAGTCCTAACACTTCAACGGTCTCAGTCATTGCTGTGACGATCGCCTCCGAGTCACACGCGGTAAGTTCCACCAGCCTCAAAAAGGTGGAGATTATTTTCCCCTGCGACTTGCTGAAATAGACGATGACAATCCCAAGAAGCTTGGATGCTGATATGTCATTAGATTCATCAAGTAGCAAGCTGTAGGGACCACCAGCGATGTCCTCTAGAGGTTCGCGCTCAAAATGAGGAAAAAAATGTTTTTGATGATTGCACTACGCTTAGTACGGTGCATCTTTATGCTTTTGACGAGTTAACTATCGGTAAACACCGAAGTAGACACTTTTGTCAAATGGTCTGTTGCGTTGATCGAACAATGGACGGCGGCAAATAAAGCCAGGGCAGCGTCAGCTTTCGACGTTTCATAATTTTCTGCGGGAAACGTAATGACTCGCTGGCTACTGGTAGGAAATGGCTTAGCCGCGTTCAAATGTGACTTTGCTTTTGCATGATTAACGAGATCACTTTTTTTAGTGTTCAGAATCTTTCTTGAACCGTCAGCTGATCTACAAAACCTGTAAAAATTTTCAGTATATAATTTTTTATATTGTTATTTTACATATCGTGCAAAGTCGAATACGAGTATGTCGAAAAATTGGAATCTTAAAATCAAAAAATGTTTTATTGCAGCTAGAAAAAATTATTTCTCCTATATTGACTTATAAAATTTTTTCGTTTAATTTTTAACGTTTGAAACTTCAGGCACATTGCTTGACAAAGTAAATTCAAATAATTTCATATATGAAATTATCGTTGGGACGCTATTTAAATAAATATATATATATATATATATATATATATATATATATATATATATATATATATATATATGTATATATATATATATATATATATATATATATATATATATATATATATATATATATATATATGTATATTTATGGCTTTTTAATAAAAAAAATTATAATTTTTTATCATTTGAATATCACTTCCCTTTTTCTGTTGAAATTAAATGTTTTTTCTAAATCATATATATATATATATAATTCTGTACTTCTACATTATTCATCATTGTTTATAAATTAGTATAAATATATGTATACCTGCATGCAGCTTTTGTAGGATCACCGACAACTGACATGATCTATTCTTTCAGCTCCGGAATCTGCTCCCATTGTCTGCAATATTTTTGAGAATATTGTTTTACGGCAGACATCGCCTTGTCATCATTCACTTTCGACCAATTTCAAATTTATCCGTCTCGCGTGTTCACATTCACTTCACCGTATTTACTTTTAGGATGCAATATATCTATACGGAAGTATGCGAGAAAGAGAGAGAGAGAGCATTGTTGATACATCACAAACAGCGTGTTTTATGCAGAGCCAGAGCCGCCACAGCACGGCTCGGCGCGCGAATCGTCAACGTCGTTCCGTTGCCGTTTTCGTAGACGTCGTCGTTGTCGTCGCCGCAGTCATCGCAATTCGCGTTCGCAGTCGTCATCAGAGAATTCTGGGAAAAGTATGCATGCCCGAGTGTATGCGGCTGCGGGCGGGGAGCAGAGGTGTAGTGGCTGGCGGACTTGGCTGTATTTGTCCGCCATATTGCTGGCATAGTGTAGTGAAGTGTAGTTTCTTCTTCTTCAATTTGGTAGCGTTGGCAGCGCGATGACGATGTTGACTATATAGCTTGCTGTTTTTTACGAAAATCACAATTAGAATTCTCATACTTGTTTGATAAAAAGAATGCATTAAATCAATGAAAATAGCCATCGGTATCGAAATCCGCTAAAAATTCCGCTAGCCGCTAGGAGCACATTTTTTTCCGCTGGCATATCCTAATATCCACTAGATCTAGCGGCATTCCGCCAGATCTGGCAACACTGATGCCAACTGGTACTGTTGTGTCGATATAGAGTGGCGTCGCCATGAAAGCATGCGCCACGATTGTAAAAACATTACAAGTGCGCAAAACATTCCGCTATCGTGAGTTCTTGACGAAAAGTTGAGCTGGTGTTTACCGAATAATTTTGAGTGTCAATTAAACCGACATACAGCAAAAATAAATTGATGTAAGGCTCAGGTTAAAAGTCTCATAGTATTATTAGACTTTGATACGAATATTCGTAGATTTAATTTAAATAACAATGTTTTCTCAAGCCCATGTACAATGATTGAGATGCATATAATTCTTTAGTGAGATTTTGTCATGACAATTGCAGGATTGAATTTTTTTTTGATTTATTCAAACGTTTCTGGAGCAGGTTACCTGTGCAGGCTACTCGATTACTACAGTTTTATAATTAAAGCACTAAAGACCTTATTCGAATGCATCAAAGGAAAATCCTTGAAATACGAAGAGACAAGATTTAATGTTATGTAGTGTTTAATGTTAATGACAGAATCGCACCATTTCTATCATTCGTTTTAATGCATATATCTAACAAAAGATACTTTTTCTATAATCCAGAACAGATATGCACAATTTAAGCCTTGACCAATACGAAGCACTGTTCCTGCATACACATTCTATCGCAACACCTCCGCCACGTCTAATAAGTTTTCTGACTCATAAAAAGGAGTTCAAATTAGAACATCATAAAACAAGGATATTCTCTTTAGACTGAGTTCAAATCTCGTGTGCAAAAAAATTTAAGTAAAAAGCCCGTAGCAAAAATGGATGAACTTTTCAGGATGCGAAAACTTTCAGGCTGTGTATGAACGAGTACACGTGAAAGCATTTTTGCAATTAACAATTCATTTTCCTTTAATGCAAAGCAGGACAGTGGTTAGATGCGCTATTTGTTTATTTTCTTCAGCTCCGGCCTTTTTACGAGCATGCTGTTATGTTTATCCAACAGCATTTTTTCTTGTTTGGCGTGGTTGAGATGTTGGTTAAAAATCTGCAAAGAAGTGGAAATTATGAAAGTGATTTTAGATGCGAGTAATGGTGTTACCAGGGTGTATGATGTGGAAATTTATCTTAACGCCAGATTTTATGCAAATTTATTAGATAATAGAAGGTAGTAAGGTGTCATAGGAATTTATAGTAACTGTACTCAAAATTGACGGAAATTATGCATCATAGTATAATTTATCAAAAGAATAAAGTGCGATAAGAATGATTTAATCCGTATTTCGGTCATGCAATTAACTTCCGAACACATATATGCACTTCGCAACAACACACATTCCTTTAGGCAGAAGAATTCAACTGCAAAGGAACATGTGCGAGAAATTAACTTAATTATGCAACTAAAATGCACTTACCATGCAACATTTAATGTAGGGTATTTAATAACAATGGCCAAATTGTTTCCATGTGAACGACATTCCTTGCAGCTGGCAACGTTACAAAACACCTCTAGGTGTATCAGCATCAGTGGACAGCAACAAGGGCTCTTAACTTTATAAAAAGAAAAACAAACGTGAAACAAAAAAGACTCAATTCTTTAGACTTGACCTAATTGAAGAGTAGCTGGTTCCACTGCTTCTGCTTCTGATCCTTATTAAACTTGCAAACGAGCTCATGAATTAATGGAGTACCAAGTTTTCGTAATTAAAAATGTTAGCGAAATGTTTTATACTTCACCACCAGTCTACCGGTGGTGGTGGTGGAAGATATGAGAGCGTAAACTGTACAGGTAAAAGGGTGAAAGGTGAAATAGGAGGTGAAGTAGCCAACCACCAAGCCAGAGCAGCCAGTCTTCCCGCTTGTGCTAGCAAACAAGGATATCAGGTGCATTTCTAAGCTCTAGCCTTCTTAATTTGAAATTATGCTCTTAAATATGCATGTATGAGCGAAAACGGAAGAAGGATAGAATAAAGGCTTCTGTTTACCAAAGGCGAACTTTGCTCCCGTTCGGAAATGTTTAAAGTGACTTGGGAGCTTTAGAAGTTTCGGTGAAGGCAGAGAGACGATTTATGACAGCATGAATGAAAAATGTCTTATAACCTACTTTCACTTACGAGTTCAACGTACGCTTCGAAACGTAATCATTCACATCTGACGACTTTTTATAATTACTAGAAAATCCTTTTATGTTAGTCAGTTCCGAATGTGTGCTTTGATGTAAAAGAATAATTAGATGAGGTAAAAATTCACAAAATGCACGCAACTTTTGATTTCATAACTCTATAATTAATAAGTCGCAAGAATCATTTCAAGGACTTGATATCAGGAGTGGCTTGTTGCGTAAGCAAGAGGAGCACAGCATGCTTAACCAAATCAACTTATGCTTTCATAATTATCTTAAATACTTATACGTAATAACATTTTACCATATGATTCATTCATAACTTATAAAATGTTTTCAATATTATGAATGGATTTTACGCTTCCAAATATTAGCTTATCTTTTAATAATCCTTAATATTAATTAAAATATGAAATTTTTGATGAGTCGGAGGTTTCAAGGATTGTAACAATGCAGAAACTGCAACGGGCTGAATTGTATAGATGAGCAACGGATACTTAATAAAAATGGTATTCGTTGGGAAACTGAGAAAATGTAGGTCTCAGTCGATCGACGAAGACAGCTCATTGCGGCGTGGATTTGAAAATTAGAGGACGCGGTCAATGGACCGAGACAGTTGGAGGTACTTTTTGCCGGAAGCAAAGGTCCGAGAGAAGCTATAGTGCTATAGAGAAGAAGATTGTAAATTGCTTTATAATCACTTTTCCTATATAAACCAAATTTCATCAGAAAGTATAGAGTGCTTAGAAGTCTGCAGCGTATGCACAAGCAACTATCAGTTGCTTCATTTATCTTTCAGTTTATATCTACTTTATTTGAATATTTATTCAACTTTCACAAGACTTTTTGCATCATTTATCTCTCTTTTGAATATATATTCAACTTTCACAGGATCATTTTTTCAACCTCCAGATTCTTTCATTAAAATTAACATTATATTCAGAAAATAAGTTGAGCTTTTAGAATATATTACCTACGAATCGGGGGTGCTCCAACTGTAGCATACGGATCCAGTAGCCTGTTGGGTGTAGGCGCCAGTCATTTTTTCAGAAGTGCCCCTGAAGAACCGTCACACAACAAATGCGGCTCACCAGAGTACGCTTTATGCTGTAGACGGTCCCAAGCCCGTTTGAGAAAAGAGGAGGGAACCCCTTGTTTTCCCCAACCAAAGCTACCGTGATTTTTCATCCTGAATCCCCCAATTTAATGGCAGTAAATGTTCACGGGGCAATGCATTGGGTTTACTGGTTCCCCAATAATGTGACATTAAATGCCCAGAAATGCTAATAACTGTGAAAAAATCTAAAGCTCTGCTACTAAATCCTATTTACGAAAAGGACTATGGCACTGAATTCTGGAATGTCAAATCACTCAATTACCATAGCGCTGTTAAGGACCTTTTACAACAGGCCAGTCAATATCAATTAAAAATAGTGGCAATCCAGGAAACGAACTTGAACTATTCAAAAGTGGGAAGCCTACCGCAAAACAAAACTTCGGTGTGGCCTTCATTGGGGATAGAGAGTTAAAATCACACGTTATTAATTTCAAGGCAATAAACGAATGGTTATATGCGATCCGTATAAAAGCGAAATTCTTCAAAATCAATCAATAAATGTTCATGCCTTGACCGAAGAAACAAAGGAAACGTTCTACAACTACCTGGAAAGACTGATCGATTCATTGCCTACAAAGGTCACAAAAATAGTTCTGGGTAATTTCAATGCTAAGGTTGGCAATAAGCTATCTCATCGGGGAACGACTGCAGGATATAGCCTCCACGATGAACCAAATGACAACGGCCAGCACCTCACCTGACTGACTTTGCATCTGGCAGAAATCTAGTCACACGTTCGACTTGCTTCCTGCAAAGACGCATTCATAAAAGGACCTGGGTATCACCGGATGGCAACACAAAAACTAGATTGACCATGTTCTGATCCAACAAAGGTGGGCTTCGAGCATACTTAACGCCCGTAAATACCGAGCAGCCAATTGTGACTTGGATCATTACTTGATCGAATTAAACTATCAATATCGTATGTCAAAGGCGTATTCATCAAAGACCAGCCCGCTAGAAGAATTCAACATCAAAAGGCTCCAAACGGCATCTGTGGCCATCATTAAGGACAAGCAACGAGCTCTGGATGGAAGCGAAAGCGCCTATTAAGACCGTGGCAGAACAGACGATCGGATATCAAGCCTGGCACAAGAGAAACGATTGGTTCGTTGATCGGTGCCGAAATGCGTTTGACAAAAAAAATCAGGCGTACAAAGATTACCTAGGTAGGAAAACCAGGACGGAGAACGAACACTTTGATAATCTCAGAAGAGACTATGACGACCAATTGAGAAGCATCGATGTATGTTTAGCGAGCAACAACAAAAACAAGCATATAAAGTGCTGAAAAGCCTGAAATGTGGTTATCAGCCCAAAACCACGATCTGTCCTGATGACATCGGAAATATCATCGCCGATGAAACTACGATTAAGAAAAAATAGGCATCATATTTCAGGAACCTCCTTAATCCTTCGCACAGCTCCAGAGCGACGAAGCCCATAGATGTTTCGGGTGACCTTCTATTCGCACCACTAGCTCTGGATGAAGTTTGTTCTACCATTAAAGCCCAAAAGAATAATAAAGCGCCAGGCGTCAATGACATTCAAGTGGAGCTCATCAAATTTAGTGGTAGCTCTGTTCAGAAAACCATCCGTAGAATCATCCAGCAATTTAGCGAGAAGAACATATGCTGAAAGTGTGGAGTCAATCAATTATATTCCCTATCCACAAAAAAGCTGACAAGCTTTATATAGAGGCATATCACTGCTTTGCACGGCGTACAAAACATTTTCAAAGATCTTAGAAAATAAAATCGGATCTTACGCTAATATCGGGGAGTATCAAGGTAAATTTAGAGTAGAAACATTGACAATAGACCAATTGTTCACTGTCAAGCAGGTACCTGAAAAATGCTAGGAGTTCAACAAAGACGTACACCAAATTTTCGTTGACTTTAAGCAAGCGACGGTGCTGATCGTAACGTACTGTACCAAATAATGCTTTGGCATCCCAGTTAAATTAGTCCGTCTTACCAAACGGACAATGACGTCAACGACCTCCTAAGTCGGCTGTAATAACCAGCTAACCAATGCATTTGAAAAAATATCGGACTAAAGCAGGGAGATGGGCTGGCCCCATTGCTATTGAGTTGGGCTCTGGAGTACGTCATAAAAATACTACCTGTCTATACATGAGGTACAATATTATACAAGTCCAGCCAAATAGCAGCCTATGTGGATGACATCAAAATTTTTTCATAGTTATTGACAACTGCCAAATCACTCTTCCTGAAACTCGGCAGCGAAGCAAAACTAGTGGGGCTACACATCAATGAAATTAAAACAAAGCTCATGATGCAGTGGAGAAAAAATACCTGAAACACACAAAATATCATAATTGGCAAATACAGTATCAAAAATGTGAGCGAATTTGTGTATTCAGATGCCAAAATAATGAGAAATGAAAGAGACAGAATACGCCGAAGAATGCAGTTCGCAAATAAAATATTCTATTCAGTATTGACGATCTTGAAGATCCAAACACAGGAAAAAAAAGCTCTAAATATACAAATCTCTGATAAGACCTATGTTATGCATGGGTGTTAAAAATGGACCCTTACCCAAGCATCCGCTAATATATTGATCGCCTTTGAGCCACGGTCCTGAAGCAAATAATCGGAGCGAAGCCTGACGTGGACCAATGGTGAATTTGATTCAAGCATGAGCTGTATGCAATTTTTGACAAGCCGGTGGTCTGAATGATTGTTAGACTGCGGAAGCTGTAGTGTGCTGGCCACATAAAGCGTATGGACGAACAATGGATACCCAAAAAGGCATTCGTTGGGAGCTCAGCACAGACGTTGGGATAACTAAAGGATGGAGACTAGTGGGAAAACCCTAGAAACGCTGGTCTGACTTGGTCAACGAAGACAGTTCAACGCTGATCAGATTTTAGAATTGGAGAACGCGGTCAATGGACCGAGACAGTTGGAGGAGCTTTTTGCAGGAAGCGAAGGCCTGAGAGGGGCTTTAGTGCTACGAAGAAGAAGAAGCTCTTTGTCGAAAGTCTGCGTTAAACTTTTGGCTTCAGACGCCGTTCGCAGCTTTCTGATGTCAATTTTCCATAGAGGGCTCATCTTCCCCGAATACACCTTTGAAATGCAACATTGAAAGGTTAGTTTGATCATGTTATGATCTGAGTTGCAATCAACTCCTGGATATGGATGGACATCAAGTATGCTCGAGGTCTAAGGTTATTGGATCAGAAAATGTTCGATCTGGTATTGTGCGATGCTATCTAGTGATATCCAGGTCATTTTATGTATGTGTCAATGTGGGAAACCCTCAAACGCATGAATAGATTCCTGCTAGACGCACAGTCAATTAGGTACTGTCCGGTGTCATTTGTCTCATCATGGAGTCTTTGTCCTCCAATCGTTCTCCGATAAGATAGCTTGTGGCCAACCTTACCGTTGAAATCACCCACAATTTTTTTTATGTCGTTTGTGGGTAATTAGTCGACTGGTCTTTTCAGGAGGTTGTGGAACATTTTCTTCGTATCTCCGTGCTTTTCTTCCGTCGGAGTGTGTACGTTGATCAGCTGAATTCCGAAGAATTCGCTTTTATATGGATCCAATACATTCGTACATTGGCTACCTTAGTTGGCTGAACTATTGTAAAAGGTTGTCCAGTGATCTGATATTCCAAGATCCAATGCCAGAGTTATTTTTTTGGTTACAAGGTGGTGCCGTAGATCTAATCCATTACGATGATCTGTTGCAGATTATGGAACAATGTTGGGTTTCCCCGGGACAAGGAGTAAGTCTGTCGGCCAGCTTTCCTTCCGTAGGCATGGATATTACTTTTAATTCCGACATCAGGCACGGAAGACTCTCCTTTACCTCTTGCGTTGCAACAAAGGAGGTGTAAGTAAGATTTAATAGCAGAGCTGTAAGTGTATTTGTTGTTATTGGCACTTCTCTGCACTTAATATCCTATTGTTGGAAACCAGTAAATACAGTGTATAACCCTGAGATCATTGGCTGCCATTTGGATGTGGGATTTCGGATGAGAAATCATGGAAGCTGTAAGGGGACTCCTCCTCCTTATATATATATATATATATATATATATAAATATATATGTATATATATCTCTTTATATATATATATATATATATATATATATATATATATATATATATATATATATATATATATATATATATATATATATCTCTCTTTTTATATATATGTATATATATATATATATATATATGTATATATATATATATATATATATATATATATCTTTATATATATATATATATATATATATATATATATATATATATACATATATATATATATATATATATATATATATATATACATATATATATATATATATATATATATATATATATATATATATATATATATATATATTGATGTATATATATATATATATAAAATATATATACACTACCGACAAAAAGTTTGGAAACACCTGTAAATTTTGTGAAAAATTAGAATAAATCGATAATAGTCGATTTAATCTATTTTTCAGTTCAAAATACAATTATTTTGAATTGTTCTACTGCATTTTGCATAATTGTTGCCGTCTTTATTCTAGGATATTGATGAAAATCACAAAACCAATAAAATCATAATAACTTAATGTCACTTTGTTTAATTTGCATCCTGCAATAATTTTTCTCGCGTCAAAGTTTATTGCAGGTTGACATTACCAGCTGTCGTCTCCATTAAAATAGTCGTTCATTAGTTGCACTCTGTGAAATTGATATTTTTTGATTTTCTGGTTGTTTAACGTGTGCTTTGTAAAGATATCGGTAATTTCTTTTATTTTGTGTTTAAAATGGGAATAGGAAAACAATTATTAATTGAAACACGATCGGGTATTATTATTTTAAGAAGTGAAGGATACTCCGAAAGAGAAACTGCAAAAAAACTCAATATATCGCCTAAGGGAGTTCATTACACCCTTTCGAAACATCGAGAGACTGGCAGTTTGCTGGATAGAAAACGGAACGGTCGGCCAAGAAGTACTTCTGCAGTGGAAGACAGATTTATAGCAACCACTTCCAGACGTAATCGTCGACTTACAGCACCCGATATCACCCGGGAGTTGAATAAAACGCGATTCAAAGATGTTTCAATTTCTACAGTAAAGAATCGTCTTGCATCTGCTGGTCTGCGTGGTTGTGTAGCGGTAAAAAACCATTATTACGGGCAATACACAAGAAAAAACGACTGGAACTGGTATCAACATTGAACAGTAGAACAGTGAAAAAGTGTTCTATGGACAGATGAGTCCAAATTTGAAATTTTTGTCTCTAATCGACGAGTGTTTGTTCGCCGCAGGCCCCATGAATGAGCATCTGAAAGTTGCTGGTATCAACGGTGAAACACGGCGGTGGTAACGTTTTGGTCTGGGGGTGTTTTGCTGGAACAACTGTCGGAGATCTCATCAAAATTGACGGAATTATAAGAAAGGAGCAGTATTTGCGAATCTTAAATGATTATGCTTTACCTTCGGGGACACGCATTGTGGGTGAACCATTTGTGTCCCAACAAAATAATGACATGAAACACACGGCTAGGATATGCAAAGCCTTTTTAGAGGAACAAGAAATGAATGGTTTTCTTTTATATTCCCACTGTCTGTATCACGAAAATCACTTCACTATCAATCAATATCGGCTTTAATTCGCGTTCCACTCTTATCGCTGTTTTTACCATCGCGATTTTACTATTCCCCCCATTCATTCAGCTCGGTTTTATATAGGGTCTCTATTCATTCAATTCATTTCTCGTACATTGGCGAATGTTTTGACGAGAACTACCTAGAATATTCGAGCAATTCTGAATGCCCACAGTGACGTCACTTTCAGATGCTTCAGATCATAGATCTACTTGGCCCATTCTTGTACTTTCGAGTACATTCGTTGATCATTGTGTTATTAATAGTTGCGACAACAATTGCGACAGTAGCTCGCAGAATTATTTGGACATGTAACACTGCCCCACCTCAGTTCTTTTCGCCCCGAAATGATATAGTCAAGTCTTCCTGGATGTTATATGAGGCAAGACGGTCCAGATGGACGAATTCCAGTTTGGCTCTCAGGTTACGGTTTTCCTGTATGCGATATACGACGTCGTTGATTCGCTATGTATCTCAGTACAGTCCCTCCCAATCATGCTGCAACTTCGGAGGCCTGCCCGTCCGCCGTTACGGGTTGTATAGCAACACTAAGTCTTCTGGCTGGAAGCCAGTAGAATTTGCCTTTAGATCATACCTGGTCTTCATGCGGTAAGTAGCTGATACGAGGAGTTTTCGCACTGTCTGATGTATCTGTTTCAACCGTTGCCTTAGCCCAGTTAGGTACTCCGAGAGCATTTAGCGTTACTCAGGGGGTGTTCCGAACTTTATATCAGCCGGCACATGACTAGTCTTTCCAAAAAAGACTTTGACTAGGGCTTCGCCCGTCGATGCATGTTCGGCAGCTCTATACACCATCAGAAATAATGAGATGTGCCGGTCCCAGTACCTTTGGTTCTCATCAAGCATTTTGGCCAGGTGTTTATTGAGTGTGTCATTGAAACGTTTAACCATTCCATAGGATTGTGGATGTACCGGTTTTGTCCTCGTTTTCCGTACTCCCAGCAGCTCACACATTTCGCCAAAAGCTAGTGACCCAAAGGTTCGGCCTTGATCTCAATGTAGTTCACAAGGTACGCCGTACCTACTGACCCAATTTAACACTAGCTGTTCGGCTACAGCAGTTGCTTCCTGGTTGGGAATGGGGTAGACCTCGGGCCACTTGCTGAAAAAATCGGCCACAACCAGCGCGTACCGATTTCCCCATTCGGACTCAGGAGAAGATCCGACGATGTCAACCACAGTCCTTAAGAACGGTACACCAACGTTGTACGTTTGCATTGGTCCTCCCAGTCGTCGCTTTGGACCTTTGACGGAAGCAAAAATTGTGCCTCTGTGACACCAGTCCTCTACAACCTCTCGAGCGTAGAGCCAGTAACACCTTCCCCACAATTTTGCGAAGGTCTTGTTAACACCAGGGTGGCCTTGCGAGGATGTTTCGTGCATTTTCTAAGCCACATCGTGGATTCGGCTTTTGGGAAGTAAAGTTTGTATCCTATAGGAGCTGCCATCTGCCGTTTCCCATTTCCGCTTGAGTAAGCCACATTCTACATGGAGAAAGTTCCACTGTGTTCAATAGCTTTTCAGGGTTGCGCCATGCAAGGAAACGTCCTTCCACTCAGGTTGCCCAGTTGCCTCCTTCCATATGAGCAATGGTCCGATGTCTTCATCTGCGTTTCGAATCTCCTCCAATAACCAACCTTCATCAAATTCGGCCGTTATCACTCGCAGATCAACGGTCAGTGGACATGGACGACGAGATAGGGCGTCACCATTTCCATGAAGTCCGCCCTTCCGATGAACAAATTTGTAATAGTATGACTGTAAGATTGCAGTCCATCTCGCAACTTGTCCCTCGGGGATTTTGAAGTTAAGCAGCCATCTCAGCGATGCATGGTCTTCCCGAAGAACAAATTTCTGGCCATATAGGTACTTGTGGAACTGCTTGGTTGCCTCTATTATAGCCAATAGCTCCTTCTTGGTCACGTGGTAGTTCCTCCTTCTTGAGACAACTCGACTGTAATATGAGAGGACTCTTTCTTTGCCATCGATCTGCTGGGAGAGTACAGCTCCAACCCTACCGTTGCTCACATCGGTGTCAACTACAAACATTTTCCCGGATTTTGGATATGCCAGCACGGGTGATTCACACAGCTTCTCCTTCATGGTCTCAAAGGCTGTATGGCATTGTTCATTCTAGATATACGGACAATTTTTCTTGGTTCTCGATAGTAGGTCACCAGACCCAGAAAACTTTCTTTGGCCAGCTTTTCACGGATTCAATTTTCTCAGGGTCTGTTTTGACCTCTTCTGCTGATAGAATGTGTTCCAGGTATTTTACTTCAGCTGCAAAAAGGGAACACTTGTCCGGACTAAGCTTCAAACTTGCCAGTCACAATCGGGAGAAAACCTCTTCTAAGTTCCACACATGCTCTTCGAAAGTTCTCGTGATAACAATGATGTCATCTATGTACGTAAAACTGGTCTTCTTAGTTAGGCATCGTAGCACCTATTCCATCAGGCATTCGAAGGTGGCTTGATCATTGTAAAGCCCAAATGGCATGACTAAAAATTGCCACAATCCAGCTTCAACGGAAAATGTGGTCTTCTCTCGGTCCTTCTTGTCAATTTTTACCTGCCAGTAGCCACTCTTGAGATCGAGTGTAGAAAAGCATTTTGCGTCGGCTGAAGTGTCCATAATGGCGTCAATGCGTGTAAGGGGATAACTATCTTTCATAGTGACATCGTTAAGCTACCTATAGTCGACACAAAAACGAGTGCTACCATCCCTCTTCTTCACTAGAACTACTAGCGCGGCTGACAGAAGGTTCGATAAGGCCTTGTTTTTCCATGTCCGAGATCAGTGCGCTCACTTCTCCTTGTTTGGCTAGAAAGACGTATCGGCGCTTGTCAAATTGGTTTGGCTCCCTGTGTATCTATGACGTGAGGTACCATACTCGTTCGGCCTTGGTCATCCGGGCTTGTTGAGAAGATGTCACTGTACTTGGTGACCAGATCAGAGGCTCGCTTGAATAGCTGGACTGGCAATTTGACCTGCTTTAGTATTGCAGAAGTGAGTTCCTGGGCTTTGTCTGCGTCTTGTCTCCTATTCCTACGATGGTCGTGAGTGACTTCCAAGAAGGTGATGGTGGAAACAGGCTGGCAGCTGCCGATAACTTCTCCCGCTTTGATGCTCGTGGTTGAGTCTGCGGTGTTAAGGACTCTAACCGGCACGTATCCGTTCCTTATAGATCTTACAAGGCTTTGCCCTACAATAGAACTGCGGAATGTGCACGTCTCCGTTGGCTCTATCAGATAAGATCGGTGGTCTCTAGAATCACCATCAAGCTTAGCTAGCTGCACATCCGGGACGGTAGCTCGGTTTTCTTCGCTTCTTGCATTCTCTTTGCAGGTGCCCGATCTCTCGTAGTTTCAACATTTAGGCACACCATCTACCTGCGGGTTTCGCTCAATTTTCATGCACTCACACTGCACTTGTCGACCACTACATCGCGAACCTGGGGAGTAGTACGAGTCACATTTTTCGCTGCCTCAAAGCTCAGCCTATAAGCCAATGTGTTCTTAACCGTTTGCTTTTGAGCTAAACGCATAGCTTGTTGCCATTCCTGGTCCTTTAATGCACTGATGAATGCTTCTATTGCTGCGTCGTCTCGATGTTCTGGGTCGTAAGCTGGGTAAGCCAAAACTGCCAGTCGCTCAATATCTTGGGCTAGCTACTGTAAGGTTTCGCTAGACTTCTGCATCCAATGCCGTAGCTGTGACCGATAAATCTGCTTCAGATGATCGCCTCCATAACGCATGTCGAGTGCATTCAATACAGCAGCCGGGTTTGAGCGCAACTCAACGGGGATAGTCTACAAACCTCGGCAGCTGGGCCTCTTAGAGCAAAAATCAATGTAGTTGATCGTTCCTGCTCATTCTAATGATTTACCCCAGCAGCGGCTTTAAACTGGGTTTTGTAAATACTCTAGACCGCTTCTTTGTCAAATATTGGTGCTTGCACATTTCTGGATGAGCTTTGCGCTGTGGTTATAAGTAAGGCTAGAGAGGTGGTTACTGCTGCCTTCGCTGCATCCAATTCCTTTTCAATTTTTCCATCCATGGTTGATTTTCTCCTCGACAAGGCTGATCATCAGCTCAACCTGGTAAACCTTTTCCTCGATGCATTAATTTGTTTGTTCAGACTGTCGAGCTCCGCTTTTATTTTGGTTGACTGGTTTTGCAAATTTGCCTTGATTTCGATCGCTTGTTGGTCCAGCTTCACTAATTCTTCATTTAGCTTGGCAGTTAAACTGGATGACCGTTCATGTAGCTTCGTTAATCATCTAGCTTTGTAAATTGCTCTTCCAACTTCTGTGTGATGTCTGCCTTGATTTCGAATGCTTGTTAGGCCAGCTTCGCAGTTAAACTGGGTGACTATTTGTTTAGCTTCGCAGTTTAACTAGATGACTGTTGTCGCTGCTCTGGCTGCATCAGCATCAACATTTGCATCAGCGCGTTTTCTGGTTCCTTTGATTTTGGTGTTTCTACTTCTCCACCTTCTGCGACTTTTTCTGCATATGAGGGCTAACCCGAATTCAGATACGTGCCTGCCGATTCAATCGTGTCACGCAAGAGTGCAATCAGTATGGCCTTTGTACCTTGCGTAGCCAGGTTTTGCTGTTCCAACTCTTCCTTAAGCTCCAACATAGTCAATTCACTAATTTTTAAATGTAGGCTTCCTGGCGTTTTTATTACTTTGGCTCTTTTTTCTATCAGTTTCCACGTTAAATTTCACTTTTTTGCACTTTAGAAATGATTAAAAGTTTTCACTTTCGAAATTTTCTTTCTCACTTCTGACACCATTCTCGCGTGTTTTGGTTCGCGGCCGATAGGTTGAATGTCCCGGGAAAGTTTAAAGAGTTTATTAGCACAATAATTAATTCCACTATTTTGCAAAAGTTAATTAAAATGTTATTTTTCACTGTTCAATAAATTTATATTTCAACTGTCTTCACTATCAATCAATATCGCCTTTAATTTGCGCTCTACACTATAGCAGTTTCTACTAATACTATTTTACTATTTCTTCCCCATGCACTCAGCTCGGATTTATATGGGGTCTCTTGTCATTCAATCCATTTCTCATATATTGGCGAATATTCTGGGAAGAAATACCTGGAATATTCGAGCAATTCTGAACACCTCACAGTGAAGTTACTTTCAGATATTGATCATGCTTGGTAATTTCTTGTGCTTTCGAGTACATTCGTTTATTGATCATGATGTTATCAATAATTACGACAACAATTGCGACAGTAGCTTACAGAATTGTTTGGACATGTAACAATATGAATTTCGTGGCACTAGCGCATTGAAAAGCCAGCCACTCAGTGTATGGATTTTTGACAAAGTATGGTGGTTTCTGTATGCCGTAGAATGTTTATAAGGGAGCTGATGCCCAAAGAATTATCTTGCTTACTGCTACAAAATAAAGAAACTGTTTCGAAGCCTTGAAGGAATTTTACCGTTAAGATTACTGGCGTTGTGTGGCTTGTTGATAGTTAAGCCACTTTAATGGATTTGCTTTTTCACTGAATAAATGCGAGAGCAACTCCATATAAGGAGTGGTCCAACTAAAACGCACGAAGTTAATTGTAAATAAAACAAAAAGGTTTCAGAGAATTATGTTAATATTTTGTATTCAAACTGGAGGATCTTGAGTAACTATGTGTAAAACAAAATATCGCACAAATGCTTCTCATGGCCGCGGTGGCATACTTTTATACGATGGTCCATATTTTCAATGGCTCTGAGACATAATTGAGGTTCAATGTCGTCAATGTGCTAAATTATCACATTCTTTAGCTCTTGAATTGTTCTTGGCTTATTGACTTACACTTTTTTTTTGATATCCCCAGCGAAAGAAGTCCAACGATGTCAAATCACATGATCGTGGCGGCCCATTAACATTGCTACAACGAGAGATAACACGGTTATTGAATTTCTCGCGCAAAAGAGCGATTGTTTCGTTGTCTGTGTGACAAGTGGCACCGTCCTGTTGGAACCACATATTGTCCAGGTCCATAGCCTCAATTTCTGGCTAAAAGAGGTCCATTATCATCTCGCAATAGCGAACACTATTTAGGGTAACTGCTTGGCCGTCTTCACTTTCGAAGAAGTACGACCCGTTCACGCCGCCGCCAGCCCATAAACCGCATCAAACAGCTACTCTTCATTGATGCATCGGCTTCACTCGTGGATTCTCATTTGCCTAAATGTGGCAATTCTGCTTGTTAACGAATCCACTAAGGTGAAAGTGTGCCTTGGCGCTGAAGATGATTTTCTTAGTAAAGTCACCATTCCCTTCTGTCTGTTCAACCAACAATTTGGCGTATTGCCGACGCTTGAAATGGTCAGTAGGCTTCAGTTCTTGAGTCAATTAAACCGTGTAAGCGTATAAATTCAACAATTTATTCAAATTTCGCATCAGTGATGTTCGTGAGATATTTAATTGTTGGGCACGATGACGAGCCTAGGTCGACGGCTCTTTTGCCATACTATCGCCAACAACAGCAATGTTTTCCGCAGAATGAACTGGGCGAGCATGCACAGGTGATTCCTTATTTCCAACAGACCCGGTTTGCTGAAATTTTCCCGATTGTGGACACATTTGGTCGATTATGCTGACCAAAAAAATCGCAAAGTGCACGAAGTGCATTTTGATTTGAACGCCCATTTTCGTAAAAGGCTTCAACAACCTTCACGCGCTGCTCAATTGTGTAACTCTCCATGATTGAATTTGTCAAAGCCAGAAATGAAGAAATGTCAATTAATTAAGGCGAAAAACTTGACGTTAAGTTATGACTCACAATTAAAATCGTGCATTTTGGTTAGACCACTGACTGACTACTGATGAGCTATGAATTAAAAGTTGTTGAAAACAATTTTACCCAACAGCAGTAATAAAAATAATTACTTGGCTCCAATCCAGGGTTTTGATCATAAAAGTGTCGGAACATATGAAAACTACACTAAAATGTAACTCAAGTGCTTTTACGTTTTTGATTCATTGAAATTTTTAAGTTTCTTACTTAGCATTTATTTTAATGTAGAAATTCAAAGAAATGAAAAAGGACAATTGATGCGGGGTCTAACATGAATCAACCCAACTAAAATGTTCCCAAAAATATTTACTCAAAAAGTATTGTCTATTGTCTCCTTACACTTCCCTTAAAGAGAGGGTGAAATTCAATTTCAAGAAAGCGACAATGATGACGTATAAAATAGAGAAATTCAACAACACTTTCTTCCGTTGATCCTTCCTGATTCTTATTTCCTGATAACGGTCTCTTCAGCCCGTAACCGTTCGTTTCGTGTTATTTTTTCGCTTGAATGAGCCCATTCTGTTCGTTTTGCCCCTTCAGTCTGCCTAAGCCTTTTATTCTGTTTCACTTGAAAGACACACCTCGCCTGTTAAACAATTATTCAAATGATATTCTTCCAGATTTACAGCATTCGCTATCAGAGATGTTGCTTGTGTTTCTAAATTGGATACACAAATCCTTACGTATACATGAACGGTACCCGGGCACATGGTAGCATGCAGGGTTCCGATAAATGTTCAATAGGTGGCATATTGAGATTCCGTTTATTCTATCTCTCGTTACTTGTGTTTTCAAGCTTCCTTCATCTGTTCCTATTTGGTTTTTGCAGATTCTTTTTTATAATATCTACACGTTCTGTTGCTTCTGATGTGTGAAGTTCTTTGAATTCATCGATAAGGCATATGTTGTGTGAAACATAGCATATCCTTGGAATAGGTAAGTACTCGTATATTGGCGGATGGAAAATTGTTTCAATAAAAACGCATGGATTTCAAGTACTTGAAAAGTAGGAGATTCAATTCGGAACAAAATTTTATGTGTTTACCATATGCTTGTACTCGTATGTGCGGAAATATCTTATGAGCATAAGACCACTCAAATAAGGAAACACGAATTCATTACGATGCTATTTCGAGCATCTATTGGATTTTTTTATGAACAAGGATGCGCCTTTGTTTATGTTTGCTTTAATGTTGGATGGAGATGATGTTAGTATCAGCTTACGAGTATATTGGATTCCTTCTTTGAGAGCACTGCAGGTCAGTCCATGCGGGTTTTCTTTGAGTACTCATATCCTTTTAGCAAAGAGCTATTGATATAGCATTATAATTTATGTTATACTATAAACAAAAGAGTTTTATGAAAATATCGTGAAATTCTTAGAAAACTTATTGGGACTGCATGCTTTGATCAGTTTTGCTTTGTATCTTCAACAATGAATTGAAAGAAGAATGGTTTCGATTAAGTTTCTACTTCTTCTATACTTCAAGTTGAGTTCCAGCGACCCTAATTTTCTAACAGCACATTCAAATGACTCCACATTGGAGCTGAAATAAGTTGAGTTTACAGACCTTCGTTCATGTCAGAAGGGATTTGTACCCAACTCTCTAAAATGTAGTTATCAGCCACGAATAAAGTCAAGAAACATGGCAAAGAGATGTGCACATTCAAAAGAAAATCAATTATTTTCAACGGTCGCCATTTTATTGCAAACTACCAAACATCACTCAAATCATGCATTCCCAAAAATAGTTATGTTATTGATCTTATTTGAAAATTTCAAGAAGATCAAATCAAAACCTTAGAGTCTGATTTGATGGAGCGTCCATAAAATACCAAAATCGTGGGTTATTGTTGTTGTAATTGAAGAAATTTCAAATAGCTATAGCCTCCGTGAATATGATTCAATATTCATCAAACTTGCAGAGTAATAGGTGAAGTATATGGAAACATAATAATTAATTACAAACTTTTAATAAATAGTTATACTAATGATCAATTATAATTAACTCGTCTAACACAACTTAGCATACTAATATATATGGTAACACTGTAAAGATGTCACTGAATGAACATGACAGCTAAGAGTCATAACCTGTAAACGGAGTGAATAAACACATTCCTTTTAAGAAACACCCTTGTTTCAATATACAAAATACCACATTAAGAACCTTTGTACGGCTACTTAAATACTTGATTTCATTGAATTTAAGGTTATCCATCCAATTTCATTGGAGAACGAAGATCATACTATCATTAAAAAAATTGAGCAAATTTTGACTTCTAAGGTATTTTTTGATATTATACTCATAAACCCTTAAATCCATAATATTTCTGATTTTTCAAATCATAGGTGTCCAATCGCAAGGGCGGGGATACAAATTGTTCGTGTATTTGCACTTCCTGTGTGCCCCCCAAAGCAAACAATGTAAGTTTTAGACCTGTTTTGTAAATTTCTCATCAAGACCTTTAATTGAATACCCATATCGCCTATCTTTGATGAAATATTTTATTTCGGGGGCCACTCCCCTATATGGGGAGACACCCGTTAAATACCTTATAAAATTTTGTTCGTAGGTGAAACTTAAAGAAAACACTGCTTTACACCTGCCTTTAAAATTTGATGTTTCTAGTATTGTTACCTTCCTCGTAGAGGGTATTTTAGCTGAGACCCTTTGGTCCTGGATAGCCCCCAAATAACGGGTGCGAGCGCCACCCGCTTAGCTAGTAGGCCCCCAAAGCCACCAAGCAGGAATGCGGCCTCCAGAATATTAGGTCAAATCACCTATTTCGTTCCACACATTCGCACCTAATTTTTACCGAAAACGTAGCGAAGGCAACCTAAAGAGGAACAAAAAGAAAACTGCTTCCTGCTGCCATCGGGACGCTAGATTACCTCGTACCGCTTTTCCATAAGTCCATAAAATACCAAAATCGTGTGTTATTGATGTTGTTGTTGTGCTCATTAGCACCCATCTCCATAAGTTTTTTGATTTTTCAGATCATCGGCGTCCAATCGCAAGGGCGGAGGTACAAATTGTTCGTGTATTTCCCCTTCCTTTGTACCCCTGAAGCAAGAAATTCTAGTTCTCATTAAAGCTCATGATGAAAATTTTGTTTTTGGAGGCCACTATCCTATTTGGGGAGACTCCTTTAAATACCTTATACATATTTTTTTCGTAAATGAACTTTACACCTACGTAGAAAATTTAATGTCATGTTTAGGGCAGCCCTAAACGCTGAAGAAAGCAGTTTATTTTAGAATCTTGTTTATCCATTCCCTCCGATAAAGAATTTAATAGCTGATAAATTTTAAGGGGCAGCTCATTATTGCCACTTAAATTATTTATTTTATTTACATTATCTCTAGCAGCAAGTGTAGCAAGACACTCTGGGCTTGACGAAGTTGGTAGGTATCGCACTGCGGTGAATTTGACTTTGTTTTGGAGTAAATTTCACTTTCGTATCTTCAGATAAGCTGTCAGCCAGTCACATTCCCAAGAATAGGATTTGTCTCATCTCAATCAATGACAACTCCATTTTAACTATACATCAACGTGATTATCTCCTTTAATCATTAGTTAAGCAAAAGCCTGACATCATGTTTCTCACTGAAACTCGCCTCGATTCACGGCACTCCATGACATTCAAGGATTTTGAATTCATTAGAAATGATTGGGTAAACGGTGATGGGGGAGGTGGCACCGGGATATTGGTTCGAAGACCTTATTGCCGCAAAAATATTGAAAAAGTCAAATTCAAAAGCTTTGAATCTCTTGAAGTGTCTGTTATAAAAATCTCACTGCCAGGTGGGGATAACATCTTCGTTATCTCTGCCAATACAACTGGTCGAAATGTTCTCAAGTTCAAGGAGAAGCTTAATTCCTTGTTTGAAATACCAGAATTGAACAGGCCACAAAGGTATTAAATTCTCGCCGGTGACCTGAACGCCAAACATACATCATGGCTAACTGCCACCAATAATCCCAGAGATGTATTCCTTAAATCGTGGATAACAGAGAGCATTGCTGACGAAAGACTTGAATTCAGCTTTAAAAGTCTTCAACAAAAACTGCAGGTGATTCCTTATGATAGCAGCCATAACACAATCGTAATGTAAATCAATCATCAAAGGGATGATGTCTTCCTCATTTCAGTTCAACATGAAAATTATCGGTTGAATTTCAAAAAAACAGACGGAAAAGTTTCATAAGAAGTTTAATCGAGAGTTCCAGAAGCAACGTCCTCTTTCTGATGATGGCAACTCTTCCTCGATGGTTCCTATTGACAGAAATTTAACTAACGATGAAATAGATCTCTATTTGTCAAAGCTAGAGAAACTGACGTTGGGAACGATTGAGACATTAGTTCCCAAGATTAAACATCATTATGGAAGGATATGATACACCAAGGATATGAAAAGATTGGAAAGCCTCACACGCGTCAACAATATTTATCGACGATTTTTGGACTACAACCATCCCTCATTGGCTTTGTTGAAATTACACCTTAAGAATGTCCGGAACTTATTCCATTCATACTCCTAGGGGGATCAATGTTCCATCACAAGACACGCTCCACAGGTCTGGGCCAAGGATAAATCCCTGGCCAACACTCGATGTAAGTTCCATTCTTCGTTGGCCCTGTGCCGTGTCGTAAAGCAGGGTTGGTTCTTTAGGTTGTCCCTCAAAAGCCGCATTAGATATTCTGGAAGTTGAAAAGAGTTTTCCAGCGTATCCAGAATATCCACCCACCTAGCGGAGTTGAAGGCGTTCCATAAGTTGAGTGTCACCAACAGGACGATCCATCGCTTGATGCGGCTATATACTTCTGCCTTTTGGACTGCGCTCAACACCTCTGCAATCGCATCAATGGTGCAACATCTTGCTCTAAAGCCATACTGCTGAGGAGATAGTTCCTCAGCAGCACAAATCGCGTCAGTGAGTCTTCCGTTGATGAGTTTCTCTAGCACTTTCCCAGCAGTATCTAGCATACATAGCGGGTGTTATGCAGATGGCGATCCAGTATTTTCCTTCCCTTCTCGTAGGCAAGCGTTGAATGTGCTGAGCAACAAGTCAGAACAATGGTGATACACAAATTGCAACACCTCAGCTGAAACACCACCTGGACCTGAAGTCTTCCTTGCTTTCAGTGAAAGGTCTTCCTATTCGAAAGGATTGAAGAGATATTTTAGCATTCAAAGCTTTAAATCGGATCGATCGCACCACAGATTGATGAGATATCAAAGCATTCAAACAGGAGCTCCGACATTAATTAATGCAATAGTTCGGATTAACGTAGCATTTGGTCAACAAAATTGGATGTGGAATACGATATTCATTAAATTTATTTTATTCATTAAATTTATTCTTGATTTTAATCGTGTGTTACTACGTTTTCTTAAACTGTGCCTTAAATTGAAAGCGTTTCACCTTGATATTCTAAATATCATTACCCATTCGAATGAGTCGCCTAACAACAATTCTAGCAGCATTTTCATTTTTGCGCCATCAGATTTTCGATGATCAATAGCGGACATTCTGAACAGGAGCATGGAACGGTAAGATGCAAAGGACTTGACTTGTTTGGTTCTTGAGATATTTAGACTTGCACGTTACATCAATTCAAAGAGTGTACATGTCGAGACACATAGGTTCATTGTCATTCGTTGAGATAGATGCATCACGTTTCACAGGTCAAGAGTTTGAACTGCTTTCTGTATTTTCGAGTAGGCGTCGTTTCTGAAAATTCTTTTAGTAATTTGCTATTGATGATTGTTGTTGTTGATTGCAGGCAATATTCTTGTGGAGCAGCCGTGCACATACAAGACTGGTATGGTTCACTTACATGAGTAATCAACAATCTACTCTACTGTAGCCGTTATGATTATGATTTAAACTTATCTTTAAATTTATAAAAAATGCGAACAATATACTGTAAATTTCCCTAACCCAATTTGGCACGAGGATGCACTATTTGGACCACGTTACCCTGATGAAGCGTCACTGGTAGTATTTAGATTGGCTGATCTAAGCTTTTTTCGGGTTTTCCGTAACAACTTCACAAAAACTCATGGCGTACTTGTAACAAACCATCCAACCATCTACAGAAAACAGAGGCTATTGTATAAGACTTGTATTGTCCCATACATTTTACGCATATCTACGGACAAGTTTAGGGGTCGTCTCCCAGAATACAAAGGGCTGATCATAGCTACATATCCTCTAAAATTTCAGATTTTCATATTTCTTCATCTTCTTCGTAGCACTACAGCACCTCTTTGGCCTTCGCTTCCGGCAAATAGCGCCTCCAACTGTCTCGGTCCGTTGACCGCATCCTCTGATTTCAAAATTCAAGCAGGAATGAACTGCCTTTGTCAACTGAGTCAGACCAGCGTTTCCTTGGTTTCCCCACTGGCCTCCGGCCTTCAGTTCTCTCAGCGAATACCTTTTTGGGTATCCGGTGTTCGTCCATACGATTTATGTGTTCAGGCCATTGCAGCTTCCGCAGCCTTACAATCGTTGAGACCTCCAGTTCGTCAAACATTTCATGCAACTCATGTTAGTATCGAATTTGCTATTGGTCTTCGTCTAGCTTCGCAACGATTATTTGCCTCAAAACTCGTCGCTCAAAGGCGCTCAATGTATTTGCAGATGCTTGGGTTAGGGTCCATGTTTTACACCCATAACATAACACAGTCTTATCACAGATCTGTATACTTGGAGCTTTATTTTCCTGTGTATGCAGCTGGTCTTCAATATCGTCAATACTGAATAAAATATTTTATTTACGAGCTGTATTCTTCGGCGTATTTTGTCTCTTCTATTACCCGTTTTCATTATTTTGGCACCTAAATACACAAATCCACTCACATTTTTGATACTATTTTTTCCAAGTGTGATATATTGTGTATTTGAGGTATTTTTCCTTAACTGAATCATGTGTTTTGTTTTATTTTCACTGATTTGCAGCCCTACTACTTCTGCTTTACTGTCAAGTTTCAGGAAGAGTCCTTTGGCAGTTGTTAAGGACCATGTCAAAATGTTGATGTCTGCATAGGCTACTATTTGGCTCGACTTGGATAGTATGCATCTCGTGTATTGACAGGTAGGTTTCTCATGACGTACTCAAGAGCCAAATTGAATAGGAATGGGTCCGATATGTGTGTCAAAAGCATCTTTGAGTTGGTTATTGATGGGGACGTCATAGTCATTTTAGTAGGATGGACCAATTTGGTGGGAATTTCAAAGCAAAGCATTATTTGGTACAGTACGTCACGATCAATGCTGTCGTATGCTTGCTTAAAATCAACGAAAACTTGGTGCACGTTAATGTTGAACTTCCAGCATTTTTCAAGTGCCTGCTTGACTGTGAACAATTGGTCCATCGTCAATCTACCTGCTCTTAAACCACCTTGATACTCCCCAATAAACCTGTTGGCGTATGATCCGATTTTATTTTCTAAGATGATAGAAAATATTTTGTATGCCATACAAAGTAGTGATATGCCTCTATAATTTTCGCACTGTAACTTGTCACCTGTTTTGTGGATAGCAAATATAATTGATTGGATCCACTCGTTCGGCATACGTTCTTGTTGCCAAACGTGCCAGAAGAATTTGTGAATAGCTCAATGAACACTGTTGTCACCATATGTAATGAGCTCCACTGGAATCCCATCAATCTTTTGGGCGTTGATGATGGAACAAGCTTCATCCAGAGTTGATGAGGCCAATAGAGGCTCTCCGTAGACATCTTTAAGTTCCAATGTTCTGGAACTGTATGGAGGATTAAGGAGGTTCTTGAAATATGATGCCCATCTTTCCTTAATCTTGGTTTCATGAGCAACTCCAAAATACTCGAGTTGATAATGCCCAAGATCGATTGAAAGTTTTGATGACATTGTTGGAGTCAGAAGTGCAAAATGAAGAGAGAATTTCAATAGCGATTAATGGATTCGACGAGCAGAAACCAAGTCACAACAACAGTAAAAGCATGAAGAAAAACAGAAGTGTGACAGAAACTTTAATACCAACCGCAGCTGCTTTGTTGACATCAAACGAAACAAATGAAATTCCGAGTAAGAGTCACGACAGCGGTTCGTGTGAAAAAGCAAAATAGTTGAGTTTAAGTGCAAAATAAGAAATTGTGAAAGACAAAAAAGCATGTTTTGCGTATTTGCAATTGAACCACAGCTACAATAAGTGCCGTTCTAGTATAAAAAGTGCCTGGTGTGGTAAAAAACATGCTTTGTTTATGTGTCGGGAAGTAACCAAAAATCATAGCGATCAGACCGTGGGCAAAATTCAGACAATGACAAAAAATCTCTCTCTCGCCAACGTAACCTTCCAAGACCCCCACGCTTATTTATAGGCGCTACGCGTCAAGTTGTAAGGACCGGCGAGAGAACGAATTTGCGTGCAGTTATTGACAGCGGGTCGCATAAATCGTACGTGTTGGCCAGTTTTGTCAAAAAATGGAATTTTGAAACTATCGGTGAAAAAAAGATGGTGCATTAATTGTTTGGTGGGGGGATGTCAGAACCCCGACAACACCGAGTGTCACGCATCATACTAAGTAAACTTGATGGCATTTTCTATCGTACCCTTATGACATTCCACGAGGAAATTATTTGTCAAAATATTGCGGCATATGAAAACAGAACAAGTTTGACCGAGCTGTAAAGTAAAGGAATATACTTATCTAACATTGGCAACGGCACCAAACCTATAGCTGTGTTGATAGGCGCGGATGTGGTCGGGCGACTGTGCACAGGTGAAATTGCACAAAATACCACTGGTGGGACCACCGTTGAAAACCTCCTTGGCTGGACTATAATGGGGAAAAATTCTACAAATTTTTTGGAACGGCAATATGCGGCTCTTACAGTTATTTTGATGTTTGCTAGAGAAGCAGATATTATAGACTTATGGAGACATGATGTGCTGGGAATTACAGATTCAGCTGAGGGAGTTTCAAAGGAAAATTATCAGTTTATAGTCAATTAACACTTGTTTGAGAAGTACGACGATTTATTGACACTTTGGGAAAAAGACGGCATTATCGAAGAAGTGCCCAGTGATCAGTTATAGGATCATGATTATTATTTACCACATCATCATGGGCTAAAAACTAGTAGCACCACACCGGTCTGACCAGTATTCTATGCTTCCACTTATACAAAAGACGGAGTTTCACTCAATTAATGCCTTAAACCTGGTCCAAACCTTATAGAAATGATACCTAATATTTTGTTGAAATTCAGGAAAATAGAATAAATGCTGATATTGCAAAAGCATTTTTACAAATAAACACTGCGCCTTCGGATAGACAATTTTTGAAATTTTTTGGTGGAGCATAACAGAACCAAGAAAAATTATTACATTTCAACACCGTCGAGTTGTTTTCGGGTTGACTTGTAGCCCATTTATGCTTGGAGCAACAATCAATTGACTTTTGGAAAAAATCTTTATAAAAAGCCATAAACATTGAAGAATCAGAGTTGATACGTGTAGAGAAAATACGTGACTCATTCTACGTCAATAATTGTGTCACGAGCGTGAAATCGGAAAAAGAGGCCCAGTATTTCCAAGGCGAAACTACACGGGTCATGAGAGAAGCCTGTTTTGACCTCCAAGGGTGAAAGATGAAGCACGATGATATTCAATCTGACAACAGTGCCGTACTCGGAGTGATTTGGAAAAAGGACAAAAATACATTGGCGCTTAATATAACAACAACGGAAATAAGACCAGAAAAAATTACGAAATGTTTTGTTTTATCCGCAACGCATAAAGTTCTCGATCCACCCGGTTAAGCCACGCCCACTTTGCTATTTCTGAAAATATTGCTCCAAAATTTATGGGGGATTAAAGAATCAAATTGAGACGATGAGATGCCGGATGAGATCTGAGTGTTCCATGGTGGCTTTTCAGAGACACACGTGAGAAAATAATGTTCCGAATATTTGTCGACACAGTCAAAACCGTATACGCGGCTGCACTTTTTGTTTGAGTGGAAGGAGTAAATAGGACGTTCGTTCATCTAGTACAAGCGAAATCACAAGTTAAGTCACGAGAAAATATTTCAATTCCACGCATGGAACTCTTGGCAGCAATGCTTGGAGCCACACTTGATGCAAAGCACAGTCGATTCGTTAAAATTAAAGTTTTGTGCTGGATTCTCCGTAATGTTCAAGAGGCAGTTTTTGTGTGGGATAGAATAATAGAATCACGAGCGATCACTGATATCAAAACTTGACGACACGTACCAGGTAATCAAAATCCAGCCAATCTGCCATCACGAGGGTGTACAACCAGATAGCTTATAAATTCCAGATATTGGGAGGGATCAGACTGGCTACAAGGGTCTTCTGAACACTGGCCAGCTGATCGTTTCGAGATTAACGAGGATAAAGTTAACGTAGAGTTGAAGAAAAGCGTGGAGAAAACTACGCCCAAAAGTTCGATTCAAGAGGTGACGGTGCTCATCTGTGTAAGTGTGATTATCAGAGAATCTGATCCACCGTGGTATTTGCTCAGAATATCAAGTTATCTAAAAACCGTACTTAGATTCTTCGATTTGCTCGGAATTGCAAAGTAAATCCAGAATGCCACCAAAAGAATGAAATCAGCGCGAGAGAATTTATTGATGCAGAGTCGCGAATCCTGGAAATCAGCCAAGACGAGGCCTTCAAAGGAATAAACGATTCACGATTAAAGACCATCAAAGTCTATTAAAAAAAGCAACAGATTAATTAGAACAAAATAACTGGTTTCAAAGTGCGATGACGGTTTTGGCTTCAGATTTCCGATAGTTTTAAGCCATAACTATGAATTGATCAATATTAGTCACACATATCGCAAAAAGAATCACGCGGACATCCATATGATGTAAAAAATGTTGAGAGGAATTTTTTTGATTACTTCAAGTCGGCGTGCTGTAAAAAATGTCATACAAAAGTGTGTTATCTGTCCGCGTTTTGAAGTTAAAACATTGAAAACATCACCTACGAGTTTGCCCACAAGAAGAGTCAGAGATGCAAAAGTTTTTGAAACCAAAGGAGTAGACTACATAGGGCCGCTCTTTTTACGAAAAGGTCAAAAGTGCTACATCTGTTTATTTACATGCGCAATATATCGTGCTATACATCTTCAGCTAGTTATGACATTGTCAGCTGACAGATTTCTTGATGCTTTCCGCAGATTTATGCATCGTTGGGGAAGACCGAGCTACATTTACAGCGATAACTGTACTAATTTTGTTAATGCTAACCGTTTACTGAAACACGTCAATTGGCAGGAAATTTCGAGTTACTGTACGACCGAAAAAATTGAGGTTTTTAATCCTCCATCTGCCACATGGTGGGGTGGGTTGTGGGAGAGAATGGTACGGCTGGTAAACGATATTCAGAAGAGAGCCCTTGGCATTACAGGTCTCAGTTACGAGAAAATGAACACAACACTCTGCGAATGCGAATTGGTCATTAATGCTCGTCCTACCACCTATTCAACGGGAGATAAAAACAAGATTTTTGTCATAAGTCCAGACATATTTTTGCAAGAAATTCACGTAGATGACGAACCAGATATAGACGCAATTGAAAAAACATCGACAGCGAGTACGCGAGGAAATCAACTTCATTTCAACTGATAACCAAAAGGCTTGCAAGAGGCCTTTAACCAGAATTCAAGAACTAATTCCCGAGGACGACGGAGAAATTACGACAGTAAAACTCAAAACCTCCTCAAATGTATTGGTTAGACTAGTTCAGCGATTGATTTCACGGGAAGCGGATTCAAAAAAAACGAAGGAAAATTTAAACCAGTTCTGAAGAGCCAATCGACAAAGATCGACAGGACAGTGGCGGATCAAGTTCGGGCGACACCATGGAGTCCCACAAAACGCATTCGAAGTGCAGCAGGTACTGCAGACACGACAAGAGAGAGCTGTCAAGATGCCAAAGCGCTACATTAAATGACATGCTTGAATTAATCATTACCCATTTTGACGTTGGTCGAATTACTTAAATCTTCAATGAAAGCAATTTAAAAAGGTGAGAGAATGTTGAAAAATGTAGATTATATTGTGAGCGCCACGGTGAATTTAATCTGAAGCTTCTTATGATCTTTGGCTTTTCAAGTTTTTGCGACTGCGCATGCGTTGATCTTACGTGTACACTTCAATTTTGTAAATGAAGGGAGAGCAACAACAGATAAACGATTACCCTCGTTATTTTTTTCGACTAATTTGAATTTTTTATATTTTCCATTCTAAGGCACGAGTTGTTTTTATTCCTCTTCCTGAAGCCATTTTGCAGCAGTACTTATATTATATTTCTGATCTCTTGGTTAAAAAATAATCTCTACGTTTTCACTAACCTGCTTTTCTTGACTCAGTCAAAGAGATTCTACCGATTTTGCTGATAACTGTGTTTTTCCTTCAACATCACCTGCACTGAATTTTCGTTCCCTATCAAATCACGGTCTATTTTGGAACAAAAAATACTGCAGGAGCAAGCACTGTAAATTGCTTTTATCTGAGCTATGATCTCTATATTAGCGACCTTGTACTTGAGCTTGAAACAAGTCTAAGCTCTATGCAATGTCACGGCAAAATGGCCAAAAGTTAAATTGATATATGGTTTAAGGAACGTTTAATGAATGCCTATGTTATTTGAATTAAAAGAATAATTTCAATTGAATGGCATTGACTAAAATTGATGTTAATGTCGCATATTAGAGGACTGCCATTTCGGATTGGGTTGATCAGAGAAATTAAGCTTGGAATGTCAAGATTGAAAGCCTAGAAAATACCAAATTCGGAAATGCAAACGCATCATGGCTCCAACAGTAATCATAGGAATACGTAAGCAAGCAGCAACTATTGAAGCTGTGAGCTCTTTCGCAACTGAATAAGGCGGCTCAGTCTCATGACCAACCTCAGTAAAAATGCAGCTTTTGGAGTAGACGAGAGCGTGCAAAGTTGCCTCAAAAAATGGGACCACAACTACATAACCTTATTCACCGGTTGATATGTAAATATTGACGAAGAGGCAATTACCAGACATTTAACCAGCAAGTTTCGTATGATATATAGTATGTACAAGTATACTTACATAAAATGGGAGGCAAGCTCCATATTGAAAATAACAATAAGGTTTTGTATTTCAGAACCAAACCCCTAAAAAAATAATTGTTAGATTTGTGGAACTTTTCCAATTTCATATGTATTTCTTGTCAACAATTGTATCAGTTGCCTGAATTATGTAATGATATGCTACAGCAAACAAAAATTAATGCTTCACAAATTTTGTTTCAAAATTAAAACTAAATCAACCACCACCCTTCCACTTCTTTTCATCAACTCATACGCTATTGCGTTCTAATGCTTTTGTGAAAACACGTTGAAAAAAATTGTTCAATTCCAATCCGTTTGTGTTCAATCATGCGATCAAGAAAATGATTTTTCACAGGATTTAACATTGAAACCTACCCCGAGTGAAAAAATGCGCTGAGCTTGAAAAACAAATTGAAAGGCTTTGTGTTGTGAATTCCGGTGTCGATAAAGCTATTGGGCAAAGATATCGCCCAGATGATGCCAACAACGTCAAACCGCTCTGATGGATACATTTTTCAACTTCCAACACAGCAAATAGTGGCAACCGATGGCGGCAAAAACGACATTTTCTCCGTTATTCAATATCTTTCAAATGTTCCCTTACGTTGTCACTCTGTGTTGGTTGGTGCCGGTCTGGAGTGGCTATTTATTGAAAGGAATTTCTCTTACGTTCAGTCTAAAATGGAATGGAAATCGAATGGCAAATGGTTGTGGTTAATGTCGTTTGAAAATTGAGAATTTTTGAGAAATTCTATGATAAATGAGGTGTTTGTTCATTTTGTTTCTTACCAATATGTATGTTCTTACATAAAAAGATAGAGTTTTGCCAGCGCATCAAAGCATAATAATATGATAAATTCATTGCGAAATAAGTTTCGCCTCTTTGTAGGGAAGATTTTTAAAGCTATTACTTAATTTTTTTTCTAGGTTTGCCGTTTCATTCTATACCCAAATTTCAGAAGAAAAATACTAAATCTGCATTCAGCTTCACTAAAATTCCATAAAAAAATAAGAAAACATAATAAAATCCAAAACAATCTCATTATTCTGTAGGAATTTTTACAATCTCCATCCGCCACGAAGTAAATTCGCAGGAATTTTTATCACTCGACAATAAAAATTCCAAACTTCCCTAGTCTCTGCATGCCATTACAAACTGGACGAAGCGACTTGCAACAAGTAGGTCAAAAAATTAACAAAAACGAGAAAGTGGAAGTGGAAAACATCTTATTAAGAATCAGAAATAACCGCCATAAGTTTCTTAAACATTCACAATTTATTCATTTCCTCATACTTGCAAAATATTGTGTTGATCATTAAAATTTTTCATTGTCCTGCCTCCTGTTATTTTTATAAACCGCCAATAGAAGAAAGAAAAAACTCAATTTAGCAATATTATTATACTGTAGCTCATTCTTTGGAATTTCAAACAAGAAGGACGTAGATTGCCAAAGAAATACTTAAAGGAAAATGGACACGAAGTTTAATACAGTGTTGAGGAAATTCATTAAAATTTCATTGTAGGACACCAGCGGAGGGGTGAAAATTGAAGGATGAAGTTTTTACGCTTTTGGACCAAAGGAATTTCATTTTTTAATTAGAGACTTTTGCATCATCGTGATGATTTAAACCGTAATATTAAGATAATAAATTTGACGATATGTTGATTGCTGTTGAAGCAATAGATGATTAAAAATTCAGCGCATATTTTAATATTCCTTAATATTGCTGGATTAAATTGGGCTAAAATGTATGGGAACAGGATTTTAATCATTTCAATGGCTCAGTAGATGTTAATACTTGAATATGGTAAATTTACATCGAGAAATTGCATTTCAATGCACTTTTGTACGAAATATGCCAACTACTATGCGACTCTTCAAGAATTAGATGAAAGGCACTGCATTTTTTGGTGAGGGATGAAAAAAAAAGATCAGTATCCTTAATTTTCTCCAATAATGTTACATTTCAGTCAATAATTCCTATGGACAAAAAAATAAAAACAGCAAAAACACTCCAAGGGCAGTATAAATGCTTCAATTTAAGATGAATTAAACTTTAGAGCAATATCCTTGGAGAAAAATTCATGATTGCTATTCGCTTCCGCATTCATCATTTGTCCTTAGATAAAGATATTTAGTTGGAATATTTTACGTAGGATTTGAAAAAATTCTTCCGAGAAATAATTAGGATTGAGTGAATGCAAATTATAGTGATGATTGCCATTTTAAAATTGATTTGCTATAAATAACACTATATGTTATACTCGTATGCCCAGAAATCTAAGATAAATTATTTCCATACTAAAGACCAATGGGAATCGTGACCTTAAAAAGCCAATTCTTTTCCTTCTACTCGTATAATTGATCGTAACTTTAAAGATGAACATGAAAATGCAAAGTTGAATTTTCACTAAACTACACCATCCCACATCCAGCTATCTACAAGAGAATATGGGAATCACAAGACGGTCACACATTCAAGCAGATCGACCGTGTTCTTATAAAAAAACGAGCAGTCACCAGCATTCTCGACGTGCGATCGTTCCATGGCACTGTCTGCAATCTAGACCATTAGTTTATAAGGGTAAAGTTCCAATGTCGAATCTCCAAGAGCTGTAAACAAGAAACATCAGTTACCCCAAGGCAACATATATGCAAGCTAAATGAGAGCTCAGTAATGTTCACATACATGTCAGTGCTGGAAAACCGCATCAATATATTGTAATAATTTTAATCTTCTTCAACCGTACCCTCCGAGATTTCCCGAAGGAAATCTAAACCAACCTTCATCAGTTATATCCGTGAAGTCTTGGAATGAGTCAACGGACCATGCCCATTAGGTCAACAAGTCCGGAGACTCTGAGTCCACTCTGAGGCGGCTGCTGGCAGGCTTGCTAGTTTATAGAGGAATTTTGGTCGCAGGTCTTCCGTGAGCAAACTTAGTCTGAATACAAATTTATCAGCCACCGAATCGTATGCCCAATCAAACGCGTCCATCAACTTCCAAACAAGCAATTATATTCTACTTTACTTCATTTTCATATCTTTCAGAGTGGGCGTCCAGTCCAAAAAAAATAGAAACAAGAAAGATATAGCATAAACCAAACACCACGTGTTCCCGAATATTCCCCGACGTTATGCCAGAAATAAACTACTCGAGTCCAAAACCAAGTCAATCTTCTCTAATGAAAACATAAAGTCAAGCTACGGCACCGTGTGTCGAGTCGAACCACCAAACCAATCAGCAGCGGGTTGTTGAAACCCTACCCCTCCAGTGAAATACTCAGCTTTGAATGTATTTCCTCATGGAATCCCTTTAATCTGGGCCGAAATATCGTCCGATGTCGATATTGTGTGCTTTCCTGCATCGTTTGCAATGCAACTTTTACATGTATAGTCTTCGCCACACCACAAGTTGACAGCACGCAACTCAGATGACGATGTGGTGGTTCCCGGACAGAGATCTGCCATTCTGATACTTGTTGGAATGATTGAGATTGCAGGGTTGCCACATGCAAGATTCCTCTCCGGGAAAATTATAATAGGACAGTTAGTTTAATGCCAATTGAGGTCTGAAAGCGTGTAGAAACAGCTGAAGAAAATCGGAAATTGGAAGTCATAAAGAAGTTTCCAATAAAGGCAGTATGAAGAGTGCATTAAGATTAGCCACGCAGGTCCATTGTGTGTGAGCCCCCAGTTCTTCTCTGGACATGTTTGAGATGAAGTAATGTGTGGGACTCAACACCTGGACAACCCGGAACTTCACAAATTGCTTATTCAGTTTGGCATTGCAAACCTGGGTCACGTTGCTTCGTCAAAATTTTCGTCTATATATCTTATCGGCTACCTTGAAACCACAAAGATGAGATCGTAGGCTGTAGCACCTATCCTCTCCACATTTTCTATCTTCAATCTTCTCCCAGATTTGGTCTCGCAGTACTTGGAGTCTCTCGTGTGGCTTGCAAACAATTTAATTACCACGCAACAGCTGATGTGGTTAACCATGGCAAATCATGTACTGACTAAACACGGCAAAGCAAGGAGAAATACCAGTAACAGTATGGTATGAAGAACGCAAGGCACAGGTGATGGCGGTTATTCTACGGTCCCAATCCTTCTGATTCGGATTTATATAGGTGCGTATAGCGTCCAATTTAGTCTTTCGGAGGCATTCACTTGAGGAGAATATACTGCGGTTCGCTAGTATGTAATGCCGTATCTATCCATCAGTTTACGGAATTTAATAAATTTTAACTAGACTCAACTGTTAGAGATAACATAGTCCAGTACTTTGACAGTTGGTCCAGGACCACGGCATTTGCAATGTGCCCAGACGTCAATCGAGGATATGGGATATGAGATCGATATAGTACTGGAACACATACTCGGATAATCCAAATTCACTCATTGGAGGCCGAAGGACAGGGTTGGGTACTTTGGTGTACTTACACGTTTCACAGGCAGCTGCATAAGTTTTAGTTTATTGGATCATTTTTGGCAAAAAAAAAATAACTTTCAGCTTACGAACCGTACTCCGATATCTTCCGTGTGCACTCGGTTGGCGAACATGCCCCCACCTGATAAATTCGATGGTCAATTCTTTGGGCACTCTGAGTTACCACTGTTTTTTCTCTTGCATGGGGTATCTGGCTGCGTGTCCCGAACACTTGTATACGAATCCCTCCGGAGAACAGTCGTCCTTCTGGGTCTTCTTTCGTGGCGGATATCCTCGATAAAGTGTCGCGTACCACGCGTTGGCTTTCTTTCTCGTGACGAATTGCGAAGTTAAGTTCCTACAATATCAATGCCAATCTTGCCAGATGTCCATGTAGGTCAGTTTGGTTTGTAAATCTCTGTAGAGACGCATGATCCATAACAATTTTGAAAGAATGCCCTTTAATTTATGGATAAAAACGCTTCATCTTCAACACTGCTGCCTGAAATTCCTGCTCAGAGACAGTATGGTTCCACTGAGCCTAGTCTAACTTGAGAGACATGAAGGT
The DNA here is from genome assembly GCA_963969285.1 of Odontomyia ornata. Classification (NCBI taxonomy): domain Eukaryota; kingdom Metazoa; phylum Arthropoda; class Insecta; order Diptera; family Stratiomyidae; genus Odontomyia; species Odontomyia ornata. The sequence continues at coordinate 55,440,303 of OZ017742.1, read as the reverse complement.
TATAGGGATTTCCCTGCCGGCTTACGTAGGCTAGAATACTAGTGCTTCCACTCTATTTTAACTTGCATCACAATGGATTTAGAACGGTTTGTTAAAGTCTGGGCTATGTTGTCAGGCTCTTCTTTAGCTCTTCAAAGGCTCAAAAGCTGGGGCTTCCCAGATGAAGTTACATCCCTTACAGCATGTCCGTCAAGTGAGTGGTAATAGTCACATAGCCACGTACAAATTGTTGGTACCAACTGCTTAAGCCCTGGAATCGGTGTAACTGCTTAGTGGTTTTAGGCAAAGGAACACGTCCATCGCCAAATCCCACTGTGGCGATGTTTGCGGTCTAGGTCAGGCCGTAGATTCCAATTTTTTTTCCACTTAGTCAAATTGAGTGTTCACGCTTTGCAGTAGCATCATATTATCCAAGAGGGTCACCGCTTCTGACGCCTCTAGAAGACATGGCACCTCTAATGAAGGCCTCGCTCCTAGACCCCTCATGGCTCGCATGTCAGTCTCCCTAGACAGTAGTGATTTTTGCTGGCTTTTCGGTACCGCTTCTTGAGTCGTAGAGTGGGAATCTCCAGCCACTTGATCCATAATTTAAATAGGCTGCCAGGATTGGGAACAACTGTTTGAAGATAACATCTGGGTATCCAAACATTACCAGTGTAGCTTATGTTCATATCAGAGTTCGTCAACTACATTATCGTCACCCATCTCATCGTGGCAGATCAAGCACAACACAACTGGTACCACTTCTAAACGCAGCCTGCGCTACGTGGCGTTCTTCTGGCAGGCATTATTTAAGCTAGTCAGCAAACACAAAAAGCATGTACGTATGTATGAATAACTAAGTATGTATGTATATACAAATAAATAAATGTACAGAAATTTAAAAGGTAACCGTATGAGAATTTTAGAAAAGCTTAATTAGATGAATGTTCCGGCCGTAAGTGACGACCTAGATAAAAACTTAAAACAAGTTGAGTAAGCAGGAGAGTGCTCCTACCAGAAGGTCTTTGTAAACATTCTAGGGTTTGAAACAAGTTTTCTAATTGCGTGAATCGATAACTTGAATTATTCGTCCAATACTTGGATATGAAATCGTTCAAATCTATGCAAAAGATGCACAGTTTCTTCCATAAGCACAGTGCAGCCGCCATTTTGATCTAGCTTGAATGATTTTTCTGAATGCTCGGCTGATTGAACATGTTCAAGTTAAACACTATTCCTTATATTTCCATGAAAATTGAAAGAAAATAAAAGTACCTAAGTCAATTTTAAATATATATAGGGTTTTCCAATAAGAGGTGTTACTTTGAATAGATCTTCTGATTTAACACCTTGCAACTTCTTCCTTTGGAGCCACGTGATAGAGAAGGCCTATGCCAATAGCGCAGCGTCGATTCAAGACCTCAAAGATGAAATTCGTGAGGCTATCGAGGACATAGGGCAGCCACTTTGCGATTTGGTTATGGAAAATTTCATGAAGAGGATATGGTCCTGTGAGCATGTCGTAGCGATTATTTGCCCAATGTTAGTTATTGATATTAACGGCATATCTTCTTATTTGTAATGAACTAAATATTCGATCATTTATTTAGAAAAATGGCATTTTTCTTTTAATATCAAAATAACACCTCTTATTGGAAAACCCTATATGACCATAAACACGTGTTATCGTTGTTGTAATTCCATATAATTGAAATGGCTATAACTCACTTGATTATGATTCGATCTCAATTAAATTTTGTGAACATATATATCTTATGTCAGTCTATATAATTGCGAAATTTCAAGAAGTTTAAAGGTACCGTTTTGATTTTATGGGCAAAAATATAAAATCTACAAATCATACTATTATTAACAAAGTTGAGTGAATTTCGATTTCTAAGGTATTTGTTGCCCTTGTATTCATAAAGGTCCACATTCGTGATAATTTTCAGATTTTTCGGCTGAAGGGTGTCCAATCGCGAGGGGGGGGGGGGGACACAAATTTTGGGTACATTTTGCCTTCCCGTGGACCACCTAATTCATAAAATGGCGTTTTTATTTCAGATTCTAAAAGTTCTAATCAAGGCCTTTCATTTGATACCCCACTCGACTACCTTTGATTAAAAAAAATTTTTAAGGGCCAATTCGTTATTAGGGGGGACCCCCCTTAAACATTTTTTAAATTTTTGTCAAGGCCTTAACTTTTGAGAGATCATCACTTCTGACCTTTTCACAAAGTTTGAGCATTCTAGCTTCTATAATTTCTGAGAAAATTAGCTGTGACGCACGGACAGACGGACAGACAGGTCGCGAAACTAGTAGGTCTTTGTAAAAACAATTTTTACAAAGACCTAAAAAAAGTGGATATGTATAGAGTTCTTCCTTTTCAGCATCACCAACTTTCTCATCGGAAAATGAAAACGGCTGGTGTTCTATCAAGAAGAGGGTCCTCCTGTTCAATTGTTCTTTTATCCCACCCCAAGTGCATTACAAACCGCTTCTTAGCTACGTCATTTGATTCGACGAGGCAAATGAAAACATTGCATTCTACGCTTCTACGCGGTCAAAGTATCGACACGTGGAAACATACCGAACTTCACAATTTCAACGTACGCAAATAATATTCGAAAGCCCACGACAGCTTATCTTGCATAAAGAGATGTGTAAAGTCCTTCTGCAAAATGAAGGTAAAGTAGTCTTCTATTTTCTTCAGAGTCCAGGTTGATAGGAGAGATGCATCTAGCCGACAGTCCCTATCAAGAAAATAGAAAGTCTTTACAGGTTTTACTCTAGGACAATACCTCGGAAGGGACTCTTCTACGAAAATAAAACAAAGGAGAGTGGAAGCTACGACTTAAATGACGTGGCTCCGCTCCACTGCTCCTGTCCATGAGACTCTAGTACCAAAATGCCTTACAACCTCCGGAAAGGAAAACAAGTTGGGTAGACAGACCTATGCTCATGTCAGAAGGGTTTTGTACTCAACTTACAAAATGCAGTAACCAGCAACGAATAAAATCAAGAAACATGTCAAAGACGATTTTATTGGAGAAAATGTGAAATTCGAGGATCATACTATTATTAACAAAGTTGAAAAAATTGTGAATTCTGAGGTATTTGTTTTAGTTATCCCCATAAATATATCCCTTGATAATTTTTCCAGATTTTTTAGAAACACATTTTTCATGTATTCCCCCCCCCCCCCCCCTGTGCCCCACTGAAGCAAAAACTGTCAGTTTAAGAACTGTTTTGAAAAGCTCTCATAGGGAACTTTCAGTTGATATTCATATCGACTACCTTTCATGAAATTTTTTCAGGGCCCACTCCTCTGTACTGTAATCATCGATTCATGGCCTATTTTTTTCGAATCCTAGAATGGTTACAAAGCCCTTTTGCTAGGAGCTGTCTCCTGCCTCTTCGACTTGTTTCAATTGTATGCACTCATTTTCATGACACCTATCATTCCTGAAATTTTCATGCAAATCCTAGCAAAGCTGTAGTGTCTAAGTCGGTAATACGCGCATATGGCTCCATAGCCATATGTTTCCATAGTACTACAGGGCATATTATTCCATAGTAATACAGGAACATTCAAATCGCTATAACTTCGTTAAATAATATTCGATCTTTATGAAACTTTCAGAAAAAATTAATCTTATAAATAGTCATCTGTTTACTAAATTTTATTGAATTTAAGGGTACCGTTTAGATTTTATTCAAGAAAACTTAAAATCGATAAATCATACTATTACTAACAAAGTTGAGTGTATTTTGACTTTTCATGTATTTGATATTGTTGTACTCATTAAGGCCTACATTCATGATTTTTTTCAGATTTTTCGGATGGAAGGTTTCCAATCGCGAGGGGGGGTACGCGAAAATTTCGTACATTTCCCCTTCCCCTGCCCCCCTCGGTACCGATAAGGCAATTTTAAGACTTGTTTTGAAAAGATCTCATTGAGACCTTTCCAATGACACCCTACTCGACCACCAATGGTGAAAATTTTTTTTTGAGGGGTCACCTCTCTATATGGGGAGACCCCCCTTAAGCCCCTTTGAAAAATTTTTCCACCCTTGAACTTTCAAGAGGTCACCACTTCTGACCTTTCCACAAAGTTTCATGGCTGTAGCCTCTATAGTTTTGGAGAAAAAGTGCTGTGACATACAGACGGACGGACGGACGGACAGACGGACACAGGTCGTGACTGCAATAGGGTTTTGTATTTTAGTACAAAACCCTAAAAAGCCTCACTTTTGGCGCCGCTTGCAATGATTTTATCTCATCCGTACCCTTCGTGACTTCTTAAAAGTAATTTTAACTGACCTTTCGTCGTTGATGGACGTGAAGTCTTGGAATATGCTAGTGGACTGTGCTCAATAGGACAATAAGTCCGGATACCCTTAGTCTACTCTAAGGTGGCTGCTGGCAGGCTTGTGAGTTCAGTCGCAGGTCTACCGCATGCAGACAGAGCCCAAATAGAATTTCATCAGCCGTTGAATCAAATGGTTGATTAAAACTCGTCTATAAACTTTTAATCCAACAATTATACTCTACTTTATCTCATTCTCTCTCTCAGAGCGGACGTCCAGTCCATTAAAGAGAAACAAAAAAGATATCAAATCCACCAAAAACCACGCGTTTCTGATAATTCTTGTCGCGGTGCCAGAAATAAAGTGCTCGAATCAAAACCGAGTCAATCTACTCTAATGGGAACACAGTCAAACTAAGGCACTATGTGCTGAACCAAACTGGTCGGCCACGGATTGTTGAAACCCTACACCTCGGTGGCATGCTCATTTTTGAATTCGTTTCCTCATATAATTCCTTTAATACGTGCCAAATTGTCATCCAATGCCAATATTGTGTGTCTTCTTGTTTCGTTTTTAATGCAGTTTTTACATATATAATCTTCACTAAACCGCAATTTGACAGCACGCAACTCAGATGGGGATGATGACGCTTGCTCATAACCACAACGTCTCGTGACTGCTCCTGGACAGAGATCTGTCCTTCTGACATTTGTTGGAACGATTGGGGTGGCGGGACTGCCGGATGCAAGATCCCTCTCCGGGACTAAACTGCAAATTAGGACAACATTTGCACCAGTGGGAGAAAATAATGATGACATCAAAATCAAGTGGAAAATAGTAAGAGATGTGGTGGCCAAACCGACCGAAGAGCTCTTGGTGCACCAGGCAAAGAAATGTAGGGTCAACTGGTGTGGTGAAAATGTAAAGAAGAGGTTGAAATATGGAACCATGTTTACAAAGAATCAATCCAGTGACCAATCCAGACCCAAGAAAAATAATTTAATATCCTCCGACGACAAGCTCAAAAATATGCCAAAAGAATAAACGATTGACCGTCAACACCATAATCCAACAGATAAAAAACATAATCCTACATGAAGTCATATTGGCGTATGCCTTCATTAAGCAAATAAGTGGTGGCTTCAATCCACAAACAAGTCTTTGCAAAAGTACTCAAGGAGCAATCATAGGTAACCCAGTAGAAACTGCGAACAGATAGCTGTAATATTATCAGAAGCTATTCACAGCGTCCGCAATAACTATTGAAGCTGTGAACATTCGAGAAGTAGATCAAATGATCCTTGTCTCACCACCAGGTAAAAGTACGGGACCTCAGATAAATTAAGGCATCTGGATTAGTTGGAATGCCCGCTAAACAGCCTCAGAATTAGAGTCCTTATCTAAGGAACCTTTTCATTGACTTGTATGTAGAATATGGTCAGAGCTGCAGTTATCAGAAGAGTGGCGATAAACCTACACCGCAGTGCAACCGTCCAAAACCTGTTTGAGTGGCTCACAAGGAGCATGAAATCCGACTTTTTCTGCTGAATCGGCAACACTACAGCAATATTTCGTTATTATGGTACTGCCACCATCTGAGTTTGGAACGGTGCTGATTTCCTAGTTGGCGGCAATGAACAAATGGTTTTACGTAGTAGAGATCATTTTGTGCGGATTCAATATTCAAGAACAACATTCTTTATTGAGTGTCTAACGCCGAAAGAGCCAACATCATCGTTCAAAGCCAAGCTTAATGCTTTGGACGACGCTGCCTTCAACGCAGACGGCCACGTATCCGTTGAGGAAGACTTCAATGCCTAAGCAATCGATTGGGTAGGGCATAAACTGATCCGCAGAGAAAATGAGTCATAGAGATGGTAGTCAGGACACGGAATATTATGTTGAACACCGACAATATGCTAAATTTTTACCATGTGGACTGTGACGGAACCATGCCCGCCTGATATTTGCCTGAGAGTCTCTGGTGCAGAGTGTCCACAATTGCAGAGTTTAAGAAGACTATACAGCTAGTGATCTACGTAATATTTTTTTAAGATCCCTACCTGCAGGAAGGCGTATTCCGGAGACGTTAGAAGGAAGTTAGCCAAATACTTATCTGCAAAGGAAAGGGCAACCCCGAGTCATCGTCTACATACTATCCGTTATGCATGCTAAACACGGCTGGGAGATCGCTACAGAGGCTTACCAAGGGAAGATTCACTAACGCGATTCATGATGCTGAAACAGGTCGCTGCACGGTTAAGATGATTTCAGAAGTAGTAAGGGTGGTCCAAAAGACAAAGAAATATAGCTGTAACTAGTGACGGGTGTCTCTGTTGGTAACCTTTTTTAAGTTCCAGAGCATCTTATGTGGCTTTTGGGGGACTACGTGTAGATGCATGGCCAACGAAGGATGGAAGTTACTTCCGCTGTTGCTCAAGGATTTGGCCTTGTCTCAGACTTGTGGAGCATATTGTGCGATTAGCTACCAAGACTAGAACTGCTGGATAAGTCGTGCATGATCAGCTTTGTTGATGACGATAAGGCATTACCTACTAACTGGTGCAAATTGGACTAGGGACGATTATGCGCCGAACAAGCGACTGGATGTTTGAAGGTTTAATTTAGCACTGAAGAAAACGGAGGTGCTCATCCTGACAAATAAGAGAATCAACAGAGTAAGGACGGTCAGTTGTAGAAAGTGAGATCCAATTCTAAAATCCTCCAATTCTAAAATCCAAGCAGTGATGAACAGCTTTCATTGATTGAGTTGGAAAAATGTTTCTTTGGTTTCCCCACTGGTCTCTGTCCTTCAGTTCTCCCAACGAATACATTTTCCTGTATCGGTTGTTACTCCATACAATTCATGTGTACAGCTCATTGCAGCTTCCGCAGTCTTACAACCGTTTCATATAGCTCATGGTTTTATCGACTTCACCATTGATCCCCATCTAGTTTCACTCTAATTATCCACCCCAAGATCCGTCTCTGGAAAGTGTTCAATATGTTTGCGGGTACTTGCTCAAGTTAAATGTTTCGCATCTATAGAGGAGTACAGGTTTTATTACAGATTTGTGTACTTGAGGCTTTATTTTCGTGTATGAACAGCTAGTCTTCAAGATCGTCAAAATGAATAAAAAATTTTACTTCCAAGCTGTATTTTTCGGTGTATTTTGTCTTTTACATTAGTAGTTCTTGTTATGTTAGCTCATGCATACACCGTTTTGCAATTTTTTTTGCATTGTATTCGCCAAGTGTGATATTTTGGGTATTTGAAGTATCGGTGTTGCCGAGTAGGTTATTGGTGTTGGTCGACGTCATTGTCATTTTGGTAAGATGGACTGATTTAGTTGGGATACCAAAGAAAAGCATTATTTGATACAGTACATTTCGACGAATACTGACATATGCTTGCTTAATGTTAACAAAAAATTGGTGTACATTATTACCAATTCGGTTTCCGCACCCTTAATATATTTGGGCTACCGCAGCTGAGGCTCCACTGACCCAACTAACTCATCCAAAGACGGTTGTAGGCGCCATTCGTTCGATTCACTGAGTCCCCAAAAGGTCGCCCAAACGAGGAAACGACAGTCCGGAGCAAAATCATCACCTGGAAATGTTTTGTGCTTGCCACCACCTAGCCGCGGAGATCACCTTCCAAACACGCTACCATGCAGTACGATTTCAAATATTACCACCGCTACACAAAACTCCCAGTTTCCCACATCGGGGCAACCGAATTTATCTCTTAGCAGTGAGATTACGAGATAGGATTAATACCACACTATCGTTCACTCCACCCTCCAAAGACTAGTATCTTAATTAATTTCCCAGGTCTCTCTGCCTGGTCAACGTCCCAGGAAAAGAATTCCCGAGCCACACTTTTCACAAGGTGAAAATGAATGTAATGTATGTTACTCGTTTATGATAGCAAGAAAATAAAATCTATATTTAACGTTACTCGAATTCTGTGTAATCTATTATATTTCTTTTCTCTTTACAACAATCACTTCCAACACAAATTTCGTCTGATAAAAATTCAAGCCGCTTACATATGTTTATTTCCTACTCTAGCAAGGGGCCCCTTTCTTCCTCTTCTTGATATATCCACCGCCGGATCTCAATCATCTCGTACTAATTCCTTGATCAAATTACAGGTTTTTACCAATTCGAATAAATGCTCTCGCTGAATACCGCTCCATTTTATTCCTCCACCAGTTGACAGAAAACCCCAGAAGAAAAAGCACGCCAACCTTTCCGGACTTAAATAAGCTCCGGTTAACGTTTTCCTCCCGGAAAAAATCTAGTTATAGGGTTCACCACCCTTCAGGAGCGGTTTTTCCCCTTCGTGGGAGCAGTTCCGTTCGCTTCAATTACATTCAAAACGAGCTCCACTCGGTGGAAATAAAGTGCAATTACGCACTGAATGCATTTAACTGACAACTCAAACTGTCAATAATGTTCATTTACATCTCGACATGAGATGAGGATTCGGTCGATAATCCTGGCATTTCCCTTTTTTCGAACCCAAGCGCTAGTATTCCTTAGTTTTTCTCGTCCCCACCTGTAGTTGCATCGCCGTACCAACGAGTGGTGTGTCGTGCGTGTTATTTATCCACCAACTCCGCATAATTTCGGTCGTCGAATCTCTCCCCGGGAAGCTCGCGATTTTGTTCATTTACCCTTCCGTGGAGGATATTGGTGAATTTATGCAAAGAAAGTGACTGGTATACTTCGGCACCATGTCACTAATCAGTCAGAAGAGGCGGTAAGATATTCAATAGTTGTATCCATGTTTCATCACGATAAAAATTATTTGACCCTCGTAGAATCATCGATGACAAAGTCCTCACTTGTGGACGCTTAATAAAGATTAATTCATAATCGCAAATTTTTTCTGTCTTAATAAAATTCCGCCACTGATTAACGGACAACAAAAATATACGCCTTGACATGCGAGTTGTTTATTTTCTGATGGATCGGGTTTTTCTGGTTCCACGTTTCTTGCTGCTATTTCTTTTAATTTAGGGTCTGCCCCGAGTTCACTCTTTACTTGTGCTTTAATTGCTGCCAATTAACTGTTAAATTCGCGAATGTCTTCCTTTTGTATGCATGCCATTGCTGCCTCTAGTTTGCGCTTTACTTCTGGTTAAATTGCTGCCAACGAAGTGTTAAATTCACGAGTGTCTTTCTTTTGTATGCGTGCCTTTGCTGCCTCAGCAGCAGCTCAGGCTTCGTTACTCAGCTCGTTTCTCGTTATTGGCTTGTAAGCATCTCTGCTGGATCTGCGTGAGTGTGAAGATGTTTGCGGTGGTGGAGCATTAAGTTTGTGCCTTTGGCTGGCAGCTCAGTGGTTGCACAGCTGATAGGAATGTCGACTTTAATAATAGCCTCACGTTTAAATCTGCACTGAACTTCGTTTCCATGTAAATTTCGACAGCACTCAGGCTTGAAATTAAATTAATCCAATTATATACTGTATCAAAATTCATTGGCAGTCTGTATCAGCAGGCAGTATGAAAATTTTCCAACTTGAAGGTGCTAACACCACGTAGCAAGTCGCGGGGGTTGAAAAATGGAACCATGTTCAGGCAGTCCTAAAAGATAAAAGGTACTCACAGCAGCCGGGGGCGTTGGGGCTGAGCGATTGCTTACCTGGTGCTTCCTCTTCCCCTCTCCCTCCCGTTAGAAGATGAGTACCCCAGTTTGAAGGCGAAGACATGACCCGAAGTAATATGTCAAACGGTCCCAGGTTGGTTTCTCAGGTTGACAGGGCAGGTGTTTAGTGAGTAGTCCAGTCACCTTCTTGCGAGCATGGGAGTTCCACACTCTGTACGTAGATGGCACTGACCTCCCAAGCACGAAAAAAAGGCAAGCCTTAGCCCGAAGTAATGTATCAAACGGTTCCAGACCAGGCTCTCAGGTTGACAGAGGAGATGTTTGATGGGTATTTCTGTGTGCCGTCCATCTAGAAGCCCCACATTCAAGGCGTGAATAGTATTCACCTTCCAGCCATGAAAACACTTCCAAAATCCTGTACTGAACTGGTTTAAAAAAAATTACGTAGCCAGGTGCTTTTAACCTAGAAGTGTATAAGGTTTATTTTGTACCAGGTATGCAAATCTGAAAGCTTTGTTTCTTTGATCAGTTTTCAATTATGCAATTTTCAAAAGCAATGTAGGTAAAGCTTGCCTGTTTCAAGGGGAACTGTTACCAAAGATTTTTAAGTGTCACAAATTTTGTGCCGTCAATTATTAAAATACAGGAGATTTTCCTAAATAAGTTTATTCAGTGAAATACATGGAAGAAAAGGAACTGGGGTAAAGTCACCTAAAAACACTTTGTTTTTATATATTTTTTTTTTAAAATAATGATAAAAGAGAAAGTTAAATATTACCTTAGGTAGTTTCTACTTGACCACACCAGACGAATTGCAGTTGCAGCTATATTATAGGGTTATCCATTTTACGCTTGGGAAAGTAAGGCTAAAGAAAACACATGAAAAATTCAGATGGAAAACAAATTTTTTATATAATATAAAGACTGAACCTTGTCTTTATACGTGAAACAAAACATTGTTTAAATGTCTTCCAGGAGACCTCTTACAGGCCTCAATCCTTTTGACATAATTTTCAACGACTTTTCGGCACATTTCCGGCAATATCCGCGGCTAAAACTTCACGAATATTGGTTTTCAATTGCTCAAGATTTTGAGGATTGTTCTAGTACACACGACCTTTCACATAGCCCCATAAAAAGAAACCCAAAGGTGTTAGGTCACAGGATCTTGCGGGCCAATTGACATCACTCAATCCCGAAATCACGCGTCTTGGAAATTTCTCTTGCAAAAGTGCTCGATTAGCCTGTGTTGTGTGGCTTGTGGCTCCGTCTTGTTGGAACAACACGTTTTTCAGATCATAATCTTCAATTTCTCTCCAAAAATAATCGGCTAACATCCGTCCATAGCGGACAGAATTGACTGTAATGGCTCTTTCTTGATCGTTTTCAAAAAAATACGGACCAATAACACCACCAGACCACGATGCACACCAAACGGTCACTTTTTCCGGATGCAAAGGCCTTTTTGCGATCACTTGAGGATTTTGAGAGCCCCATATGCGGCAATTCTGTTTATTTACGGAACGACTCAGCGAAAAATGAGCCACATAACTAAAGAAAATTTTGTTCGAAAAATCGTTATCAATGGCTTGTTGTTCAATCACCCTATTCGCATACATTCTGCGTTGTGTTTGGTCTTGAGGCTTAGGTTCTTGAGTAAGTTGAATTTTGTGTGGATGGAGATGCAAATCCAAATGCAAAATCCGCCACAATGAGCCGTAAGACAAGCTCAAGTGTTGAGCACGTCGAGGAGTCGACAAATTCGGGTCTTCCTCCACACTTTGAGCAACGACAGTGACATTTTCAGCAGAACGAATGTTGCAATGATGCACAGGCCTCGCAATATCAATAACTGATCCAGCCTCTTCAAATTTTCTCACTGTGTTCGAAATTGTTTGCTGTGTAGGTCGATGATGTCGACCGCAATCTGCTCGTAAAGACCTGAATGTTGATACAGCAGAATCACCATTTTAATAATAAAATGTAATAATTTCAACACGTTCTTCGACTGTTAAACGATCCATATTTCTAAATGCCACACCTTCAACTTAAAAAACACGCTTTGGATGACATTTATTTCTGACAGATGTCAAATGGCAGGGTTATACTTTCCTACCACGAAATGGATAACCCTGTACTGGGCCAGCATTATGCATAATAACCACCATAAGTGCAAGCGCTTTATCTGCATGATTTAGTATAAGGTATGATGTGATGCGCCACGGTTTAATGGGACTGCTTTCGATTTTTGAACGTGAGATACGAGTTTGAGTTCAACTTGGCCTAATGAGTAGGTCAGAATTTGAATGAATGAATGATCGAATACACATAAAATAAACATTTATTTAATATATAGGGCATAGAATAAAAAAGATTTAGGATGAGTGGGTTGCGGAAAAAAAGAGAGAGAGAGAGAGAGAGAAAAAAGATATCAAATTTAGGAGAATGTCAATTATTTTATTTATTTGAAAATTGCAGGTCAATTTTCTTTTTTCTTGAAAAACCATCGGTTCTTGCTTTGTTGAGTGAGCAGTGAAGAAAGAAGTCAAAACGAGCAAGGCCAGAAGGCTTTTCAAGAAAAAAATTAAGCGATCGTTTGTATAATATGATAAGTTTGAAGTAATTTTTTTTTTCAATGGTGATTGACCATGATTTTGGTGATTTACCTAAATTTTTTGGCAAAACAACGTGTAATTTTTGCGCAAATTTGCACAAGCTTTTTTCTTGGTGTTGTAGGTCAAGCAATGAAGAAGAAATCTTATTAAAATACTTTACGTACGTTTAAGGCTCAATTAATCGAAATGTAGACAAATATTTGTCTGCTGTCTCAAATATCTGCTTAAGTTCTGAAAACTTTTTAACTTACTCCCCATATCTCAACTTAACGGGATCGTAATCGTTCAAAACTTATTATAGTCACTTTGCTGCTCACTCATGTATAGTTATAAGGGATGAAGCTTTTTATGTACTAACCTTGTGGTATCGACTTCGTTTAAATTCTAGTTCTTTTGAAAATCTTGAAAATGGAACATAACCATGCCAAATTAGTCATTTGAACAGCCAAGTTAGTCCCAAGATACAAATATAATTAAAAATCTGCGGTTTGGGACGTGGTAAAATTTAATCAACATAAATGTCCTTCAGTTTTGATGGATATTGAATAAGCCGAAAGTAAATTTTTCCAAACAAGTCGTAACGTTGTATCCTTGAATTAAAACCTCAACCCTGGATCGAATCAATCACCATGACCCTGAACGTTTTTTCCTGCATAGCATGGAAGTCGGTCGATACAAAGCCAGCACCCAAAGGAACTTCTGACCAGAGTACAAGTTGTGCAGACTTCTTCTTCTTTGAAAACATAAATTGTCAATTTCAAGTGCGGTTATGGTAAAGTTTACGAGTTATTCCAAGTATGCAGAAGCCGAGCCAAAATTCATCATGTAAATTAGACGAACAGCTTCGACGGGAAAGTGTTCAAGACATTTATGCATGCATGTCGTCCTAGGTTCTACGCCTTCTCATTGCATTCAAGGAACTATTTGAAGTTCCCGCAATTCAGACATGCAAGCAAAACAAAGCGGGAGCATCAGCTTAACAGTTAAGGATTCAAATAATTAAAAAGACATAAAAATTTTATAAAATTAAAGACAACAGTAGTTAAGATGATTTTTCGTTGCATTAAGCAGCCAAGCATAACTCTGTCGTACAACAAAGACTTAGATCCTTGAAAATCCTTGACAAATCCTTTTCAATCAATCGAAAATTCTCATTCCAATCGATTTTATCCCAATATTTCCTTTAACTACTGCTCGCCATCATGTTGACTGGGAAAATCATAAGCTTAACGCTGTTGTTCCTTCTGCAAAACTTATGGTCCTTTACGGCTAAATGTTGTGCTGTGAAAGTCAAACTTCATATTGGATTGGACTTTAGGGATCAATTAGATGGTACGAGAAACGCCATTTGCCAGCTTATGTTCATCGACTTTAAAGTTTCACAGAAACCAATTTCCAATTAGTGCAGTGAGAGTAATGACGATAGCAGTGGTGGCAATTGTGCCTGTAGCTTGACTTAAGGATTAACCTTCTCCCAGCATCTTCCTCCATTGGGCTCTTGTGAAAGTTTATTTAAAGTGAATTTTGTTGTTTATTTGCTGCAATCCAATTTGCAGTTTTTTTTTTCATTGAAGAGTTAATCAAAGGCGAAAATGAATTTGGAGAAGATAAAGAAATCACTTAAATTCCTGGAACTGAAATTTAATCATTCGACAGGCTCCCTCGGAATAAGGACTTTGTTAGTTTGCAGTAAAACTTAGGAAAAAACCATTCAATTATTATGAGAGTAGATGAACACCTGACCGAATACATATAAGGCTCCACGATAATTGAACTCCTTTTAAATACATATGCCTCACACAACTAAGCAAGGCCCGACGGCTTTTAAAGAAAAAAAAAATTATTTTTATGTTAAAAAAGCATACAAAAATATTTTTTTTTTGGATTTTTTCAGCGCGTTTTTTGGCTGCTGCATGTTTTTAAAAAAATCACGGCGGGTGTGATTTTGGCTCACTGGAACATCTATAAAAAAGTGAAAACGGGATTTTAATCAGCATCCAAGCTGCTATAGATTGAAGAAAATGAAAATTTTGGATGCCAAAATTGACGAAATAGCGGGGTCTTTTCGAAATTGGCCGATTTTTGAGAACGAAATGTTACCTAAATTTAGTCGGCAATACCTGGGCCATACAATAATCCTTCCTCTTGCTGATACTCTTCCTCCATACATGATTTTTCATCCCTATGAGCAGTCCTCGCTTCTTTGCACGCCTCAGAGCTGCGGTGATTACCCTGCTTGATTCAAGCAGAGTCAACGACCTCCACCTGATGATTGGCTTGCGGGCCAATTGTGAGTCCCATAACTTGCATGATCTTCAAAATTGTAATGAGTCCTTCATTGAAGATGCATGCAAAGGTACTTGCAGCAGTTTAATGATATTTTTGCTGGCAAAAGTGTGTTTGGAGGCCAGGTTCCACAAGCCAACAAGCCTTCAATACTATTTTGGGTGTTATTGCTCAAACAACGCTTCAATAAATCATCTGAAGCCAATTCTTCATAAATTGGTTTCAATACCTCTTGCACTTCTAGATTGAATGCTGCTGGATGTTTATAGTCTGTTGCAAATAAATGCCGCAACTTGGAACCTTGAAGGTTTTTTTTTGTTGTAAGGAGGTGAATGCCATTTATGCACAGAGCCGGGGACTCCCATGCTCAAAAGAAGGCGGCTGGACTACCCACTAAATGCCCCCCCCCCCTGTCAACCTGAGAACCCAGCCTGGAACCGTTTGACACATTACTTCGGGCCAGGTCTCGTTTTATTACGCCGTGAGGCGTCTTTAAGCTGGGGGATCCCTTTCCTAGCGGGAGGGAAGAGGAAAAGAGGCAGTGCCAGGCAAGTGATCACCCAGCCCTAATGCTCCCGGCTGCTGTGAGTATCTTTTAGGACTGACCGAGCATAATGCGCCGCCTGGTTCCATTTGTCAACCGATTCGAGCATCACCGCGACTATGCTATCCGGGCTGGGCTCTTACGTCTACCTGTAGAGGCTACTTCGCAGCCTGACCCATTTTGTACACGCAAAATATGTGTGGCGGGCATTGCCCTCCTTTCCTGTGCAATACTAACAATCGGGAGACCGTGGCTTACCAATTTTATGCATGTAAGACAGAAAACACCCATGCCTGCTCAAAAACTGGTTCAGATAGGAGTCAGTCTCACCATGTCTTCAATTTAGCCACGGTCTCACATCCGGGATGGCACGCAGTTCACATTTCCTTCGTGCGATTTACCCAAGACTGCTGCCAATCGTTGAGTAAGCGCTGTTTCTCCTCACGGAAAACCGTCTCCCTCGCATCCTCTTTTCGGAGCTGGTAAATAGCACGGCGCTCTTTGGCAAGGAGGGTGACAGGTATCACGCCTGCAATAACCCTCACCGCCAAAACAGAGACTGTCGTATACGAAGATGTTATCCTCAGCGCTCCTCTTCTCTGTACCTGTGCTAAGCGTTTTCGGTATACCTCCTAACTGAGATCGTCGCCTAGCACTGAGCCTACAACTTTCATCTAGGGGCGTCTTTTTGATGGGCGTTGGCCATAAGTCAACTTAGAGCCGATGTTTCCGAAGCAGCCTTCTCAGCCGTTGCCCTGATTTGCTCAGATGATCTCATCTTTGAGTCGATCAGTAGCCCCATGCACTTCACCGATGGGTTTGATTCGATTCTCATATCTCCAATGCTGACCATTCTTACTCTAGGGATTCTCTTTTTTGTCAAGATAACCACTTCGGTTTTCTCCAGTGCTAAACTGAACCCGCGAGCAGTCATCCAGTCTCTTACTCAGCGCATTAGCATACCTAGCCTAAGTTGTGCCTGTTCAACGGTGCGTGCAGTGACCAGAGCCACAACATCATCCGCATAGCCGACCAAGCGCGACTCATCTTTCATCTCAAGTCTCAGTAGCCCATCGTAAGAAACGTCCACAGGATAGATCCCTGGGCGACACCCGATGTAACACCCATCCGTTGTTGGCCCTGAGTCGTGTCATAGAGCAGGCTTTGGTCCTTTAAGTGGTTCCTCAAAAGCTGCATTAGATATTCTGGGGCTTGAAACGGGTTTTCCAGCATATCCAGAATATCCACCCATCTAGCGGAGTTGAAGGCATTCCTGACGTCGAGTGTCACCAACAGGACGATCCGTCACTTGATACGAGAGGAAAGGTCCCTAGCAGTACGAACGACGTCATAACGCATAACGGGCGGTATGCAGATGACGATTCAGGATTTCGCTTCCCCTTGCTAATCAGCACGAGCCTCGCCACCTTCCATCATACCGTGAAAACCCCGTCTCGTAGGCAAGCGTTGAATGTGCAGAGTAGCAAGTCAGGACAATGGTGATAGACAAGCCGCAACACCTCAGCCAGTACACCACCTGGACCTGGAGCCTTCCTCGCTTTC
Organism: Odontomyia ornata; assembly: GCA_963969285.1. Taxonomy (NCBI): domain Eukaryota; kingdom Metazoa; phylum Arthropoda; class Insecta; order Diptera; family Stratiomyidae; genus Odontomyia; species Odontomyia ornata. Next base: position 55,423,380 of record OZ017742.1, on the reverse strand, counting down.
GATGGAAGGACTGCCTCTTTTAGTTGCGGCTGTGTGAAGAGTGGACACTCGACTGCTGTTTCACCATGGACAGCGTCAACACGGATGGGGTGGGCGGGAAAGAGTGCCCACACTATCTCGTCCATCTTTTCCGCATAATGAATAAAGGTTCCCGTAGGACACTAAGCTTCCGCATAACTAGCTTGTAGCCAAGGCCCCACGGATCCTTGTTCAAATTGTACATTAGATCTTGCCAGCAGTGAGCCTGGCTTTTGTTGATCAATTTGCGAAGACATTTCCTGGCCGACTTTATGCTGCTGCGCGGGGCTTGCTGTGCCTGGGTTTTCAATGGGGGCATACAAGCATTGCAAGCAGTTGTGATGATGCTCATAGTTGAGTTCACTACGTGTTGTGCTGCCAGTTTTTTCGTCTCCTCCGGATCTCCCTGCAGCGTTGCACCTGCTGTGAGCACCTCACCGAACCTCTCGACGTCCATCCTTCCAATGTTCCATCCAGTTGTAGAAAGCTGAGACGTCAGAAGACAACATCGTTTATCTCAAGCAGAATGCACTGATGATCACTGGCTGAGTAGTCCTCTAAAGCTCACCAGTTGTGTTTCCTGCATAGTAAGGACTCCGAGGTGAATGTCACGTCCGGTTTGGTTACTTTACAGCCAATACAGCAGAAATTTGGCGTATTTCCGGTGTTTAATACGACGAGCGCTGTCCTGGCCGCCATTCTTAGGATTCGTTTTCCCGCGGATTTGTCTGAGGCATGCCCCATTCTATTGTTTTCGCATTGAAGTATCCTCCAACGAGCATGTTCCCGTCTGCGTGCGAGACAGTGCTCTCTGAAGCATTAAGCTTGGCTTGAAAAGATGATATCGATTCGTTCGGTGTTAGGTACACACTAAAGAAAGTGGTTCCTGAGCTCCGAACCCACACAAAACCATCCCCACATCCACAGCTCTCCGTCTGGAAATCACTATTCCAAACTCAGATGGTGGCAGTACTAGTTTCATCAGAATACTATAATGCAGGACTTTTATTCTGGTGTTGCTCACTCAGCAGCAAGAAGTCGGCTTTCATGTCCCTCGCAAACTGCTTAAGCAGATTTTGGGCAGTTAAACTGCGGTGTAGGTTTAGCTACAGGATAATTTTGCCTTAGCTAGGGCTTCCTGGAAAACTCGGCATTTTCCCTATCTCAAGACGTGACCAAAATTATGTCTTGGATCAGCATCCGTGCGAAGAATACAGTGTGCCTCCTTCGTACACTGTTTTCTTTTATGTCCGATTTCACCGCATTTGTAACATAGAGAACCTCTATCGGGTCCTATGCATACTTGGGCGGTGTGAACATAGCCAAGGTATTTGAAACATTGAAGAGGCGTTGCTCTTCGCAGTATCCTACAGACAACCTACCCTATTCGTACTTTGTCCATATTCAAAAATTGGTCAGCGTCCTTTTTGGTTAAGTCAATTATGGCCATGCATTGTCCCCTATGGTTTTCAGGTGTCAGCCTTGACTTGATCCCGCTCAAGCTAGGGAACTCCCTTGTGATGGGCTCTTCCACCGCAGCCAAATCCGTATTGAAGTTGTCATACATATTGAAGTTGTCAGCGACCTGTCTACGCCCGCTTTCCTTGCAGCTTTACGGAGGTTCATGGGTAGACGCGGCTACAGCAAACATATGTACTCTGACTGCGGCTCTAATTTTGTTGGTGCAGCTGCTGAGCTGAAAAAGATATCCGAAATCAGTGTGGGAGCGGCGGAAGCTCTAGCGCAGGATGGAATAACATGGCATTTCAATCCTCCAGCTTCACCCCATTTCAGAGGGCTTTGGGAAGCTAGAGTCAAGTCCATAAAATCACACTTACGTCGAGTGATAGGGAATGTATCGTTAACATACGAGGAATTGATGACTGTACTCGTTCAAATAGAAGCTTGACTTAATTTCCGGCCATTGTGCCCACTTTGAGACGACCCAACGGACACCGCAGCACGAACTCCTGCTCATTTTTAATCGGCGACACGATGATAGCTCCTCCGGAGATTACGTTGGAGGAAGTCAACATTAATCACCTCGACAGATGGCAACTGGCACAAAAAATCACCCAAGATTTCTAGAAATGGTAGCGAATGGATTACTTAAGCCGTTTACAACGCCGACCGAAGTGGATCAAAAGCGAAAATCACGCCAAAGTAGGCGACTTATGCTTATTGAAGGAAGAAAGAACTCCATCTTGCCGATGGCCACTAGCCAGGATCATTCAAGTCCACCCAGGACATGATGCGGTAGTACGAGTCGTAACGGTGCTTTCAAACGGAAAATTCTACAAAAGAGCGATCACGAAAATTGCACTTTTGCCTGTCCAAACCAGTGCAAAGTAGCGCATTGAAGTATTATATCGCCAACTTGATTTTGTCCTACTTCATTTGTTACAACGCTATCCACTTGACCTGCATTCTTTTCCCAAGTTCCTAACACGATTGTACCCTAGAATACAAAGTCGCCAATCCAAAAATAAATCCTTTATCTCCTTTGTTTCTACCAGACCCTGACGTCAGACAATATATACACTAATTTTTTAACGAATGTCGAATTTTGAAAAAGGTGTAGGTGGACGCCCAGCATAAGGTGGGATAACTTCACCACGCCCATATAACGTAACAAACCGCCGGGACCGATTAGAACCACTCAAGAATGACATGGATTCGACAAAGAAGCTCTTCAAGTAGCAAATGGAGGCGAGACGATAGGAAAACGTCATAGAAAGTATACCAAGTGAAAACTTAATAACTAATCATTATACTTACAGGACAATTCTCTGGTGCAATTACTCTGAGGTGTTATCACACCTCAGCCGGGGGAGTATGTTGCTCGCCAGTCAGCTCCTGCATCGCTGATTGCTATTGCCGGTTATTCACCATCTGAAAATGAAAGAAAAAACAAAAAGAATCGATGTTTTAGGTCAACTAAATGAAGTCACTTATCTGATAACAGCTGGACGCACGAATCCCGGTCACTTTCCATGGATACTATTGGATTCAGTTGTTTATTTGACCGGGACTTCACTCCCGCACTTGTTTATATCAAACAATAACAACTATGACACTTAAAGTGAAATGTCAAAGTAAATGTCATTAAGAGATTACAATTCAGAAAAGTAGATTTAAAGTAATAGAATATCGTAACATTCACAATGACAATTATAGTAAATAGTTAGATAGAGACAACTCAATTTGTTAAAGGAAAAGTACCGAAATCCTTTGTTCAAATTGATTTCTTTGTTTGAAAATTTCGGTACTTTCTGCAATTTAGAGACTAAGTTTCAGTAGTATTTTGGAAGTTGGATACGACAGAACTATCGCTCGCGAAATTAAGTCGTTACGAATTTGAATCGTTTTTTTACTAAAGTGAATTATTACCGGACTATTATTTTTAGCGTTCCTTTTTGAAATAAAGTTTTATATTAAAGTGTAGAAAGTGTTTTTCTTGGTTTTTGATTTCATCAATATTTAAAATTAGAGTTTTCAGTTGCAACATTTTTTTGTCTCTTACTTTGATCGTTGCCACCGGCTCAAGCGAGGCTATAGCTGCACTTTTGCCAAGGACTTTCCTTACTGTGGCGCAGCATGCTTCCCTATTACTGGTCTCTGCTCGAAATGCATGTATGGAGCCTGATTGCGCCTGCCGTACTACTTTAATAGTAGTGTTGGTGTCTTCGGACCTTACGTTTCCCCTGATGTCCTGCAGCACCTCCATGTAGGATCGACTATCTTGGGGTCTTACGAGTAGTTCCTGCTGCCGGGGTCCTCGTCGGGGCTTCCTTCTCTCCTGTTTTGCATCGGGTCTTTTTTCTACTTGTGCGCCCGTGCAAACTTTACTTTCTGGCACTTTTTGAAGGAGTTTCTTGGCGGCTTTCTTCGCTCCTTTTGTACGCACTGTCTGGAACCCCTGATCTAGTGTTCCGCGCCCATCAAGTGTCTCTTCTTTCCTTCTTTTATCCCAATGTCCTCTAATTGGGCTGGACGCCATTCCTTTATTAATTTTAAATTGGGGAACTACCTGCATGCACCCTCTAGATTTCACCTCCAGCGCTTCTTTAGCCTTTTGCTCTTCTTTGGCCTTTCGGTCCTCTTCAGCCTTTAACTAGCTCCTCCGATAATGCCTTATGTGGTCTAGGAGCTCTTCTAGTTCAAGGAGGCCAATCTTTTCTCCTTTGGTGATTTTTGGTGAGTCGCATGCAGATTGTATTCGTTTTAGAACACCTTCCGCTTTCCGGGATAGCCTGTCTTTATGTGTCACTGCGCGCCAATTGTACTTTGTGGCCATCGTCTTTCGGAGAGATTATCGGCTTCTGTTTTCGAATACAGTACTTCCGCCACCTTTTCTACGTTGGCCATGAAATCACACATCGTCGCTTTATTTGCCTGGCAACTCGTTTTGTTTCCTGCCGTGATCTCCTCGTTATGGTTCTTTACTAATTCGGGACTCCTGCCGTAAGCTCTTCGTGAACTTCATTGCCTGTAATCCTCTGCAAATTGGTTTGACGCCATAATAAGTTATCAGGTTCCATTCGGCTGCCATTGGCTAAATTGTTGCCATTTGCTCAAAGTACATGTCTGGTGCTTGATTAAGCCTTATAATGTGAACTCATTTTACGCATTTTGCTGAGGATTGTACCCGCCTGAATTTGATAATCCAGGAACATTTACTGGGTGCTCAGGGATGATAGTATTTGATCTCTGTGGATTGAAGAAATCTTCAACAGGTAATGGAGCCAAGCGATGAATTGATCGTGTTCGTATCCCATGTGCTGTTATAACTTCCACAACACGCACCATCCCATCATCACCTTAGAAGACCTTCGTGATTCAGCCAAGTGGCTGATTCTGAATAGGGCGGTTGTCTTCATATTTGGCAACTATCATGCCTGATTCAACCTTGGTGGATCGGTCTCACCATTTTCGCTTGTTTTGTATCTGGTTTAGATACTCATGTGACCATTGTTTCCAGAGCTCCATTCTCAGACGTTTTACCAATTCCCATTGCCACAACAAACAAAAGTCTGGAATTAAAACTGCGTCTATCCAACCAAAATGGTTGTAGTAATCAAACAGTCACACGAACAAACTGCCCGAAAACTCTCCTATCTCCTATTCAAAATTTAATGGCAGATTTAAAAAAAATATTTAACTATTTTCATTCATAATCGTAATGTGTAAAATAATTTTCTTTCTTATTATTATTATTATTATCAAATAATATGTAATTATATATAAATTTTCCCATCTATTAAATTTAAATGTTTCCCTTTAATTATATTCGCCATGAGATTGGACTTTTATTACTATTGAAAATCCTCTTCATTTTTCTTTACTTCAGTTAAAATTTGTTTTTAAAAATTTTAAATCTGCAAACAAAGTTTCGAGTATGGGAACGCTGATGTAGTACAGACCAACGGTGTATTACATCACGGGAGGCAAGCTAACTAGGGTGAGCTCAGCTGATGCAATTTACCGTATACAACGTAATGAAAAGAAGAAAAAGGTCGGGAATTTCGGGGACGGATGGGAGTCTACGACCTTCACCCGGAAAGTACAGAAGAACGGCGCGTTGGATAATAATTTATTATCTTATAATATTTTAAATTTAAAATATTAAGTCATAATTATTCGAACGGAGCAAGGGGATCAATTTTTGTACAGAAGGCGGTCGTGTCGAATTGAAATGATATTTGTCCATGCCGAGGGAAATAACATATAGGGATAGAGTAGTGAAATTTCAAAGTGAACAGTTATTTTGCATTGTTAAATTTTTTAATACGGGGCGTCATAGCGGAACTTACAATATGATCAAGCTTCTAACCTGGTCTTCTTTGTTTTATGTTAAAGATAATTCAAGTGTTTATAAAGTGCCAATGTGCTTATTTTGAAGAGACTTTCATCTCTTGGAGGTTCAGGTTGTTGGAAATACCTACGATGATTACCAATTTGTCTCCATAAAGGAATTGGAAGAGCTCAATTTAGATAATTTAATCGTAACAACCATACTACGAGCTTATATGCATGGTTATTTCATTTATGTTTGCCTGTATAATAAAGCAAAAGTTGTCATCGAACCATTTGCCTCTGAGAAATTCTGAAAAGAAAAGATTCGGCAACAAATTGAGGCGGAACGACCAGGTTGACTGTAACTTAAAACTGATCTACGTAAAGTCAATCAAGATATGGCTTTGAAAATTATTAGCGAACAGAAGCCAATTTAGAATGACCTTTTAAATGTTTTAAATAACTTTTATAATTATAATCCTCACCAAACGAACCATTCCTATCAACAAATATAAAATTAATTATGGATGTAAAACAAAGAAGAATTTAAGAGTGCTTTGAGTGTTAAGTCACTACTCTAAACCTTGTTACTGGGATTTGATTGTTTGGGAAAATTTAAAAAGTAAAAGCAGAGTTGGAGATAAATTCCTGATATTTGAATTGTTAGATAAATGAACGGAAGAAAGGGACGAAGAAACGAAGGAAATGTTCTACAATCACCTGGAAAGACAGGTCGACTCATTGCCCATAAGCGACACAAAAATACTTCTGGGTGAACTCAACGCTAGGTTTGGCAATGAGCTATCCCATCGGGGAACGACTGGAGGATAAACCCACCACGATGAAACAAACGACAACGGCCAGCGCCGGATTTACTTTGTATGTAGCTAAATCTAGTCATACGCTCGACTTGCTCGATACCAACGAACCAATTGTGCCTTAGATCATTACTCGATTAAATTAACCTATCGATGTCGTATGTCAAAGACATATTCCGCGAAGACCAGCCCGCTACATAAATTTGAATCGAAAGGCTCCAAACGGCGTCTGTGGCAAAACTTTCACGGAGACCTTCGACAACCAGCTGGCTCCCATCTTATGAGATGCATTGTTAAAGACGAGCAACGAGCCCTGTATGGAAGTAAAAGCGGCTATTCAGACCATGGCAGAACATATGATCGGACATCAAGCCCATCGCAAGAGGAATGACTGGCTCGATGATGAATGCCGGAATGCGTTAGACAAAAAGAATCAGGCTACCAGGACGAAGAGAGTACACTATGAAAATCTCAGAAGAGTAGCGAATAAGACAATTGCAATTAAGAAAAGATAATACTATGACGACCAATTGAGAAGTATAGATGTAAGTCTAGCGAGCAATAACACAAGACAAGCACATAAAGTAGTGAAAAGCCAGAAACGTGGTCACCAGCTCAAAACCACGCTCTATCGTGACGACGTCGGCAATATCATTGCTGATGTAACCAAGATTAAGGTAAAGGGGGCATCATATTTCAAGAACCTCCTTAATCCTACACGCAGCTCCAGAACATTGGAGCCTATAGATGTCTGCGTAGAGCGTCCATTAGCCCCACCAACTCCGGATGAAGTTTGTTCCCCATCAAAGCCCAAAAGAATAATAAAGCGTCGGGCATTGATGAGATTTCAGTGGAACTCAACAAATATGGTGGCAGTAGTGTTCATCAAGTTATTCACAAAGTCAACCAGCACATTTGGCAACAAGAACATATGCCGAAAGAGTGGAGCCACTCAATTATATTCCCAATCCACAAAATAAGGTGGCAAGCTACAGTGCGAAAATTATAGAGGCATATCACTACTTTGTACGGGGTACAAAATATTTTCAAAGATCTTAGAAAATAAAATCGGATCATACGCTAAAAGTATTATTGGGGAGTATCAAGGATAGACCAATTGTTCACTGTCAAGCAGGCACTTGAAAAATGCTGGGAGTTCAACAAAGGCGTAGACCAAATTTTCTCCCGTCTTACCAAAATGACAATGACGTCGACGACCTCCCAAGTCCGCATCAATAACCAACTCACCGATGTCTTTGACACAAATATCGCACTAAAGCAAGGAGGTGGGCTGGTCCCATTGATATTTAATTTGGCTCTGGAGTACATCATACGAAAGCTACCTGTTGATACACGAGGTGCATTACTATACAAGTCGAGCCAAGTAGTAGCCTATGCAGACGACATCAACATTTTGTCACGGTCATTAACAACTGCCAAGGAACTTTTCCTGAAACTTGACAGCGAAGCACAACTAGTAAGGCTACAAATCAATGAGAATAAAACAAAGCTCATGACGTAGTCAAGGAAAAATACCTCAAATACACAAAATATCACACTTGGCGAATACCATTTTAAAAATGTGGGTGAATTCATGTATTTAGGCGCCAAAATAACGAAAACGGGCAATGAAAGAGACGAAATACACCGAAGAATAAAGCTCGCAAATAAAATATTTTATGCAGCATTGATGATCTTGAAGGCCAGCTGCATACGCAGGGAAACAAAGCTCCAAGTATACAAATCTGTGATAAGACCTGTTTTGTGTGATGGGTTTGAAACATGGACCCTACCATAAGCATCCGAAAATATATTGAACGCCTTTGAGCAGCGGGTCCTGAGGCGAATAATCGGAGCGGAGCTAGACTGGGGGCCAATGGCAAATTCGGTACAACCATGAGCTGTATGAAACTTTTTGACGAGCCGGAGGTCTCAACGATTATAAGACTGCGGAAGCTGCAATGAGCTGGCCACATGAATCGTTCGGACAAACAACGGATACTCAAAAAGGTATTCGTTGGGAGAACTGAAGGCCGGAGACCAGTGGGAAAACCGAAATGCTGGTTCGACTGGGTCGACGGAACCAGTTCATCACTGCTCGGATTTCAAAATTGAAGGACGTCGTCAACGGACGGAGACAGTCGGAGGCACTATTTGCAGGAAACGAAGGCCCGAGAATGGCTGTAGTGCTAAGAAGAAGAAGAAGAATTGTTAGATGAAATGCGGATGTAACCGATGGCGACCTAGATATTTAGATAAAATTACCAGAGCAAATGAAACACGATCCCATTTTAGCTGTTTATCGTAATGAGAAGGGAATAGTCAACCACAATGATATAACCTTGCCAAGTGCATATATTAGAGCGAAGCATTTACAATTACCCTTCAATTTTATTTCCAAATGAAACGTAGTGGCGTTAAGACCACAGATTACAAATATTTATATTACAATAAATTCAGTAAATCCAGCCACATCACCAGCGGGTGCCCAGTGAGGGATTAGGTGAGCACACCGTTTGTCTTCATTTTATAAATGTTTTTTTTAATATTAGTTTTAAAATTATTTCAAATTACATTCTTTTTAGGGTTTTGTAAAATAATTTTACAAGACCCTACTAGTTTGGCGACCAGAATAAAAAATGTCATTGAAGGTAGCCGATATGGGTAGCAAATGAAAGGTCTTGATGAGAACTTTTCAAAACAGGTCTTAGTTTGGCAAAATTTGCTTCGAGGGGCGCACAGGGAGGGGAAATACACGAAAAATGTGACCCCCCTCGCGATTGAACACCTGTGATCCGAAAAATCTGAAAAAAATCAGGAATGTAGGCCTTGGTGAGTACAACAACAACAAATACGTGAGAAGTCGCAATTCACTCAACTTTGTTAGTAATAGTATGATTTATCGATTTTATGTTTTCTTGAATAAAATCTTAACGGTATCCTTGAATTCAATGAAATTCAGTACGTGGATGTTTAATTATAAGATTGATCTATCCTGAAAGTTTCATAAAGATTGAATCATATTTAGCGATGTTATAGCGGTTTGAATTTTCCTGTATTACTATGGAACAATATGCGCTTCATTTATTACTATGCCAACATATGGCTATGGAACAACATGCGCTTTTGACCGACTCAGACACTACAGTTTTACTAGGATTTGTATGAAAATTTCAGGAATGATAGATATCATGAATATCTTTGAGAATCGGCTCGCCTAGTGGTATCAGTAATCGTAAAACAAAAAAGTGGCTGTTTTAAATGCGAAAATTGAATAGTTTTGAGTTATTTTTTCCCAACTTCAACGTTTAAGGTGCATCCTTTGAACACTTGATTCAATTTTATGAATGACTGAAGATGAGTACCTACAATTAATGCTCAGAAGTGAAACAAGTCAAGGAGGTGGGAGAGAGCTCCTAGCAAAAGGGTTTTGTAACCATTCTAGGATTCGAAAAAATTGGCCATTAATCGATGATAACAGTACAGGAGAGTGACCCCTGAAAAAAAAATTCATCAAACGTAGTCGATATGAGTATGAAATAAAAGTTTTCATGGGAGCTTTTCAAAACAGTTGTTAAACTGTCAGTTTTTGCTTCAGTGGGGGCACAGGGGGGAAAGACATGAAAAATGTGTTTTTTCCGTCGCGGATGGACATCTGAAATGATTATCAAGGGAGATATTTATGAGTATAATAATACCAAAAACCTCAGCAGTCGAAATTCGTTCAACTTTGTTAAAAATAGTATGATCTTCGTATTCCATATTTTCTCCAATAAAATCGTCTTTGACATGTTTCTTGATTTGATTCGATCTGGTGACTGCATTTTGTAAATTGAATACAAAACCCTTCTGACATGAGCGTAGGTCTGTTCACCCAACTTGTTTTGTTGTTTAACTGGGGCTCTTGCCGGGTAGAGTGGCCTTCCGCTCGCGTGTCCTTTTTTGGTATAGAGTTACGTGATTCGATCACATAATTCTATAACATAAATTGGCCACGTCTATATTTCTGATTTCATGGGAAAATTCATGCAATTTATGTTTGTATGAGCTTTTCACTCAAATGAGAAATATATGGCCACGTCTACGTCTTGGTCCAGTTGGGAGGGTGCGAGGAGGCACCACCTCCATCTGGATGCCCCACTCTTATTTGTGGGCCATAAGAATCGTTGATAACGACGAAGTTCTCCTAAGTCCGTCTGTCTTCCCCAGGTCCAGTTTGTCCTTTTCGTCAGCCATTTCCGACCCTTAGTTGGTCACCCCCTTTTCGACTTCAGTCGACATTTCTTTGACCCCGGTATTCGTGAATGCGAAATGTTTTTGCAGTGTATCCTTGTGCTAGAGGGAAAGCACCCACCCCACGATACCGCAACGCTAGCCTACCAGTGCATTCACGCGTCTTCAGACAAGGCCAATCTCAGCGGATCCCAACATCTTCTTCCGCTAAGGCAGCAGACCATCGCTGCAGTCCTGTACGGATATCTAATCTTACCACACCTACTTACACTACAGGGTATCAAGTTCTTCATAGGTAAGCGAAGCTGCTGAGGCACGGCGCAATAACAGATGCTTTGCTGATTTGACTGCCGCCTCCCAAAGATCACCAAAGTGAGGTGTTCTTGATGGAATAAATTTGAATTGGATTCCTCTTGAACTGCATGCCTTGATGATGGACTCTTAAGCAGGTTGTGAGTATGTTATTGATTCAAATTCAGCCAGTTTGTTCTTTGCGCTGACAAAATTGGTTACATTTTCGCAAAAGAGCTTCTTACTGCGTCCTCTTTTGCCCAAAAAACGTATAAGTGAACCAATGAAAGCTTCTGTAGAAAGATTTGTGACCAGCTCCAGGTGGAAAGCCTTGGTGGCAAAGCAGAAAAACACCAAAATATAGGCTTTCTGCGTTTTTTTACCTAGGATCTTGAACTGTACCCAGAATATGCCACAAACTTCCACTCCTGTATTTATGAACGGTCTAGCAGGCTGCACTCTAGTTCCTGGTAAATTTTTCATGATTTGGTTCATGAATTTTGGTTAGGCTTTGGCGCAAGTTGGGCAATGGTGTACAATTGATCTTGTTACACTCCTATTATTCCACGGGAGTCACTATGGCCTCCAGGGAAATTAGGGTGCCCCGGCAGCTGTTTGCTCGATCCCGACACGGAAACATTGCTCATCGTGTCTAAATAGTTGAGATCTCTGGTGATTGTATTCTCGTCCATGACCTATTTTGGTGCTTGGTGCATTGCAGTGCATAAGCCCACGAAATCCTCATCATTCGGTGCAATGTCGAGAAATCGGCAGATTTTCACTTGTTTCACCTTCTCAGCATATGACCAATTGTTCAAGAAATTGTTGATTCCGTTACGGGCTGTGGTTTTCGTGTTGTAGTGTTGTATTTCGTTCTGTTTTCGCATTAATTTACGAAGCTCACTCGGCGAATTTGTCAATTCGGTCAATTCACAATCAGTTAAACGTTCTAATTTGATAGTGGTATTCCTTTCGAGTTCGTTCTTGAAACGAACAGTCGGTATGCCCAAAGTGACTTTGCCCACAGTTGATCAGCCGTGCGCTACATGCCCGATAGTGCCAATATTGATGGTTGCCTGGCGGAAAAATTACCTCGGCGAAAGTAGCGTCGACTTGGTGATATCCAATTGTGTTAGATCGTGCTTTTGCAGATTCAAATTACCGATAGTCTGCCCTTCGCCTGATGACAATTCTGGTTGTTTAAAATTACAAGTATTCGTACTTAACCTACGGTTGTAAGTACAATTAGGAATGGCAACCAAAACCCTAGTCGAGTGCGGCTTAGATTACTGAATTTACCGAGTCACGCGAATGCTACGATAGTGTTCAGGATGAGGTGATGATGATGCCCTTCTATTTTATCCGTAACAATCTCACCATGGTTTTTTCTTCAACGGGCGAGAATCTCTGCTGGGTTTGGTAGAGTAATGTCTGAGGACCACAGTCGAAGCTTTGGTCATGAATGCTTTGCATGAGAAATTTAACCAATGGATCATTGTTAGGAAGTAGCATTGGATATTTAGCATCGTATGAGCTTGATGAATTTTGAAGCCACGTGGAAACTCTGATGATTCCGCCAAAGAATGAGCTGATACTTCTTATTCTCTGGGTGCATCGAATTCTGGCGATACATCTTCTGGATGACTGCAGTTAATACATAGATTAGAAGGCGAAAACGGAGAAGAATCGTAAATAATCCCGGTTGCACTATTGGTCCATTAGGCAATATGCAATTAAGCGGTACGATGGAATTGGTTTTGGATGATGCATCAAAACACACTCGAAACGTGGTGGTTGTAGTACCGCACTTCAGCACGTAGTGTTGTGGTATGATGTAAAAGGCATATGTGCCCAAAAGAAGGTGGAGATATGACGAGGCAATTTGAAGTTGCAAATGGAAGAATGCTGGTAGGCCAGGATTCACAACAGTGTATTACTATAGCCTCAAAAAATTTCACATCCTTTAAGTACCTTATACTTTGAAACACTTTAATTAGCTTACCTGATCTATTACTAATATAACTACGATACTTATGCAGTCATCTTAATTAGGTTATTCAAACCAAAATTAGTAAATGAGTCGGAAATGAATAAATGACTATCACAAAAAAAACTGGATATGGCTGGAACAAAATAATATTTATTTCTAATGAGGGCACACCATAACAAAGAAGTATTATCAAAAAGATTGTGTAACAAAAACAGGGTTGACGACTGTTATGTTAGACATTTTTCTTTTATTGTCCGATAATCGGTTTTAATATTTTTCATGGGGTTGAGACTACTATATATTGTCGTAATATAAAATGTCATGCTTGATAGAGAACCTATCTAGTGGTCAGAGCAAATGACAATTTTCTTTTACAACAGTAAAATGAAAAATGTTAAGCTAAAGTCAGCTTATTACTAAGGAGTGGTTAGCACAGCACCATTCATAGTTATGGAAATAAGAGACTTTTTGGAATTGCTGCACCATACAAAATAACTTTACAATGCTTTTTTTCAGGTTGAAGCTTAGCTTCTATCTCGTAAAATCTTCCTTAAGAAGTTGGATACTTAGTGTCCTGCCAAAAAAATTTCTCGGTAAGAGGGAGTATAATTGGGGCAGAAACCTCTGAATGTTGCCATCTCAACTAATCTCTCTTTGTCAATGATACTGCACTTTGACTTGAAATAAGTTTAATTCAAGACAAGACTTGGTGTGTATTTTACCATGTCGTTATTTAAATTGAATAGAATAATGGGAGTGTGCGTTTTCGAGTCAAACGTTTGATTGCAAGTAACCCTAAAGGAAATAATAAATCTGAAATACAATTATGTCGTGGTCGCAACAGTGCTCTGTAAGAATTTATACATCGATTATTTTTTGGTTTTAAAATAAAAATATTTTAACCACAATACATCGATTATCATGTTCTAAAACGTTGTCGTCTTTACAAATCAGTAATGCCCCCGTTGTAACAGAAGTTCAGCACATATTGTTGAATCCATTATCTGCCTGACGCTCGTTTGCTATTCAATGACTATTTAATAATTAACAGCAAAACTTCGTGTTTCAACGGAAATGCTATATGGCAAGCAAACATACGCATATATCAAATATAAATTGCAGGAAAATTCTAAAATATGGATATCATAATTTTGAAAGTTGTTAGCAGACATGTTCTAACTATACCGGATGTGTATCGTATTTGTAATATACGTGAGGCATTTCGTAAAATATGAACTGAAGTACGTTGGTAACTTGCAACTCTGACAAATTCTCCCTAATTAAAAGTGACACAAACGAGACTCCTCCTCCTCGCGCTGACATTCACCCATTTTGCAGTGGCATCTGTCCTTGTTGGCACAGTAGTTTCATTTAGCCGCTCCACTGGTTGACTGGAAAGTATTGCCACTGTCACAATGCATGAATATCAATGTCAAAATGTTTTCAACTAGACTACAATCTAATTAAAACTTTGTGCGATAAGCTCATTTAGTTAAGTGAAATATTATGCTGCTTTGCAAATCCCTCGCAATCGTCTTTACATTCACTCCTCTCGACATCAACTCAGCACCCGCATAGCTGCTATGATTATCTCTTTCTAAAACAATGTTAGATAGATCCTTTGTTTGAGTTACAGAATATTCTAATGATTTTATTTGGAATTTTCATGGAAGTTTTTGATGAACATTTGAAATTTAATCGCAAAGTATGAGGGAATAGAATAAATACTTAACATATTTTGATGACTAATTATTCACAGAAAGTACATACGTTTGATCAAAGATTGGAAGATACAGAAACAATAATGTCAAGATTTGATATCGTGATAAATTAGTTTGTGTTTAATTATCTTTACGCTCATATTTTCCTTTGTCTTTGATATTAAATAAAACTGTATAGAAATATGGTGAAGATGGCGAATAAGTTCTTGCTCTTTCTATGAGTAAACAGGTAATATAACCAACGCCATGCCCAGCTAATTTCAGATAGTGAAAGAAAGCAGTTTCGGCAGAGCATATATGTACACACATACCTAATCAAAAGAAAAGTTTTTGCCCATTTGATCAAAATTAAGCTCATCATTTTGCATTCGCTTTAAGCTTTTTTGCAGCACAATATTAGCCGATTCAAGCTCTTCTTGACATTTTCCCATGGCAATGCTTGAGAGCGCTTATACACACTCATATTGATCTTTGAAGGTTGAATATCGTAAGATTTAGAATTCGTTCTATGTGAACTCGCTTGATAGTTTATGCGGCTTAAGTTCTATTAGTTTGCAATACCGTAAACAACGTTTTTTTCCACATAGTAATAAAAACTTCGAGTCTTGTATCAAGTAAATAGTATATTTTGGATTTGAAAGGATCTTACAGGATAGGAGTACGTTTTGTATTACAGAGTTTAAATTTATTAAATTAAGAAGCGTACAAGCGCATAGGTGAACCAAACGTGTCGAAGGTTTTAGTGAGACTGATTGGTTGCAAATCTGGTTTCTCGTTGCAATGGCAATAGTAGTGGTAGATAAATCTCCAACGTTCCGCCCGCCTCATGTGAAGCATGAAAAAATGCGAAATGCGAAGACTCCGCTCGCAGCGAGGAAAGTTGATTTTTCTAGTCAATTGAAATTACGACATCACATAGTGAAACTTTCGTCTGCTCAGCAAAAGTATCCACTGGAAGAACGCAGACTTTGACGAATGTGCGTTTTGTGGGACCATCATTGTATTTTACCTTGATTTCACGTGTTAGACCATCAGCTCTGGGATGTTCGTTTGTGATTCTGCCCAGAGCCCATTGACTGGGCGGTAGATTCTCGTCTTTTAAAATAACAAGATCGTTGATATTTACTTCTTCCTTCACATTTTGCCACTTATCCTGCATGTACTTGAGTCACTAACGATACTATATATTTTCTCGCATGTTTTCAACTAGTAGCCATCGTCCGAGTCGATTAATTGGGCATTCTATGGTATATGGTGGATGGCCAACAGGATCTCCCCGACTAAGAAATGTCCCGATGTTAAGGCATTCGTACCTTCGGGGTCGTCCGTGATGAATTAAAGCCGAAGTAGTCAGCATTTCCTCTACATCAAGTATGTGGATCATGACGATCCACTTAAAGTGGTGTCTGAAGGACTTCACACCAGCCTCCTAAACACAACTGAAGTGTGGTGATCCGGGTGGAATGAAGATCCATTCAGTACATTCCCTTAACAAAGCCTCCGAAGCCTCAAGCGCTTTGATTAGCGCTTTGATGTGTTTGGTGAGTTGCTTGTCGGCGGCCATGAAGTTACGTCTGTTGTCACTGAAAATCTTAGCGCACCGTACTCAATGGCTGACAAAATAGCGAAAGGCTACTATGAAAGCATCTGCGGTGAAGTCGAAAATTAACTTCAAGTGCACTGCTTCGGTGACAAAACAGACAAAGATGCGAATGTAAGTTTTGAAGACGGTTACGATCGCTGTGTGGCTTTACGCAGAAATGACCAGTATAGTCTATGCCTGAGTGAAGAAATGGCTTGGCAAGAATCACCCGATCGATTGAAAGATCAGCCATGAGCTAATGCTTCGTATCGGCTTGTAGAAAACAGCACACTACACAATCCCGTATAGTTTACTTAACTAATCTACTTTCTCTTATCATACATTATCTCGAGCGAAGATATTTCATTGTCAGCTGTACGCCACCGTGAAATGTGACGTTATGTGCTTGTCGGACTAGGGATTGTGTAAAGTTGTTCGCCTTCGGAGAAAAAGTCAGATGTTTCTCCTTGTACGGCAACTGTGAGTGAGTGAGCCGTCTTCTGACTCTTAAAACATGATCCTGGTGTATGAATAGTATGTTTCGAGAGTTTATTGGTATTCGGTATAGCCTTTTGCTTGGTAATGTGCGATACGTCGGTTGCAAAAAATGAGGACTGCATCATTTGTGTAAAAGTAGTACGAGCGGCGTCGACCTCTGTCATACTGAGCGGACATGTTCAATCACTTCGAAAGCGACAAAATGTGATGACTTTGGCCGGAAATTAGAATGTTTCGTGATTCAGACAGGTCCAAACCACCAAAGCTCGCAGGCGCTAAGTTCAATTTTAGAAATTCCTCTAGTTATGCGATCAGCTTTATTTACCTTGGACGGAATGTGATGCCAGATACCGTGAGGTAGCTTTTCGTGTATCACTGAGACTCGGTCCACTTGTTATGATGTTCCTTTGGCCAGTACAGGCCAATAGTGGAGTCAGATCACAGGTATACTTGTACGTTGCTGAATTTTAGTTTGTCATGAACTATGACTACGAGGTCAGCTAGGAAGGCCAGTCCGCATATTTCCAGTCTGGGTAGTGAAACTGTTTCCAGTGAGCTCACTTTCGTTTTAGCAGTCAACAGATTCACTGCGATCTTCTGCATGTCCATGATGACTCGCAAGTATACAGAAGCTTCGTATGCGTCCAAAGAAGTGTCGCAAAACCCATGTAGTTCTAGGCTTGATTGTGACTTGGTGGTTCCAACCCAGCGGTTGTCCTTGACAGTGTGCGAGCCTGCAAGTTTTTTGCGCAGTTTTACCCATTCTTTTTCTAGTTTCTTAAGCAAATTATCATCCCAGTCTATTTTATGCAGCCACAAGCGTTAAATGAAGGTTTTGACTTAACGGTAACTAGCACTAACCATCCAAATCGGTCACAGGAGTCTGAAAAGGAGCAAGACTTACATGAAATTGGAAACAGTCTGCTTCCAGGTCTCTGGCTATGTCTAGAGCCTTGATGTCGCTATCGTGAACAACCTTTGGAGTTGCACGCCTTTCAACGTCTTCTGGTGCAAAGTTGGCTAGAAACTTCTCAGAATTGGCCGAGTTTTAATCCCCCTTCCTTCATTAGAGCAACAGCTTGATTTCGGAATTGAATGCCAGTCTGAATGTCGAAGAAACCGAACAAAGCGTCATTGCAGTGCAAGTTTTCCCTGCTAATTAGAGCTGCTTCAGGGTGCGTTGTTTCATGGTCTATTGCTAGTTGCAGCATCACTCTGGTTGCAAAGCAGGAAGCGCATGTTGATCCACACAGCACGTTAAATATTCGAAAGGTGAGGGTTGGGTCCAAAAAGTGGCATCTATATAGATTGATATCATTCTTCCCAATCCAAATTTGCCGAAACGTTCGTTCAGAAGCTTTGAACCAGTGTGAAAAATATCGTTCAGGGATTTTCCCGACGTAGTTTTTTGCGACTCGTTGCACACAACCCGTATTTGGTAGTTGTGCTATTTAGTCTTGAAACCTCATGATGCGGTTGGTAGTAGGCTGGAAATGAAGCTTCTTCATTCGCAAGAACGAGCTCCATATGTTTTGGTTCGATGTGTTGTTCAATAACATCGTCGTATTAACGTTTCAACTACTCGTCCTTCTAGAAACGTTTTTTTGGGTGCAGCAAAGAGTAGGTAGTGGCCTTGGATAATCCTAGTCCTTTTGTTGGGCTCTTTAATGGAAGCTGGATCACATATTGTCCATCATTGGAACGTCAATGAGCCCTCATAAACATTTCTTCACAGTTGATATCCTCAGGTGTGAATGCAGTAGACTTAGGTGACTTCTATATCCCCCAGAAGCGTCAAAGAAAATCATCCGTGTCTTTTACAGATGTCTAGAAGCTGACGATGTTCCTGGCTTCACTTGAAATTTGCTGATTCTGTTCAGCTCATCCTGACTATATGTAGCCATCACCTGTGCCTTAGGTGGTACAGAAGAGCCTCTTTGGATGTCGTTTTTCATTATTGCCGCGTAAACTACCACCTCAAGTATCAAATGATGTGGGATGGCTTCCCAAATTCCGGATCTGCTAATTTCAGGCCCTTGATGCGGGGCTAGTCGTATTTCTTGACAAACTTTCGCGGAGTTAATTGACTAAGCGACGGCAGCACTAACGACTGCGTAGAAAAGTACACTGACGGATCATGCATCGAAGTGATTTCGTGTGTCACGATGAAACTCGCAGTCCCTGCTTTCACATACCTGACACCATACACGTTCACCTTAACTGTTTTCTTAGACGGTCGTAAAGAATTCACCAGCAATTGTAACATAAAGTTTGATTTCAAATTTGATCGAACAGCGCACGTACTTTCAACCGTCAACCACTAGTTGCTGCCACTTCCACTATCGCTGTCACCAGCAGTACTACACCTGCCGGCAGTACTACACCCATTGTCAGGGACAACTTCTTCAAAGGGACGTTAGGAGCAGTTATGGGTAACCCGCTTCCATCTCTGTTGAGTGATATTTTCATCGAGGAAAAACTAATGATGTCTAAGGTACGGGCCAGATATGTGGACGACATTTTTACGATGGTTAAAGCAAATGAAGCAGAAGAGCTACTACATGTACTCAATGGGATACACCCTAAAATAATATTCACAATAGAAAAAGAGAGTCAGGGCCAATTACCGTTACTGGATCTTTTAATCATAACGGGCTAAGGTGAATTAGAATTCGACATCTACAGGAAGAGCACAAGTACCCAGAGAATAATCCTCTGTTCTTTTAACCATTCTTATGCTCTGAGAATGGCTGCATGCAATTGTATGATGCATTGAATGTTAACAGTACCGTTGACAAACCAGCGTCTGGAACGGGAAAAACAATACATTGTGGACACCACTTGTAAAAATGGATACAGGAGGGATGTGATTGAGCAAGGTATTCGGAAAGTGGAGAAACAACATAGGAGAAATGGGCTCACTTCACTGTTTCTACAAGAACGACGACAAGTACGAAAATGAACGCCAATCACTCATTCATCAGCTATGAAAAGATTGGCATGCATTTTGAAAAGGACAGGATGCAATACGGCTAGCACCAGCGGAAAACAAAGCGTTGAAACAATTTTTGGATCAATAAAGAATGGCAAGAAAAAGGAGGAAAAGACTGGAATCTATAGGATCAACTGCTCGAAATGCGACAAAGTATACATTGGACAGAGGAAAGGCTTGGAAAAAACAAGATTCCAAGAACATATTAAGGAGCCTGAGCAGACCACCAGAAGAGGCGGAATAGAAACAACAAGATCATCATTAGCCAGACATACTATTGAGGAATCTCATACTATTCAATTGGCTAATCTAGACATAGTATAGGAAGTCTGGGACTGGAAAAAGTTGGACGCTTGCAAATCCTTATGGATCTCGAGATTTCCCAGTGGACAACGTTTAAATACGGATCTAGGGAATGGATATAGTGACCTAACTAAAATTATCAAATAACTAATTTTTTGCAATAAAATCGCCACAATTATTTCACTTGCCGTTGCTAACCCGTAATTGCATTAGAACTTTTTGTAATTCCCTGTAATAAATTTACTTTTGAGCTCTTTCTTCATTTTATACCTGTCTCAGCTAACCCTTAATTGCATTATAATTGTATTGTCGCGTGTTATGGTTCGCGACCAATAATTTTAATGTTCCGGGAAAATGAAAACGCACTATCTTTTAAATTAAGTTGAAAGAGTTTATTTACTAAAAAATGCACAATCATTTATTTAACACATTCACTAATTTTACTTACCGCATTCAAATCTAATTTTTACTTATCTCTCAACATTCTATTTCAACTGTCTTAACTAAAAATCACTTCACAATCAAACGACTAATATCGCCTTTACTTTGCGCTCCACTATATCGCAGTTTACTATCGCGGTTTTACTATTGCAGTTTTTCTATCGCGGTTGTCAATGATCCCCCCATTCATTCAGCTTGCCTTTATACAGGGTCTCTAGTCATTCAATCCATTTCTCGTATATTAGCGAACTGCCTGGAATATTCGAGCAGCTTAATGAATGGGCAGTGACGTCACTTTCAGATGTTGATCATGTTTGGCGGGTTTTCGAGTACATTCGTTTGTTGATGTTCTTAATGGGTGTGAAAACAATTGCAACAGCAGCTTGCAGAGTTATTTGTACATGTAACAGTATGTTATTTCCCGCAGTAGTAATTAAGGATATTTCTGTTTATTACCTGATGTATCTTTTCTGCCATTAAATGTGAAAGGTTTCAATATTCGGATGATTATAACAAGAGCTTCAGAATACCGCCACTAATGGTGCGGATAATTTTTCTTTGAAATACCGGTATCTGGATAGTAAATTTAATAATAAACAGCGCTTAAAAAGCAGATTTTGTTCTTTATTTTTTCAGTATTCATAAAGTTAATTTTTCCCCAATGTAAAAGCTTACCCTTTTATCGTTTCTTTATAAAAAAGCTGCAAAAAATAAATGATATAACTATTTATTCTGTTATGACAATATTCATTAACATATGTGAATACTAATTGCTCGGAATAATATAACAGTTGATCACGCTACCCATGCCTCGCTGGTCACACAAAGCATTTTTTTGCGAGCCTACAAGCAATGTATGCTTCACCGCCCATATTTAGGGAATGGCGACACCCTACACAGAATACATAATCGCAATTTATTGTATATAAGACTCTTATATCTTACGTTTCATTGGTCAAGTCACTAAATTGGCTCCCCGGCAAATTCCACATACATATATAGTGGTCCATACAATTGCCATATTGAGAGCACATGGGGAACACGAACACAATTGAATGTGTGCACCATGCGCAATCCGCTCAACTGAGTATCAATTCGCCGCAACAACCAACTCAGAAATCATATGAGGAGAAGTCGTCGAATATTCAGATATATGAATACTGAAGACGAAAAGAGCAAAAACATAAGATTGGATCTGGCGTTCCTTTCCATGCAACAAGATTGTTCTCAAGGAACGGGAGAGGAATGACTTAGTAAAGCAAATTAAGGGGAACTGATACGTTAACAAGCTCAGCGTTTTGCAGCTGACTGGAGCGAAGGTCTATGACTCACACTAGCAATGCAAGCAATTCGTTTGTATTTAAGCTGCTGGCAAATTGGACAAGGAAGCCAGCATAAACACAAGTCTCGAGGGGAGACTGCCGAAGACAATTGCGGTCGACGTTTGCATACAAGTTCGCTACCAAGAGGAGATATTTTCACCATCAACAATACGTGAGTATAAGAAGTTGAAACAAAGTTTCTTTAGGCCTAAGTCGGTGAAACTCTAGTTTTAGCCATTTCATTGGTGAATTATTTTGATCAATGATTTAAACAAACTCTATCGCTA
Source organism: Odontomyia ornata (assembly GCA_963969285.1). Taxonomy (NCBI): domain Eukaryota; kingdom Metazoa; phylum Arthropoda; class Insecta; order Diptera; family Stratiomyidae; genus Odontomyia; species Odontomyia ornata. Next base: position 55,401,088 of record OZ017742.1, on the reverse strand, counting down.
TGATTTTATTGTCAATTTTCACGCTCGTGCTAAAGTGAAGTTTAATTTATTCACCAATTCTTTTTTTGATGTATAGTTCAACACCAGTAATTTCCTAGTAGAGGCATCTACAGGAGTTAAAGTTGACATCTGCAGGAGTTGAATTAGAGTTTCTTTAGGCGTAAGCTGGTGAAACTCTAGTTCTAGCCTTCATCCACGTATACATAGAATTAAATCATGGTACGAGCGTTGCAAGCCGGGATTAATTGTAGGGCGCACCAAGACCAGCTGTAATCCCCCTTTGTCTATTTACAGGCCATGCTTACTGGATTCGATGGTCCAGTCGAGGAACCTGGAAGCAACAGCAGACCCCTAAAATCCAGGTTCCCCAAGCCCATCCAGGAAGAGGCACTCCGCGCTGATCCGTTGGCGGGTCCCCAACCGCTGACAAGGTTCACAAGGAAAAGGGAGCCAGTTCGGAGGCACTGGACAACTCCGGAGCCAACTTCCGAGGATCCCACTCAAGGAACGCGACAAACCCCTCACTCTCTAGACATACTTAGCCCGCCTGGCAGTCCCGTTGGATGTCGCAGGTAGGAAAACTCCAGAGGAACGGAAGCGCGGTGATAGACGCGTGAGGCTGCGGCTAGAGCTGGGCAACCTACGGTGTCTTACGAGAGGTGTGAAGTCCGACGAGGAGCGGAAGTTTTTCGCAGCCCGGGCCAGGACACTCAAGAAACGAATCAAGGAGGAGCGAAGGGGTAGGCTAGCAGTGGCAGCTAGGATCCGAGTGCTACCGGCCAAACTAGTACCAGACGTAGAATGTATTAAACCAAAGCAAATTGCCAAAGAGGAATAAAGATCTTTTATATTTAAATAAAAGAAAAAATGTTCTTCTTATTTCTAAAGGACAGTCCCCAAACCCTCTATGTATCAAGAATCGTGGTTGTATGTGGTGAAGTGCAATCATCACCCGAGCTCAGGCCGTGTGGTTGCTTATGCGTAACAATTGGCGCAGTTAATTTTTGATTCCGAACAGCTCCAGTACACCGAACGAGTTGTGGAGCGACTAGTTATTGAATAGAATAATTGGTGTTTCAGACGGAATTAGAACCTTTTCTTACCACTCTTGAGGTTACAACACTGATGCACACGATTTGATACGTTCTTTAGATTAAGATTGTACCTGGGGGCCATCCTTGAAATATCCGAGTCTTAAAGGAGGATGTAGGTGCAGTACAAAAGAAACAAGAAAAAAGGAATTAATTAGTAACTTGAAAGAATGAATGACGAACGTCAGAAAACTAGGGAGGTACATCAACCAACTTCGAAAAAACACAGCGGGCTCGTGCTTCGAACTAGAAGAACTCTTTTTACCCCCAAGAATAAATCGGAAACTCTTTCTCCTGGTTTAGACTCACAGATTAAGTGAAAACCTGCATCTATGAGTATAGAGTCAGTTCTTGAATTCACTGGCAATGTTGATCAGTAATATTTTAGCCGTTTGGAGCATCTCAATCAATTTAGGGAAGGAATCAAACATTTTAGTGGGAGTGCGTTTGGCCATACCAGTTTGTTGGATTTTTCGCAGTCCTTAAAAACTTTAATTACGTCACATGGCTGGAAACTGACATTGGGAGCGAGCTCGTTCTCAAGTGTGTCCGTGGATTTGACTGTTGACCAGAAGTCACCTCCTATAACGAATAAGGAAGCCGAAGTTAAGAATTTTACGAACACTATGGCAGATTACGGGAAGGTTGCAAAGTTAATGGGACAGATGATTCCCTTGTTTTCTGGGGCACCCAGTCCCACCATGGCGCTTGATCTGCAAACATTCATTGGTTGAAGGGAGCAGGTATGGAAGTGCCTTAGCAATCAGGAGCGTGCTACTTTTATGCAGATTTTCCCTACCCATTTGCGAGGTGAAGCTTATCAGCTGATATCCTCTAACTTCCCGTCCAATTGGAGGTGGTGTAAGAATCACTGAACCAGGCATACTTACCAAGAGAAATTTATCAGGAGCTGGTAAAAATTCTGATAACAGCAAAGCAAAGTCCTTCGGAGTCTATTCTAGCCTACACATCTTGTCTTAAGCAAATTCTTAAACGTTGCCACGAAGCAGCAACAGTTAAATATGGATCGAAAGCGAGTAAGATTGCGAGTGCACAATTCGAGGGTTTTGCGATGAATGCTTTTAGAAGTGGAGTAGTTAATCCTCAGCTTTGCCAGTACCTTTTGACGTTAGAAAAATGCACGTTTAAGGAGCTTGTAACTGAGCATGGGAAAACTTCAACAGGGAGTTTCCTTTTTGCAGAACAGTGCATCACAAACAATTCCACAAATGACGCAAGTTCAACCCCCATTCAATAATTGGATGACAAACCAGCACGTGATGGCTCCTCAGCAGGCAATGAACTTGCCTAATCCCTATGCGATACCTTTTCAGTCACAGGTTGTACCGCAACCGGAGAAGGATTCTCAATCGAAATCATCAAAATTCACCGAGGGCCCGAAAATAACTTGTAATTTTTGTCATAAACGGGGCCACACATACTTCCTATTATCCGACCTGTAAGGAATATGGTCACGATCAAAAGGATTGTTAGGTAAAATCCACCACTAGTTATCGGGCCAGTGAGGAGAACCAAAGAGTATACAGTGTCCTGGTGAAGTGTGATTTTTGTGGTCGCAGAGGACATGACTTGAAAGCTTCTTTCCAAAAGAAACGGTGGGATTCCAAGCTGCAGGGAAACGTGGGGCAGTCGAGTCGGAAATCTCCGGCTCAACTTTAATTAACCAGTCACATAATCAAACATCGGAAACGAAGATGGAAGCTAGGGTCACGGACGATTGCATGGACAATCGAAAAAACAAAGGAAATACTTATCGCAGTACTAGTCTGGCAACAGCTGCACTGCCTTTAGATATAGGAATACAGGAGAAGACCACACTTACTATAGATACGGGGGCTGAAGTCAGTATTATAAATAAGTCAGCTATTAGGGACACATGCTCAATAAATGCGTAAGCTCACTTTGCAAAGCCTGTTTGGGGAAGGTGAAACCCTTGGTACAACGGAAGGCAATTTCGAACTCCCTACTAGCCTTCCATGTACTTTCCAAATGGTCGAGAAATTCAGGGACTATTCAATGAAAGTTTTTTGGGAAACGACTTCCTCTCAAGGCACTGAAATATCGAAGGTCCAAGTAAATCACCCACGTTTCCTCGCACGGAAGTAAATGGTAATAATTTCTCGGTCCCTATTGAGAGCCAAGTAGAGACGGAAGGTTTACATCACGTACAGGTTTTGGCTGGGGTGTCTAATAACGACAACGCGTTTTCGTTTGGAGCGAAACAGAACGGGACATTTTTAATAGACCAGAATCATGTGGTGACTCATAATCCTGCCAAAGAGGATTCAAGGGTTACAAAAGCCGCTGATGGAACCTTTGAAGTCGTTTTTAAAGAAGCCGTTACATTACCTCCACGAACACAAAACGTAATGATAGTTCCTATTGAGCTGGGTCAGGAAATGCTGTGTAAAGCGGATTCATTAGCTGAGGGCATATTCCTGGCAAACGCTCTTCTTAACCCAATGAGGCATGGGGGGCGTGATCAACTGTTAAAGAATTCCGAGCAATTAGTATTCAATTCACATATGCTAATGATTGCTGTCGTAACGTATCGTAAGCGAGGTGTGGGGGGCATGATCAACTGTTATAGAATTCCTAGCAATTATTTTCCACATATGTTAATGAATCTTGTCGTAACAATTTGATTCCCCATTCAGCAACATTTGATTGAAGAATATTTTTTAAAAACCACTTCTGCATTAGAGTGGAACCACCTTAAAAGATTTTGAAGTATTTGATAAGAACTGAACTTTTGAGAGACCACCATTTCTGACCTTTCCACAAAGTCTATTGTTTCTGAGAAAACTTCTGTCGCAAAATTAGTAGGCGTTAAATTTTTTTCACAGAGCCCTTAAGAATAGAACGATCTAGAAGGCCCACCGTGCCGTAGCCTGAAGTGCAATCTATTCGGCTGCCATTGCTATTGAGATAAGAAAATCGTATCACGTATTCGTGGTTAATTCACTTTCTAGGATCAGGTCAGCTGCAAATGCGATTTGCTTGAATATCCTTGAGAATTGCAATAAATATCTCGCAGTTTCGTACAAGGTGACCGATATACGAGTACTCCTCAGGAGCTGCCACATCAGTCACCTCGGGGCAGCTTGACTGCGGGGTTCGTGGTCACCTGGAACCCCCGCAGTCGAGCTGCCCCGAGGTGACTGATGTGGCAGCTCCTGAGGAGTATATCGGTCACCTCGTACGAAGCTGCGAGATTTTTAATGTAACTAGCCCATATGCTGGAACCAGCTGAAGAAGTCCATCGAGCAAAAAATGCTTTTAAGTTGATAGCTAAAATGCTCGCGTGAAAGAACAATGTAGTTCTTTCACTTAGGACAACCAGCATTCCTTAAACAAAATTTCTTATATGCAATAAATAGCTTCAAGGAAAGCTTTTTGGCGAGATTCCTGGAAATCTTTAAGAGAATCGATGACCCCCGAGCCCTAAGGTCTCCATGATAGTTATTAAAATTATGACCCCGTCAAGTTACTCTGATTCTCTCTTTTCAATTAGAGCTGAAAAAATCCAGCAAAATTTGCTCATTAAAAGAAGAAGTATTTACGTTCTCAACAAAATTGAATCCTCACCACTCCCCACAAATATATAAATCTCATTGTAATACTTCACTGGAGATTAACTTGAAAGTGAATCACACAAAATAACTTTAAACGAAAACATTATTAAACCATAAATCACATCATAATCCGCAAAGTATCATCAACTTCAAATTCCCTTTATTCCGAGAGTACATCATCAAAGTAAAACTTTTACTCCCCCTGATTTTTATGAACTATTAAACAACAACAGTGGGAAGGAGAACAAGAAGAAGAGGTTGAATTTTAAAATTCCAATGACCAGAGGATAAGCTGAAAAGTGAAAGTGATTCAAAGCGCTCTGGCATACCTCTTGGCATTATTGCTTGCTACATCCCCTCTCTATCTTGCTCTTGCTTATTCTATCATTTAGGCTCTCATTTCATGTGAACCTCGGAGCTCTCACCTCTAGAAGTGGGATAGCAAAAATATATATACAACGTCATTTAGCCCCAAGGGATTGGAATTTACGTAAATTCCTTCAAAAGCAAACTGTTCACACTCAATAGCTTCACTAAATTCCTGTCCTTTACACTGAGCACACTCAATTCTTAAGGGATCTTAACATTATGCTCGGGATAATGAACCCATCCCTCTTTAACGTTTTTAAGGAGTCATCATTATAAATACGCAAACGAAAAGTGATTGCATAAGGGTGTGACAATAATGGCCAATGTCAGGATGAATAGCTACAGACAATGGTGGAATCTGAATTGTAGATAGAGAGCGAGGAAGTAAATAAGGAAGAGAAAATGCTTGTTCTAGTTCTTCTCCAGTGTTTTGTCACATAAATCATTGTTGACAAATAAAAAATAACTAGCACACTTTTGTACATTTTTAGCATCATCCTTCATACAAAATATAGTATCTTTACTGCTACTCCACCAGATATCGTTATTCAAGCCGCGAGCTACGAAGAGAGAAGCACCAGTGACCATTATATAAGCAAGATGCATTGTTTTTCTATAGGGAAGAGAGTAGCGGTAAACGACTTTTTTGAATATTTTGCTTTATTTTTAAAATTTTGTTATACTATACAAGTTCCTCTAATGAAACCGCTGGATTTGAAAAAGATTGCTTTCTGTTTTGTGAAGCTGCAATTATTACGATTTCATAACGATTGGTACAAATTTTAAACTTCAGTCATATCTAGATGCAAAAAATCAGCTTCCTAGAAACGCAATAGGTGTCTTGTATACACAAAATCTTGGGAAGCATATTTTTGGCGCTGACACCCTGGGTATTAAAATTTGTATTGTGAACTGTGGTCTAGGCGTAAATCATATACTTCAGCTCAGCAACCTGTATTACCCAGTATTGCGCTAAATATCTATGCTGGGTCTGAAGAAACTACATACTACATCTTTATGCAGAAGATGTTGGCAATGTTGACAATATTTTTTGTCCTCTCGCTTAAGACAAACAACATACGGAATTTTAAACGTGAAGTAGAGGATTATCCTCTTGTAAAGTGTAGAATTCTAGTATATAGCACCGTCAAGCAAACCAACTAAACCAGGGCCTTCCCCAGCAATATTGTTTGAGGTGTATACATACATGTCATGAAAATCATGACATTGTGTTTTTCTTTTTCATCTTTATGACCAGTTTTTATATTCGTTGGCAAAATACTTGAAGACGTAAATACCCGCTAACAGATTTTCCGTTGTCAGATTTGCTTATTGTTTTATACGTGAATGCAAAAATTTGAATAGGAACGGTTTTAGTGGATTTTATCTGAGATTCTATGGAATAATATTGTCAATTTTATTAATATACAGCCCCTTTTGGGCTTTCCGACAAGGTAATATAGTCAGTACCAATTTTATTACGAGATATAGGATTTTCCAATAAGAGGTGTTATTTTGTATAGCCCACTATTTTGGTAGATGTCACTTTTGAAGCTGTCATTTTTCGACATTTGACAAGTAAAAACTACGCCATTTATAAAAATGGAACAATTCACGCTTCAACAATGCATTGAAGTTATTAAAATGATGAAAATTTGGAAGAGACGGTTGGTAAGACTGGAACATTTTTGGGTTGGTGGAAAAATTTGAGCTGTTGGGACAACTTAGTGATGTGAAGAATAAAACCTGTGCATGTCACTTAAGAACAGCCGAGAATATTGCTGCTATAGCCGAAAGTGTTGAAGAACATCCAGGTTTGTCCATTCCTCATCGTTCTTTAAAATAAGGCATTCCACAAACGTCATTACACCGTATTTTGCATACAGATTTGTGTCCTAAGGCTTATAAAGTTCAATTAACGCAAGAACTCAAGCCGGTCGATCATCAGTAACGTCGTGTTTTTCCTGATTGGGTCTTTGAAATGCATGAAAATGATCCGGAATTCCATCGAAAATTCATCTTGAGTGATGAGGCCCATTTCCACCTCAGTGGCTTAGTCAACAAGCCAGATTGTCGCATCTGGGGCTCGAAAAACCCAAGAATTGAAAAGCCCATCTTTCCTCAACGTGTGACTGTTTGGTGCGATTTATGGTCCGGCGGAGTCATTAGACCTTACTTTTTCGAAAATAAGGCTGGAGCAACAGTTAGGGTGAATGAATCGCGCTATCGAGAGATGATTTATGATTTTTATGGCCGGAATTGGATGGACAACGTTTACTTTCAACACAACGGCGCTAAGTGCCACACAAGCAACGAAATCATTGATATTTTACGGGAAAAGTTTCGAGACCGTGTTATCTATTGAAGAGATGATCACAATTGGCCGCCGAGATCTTGTGATTTAACATCTTGTGACTTCTTCCTTTGGGGCCAAGTGGAAGCGATGGTCTACGTCAAAAGCCCAGCGTCAATTCAAGACTTCAAAGATGAAATTCGTGAGGCTATTGAGGACATAGGGCAGCCACTTTGCGATTTGATTATGGAAAATTTCATGAAAAGGATATGGTCCTGTAATCGTGTTGTGGTGGTCGTTTGCCTGATGTTATTTTTCACTATTAACAACATACCTTCTTCTTTAGAATGCAATAAACATTCGATCGGTTATATTAAATAATGGTATTTTTCTTTTAATATCAAAATAACACCTACTATTGAAAAACCCTTTAAAATAAAAGCTGAGCTCAGAAACTAGGGCAGATAGCCGCCGGAATATTCTATCTTATTATTATAATCTTTATCAATAATCTTTCATTTGTTTGCAAAACTAGCGCTTATGATTAGAGTTCTGAATTTTCATTCATTTCAACTACGATTAAACTTCTGTGTGTACTCGTATGCTCCAAATGAGTGTTAGTTCTAACATGGCATTAAATATGTAAGAGAAAAAATTTACGAAAGTCTGTATTTATTTGAAAAAGCTTCTTTATACGGAAAATTACTTATAAGCTACCTTACATCTGATTGTTCGATCGCTGTTAGGCATACGAAGGCGATCCGATTAGTACTTAGCCTTACCGCCCGATTGCGTTTAGTAGTACATTCTCGTGTACCGCTACTGTCAAAATGTTTGACGTTGTTTAAGCGCAACCCAAAAGAATATCTGCATCATTTTGTAACCCTTGATGGAATATGGCTCCACTGATACAGACCAGCGACCAAGAACCAGTCCAAAAAGTGAACTTCACCTGGCGAATGTGCTCCGAAGAAGGCAAAGAGTGTCCTATCGGCCGGAAAGGTAATGGCTCCCGTTTTCTGGGATTCACAAGGTGTGATATGCATCGACTACCTCGAGAAGGGCAAAACGGCCACAACCCTGTACTATGCCGAATTATTCGGCCAATTTGATGCTGAATTCCGGAAAAAAGACCAAGTTTAGTAAAGAAATGAAGGGCTCTTCCCCCATGACAACACATTTGCTCACACCACTCCCGTTGCCACGGCCAAATTGATGAAATTAGCCTACGAACTACTACCCAATCCACCGTTTTCTCTAGGTTTGGCCCCGAGCGATTTCTCTTTATTTCCAAACTTGAAAAAGTCACCCGCTGGGCAGAAATTGATTCGAATGAAGAGGTCATCGTTCTTACAGAGGTCTATTTTGCAGACCTCGAAAACCCGTATTTTTCAGACGGGTTAAAAAGTTGTAGCATCGCTGGGTCAAGTGTATCGAGCTAAGAGGAGATTATGTTGAGAAATAAATCACCATTTCTCCAAAATTTTCATTTTTTTTTTGCAGGCTAAGTACTTATCGGACTGTTCTCGTAGTTAAGCCACGTGAATGTAAGGATTTGATGCATTACGTGCCCTTATGAGCAATATATCTCTACGTGATTCATAATCCACGTAGTGTGGCTATTGAAGCCGTCACCCCGTAATTCAGGGGTCCCAGGTTTGAGTCTCGTTGGCAACAACGAAATTTGTTTCAAGTGATTCTTGGGACAGACTTTAGTTATGGTAAGTACTGGTTTGAAATCAGAATGTTTCGCAGCTGGAGGATCTGACACTTGGCTAAAGCATGGTAATGACCTTATCACCTTTGCGGGTGCCAAAGTATTCAATCAACACGATGAGATACTTTAACTAACACTAAGCGAAGGCCCAAAAAGGGCCTTAGTACTAAAACAAGAACAAACAATGACTACACAATTCTGAGAGTTTATTGATTAAACTTACTGCAGCAATCTTCTGTAGTACTCGTGCAGAAAAATAGAAAAGTACTTCGAATATCTTTTTATGATATCAATTTTGTGGGATTTAGAGCTTATTTTTTAAATAGTCGGTACTTTAGCTCCAACAAGAGTAAGGATGGCGGTTTTTGGTGAAAAGTTGGTGCTTTGGTTCTCCGGTTTTTAATCTTTGGTTTAACTGGGTGGTTTCTTACAACAACAAAAAAAAACTGGCATTTGGCAGAACCGTTTCTTAGCATTTAAAAAAAAATACTCGAAACAAAATTAAATGTATATTTTATGTCCATTGGTTAATTTCTTTTTATGCTTGGGAGGTGGATACCATTGCCATACAGTGTGTAGGACTTTCATACTTGCAAGCGATTGGCTTACCCACGAATCACCTCCCTTGTAACCCGAGAATCCAGCCTAGAACCTTTCCAAGATATCTTTCTTTTGTTAAGTGATTCACGCATTACCATGACTATACTATCTGGGGTGAGCTCTTCCATCTCGCTGTAGAGGTCTTGTCACAGCTTTTCCCATTTTTGCAGGCAAAAAATGTGTGAACGTGATGATCTTCTTCTCCTGGGCAAAACCGACAATCGTGGGACCGTGGACTTACCAATCTTCTGCAGAGAAGACTAAACAAACTCACGCCCGCTCAAAACCTGAGTCAGATAGAAGTCAGTCACACCATGCCCCCGATTTAGACACGGTCTCACATCTGAGATGAGGCACACAGTCCACTTTTGGTTCGTACAATTCATCCAAGACTGCTGTCAATGCTTGATTGAGCGCTGCTTTTCCTCTCGGATAACTGTCTCCCTCGCATCTTCGCAACAGGTATCACGCCTGCAATAACACTCACCACCGAATCATAGACTTTCGGATATGAAGATGCAATCCTAAGTGCTCCACTGCTCTGTACCTCTGCAAGCATTTTCGGTAAACCTCTTTACTGAGATCGTTACCCCATATTTCTGAACTGCACAGTAGCATTGACCCTACATCACTCATTAAGACGCATTACCTTGATGGATTAGGTCCCCCTACGTTGACCGTAAGCCAAATCAGAGCCGATACTCCTGAAGCAGCCTTCTCCCAACAGAACAATCCATCGTTTCGTACGACTTTTTGCCACTGCCTTTTGAATTTCGCTCCCTCCCTCTCTGTAACCATATCAATGGTAAAACCTCCTGCTCTAAAACCATACTACCAAGGAGATAGGTCCCCAGCAGCACGAATCCCTCGATGAGTCTCTCTAGCACTTTCACAGCCAAGTAATACGCAGACTTCGATCCACAATTTCCCTTCCCCTTACCGGTCAGCATAAGCTTTGCCACCTTCCAGCGTACCGGGCAGCGTTGAACATGCTGACCAGCAAGTCAGGACAATATTGGTAGACCAGTTGCAATACCTCAACGGGAACAATATCTGAACCTGGAGCCTGTGAAGAGTGTATACTTGACTGCTGTTTCGCCATGGACACCATCAATATGGACAGGATGGGCAGGGAAAAGTGCCCGCATTATCTCATCCATCGTTTCCGCATCATGTATGCAAGGTTTCCGTAGGGCACCAAGCTTCCGCCCCATGGATCCTTGTTCACATTGTCCACTAGATCTTGCCTGCAGTGAGTCTTGCTGTTGTTAATCTAATTGCGTTGAGCCTTCGTCGAAGCTTGTAACACTCCCTTCGATCTTAAGCGACTCCATTTGACCACCAGTGTATTGGGGGCTTGCCGGGGCGGGGTTTTTGACAAGGCTTAGAAACGTTGCAAGCAGTCATGATGATTCTCATACTTGAGTTCACCACGTCTTCAGCTGCCAGTTTTTCTGTCCCCTGCAAACTCCCCTCCAGCAGAGCACCTGCTGTGAGCACCTCGAAAGTCCAAAGCACGGGCGTCAGGAGGCAACACCATTCATCTTAAGTAGAATGCACTGATGACCACTGGTAGTGTAGTCTGCTGATACTCTCCAATTATTTATCCTCCATACTAAGGACTCCGAGGCGGAGGTAACTTCCGGTATGGTTCCTTTCCAGCCAATACGGTGGAAAGATGGTGTATTTCTGGTGTTTAGTACGATGATCACCATCCTGGCCGTCATTTCTAGGATTTGTTTTCCCCGCGGATCAGTTTGAGGCATACCGCATTTGATTGCTTTAGCGTTGAAGTCTCCCCCAACGAGCACGTTGCCGTCTCCGTTCGAGGCAGCACCCTCCAAAGCATTAAATTTGGCTTGAAAATACGATATCGATTCGTTTGGCATTAGGTGAACACTGAAGAAGATGGACCCTGAGGACCGAACCCAGACGAAACCATCCCCCCTCTCCACAGCTCTCCACCTGGAGTTCACAATTCCAACCTAGATGGCGGCAGTACCATTTTATCTGGATACCTTGATGCAGAGCACTTATCATCGAGTTGTTCGCTCAGCGGTGAATTCGGCTTTCACGTCTCTAGCAAACTGCTCAACCCGGTTTCAGGTGGTTAGACTGTGGTGTAGGTTTAGCTGCTGGATGCGGGTCATTGAAATTCTGATGTTGCCTTGGCTAGGGCTTCCTGAAAAATTTGGCATTTTTCTAATCCCAAGACGTGTTCAAAATCTGGTCTTGGGTCAGCATCCTTGCAAAGAATACGGTTGGCCTCCTTCGTACACTCTTTTTCTTTTATGTCCCATTTTACCGCACTTGTAGCATTGGGAACTCCAATCAGGTCCTTTGCATACTTGTGAAGTGTGACCATATCCGAGGCATTTGAAACATTCTTACTTTGCCCTTATTGAGAAATTGTCCGGTGTCCTTTTCGGTCAAGTCATTTATGGCCATGTGTTGTCTCCTATGGATTAGCCTTGCTTTGATCTTGCCCACGATAGGGAACTCCCTTTTGATGGCTTCTTTAACCTCGGCCAGATCCGTAACGCAGCCAATGCCTCTTATTTCGATCATTGCCATCGGCTCGAGCAAGGCTATAGTTGCTCTTTGGCCGAGAACTTTCTTTACTGCGTCGCAGAATGCTTCTTTATTGTTTATCTCTGCTTCGAATTCATCCAGTATGTGGCCCGACCACGTTGGTCATACTGCTTTAATGGTAGTGGTAGTATCTTCAGGTCTTTTATTTCCCCTGATATCCTGCAGCACTTCTGCGTAGGATCGGCCATCTTGGGGCTGTACGAACAGTGCCTGCTGCCAGGGTCTTCGTCGGGGCTTCTTTTTTTCCTGTTTCACATCAAGTCATTTTTCTTGCTGGGCATCTGTGTGAATTTTATTTTCTGACACTTTTTGAAGGAGTTGCTTTGCGGCTACGTGATATTGTGAGTTTATTGATTAAACTTAATCGAGCAACCTTCTGTAGTACTCGTGAAGAAAAATAGAAAAGCTTTTTGAGTACCATTTTAAGATACGAGTATCTATTTTGTGAGATTTCGAGCTTATTTTTCAAATATTCGGTACCTTGACTTCAGCTAGAGTGGGAATTGCGGTTTTTAGTAAAAGAATCAGTTCTTTGGTTTCCCACTTTTTTCACCTTCGGTTTAACCGGGCGGTTTCTAACAACAAAAAAACTGGTTTTCGGAAGAGCTGGTTTTTGGTTTTGTTTCTCAGCAACATTTTAAATCAAAACAAGTTGGGTAGACGCACCTACGCTCATGTCAGAAGGGTTTTGTAATCAACTTACAAAATGCAATCACCAGCAACGAATAAAATCAAGAAGCATATCAAAGAGATTTGCTTGTTTAAAAGAAAGTCCATTGTTTCTTCATTTTCAACAAGCAAAAATCACTCAAATCATGATATCCCAAAAGCATTTATGTCATCGAGCTTATCTGAAAATTTTAAGAAGATCAAATCAAAACTGCAGTGTCTGGTTCGATAGAAAGTCCATAAAATACCAAAATAGTGTGTTGTTGATGTTGTGATTGGAGAAATTTCAAATGTTTATAACTTACGTGAATATGATTCGAATTTTATCAAACTTACAGAGTATTAGGACCTTGTGTAAGGCTACTTAAATATCGATTCTGTTGGGTTTAATCCAGGCGATTTGATTGGAGGCGATTTTATTGGAGATAATGTGAAATGCGAAGATCATACTTGTTAAAAACAGCTTTTTATTTCATTACCGTCATTGAACTTACTCTTGCTATTAAATTTTATTATGTTAAAAAACTTCTCCCAATTTCATTGATGTGATAAACGTTAATACACCATAAATTCATGTCATTCACCTTATTAATGTAATCAACTAAATTCAGGTTTCAAGTTGTCGTGAAAATCATACTACTCAGCAGTAATCATTTTTTTTTTATAAATTCATTGATTTAGCTTAAAGTACAAATTTTGATTATATGACAATTAAGTTAAGTTTGCAATTAAGCAATTTTATTGTCTGAAAGAAATTTGATGATAATGAATATTCGTATTCGAAAGCAAAGCGTGGGCTGAGCGTATTTATTTTCCTACAGCGAGGCTGCTGTGGGGCGCGGGTACCTTAGAATACCTTAGATCGAGACTAACAATTGTGAATTCTTAGATTTAGACAATTGGTGTTCCACTTATTGTGCATAAGATTCTTCATGAATTACTTCCTCGATTGCCCATTGCAGAAGCATTAGGTATACCACTTAGTGCATTTATCCCTATCCTCTTTAAGCATTAGGTGCAATACTTGGTGCAAATTAAACCCTTTATTTAATTTGGTGATTCACCAGGTTACACGTCGAGATCAGTGAAGACTCTTCTTGAGAAAATAAGTTCTTTCCTTGACAATACTTTTATTAACAAAGTTGAACGAATTTTGACTTCCAATATTTGTTATTGTTGTACTTATAAAGATTTCCCTTGATAATTTGTTTCAGGTTTTTCGGATCACAGGTGTCCAATCGCAAGGGGGGAATCACATTTTCCATGTATTTAGTTCGTATATTTCTCCTTTTCCTCCCCCTACGGTACCGATAAGTCAATTTGAGGACTTGTTTTGAAAAGATCTCGTTAAGACCTTTCCAATGACACCCTACTCGACTACCAAAGGAGAAAAAAAAAATTGTTGAAGGGTCACCTCCCTGTTTGGGGAGACCCCCCTTAAGCCCCTTTGAAAATTTTTTTCACCCCAAAATTTTCAAGAAGTCAACACTTCTGACGTTTTCACTAAGTCTCATGGGTGTAGCTCCTATAGTTTTGGAGAAAAAATGCTGTGACATACAGACGGACGGACAGACGGACACAGGTCGTGATTGCAATAGGGTTTTTTTTAGTACAAAATCCTAAAAATGAAAAAACCGGTTTGAACCTGGAACAAAAAACTGGTTTTTCAAACCAACAAAAATGGTTTTGGTTAAACTTGTGCAGGTTTTCCCATTCTTAAGCTAGAGGCTCTTTTTAAGATGCTATGTTGTATAAACATTTTATGACGAAGACTTTGTTCCTAATGTTCAGGTGCGGCTTACAACTCAGTAGAGGATATAGCGACAAGACAAATTTTAGGGGTTTTCCGATAATGTAATCAATATGATTAGCTTAAGCCCGAGGTAGGTTATTTCGTTGGACCAGAGGATAGATTGCCCAATGGAGTTAAGTACTCTGTTGGGGAGTAAAAAAGGTTTTTGCTACGAGTATTCGTTAAAATATATCCATTTAAGTTTGCTTACTTTGATTTTAATATTCCATCTATGGTAAAACTAGTAGATTTTTTTAAGCATTATTTCTAAATTACGAATAATGGTAGTCGGATCAACGCTAGAATGGAAGATGCACATATCGTCCGCAAAGGCTGCTAATAGACTATTCCCGTTAGTGGGTAGATCTGAAGTATACATGTTGAACAAAATGGGGCTAAGAACCTTGAGGGATGCCAGCAACAAAAACTTTCACAGTGGAAGTTCTACTACGAACTTTGGCTTGACCATTCCTGTAATTCAAAAAGAATTGGATTATATTGTTGAGATATGTTAGATTATCGTTATGTTTCATTTTTCAAGTAGTTCCTCATACAAAAATGTATCAAAAGCCATCTCTATATCTAGGGATACCATGTCTACAGAATACTTTTCATTGAGTGTTTCGATGTTTTTTGTTATATGGCCAAGTTGTTTGACCCATATATCAGACTTAGGGAGTGAGATGGGCTGGCCCCATTGCTATTCAATTTGGCTCTGGAATACGTCATAACAAAGCTACCTGCCAAAACATGACGTACATTATTTTACTAGTCGAGCTTAGTGCTTTATGTGGACGACATCATTATTTTAACAAGATTATTGGCCACTGCCAAAGAACTCTTCCTGAAACTTGACAGCGAAGCAAAACTAGTAGAGCTACGAATCAACGAGAATAAAACAAAGCTTATGACGCAGTTTAGAAAAGTTACCTCAAATATACAAAAAATATCACACTTGGCGAATACAGTATCAAATATGTGAGCAGACGCATGTATTTAGGTGCCAAAATAACGAAAAGCGCAAATGAAAGAGACGAAATACGCCGAAGAATACTGCTCACAAATATAATAATTTTTCAGTTTTGACGCTCTCGCAGATCAGTTGCATACACAGGACAACCAAGCTCCAGGTATAGAAATCTGTGATACGATGGTAGTCCTAATAGTAGCCAAACTGACTTTTGAGTACAGGTAGTTTAAAAAAAACAATTACTGCTATTGACAATACCTCTTTTCAACAACTAAATGTAAAAAATTCATAATGGTACGTTTATTATAATTTTTGTTTTACAGACACCCAAAGTGAACGCACTCAGTGAATTTGTAAATATGAAAAAAAATGGGCATCGTTATGTGATACAATACTTTCATTTGAAAGGTCTAAGTCCAACCGATATCAAAGCCGAGTTGAATTCTACTCCGGAGAAATCGGTTCCTTTGTTTACAATGGTCAAATATTGGGTAGCTGAGTTTAAGCGAGGTCATACAAGCTGCCAAGATGAACAGCGCAGTATTCGACCAAGTGAGGTCACTACGTCAGAAAATGTGCAGAAAATCTACAAAATGGTATTGGATGACTAAAAGTGCGCGAGATAGCAGACATGGAAGACATTTAAAAAGTGCTGTGCATTGCATTTTGACCAAAAATTTGGCCGTGAGCAAGCTGTACGCAATTGGGTGCCGCGTTTGTTCACAATGGAGCACAAACAGCAACAAGAGGATGTTTCTATCAAGTGTTTGACAATATTTCACACCAATAAAGCAGAGTTTTAACGTCGATTCATAACCATGGACGAAACATAGGTCCATTATTTTACACCTTAGACCAAGGAACAATCAAAGTAGTGGGCTGAAAAGGGAGAACCGGCTCCAAAGAAAGCAAAGAAAATTCAGACAGCTGGCAAATTTATGGCATGCGTTTTGTGGGATGCGCGTGGAATAATATTTATTGATTATCCCGAAAAAGGAAAAATAACAACGGCGCATTCTTTGCAGCCTTATTGCAGCGTTTGATTGATAAAATCATGAGTTGAAGTTCAAATTGCTTCCTCATGCACCCTTTTCACCAGATCTGGCTCCCTCGGATTATTTTCTTTTTCCGAATTTGAAAAATGACTCGGTGGCAAAAGATTTGCCAACAATGAAGAGGTAGAGTCTGCGGTTAGTAGCTATTTTGAGGAGCTTGACGGTTTTTACTATAAAGCGGATATCGAGGCTATTGAACATCATTGGCAAAAGTATATTGAGCTAAAAGGAGAATATGTTTAAAAACAAAAGACATTTTCGCAATTTTCGTACTGCTTTCTCTGTTGGGTCAGGTACTTTTGGGACTGCCTTCGTAAGACCTGTGTTATGATATGAATGTGAAACATGTACCTTAACCCAAGCATCCGCAAATACTCGTGTATTGAACACCTTTGAGTGACAGGACCTGAGGCGAATGATCGGGGCGAAGCTAGATGGGGACAAATGGTGAATTCGATACAACCATGAGCTGTATGACATTTTTGACGAGCCGGACGTGTCAATAATTGTAATATTGCAGAAACTGCAATGAGCTTATCACGTGAATCGTATGAATGAACAACAGATACCCAAAATGGTATTTATTAGGAGAACTGAAGGCTGGACACCAGTAGGGAAACTGAGGGATTCCTGGTATGACTTGGTCGACGAAGACTGTTCATCACTGCTCAGAGTTTGAAATTGGAGAACGAGGTCAATATTTTTCTATCAACTGCGTCTTCATGTATCAGCTCGTCACCCTATTATTCTTCCGGCTCTTACGATATACAATTATATGATTCTCGTCTGCGCCAGCGTCAATTATTGTATAACGCCTCGACTTTTTTGACGTGGATATCAGTTAGTCATCTTGCATTATAGATTTGTGAGTTCATCGGTTAAATGGAGTTCCGGAGCCGCTTTTAGTTCACTAGATGGTAAAACGGTGCTGACTTGATTGTAATCGTCTTTAATTACTTCATAACATGCAGGCCAACCTGGCTGAAATAGCTTTGCCAACTTCCTTTGCTATGCTGGAAACTTGTCTTGCTCCTCGTTGTAGGCCATCATAGAGGCTATCAAATGTCTGACCAAGCAGTGAGAATGCTTATATTGAAACAATTCCATTTTACGTTTGGTGGTCCCTAGCCAATTTAAACATTCTTTTTTTAGGACTATTGCAACAATTTCTCGATACCGTTAATTGAGAATTTATACATAAATATATCTGTAGCACTTGTTTTACCTTTTAATTAATGATTTTGAAAGCAGAGTTTGTTGCCTATTTTATTTTCGTGCATTTATACAAGTACGTATTACTCGATAAAAACCAAAATGGTCATCTTGACAAAAATGAGAATCCTTAGAGTAAGGATGATCAGTATTGCAGACATACAAATCGAATCGATGCCAGCGGTGAAGTACCTAGGGCTACTGATCGCCTCAAAGAGGAGTCTCTCTGAGCAAATCAGGGCAACGACTGAGAAGACTGCTTCGGGAGTATCGGTTTTCAGTCAACTTATGGCCAACGTAGCGGACCCAGCCCATCAAGAAGACGCCTCTTGATGAGTGCTGTAGAATCAGTGCTACTTTACAGAGCAGAGGTATGGAGCAACGTTCTCAGTAAGGAGGTTTACCGAAAACGCCTGGCACAGGTACAGAGAAGAGGAGCACTGAGGATTGCATCTTCGTATCCGACAGTTTCTGATTCGGCAGTGAAAGTCATTGCAGGCGTGATATCTGTCGGCCTCTTGTTAGAGAGCGCGCTCTATTTATCTGTGTCGAAACGAGGATGTGAGGGAGACTGTTGTCCCCGAAGAGAGAACACGCTCAATCAACGATTGGCAGCAGTCTTGGGTGAATACACGAAGAGAGGGTAGATTGCGCGACTCATCCCGGATGTGAGACTGTTGCTTAATCGAAGGCATGGTGAGACTGACTTCTATCTGACCCAGCTTTTGAGCGGGCATGGATGTTTTCAGTCTTACCTGCACAAGATTGGTAAGTCACGGTCTCCCCGATTGTCGGTATTGCCCAGGAGAGGAAGACAATGCCTACCACACATTTTTCGCGTTCACGAAGAGAACTCTACAGGGAGACGGGAGAACTCACCCCGGATAATATAGTCGTGGTGATGCTCGAACCAGTTGACAAATGGAACCAGGTGGCACATTATGTACGGGCAGTCCTAAAATATAAAAGGGGCTCAAAGCAGTCGGGGGTGTTGGTGCTGGGGAATCGCTTGTCTGGCGCTTCCTCTTCCCCTCTCCCCTCCCGCTTGGAAAGTTATCCCCCGGCTTGAAGGCGCCTCACGGCGTAACAAAACGAGACCTGGCCCGAAGTAATGTGTCAAACGGTTCCAGGCCAGGTTCGCAGGTTGATAGGGAAGGTGTTTAATGGGTAGTCCAGTCGCCTTCTTGCAAACATGGGAGTCTCACGCTCTTGTGCGTAAATGGGCATTCAGCTCCCTAGCACAAAAAAAATTACTCGATCAGCGGCTTTGGCAGCACTAGTACTTCAAAACTTGAATCTTCTCTTTACTTGTTCATTATCCCTTTCTTGCATACGAAGATGTTCTTCCATTGTCCCTCATTGAGACATTCAGAATCATGATCTTCTTCAGCTGGTTCTTCTCCTTTTGCTTTTCTTAAATTTGAATAATATTGCGAAATGTTTCATTAAATCATTATGAATTTTCTTTCTTATATAATTTTGTTTAAATAAGTAGTGTGTACATTCAAAATTTTTTATTTCTGTATTTACAAATGGATTCTCTTATTTTTGTATCACTCTATACTTGGAGTCTGCTCTGTAGAGTATTAATGAATAAATAAATACTAATTAACGGAAAACATGTTGAGTTTTGAAGATTTTTATATTAAAAACACTTGTTTCATTCGACTTCTATTTAAGTTTATGGTAATTTTAGAAAAAAAATGATATTTGTGAATGATTTTTTCACGATGCATAGAGTGTCACCCAAAGTAGTGAAACCAGTTAAAGGATGAAGTAATGCCTGAATGCTCTGCTCAAGGAAATTGAAAAAATAGTTGAACGCTAATATTCACAGCATTCTATTGACATTAACCTAAATTCTTATCAATAGAAATTATCCTCACATAATGAATACAAAACTTTATCCTGAACATCCACGTAATACTGATAAAGCACTCTACAAACGTCATATATCAGTTTTGATACGATTCAAAAAATATCCTTACAGCAAAAGTTCAAATGTAATTCCCATACCGTCTTTGTGAATTCACCTCACACGATCCTCACGGCGTTATGAATATAGATACAAATCTTAATGGCCAAAGTACACGAGTGCAGTGTCAACAGTTTCAAAACCATTCAAAACTTTCAATAGAAAAATGATGCGTTTCTTTTCCACCCTGAACAGTGTTATCCTTGCGTCCTTCCATACATCCCCATCCATAGATTCCCATATTCGCTTTGTAAACATTTGTCGCCATATCCAGAATTTAGCCTTGCATGCGATGACATAAATTTGAGGCAAATCCACTCAAGATAAATGCAAAAACTTTTTCACATACGAAGGTGGATAGGGCGCGAGTCCATACATGAATTTGCTTTTCACATTACATTACTTTACATTGCGCTCTGGTCTATGTTCCATGTTAAAGTCAGGTGCCCGTAATATTCCAGTACACTCATATGTAAGTGCTCGTGTGTGCTCCATATTCTTGTCATACGTTGCAACGTGATGTGATAAAAACGTGACCCGCATTTGGAAATCATGCATTCGCCACATTTATCTATTCTTAGGACGATGACGGCTCCAATGGTTGCTGGCTGCTTGCCGTTACCTATTGCCTCTCAGATAAATATGAATTTCATCCTGACGATCGCGACTACGATTACGTACACGACGAGACGATATGCGACATTAAGGTACACCTGTTCGACCCCAACTATTCCACGCTACCCTGAAGCATTGCATGCATGACATAGACACATCTTGGCATGCATCAAAGCCATATAAAGAACTTTCCACTCACGTTCCAACGACACCACCAAAAACGGAATTGCCGAGGAATTTTGAGAGATTATGAGGGTGCTGACTTGATTAAAAACTACGCTTGATAATTTCCCCAAGTGGATGATTAGAAAACCGTGAAAACTTAAGTGAGCAGAAAAGTAGGAAAAGAAACATAATTTCATGGATACTCTACATCAGTTCACTTTTGAGTAAGGATATGTAACTAACATTTGAAATTTAATCCTAAGACCCCTCAAAGAATTTGGATGCAGCTTTTTTTGAAGTTTGCCATAAAAACACACATTTTGCTGCTTGTTTTAGGTGTCTGGTCCTTAACTTGATTTTTTGCCAATGAAAAATGTTCACCCATGAGTTAATTGCATTTCACCTTACGAGTATACTTGTATTAATTGTAATAAGCCTTACCTTTCATTGCAGATTAGCCGAAACAGGCGGCTACTTAGGTCTATTTCCGGGAAATTGTCCGGGATTGGATAAAGCTCCTGATTTCTCTGCCTCGGCTCAAGAAGAGTTCACTTTCGGATGGTAATTGCTTGGAAATATTGATGACGATGATATTTTATACTATCTTTTTAGAAGCTCGTAGACGAAGAAGGTAGCCTTTTTTTAACAAACAAGGATTGCAGCAATGGTTTTAAGAGTTGCTTGCAACATGTCTCCCAAATTATCCTCTAAAAAATTCATGAAATTCGCTCGGGCAAGTTTTGAGACATTTTTAGTTTTCTTTGAGAGTTCAGAAAATTTTATGGGAAATAGTTTTCATTGCTAGAGAACAGTGCCCTTAGTTATTGTTATATATGTATACAAATGAAACATATTTGCTCTTTTTACTAATACATTCATATATCATTATACACATTTGCATCCCAATGTTTCGGCACTTCTTTCCTAACCTTTCGAGCGGCAACATGTGATATCGCGCGCCAATATCAAGTGTTAAATTTCTTGTACTAAATTGTATTAAATGAATTGAATACCTGTTAGAGAATTAACTATTTTAATTATTATAACTCGGTGTGTTTTATAAAACTTAAAGCCCATAAACAAAACAGTGCCAAACACACGAAACGAGCAACATTAAAACATGGTGTCAGGCTTGGAAAATTTTGAAAAGTGCCCATGAAAACGAGAAAAATGGCTAAAGACGAAAATAAACGAGCACTCGGCGTGCTAACCAGCAGAATTCAGGCTTTGAAGCAAACTCTGAATTCGCAACAAGCAAGAACATACGTGAATATCCCTCTACCAGAGCCATTGAACATCAAGGTAGGCGATATTTCTCAAAATTTCAAGCATTTTGAAGAAAGATGGAACAACTATGTCATCGCCAGTGGACTCGATAACAAGCCCGAGGAAAGAGAGAAAGCGATTCTTCTAGCTGCGATAGGAAATGACGTTTTTCAAATGTACGGCGATCTACCTCTTACCGAGCAAGAAAAAAGCTATCAAGAAGAATCTAACACCACGAGTTAATAAAAGGTATGAGCGAGCGATTTTCAACCTAGCGACTCAAAACCAAAATGAAACCTATGACGAATACTTTGCGCGTCTACGAGAGTTGAATAAAAATACGCAATACGAAGATTTGTCGGATGATATACTACTCGACAAAATAATATGCTCCATAAAAGATATAGGACTAAGGGAAAAACTTTGGCTAGATACAGACATTACCTTGTCAAAAGCAATTGATATTTGCAAATCAAAAGAAAATGCCGCAAAACAATTAGGGGAATTACAATCTCATAGTACGAATATCGTTCACGCAGGCAATACTACCGACATTGTCAGCAAAGTGCGCCAAATTGCAACCAATAAAGCATATAAGCCAAAAATGGACCAAAATAAACAGTCATGCATATACTGCGGATACGAGTACCATAAAAATCTGAGGGAATGCCCAGCGAGATCTGCGGTGTGTAGAAAGTGTAGCAAACATGGACATTACGCATCTGTATGTATGCCAACTAATACGAGTACAAGCAACAATCGAACACCCAACATTCAACACGTTAAAAGTCTACAAAATGAGCAACAACTAATACTAACACTAAGCGACAACACTAATCTGGTAACAATTGATTTAGACATCAGACAACAGAGCGACATATTCAGAAACGTCAAATGTATTCTAGATACAGGAGCTACCTGCAAGTTGAAGCGTGTCACACAACAACGAATAATAGTAGCAACGCCAACAACAACGAAATTGCAAGCATTCGAGAACATCATAATAGTGCCATTGGGTAAAGTACTGTTGCAGTTAGAACCTAAAGATAATGTTTACAATGAAACTTTTGAAATAGTGACCGGAGATCATGCACCACTACTCTTAGCAAGCACCTGCCAGAAGATGAATTTAATCAAAATTTGCTTCAACGTAAACGAAATTTCTTCAGAAGCAGAACGAATTTGCCAGGAGTACGCATCTGTTTTCGAAGGACTCGAAGAATTCAAAGGTGAGGTGAAACTTGAACTACAAGAAAATTTTGTGCCTAGAAATTAAACACCGTGGCGAAATCCAATCGCGTTACATAATAACCTCCGTTCAATTTTAAATGAAATGGAAAGCGATGGAGTCATTGAAAAGCAAATTGAACCAACGCCTTGGCTGAACAACATCGTTTTGGTCAAGAGAAACGCAAAATTTCGATTGTGCCTAGATCTACGCGAACTAAACAAACATCTGAAAGACGTTCGATTCACATCGAAGACGCTACAAGAAGCTTTACCGAGTCTAGCAAACGCTAAAATATTTTCAACAATTGATGCAAAAAAGGATTTTGGCAACTGAAACTGGACGAAAGCAGCAGTGATCTAACCTCATTCAGCACACTCTTTGACAACTACAAGTTTTTAAGGATGCCTTTGGTATAAAACAAGCAATGGAATTTTTTCAAATTGCACTCACAGAAATTTTAAGTGGATTAAATGGTGCAATTAAGATTGTAGATGACATTTGAATATTAGGCTGTGCCCAAACCGATGAAGAAGCGCTAACCGATCATAACAGAAATCTACGCAAGCTTCTTGAACGACTTGAGGCGGAACGCGTTAAACTCAACAAGGAGAAGATAAACCTGTGCATGAAAGAGGTAAAATTCTATGGCCATATACTAACTAAGAATGAAATAAAGGCAGATGAAACAAAAACGTCAGCGATACGCAACCTACCATGTCCGAGTAAGAAAGAGGAACTAGCAAGATTTCTCGGTATGATAACGTACCTTGGAACGTACATCCCGAATTTAGCTTCGAATTTGCACAACTTAAGAGAATTAACTCACAAATCATCAAATTTAAACTGGACTGAGGTACATGAACACGAATTCACAGTATTAAAAAATATTCTAACAACTCTTCCAGCGCTTAAATATTTCGATGCTACAAAGCCGGTAACCATACAAACCGATGCATCTTCATTTGGTATCGGAAGCGTTCTTTTGCAAAACAATCGGTCCATAGCTTATGCTTCGAAAACACTATCTAGCACTCAGAAAAACTACGCACAAATAGAGAAAGAAATACTTGCAATACTCTATGCTTGTAAACGTTTCGACCAATATATCTGTGGCAACTCTGATGTTACCATTGAAACGGATCATAGCCCATTTGTTAAAACCTTCGCGAAACCACTGCTAGAAGCCCCAAAGCAACTACAAAATATGATACTCATGTTACAGCGATATAAACTTAATATCAAATATAAGAAAGGTAAAGAAATGTATATTGCGGATACCCTTTCAAGAGCTCCCGAAAACATATCGAACGAAGAAAAGCTATATGATATCTACAGAATCAAAAATATATTCGAAACAATAAAATATATAAATTGCATGGATGAATTGCCAATAAGTGATAACACGACGAAAAGAATAATAGAAGAAACAAAAAATGATACGGCAATGACAGAATTATACGAGAAAACACAAAACGGTTGGCCAAATTCTAAGAACAAATTAAACGAAACACTCAAACAATACTTCCCTTAAAGAAGTCCTAACAATACAAGACGGTTTGATCTTAAAAGGAAATCGTATTCTCATACCAGATTCTTTACGAAAGACGATCTTAGCCAGATTGCATACAAGCCATTCCGGAATCGAAAATACTCTCAAATTAGCCAGAGAAACTGTATTTGGCCAGGAATAAATGGTCATGTAAAATCAATAATCGAAAACTGCAATACTTGCATAAAATATTCAAAACAGCAACAACGAGAGCCAATGATAACGCACGAGATCCCAGCACACCCGTTCGAAATTGTATCGATGGATATTTTTGAAGTTACAATTACGAATCGCGTTCGCCGTTTCTTAATCACCGTAGACCATCACTTTGACTATTTTGAAATTGATGAGCTTGCAGACATGACTGCAAAATCTGTAATTCTAATCTGCAAACGAAATTTTGCAAGGCATGGCGTACCAATGAAGGTGATATCGGTCAATGGTGAACAATTCATTGGACACGAATTCAAACAGTTTTCTAAAGAATGGAACTTCAAACACACGACATCAAGTCCTCATCACCAGCAAGGTATTGGTAAAGCGGAAGCATCTGTGAAAACGGCGAAAACGATGATCACAAAATGTTTAGATTCCAACGAGGACTTCTACAAAGCTCTGTTAGTATGGCGAAA
This sequence comes from Odontomyia ornata, assembly GCA_963969285.1. Lineage (NCBI taxonomy): Eukaryota > Metazoa > Arthropoda > Insecta > Diptera > Stratiomyidae > Odontomyia > Odontomyia ornata. The sequence continues at coordinate 55,375,699 of OZ017742.1, read as the reverse complement.
CACTCCCAACAAAATCGGATATAGTCCTGCAAAGCGAATCTTTTGTCGATGGTTGCGATGTGATAATCCTTCAGCCGATTACAAACAACGAGTAACGAATAATGTTCAGGAGTCCATAATCAAAAACCGGGAGTATTCGAAGAAATATTACGATCGTGCAACCAAAAATCTTCGTCGTTTAAACGAAGGAGAAAATGTTTTCACCAAAGTTAACGTCAAAACAAAACAGTGGGAACCAGGCGTCATCGTGAAGTCTATCAACGCGAGGTCATACATCGTTCGTGTGGGACGAAACGAATATGTGCGTAAATCGATCCATATTCGAAGGTTGCCAAATCAATGTGTCAAGCAATCGGATAATTCCAGCGTTCCAGTAAAAGAGAAATTTGCAACAGACCGAGGACCTTTAGCGAGAGATGGCTTAAACGTTTTTAATCAACAGCGACCGATCAGAAAATCATCTAGAATTATAAAGCCCGTAAATAGGCATGAAGCACCTTATTTAAAGAAAAAAGAGGATGTTATATAAGCATAGAAATGAAACATATTTGCTCTTTTAAAAATATAGTCATATATCATTTTACACATTCATATATGTATACAAATGAAACATATTTGCTCTTTTTACTAATATAGTCATATACCGTTATACACATTTGCATCCCAATATTTTTGCACTTCTTTCCTAACCTTTTGAGGGGCAACTTGTGATATCGCGCGCAAATATCAAGTGTTAAATGTCTTGTATTAAATTGTATTAAATGAATTGAATACCTGTTAGTGAATAAACTATTTGAATTATTATAACTCAGTGTGTTTTATAAGGCTTAAAGCCCATGAACAAAACAGTGCTAAGCACACGAAACGAGCAACATTAAAACAGTCATCATCATAATCTATAGCACGACAGCCCAAGCCGGGCCTAGGCCTCCAGGATTAACACCCTCCAATTATCTCGGCTCTGCGATCTCGTTTGCCAGATGATCAATCATTCCCAGCAAGGATCCGCTGTCAGATTCGATTGTATCTTCCCATCAAGTCCTTGGCCAACCTGCTGGACGCATGCTTTGTGATCAACACTTTTATGTCCTCCTACGTTGCTGGTTTTTTTCCAGTCTTTCTATGTAGCCCGCTCATTACAATTGGCGTAATTATTCGCAATTAGATACAGGCCGTTCGTTAAATATTTCACACAATACATCGTTGTAAAACAGTTTCCACTCAGTTCCTTGTTTTACTGGACCGTCGATTTTCGGTGTCTTAAGTATTATCTCAAAAATTCATGACACTTTAGAGATTTGTAAAATAGTTTTACAATACCCTATCAAAGTCGTTCCTGTCTGTCCGTCCATCCGTGCGCCACAAGTTTTTTTGCAAACTACGCAAGCTAAAAATATGAAATTTAGTTGGAAAGTCAAAAATGGTACCTTCTTGAAAATTTCCATACTAAATAATTTTTATAAGGGTTTTAAGGGCGATCTCCCCACATAAGTTGGTGACAAACATTTTTTTTTTACCAAAGGTAGCCAATAAAAATATCAAATGAAAGATATTGATTGAAACTTTTCAAAACATGCCTTAGATTAACACTTTTTGCTTCGCGGGTGCAGCTAGAGGCCAAATCTACAAAAAAATTTGTGTCCCCATACGATTGGACATTTTGGATTCGAAAACATCAAGGAAATATATCTTTATGAACACTCGTAAGACGGCAACAAATACCTCAGAAGTCAAAATTCGATCAACTTTGTTATTAATAGGACATTTGATGAAAAGCCGTCGGGCCTTGCTTTGCTGTGTGAGCAGACGTGTTTTGACTACTTTAAGTTATTTTTAGCGTCTGAAGGATGTGTGGAAGTAAATGACTTTATAAAGATCTAGGATGAGTAAAGCCGATAGGCACTAAATAAGGCCAGGTAGAGTAATATTACGTTTTTGTTTTTTGGCTTGTTAGATGTCCGTTTGTTTTGGTTTGTCTCGCTTCCGTTTTCATCGAAAAGTGTGGTCCTGTAGTCAGAAAATTGTGTCGGAGTTTATAGTAAGATTTTCTATATTTACATATGTATATTTAAAGTTTTTTTATTATGTAAAGTCTCGGTCTTTTGCTCTGTTTGTGTAGCAATGTCATAGGGTTAGGCTTGTGTGTGTGGTCTTGTAGGTGCGCCGCATGATTGGAGTCTGCTTTGTTGTGCAAGAAAGATCGTAAGTGCTCTTTGTATTTTGTCGTTAGTTTCCGTGTTGTCTTTCCTATGAATACCATGTCACAGTCCATGCAAATTAGTTTGTATAGGCCGCTGCACTCACATGTCAGTGTGTCAGTCAGATTTGATTTCAGTTTAGTCAAAATGTTGTTGTTAGTTTTGAATGCAGTTTGTATTTCCTAAGGAAGTTTGATAGTTTATATGTCTCTTTTACAACGTATACTAACGAAATCCACTTTTGGTTGTTCTTTCAGTCAGTTGACATTTCTGATTTTGTTTCTACTGAGTAATAAAATGGTCAATGTCGCATTGTTTATATCCGTTATTACTAGATATTCTGTAAATATTGTTCGACTTGTAAAAATAGTTTGTAGGAGTCATGGAGATGGAGTGGAATCTCTGCATAAATGATCTGTACGCTGCTAGTTTATGTTGTGTGGGCTGATTAAATGTTGCGTGTGTGGTATGATCACTAACAATATTTTTGTCCTCTCCCTACACAATTGCACACCTTTGAGTCGAAAATTCGAAAAAATCAACAAAGTAGGTCTTTTTACTTCAGAAATCAAAATTAACTCCAATCTTTTAAGAATGTTATGATTTGTAAATTTTACATTTACCCAGAAAAATTTAAATGCTGCCTTAAACTTCTTTAGGTTTTACATTTGTGTAGATTGATCTAAGATCCTTATGCCTACGAAATTTCATGGAAATCATATGATAACTAATTGAGCTATCGCTATTTCAATTGTGTGGAATTACAAGAACAATAACACATGTTGATAGTTAATATATATTTCAAATCGACCAAGGCGCTCTTATTTTCGTCGGATTTTCATGAAAATTCAAGGAAAAGTGGTTTACTTGAATATTTTCAATGAGGCGAGCATTCAGAAAATTGTTTGACATGGAACAAAATCGCTACTTTTATGTGCTTATAAACGAAACTTTCCATCGGTTTGATGAATTTGAACGATTTTTCAAACAACTTTTGGGTGAATAATTCAAATCATGGATCTGTGGCATCAGAAAATTTGTTCGAGCCCTAGAATGATTACAAAGCCCTTCTATTAGGAGCTCTCTCCTGCCTCCTTGACTTGTTTCACATATGAGTATTAATTGTAGGTACACATCTCCCATCATTAATTAAATTGAATCCATCGTTAAAAGCATGTACCTTAAAGGTTGATGTTGGGGAAAAACAATTATTCAATCTTCTCACTTAAAACAGCCAATATTTTGCTTCATGATTACTGATACCATATGCTGAACCAACTCTGAAAGACATTTATGATACCTATTTTTCCTGAAACTTTTATGCAAATCTAGCAAATCTGTGGTGTCTGGCTCTGTCAAAAGCACGGAATCCATAGCCATATCGCTTACGAAATGCTATAGTGGCACATCTTCGAAAATCACGAAATTTGAGTTATATTCTTAATTATACTCCCATTAGCATACCCTATAGTATGAACAAAATCGGCACTAAGAAACTTCAATAATAAGTCGTCAGGTGGCACTTGTTCCACTATTGCCAATGCATGTTTTTCTCTATTCAAACTAGTCTACAGTGGCATAACTTATCAGTGCATTCTAAGCCATCGGCATTTCGACACGTGTTTAGTGAAAAGTGAATGTAATAATAGCAGATTTTGAGATATACTAGTAAGTTGAGTTTATATTGTCTTATTTTCTTTTAGACAAAGTGGCTCAATTTATGGTATGCCAGTATTGGTTAGCAGAAAATCAAATGTTGCTTTTTTATGCAAAGTTATTTCAGATATTTTGAATTGTGCCACTACTGCATACCTAAAATGAAAGGCATTTTGAAGTGCATATTTTATGCAGCTTAGCCATATTTCGTGTTAAGCCATTTTGATGCAAAAGAATACATAGGAAATTAGAAAATTGGTCGTATTGAAGTGTATATTTTTTGCAACTTCAAACGAAAACGGAGTCAAGAAGCGAGAAAATGTTGAGAATGCTAGATATTCAACTGAGAAAAAGAACTCCAGAAGCCGATTCAACGCGGAAGGTTGCTGAAAATGTAACTTCAGGACCCTCAAATACTGAAAACGAATTGTCAACTATTAATGATAAAGATACTGGGTCAGATTTTCCTTCTAATGATTTTATAGCAGACTCCAATTACGTATCGGAAACCATTTCTGCTGCACCTTTAGATGGCACTCATAGTGACAAAGGAAACCATAAAGCGGATGAAACTCGTGAGGTTGAAAAGAAAACTAGAAAAAATAACGCGAAGCCGATGAAATGGAAAAGAAATGCCATAAAGTAATTAAAGAACAGCGAAAAAGTGTACAAAACAACAGGCACTGGAAAATTGGTACCACCTAGACAAATTTAGGATCCTTGTAATGACAGTTGTAAATTTAAATGTTACGCGTAATTTTCGCAGAATGAACGATTGGGAATATTCGAAAATAAGCAGAGAGTGTTTGTTCTTTAAGATGCCAGTAAGTTTAGGGTCTACAAGTTGTTTTTTTTTCAACCTTGGGAGTGACTAATCGGTTCATAAAGACCGTTATAGCAAAAAGAAAAGAAGGAATATTTGAAGACATGTGGGGAAAACGCATTAAGAAAACCTTACCAGAGTGCATGAAAAATGATGTGAGAGCACATACCTGTATTTCTTCATTACCCAGAATTGAGTGCCACTACACTAGAGCCCACTCTGAAAAAGAGTTTATTGAATATGGTAAATCCATTGCGCAGTTATACCGTAACTACAAAGCTAATTATGAACCTAAAAGCAAAAAAATTGCTGGTTTTGGGACGTATAGAAACATATTTAATGATGAATTTAATGTGTTGAGTACAAAAACGCTGATGCTGAAGGAAAGAAAAGATTGGAAAAAAGCTATTTGCGACATCAGACAGAAAAAGGATCAAGCAGAGAAGAAGAATTGAAATATTTAGGGAAGCTTGCCGAGAATTATTCATACCTTGCTGCTTGTTTCGACTTACAGGCCGCACTGCCGACCCAAGGAGAGATGTATCTATATTTTACTATCGATCAAAACTGTCGACATACAACTTTACTGTGTGTGACCTGGAAAAAAAAGGACAAGGGCCAGTTACCTGTTTTATGTGGCAAGAAGTACATGGAAAAAGAGAGCCTAATGAGATCGGTACCTGTTAGCTTCACTATCTGAAGCTAAAGAGTTAATCTTACAATGGTAATGATTTGAAAATTGTCTTGTATTCGGATAATTGTGCAGGTCAACAAAAAAATATATTTATATTGGCAGCATACTTCTATGCTATCACTAAGTACGCAGTTATTGAACCTATTACCCATAAGTATTTGGTAAGTGGCCACACTCAAAACGAAGGTGACAATATCCATTCTCTGATTGAAAAGAACATTAAACGATCCCTAAAGGCAGGCTCAGTTTATGCACCCAACGATTATGTCTGTATACTCAAAACCGCCAAAAAACAAGGGTGGCGGTACAATGTTGTCGAAATGAGCTATGATGACTTCTTCGACTTAAAAAACAAATGCATTCTGAAACCCGTTTAATTTTGGAAAAGACACATCGGGCCAAGTTGTTAAATTTTGTGATGCGGTGGTATTCAAAGTAGAAAGACAGTATCCTGAGAAATTTTTCTATAAAGTTTCGTATTCTGAATCCGAATTCAGAGAAGTCAATTTAGTGAAACAAACTAGAATGTCAGTTGATTTCAAAAATATCGTGCTAAAAATTCCTAAGAAGGTGCAATTCAAATACCAAAGAAAAAGTACGAAAATTTGATGTATCTCGTAAAATCGAATGTGATTAAAAAATGTCATGAATATTAATTAAAAATTTAAGGATCACTAATGAGAGAATGGTAAAGAATTATAAATTTAATTTTACGAATTTCACGTAAGACTGAAAGTAATTTTGTATTTAAAAAAAAAAAGTTAAGAGTAAATAATCTACTGAAAATGTTAATTTAAAACTATCAAAGACTTAATTTTGTTACGGTTTTATGTATATTGGAAAAAAAGCTAAAACTTGTTTTTTTATAATTTTTATTTTACATACGGAATTTTTTTTTGTGTCTAAGAGAAGAAGCGATTTATAAAAACAATGTAATCGATTAAGTGGTTTTTTACATTACATACAAATATGTTTATAATGTTTGGCAGGTTTTAAATAGCACATCTTTGATTTTCACATCTTTTACTAATTTGTGCAATAGTGGCACATCCTGCAAAATTTTCGAAAAGCATCCAAAATTTTCAATCCTATAAATATATTTAGAAACTACACCAAAATCTCTATTATGGTTGCAAGAGTAGCGGTGATTCAAGTTTAAATACGAGCTGAAACATCAGTATATATTTTTCCCTATTTTTCAAATGCAATTTTCTAGATATTACGGAAAGATACGATACGCCACTTTGGCATTTCGTGAGCGATATGGTTCCATAGTAATACAGGATAATTCAAACCTCTATAATTTCGTTAAATACCATTTAATCTTTGTGAATATTTCAGGACAGGTCAATCTTATAAATACTGAATTTTATTGAATTTAAAGATACCGTTCAAATTTTATTAAAGAAAATGTAAGATCGATTAATCATACTATCACTGACAAGGTTCAGTGAAATTTAATGCTTCAAAAAATTGAGTCTTGGACTCACAATAATCAAATTGCTAAATCTCAATTCTAAACCTCTCAAAGAATAAACGTTTCAAAATACATACATTTTACTTAATAAATGAAAAGGCAAGCCAAAGTATACTTGACTGCATTGTTAGAATATGCTAAACTTTTTCAAGTACAGATCATTAAGTGACTATAAACTTCAGTATGAAAAGGAAATATACCTACATATACTCCTAACTTTACATTACATTAAATACATAAAAAAAATTTAATCTGGTTGTAATGCATTCATGTAGAATAAATTTATATAAAATACATTTATTAAAACTGTAAATTTAAATCATGATAATATATTATTTTAATCTACATAAATAAAAATAAAATCATACATAACCCTCTTAAAATAGACTTCTGTACAATGCCACATTTCTTACACATATGGTATCATATGTACAAGAATATATACCTGAAGTTGTTGGAGACACGGGTTACATAATAAACAAAAGCAAATGCCTTGAACACTTTCGTTACTTTCGATGCACTTAACATAGTTCAAAAGTGAGGTCTAAGAACTTTTCATATGTATCCAATGTCTTGTTTTTTTCTTATAGGAAAACAGAATGTGTGAAATTTGTTCGAGGGAATAGGAGATGCAAAAAAAAGAGAATGCAGTTCGCTAATGTTTAGTCTAAGCTTCTTATTTTTATGAATAGAATTTTGTATATCAATTAGAAAGTGTGATATTAAATTGAGAGGACCACACCGTAGCAATGTATTTTCCTTATGCTAAGTCAATGCCTCTTTTCTATGAATATAATTTTGTGCAGAAAATAACTGTGTGGAATCACAATTGGGAACATAGTTTTTAAGTAAAGATTCTTTTTTGAATGAAGTTCTCACGTGTAAATTGGTTTGCTAGAGTACGCAAAATATTATTAAAATTTGGCATGTATTAGTGAGACTTAGATTTAGGAAAATTGTATAAACAGGTTAAAATTGATGTGGATGAAATATATATTTGGTCAAACTTTAAACCGACAAGTTCGCCTCAGTTTTTTACTTGACATATTCTAAAATTAACGGTCTTCCGTATATGCGGGCCTAGACGCTTTACAGTTAATAGATGACTACAATATTATCTTCCTATTTGCTCCATTGTATTGAACATCCTACTTTAATTTCAACATTGTTATCAATTCTTTTAAAGCCACAAGCCCTATTTTTATCATATTACTTATTGAATACCTATTCTACAATTTTTAGTAAGCAAATAACATGAAAAGGCAATCATTTTCTCTTTGAGCAGCAACAAAAAATTATCAACTTTAACCCATTATTAATTGCTTGTAAATATACTGAATTTTGTACCCGTGCGAAGAATGATTTATTATGTCCATAAACAGTTCTTAAAAGAAGGATTTAGCCAGAGTATATTAACTAACAAGCAAGTTCACCAGATGATCAGTCAAATTAAAAGAGAGAATGAAATAAGTGATAAACTTGCACAAGATAGAGAGCGTGTTTATCATCATTTGTTTCCATTTGGGATAAAGCTTGAAGGCACTCTCTTCTTGAGACTAAGCTTTCATACACAAAATAGGTTTACTGTAGTATTTGCATGCACTTACATCAAATGAAAGGGGTATTTTTTACTCATCTGATCGAAATGAAAGCTCATCGTCTTGCATTCCAGTTTATGCAGACAGGGCCGTAGCCAGAAATTTCGGTTGCGGGGTGGTGCGTGATATAATTATAAATTAGTAGTTAGTAAGGTGTGTTCGGGGGGGGATTATAGGGATATAACTTTCATTAAAGTAAAAATAATAACGAAAACATACAATATTAGCTTTTTATTGCAAATTATACCCGCAATAATTTTTAAGTTTGAATTACGTATATACATATTTAATGTCAAGCAGATGACGTTTATTAGGGTCACAAATTCAAAATTTCAATTTTCGAGATTTTTTTGCTGCCATTATATTGAGAACCTCATTCGGGTCGACACCTAAGTCCCCATGTATTAACAGTACGGCGAGCGCACTGAGTCTTTCGTTGCCAGTCGAGTTACGTACATAAGTTTTGATTCTCTTCAATGTCGAGAATGATCTCTCCTCACTCGCTGTTGTAACCGGAAGAGTCGCCAAAACTGTTAAAAGATACTTGATTGTTGGTAATCTGTTTGTGTCACAAAAATCCAAAACATCCAAAACCCCGGCATCTTTCTTCAGTCCCGATGATTTCTCACACCACAATTTATACTCCGCTCTCACTGTGGATTCTGGATCGATCATCAAAGTATGGCGCAAGATTATCCAAGTCATCTACTTTTTCAAAAGATGCAAATTCTGGTAGTTTTTGTTGAGGAACTTGTCTGACAAATTCTGAATGAACACAGCACAACGAAAGAAGGATTCAACAGCGTCTGTATGATGGTTTGAACGAGTTGTTTGCTTTACTGTGAGTCTCGGAACTTTGATTTCAATATCAAACGCCTCTTTCGCAAGCTTTTCAGTTGGTCGGAAAATTTCGTTGAACGATACTCCTGCATTTTTTCGTTCTTCTTGAAGAATTTCAATAATTTCGTGAACATGCTTCACTGCTGAAGCCAAATCACGCGATTTTTCTTGTAGTCGAACTGACAAATGTAGCGTAAAACTGAAAAGTTTGTCTTAAACTAAGAGACTGACGATAAACTCGCTTTTCTGGATTGCCGCAAGTAAGCAAACCGCTGTTTTTGAAATTATCCAAGATTGTTCAGAAATTTCTTCTAATGCCATGTGAATGATGTTGAATAGTTCGACAAAGGATAGTATGCTGTCATGTCGTTCGATGAACCTTGTTTCACAAAGACAAATAAGCCTCTTCTTCTTGCTCTCTGGAGCATGTTCTTGTATGAGATCATGAAAAATTTTCGTCGCATATGCGTGGTTTCTAAATAAATTGATAACATCATTCACAATCCCAAGACAATTCCGAACAGGTGGTAGTGACATGGCATTTGACAATGTGATGTTCAAACGATGGCTATAACAATGGACGTACATCATCAATGGATACAAATTCTTCATTCTTGCCTGGACGCCACTGACATGACCGGACATGTTACGTGCTCCATCATAACCTTCACCGCCGCATTTTTCCATTTTAAGACTCAATTCGCCATAACGTTTCTGAAGAGCTTCAGTTATTTTTTCAGAAGTCTGGCTGTAAATTGGTACGAACCCTACAAAATCTTCACGAATAATCTGTTTGCCCAAATCTTCGTGTAAGTCAAGGTATCTGAGACATAATGACATTTGTTCTGTGCCTGATATATCCATAGTTTCATCCCCGAGCAAGGTGAAACATGGTGCATTATCAATTTTCTTAATGATTTTTCTGATGATGATGTCAGAACAGATCTGAAGTTTTTCATTTTGGATATCTGGACCCATGTAAGAAGCATTTTTGGGATTATTGAGAACATGTCTTTTCGGGTTCACATCCCCGGAATCAATCCGAAATCGCAAAAGAGCTCGCACTTTTCCATCATTCAATTGTGGTCTTGTTAACGACAAAGGTCCACTATCGTGGTCGCCTCTCAATGGTAATTCTTGCTCAGCACAAAAAAGGATGGTTTTAATAATCGGTCTGATTGTTGCTCTGTTTTCTTCTTTTTCTTTGGCTTGCTGCAAATCCAATACAGAAACAATATCAGATCGTTTCCCTGAAAATATTTCGAGAAAATTTGGCAACCTCGACACGAGTTTTGTGGTATTCCTTGTTTGTATGCCTCCCAAAATCTTCTCTCGCATTTTTCCAATTTTTGTAATAGCTAGTCACAAGTTTTCCTGGGATTTTATGGTTTCCTCTGCCAACTCCTTCATGAAAAAATAGCCAGCACGGTTTGCAGTATACGCCATCTTCTTTTTCAGAATAATGCAGGAAAGAGAAATCTTTGATCCAAGATTCTTGAAAACTTCTGTTGCGCCCATTTATGCAAGCAGTGGGATATGCGTTCCTGTTTGAGTGCATCGATGAAGTTAATACAAGTTTCTTTGTGCAATCGTCTAAGGAGGACCTATCCATACTGCCAATGTTGTGTTTTGGATCGACAACACTCGTCTCATCTGCAATAAACGGGAAGAATTAATTGCATAAACAAATCAAAAGAATTGTTTATCATCAATTTTTAGATCATTTATTATTCGAGAGATCGTCATGAGGATTCAAGTCATTACAGGAATTTATTTAAATTTCATAAGTACTGCTAATCACATCCATTGTCTAAAGTTTAACCACACAATGTATCAAATATACAACAATTTACTTTACATCAGAAATCCCTAACACGCTATTTGAGTTCAATAGAAATTGTAAATTGCTGATTAAATCATCTCAATATCACATAGTTTTTCATTGAAAATAATGCTTTACAATAAACGGTTTGAAAGGTTTTCTTCTTCAAGCTATACCTATGTATGTTTAAATGTTTACCATTAGCGACCAATTATAAGTACATAAAATAATAATAAATGAATTCATGTTTGGAAAATTATTATGCATACAATAACTAATAGTTGTTACTGTATTATATGTAAGCAGTATCACTAGAAATTTCAACATAACAAATGTTAAAGTAAGAGATGATAACATTCCATTGAATTTAATGTGAAAGGGCTTGCACGAGTCTATTTTTAGTCAGATGTATTCAGTGTTAAAAGTGACCTAAGAGAATTCACATCTTATCAACTGTTGTTGTGTCTTGAGTTTATCTGGAAAATTAAATAAATACATTTTGAAAGAACACAGAATCTCAATGTTGCATTACTTTCGAGATTTATTCATCCATTATATTAGGTCTGATGAGGTTTGATGACGTTTTTTGGTATAAAATATTTCGCCGAAATTTTTACAAATGTAAATATAAAACCAGTGGGGTAGACAGCCCTACGTTCGTATCAGAAGGGTTTTGTTCTCAAACAATGATATGCATTCACCAATAATGAATAACCACAAGAACTCCTTCATTGACATGCACATGAATATTTGGTTTACAAAGAAAACCAACGTTACTTCCTTTTAAGTCGCCGTTATTTTGTTGTGGTATTACTAATATTACTGCTTCAATGAGATCTCAAAGATATTTATGGTATTCATTTAATCAGAAGTTTTTGAGAAGATCCAATCAAAACTGTAGTTTCTGGTTCAATGAAAAGCGAAACGAGTAGAAAAATCATGCGTGGTTGTTAAAATTGAATAAATTTAAAACGGCCATAGCTTTTTCAAATATACATCGATTTGTATTAAACTTACAAGTTATAGAATAGAACTAGCGAAATACCACAATTCGTTGAATTTAAGGATACTCTACCGATTCTATTGAGGAAAATGTAAAACTCATAGATCATGGTATTTTTACCAAAATTGAGTGAATTTGAACTTGAAAAGTATTAGTCGTTATTTTACTCATAAAAGGACAATCTTCATGATTTTTTCAGCTTTTATAACCCACACAAAAATTTCATACATTTTCCCACCACTGCACCCGACGAAGCTTGCAACACTATTTCAGGCCTCGTTTTTGAAATGTTAAGGGTCCCCTTCCGCTATGCCCCTTCCCCCCTTAAGAACCGTTGAAAATGTTTCTGATACCAAAAGAGTTCCGAGAGGCCATCATTTCTGATATACCTACCGAGTTTGGTATCTGTAGCTGCTAGGATTTCGGAGAAAAACCGCTGTGGCAGGCGGACGGACAGAGAAGAGGTCGTGATTTCAATTGAGTTTTGTAAGAAGTACAAAACCCTAACAACCCGCAATCAGTGCATGCTGTAATGAGATTACTTACCGGAAACTTCTGATGTTGTAGGTGTTGCGACAGACATTATTTTATTCGACACGTTTTCCTCTGAATCATCGTGATTGTAGTATTTTAATTGAAATTTTGCATATTTTTACAAATCATTAATCGGTTTATACTCAGATTCTGTTATTCACCATCGATTATTGAAGTTGTAGAAGTTTCGTTTGATATTGGTTCATCTAACAAATTTTGCTGCAAATCTTCGTCATCTGTAAAATTTTTATTCAAATTTATATTTTGAAAATTATCGTCGAAAATTACACTAATGTAGAGGACTCACCTCTCAGCTCATGTTTTCTAGATTTCTTAAAGAAATCACCAATACGTCGTTGGCTTTGAATTTGTACACGTTTCATGCCGATGAGTTGTAAATAATAATTTTGAAACAAAATCAGTTCACTCACGCCCGTGAAAGTTGCGATGTGTAACAATATAGTTGAAACAAGAGATTGAGATATGCCACACAGATGAATATATGCCACAAACCCACAAGCCAACGTAAAACTAAGGCTGGGCGCCCATGGTGACTAAAAAACGAGCGATTAAAAATTGCGCATTTAAAAGTCGCACCATAACGCCTAGGGCAACTAATAGTCGCGCGGCTATTTGAGAACACACCTGCGCATATTTGTGATGCTCTCAGATGAATGCTTGCTGGCAGTTGTGCTGATGCGCACAGGGCGCGAAAAATGTGGGTGGAAATGAGACAGTGTCGCTTCATCTTATAAGCGTATGCATACTCATCCTTTATCCTCTCCTGAAAAATCGCTAAAAATTATGGATAGTTTCGATAGTCAAACGTGAATTTATACCAGCAACGTTTTTACACTTTTTGGGTGTAGGATGACTACAGGATAGTCGCGCGGCAATCGTAACATCCAAATGCTTAATAAGAAGCATCATAGCTGAATCTAAAAGTTCTCGTCAAGACCTTTCTTTTGATGCATTTGACAAAAAAATTTAAGTTCAGGATTTTAAGGGCGATTTTACGTGCAAAAACGTAAAATTTACAAATCATAGCATTATGAACAAAGTTGATCGAATTTCGACTTTTGAGGTATTTGTTGCTAAAGTGTTCATTTTCATTTTTATTTTCCAATCGCGAGACGGGGGACACCGATTCTTCATATACATATTTTGACTTCCCCCGCACTCTCATATGATGCTACCTCACTTTTAACACCTGATTTTCAAAGCTCTCATCATTACCTTTCTTTGGATATCCATTTCGACTTTATTTGACAAAAAAATTGTTTTTAAGGACCACGTCAATGTAGGGGGCGACCCCTAAAAACCTTATAATTTTTGTATCCCGAATTTGAACAGAGCACCACTTTTGACATATATGCAAATTTTCATCTTTCTACCTTCTTAAACTTCCGAGAAAATTTGCTGTGATAACCGAACGGACGGACAGACAGCTCGTGAAAATAGTTGGATTTTGTAAAAATTGTTTTACAAACCCTATAAACTGCAGGCACGATTTGGAAAAAGGGAACGAGAATGGCCGGGAAGATAAACAAATGCATTTGATGGCCGCTGCGATAGTTTAAAGAGCTGCCATTCTGCACTAAAAGTTTTATTTTCATTGATTTCTGAAATTGATTTGTGCGGAAATTTAGAACGGCACCCCTATTGAACATGATCGACTGAATTTCCAATATGATATCAGGCAAAACAACTTAAATGGAAAATGCCAATGGTAGAAAATTAAGCCGGAAATGTTTGGAAATGGAATTTTATAGCCTAAAAGAAGAAAAATGCTTTTGCGAAACACTACCGAAAACTATCGATAGAACAAAGAACTATCGATAGTGTTACGATAGCGAAATACTATCGATAGTCTCGATAGTGCTATGGATAGTTTTCCTTCACTAGACTGAAGTCGATTTTTATTTTGAAACAGCAATGCATTTGCAGAGACTTTGTAATTGCAAATTGGGTAAAAATGAAAATCTTCGCTGTATATATTTAAGAACATTTCCTATTGTTCTTCGTGCCAGAAATTTTAAAATTTAAGACGGCCTGAGAAATCTCTAAGATAATTTATTGTTAATATTAAAGCTGCTGCAACTGGAAATAAGAAGATGGCATAATGCATTAGGCACACATAAACGGAACATTTCCATTATCCCTCAAGTTGCAGATTTCGTTTTAAAATCTTTTCTTTCGGTTATATACGCCGACAAAAATTCAAAAATATTGGCAGTATAATCACTCGGACAAGGTTTACCATATCTCTTGAAAAAATTATGCCATTTGAAATCAGAATTTTTATTTTACAAAACCCAAAAAAGTTAATATAAAAACTGTCTTAAACTTGGCACTGTTTCAATTTCTATCCGGGTAAATTTTTTTATACTTTTCCCGCCCCACACTATTCTGCCTCCCCTATTCCGAAAACAGGTAAAAGAAATTTTTTTTTCTCAGAGAGTAAATCATAACGGTTCTTTCCCAGGGATTCGAGCCTAAAGATCAAATGAAATTACATTTTCTGGATTTCATTTACGGCATTTTACTTAGTTTCTTTGAAATTGAAAATACTGGTCACAAAAGTCGAAAGTCGACGCGAATAGTCGATTTGTGTCGAAGTCGATCACCAAAAGTCGACTTAAAAAAATCGACTTTTAACGAGCAAAAGTCGACTTTCGACGAAATTCAAAATCGACTTGACAATTCCTAATCTCACTTCACTTTAGATGGCATTTGCAATTAAACATATGTAGAAACTAAACCAATTTTTACACCACAAGGGGTGGTACTATCACTATGTTCTCCGCAGCCTGTCTGGATTTCAACCTTGAAACCCATCTCGATCCTGTCCAAAACGTTGAATTTGTGTGGCCTTTTCCACGATTCTCTTTGTATTTCCATACATTTACTTTCTACTGTTGTTTGGCTTTTTCTAGTTCTAGTAATATATGGACGAGTATATGTTTTAAAGTGTGAAATAAACGCATAATTATGTCGTCGTCTTGAAGAAACAGCAAATTGTCGATTGACATCTGTTCAATACATAATTTATGTCTATATGAAAATTGTCGAATTCGCAGAGGTTCGGGGGGGGGGGGGGTGGCCCTACAGCTGGCTACGGCCCTGTATGCAGAGTAATATTTGCCAATTCAATCTCTTTCTTACATTTCCCCATGAAAGCGCTTGCAAAAGGTTATGCATGCTAAAATTGATCTTTGAAGTTTGAATACCGTGAGTTTGGGAATTTGTTCTATGGGAACTCGCTTGATAGTTCATACGCTCTGATTTAGCCCCCTAGATGATATTTTTGGGCTTCGTGTTTCTGTATATATTTTTAATTTGTGCTCTGAATTCATTCACTCTCTGCACTGTACAATTGTGGGCAGGTTGAGGTAGCTCCTGTATACGTACATATTTGGATGAAAAAATACATAAAGCTTGCTAACAAAATATACATTAAAGCAACATGTTACTCCCGCTCTACATATATCTTGGAGAAATATCGGAAGAAGTTGATGTGAATAGTTTTTTGATCATCGGAGGTAATTAAAGATATATGGAAACAGTGAGTTACGGAAATATTATAGCTTCATTATATGTTTATAATGTTTGACAGGATTGTATAGAGTGTTTGTGAAACGAAGTTTAAAATCTCAAGCGAAAATAAATTTAGGGTAAGTCTCTTTTGCTCCAAACGTAATGCCGCCACTGTATTCAGCTATAAGAGCAAACTAATTCAATTCAACACCATCTGCCTCAAGTGACATTTGTAGGTATCTGCAGATGACGAACAAAATGCAAAAAATAGAACCGAAGTTATAATTTTTCGGGGATTGTCTAGGCACAATTGCCTTTGATAATTCATGAGATCATTGGGATACGTAAAGATATCCATTCTCCAACCTATCGCGTCAGCGGTGATGAGCTTTTCATAGTGATAAAAATCCTTTTGAAATGACATATTCACGGTTTTTAGGATTTTGTAAAATAATTTTACAAGGTCCTACTAAAACCGCGACCTATCTGTCATTCTTTCTGTGCATCCGTCCGTCCACTCGTGCGTCACAGAAATTTTTCTCGAAAAACGATGTAACCTAGAAACATCAAATTTTTTAAATATGTTGGTGTAAAGTCATGCCGTCTTCAAAGTTCAACTATTACAAAATGTTATCAAGTACATATTTATTTTTTTTGATTTGGTCTTCTTGAAATTTTCAAATAAGATCAATAACACATGTAAATATTTTTGGTAATTCATGATTCATTAATCGCTCAAACTAAACTGGAGAATTTATACAAAAAACAGTATACAAAAAAATTGCATTGTATCGATAATAAAGAGTAGAAAATCTAATTTTCTATCCTCTGCTCTCCCCGTAGAGCTCTTGAGACGTGCATGTCGATAGAAATTGCTTTAGCTGCGAGTAACCAACAACCAAAACGAATTGCATTTCCGTCTGCTACATTTTAAAGCATGTCCTGGCAATTGACCTGGCAGACAGAGAACCGCCAATAGGAGACGTTGGTCTGCCTGTCAGGAAAAAAGCAGGAAAACGAATGAATGTCTCTCGTGTTACTCATGATTGCTCTCACTTATTTATATTGTAAGTGCATGAGTGAACACACCGGTCAAGACACAATCTGACCTTTGCAGGTCGACGAAATGAAAACATATTCCAACCTTTGCAGACAGTTTTCTTTATTTTTTCTGCTGTGCCGATAAGCTTTGGTTTTGCGAAATTTTGCCTGGAAGGCAACGAGTTGGGAAAATTTATACGCTTTCTTGATTGTATAAGGCAAAAGGAATTTATTGAAAAATGAATTAGAACTTTTATTTTAAATTTGTTTTTTTGAAAGAAAATAACGATTCATGATACATATACATCACTTGGGGAAATTTTTCAAAGCGGTGATGGTTCCTAATCCCATCTTCATAGAATAAGCCCAGCTAGCATTAAACAGGGTGGTCTTTAGGCAAAACTTAATTCATACAGTTAAACTGCGTTTGCAAGACCAGTGATATACATATAATTCTTCTTCTTCTACGTACCACTAAAGCCTTTTTCAAGCTTTCGCTTCCTGCAATTATATACAGGATTTTCAATAAGAGGTGTTATTTTGAATTAGAAGAAAAATGTCAGTTTTCAATATAAATGATCGAGTGTTTATTTCATTATAAAGAGGAATGTACGCCGTTAACACGTTAAAATAACACCAAGCACATGACCTCCACGATCACGCTTACAAGACCATATACTTTACATGAAATTTTCCATAACGAAATCGCAAAGTGGCTGCCCTGTGTCCTCGATAGCCTCACAAATTCCATCTTTGAAGTCTTGAATCGACACTGGGCTATTGACGTAGACCTTCTCTTTCACGTAGTTCCAAAGGAAGAAGTCGCAAGGTGTTAAATCACAAGATCCCGGTGGCTAATTGTGATCACCTCTTCGAGAGATAACACGGTCCGGAAACTTTCCCCGTAAAATATCAATGGTTTCGTTGTTTGTGTGGCACGTAGCGCCGTCTTGTTGAAAATAAACGTTCTCCAGATCAATACCATCCAATTTCGGCCATAAAAAATCATTAATCATCTCTCCATAGCGCAATCTATTCATCGTAACTGTTGCTCCAGCCTCATTTTCGAATACGTAAGGTCCAATGACTCCACCGAAACATAAACCGCACCAAAAAGTCACACGTTGAGGATAAAGAGGCTTTTAAACAATAACTCTTGGGTTTTCCGAGCCCCAGATGCGACAATTTTGCTTGTTGACGAAGCGACCGAAGTGGAAATGGGCCTCATCACTCAAGATGTTTTTTGATGGAATTCCGGATCATTTTCATGCATTTCAAGGACCCAATCCGCAAACACACGACCTTGTTGATGATTGACTGGCTTGAATTCTTGTTTTAACTGAACTTTATAAGCCTTAAGACCTAAATCTTTATGCAAAACACGGTATATTGACGTTTGTGGAATGCCTAATTCCAAAGAACGACGAGAAATGGACAAACCTGGGTTTTCTGCAACACTTTTGGCTACAGCAGCAATATTCTCGGCTGTTCTTGAGTGACGTGCCTGGGTTGTGTTCTTCTCAACACTTAGTTGTCCCAACAGCTCGAATTTTTCCATCAATTTCTGTATTGTGGTCCGACAAGGTGCTTCACGATAACCCAAAAATGTTCGAGTCTTACGAACCGTCTCTTCCAAATTTTCACCATTTTTAATAGTGAATTTGAACAATTTCAATGCATTGTTGAAGCATATATTGTTACAATGTTATTAATGGCGTAGTTTTTACTTGTCAAATGTCAAAAAATGACAGCTTTAAAAGTGACACCTACCAAAATAGCGGGCCATTTAAAATAACACCTCTTATTGGAAAACTCTTTATAATTAATATTGATAATTAGTGCTAAAAAAATAAGGATGAGGGTGAGAAATAAATAAATCATATAATGATAAGTATTTTTGGAATGCCGTTTAAAATCTAAGGTGCATTAGTAAATTTTTGAATGTGGCTTAGAAGGAAAATAGGATGTCAATTCGAGCGAAAATGGTTACCTCCCCAAATTGAGGGTACCCAAGCTAGGCAATTGCGGGTGCGAATACCACTCACTCACTTTATTCTAAGTCTCGCTGGATTCTGATTCTGTTTCCAATTCGATGAACAGCCACACTCCACTGCAACGCAACTGATCTACAACCCGAGTATTTGCCGATACTTTTTATGCCTTTATGCTGATTTTTTACTTTTCTTTTTTTTGTATTTTATTTTCGATATAGTTTAACTAAAATAAATCAGCAAAAAAAAAGAAACTTTTTTTATTGGCCCTTGATAAATTTTGCGATATGATACTAAGTAAATTGTGGTCTAGTGGTTAGAGCATGAACGCATAAGCCGAAGGTGCCATGTTCAAATCTCGTTGGGTGCAACGTGATTTAGTTGAGGGGATTTTTCGGACAGGCTACGACTGTTCACTCAGTGGTTATATGTACTGATTTAATCAGATCATATCATAGCTGAACAGGCACGCGGGAGCAAAGTAATGACCAAACCAGCTTCCGAAAAAATCAATACGGTCATGAAAATGAGATACTGTAACTATCTCTAAGCGAAGGCCCGAGAGGGGCTGTTGTGCTAGAAAGAAAAAAAATGAGAAAAGACAATCAAGTAACGGTTGTGTGCAATCCGTATCAAGGAGGATTTTTTAAAAATTTGGCTGATAAATGTACACGCCCCGACTGTAAAAAAAAAAACAAAAAAACGTTCTACAATCATCTGGAAAGACTAGTCGACTCATTGCCTACAAACGACACAAAAATAATTCTCTGTGATGTTAACGTTAAGTTGACGATACGCTATCACATCGAGAAACGACTGGAGGATATAGCCTCCACGATGAAACAAGCGGCAACGGCCAGCGCCTGATTGACTTTGCATGTAGTAGAAATCTAGTCATACGAGGGCGTTCCCAAAAGTACATGACCCGATAAAGAAAACAGTAAAAAAATTGCAAAAATGTTTTTTATTTTTCAACACATTCTGCTTTCAGCTCGATACACTTTTCCCAAAGATGTTTGATAGCTTCGATACCTGCTTTAAAGTAGGAGCCGTCAAGCTCCTCAAAATAGCTACGAACCGCAGACTCTACCATTTCATTGTTGCCAAATTTTTTGCCGCCGAGCCATTTTCTCAAATTCGGAAAAAGTAAATAATCCGAAGGAGCCAGATCTGGCAAATAAGGTGCATGAGGAAGCAACTCGGACTCCAACTCATTGATTTTAGCCATCGCAATGACGCACGTGTGGACTGGTGCGTTGTTGTGATGAAGCAACACTTTCTTTTTCGTCAGATGGGACAGTTTTTTCTTGATTTCATTACCCAAAAGCTGCAACCAGGCTACATAATATGCGCCGTTGGTTGTTTATCCTCTTTCGAGATAATCAATAAAATTTATTCCACGCGCATCTCAGAAAACGGATGCCATGACCATGCTAGCTGACTGAACTGCCTTTGCTTTCTTTGGAGCTGGTTCTCTCTTTTCAGTCCACTGCTTCGACTGCTCCTTGGTCTCAGGTGTAAAATGGTGGCTATGAATGGACGCAAAAAATCGGCTCTATTGCTGCGAAACATTGTCAAACACTCGATGGAAACATCCTCACGTTACTGTTTGTGCTCCATTGTGAGCAAACGTGGCACCCATCATGCGCACAGCTTTCTCATGTCCAAAAATTTTTGGTCAAAATGCGATGCACAGCAACGTTTTGGAGACAGCGGTCTGCTCTTTGGTTTGCACGAATTGAGGCACAATTCAGATGTGCGAAAATAAGAATGGACAAACTGATGTTTGATCGCATGATTAGCGGACTCGAACATGATGTCCTCACCCAGATTGCGGACATTATAGAAGAGCCATCTCACATTAACAAATACGAGACGCTCCAAAATCCCATCACATCCATCTACGCTGTATCTAAACATGAGAGCTTCCAGAAACTGCGGACGGGCTTGAGGGATAGCAAACCATCCAACGGCGGGCAAAAACGTTACAAATGAATTTTTAAAATCGTTATGGATGAAACGACTTCCATCCCATGTTCACGATATTTTAACTGTGTCAACAGTGGATTTGGATTAGCTCGCAAAAATGGCTAACAAGTTACTGGAAAAACGCAATCGATCAACACACTTCATTTCCAAAATCGACAGAAGTCAAACTGCCATTGGGAATGAAATCAAACGCGAGCTTTCCAACATTTATTCGGGTCTAGACAGACTGCAGTTCAAATGAAGCCCCAGCCGTGCTCGCAATTTACGCCTCAGTCCCGCTCATTCACCTAGCTCCGCTAAACGCCGAAATAATATATGCTGCTTTCATCGTAATTTTGATCGAGTGCAAGAAAATGTGAAAAACCATGTGCTTTCCATACTAAAAGCGGTCCAAAAAACTAAATAATGCATCGCTTGTCGCAAGCACGTCCACGCCTGTATGTTCAGGATCACAGCACGAAGCTTAAATTTCTCATCGATATGGGAGCTGACGTATCCGTCATCCCTACCCCACAGACCATTGCCAAGCAGTTCGGAAATGGCTATAAACTTTTTGCTGCTATCGGCAGTGAAATTTTCAATGTTTCACTCGGCCTTAGAAGTAATTTTTGCTTGAAATTTGTAGTGGCAAAGGTTACCCAACTGATACATGATGCAGACTTCCTCCAACACTTCGGACTGCTGGTTGACATCAAATATTGTGGTTTGTTTGACCCTGAGACACAATTGTCATCCAGCAGCTGGACCAACGTAGAAACGCAGTCATCTGTGTCCACGTGAAGTACAGCAGTCATTTGTACAACGTGAAGTATTTTGAGATCCTGAGCTAATACCCAAACATTACGAACCCCTCACGTATTAGCAAAACTAAACAGCATTCAGTGCGACATCATATCGAAACCAATGGCCCACCCATTGCAGAGCACCCTCAAAGACTCATACGAGAAAAATGCTTGCTGACAAGAGCAGAATTTGAACATATGACACAGCATGGCTATTACAAGTTATCCAACAGCCCTTGGGCAGCGGGTCTACACCTCGTTCCAAAGAAGAAAGTAAATGGTGCACATGTGGGGACTACCGGCGTCTAAGTGTAGTTACGATTCAGGACCATTACCCGATGCGACACATTCAAGACATGGTGTCAAACGTATCTGGCAAAAAAATCTTTTCAAAAATAGATCTGCTTGGAGCATTCCACCAGATCCCTATTCCAGAGGAGGACATTCTAAAGATGGCAGTGGTAGCCCCATTCAGCCTCTATGAATTCATTGTAATGACTTTTGACCTCAAAAACTCTGCCCAGTCATTTCAAAGGTTTTTGGACGAGGTTAACAAGGGTCTCAAATTTTACTCTTGGTATCTTGATGACATATTGATCGCTTACGATACGCCCCAACAACATGAGAAACACCCCCACACCATTTTCAAGAGGCTGAACGACTATGAAGTGGTAATCAGCATCGCGAGATGTACACTAGGATTTAAGTAAGTCGAATATCTAGGACGTATAATTTTAGCAGAGAGAATCTGTTCCCCAGGAAAGTGAGTCGAAGCAATTTGGAATATTCCGAAATCAAATACAATCGCACCGCTCTTTCGGTTCTCAGAGTTATTAACTTCATTCAAAGGTTTGTCAAAAAAAAAACTACTCTTAAATAAAACTAAATAATGCATCGCTTGTCGCAAGCACGTCCACGCCTGTATGTTCAGGATCACAGCACGAAGCTTAAATTTCTCATCGATATGGGAGCTGACGTATCCGTCATCCCTACCCCACAGACCATTGCCAAGCAGTTCGGAAATGGCTATAAACTTTTTGCTGCTATCGGCAGTGAAATTTTCAATGTTTCACTCGGCCTTAGAAGTAATTTTTGCTTGAAATTTGTAGTGGCAAAGGTTACCCAACTGATACATGATGCAGACTTCCTCCAACACTTCGGACTGCTGGTTGACATCAAATATTGTGGTTTGTTTGACCCTGAGACACAATTGTCATCCAGCAGCTGGACCAACGTAGAAACGCAGTCATCTGTGTCCACGTGAAGTACAGCAGTCATTTGTACAACGTGAAGTATTTTGAGATCCTGAGCTAATACCCAAACATTACGAACCCCTCACGTATTAGCAAAACTAAACAGCATTCAGTGCGACATCATATCGAAACCAATGGCCCACCCATTGCAGAGCACCCTCAAAGACTCATACGAGAAAAATGCTTGCTGACAAGAGCAGAATTTGAACATATGACACAGCATGGCTATTACAAGTTATCCAACAGCCCTTGGGCAGCGGGTCTACACCTCGTTCCAAAGAAGAAAGTAAATGGTGCACATGTGGGGACTACCGGCGTCTAAGTGAAGTTACGATTCAGGACCATTACCCGATGCGACACATTCAAGACATGGTGTCAAACGTATCTGGCAAAAAAATCTTTTCAAAAATAGATCTGCTTGGAGCATTCCACCAGATCCCTATTCCAGAGGAGGACATTCTAAAGATGGCAGTGGTAGCCCCATTCAGCCTCTATGAATTCATTATAATGACTTTTGACCTCAAAAACTCTGCCCAGTCATTTCAAAGGTTTTTGGACGAGGTTAACAAGGGTCTCAAATTTTACTCTTGGTATCTTGATGACATATTGATCGCTTACGATACGCCCCAACAACATGAGAAACACCCCCACACCATTTTCAAGAGGCTGAACGACTATGAAGTGGTAATCAGCATCGCGAGATGTACACTAGGATTTAAGTAAGTCGAATATCTAGGACGTATAATTTTAGCAGAGAGAATCTGTTCCCCAGGAAAGTGAGTCGAAGCAATTTGGAATATTCCGAAATCAAATACAATCGCACCGCTCTTTCGGTTCTCAGAGTTATTAACTTCATTCAAAGGTTTGTCAAAAAAAAAACTACTCTTAAATAAACTCTTGCACAAATCAAAGAAGAATGCCAATACTCAATAATTTGGACCAAAGAAACAGACGCATGCATTCGAAAAATCCACTCACAGATGCTACACTCCTAGTGTATTTCGAAAGCAACAGATCTTTGGCTTTGTCTACCAATGCATCGGATACCGCTATCAAGACAACATATGGAACTTCAAGACAACATATGGAAACCAATTGTATTCTTCCAATGCAAGCTCACCATAGCTGAGTCTCGCTCCAGTCCCTATGATGGGTAGTTACTTACCGTATACAACAGCATCTACCATTATCAACATTATCTGGAGGATTTGGAGTTCGTCGTACATACTGATCACAAGCCATTTGTTTTTGCCTTTAACTAGAAAGCCAATAAGGCATCGCCACAGTAGTCAAGGCAATTGAATTACATCTCACAATTTTGCAACAATTTTGTACATACTCGTCGCAACACTAAGATTATCGCAGATTCAATGCGCCGCATAGAAGCCATATCACTACCACTATTTATTGAAAATCACGAGCTTGTCAAAGATCAGGTGAACGATCACGATCTTAACACTCTTATTCGAATGACCTCGACGTTCTTGCAACTGCAACCAATGTACTGCGACCTGTCAATATATCTCACAAGACCATTCGTCCCAATCGCGCCCACCTACGTGCAAGAGCAACGTTACGTGCGATTGTCCAAAAATTTGTTTGGCCCAAAATGTGAAAGGACGTGCATATTTGTTGTCGTTGTTGCCTTTCTTGCCAAAATCCAAAGCCAGCAAACATACAGCAAACACTTTGCAACCATTCCCAGTCCCAGACAAACGCTCTCAAGTAGTGCACCTGGATATAGTCGGACCACTGACGCAAGTGAATGAATTTTGGTACATTTTAGCGGTGATTGAGGCCAGAGGCAGCACCATTGGAATAACAGACAGCAGACGCTGTAGCTAAAAGCATTATACACCACCTGGGTGTCTTACTTCGGAGCGACGGAAATTGTGGTCACCAATCAGGGCACGCAATTTGAGTCAGCCTTGTATAGGTCACTGACTTACGTTATAAGAACCAGTAAAGCAAGAAAGTCACCTTATTAGCCTGCTTCGAATAGACTAGTAAAAAGGTGGCATAGGTCACTAAAAGCCGCCATCATGTATCACAAAGATGACAGGAACTGGCCTAGTCTACTTCCGGACATACTCTTGGGCTTAATAAATTGGTATGAGGATAACTTGGGAGCTTTCTGTGCGGAGTTAGTACCAGGCAAAACGTTAAGACCCTTGGGGGAAATGTTCGTCGAGGACAACAGCCCATACGTCCAGTGAAAATTTCAAACTACAAATGCGAAAAATCAGGCCTAAACCTATTTCCTAGAAAAAAACACCGGAGTACATTTGCTCATAAGGACCTCTAGACGTGTACATATGTGTTCCCTAAAGTTAACGCAGTCAGACAAGCATTAAGAGAGCATACATAGGCCCACATTGAATAATTAATAGAATCTCAAACATAAATTTCACCATCGACGTGAACGGCAAACAGTTAAATGTTTCGATGGAACGCCTCAAACTACCATTCCTTGTTAACTAGTATCCTAACAGTGACATTCCAGTTATAGTATCATAAGTGCAGTCAAGACAACAGATATTGCCATCTGCAAGCTTCGACAATTTTCTTTCATTAGAGTCCCTTGCCCGGCCGCAGTTTCAAGCAAAATCTTCACGCCGTTCCTTTTGCAAACTCCTTAAATGATCGCAAGAGAACATTACTTTACAAGCAACCCTGTAAATCAGGCACATCCTACTTAACCATGTAGTCGCCGAATTAGCTGGGATGCAAACGTCAGGAGCCCTTCATACCAACGACCACCAGTCCTGACTTACCTACCAGCCAAACGTCATTACAATTACAATTTGCAATTATTAGGAGGGGAGCCCTGTAGCGACCAGGCGCAGCCAGATGTAGCAACCAGGCGCTGACATATGTAGCAACCAGCCGCAAATAAAACATATCTTCTCACTATACTGGACGATCAAGTATCGAAGCTGAACAAGTTCAGCAAGTATCGAAGCTGAACGAGCGAAGCGAGGAAAAGCATCAAATCATTGTTACTTCTGGATATTCTAGGCGAACAAAGATTATCATTAATTAATAGATAAAAACATTGTTGTTATTATATGCAAGATCACGTAGCGCCTACAAATCAAAACAATACCAAATGATACAAGTTCCTCAACCTCAAAGTGAATTTAGATATTGTTGCATGTAACTTTCAACCAAATATCGAAATTGTAGAGTTATACTATTGTTACTCGTTCAATCTCAAACCAACTACCTAATGCCGATGACGTTTAAATAAACTTCCCAATCATAAGTCAAACTATCGATAATAACTACTGGCAAGTGAATTTATTAGTTAGCCCCGAATATAAAATCAGCAAGTAATTGCCTCCATTAGATAGAGGCGAAATCAAATCTGATCGAATTGAAGTATGTATTGAATATAATTTGGAAATCGATTTGCCCTTAAGTCCTTTTTACCTACACGCATACATAAATTCAGCCCATCTGGAAACTACGTAGCACAAACGTATTCTAAATGGCCCTCATATATTGCAAGGAATATTCATTTGGACCATTCATTTATTTGGGGGAGTCGTATGTGCTGGAAATAACGGCTCTGCTTAGCACCAATTAAGCTACTAACGACCAATTAAGATATCGTTCAACTGAGGCGACTTCTTGCGTGTGAAAGGCTGCTTTCACACACATTTTATCAAAATGTTATTTCATTCCTACCGTTTTGCCTCACTTGGAATAATTTATTTGAAAAGGGTAACAAGAATATGTTTATGAATGGGCGACATCGTTGAATGGCCATTATATTGCTGTGAATTGTGTGGGAACAGCTTGAAAGGATAAAATACTATTTTTGATTTACTAAAGATGCTTGAGTTGCTTTAAGTTGAAGTCCATAAGACTCTTGGTAAGAAAAATTGTAATATGTTATCTTGTAAGTATTACTGTTTGTATTTATATCGCTTTTAATGGTCAAATTACATAAAAGGTAAGATAATATGTAATTTTTCAGCAGATATTCATGTATGTTGAGGCAAAAGGTGTTTTAAAATTGTTTAACAAAGAAGTTTAGAGATATGCTGATAGGAAGCTTTTACAGACAAACCTCATAATCTAGATAAACAAAATTTATTGGGGTTTGACTTGTGGCCAGCACACAAAAAAGTTGGGATGGGTCCTTGCAGTACTCGAAACAAGAAAGCCAAAAAATTGTGCTAGTATTATTTAAGTTCTAAACAGTTATAACATACCCGAGAATAAACGTTTTCATCAACTTTTATCTCAGGAAATAGTTGTAAACTTTTTATTAACGTAGGCCTTTCTACGTCAGTTATAGTCCTGGTCTATTAGCAGGACTTCATTAAAATTATTCGCACTAGGTCCTGCTTCAATACCGGGACTTTGCTTTCGTAGGTTAGAATGAAATTCTGGTCCAGTTCCAGAACTTCAATCTCGCTTATCGTCATTGTCATTTTGGTAAGATTGACTACTTTGGCTGGGGTGCAGAAGCAAAGCAATATTTGTCACAGTGCGTTCTGATCAGTACTGTCGTGTGCTTGCTTAAAGTCAACCAAAATTTAGTGAATGTCAAAGTTGAGACCCTATGTTTTCTCAAGTGATAGCTTGATTTTAATTGATTAGTCTATCGTGCTTTAATCTACCTGCCTTTAAGCCAGAGACCTGAATCTACATTCATTACTGCAATAGTAAAGTTCATTTAGCATTGCTGAATTATTTCAATTTTAACGCTATTTTTTTATTTACATTTTCGAAAGGAAAAATGATAACAAAAACCTTATTTCAACTTAAAAGTAACTTAAACTATCAGATTAAAGCTTAAAAATAAACTTAACTAATTTAGACAACGCTGACGAGGCTCGATGGATGTCATTCGTTATCATTTATCGATTGAATTAATGAGTTAGGAGTAGCCAGAGCTTCAGCAATAAGTTTTTTTCTCCTTCTAGTCACGAGGTTTATCACATGACTAAATTTAGCGGACGAATGCAAGCAGGTATTGTCTTCCTCCCCTGGACAAAACCGACAATCGAAAACTTACCAATCTTGTGCAGGTAAGACTGAAACACCCATGCCCAAGCTGGGTCAAATAGAAGTCAATCTCACCATGCCTTCAATTCAGCCCCGATATTAGATCCTGGAAGAGGTGGGCAGTCCACCTTTCCTTCGTGCAGTTCACTCAAGATTACTGCCAATCGTTGAGCGAGCGCTATCTCTCCTCGCGGACAACCATCTCTCTAACAACCTCGTTTCGACGCAGATAAATAGCACGGCGCTCTCTAGCCAGGAGGGCAACAGGTATCACGCATGCAATAGCTCTCACCGCCGAGTCACAGACTATCGGATACGAAGATGCAATCCTCAGAACTCCTCTTCTCTGTACCTGTGTCAAACGTTTTCGGTATGCATCATTACTGAGAGTGTCGCCCCATACTTCTTCTTTAAACAGTAGCACTGAGCCTACAGCACTAATAAAGAGTCGTCTTCTTGTTGGGCTCTGTTCCCCTACGTTAGTCATAAGTCGACTCCCGAAGCAGCCTTCTCAGCCGTTGCCCTGATTCACTCAGAGAGACTCATCTTTGAGTCGATCAGTAGCCGCAGGTACTACACCGATGTCTTCGATTCGATTTGTACGTCTCCAATGCTGATCATCCATACACTAGGAATTTTCTTTTTTGTCAAGATGACCACTTCGGTTTTCTACAGTGCTAAACTAAATCCGCAGCAGACATCCAGTCCCTCACTCGGTGCACTAGCATATCTAGCCTAAGTTGCGCTTGTTCAATGGTGCGTCCACAAAATCATCCGCATAGCTGATCAAACGTGACTCATCAGGCATCTCCAGTCTTAAAAGCCTGTCATAAGATACGTTCCACAGGTCCGGACCAAGGATAGATCTCTAGGCAACACCCAATATAATTTCCATCCTTCGTTGGCCCTGTGTCATGTCGTAGAGCAGGCTTCAGTCCTTTACATAGTCCGCCAAAAGCCTCATTAGATATTATGGAACTTGAAAAGGGTTTTCCAGCGTATACAGAATATCCACCCATCTAGCGGAGTTGAAGGCATTTCTGACGTCAAGTGTCACCAACAGGATGATGCTCACCACCTCTATAATCGCATTAATGGTAGAACGTCGTGCTTTGAAGCCATACTGCCGAGGAGATAGGTCCCTAGCAACACGATTCGCGTCAGTGAGTCTTCCCTTGATGAGTTTCTCTAGCACTATCCCAGCCATGCACTACCATGCATAACGGGCGGTATTCAGATGGCGATTCAAGATTTCACTTCGCCCTGCTGATCAACATGAGCCTCGCCACCTTCCATCGTACCGGGAAAACCTCGTCCCATAGGCAAGCGTTGAATGTGCTGAGCAGCAAGTCATTACAGTGGTGATATACAAGCTGCAACACAGTTGGAACGCCACCTGGACCAGGAGTCTTCCTCGCTTCCAGCGAAATTACTGCCTCTTCCAGTTCCGGCTGTGTAAAGAGACACTCGAATGCTGTTTCACGATGGACAGATTCAACACAAACGGGAAAGAGTGCTCGCACTATCTTGTCCATCTTCTCCGCATCATGTATGCAACGTTTCCGTAGGGCACCAAGCTTCCGCATAACTAGCTTGCAGCTGAGGCCGCATGGATCCTTGTTTACATTGTCCACTAGATCTTGCCAGCAGCGAGCCTTGCTGTTGTTGATCAATTTCCTGGCCGACTTATATGCTGCTACCCGGCTGCTTGCCTCGCCACGGTTCCGTGCATGTTGAGCCTCATGCTGAAGTTTGTGACACTCCCTTCGTTTTTCAGCGATTTTAGTTGACCACCAGCACACTGCGGGCTTGCCGTGCCAGGGTTTCCGACGAGGCATAGAAGCACAGCAAGCAGTCGTAATGAGGCTCATAGTATAGTTCACCATGTCTGCAGCGGAGTGCGTGCTGTGAGTGCCTCGACGGACCTCTTGACGTCTATCCTTGCGATGTTCCATCTAATTGTAGAAAGCAAAGGGCATGGACGTAAGGAGACACCTTCACTGATCTAAAGTAGAATGCACTGATGATCGCTGGCTGAGTAGTCCTCTATTACTCTCCAATTGTGTATCCTCCGTACTAATGACTTCGATGTGAATATCACGTCTGGTATGGTTCCTTCACTACCAATACGGCGGAAAGTCGGCGTATTGCCGGTATTTAGTTTGGCGAGTGCCATCCTGGCCGCCATTTCTAGGATTCGTTTTCCCCACGGATCCATCTGAGGGATAGCCCATTCGATTGCTTTCAGGTTGAAGTCTCCCCCAACAAGCATATTTCCATCTGCCTTCAAGACGGCGCGCATCAATGCCTGAAGCTTGGCTTGGAAAGATGATATCGATTCGTTCGGCGTTAGGTACACACTACAGAAGGTGGTTCCTGAGCACTGAACACACACAAAATCATCCTCTCTTCCACAGCTCGCCGCCTGGAAATCACCAAATAGCAGCAGTACCAGTTTCATCAGGGTACCATGATGCCGAGTTTTCATCATGGTGTTACTCACTCAGCAGCAAGACATCGGCTTTCATGTTCCTCGCAAACTGCTCTAGCAGATTTTGGGCAGTTGAACTGCGGTGTTAGTTTAGCTGCAGGGTGCGGGTCATTCAAAATCTGATTTTGCCTTCGCTAGGGCTTCTTGAAAAACCCAGTATTTTTCTGATCCCAAGACATGTCTAAAATCATATCTAAGATCAGTATCCTTGCAAAAAATACAATGTGCCTCTTTCATACACTCTTTTCTTTTATGTCCTATTTCACCGCATTTGTAACATAGGGAACATCTATCGGGTCCTTTACATACTTGTGTGGTGTGACCAAAGCCAAGGCACTTGGAACATTCAAGAAGCGTTGCTCTTCTCCGTATTCTACAGACAACCCACCCAATTCGTACTTTGCCCTTGTTCAAGAATTGTTCAGCGTCCTTTGCGGTCAAGTCAACTAGGGCCATGCGTTGTCCCCTGTTATTTTCTGGTGGCAGTCGCGCTTTGATCCTTCCCACCCTAGAAAACTCCCTTTTGATGGCCTCTTCCACCTCAGCCAGATCCGTAACGCAGTCAATGTCTCGTATTTCGATCGTTGCCAGCGGCTCGAGCGAGGTTATTGTTGCACTTTGCCGAGAACTTTCCTTACTGCGTCGCAGAATGCTTCCTTATTTTCGGCCTCTCGACCAGTTTGTGGCCCAACCACGTTGGTCGTACTACTTTAATGGTAGTGTTGATGTCTTTGGGCCTTACGTTTCCCCTGATCCCCCGCAGCACCATCTTACGGTTTTACAAGTAGTTCCAGCTGCCGGGGTCTTCGTCGGGGCTTCTGTCTCTCCTGTTTTGCATCAGGTCTTTTTGGATGTTGAGCGTCCGTGCGAACTTTGATTTCTGGCACTTTTTGAAGAAGTTTATTTGCGGCTTTCTTCACTCCTTTTGCATGCACTGTGGGGAACCTGTGATCTGGTGCTCTACGCCCATCAAGTGGCTGTTCTTTCCTTCCTTTACCCCGATCTCCTTCGATCGATTCTTTTATTGATTTTTACTGGTGGAGCTATCTGCATGTGGCCTTTAGATTTCGCCCCCAGTACTTCTACAGCTTTCTGCTCACCTTTGGCCTTTAACCAGCTCCTCCAATAATGCTTTATGTGGTCTAGGAGCTCCTTTAGTTCAAGAAGCCCATTCTTTACTGCTTTGCGGATTTTTGGGGAGTCGCATGCAGATTGTATTCTTTTCAGAACATCTCCCGCTTTTCGAAATTGCCTTTCTTCTTCGTGTCACTGGGTGGCAAATGTACTTTGCGACCATATTTGGGAGAGGTTTTCGGTTTTCGTTTCCGAATACAGTACATCCACCACATTTTCGACGTTGGTGATGCAATCACCTAACGTCGTTTTATGGGTCTAGTCAATCTTTTCTTTTCCTGCCGTCATCTACTCGTTGGTTTCAGGTAGATTCTTTATTACATCGGAATTTTCGACCCTTACATCGTTGACTTCGGTAACGATCGCAGCAGTGACCATCAAATTCTCGATGATCTTTACATTTTCTTCCACCGCCCAAACCCTTAAAGCATCCCGCTTTTCCTTTATAGGACGCTCTGGCGTTTGCATAATTTTTTTGCTGCACGCGAACACCGCAGGAATCTCAGTCTGGACCAGACTGTCTGCTAATCTCCGTTTTTTGTCCGGCTTCACTGTCATTATACTATGCATCGTTTTTGCCATGGTTAGTACCGCTCTGGATGTACTGTTAACATCGTGGATGCAACCGCTGTTTGCGTCGTCGTTTTTATTATTTTTATTTCTTTTTCTTGTGGAATATTTTTAAGGGTTTTTGGTAGTTACAGTTTTATTGGGTCCCCCTCGGAGCCGCTATCTCCGTTCGTGTGTGTAAACGCCTTTTAGGCCCCATGTTTATCTTTGCAGAACAAGGAGGCCATGCGAAGGTTGGCGCACTAGCCCTTATGGGGACAAGTGCTCAGAGCCAGACCAGCGCTAATCGGGAGTCCATCTCAACCGAACCTACACCAGCAACCTAATGGTGTGAACTTCGAACGTACTCCAATGCCTGCCAAGTTTTTACCGGGGCGGAGACGGTATGATAGTTGAATTAGAGGCGTTCACACACGAGTGTCACCTCGGTGCTACTGTGCAAAGCAACTAGGCCCAAACCATCATATCCGCAAGCCCAAAGCATCAATTCCAGTTCGTTGTCCACAGCGTAGTCTAGATCCAATGAGGGTAATTACCTGTCATCCCAACAGGGGATCTCACGGCGTCCCCCATATCCTCGGGTCCAGGGGGCGGGGCTCCCCAAAGAATGCTAGCCTCCAAGAATGCTCTTGTCGACCGGCATTCCCCCTGCGGGGATTTCCTCGGGTACGTGGGGGCGGAACTTTCTAAAGAATGCTAGCCTCCAAGAGCATTCCTGTCGGCCAGCATTCCCCTGCGGGCAAACAAATATCAGTAAAAAAAGATGTCACGCATATTGTATATCATATATTATGAACAGTCACGCACTTTATGTACGTGAATAGTTAGATAAAACCACTTAAAATTAAAAGAGTATGCTTACCAATAAGAAACGTGCACTCCTCCGACCAAACTTTTTGCGGAACTAACAAGTACTGCTAAATACCGTCAGATGGCGTTAACATATATTTTTTAGTGACACTGCATTATCTGTTTTGGTAGGGTCTCCATCTTACATCGCTACTCCGTCTTACCCCACCTTCCCTGGCTTAAATTTAAATTTAAACTTCATTATGAAACATCATCAATATCGGACTAATCAAATTAATCGTATTTATTTGTTATATTATTATTTTGTTTAATTAATTTAAATTACACATAAATATTTAAATATTTCCATTCAATTTTCATATTTTTAAATGATTGAAAGAATATGATAGTTTCTATCTATCAATATTAATTAAGCGTGAGTGGGGAGTTTCGCTCTCTCTATGCATGGGAGCCGAGTTTTCGATTCTTTTGAAAGTTAATTTTAATTAACTACAAAAAGGGAAAACTTTATTTTCTTTTTTCTTGAAAAGCCGTCGAGCCCTGCTTTGTTGTGTGAGCCGACTTGACTTCTTTGAGTCATCTTCAGTTTTTATACGATATGTTGAAGGAAATGACTTTTCATAGTCGTGGGATGGGTTAAACAGGTAGTACTAAATAAGGTCAGACTGAGGGATATTACATTTTTGTTTTTTGGATTGTTCGATATCCATTTGTTCTGTTTCATCTCGTTTCCTTTTTCGTCGGAGAATATGGTATAATGCTGAGATGGAAACGAGATGAAACAGAACATACGGATATCCATCAATCCAAAAACCAAAAACGTAATTTCCTAATCTAATTTAGTACCGGGCCTAATTTAGCACTACCATCTTAACCCATCCTACGGCTGTATTAAGCCATTCCCTTCAGCACATCTTTCAGATACTGAAGATGACTCTAAGGAGTCGAAACGCGCCTGCGTTCTCGACGGATTTTTAAGAAAAAAAGAGAATTGGCCTGCGGGTGTCAAATAAACAACATAATTGACTACGAGTACTTTATTTTCTGTTTTCACAGCTAGATACCATTATCCCCCCTAAAAATATTTAAGACCTTATCACATCCTCTTGATATCAGTGAAGCTTCACCTTGAAAGTATGATGACTATGTACAGGGTGGGTCAGAAAGAATTGCGAATTTGAAAAAATCATTAAAAAAAAAACTGAGTACAATTCACATACAAATTTTTATTTCTATAAAAATTGACATCTGGGAAATTCATTTCTTAAAAATAACGTCATCCAGGTGTGCACCATCCCGCTGCAAACATTCTTCGAATCTGACCCTCAAATTGGTAAAACTCGCTGGCACATTGCACGGGGAATAGCTGCCATTTCTACCCGGATATTGGTCTTCAACTGTTTAATCGTGGCTGGGTTATTGGTGTAGACTCTACTTTTTAGGTATCCCCACAAAAAAAAGTCCGGTGGCGTCAGATCCGGACTTCTAGGAGGCCATGCAATGTCACCTCGGCGCGATATCAGTTTCCCAGCAAACATCTCGTTTACGACCGCCAAAGAGGCATTAGCTGTATGGCATGTCGCGCCAGCTTGTTGAAACCATGTCACACGATTATAGGCTTCAAATTGTTGCAGTTGTGGAAAGAAAAAATCCCTTAACATGGCTATGTATCGGTCAGAATTTACAGTGACAGATTGGCCTTGTTTTTTCGAAGAAGTAGGGTCCGATAATTCCGTTCTTGTTGACCTTGGGCGTACTGCAGGCTTCTGTTTGAGAGTCGAACCAGTCTCTTCGAACTTTCTGACCCACGATCGAATCACACTTTCTTTCGGACACTGATTTAGGTCATGTAATCCAAACTCACGCCGAAATAAACGCCGAACAATAGCGCACGAATTGTGATTTTTAATAATGTTTAACGCAGAATGCACGTTGCGCTCCGGTGAAGTGATCCATCGCGACTAAATTTCCGAGAACCGAGCTACTTAACCCCACCACCCGCGCAGTCCCCTCTCTAAAGCTTCAAACGCAAGAGTGTTTTTAAAATCGAACGCCTTTCTGGCCCACCTTGTATATGAAAATGATCACGATAACAAGGTTCTTGAAACTTTTCCTTAGTCCAATTTCATCAGTGACAATTTTAACGATGTGATCACGGCAGAGCGTGGCCCAAAGCAGGTAACTTCGTTTTAGGCTTTTCATTACTTTGTATGCTTGTCTTGTGTTGTTGCTCACTAGGCTTATATTGACGCTTCTTGACCGTTGGTCAAGTTATTTTCCTTTCTTAATCTCTATTATGTTGTTCATTACTCTTCGGGTTTTCTTAACTAAATCTTGTTTGTACGTTTGCTTTTTTTTTGTCCAGCACATTCTAGTACTCATCATTGAACGAATCATTTCTTTTGCATAGGGGTTGATACCTAGTCATCTATTCTGCTTTAGTCTCCATTGTGACATTCACGTCCATCTACAGTTCATTGCCTGTATTCAGTGATATGTCTCATAGAGTGGAAGTCAGTTGGGCAAATACCCCTCTAATATACGACATACGTTGATGCTAGCCGTAGTTATTTACTTCGTAGTGAAGAATACCTTCTCCAGTGGATGAAATTGCTCATTGCCAAACTTATCGTTGAAAGCAGCCAGACTTAGTGTTGTATCAGATAGTTTCTTCAGGTGACTGTTGGACCTTTCCATAGTTTTTTCGCCCTTTCTCGCTGTCGGGGCGCATTTTATACTGATTCTATAAACTTCTTAATTGACTGCCTTGATGCCAGAACGCACAATTTGAACTCAACCTACAACAAAGGCCACTCCGAATCCTCGCTATCCAGCAAACTTCCCACTTTTGAAAATTGTGAACAATATTAAACCTTGAATATCGCTTCTAGTACAGTTTGTTTCATTAATTGCATAACATTTTATTTGTATTGCCTGACCTGTTGCAATAGGCCCTTAACAATATCGGAATTGTTTAGTGATCTGACATTCCAGGAACCAATGTCATGATTCTTTTTTTGGCTGCGAGGTCAATGCTGTAGGCTCATTCCATTTCGAGGCTCTGTTACAGGTTTTGAAACAGTTTAAGGTTTTCCAAGACTGGGGAGCTAGCCTGTTGCTCAATCTCTGTTTCGGCAGTATGCTTATTACATTCAATCCCGATTAGCAGGCATAGAAAATCCGCGTCAACCTTCTTGGGGAAGGATTTTACAATTAAGTAAATGTTTTCAGTGTTCAGCACAAGGATATATAAATAGGGTTAAGTAGCAGAGTTGTTAGTGTTAGTGATATCATTAGCATTTTTTAGCATTTAATGTCCCATCATTGGCGAACCAGTAGTTCCAATGTGCGGCACAGTAGCCATTTACTATCATTTGATCGCCATATTTTCATTGTAATGACGCCAAATAACACTACTTTATCCCAAAGAATGTTTGCAACTTCATTATAACTCTTTAGTTTTTCACTAATTGCTGTTGTCCAAAATATTGTTAAAAATCTCCTAGTACGAATCTGACACATAGAATTTATAACTTCGACATTTATACGAAAAAATTTCAAATGCTTCAACCCACAAATCATCACTCACCAAAAATAATATCAAATATTTTTATTCAACCGATTTACCTCTTTGTGGAAATATAAAAATTCCAACAGAAAGGATACAATGAATACCTTTTTGTCAGGAAAACATCAACTATCAGCATTATAATATGTTCAAACATATTTCCCTCGCGAATATCTTGACTTTCTGTGCTTTTACACATGTTTGAATCCTTTGTGGCATTGGGACAATGGAACGCAGAGATTTCATCTTGATATATACTCGTATGCCATGAAAGGAATATGCTTTTGACATTTCTACACTTTCTGTTTCAACGAAATATTGTACGGATGTAAGCATGTAGAAAGTGTTATGCTCGTAGGTAGTAAATCTATGGGATTGAAACGAGAAACCTTTCTTATCACATATCGAACGTGTTCTCATAAATCATCGTCGAGTCATTGTTCTTCCTTCGCACAATTGTGCGAGTGTTTTCGTATACATATCAAACATTTACTCAATCAATTTTACATTAAAGTTGAACAGATAACATGTTGAAAGTTGAAGTGTTATCAAAAGGATATTTGGTAGCAGGTGGTAAATCATCAAAAGATAAAAATCATAATATGACAATAAAAGTGGATTTGCGAATTGACACGGATATTATAATGGAGCTTGAATTTGAGCTGTTGTGTTAGAGGTATAAATTTAGCAACAAGGAAAGACGCGGCTTACCTTGAGATTAATATAGCGTCTAGGTACGCATGTAGTTGAGGCAAACGAGTGCCGGAATACTAGGCGCTATAAGCCTGATTAATAAACCAATTTGGTTTAGGCAGAATGCCAGACTGTTAGGCTATAAGGCCAGATTATATTTAGGCAGCAATGCCAGTTTCCAAAATAATACACAAGGCGAATAGCCAGTTTAAGGTATATCAAACGACTGTGTTTTCTATATTTTCCCTTAGCTTATTTATACAAAATTCTTACAGGCTAAAAATCTATAGTCTAAATAGAAAACTATAATGAAAAAACTCTTATGCTAAAAATGCATTGGTAAGGAAAACGTGCTTCGCATAAAACCGTACGATACATACATTCCTTAAAATCTATTAGAAAAAAACTTCACTTACGTAAATCTATTCAGAAAAAATCTACACATCGGAAATGCACTAATCAGTGATGAGCATTCTTAACTATACATAAAAAATGTGCATTACAACTTATTCATAAAAAACCTATCTATACATTTCCTTATGTGCATTTTATCTTATTCATAAAAAATAAACCTATTCATATCCATTGGATTCTCCATACGGGAATCCAAATGCATAAAGCGAAAATCTTTCTGTAAACTGACCCTTCTATAAACAATGCATTGTCTTTGAGTGCGAAGATAATGCATCCGCATAGTCAAAGTCAAGTTCAATGCAATCGTAATCTAACACCCTTTAGATACCAACAATGAACTTGTCTTTGAGCGTGAAGACAATTGCGTCGGCATGGCCAAACGAAATTAGAGAACAGATGTTTTGTTTTTGTATACAATATTGTTCTGGCGCACGTCGTACGTGTAATGAGATCTTTTAATAAATAGGAATTGAGCAAGAGGCTATTTACATATTCGAATAGGATTTTAATATTTGAATTGGAATTCGAATTGGAATTTTGATAAGAATTTAATTTGGACTTTAAAATGTAAATTCGTTGCAATTTTGATTAGAATTTAAAATTTGAACTGAAAGATTTTCGATGTATATTACAGAGCATTATACTACGTTAAGACTAGACCAAATTATTTATTTCGGTAACATAATTTTCAAATCATGTGAACATTATTAAAATATTTTATTTGAGAAATTGAAAAATAGAAGAAATTTTTTAGCGTTTCCCGATTGGGCGAAGCGAGAAATGTGTGTAAATATTGCACGACTAGGAATTTTTGCTTTGCGATTGAAGACGTCGATTTCATTTTCCTTGTGTGGAAGAAAATATTCAGTTGTCAAAAAATTTCTAATGGAAATTCTAGAACATTGTAAAAAATTTGGAATTTTTAAAATTCTTTCACAAGCTGGAATCAAAGAAGTCAAGATCTGAGAATATAAGATTCTCACAAATGAATGTTTTAGAAAATTGTTGCGACTTCCAGCCAAAGTCAAAAAGCGCTATATTCAACACTAATCGTTATAAATTTTAAAAGAATATAAAGCAAATTCCAAACAATAACAATGCAAAACATAATGGCTCAAATGGCTCTCTAAGCTTATACGTTATCAGTTAAACACATTTTATCAAAAAACTATAGCAAATTCAAATTAGTTAAGATTATTACATATTTTATGATTTGATTGGAAAAAGGAAAAAAACCAACCATCACTATACCAAAATTTTTTATAATTTTAACACAATAGTGAACTTTGATCCTACACTTAATATATTATAATCTAATTTTAATGTAATTCAATCAAAAATTTTATCTTATACCAAAAATTCTATCACAATGTTCCTAACTTAAGCGTTTAAGGCTCAAAATCACCAAGGTGGCAAATTTGGTTCCGACACCATTTTCACCTATAAAATTTTGAAATAGTTGGGTCATAATCATCTTTAACTACTAGATTTAGTTAATTTTATCTAAACCCTTCATTTTTATTTGCAAAAAGATGTTAAGATTCTTTTTTCTCTCATGAAACTGGGGAAAAAGTCATTTTGGGAACGCGTCCCAATACCCATTTCCGTATATGACATGTTCATGAAACAATGAAATACTAACTGAAAAATTAAATTTTCCAGCACGTTTGATACATTTAGTAGAATATCATAATCACAATAATTTATAGAGACAATGTGACCAACTTCAGATTTTATCTTACACGCAACTTTGTCCGGTAGTCTGTAGGTCACTTCGTGCACGCACTCTATTCTGTCAAAAAAGGAGTGTCCAATTATGGCATACCTAGCGCGGCTGTGCGGTCGCGAGCTGAAATATATCAAGTGAGATAGCGTTCGATTGTTTTGTGGTGATTTTCAAATAGTTTTCAAGGTAGGATTATTTCAGTTGTTTATTTTGGTATCGTACATCAATAGTGCATCATAACGGGAACGCTGCTAAGTCATTAACATACCAATAAATGAAGATAATTAGTCGTAATACCATTGAATAATACTGATCGTTTTCCGCCGGTGTGATAAAGTGACATACAAGATGGCCGATGACTATTTAAAACATTACGAAGCGTTGAAAAATCATTTCGGCAACGATCATTTCGAGAACGTTGTCGAACATGACATGTGTTCCCGTAATGACAACTATGTTCCCATAATTATATTTTTATTAAGATTTAACCTGTTATTGCTTTTTTTGTGAATTTGTGTTATTAAATGATCATATTCATTTTATGAATTATAGTAGTGATTGAAGTGACTTTAAATTTACTGCTTTGGTTGTAGAAACGTAATCTAAGCCGAATTTCAAAATTTTCGTTTTTGCTGGTTTTTCCTCTGGAACAAAAGTCAATAGTAGTTGTTTGGTATAGTACGACCTTCGAAGAGCAGCTGTAAGTTTTATTTAAAATAAAGAGTTTGACTTGCTGTTACAGTTAATTTTACATTTGTTTTAGATTTAGCCTAGGAACATGGAGACCAGAGAACTCAGAAAGAAAAAGATTTCCAAAAAAATATCAATAAAAATAGCGCCGCTTACATAAAATAACACAAAAAGCGAATGCAAGAAAACGTAAATTTTTAAATAATTTAACTACAGAACAGAGAGAGTTGAAAAAAGCGAAGGATAGAGAATATTATCAAAAAAAGAAGGCTGCAAATGAAGCAAAATCTATAAATGCGATGACAGAGAGAGAGAGAAGCGTAAGCAAAGAGCTCTGTGGAAAAGAAACTCTAGAAAATATAGGCAGAAGAAAAAGGACTTCGCCAACATAGTAGATAATACTCCACCACTTTCAGAAGAAGAAAACATAAACAACGAAACTCCACGTTAAACAAAACGTAAACACCAAGGCAGGAAAGTGGTCAGAACAGAAAGAGCCAAAGCTTATCGCACTATAGCGAAGCAAAATTCTAAAATAAAGAAGATGCAAAATAAAATCGATTCGTTGAAGAAAAAAATTCAACGCCAGAAAAGACGAGAAGCAATGTTGAAAACAGCTTCCCAAAATGAGACATCACCAAACACCAAAGTTGACCATTTAATCAGAGACTGTAATGTGACTGCTGACGTACGAAAAAAGCTTTTATTTGCAGAGGTTATGACCTCACAATTACAGGTAACTGCTGATAGTTTATCCAAGAATTCTAAAGAACGAGAAGCATTTCAAAAAAGTGTGAGTGGTACAATCGTTAAAAAATACCGTATGTTGAATGTGACCAAAAAATTTTTACCTAAGAATAGAGATAATAAAAATATTCTTAAGGCTGATGCAAAACGAAGAGTGTGTGTTGTAACAGCAGAAATCTGATCTGAAATAGTCAACTTTTTTGAAAAAGATGAAGTAAGCAGAATGTGTCCTGGAAAAAGAGATTTCATTAGGAGAGGTGCAACTAAAAAGCAGAAACGTATTCTCTTAAATACAATTAAAGATTTGCATCCAAAGTTTATGAAAGCCACAGGGATTAAATTATCTTATAATACATTTCTGAGGGAAAAACCATTTTGGGTTGTTAACCCAACGGCAAAAGATCGGAATACCTGTTTGTGCGTGCGACATGAAAATTTCGAATTCATGATCAAAAAATTATACAAAGTAAATGAATTAAACTATGGAAAAGTTTCAAAACTAATCAAGGACGTCAGTTGTGATGAGACATCTTATGACTGCATGTTTTCCCGATGTGATAAATGTAAAGAAATACCAATGACCGCTAGTGAGAGTGATGAAGATTCAATTAATTATTTTCAATGGAAATCTACAAAAGAGGAAAGATTAATAAGAGGTGAAAAGAAGATCGTGAAAATTGTGAAGAAAGTTCTTGCTACCAGCACCATTAAAGAATTAAAATTCAAACTAGCAGAGGAGATTCCAGTTATGAAAAAACATATTTATGGTATTTATTATCACAACAAAGTTAAAGAAGGAGTGAGAAAGAATTTAAAGAACAATGAACTTATGTTGCAAATAAATTTCTCAGAAAATTATGTCACAAAATATGACAGAGAAATTCAATCAATACATTTTGGTGCATCTAAAATGCAGATAACAATTCATACTGGCGTCTATTATCATAAAGATAATAAGAACAATTTGCAGACATCCTCATTTGCCACTGTTAGCGACTGTCTAGACCATCAAGCCCATGCAGTATGGGGTCACTTGAAACCAATATTAAGAAAAATTCTTGTGGATAAACAACACATTGATACGCTTTTCTTTTTCTCAGATGGGCCTACGTCGCAATATAGAAATCGCACCAACGTTTATTTGTGGCTGAGGACCTTAGTAGAGTGCTGTGAACAAATAACCGAAGCTGCTTGGTTTTATAGGGAGCCAGGACATGGAAAAGGTCCGATGGACGGAATAGGAGGATATTTGAAGAGGACTGCAGACAAGCATGTACTAATGGGGAAAGATGTCAAAAACGCAGATGATTTCATTGAAATTTTCAAAGATTCAGCTGTCATGTTGCGTAAAATAACGAATGAGGAAATCATTAGCATCAAAAATACAGTTCCCGAAAAAATTGATCCAGTTCCTGGAATTTTGAATATCACAAAAATTACATG
The DNA here is from genome assembly GCA_963969285.1 of Odontomyia ornata. Classification (NCBI taxonomy): domain Eukaryota; kingdom Metazoa; phylum Arthropoda; class Insecta; order Diptera; family Stratiomyidae; genus Odontomyia; species Odontomyia ornata. The sequence goes on along the minus strand of OZ017742.1, from coordinate 55,333,156 downwards.
GGAAAAGCATTAGGGAATGTGATTAAACTAGACCAGCACGGTCAAAACCAAAGAGCAGTTAAATTAAATATATTATCAAATACTCATTTAGAAAACATACATCAAATGGAAAAACAACCCATTAGAAATACATCCACCACACTGAGAAAACAACATTTTGATACAGAGACGGAAGCTTCTAAATATATGACACCCCTGGACTTCAAGCTAATAGATAATTTGAAACCTAGAAAAAGCATATATGATGAGGTGTACAGTTCATCCGCTTCTGAGGATGAAGATCTTATGACAGTGCGTCGTAAAAAAGAACAAGAACGAGACATGGGTGCTAATACGTCTTACGCAGATGAACATATCCATCCTAACAAAATAATACCCGGAACATTTTTATTGATTAATGTTCCAACGAAAAGTAGGAATCTGTTTTACAAATATGTTGCAATTGCTGGAACTAGTGTAGACGATGAGGGAGAAATCAAGGTCACATTCCTAAAGTCAGTTCGTAACAGTGCCAGAGACTTTAAAATTGACTACAAGGATGTATCCTACGTTACATACGAGCAAGTTTTAAAAATTATTCCTAAGCCTCAGTCAATAAAGGGAGCAAGTCACAATCCATACTATCATTTTGAAAATGAGATGGATATTTATGAGAAACTTTAGCTGATTTTAAATACATGAACTAATGTGTACTCTACTATTTGTTTAATTTTAGATTTTGCTCTATTCCTTACTTTAAAGTTTTTGAAGTGACTGTTTAAGTTTGTTCTACAAGTATTAATTTCATTTTGTTTTATTTAAAGTTCTCATGTAATCTTTAGATCAATGATTGCATCATCTAAAAGTTTTAAACGTAAGGTTCTTGCAATAATTTTCATTAAAACTATTCACAGCAAAAGTTTACTTTTAGCATAGTTTATACTTCTTTATAAAGTCTAACAGTTTGAATTCTTAAAAATAAAGTTCCTTCTTTAACATTTGTCATTTCTTTAATACTGAAATTAGTTACCTAAGTCATTTCCGAAATTCTATTTTCATTTCGTGAACGTCGCGATCATTCAGTGAACGTTTCGTCATTTATGGGAACGTAGTAAATATATAATTATTTAATTCAAGATAAAATGTATCTTCTTCATTTGCAATTAAAATTAAGTACTACAATGAACAATTTTCTAGAAAAAAAACAAAAAAAACAATAAAACCTAAACCATTGTAAATAAACAGAACTTTCGTTGAAGAATATTTAACATGTGCTTCATAAATGTTACTTTTTATTAAAAAAAGCTAACAGAAGACCATGTTGAGTACAACTTAAAATATATTTTATTCAACATTTATTGAAATATCGTGTTTTCAAAATAAGTTTTATGAAATTTATATTTTTAACAAAAATATCCAGGTTTTAAAATACGTTCCCTATATGATGTTAGGATACACCCAGTCTCTTTAAAAACCCGGATAAATAATGAAAATGTGAGTATTTTGCGCGCTTCTTTTACAGCGCCATTGTTGAGAGTCTTTTGTATATTGCTAGTTGTTTTCTGGACTCCCATCACGTTATATTTTTTACAAAATTTCATATTTCCGAATTCGTCACCTTGGTGATTTTGACCCTTAACATTATCTCTGAACGTAATTAAATGAATATAATGTATACCTAACCTATCCCTTATTTTTAACACACATAAACAACAACACAAGATGTAGCAATTAAGAGCTGAAACTCAAAAATTAGTAACGAAAAAACACAAAAACTAGAAATAAATACGAATAATTTAGACATTGTCATTCAGCCACCAATACATAGATTGTTCCGTCTCAGCACGATCAGCTTCAACAAATCTAGCAAACGAGTATCTCCATTGGAATTTTTGGTCTCGTGAACTCAAATTCGGAGGATATTTTATCTTCTTATCGGTGGCCCGTCGATATATGTGATATATGACTGGGACGCCGTCAGAATCAAAAACATATCGATTCATGTCCAAATACACGAATTTTTTGGGGGGAACGAAGCCAGTAGCGAGGCAAGTCACAATATACCCGTCTGTAGGGTGGGACGGCTGTGAAATCCAAGGGTTTTCACTCACAGTCTCAGATCTCGCGATATGATTCCGAAGAAGTTTCAATATGAAGATATAGACTCTTGTCACTTTAGCAGTTGGATAAATACTAGTCTAGTCGATATATAATGCTTCCAATCCATCTCAGAATTTCTGTACAAACCAGTACATGCAAGAAGGCATTTCCTTTCAAAAATTCTTAGTTTTTCCATAGTACTAGCACTTTGGTTGTACCAGATCTGACATCCATATGTTAAAATTGGTCTAACAAGGGTCCTGTAACAGATAATTTTGACCTTTTGATCAATGTATTTGGAATGAAAGAGTCTTCGTAGGAACATTACTACTTTTTGTGCCTTACTGAGCTTGATTTTGACATGTTCATTACAGTACAGATACTGATCGAGATGAACACTGGGGTATCGACTACAGGACTTATATGGAACCCGTTCTGAACTAACCTCGCTAGCCATGATGTGTAAATCCTTCCAATTACGTTTCAGGTCTTGACTAACCTCCTGCAACGATATCTGAAACAAGATTGTTTCGCACTTCTGTACATTGATTTTCATGCGCCAATTGTCAGTGTACAGTTGCACATCATTGAACATTTTCTAAAGATTGCTCTGAGCTATTGTAGCTTTTCAGTCTGCCGTATAGATGATCAGATCATCAGCAAACGCTACCAATGATTGCGTTTGCGAGACGTTAAAATCAAAGCCGTTCAATAGCTTTCGAAGGAATATTGAGAAAAGCAGAGACGCAGTAACTATTCCCGGCTGTAGATCATTCAATGCCTTGACATCGCACGTTGTCGTCAGATTTCCACAAGTTACAGCAAATTATTTCTCGTATACCATATTGCACATCATGGTGACAAGGTGTCTCGGGAACCAGTCCCGAAGGAGTTTCAAAATTAGTCCATCTTACTACACCGTATCGAAGGCTTTCTCCATATCAATGAAACACGATCCAACACTTAGTTTCCAACAAATGTCTGAGGTTACTTTTGTGATTGCATGTGTGGTCGAATGCCTGGCAAATTGGCAATTTGGCATCAACTCATATTTCTCAATGTGGGCGTTTAATGCTTTGTTGACTATCACTTCAAACACTTTGCTGATGTTATGCAGAAAGTTGAGTGAGCGATAGCTTTTAGGGCATGAACATTTTGTCCTTTCTTCAAGATCGGAAATACCTAAGCCTTTTTCTACTCATTTGAGAAATACGAATTGCTCAAAATATTGTCCAACAATATGCAAGGATTTCTAATAGCAACCTCAGGCAAATGTCGGAGAGCTACATTTGGAATACCATCAGTACCACATGATTTCTTGTTGTTTATTCTGCGAAATATAAAACATAAGTCTTCATAGCTGATAAAATAATCAATATAATTAAAGCTCGGTATGAGGTCAGATGTTAATGTTTCATTGGTATGAAGTAATGATTAGCCATTCAAGCTTGATTTGAAGTAAGAGGCTTTTGCTACAACGACTTCTGAAAATATTTCATTCTCTTTCTGAGGGTTTGGTCAAGGAACGAATTCAAAATTGTTCCAATCAGGACAAGTTTATGCAATCCCTCACAAATAATCCTGCTCCCGTTACTAACCGGAGTTGTACTATCAATTTCGTTACCAGCTCTATCGAGGAGATTATCTCATCACTAGCAACCTCAAGATTCAATACCTTCACTGCCATCTGGGTCCTGTGGGGTAATACCCCTCAATTGTTCCACCCGTCAATTGCTGACCCCACTCCTGATGTATAAACGGATTAAGTTCCGGACATTCCTCAGGTGTAATTTCAACAAAGCCAACGAGGGATGGTTGTAATCCAAAAATCGCCGATAAATATTGTTGACGCATGTGAGATGAAGACATTTAATCTTTCTAACCTTTCGATGTTTAATCTTGTGAACTACTTTCTCAATCGTTTCCAATGTCAGCATCTCGATTTTTAACAAATAGAGATCGATTTCATCATTAGTTACATTCCTGTCATTAGCAACCATTGAGCAAGAGCTACCATCATCAGAAGGAGGACATTACTTCTGGTACTCTCGACTAAACTTCTTCTGAAACTTTCCCCAGTCCGTTTTAATGAAATTCATCCGATAATTTTCATATTGATTTGGAATGAGGAAGAGATCATCCCTTTAATGATCGATTTCCATTACGATTGCGTTATGGTCGATTATAAGGAAGCACCTGCAGTTTCCGTTGAGGACTATTAAAGCTGAATTCAAGTCTTGCATCAGCAATGCAGATGTCCAAATATGAATTTGTCCTAGGGTATGTTCGGAACTCCGACCCATATAGATTGCACCTATATTCAATTTGGTGCTCTGTTATCCACGATTTTCGGAATACACCTCTTGAATTATTAGTGGCGTTTAGCCATGATGTATGCTTGTCATTCAGGTTACCAGCAAGAAAATAATAACCATGCAGCCTTTTCAATTCGAGTATTTCAAACAAGGAATAAAGCTCTTCCTTGAACTTGAGAACATTTCCACCAGGTGTATAGGCAGAGGTAACGAAGAGGTTATCCCCACCTGGCAGTGAGATTTTGATAACGGACACTTCAAGAGATTCAAAGCTTTTCAATTCAACTATTTCAAAATTTTGGAAACAATAGGGTTTTTGAACCAATATCTGGGTGCCACCTCCCATATCATCGCTTACCCAATCGTTTCTAATGAATGTTATGGAGTGCCATGAATCGAAGTGGGTTTCAGTGAGAAGCATGATGTCAGGCTTTTGCTTAACAATAAATACAAAGAGTCGACGTTGATCGAGATGAGATGAATCCCATCCATCAGAGTGACTGGATGACAAATTATTTTGAGGCATTTGAAAGCCCTTAACCCTGAAAGACAAGATTAATTTTGGTATCTTTTTTATTGATTCTATTCGATGAAGAATTCAGTTGCTGGTAAATTTTGAGTAGCATCCTCGATATGATGCCGGCTGACCACAAACGCCACAGTTAATACAGTATAATTTCTCTTTTGGATCCGTCTGAGCCAATTTGCACTCACCGGGAGCATGAACGTCCTTACATTTGACGCATTGATAATGCATGGCGCAGTTATCAGCCAAAAGTCCAAATCTTTGACACCAACGGCACTGATTCATTTCTGTTTTCTGGAGGCGTTCCCACCTCACCACTCACAAGTTCAAGTAGCTTATTTGTTGAAGAACACTTGGAGTGGTCTTATTTGAAATCTGCACCAAATAAACTGGTAATTTGTTTTTTACTTTCGACCTCCTTGTCGCGAATGTTTTAATGGAAAAAATTCAATTTTTGGTGCTGCTTCCTTGAATACCCGAAGAAGATCAATGGTATCTTCTCCGCAATCCAAGTCTTTCAACAAAAAGGTCTGGTTCTTCTCACTTTTTGGGGTATGTGTGAAGTGTGGAACCTCCCCAGAATTTAGAGCATTTTTAGCTGATTTGAAATCAAACAGTGATTTCGTTCTGGTAGTTGATTTGTCGGCATTGATTCTCTTAATCTCGAAATTCGTTAATTTATTTTCGTCTGCCATTAGCCAAACCATATCCTTTTCGCTTTGGCCGAACACATTAATTGACGGAATTTTCTCTGTATTTTTGGCAACTTTTTGAGGAGAACCAGCAGAAATGCAAGCTGGTTTCTTCTCCTTGTTTTTATTTTTTTAAACAAAGGATAAAATTATCATAGTTATTTTGACCAACATTACCTTCGTTACTTGCGTCAATGTCCATTTCTTGTCGGAGTCCGTTCAGCACTGCATAGCAGTTCTGGCTGTCGTTAGCGCCTCCAGCACTTAGTATTTTTTGTGGGATAACTTGTTTGACAGCTTTCTGTACCTTAGTTTGAATATTTATTGCCCTTACCGGTTCTTCATCTTGAGTTTTTTTCGCTCTCTTATTTTTTGCAGTGATTGATGACTCGCACGAATTTTTCATTTTCTCGCAATATTTAGGTAAGGTTTCACGGAATCTTGTCCAGCACTTTTTCGGTACGGTTATTGCTCCACGGAAATTACTTTTCACCTCACTAACATGCATATAAATCCCTCTATTATTTTGTCCAATACCGAAATAGAAATTTTTATTATGGATTTTCATATGACGCTCTTCGGATAGCTCGCCTTTAAATCAGCATTCACGTGTTCCGAATGCTTCTAAAACAATCCGTTAGAGCGTCCTGGAATTCGATCATGCCCTGAGGTGGTAGGGCAGTTTGTGATTTAAGTCCACCTCGTGTGTTGTTTGAGATACTCTTAAAAATCTTCTCTATGCATTCTCATTCAAATCTAGTTAATAGTATCGCTTATCCTTCCTCATTGACTTCTACCTCAGTTTACCGTCTTCGGGAACATTCTCAGGGTTCGGTGGTCGCAAACAACGGCGTATTATAGCTCATGTAAACTGTATGGATTCGCATCACACTCCGAAAAAATTCCAAATGAAAATTCAAGAAATTTTATTCTAGTTCCACACGATTTCGTTTTCTCACTTAAAACGCCCTCCTAGCGCACGATTGAGTAATTTTGCGGAAAATTTAGGTAGGAAAAAAGTGTTTGCAGCTATAGAAATTTGAATGAAACTATTGTGAGGGACACGATTCTAGTACCAATTCATAATATGAAAACTAGCTCGAATCATCTTAGATTTTATTCAATTCTTAAACTCCTAAATCCCTACGTGCAACATTATCGAACGCGAATTTCTGACTCCGTTTAGTTTCTACCGTTTTGATGCATTTTAAGGCAATTTATATGATAAAAGAGAACAGTTAAAGAATTCTTATATTTGTGTGGCTTGTGGCTCCGTCCTGTTAGAACCACATGTTCTCCAGATCATAATCTTCAATTTCTCTTCAAAAATAATCGGTTAACATCCGTCCATAGCGGTCAGAATTGACTGTAATGGCTCTTCCTTGATCGTTTTCAAAAATATACGGGCCAATAACACCACCAGACCATAATGCACACCAACCGGTCACTTTTTCCGGATGCAAAGGCCTTTTTGCGATCACCAGAGGATTTTGAGAGCCCCATTTGTGGCAATTCTGTTTATTTACCTAACCACAGCGAAAAATGAGCCTCATCACTAAAGAACATTTTGTTCGAAAAATCGTTCTCAATGGCTTGCTGTTCAATCACCCAATTCACATACATTCTGCGCTGTGTATGATCTTGAGGCTAAACTTTTTGAGTGAGTTGGATTTTGTACAGATGGAGATGCAAATCCAAATGCAAAATCCGCCAAAATGAACCGTATGACCAGCCCAAATGTTGAGCACGTCGAGGAATCGACAAATTCGGGTCTTCCTCCACACTTTGAGCAACGACAGCGATTTTTTTAGCAGAACGAATGTTGCGATGACGCACAGGCCTTGCAATATCAATAACCAATCCAGTCTCTTCAAATTTTCTCACTGTGTTCGAAATTGTTTGCTGTGTAGGCCGATTAAGTCGACCGTAATATTTTCGTAAAGCCCTAAATGTTGATACAGCAGAATCACAATTTTCATAATAAAATTTAATAATTTTAACGCGTTTTTTGACTGTCAAACTATCCATTTTTCTAAATGGCAAACTTTCAGCTAAAAAAACACGCTGATACGATAACATTTAATTTTGACAGATGTAAAATGGTAGGGTTATACTTTCCTACCACGAAATAGATAACCCTGTAGTTTTGTCTAATTTTCACGGATAGAGCAGTTTTCATGGAAAAACTGCCTGCGTAGAAATAGCAAATCGAACAAAACATAGCTCCAACGGCTCCTGATGTAACACCACCGGCAAACCGAATCAAAATGTCCGCTTGCTGACTATGCAAAGCGCTCGGCAAAAATGATAAAACAGAACATCTCGATCCCGATAGTGGTTTCGACAAGAAGAAGGAAAGTCGGATACTATTTGGGCGTCGCGACGTATTCGCGGTGACGATTAATAACAGACTCCCCTTTTGGTTGTCTATCGTCCACTTGCTAGATGTCCAACGGGACTCAACGAGCCTCTCATTCATTCCGCTGCACACTTACCACTTCGGCAATGCAATACGTGCATGTGCAGCGGGAAAAAGTGTTACCATGTCCGCATTTTAATTGCGGATTTGAATTATTCAATTAATGAAAAATAATAATATATTGAAAATTTAAATAATAGAAAAAGATAAATATCATAAAGAATATAATTATAAAGAAAAGTTTAAATTTAATATAGAAAAAATATGGAAAATTTCTACTTAAATATAAAGAAGAATTTAAATTTAATACAAAGAATAAAGATAACATAAAATTTATATTTGTAATACAAAAAAAAGGAAATTTTATAATTTATAAACTATAAATTAAATCATTAAATTTTCAAATCAGCAATTAAGATTCGGATCATGTTATGAAGGTTTTTGAGCAACTTGCTTAGGCGACTGCCCGATCACTATATATCAGAGAACTAAAATTCAATGACATATCAAAAATTCGTTCTCAATGTACGTGTTGAGCATGTACATTTAGATATTATTACAATGCCCACAGCAATAGACTTATGTTACTGCCTTACAATCATTGACAGGTGTACTTGTTGGCCAGAGCCTATTCCCTTGGAAAACATGTACGCTGAAATAATACCTGCAGCATTCTACAACAATTGAACAGCTCGATTCGGAACCCCAAAAATCATTTCAACATACCAAGGCGGGCAATTCGAGTCATTACTTTTTCGTGCATTAGGATATTTGATTAGTGCCAACGAATACGCACCACACCTTACCATCCAGCGCCCAATGGCATGATTGAACGTTGGCATCGTTCGTCAAAAACATCACTTATCAGTCATCTTTGCACCCAAACAGCACCATGGATGGACATTTTCCAACTAAGTTGCTGGGGCTACGGAATGCTGATAAACCCAACAATGGCATCCCTTCAACAGAATTACTCTATGGTACGACTGCTCGCATTCCCGATCAATTCCTATGAAGCGAAGAAATCTAAGTAGATCCGGCGATATTTGTAGAGAAGTTACAAGATCACAAGCGAAACATTCGACCACACCTCACAGCATATCACAACAAAAACAAAATTTATTTTTCATCACGACCTTCAAACTTGCTCTCACGTTTTCCTCAGGACAGACGGTGTCCAAAAGCCATTGGAACTACCATATACGCGACCCACTAAGTTGTGAAGAGAATACGTAATTACAACTACACAACAAAAATTAAAGATCAACCAGTAAACGTCTCAACAGAAAGACTCAAGCCTGTGTATATGGTCCGCAAAGCACAGGATATCAACTACATATCATGTTTCTCAAAGGCAACACAACAGGACTTGCTCATGAGCTATCAACGTGAACGGCAAACGCTAAAGATGCAACAGAATCACCAGCAGGAGCTCACAATCAACCAACATTAAACTCGAGCATTCCTTTTCGAACCCATATCAGCTGTAAGAAGTCTTTGAAGTCAAAGAATGCAATCAACGGCCAGCCAGCACACAACTCAAATATTCGCATACAAGTGAAGATAAAAACAATACCTACAAATAACGTCAGTAAACCTGAAATGAATGAGAACAACGTACAGTGTCATTCATCAGTCACAGAAAACAAAGACACATAAACATGTGATATTCCTCGAGTTTGGAGCTTTCCAATCAAAGCCTACAATTGACAAACAAATCGTAACGTCATCAGATTCTATGATGATGTTGAATATTGTGACAGAGAAGAAAAACAGCACTCGCAACCAACTCGCAACATTATTTCCCCAACAATGTCGCTAACGTGGGGATGTTCTGGATATTATATGCTCACCAACATGTGCATCACATTAGAATAAATTTGCAGCGTCCACATACCCACGACTAGTGGCGCATCAATCAATTTGAAGCCTTTTGAATATCGCTACTACAATCAATAAGATGATCATGACAGCCAGGCGAAGTTCAGTGTGTTTAACAAAGTGATCAATTGTTATACTTAAATGTTAAATGAGTTGAAGCTTGTATATACATTGGTTATTTCAGTAATAAAGACAATAAATATGCGAGAACTGTACTCTAATCAGCTACATGAAATAAAAAAGAACTAGACATGGTCTTAGCCTATGGATACACCTACTTAAAAAACATTCAACATTTTGATCAGACCGAAATTTGCGAGATACAGCTCCTTAAAATCTTTCTGTTAAGTCTGAGTATTCTATTTGTTACTGAGAAAACTGGCTGTGTTGTAAAGACAGGCAGCCAAACTTATGGAGGTTCGGTCGGTTGAACCAGCAGACAAGTAGACAGGTTGTAAAAATTGATGACTTTTATAAATTTTGTTTTAATAAGCTCGAAAAACGATTATAAATAATACTCGTATCTAACCCTTCGTACCCTTACTACAAGTCATCAATAATTAGAACGACCATGAACTCAAGAGTTTTCTTTAAATAACAAAAAGTCAAATCAAAATCTCGCATGATTGTCTGAATGCAGTGTTCGACGTTACGATTCACATTCAGTTTTGTCTCGAGACAAATGAAAGACTTTTGCCAAATGAAAAAAGTTTGAAATTAAATTCGTTATATTTTCTGTCACCTACTCTATGAATGCGATGCACAGTTGGTGTTTTTCATTAACAAATATTTTCATTTTGCATGGTAACATATTCGTACAATCAACAAAACTTTTCCTTTCGCTGATTTTGCTGTTTATTTCCCCATATTTGTTTTGTACTTGTAGTGCAAGGAAACAATTTTTCATTAGAACTTTGATAATGGAAGCTCCTCAATTGAAAGTTTATAAAACACAAATACAATATACTCGATGTTTGCATTAAAATCAAAGAAAATGAGTAAATTGCTTTTTTAGGGTTATGTACTAAAATACAAACCCTGTTGAAATCACGACTTGTATCCGTTCGTCTGTATGTCACAGTAGTTTTTCTCCGAAACTATGGAAGCAAAAACTCTCAAGTTATGAAACTTTGTGGAAAGGTCAGAAGTGATGACTTCTTAAATGTTTTGGGGTGAAAAAATTTTTCAGAGCGTTTTAAGGGGGGTCTCCTCATATAGGGCACCGACACTTTAAACACTTTTTTTTCTCAAAGGTAGCTGATTGGTGTATCATATAAAATTCTCACTGATACCTTTTCAAAATAATTCTAAAATTTCCTTATCGGTGTCGGGAGGGGCAAGAGAGTGGGAAATTTTCGCGTTAAATGAGAATATTGAATAAATTTGTGTTATTTTTCCCCAACTTCAGCATAGAATGTGCATGCTTTTAGCCCTTGTTTGAATTTGTTAATGCATGACTGACACTGAGCACTTCTAATTTATAAGTGAAAAAACATGGGAGTAGATGCAATAACAAATAACCTGAAGGTTGGAGCTTATTGAAATTTGCTAATATAGTTGTCATATATTTGTGTGTACATTAATGTATATTATTTTATCCAACCCTGAATTGTTTTGTTTTGAAAAAAGTGAACAACTTCACACACATGGGCATTCCATCCGTTTTCCGTCCTGAACGTAGCCATGGCCAGAAACGTGTAAAAACCAAATTAAAAATCTTTGGTTGTCGAATAAACCTACCTAGCATAAATAGAAAAAACAGTTTTTCACTTAAAGTTACAACAAATTGGCGACGAGGATATTAAAACGTGTATAACAAACTCACAGAAAGATACGATACATAAAATTGTAACACTGTGGCACGTGTGATATTAATAAAATTCAATAAATCGTGCTCAACACAATTTTAAAATTCATTAAATTGCTCAAGACAATAATTCTAAAATTCAATTAATCCTGCCTAATATAATTTTAAAATAAAATCATGACGGAAAGTCAAAGTTCAAGTTCGGCAAACCAAAATTCTACAGCTCCGACGCATTCAATGTTCTTTATAGAAACATTTGATAAAAATACGATTTGGTCACGTTGGATAGATCAGCTAGAAGCCGCATTCGATATTTACGGAGTGAAAGCTGCCCAAAAGAAAAATCTTCTTTTATATTGCATGGGTGCCGAAACGTATAACATCTTATGTGACAAAATTACGCCAGAAAATCCAAAAAATAAAACTTATAGTGAAGTTGTAACCACGTCGAAAGAATATTTCGAACCAGAAAAACTAGAAATAGTTGAACATTTTCGGTTTCACTTGCGCAAGCAAAAAAGTAACAAAAGCTAGCAATTACTGGCAATTTCGGTTCGATCGCGACACAGCGATAAGAAATCAATTTGTGTTCGGACTATTCAATAGTAGAATGCAGAACAGGTTACTTGAACAGAAAAATCTAACAGCTAATACAACATTAGAGAAAGCAGTAGCAATGGAGTTATCAGAGCAAGTTGGTGCCCTGTTTTGTGGAAAATCAAAAGAAAATATTAACGAAATCAAATTGAAAAATCATAATAAAAACTCTAATTCATCGAACAAAAAGTTCCAATATAACAACAAAAAGCTAAATACAAAATTAAATTCAAAAGAAGAAGTCTTAAACAATTGCTGCTGTCGATGTGGGGATCCGTCACACAGGGCGAATGAATGCCGCCACAAAAATTCTCAGTGCGCCTTTTGCAAGCGTGTCGGACATTTGAAGCGAGTGTGTTTCAAAGCCAAAAACAAAAATAATCGAATAAATATCCTGGAAGAAGACGTAAGGGATAATGTTGGTGCGGAAAAGTTGCGAGTGGAACAGCTATTGCAACTATCGGAACAAAGGAGAGAGAAGCAAAATGCATTAAGAAAAAAAATATTTTGTAAATTAAATATTAATAATAATTTTATTTCTTTTGAAATCGATACAGGTGCGCGAGTGTCGGTGATCAGCAGGAACGACGCGAAGCGATATTTTGCAAAGTTCGAAGTTTTACGGAACGACACGCATCTGGAGAGTTATTGTGGCAACAGCATTAAATGTTATGGTTACATACACGTAAACGTTGATTCTGAGGAAAATTTTGGTAAGAAGAATTTAAAACTATATATTGTGGATTCAGACAGAGGACCTTTACTGGGTTGGGAATGGCTACGCCAATTGAAATTGAATTGGCAAAAGATAGTTAGTGAAAATCCTGCAGTGATATCGAATTTTAATCAAAGAACAGAATTGAAAAAAAACTATTAGAAGACTATGATAGATTGTTTATGAAGTCCATCGGTAAAATCAAGGGTATGCAAGCTAAAATTCACCTAAAGCATGGAGTAAATCCAAAGTTCTACAGAGCGAGGAGGTTACCATTTTCCTTAACATGTGCCGTTGAAAGGGAGCTCGAAAATTTGGTAAAAAACTATGTTTTGGAAAAAGTTGACACTAGTGAATGGGCGATTCCGATTGTTGTCGTTCCAAAATCCAAAGGGGAAGTCAGAATATGTGGTAATTACCAAATCACGGTCAATAAATGTATTGAGATAGATGAATATCCACTACCTAATATTGACGAATTATTTAGCGGATTTGCAGGTGGAGCAAAATTTACTAAAATAGATATACATAAAGCGTATTTACATATGGTAGTACATCCTGACAGCCGAGAATGTTTAACTCTTAACACACATAAAGGATTATATAGGCCCAAAAGATTAATGTTCGGTATTTCAAGCGCTGCCACAAAATTTCAACGCGAAATGGAAAATGTCCTACACGACATGCCAGGGGTTAAAGTATTTTAGGATGATATTAGGATTACTGCCCCGAATGACATTTTACATTTTGAAAGGTTAAGATTAGTTCTGGATAGATTAGATAAAATGGAGAGTCCTTAAAGAACTTCACACCGCTCACTTTGGAATGAGTAGAATGAAGTAGGTTGCCCGAGGATACTGTTGGTCGAACGGCATGGATAAAGAAATTGAGGAAATGGTTAGCAACTGCCAAAATTGTCAGTTAGTTAGACCTGACCCAAATAAAGTCGCTCCTACTTATTGTTGGGAAAGGCCTGAAAATGTCTTCGATAGAGTACATGTAGATTTTTTCGGTCCCTTTAAGGGCAAACTATTTTTCATACTTGTTGATGAATTTAGTAAATGGCCCGAGGTTCACGTGATCCCAAATACTAAAGCATCAACCACAATCAACAAATGTAGGGAAATCTTTGCAACGTTTGGGTTACCTAACGTTTTGGTAAGCGACTTTGGAACGCAACTAGTTTCCCATGAGTTCAAAGAATTTTTGAAATTGAATGGCATTGCCCATAAACAAAGGGCACCTTATCACCCAGCAACTAATGGGCAAACGGAGCGATATGTTCAGACCATTAAAAGCAAAATAAAAACATTAAATTGTAAAGCAAGTGAAATTGAATATGAATTAGTAACCATTCTATTGGCATATAGGAGAACAATACACCCAAGTACAAATAAATCTCCAGCCCAACTCATGTTGGGCAGACAAATGAGATCAAGATTGGATTTAATGATCCCGACAAGTGAATATAAAGATAGGGAAGTACTAGTGGTGAGAAGTTTCCAGGTGGGTGATAGAGTCACTGCCAGAAACTACTTAAATGCTGAAAAATGGGTCTTTGGTAAGGTATTAGAGAAGTTAGGAAAATTGCACTATTTAATAAAACTTGATGACGGTAGGACTTGGCGAAGACACGTAGATCAATTGAGGAAAGAAAGTGAACACATTAAGGATAACAATTCGTTAAATCCTGATTCAGATGACCAGGAAGCCAAAATATGACGTTCAAAAAACAACAACAAATGATGCTGCCACAACAATTGCTCCCAAAGTAAATATTATTGAACCGAGAGTCTCAGATGATACGTCCCAGATGAAACATCAGCCGATCCCTGCCACTGTTGCACCTGTCTCTAGTGATCGACCGAAAATAATTACTCGACCCCCTAAGCGGTTTTGCGATGAATTCAATTATGTTTCAATTCACGATAAAAAGAAATATTGCATGAATTATTTTTTTGAATTATAATAAGTAATAGTCAGATTAAATTTGATTTGTAAATTAAAAAAAAAACATTAACTACGTAAAATTATTTGTTATATCGAATTCAATTTACTGGGGGAAAGTTGTCATATATTTGTGTGTAGATTTATGTATATTATTTTATCCAACCCTGAATTGTTTTGTTTCGAAAAAAGTGAACAACTTCACACACTTGGGCATTCCATCGGTTTTCCGTCCTGAACGTAGCCGTGACCAGAAACGTGTGAAAACCAAATTGAAAATCTTTGGTTGTCGAATAAACCTACCTAGCATAAATAGAAAAGACAGTTTTTCACTTAAAGTTACAACAATAGTAGACTCCCGTAAGTTTGGTCCTGTTTCTTCGGTCTCCGCTTAGTACGACATGACATGAGTCACGCACTTGGCGCGCATCAGCCGTAAGCGAGAGAGCAGCACGTCGCCACTTGTTTATCCTCCAATGATTCTTTGTCTGTTTCGTGTATTCATACTGTGAAGACATGTGGGGCTTATCTTTATAGTAGGCCTACAAAGTCAATGATTCTTGTTTTATTTGCGTTTTTTACTGTTGTTCATATACCTGTGGTTTTAGTGTTACGTTTTTTGTGTATATACTATTGTTTTCCATTGTATTTTGTATGTATTTGTTCAATAAGTGGTTTGCATTATGTTTGAAACTGCTTTTAAAATGAATAAAAAGAGTAAACGTAAGTAAAAGTCAATGGAACAGAGACGAAAATCTCTGGAGAGATTAGACAAAGGAGAATCCGTACAAAGCCTTTGGAAGTAGACAAAAGTACAGTTAGTGACTGGCGACGTAACAGAAAAACTATCGAAAGCTTTTTTACACAAATTGAATCCGAAAAAGTTCTAGAAAAGCGTTGCACACTCAGGAAGGCCAAACACAAACTGACGGAAGATGCTCTGTGGTTGGGGTTTGTTCAAGAATGAAAGCGAGGAACACCATTAAGTAGTAGTAGTAGATTTTTAAAAATTATTGATGATGAAAACTTGAGCCCAGAACAAATATAGAACATTGACGAAACAGAGTTAAATTTTTAACTCCTGCCCGTAAAAACTTTTGCCACCCCGCAAGAAACATGTGCTCTAGGATTTAAAGTCAGCAAAGAGAAGATAACGGTCGCATTGTGTTCGAATGCGTCAAGGACTCACAAGCTACTCCTATTTGTCATTGGCAAAACAGCAAAACCAAGACCGTTCCAGAATGTTAACATGGAAACTCTCCCAGTATATTATTGGTCGCAGAAATTAGCGTGGATGGATACATATTTATTCAGAGAATGGTTCGTCTGTGAATTTGTTCCCAAGGTGAAAAAACATTTGGCATAATCAAAACTCCCCACCAAAGCACTTCTATATCTTGACAATGCATCTACTGGCTCAGAAAATATTCAGTGTGATGATGGAAAAGAAATCAAACTGCTGTTCCTGCCACCACATTTTACCAATCTCCCACAGCCGATGGACCAAGGGATCATTGAGTGCGTCAAGAGGAAGAATCTTCGTAAACTACTTTCGGAAGTTCTTTCCAAACTGGAGGCTGTTGATAGCTTAGACATTATGAACGTGCTGAAGTCAATTAACATAAAGGATGTTGTGCAAATGTCGACCAATGAATAAGACAAAATACCACCATTGACGTTTGTAAAGTATTGGAAAAAACTTTGGCCAAATATAGAAGACAAATTTGACCAAGAAAACACAACAGCAGATGAGCCAAACAACATTCTTGTTAACAAACCTGATGACAATACACCTCTATTGCACAACCTTCAGCAACTACCGAGCTGTGGTCCTATTGTTAAAAAAGATGTTTTGGAGTGGATCAACTTTGATGAGGAGCTAGATAACGAGGTGTTGAACTATGACAAAATCACCGTGTGTGTTTCTGTGTTGTACTCTAGTGTAGGTGGAAGTGTTTTGTGTATATTATTTTTCCCTATGCGCATCGATTCACAACATATCTGCACAGTATCACTGTTTTATTGGTAAGTACAGCTTTAAAATAAGCTTAGTAGTTATTTCTGTATTGGTAATGTCTGAGAACGTTGATTTTACGGTTAATCAATTATTTTTGTTGAAAATGATCCTGACAGCCAATATATAGACATTTTTTAGATAGGCAGTTCGGCAACTTTTAAGTTCGGCCTTGGGTCCGATTCCGAGGTGGCCGAACTTACGGGGGTCTAATGTAATAGTAGTATTTGTTAGTTTAACATTTTCGCCAGTTAAACTGTATTGGTATCATTGAAATGGATCAAATTAGATATTTTTAAGTAGTCCGTCAAAAGGTTTTTCTATAAATTACAATCAAATTTACAGAAGTTATAGCCGTTTGAAATTTTTCCGATTACAACAATCGTACACGGGTTTTCTACTAGATGGGCCTGGTTTGATAGAAACATCGAAGCAGACATTTCATTTTTGATTGGGTTAACGAAAACACATTTAAGATTCCGATCAATCAATGATTTTAGCATTATTGGAATGAAGTGTTCGCCGGTTAAAATCAAGTTCTTTTAAAGCAAGAATATATTTGTTGTACATGTCATGAAAGTTTTTCTTCAATTAAATCATTATACAAATCTGTTTATGGTAGGCTAAGTACGAAACGCTTTTGTCTACTCAACTCGTTAATTTCGGTTTCATATCAAACTGTAAAACGTTTTCCGTGAAAATAAACTTAATCCCTTTCAGGCTTCATGTCAAAAAATCTGAAGCAAACGAACAGGCTTTCGATTGTGGTCCATGACGCTTCTATACTGTTTTAATCTGACTATGCATATAGAATCTAATCAAAGTTAATGGTTTTTTTCTTGAAAAGCCGCCTGGCTTTACTTAGTTTTGTGAGCAGAACCGTTTTGAATTCTTTGAGTCATCTACAGTGTCTAAATAATGTGCAGAAGGGAATGACCCTATTTAGTTGTAGGATGGGTTAAGCAGGTAGTACTAAAATAGGTCAGGTACCAAATTAGGCCAGGTACTAAATTAGGTCAGGTGGAGAGATATTACGTTTAGTTTTTTGGATTGTTCGATGTCCGTTTGTTCTGGTTCATTCCATTTCGTTGCTCCTGAATCGATGTACTAATCACATTTGACATATTTGCCGTTCAAAAAAACAGCACTAAATGTGATCCTTGCATTACCATCCGATATCTTATCTTTCTTCTCATCGTTCGATTTATTTCCCTTCTGTGGACATCGGTTGGATTTGTGATCTTTGGCTTTACACCTGTAACAAGTGGGGGCCCTCACCTAGAGGCGATATGACGACAAACATGACTGCGATGAAACCTGGCGCCCCACTGCGTGCTATATTCCCCCGCCACAAATATTTCTTTCGAGATTAGAATATAACACACCAGTTAAAGACATCATCCCCTATATAAAATAAAAACTGAACTCTAGCCCTGAGCCGCTAGAGTGCACCAAGCTTACGCCAGATGGAAAGACAAACAGAATGATTGCGTTTCTCAAAATAACTGTTCCAGCTAACCTAAGTATCTTGCTGGATAAGAATCTTGTGAACTCTTCGCTTCTTATTTCTCTTCCTTTTTCGGTAGGGCTAAGCATTCCCCTTTTTCAACCAATCTTCTTGCTCTTTTTCCTCTACTACTTTTCGGACAAACCATTCGCATATTGAGCTACTCTTAAATAATCGTGACAACATTACCAGTGTGGGTCCGATGGAATTCCAAATTTTCTAGCAAAATCTTTATCATCTTCACTTTGTGCTCCCCTTTCAATTATTTTTAATTTGAGTTTTTCCAGTGGGGTTTTCCCCTTCCAATGGAAAATCGCCCACATTTTTCCTATCTTCAAGCCTGGTCATCGTAATATCGTCTCAAACTACCATCCTATTTCCCTTCTTACTTGTTTTGGTAAAATTCTTGAAAAGATAGTTTTTGATGTGCTGTATCCGCTTGTTCTTCCATCTTCAGCAGATCAACAGCTTAGTGTTGTCAGAGGTAGATCTTTCCTTATAACTTTGCTTTCTTTTGTGGACATTATTTTTACAGATTTCTGTAAAGCCTATGATTCAGTGGATCACTCTCTCCTATTAAAGAAACTTTTAGGGTTGAATGTCCCTATTTGCCTCTATTCCTCGCTTCTCTCCTTTGTTCTGAATCGTTAATGTGTTGTCACTTTTAGCTCTTGCTTCTCTTCTTCTTTTCACTCGTGCTCGGGAGTTCCGCAAGGTTCAATACTGGGCCCCATACTATTTTTACTTTTTGTCAATGATTTACCTTCTGTTATCACATCCCCGTCTTCTATATGCTGATGATTTCAAGATTTTTCTAGTTATTGACTCTCTTTTAGACGTGGATATCCTTCAAACCGATCTTCAGCATCTTAGTGACTGGTGTGAATCAAACCATCTCTCTTTAAATGTTTCCAAATGCCATCAGATGACATTCTCCTGAAAAAAATTTCATCTTCTCTCAACGTATAGGCTAGTTGGTATACTTTTGATCCTTTAAGGATCTTGGTGTGCTATTCGATTGTAAGCCAAAAACTCAACCCATATCGTTGCGTAACAACCGCATTCACCTGATCTGGCACCGTGTGACTTCTGGCTGTTTAGCAAGCTCAAAAGATCACTTCGAGGATACCGTTTGATACGATAGAGGAGATTCAAACCGCAGCGAATACGGAACTGAAGGCCATCCCGGAAACAACACGTATCTCAAACACTAATGAATATTTTGACATGTAAATTTGACATAGATATCACTGACAACACTACGAACCTAAAAAAAACTATTCAAATCCTTCGACGCACGCCGTTTAAATTCAAATGTCACCTTATTTTTTGGTCACGGTAGTATATGAATACTCCTTTAAGTCTTAATTTTTGATATCGTATTGTGATCTATTTTCTTTGATTTCTGATACATTTTAAATTAGCATATTTGTATTTATCTATCATTTGACTTGTAATTGGACTACTTGTCTGTAAGTTGATTTTTTTAAAATAAATTATAAATAAATATGTGATATTACTATTTTTACGACAGTTTTTACCTTTTACATACAATGCCGTTTGTTCGTCGAATGCCGTGACTGTAACTGGCTCTTGTAAAAACTTCGTTTTAATACCATCGCTCGATAGCTTTGCTGCACTCGTCTTCTATGTCATTATCCTCAGCAAATATTCATCATCAAACCAGAAAACAAAAATATGACCAACCATTCGTCTTCAAACTTGAAACCAATCTCATTCAGCCGCAGTGCCGTAGAAATTTTTTCAGTTACGTACATTTCCATTGTAGAGCATTCAACCAATTTTCTGTTGACAATTTGTCTCATTAATGTCATCATTTGCACAGCTCCTTGATCTTCCAACGTTTTTTTCAAATTGTCCCTCGTTTCTTTTGCTGTCGCTGCTGCTGTGAAATGCACGTAATTGCTTTTATCAATACTCAAAACAATCACCCTCTCGGCCTTAGCAATTTTTTTCGCATCTGCTTCTGCATCAGTCAAACATCGAGACATGCCTTCAGCTGCCAAGCAATTCACTATCGCGATTTGCCGAGTGGAATCATTATCTCTTTCACGCAATTTTTCAATCGATGCTAAAAGTGCCGATGACATTTTCAATTGGATGTTCGAAATCGATTTTATTTGCTATTCTATGTTAATCACTGCTGCTGATTCTGTCGTTGTTAATTGTGAATTAACCGCAAGCCTTTACCCATGCAGTTTTCTAATCTCACTAGTACGATGTATTCACAATGCTCCAAATGTGGGTTCAACAAGACGAAAAAATAATCGGAAAAATTCTACTTGAATCTTTTTACTTTTTGCTTCTTATAATTTATCAATTAGTTTATTTAATTATCTGGGCCCGTAACCAGAAGAAATTTATTGGCTGAAGATCTTAATTCAGTAGATAAATTAGCGATAAAAAAACTCTGTGAAATTCTAGCTAATGACGAAATCGAAACGGACGGGAAAATGTCGGAATGTTCGGGTGAAGATGATGTGCGCGAGTCACATGATGAAGTGAAGTGATTAAGCGAGAAAGTTGACAACAACTGAACAGATGAACATTCCACCGTACAGGAGCCGACACTATCACTCACTAACGCCATGAAATTGGGTGAAGCGCCGCCGGCAGTGACGTTCAAAGTTAGTGTGGGCATATAGTAGACCGTACGAGACTTTGACCCGTTGTTTGAATTCGGCATGTCAGTAGCACAGTTTCTTTGATCGCGTTACGAAGCTTGCCGAGACATATAAGTGGAACGATAAAGTTTTGGTGTTTGCCATGCAAGCCTCCCTAAAGGGGCTTGCTAAAATTTCAAGTGATGGTTCTGCGTGGGCTCCTGGAAGCTGGTTTGAACTGGCTGAATCATTGAAGCGAGATTTCCCTTGCCATGAAAGTGGGGCCGATGTTCACATTAAAAATGGTGAATCGCACCAGGGAGCCGAGCGAGACAACAAAAAGTTATTTCTGTACTACTCGTATGCTAGCATTGGGAAGAGAAGGTGACTTGACCGATCATGCTATAATTCGGTATACAAGGAACGGCCTACGGCATCCATCTTTGCAAAATGCGATCTCGAGCTCAATTTTTGACACCATCAACGATCTTTTAGCTGCGATAAAGAGCTTCGAAACGATTTCCGTTCGCATTTCGGAGCCACGAACGGAATTAAGACAAAATTTTGGACCACCACCCCCAATACAGTGAGGTATTATTTAATCAAAACGCGAGCGTAGCTGACTTCGAGCAATCCAGAGTTCCGTCGAGTCCAATGTTATAATTGTCTTGAGGTGGAGCATATTTCGCTGAACTGTCCAAAACCGCAACGGAAACAAAGATGCGAGAAGTGTCAACGAACATCACATACGACCAACCGATGTCCGGAAAATGAAACTGGACCACCGTCAGTTATGTTCATCGCATAAATTCCACAGAAAGAATTAATCCGTTTGTTAAGGAGGTTCTTTTCAATGGAAACAAAATTAAGTCCTTGATCGACCCCGGTAGCGAAAGAACACTCATTCAACGAAAGATCGTAATGTCGATGGGAGGCGTGTAGCGGTATTCACCAATCATCCTATGAGGATTTGGAGGAGTTTCAGTAACGTGCAAATTCAGTTGGATGGTAAGAATCTAAATGCGAAGATTTTTCCGGTGGATGACGACTTGATCTCGGAGCCACTTTTGTTGGGGTCAGATCTACTCTGCACATAAGATAAACGGTTGATCATTAAACTGGGAGCTTGTTGATCGGAAAACATTTTCGAAAACGCTCAAATTTTTGAGCCAACGCTATCCGTCAAAGAAAAGTACCAACTGTATCAGCTCATCAGTGAGCAAAGTGAATGCTTCTCTGAATCGCTTGCTCAGTTAGGTCAATGCAACTTGGTAACGATGACGATAAGGTTAACGAGCTTAAACTCTGTCCGACGCCAGCCATACCGGATACTGTTCGCAAAACGAGAGCGCGTTCAAGAAGGAGTAAACAAACTGCTCGAAAACGATATCATGCATCCATCATCATCAGAATATTCGTCACCAATTGTCCTCGTTCGCAAACAAAATGGTGAGGACCCTCTCTGTATTGATTTCTGTAAGTTCAATGCTATCACTGGAAAGCATTCGTTTTTCATGCCAACTGTTGAGGAGCAGCTATCATCGATCGCTGGTTATTTATTTTACATGACTCTCGATTTAATGTCCGGCTATTATCAAATACCAATCACAGAAGAGTGCAGGAAATACACTGTATTTGTCACGCATGCAGGCCAATATGGATTAAACTGGATGCCTTTTGGCCTGTGCACGGCACCGGGCTATTTTCATGAGGTCATTACTGAGTTGGTACGACAAATGGGAAATCGAGCAGCTTGCTACGTAGATGAAGAGGTTCTGCCCAGCAAAAACACCGCAGAGGGTTTAATCAAACTCCGTGAATTTCTGGTTGCACCTCGAAATGTCGTTATAACGGTCCGGCCTTCTAAGTGTACATTTTTGTCTAAAAAAATCACTTTTTTGGGTCAGCAAGTTGATGAGGATGGAATAAAACAAGGAACTGAAAAGACTAATGCAATTCGAGAGTTTCCGGAACCAACCAACGATACAGAAGTTCGAAGATTCCTGGAGTTGAGCGGGTTTTTCCGCAAACTCATTCGCGATTATTCTCTTATATCGAGGCCACTAACACTTTTGTTGAACACATGAGGACAATTCATAATTTTGGTCGACCAAACAACGGGACGCATTCGAAAATTGGAATCAGCACTTTGCTGCGATCCAATGCTCAGTGCATACAATTTGACAAAGGAACATCAAGTTCACACTGACGCGAGCATACTGGGTCTTGCTGGAATTCTCATGCAAATAGACGACGGTGGCAGTTTCAGACCGGTTTTCTACTACAGCCGCTAGTGTAGCATATCCGAAAGCAGATACCATAGTCATGAGTTTGAGGTTTTTGCTATTGTCGAGTCGTTAGAAAGATTCCGCATTTATTTGCTGGGTAAGCATTTCAAGATAATTACCGATTGCGCCACAATTAGCACCACAAGAAAGTCTAAGCCATCCACATTGGTCGATGGTTTCTGAAGCTATAGGAGTACGATTTTCTCATTATACATCGATCGGCTGAACGCATGAGTCACGCAGATGCTCTAAGCAGGACTCCAAACAAACCACCGAACGAGCCAGAGATGACTTCGGTGAACATAATGCGAGTGGAAAAAAACGAAGACTGGCTTGTGCTCCTACAATGACAAGATGTGAAGTTGAAGGAGTTAATTGAAATTCTGAGATGCTATATTGAGAGTGCTCAATCAGAGATTATCAGCTCAAAAACGGTCGGTTATATCGTAAGATCGACTAAGATCTTAAACTCATCGTTCCGTTTGCAGTCAGGTGGAAAATCATCCGCACGTACCACGATGACATGGGCCACTTTGGTCTTGAGAAGATCATTAATTGTGTTTGGCAAGATTTTTGGCTTAACAATCTCCAAAAATATATCAAGTCGTACATTGCAGCATGCTTAGAGTGCTGTTTTAATAAAGAAATCACAGGCAAACCGGAGGATCAACTCTATTTGGATGAGGTGATACCTATTCCGTTCTGGACGTTACTCGTTGATCACCTGGGACCTTTTCCACGCAGTCGTTGAGGTAGTTTGCACATCATTGTTATATCTGATTCATAAAGTAAGCGTTTAAATTTAAGAGCTGTCAAAACAACAAAATCAATGCCCGTCATCGGTGCATTCGGGGATCTGACGTTGTACTTCGGTCTACCTAACCGTATAATTAGCGATCGAGGCACTGCTTTTACATCACGAGAATCGGCTGATTTCTGCGCATCTAATGAGATTCAACATATCAGTGACGTAACTAGGATTTTGTTTCGGAGGGGTTCCAAATGATGTTTGATGCCAAAAGTGTCAGTAAGGCAGATACCAGGAATTTTTAAAAGTAAGGAACAAAATGACGACTACAGACGTGTAGTTATCGCACAAAAGTAATATAATTTATATGAATTGTTATGACTTCTTCTTTTTGGTAGCACTACAGCCCCTTTGGAGCCTTCGCTTCGTGCAAACAGTGCCTCCAACTGCCTCGGTCCATAAACTGCGTCCTCTAGTCTCAGAAACCGAGCAGCGATGAACTTTTTGTTATGAAACTTTAATGTAAAAAGTAAATGTTTAATTTAAAATGACACACACATTTTCACTTATATTTTAAATTGTATGCCTATAAAGAAAACTATTACAGTGAATGATAACTAATATGTATAAAATAAGCCCCGCCACTCAAATTTGCGTCTTATATACACAAAGTATAAACATTTCCAGTATAACTTAGCATAATATTTTGTATAAACTAATTAAAATATTGCCTGTACTTTATACTTATTTCAAGCCATATTTATTACTCAATAATATACTTATAATACTTATAATATTCAGAAAATAATACTTATAACATTCAGAAAACATCAAATCAGAAAAAAATACAACATACAAAAAGAAGTAAATCATTCTATTTAAGTTTAAAGCGTAATCTTTGGAAAAAGCATTTATTGGTTTTAATCTAAAATCAAAGATGTAGAAAAGTCAAATCAAACTTATATGATAACAAGACTTATAAGCACAACCTCCGGTCCTTTTTCCTTGCCATAATGTCCAACACATTATTTGGATCAACAGCTATATCCCAGTGACAAGACAGGAGCGCTAGAGCACAGAGCCTATTGTTACTGGCTCTATTTCTTAGCATCGTCTTCTTCATGTACGCTCAAAGCTTGATGTTGTGACGGGAATCGTTGCCAAAATCACGAGAAGGTTGTTGATGTTAGTGAAAAATTGTTTGTCACACAGCTCTGAAACCTCTAAAACTTCAGTTTCCCTCTTTACTGCCTTTATTTTGTGACACCAAATCTGATACTCTCCTGATAGGGCCGCCAAAGAACATTTGTCGTCAAAGAATTGTGACAAGGCTGCTAACTTGTTGGCATTATTAGGTGAGGCAAAACCAGGAAGAAGTATTTGAAAGGCAGTCAAAATGTCTTCATTTTTGGTAAACCTTTCTTTTAAACTTGCAACTACATTGTCCAAGCATGGTATCCATATTGCAACTCTGTAGTACTCCTCAGTTGAGCTTGTTGGGGGATTTTCTCTGCAAGTTTGTCTTTTGTTGACCCTTGGAACTTGGATTTCAACACCGAAGAGGTCATTTGATAGCTTCGAGGCGGAAACAAATACTTTTTTAAACTCAACTTCAGCGTTATTGCACAGTTGCTGCAGAGTAGAGATAATGTCCTTTGAACATCTCACAGCACTAGCTAAATCATAAGAGACACTTTGAAGGTATATTGACAACGGAAGCGTGACACTTAAGAGCCTTTCACACACCAACAAAGAAATCAAGAAACTACTTTTTTCTGTGGCTGACAGAAATGCACCAGCTGATCCTGAACTTTGGCGGCCAGATTGAGAAATTCCTTCAAGACTAACACAAATGCGTTCTAGCAATTCAACAAAACTTAGAAAACTTGTGTGACGTTCAATAAATCTGATTTCACATATACCAAGCAGCCTTTTCTTTCAAGATTCGGGTATGTGTACCTGGATCGCATCTTTTAGCGTCTGACTGGCATGGGCATTCTTCCTAAAATAATTAACCACTTCTCTTATGAGATCTAAATAGTTTCTGACGTTTTGTGTGGACATGGAATCAGACAATACCAGATTAAGTCTGTGGCTGGCACAATGCACATATATTGCATTGGAGTACTGCTCTTTTATCCTAGATTGGACAGCCTTAGCATAGCCACACATATTTGAAGCACCATCATACCACTGACCTACACATTTGGCCATATCTAGTCCCATTTTATCAATTTGATCTAAAATAGATTTTGCAATATTTTCACCAGTCGTATCAAAAATTGGAACAAATCCCATGAAGTCCTCCCGCAGAACTGGTTTTTCGTTTTCAAAATCAACATACCTGATACACAACGATAGTTGTTCAATCGTGGATACATCCATTGTCTCGTCAGCAAAGATTGAAAAGTAGTCTGTTTTTTTTTATTTTTCTAACAATGTTTTCTTGGATAATTGTAGAGCTTATTTCGATTACTTCATTTTGTATTTCAGGGCTGAAATACGAAGCATTTTTTCGACAATTCAAAATGTGCATTTTTAAATGGTGATCACCAGAGTTGGCTCTGAACCTCAATAAAGCCCTGAACTTCCCATCTTTTTTCCCAGGCTTTTGAAGAGTGAGAGGTCCACTGTCATCATCTCCTCTCAAAGGAAGCTCATTTTCTCAACAAAAAAGAATTGTTTCTATAATATGTCTAAGAGCATTTCCATTTTCCTCACGTTCTTTGGCACGTTGACTGTTTAACTGGGTTGCCACATCTTCAATGTTCCCTGACATGACCTTAAGGAAATTATCTGCATTTAATATGCTCTTACAATGGTATTGAAGTTTGCTGTGGCTATCAAATTTTTCAATTGCGTTTTTCCAGCGTCTGAATGGGCTGATAACAAGTAATCCAGGATTTTCGTGGTTGCCTTTACCCATTCCACAGGCCTCATAATAAAATACAAAGCACACTTTGCAATATGCACCATCTTCGGTTTTGGAGTATGCTAACCAAGGCCACCATCTACCCAGCAGGGCTGAAATTTTAATTGTTTTTATTGACTCCCGTTGAAGGATACTTAAATGGGTGACTGGGTATTATTTTGGTCGATAAAATATTCTTCCTCAAATTGTCATCCAATTTCCCATGCTTCTTTATGCTTGCCACGTCGAAAGTATCCGGTTGGAAACAAAAGAAGTCACTAGAACCCTCTGGTACCAGAATATCTTTTGACTGCGTTTGGTTTACAGACGTCGCTATAGTTTTCGGTAACATAAGTGTCGAATGCAAGCCTGGATTGAGCGGTGTATTTCCCGAAAGTATCTCATCACAGTTTTCAGAGAGAATTGTTTCTGTAGACTTTTGCAGTTTTGATGATGAAGGATCCCCTAGAAAAAAACATGAACTGCAAATATTTATGTATGGAGCTTGAAATATGTGAATTTTCGCATCCAGCCATCCAGCCAAAGTGAGCAACGGGCTTAAAGTCTAAGCCTATTCGTACGATAGGAATAAGGTTTTGCAGTATGATTGTAACATTTGTCTATATCGCGATACATACACGTGAAATATGTGTCAATGATCTAGTAAGTAAAAAAGTAACAGCCAGAATACTGGAATATAATTAATAGCTAAAAAGTTAATTGTTGGATTTTTTTGGATTATTTAAATAAAGAAGTTTGCCATCGAGCCCAACAGTTGTGATTTTCAAAACCACAGTTGCACAATTAAA
This sequence comes from Odontomyia ornata, assembly GCA_963969285.1. Classification (NCBI taxonomy): domain Eukaryota; kingdom Metazoa; phylum Arthropoda; class Insecta; order Diptera; family Stratiomyidae; genus Odontomyia; species Odontomyia ornata. The sequence continues at coordinate 55,305,277 of OZ017742.1, read as the reverse complement.
AATCGAGTATACATTGCAATATTTAAACGATTATAAGCAGTTGCAACTTCTCTTCGGGAAACCTATTCCCCAAAAATTTAGGCATACTCGTACAATTGGATATTACAGTACTTTCAAAGCTTTTGCGTGAACCCAATAAGCAGTGGTGGCACTGCATTGGAAATGTACGAGGAATCACACAGAATAATATTGCAGCATTAAACTTACCTATTGAAACTTTTTGTTGTTTTGAGAAGAAAGTAGTTATTTTTGTAGATCTTTTCATGATTGTACGAGTATTACTACACAAAAAAAAAACATTTGAGTCATAAATACACAATTTAATGATCACTGAGACACACTACTCTAACTATCTCTAAGCGAAGGCCTGAGAGGGGCTGTAGTGCTAAAAAGAAGAAGAAAAAGGGGACACACTAACACACTGTTTGGTAGCGAAACGAAAAGGCCTGACAGGCGACAAGGGGCCCCGTGAACACTAAAAAACAATAACAGACTAGACTAGACACATAGACTGTAGAGGATTTCAGGTGACACCCAAATTTCTGCTAGCAGCGAGTACCAGCACTATGCGGTGGCAGGCAAGAGCGAAAATAATTATGCTGCGTTCCGATGCCCACGACGCAGCTCGACTAGTAACTCGACAAGCAGGCTGTTTACACGCATAACCCCACGCTGACGTGTAAAAGAAAGAGCATTAGCGTCAAACTTGTTTACAAACCCACTTTTAGCTCCTCGTATCAATGCGGCCAATGTAAGCAAAGTAGCACGAGAAATCAAAGCGACTGAGCTCGTTTGACCAGGAACACCAAATGAGTCATCTCTGTGTTTCAAACGATCACAGCCGAAAGCGTCTTTCACTTTCCACGAAAGCCACAAATTCCGTTAAACTGATTCTGTTCTATGATGCTGAAATTATTACATAAAATCTGTATACTAGTAATATCATAGTAGAATTACTTCTGAAATACATTTATTAATAATCCCTATTAAAGCAAGTTCATTTCCATGCGCGTTTTATTCAAATAAAATCCTTCTCTATTGTTTGTCGTACTTTTAAGGTTTTATAAAACGAATTTCACAAAGATCTACCCATTTCGTATCCTGTCTGTCCATCCGTCCGTGCGTCCCAGCAAGTTTTCTCAGAAATTCTAGAAGCTACAAGCATCAATCTTTGTGGGGAGGTTAAAATTTTTGATCAATAAAAAGGTCAGGTCTAGTAAACATTTTCAAAGGTTCATGAGGTCTCCCATATGCCGTCCTGGCCCTTTAAAATGTTATTTTCATTAAAAGTAGTCTAGTGGAGTATCAAAATAAAGGTATTGGTGAGCACTTCAAGAATCTGAAATCAAAAAGTCAACTTGAATCAGAGGGTCCAGGAGGAGCCAAAATGTACGAAAAATGTTTTGTCTACCCCCCCTCGCGATTGGACACCTTTGAAAAATCTGAAAAAAACGAGGAGGCGGGTCCTCACGAGTACAAGGCAACAAAAACGCCACAAATCGAAATCCACATAACTATGTTAGTAATAGTATGATTTGTGAATTTAATATTTTCTTCCATAAAACCATAACGGTACTCTTAAACATTTTGAAATTACCCAAACATGTGCGCCAAGACATTTGCCTTATGCACTGAAAATTCCATTAAAAGCAGATTATAAACAAGTGATATGTAGCCATTTGATTTATAAGAATTACAACGACAAAATCACTTGCTGATATTTATCTGTACAATTGTAGTTACTTCAACACAGCCTCGGCACTACAATTTTCTTTAGATTTGCATTAACAATTTTGGGGGTAAAGTTTAAACTGAATATGTTGATTAACAGAGCATTTAACGAAATTATTTAAGCTTAAACGAAATGGCGGCTATTTTGTGTTGAACGGATTTATTGATTTTTCTAAAATAATTCAGCGATTTCCTCTGCGATGATTGGATGTATGATTGTGTTTAACCCTAGGATAGTTACAAAGCTCTTTTGACAAGAACGTGGGTCTGTCTACCCGACTGGATATTCTATAAAACTTTTCGGGGGGGGGGGGGTCCAGACCCCACGGACCCCTCCCCCCCCTGGCTATGTCACTGAACATATTAAGGTTGCCGTCAGAACACCACGAGCGAATGGCCAAATCGAACGTGTAAATAAGTCCATCTTATCATTTCTAATAACTGTACCAATTGATCATAAGGATTGGGGTTTACAATTGCGCAATCTTTAGTGGTCTCAGTTAAGTTCGATCGAGTTGATACTCGATTATTGCCTTCGAGACATCATCAAAAATTGGCTAGTTATGGTTTTAACATTAGGCGAAGCGACTGCTGATTCAACGGAATGCAATATGGTTAACCGAAGACAATTGGCTATAGAACGAACTAGCACCAAACGAGAGAAATGGAGATTGAGGTTCAACGCCAAACACAAGAAACCTTTTATCTACAAGGAAGGAGATCTCATCGTTCTAGAGAACATACCTGCTTCTGCGGGAGAATCTCGAAATATTGTGGCCCTACATTATTTCGAGGGTTTTAAAAACAACAGATATCTCGTCGGGGACGTAGGAACCGCACATCCGAACCAACGGAAATTCTGTTCGGTGTATACGACCAAAAATTTGAAACCGTGGATCATCGATTCAGAAACGGAGTAATGAATCGAGACGATTCAATGTCAGGATGGTTGAGTGTCATGGCAAGACCAATTGAAGAGCACCAGACCACGGGAGAAATTGTGAAGAGTCAGTCGCATCTAAGCCATCAACCGAGTCATTGTATTTTAAACACAATAAATTGACTATTAACAAACAGCGCGCGTTAGTTTATTGTTTTCCCTCTACAAATTAGCCTGTTCCCAAGGTCCTTTCCTGACATCAACAAATGTCAAGTAAAATTGAATGCATACATGTGTGACATTAGTGTTTAATAGTGATTACTCATTGAACACTTTAATTTCTTAATTCTTTGATATAGTTTCTTTCTGAGAGCATCATTGAATTCTCTCATCCATACAGTAAAATTTAATATTCGTCACTCATCAAAAATCACCTTTTTGATAAGGTGGGTTTGCCATATGTAATCTGAAAGCCAACACTCAGCTCCGAGTCTCCAGATTCTGCACCACTGGTTTCGACGACCAGTACTATCTTGGTAGTTATAGTCCTTTCTCTGGGGCTACTTTTCTTTGTGAGGATGATCTACTCGGTTTTCTTAAGTACACCACCGCGGCACCGTCGGTATTGTCAATAAAGCATAACTCCTTTGGTAGCTCAAGTTGCAGTAGCGTACTGTTCGAGACATTTGGCAGGTCTGCACTTATAATGAAACAATGAGCAACTATTGACTCGGCTCCAGTCCTCTGCTGACTTTCCTTCATATCATAACATAGAACAGCTTGTCAGAATCCACATCAGATATTCTGGACTTGAAACGTATTTTCCGATTAAAATACTCTTGCTTGAGAAATTGAGGACTTCTTTGTGGTATTTTTTGGTAGCTATTTATTTAAACCAACAATCACGTTTTAAAGCATTTCATTCATAATTTTTCAAAGCATACTAAAGTAGAATTAAGATTATTAGGCTCCAAAAGTTTGCGGTATCAAAATCCCCACACTTGAATTATGTATATTGATTTTCACCACATAAGAGTACTTGCTCTTGATAATTATTTTCAATAAATTGACGAACCCAATTATCATTGACCATGGAATCCTTCTTAGTCCACCATCGACTGCGGCCAATCCATACGCAACAATCATCCATCAAACTAGCATAGAAGTCATCACGATTCACGACTACAACACCTCATTCGATACATTTGCAGTGCAGCGGTGCATGCATGCATACAACATGGTGATGCATGTGGCCGTACGGCGAGACTTTACCAAATGTTCACCATTTTGTGGTTTCCATTATATTTGAACTTAATTAAAAGGGATTGCCTCGGGCAGAACAACGAGCCTCAATAGTTGTTGCTCATTCGTATTCATGGAAAATGTTAACAAAACTGTTGAAAGTTGATTGTTCCATTTCTCCGGACATAAACCAGCACAAGGGAGAACCCCTCATAAATTGCAACGCCTATGCTGGGGTAGTTGTGTCTCATAGGGTCTACATGCTTTTCGGCTCCTGCGAAATAGGTTCTGTCTAATATATATTATTTAATATGTGATATCCTGGTCTTCGTTCCCGGGAAGCAAACATCTTCTTTGTTTCTCATCTGGACACTAAAGGGTGGTTCTGGGAAGCTGCAACTTGTGTCAAGAGCACACTTCTGTGAAGCTCTTGTAAATTGTCATAATAATTAATGTTTAAATGCACTCGAAAAGTTTTGGCGCAATTTAAATATGCATGCACAGAACACTTCAGTAATTGGTGTGCATGAAAGGGCACGGACAGAACTTTTGGGACTCGTGTAGGGTATCCAGTCAGATTAATTTACTTTATGAGCTGTTCTTAACGTCAAGGAAAACCATTCTCCGAATTAAAATCCTTTTGTGAATTTCCATTACATAAATATTCGTAGGAGGGTTTGGAACGTCACTATCAAATCGGAAGGACAAACAGCCGTCTTCTGGAAATTTTCAACTTTTGATATTCGATTCTGTGAAACATATTTCGCTCATGGTTGCGCAAATATTTAGCATTCGAAAATCGTCTGTTTATTAGATAATCATCACACGTACATTCATCTCATTATCCTCAACGAGAATTTGAATCAAATTCATTCATTTTCTAAACTTTCTGAATTTCTAATTGCTACGTGATATCGTAGCTGGATAATTAATTTCCCTTCCCCGACTATCTTGGAGGCGTTGTTGAAACCTAAAACATTAGAGGGTGGGACGCAATGGAGGGAGATTGTTGTCTTAATCAAAATTATTATACTCTGAGCCCATATTGCAAAAGTCAACATTTTTCAAAATGCCTATCCGCCCGGAGATGAAACATCTCGTTTTTCATTATTTCGAAATGTGAAACCTTCAACATTTAAGGGTGAATTGTCTACACTCCCCTGTCGTAGTCATGTAAACATAGAAGTGTCTTTGTAGTCGTCATCGTCGTCTTTGCCATTAGCTCGACTAAATGTTAGCAGGATCTAAGCTTCATTGTTTCTCCCAGCAAATTTTCGGGGGTGTGTACAAATTTCTGTTTGTCGTTTGATATTTACTTTGAAATTTATCTGTTTGTCCATTCGTTCTTCATCTCCGCTCTCGTCTTTGTCAATTTGATCCCACGGGTAGGATGCCACAACTTTACACTTTTCCTTTTCTTTTATTTATTTTCCCTCGAGCTTTTATTATATGAAGGTGTGACGTACATTCAGAGACTTATGGTTGCTTTCAGTGATGGAAGTTGAATAGTTTTACATGACCAATGTTCTTAAATGAAATTTTGAGATGATTTTATATACACTATTTTGCAAATGAACAAGGCCCTGTAAAGTCACTAAACGAAGTTAAAACAATCTAAGTTAGCTTTACTTCAAAGTATGGCGACCAAATGGTCTTGGGGTCGCACATTAGGTTTAGTGATTTTAAATGCTGAGAAATGTCAATAACTACAAATACACCTTCAGCTCTGCTACCAACGCTACTTACACCTCTTGTAGTTGTCGCTCGAAATTTCTACTTTTTTGTAAAAGGGTGAAGGCAAGTCTTCCGTGCCTTATAATGGAATAGAAAGTAAAAACCGCACTGCCGGAACTTCCCATCCGTGGAAAACCTTTTATTGTTTTGAAACGTGCAACTGAGCTTTAGAATGGACTAGACCTATGGCAACGACCTTGCAACCAAAAAAATACTATGACATTGGATCCTGGAATTTCAGAGCACAGAACAATTATATCATTATAAAGGACCTTTTACAACATATTGGTAGTCGAGAAAAAGAACTAAACTAGAAGCGATATTCAAGTCATGAAATCGCGCACAATATTCAAAAGTGGAAAGCATACTCGGCGGGAAAATATGGAGTGGTCTTTTTGTCAATTGGGAGTTCAAATCGTACGTTTGTTATTTTAAGGCAGTCAATGAACGATTATGCGTGATCCGTATAAACCTAAATTCTTCAAAACCTTGCTGATAAAAGTACGCGTCCCAATAAAAGAAAAGGCGAATATCCAGAGGAAATGTTCTAAAATCACCTAGAAAGACTATTTGACATATTGCCTGCGAACAGGGTCATTTTTGAAGCGATGCACCTTTTGGAGAAATTCACCACTTCTAAATTTAGCTACACAAAATTACATGATCACACTTTCAAAAATGTTGTTAGTTTTGCTTCAGTCTCTGTTGATGTTCCGCGCTGAACGTACGATTGTGCTGAGTTACTTCTGGAACTAATACTAAATATTCAATTTTTCTGAGAATTTCAAGCCGAATGTTTTTATGTAACGTGCGTATATTGTGAGTCGCATAGAGTTAGAATCCTGTGCGAACTTTAAGTGTTTAAAATAGCTAGTTTCAGTTGATGATGTTTGGCCAGCGGTGGCCTGCTACCTAAGCGAGCGGAATTAGTGCCGCGCTGGAAATGGCCTTGTCTGGGGCGCGTAAGTGCACTGACAACAACGGATACTCAAAAAAGTATCCGTTGGGAGAACTGAAGGCTGGAGATCAGTACGGAAATCGAGAAAATGCTGGTCTGACCCGATCGACGAAGACAGTTAATCGCTGCTCGGATTACGAAATTTGAGGACGCGGTCAATGGACCGAGATAGTTGAAGGCGCTATTTGCAGTAAGCAAAGGCTCGAGAGGGGCTGTAGTCCTACGAAGAAGAAGAAGATAGATTTATAAAATAAATTAAAAAAACTATAATACAGCAGATAACCGAAAATCTAGTCCGGTGCAAAAAAATGATTGGTTTGACTATAGGTGCCAAAATGCGTTAAACAAAAAAAGATTAGGCGTAGGAGCAATATTTAAGAGGGTAAACAGGGAAGAAATGCGAACATTATGAAAACCTCAGTAGAGTAGCGAGTAAGTTAATTAGAGACATGAGATGATAACACTATGTCCACTAATTGAGCAGCATTAGCGTAAGTCCAGTGAATAAAATACAAGACCAACTTAAGAGGTAGTGAAAACCGTGAAAGTGGCTCTCAGCTGAAGACCATGCTGTGCCGTAACAACATTAGTAACATCATTGCTGATGAAAATAGGATGAAGGAAAGTTAAACATCAAATATTAAGAATCTTTAGAGCCCTCCACACAGCTCCAGTATCTCGAAGCCTACAGATATTTCCAGATAGCTGTCATTGACTTCACTAACTCTGCATGAAGTTTGTTCCACTATCAATGCCCAAAAGAGTGATGAACTATCGGACATCGATGAGATTCCAGTAAAGCTACTTAAATATGGAGCAGCTGTATTCAAAAAGTCATCCAGCCTATTTGGCAACAAACGCAAATGCTAAGCAAGTGGAGCCAATATATTATATTCCCTGTCCATAAAAAAAGTGAAAAACTATAGAGATATATCACTACTTTGTACGGTGTACAAAATATTTTCAAAAATAAAAGAAAACAAAGCCAGATTAAATACCAACAGTATGATTGTGGAGCATCAAGGTGCTTTTAGAGCAGTTAGATTGGCAATAGACAAAGTTTTTACAGTGAAGCAGTTGCTTGAGAAATTCTGGGAGTTCAATATAAATGCTCAATAAATTTTCGTTACTGTACTAAATAAAGCTTTTCGTTGGTATTCTATCCAAATGAATCCATCTTACCAAACTAACAATGATGTCGGAAATCTATCGAGTCCATATCAATAACCGACACACCAATACCTTTGACAGAAATATCGGAGCAAAGCAGGGAGTTGAGCTGATACCATCACCATTCAAGTTGGCTAACAAATATGTCATAAGAAAGCCACCTGTCGAGAGAAGAGGTAGATTACTATGCAAGTCAGGCCGAGTAATAGCCTATGCAGACAAAATTAACATTTTATCACGGTCATTAATTACCGTTACAGAACATTTCCTGAAACTCGTCAACGAAGCAAAACTAGAAGTGCTATAAATCAATGAGAATAAAACAATAATCATGATGCAGTTGAAAAAATATCTCGAATACGACAAATATCAAACTTGGCAAATACAATATGTAAATGAGGGTAAATTTGTGTTTTCGGGTGCCAAAATAATGAAGAGTATGGCTCGTAAATAAATATTTTGTCCACGTGGGGCTTTTGATACTCCTTTGGACGCGTCCCCAGGCAGCGGATAGAGAATACTGTAATCACCTAGCCGACGGGATTGCGGGAGTAAAAGTACCATTTACGGGCCAAAACCGATTAATTTGAAGCGTTGGCAATGCTCCACTTAATATTTGGATTGGTGAACCAACAACGGCAATCACAGCGTGGAACTTGTAGTGTTAGATCATTGAACGCACAAGGTGCACTATGGCAACTTCTGGATGGAATAAATTTACATAAATTAACGTTCTTGCAATGCAAAAGACCAGTTAGCTTACTGAATATATATTTGAATCTTGTACGCAAGTCGTCTTTAAAAGCGGGAAACGTTTTAGGCAACTTCAAAGCTGAAATCATCTGGAAAACGGTGCATAGAAGTTCCTTCACGATAAAAATTTTACACCATAGTATCTCAATGAAGCAGGTGCTGCTGTCATTTGGGTTTGGAACAATGATTTCCAGGTAGAGGAATGTGGATGGGGGGATGGTTTGTATGTACCAAACACCAATTGAACCTTTACCATCTTTGCAGGCCAAACTTAAGGCTTTCGAGGTCCCTGTTCAGAACGCAGATGGGGGGGACCAATACTTAAGCAATCAAATGGGTATCCCTTCAACAGATCCACGTGGAAAAAAACCTTGAAAAGATGGCCAGCATGGCACTTGCCGTACTAAACACCATAAATATGCTGACTTTCTACCATATTGGCTCGGAAGGAACCATAACGGACTTGATATTCACCTTAGAGCCAATACTACTATCGATACACAATTCTAGAGTATTAGGGGACTACTCAGCCCGTAGAGGTTCATCGACGTACTCACGACAGGTGCTCCACTGAAGGGGAACTCGCAATAGACAGAAAAAATAGTAGCTCATGAAGTTGTGAACTCAACTATGAGCAACATCATGACTTTTTGCTGCACCTCTGCGTCCCATTGAAGCCCCCGGTGCGGCAACCTTCTAGTCTACTGGTGGTTGACTAAAATCGCTGAAAAGCGAAGGAAATGTCACAAGCCTTGGCTTGAGGCTTAACAGGCATGGGACCATGATGAGGCATGCAATCAGGTACAAGCATAAAGGTTGGTCAGGAAATGCCTTCGCAAAGTGATTATCGACAAAGAGGCTCGCTGCTTGAAATATCTAGTGGACAAAGTGAAAGCGAATCTGTGGGGCCTTGGCACCAAGCTAGTTGTGCGGAAGCTTGGTGTCCTACGGACGCTTTGTATACATGAGGTAGAGAGGATAGAAGGGATTGTGCAGGCACCCTACCCCACCCATCCCGTCTACAGTGAAACAGCAATTGAGTGCCCACTCTTCACACAGCTGGAACTAGGAGAGGCAGTCCTATCATTGAAAACAAGGAAGGCTCCACGTCCAGATGGTGTTGCAGCTGAGGTGCTAAGTTACTTTGTCCCAACTTTGTGCTTCGAAGTCACTGGAAGTTATCTCATTTAATTTCAACACACAGGGGTAATGATAAAGGGATAAAATAAACTTTAAATGAATTGAATTGAATGATTGGGTTTTGAAAGATTAAATATTAATTTCAAGAAAATTATGCATCCATCAGGCTGGGATTACATAATCGATTTATGAGGTGCGACAGTTAAGAAATGAGATTGATTTTATTGCTGCGTTTGTGGTGAACCTGCAACCTTGAAATTCCTTTCCTCTTCCTCAGCATTCTTTTTCTTTCCATTGATATATTTACCATTGCTCTAGCTTGTTTAGTTTGCCTGCTGTGTCGTGTTGAGTAGACGTGTGTTGGTGGTGCTCGTCACGAAAATGGAGAAACGAAATCAAGAGCAACGCGTTGCAAAAAAAAATTTGCTCCAGATTGGGCGAAACCGCTTCAGAAACGTACGCTAAAATTGTGAGAGTGCATGGTGATAGTGCTCTTAGTCGTGTCCAGGGGTTTCGATGGCATAAAGAGTTTAAGGAGGAGTGTGCAAGCGTAGAAGACGAGGCGTGGAGTGGGAGACCAGTCGAACTGTGGACTGACGTGAATGCGCAGTGTGTGCTTGCCCTAACCCATGAATATCGGGGTAAATCAAGTCTACTATCGTAAAGTACTCAAAAGATTGCGAAAACGAGTCTACAGGATTGGCCCAGACATCGCTTGTAACTGGATCCTTCATCACGACAACGCGCCCTGCCACACGGCCCTCAGCGTGTCCCAGTATTTGACCTCTTAAAGGATCGCCGTGTTGCAACAGCTACCTTATTCGCCCGATATGTCTCCCTGTGACTTTTTTGTTCCCTAGAACACAATCGGTGGTCAAAGGAACCCATTTTGAGTCGATTACGGACATCCAGGTGGCCGTGACGAGAGTACTCGCGGACACCCCTATTGAAGCGTTCCAGAAATGTTACGCAGCATGGAAAATGCGCTAGAATCGTTGTATAGCTGCCAAAGGGGACAACTTTTAAGGGGATGGCAGCGTTGTAGAATAATTTCTAAATATACGGTTTTCATGGAATCAATCTCTTTACTTAATTGCCACACCTCGTACACCAAATATTTTTAAATTTTAAACAAGCGTATGACCAGAATTGACTGAGAAGTACTGTAGAGAATAATGCCTTAGCTTGGAATTCCAGCAAAACTAGTTAATCTGATGAGAATGACTATGTCATCAACAACTTCAAAATGCAGAATTAATAAGCAACTAACAAACACCTTTGACACAAAGGTTGATCTAAAGCAGAGCGATGAGCTGGCCCTGCTGCTAGTTGATTCATCTCAAGAGTACGTAATATAGGAAATACCTTTTGGGATGAAAAGCACATTCGTATGCAAATCGAGTCAAATTGCACCCCAGCGGATGATATAAATATTTTGTCCGCAAAAGAACTCTTAAACAAGTTGAACCAAGAAGCTAAGCAGATGGGGTTATAAATCAAGAAGTCTTAAATGAAACAGGGGATAAAATAAGCGTGAATTAAGAAACTAGTTAATTAATCATTTTTAAGTAATACGAAAATAAATGAAAAACTTACTTAATTTTTGATTCACGAATTAACGTTTATTTTTTAAAGTGGTCACCAGCGACACCAAATAGATTTCCCCATAAGCAACATAATAAACATGTGACATGACATTTAGTCTAACACACATGTACAGTACGTGAAAGAATGAGTGAATAAAAGAATAAAGAATAAAGTGTGTTTTGTATTTATTTGAAAATTAACTTTTGCATATATTTTTTTTATGGTTAAATAAGAAAACATGTCGAAGAGAAGAAATTCACAGAAAAGTTTAGCAGATTTTTTTAGGTAAATTTCTCGAGAGAAATTTACCTATTGCGGAAAGTATCTTATATATGTATGTTGGATCGTGTCTGGTAACACTTTACCGCAAATGTCACCAAGCCCAACACATGCACCAATTCTGCTTGTTCCCTGCACTGAACTGTACCCATTACAATCATTCTGCCAGTTGGTTCTCTTTGTTGAGTTTTGGGCGACGAGCTTTTCTTTCTTTTCTAAACGTAGACGTGGACGAAGGTAAAATATCACAGCTGAAAAGAAATCAGAGGTTCAGTAGTAAATATCACAGAAAGTATTGTTAAAATATCATAGAAGAAAGTGTCTCATTAAAATATAATTATAAATGTTATTTGAATCTTGTCTTTTCTCTTCACATTCCTCCTAATAAAACTAAAAGACCACATGTATATATATAAATATATATATATGTATATATATATATATATATATATATATATATATATATATATATATATATATATATATATATATATATATATAGATATCGGATATAACGAAATTTGTGACCACGCTAGAGGTTGTAATTTTGCTCCGATTTTCACCAAATTTTCAGGAAAGGTGTTTTGAGTAAATATCTCGGTTAAGTTTGTGAACCAGCTATATCGGCTGGGCAAAAACAAAATGGTGGCCATTTTAGACGTCAAATTGTGATTTCTGTTCCGACCAAAGTATAGGTCCGATTTGGATGAAATTTGGTATAGAGGTTCACTGATGTATGTGATGAATCTCACAATAAAAAATTCACAGTCGGTATGGCAGAAACAAAATGGTGGCCGCTCGAAGGTCGAAAAGCGTGCAAAAATTTTTTGTTGCAATAGTGGTCAAAGCTTTCAACAGATTTTCATGAAATCCGGCAGTTAGATAGAAATTATAGGTTTCTAAAGAATTACGTGAAAAAACTAGAGGTCAAGTTACAAAAAACAAAATGGCGGCCAGTTGATCCCACATATATGAAACCTAGTTTCAAGATAAACATTACTTGAATCTACAGACTTTGATATTTTGGTGATCATGCATGTGCAAATTTCAAAATGGCGGCGGTTTAAATATGCGTTTTTTCAGGTTGTTGTGGCGCTCTAGCGGTCAAATTTTCCAGCGGATTTTGAGATTATGGATCTCTGTACTATGTTCTTGTATTATGCAGAAAATTATTACAGTTGAATGAAAAATAAAAAAGTCGAAAATTTAAAACCCAATATTTTTAGCTGCCATTTTCACTAAAAATTGAATTATTTTGCCCTGTCTAGAGTCAAACTCCGATTTGAACGAGATTAACAGATTTAATGATGAGATCCTAGCCCACAAAGATTTGAAATAGTCCAAAATCAAATGTATGCATTCAAAATGGCGGCCCGCAAAGGTCATGAGGCAAGCACAATTCGCTATTTTAGTAGCAACTGAAATAATGAATTTTTTTCATGGAAACGTTTTAAATGACTTATCTTAAAAGTATTTATAAATCAGACTATTTTTAAAATATTGTAAAATATTTCTAACAATCTTCTTCTTCTTCTCCTTAGCCCTACAGCCCCTTCCGGGCCTTCGCTTCCTGCAAACAGCGCCTCCAACTGTCTCGGTTCGTTGACCGCGTCGTCCAATTCCGAAATCCGAGCAGCGATGAACTATCTTCGTCGACCGAGTCAGACCAACGTTTCCACGGCTTCCCCACTGGCCGCTGGCCTTCAGTTCTCCCTACGAATACCTTCTTGGGTGTTTGTCCATACGATTCATGTGTCCCGCCCATTGCAGCTTCCGCAGTCCTTGAGGCCTCCGGTTCGTCAAAAATTTCATACAGCTCATGGTTGTATCAAATTAGCTTTGCTCCAATTATTCGCCTCAGGACCCGTCGCTCAAAGGCGTTCAATATATTTACGGATCCTTGGGTTAGGGTCCATGTTTCACACCCATAGCATAACACAGGCCTCATCACAGATTTGTATACTTGGAGCTTTGTTTTTCAGTGTATGCAGCTGGTCTTCAAGATCGTCAATACGGAATAAAATATTTTGTTTGCGAGCTGTGTTCTTCGGCGTATTTCGTATCTTTCATTGCCCGTTTTCGTTATTTTGACACACAAATTTGCTGTTATTTTCGATACTGTATTCTCCAAGTGTGATATTTTGTATTTTTGGGGTATTTTTACTCGACTGCGTCATAAGCTTTGTTTTATTTTCGTTGATTTGTAGCCCTACTAGTTTTGCTTCGCTGTCGAGTTTCAGGAAGAGTTCTTTTGCAGTTGTTAGTGACCGTGACAGAATGTTGATGTCGTCCGCATAGGCCACTACCTGGCTCGACTTGTATAGTAATGTACCTCGCGTATCGACAGGTAGCTTGCGTATGACGGACTCCAGAGTCAAATTGAATAGCAATGGGACCAGCCCATCTCCCCGCTTTAGTCCGATATTTGTGTCAAAGGCATCGGTGAGTTGGTTATTGATGCGGACTTAGGAGGTCGTCGGTGTCATTGTCATTTTGGTAAGACGGACTAATTTAGCTTGGATGCCAAAACCAGGCATTATTTGGTACAGTACGTTACGATCAATACTGTCGTATGCTTGCTTGAAGTCAACGAAAATTTGGTGTACGTCTATGTTGCACTCCCAGCATTTTTCAAGTACCTGCTTGACTGTGAACAATTGGTCTGTTGTTGATCTACCTGCCCTAAAACCACCTTGATACTCCCCAATAATACTGTTGGCGTATGATCCGATTTTATTTTCTAAGATTTTAGAAAATATTTCGTACGCCGTACATGGTAGTGATATGCCTCTATAATTTTCACACTGTAGCTTGTCACCTTTTTTGTGAATAGGGAATATAATTGATTGGCTCCATTCTTTCAGCATATGTTCTTGTTGCCAAATGTAGTGGATGACTTTGTGAAACGCTTGATGAACACTACTGCGACCATATTTGATGAGCTTTACTGGAATCTCATCGATGCCCGGCGCTTTATTATTCTTTTGGGCTTTGATGATGGAATAAACTTCATCCAGAGTTGGTGGGGCCAATGAAAGCTCTCCGCAGACATCTATAGGCCCCGATGTTCTGGAGCTGTGCGGAGGATTAAGGAAGTGCTTGAAATATGTTGCCCATCTTTCCTTAATCTTGATCACATCAGCGATTATATTGCCGCTGTCATCACGACAGAGCGTTGTTTTGAGCTGATAACCATGTTTCAGGCTTTTCACTACTTTGTATGCTTGTCTTGTGTTATTACTCACCAAACTTACATGTATACTTCTAACAATACCCTTAAAAAATTATAAAATCGCGACTTGTCTGTCCGTTTGTTCGTGCGTCACAAGTTTTCTTGCAAACCACATAAGCTAGAATGAGGAAATTTTCTTCGTAGGTCAAAAGTGGTGTCTCTTGAAATTCGCTGTGTAAGAAAATATTTTAAAATGTTTAAGGGGGTCTGCCGATACAGGGGGATGAAATAAACATTTTTTTTTCTGTAGCCCTCTAGCAGCCAAGTTTCTCAAGAGATTCCGATGAAACTTGAAAATATAAATTATTAAGGCAAGTTAATTTAATTTAATTATGCAAATCGGATGACAAATAAAAAAATCGAACACTTACAGCTTAATATTTTTAGAAGCCGTTTTCACTAAAAATTCAAAATGACGGCCCCTGATGGTTCAGAAAAGAATCGAAAATTTATATATTAATGGCAATGCAAGTGCTGATTAAACTTTTATGGAAATCTTATGAAATTAACTATTTGAGCTATTTAAGCCAAAAAGTTATCACCTTTGTGTGGTAACCACTGTGAAATGTATAAACAGCAAATGTGAGAAGGGCGAAACCAGTATTTATATGTTTATAACCATTTATAACCCGCCGATTTTCAATATGTGATCCATACGTGTGCAACTTAATTTAATTAGCAAGATATTTGTGCCTCTATGAAGCATCTCTAAATACAAACGGTGGCAGATTCTTTTTGTTAATAAATACCCATGTAGTGCTACAAAAATTGCAGTGAGAAGTCCAGTAGTAGGCAAGCCGAATTCTTTTTCGAAACCTTACTCTACATACCAGAAATTTACCTTTCCGGCTGGTGCTGCCAACGGGGATTTTTTTTTTAAATTTGCTCACGTAAATTGATAAATCCGAATTGATCTTCCGAACCCATCTCTATTAGCATCAGCGAACAAAAAACGATATATGCAAAAGGGTTGATGGATGATGTCAGAGAAGCATTGACATCGGTAGTAGATGATCCGAAATTGATCGTCAAAAAAGTCTTAAGCTTATGCACTGACGGAACAAATGCGAGTACCGGTGAAACTAATGGTTTATGTGCCTTGATGGATAATGAAATAAACTCAGCTGGTTCTGAAATACCGTTGCTGAAAATTTAGCATGCAGCTCTTAGTGCGGAGCTAGCATTGAAAAAGATAGCCCAAAAAGTTGCAGAAATCACCAATGCCTTGACAAATCTATCAGGCACATTTTTCCATTATTCCGCTCTACGCTTTTCGAAATTGAAAAAGATCGCTCCAGACAATTAATTAGGGCTGCTCACTTTACCAAAAATTTTTGGAATACGATAGAGCCAACTGACTTTCACAAGAACGTTTGTGTCTCGTGGAAAGCATTAGTTATGTATTTTGAAGCCAACCAATAAAATGCTTGATGCGTTGCATATCTTAATTACTTCACGAACCTGAAGAACTTGACGTTACTTGCATTTCTCGATGATACATTGTTTTGCTATCAACGATTTAAAAAAAATTCAAATCAAACCAACTGACTCTGATCGAAATGGAAGGACACGTCACAGCAATACAAGATTCATTGGAAGGAATAGAAAAAGCACAATTGATTGGCGGCTTTGGGAGAAACTTGTCCTCCAAATTAACAATTGATGCGGAAGAAAACAAAACTTATTTCAAATCAATCGAGATGATGACAGTCAAAACTTTTCGAAAACGGAGTGAAGCAAAAAGATTCTCAGAAGTACGTAAAATTGTTTTGGTGTTCTTTAGAATATTTTTAACAAATCGATTAAACCACTTGTCAAATTTGAAGCGATTGCAGCATCGAAAAAATTCATTCAATGCTAGCACCAGATTTGGAATTAGCTAATTTATTGTTGCAGTTTCAAGATATCAAGAACAACCCGGATCTCATAAAAGACAAAAACGTATATGAATTCATTAGTCATTTGTCGAACACAGTGTCGCGGGACAATTTTACACGCAATCCTACAAGCAAGACCCCCGCAAGCGAAAGCTAATTTTTGTCACGCCAGCCAGACTGAGGAAGAATTGGTAATGTAATTTTTTGAATTAAATATTGTATTTTCAACTGTAATTTTCTTGGTACGTGTAATGACTAGACTAAGTAGATTCTAAGCGGAATGCCAAATCATAGTGTCTATATAAAACGATGCGTACAAGCTTCGAATACTAATGAAGGACTCCGATTTGAATTTGAGATTGGTGAAAACGACTCAGGAAACTGAAGAAATATTGGGAAGATATTGAGAGAAAGCTGATCCGGAGGCGAACCCTATTCCAGAATTTAAAGAAGTTCTCTACTGGTTTAATGGAACCGAGCTGTTAACATTTACGGAATCACTTTAAGGCAAATTAGTTGTTCTGGACTTCCTCACATTTTGCTGCATCAATTGTATGCATATACTACCTGATTTGAAGAAACTCTAGAAATTGTACAGCGTTGAAGATGGTTTGGTGGTTGCAAGTGTCCACAGTGCTAAATTCGACAATGGGAAAGATAGTACCAAAACTCTATCCGCAGTACAAAAGAAACGTTGGCAAGATACATAAGCACAATCAAATCAATTACATGGTATCAGCCTTTGCCGCGACACTTACAGATAATGCCATATGGAATCCAGCAGACGTGATAAAGCATGGGCTGCAAATGTACAATTCGCCATATAATTCAGCTTTAGAATGCACGAGAGGAATCTATAGAAACGAAGGGTTTGGTGCATTTTATCACTGAGACTCTTCACATATGACTATGAATCTACCGTATCAGGCAATACACTTTATTCTTATATTCAATGCCCACGACAGCAATTTGTTGGTCAACCTACGAATTCTTCAAATTCGTATTATGCAGGGAAAAGTCATGAAGACTATAAATCACTCTGGGAAAAGTACATTACAACTGTAAGATCCAAATCAACAGGGACGGTGGAAAAACTACGCAGTGATGATATGATTAATAGCAATAGGATTTGTGGTGCAAGACACTACTGTGACCAAAACTAAGGTGACATTTGAATTTAAACTGCGCGCGTCGAAGGATTTGCAGAATTATTTTTTTTAGGATGATAGTACTGTCAGTGACATCTATGTCAAATTTACATGTCAAAATATTGATTAGTGTTTGAGATACGCGTCGTTTCCGGGATGGCCTTCAGTTCCGTCTTCGCTGCGGCTTGAACCTCTTCTATCGTATCAAAACGGTGTCCCCGGACCGGCCTTTTGAGGTTGCTGAACAGCCAAAAGTAACACGGCGCCAAATGAGGTGAATATGGGTTGAGTTTTTGGCGAAATTATCACGAATTACGAGTGCAGTATGGGATGGTGCATTATCGTGGTTTAAAAACCAAGAATTGTCTTTCCACAATTCCGGCCTTTTTAGGCGGATAGCGTTACGCAAACGACGCATAACGTTCAAATAATATTCCTTGTTGACTGTTTGGCTTGGTAGAAGGAATTCATAACGCACAACACTATCATAACCGAAGAAGAGAAGAGTTTGATGGTCACCCAGGACGCTCTTCGTCTTTGACACGTTCACAGCCAGCTTGGAACTCACTATACCACTTGTAAACATTTTTTTGGACATAATCTCATCACCAAAGGCTTTCTCCACCATCTTCAATGTATCCGTAGCAGAAAATTGATCCCGCAAACAAAATTTAATGCAAATTCAACAAATTTCGACATCGCAAAAAACGAAAAACTCACTTTTAGCAGCTCGCAAAACGACGTGTATCTCAAACTCATTTCCACAATTCCGGCCTTTTTAGGCGGATAGCGTTACGCAGACGACGCGTTATGTTCAAACAATATTCCTTGTTGACTGTTTGGCTCGGCAGAAGGAATTCATAACGCACAACACCACGATAACCGAAGAAGAGAAGAAGTTGATGGTCGCCCAGGACGCTCTTCGTCTTCGATACGTTCATTGCCGGCTTGGAACTCACTATACCACTTGTAAACATTTTTTTAGACATAGCTTCATCACCAAAGGGTTTCTGCACTATCCTCAATGTATCCGCAGCAGAAAATTGATCCCGCAAACAAAATTTAATGCAAATTCAACAAATTTCGACATCGCAAAAAACGGAAAACTCACTTTTAGCAGCTCACAAAACGACGCGTATCTCTAACTCATTTTGACATGAAAATTTGACATAGATGTCACTGACAGTACTACCAACCTAAAAAAAAATAATTCTCCAAATCCTTCGACGTGCGCAGTTTAAATTCAAATGTCACCGTTATTTTTTGTACACAGTAGTATGTTCTACCGGCGGCTAATATGAATGCACTTGAAACTCAAACAGATACATCCAGTGATGTGTGGGAAGTAACTCCCATAAAAGCTGTCTGTGAGCTCAGTGTAGTATTGGGAATTAATGCAATAAATTTAAATACAGTGCACAACGATGTTAAGCGAAACTATGATCGAGGCCTTTAGTAGCCCTTAAAATCATCTAAATTGCATAGAATAAGTGCATTGAGTAGAATGCGTTGTGGATTCGAACAATATTTCTTTTACCAATCCGATTTTGTCTCAATATGTGCATAGTTCCACTCCCAATGTGTATGTGCAGCAGCAAAGTAAGTAAATGATGACATGAGTTTACCACTGGTAGATGTGGAAGCTACAGGGCGGTAATGCAGTGAGTGTTGCACAATAGGGAGCAGTGTCTCCCCGAGGCTATAAAAGACCCCGGAGCATGAGGAAAAGCTCTTTTTCTCGTATTAATTGGAAGGAACTAGACGGAAAGGAGAAACGGTGACAAGTCAGCTCGCGGCGAAGAAGAATGGGATGAAGCAAATTTTTGAGGGGCGACGAGCAGTTGTTGCCACGAATATCAGCCCGCCAATCAAATCAACAGTTGTTGCCACGATTATCAACCCACCAATCAAAGCAACAGCGAACAAACCAACCATCGAGAGAAATTGGGGGCCCCCAACCACGTGAAAACCGATAGGTAGTAGGTAATTAATTTGTTGGAGTTATGTAATAATTGAAAATTTACATATTCGCTCTATAAAATAAAATTATTAGAATAAGTGGAAAAAACAGAAGTGTGTTTAGTGAACATTGTAAGGTCTGGCACGCGAGGGTTTTGAGGTGTTGTTGCGACAGTGACGAAGTTTTGGTGTGGTTCTCGACTGCCGCGTGTAAGTGTTCCCGAGCACCACCCGTGAGGTAGGATCGCGAAGCGCACTATAGTACGGGGCAAAGTTAGGGACGTTATTCGGGGCTAGGTAGGATTTGGTTCTTCGCGAAATTAAATTAAAGGTTTGGCCAGTGCGAACCTTCTGACCCGGTTACATTCTCGCTTGGCGACCTCATTTTGCGCCCACTGGCAAAGCGGGTAGCACATTACCCCTATTCGGGGGGCTTACCGCGTCCAAGGGCCCCAGTGGGAGGCTTTGAAGGAGCACTGTGAAATAGCGGCGGTAGCAACAGATGCAAGTCGAGAATCGTATGCTGTACTTAGAATTCTACTGGCTAGAATTGCTGCCTACACACCGCATTCCGCAGATGTGGAAAGGTGTATTAGTGCGAACAACATACTTAAAACAAAGAATCGATTGAGTCTTTCAATTGAAACGGAAGTTAAATATATTGTATTTACATATGCATGAACATGCCAGTCTTATCTGAATGGATTCCGATCGAACCGGCGAAGGTGTTCGTGAAAGATAAAAATCGACGGGTTCGTGACATTGAAACTGGCCATCAACAATCTAAACAGCATGACTGGTTCAAAGGAGTGTTTGGTGAAACAATTAAGAGTGGATACGAATGATGATGCGGATAAAGGAGACCGTTTTTTCGAATTTTGATATTCATTAAAATAAAAATGATTGTATTTTTTGCCATTTTTCTAAAACAAAAAAACCAAAGTCAAAACCACTGCCGAAAATTAATAAATACATTTTATTGAGTTTGAATGAAAAAAATTATTTTCGTGAACTAAAAAATCCATTTTCGTGGATAAAATATTTGAGATTTCGTCAATCAAGAAAGTTGCTTATTTTATCCCCTGAAATGAAAGTCATGGTACAAACTAAAAACAACATCCCCATGAGACGAAATGTAACAATCAACGTATGTAACCTGAAAACGTGGAGGAATTTATCTTTCTTAGCTCTAAGTTGATCATTAATGGTAGTGGAACCACGGAAATTAAGTATAGAATTCAGCACGCATACAAAATTGTTTACCCAGTTTTGGGTCTCATGATAGCAAGCTGCATTCAAATGAACACTAATAGCGAAGTAGGCAAAACTCCGAAGCATATAGCCACACCAAGTGACGGATTGTTCTGTGGATGACACTCGTTGTTAGGAATGCCTTTAACTCCGTTAGATGGGTGAATATTCAGAATACGCCGGGAAACCCTTTTCAAGTTCCAAAATATCTGATGCGGGTTCTGAGCGGCTATCTAGAGGACAGAAGCCTACTTGAAAAAAAAACAAACCACAGGACAAGGATGGCAGTTACATCAGATGTTACCCAAGGATCTATCCTTGATCCAGATCTGTGGACTGTATACCACGATGGGCTACTAAGACTGGAAATGCCAAATGAGTCACAGTTAATAGGCTATTTGGATGATATTGCGACTCTTGTTGCTGAGCACACCGATGAACAAGCTCAGCTTAGGCTAGATATGCTAATTTGCGGAGTGCGAGACTGGATGACTGCTCGCGGGCTCAGTTTGGCACTGGAGGAAAACGAAGTGGTCATCTTGAAAAACAAGAGAATCTCTAGAGCCAGCATGATCAGTGTTCGAGATATTCAAATCGAATCAAGGCCAGTGGTGAATTACCGGGGGCTACTGATTGACACGAAGATAAGTTTCTCTGAGGAAATTAGGGCAACGGCTGAGAAGGCTATTTCAGGAGTATCGGCTCTGAGTCGATTGGGCAACGTAGAGGAACACAGCCTATCTAGAAGACGCCTTTTGATGAGTGCTGTAGGGTCCCTGCTACTCTATGGAGCAGTAAAATGGAGTGACGCTATCAGTAAAGAAGCCTACTGAGAACGCTTGGTGCACGTACAGAGAAGAAAAGTACAGAGGATTGCATTTTCATATTTGACAGTTTCTGATTCAGCGATGAGAGTAACTGTAGGCTTGATACCTATCGCCCTTCTTGCCAGAAAGTGCCGTGCTATTTATCTGCATCAAAGTAAGGATACAAGGGAGATGGTTGCTCGTAAGGAGAGGTTGCGCAAACTCAACGATTGGCAGCGGTTTTGGGTGAATTGCACAAAGAGAAGGTAGACTGCGTACCTCGATCCGGTTCTTAGACCGTTACTTAAGGTGCCTTACGACCTAGCAAATCAAGGCTTGGGTTCTGGGCTAGATTCTCAGGTTGATAGGGAGGTGCTTAGAGAGTAGTCCGGTCGCTTACGAGTATATGAGTTAAACACTCAGTGTGTAAATGGCGTCCACATCCCAACGACAAAAAACCGAAGTATACAAATAAACATGCATTGTGCTACAGTTGTAAAACGTGGATTCCTACACAAGCCTCCGCAAATGCTTTGAACGCTTTCAAAAAGTGGGTCCTGGGGTGCATTTTAGGTGCCGAATGAGAAGCGGATTAGTAGCAAATGCAGTACAACTATGAGTTGTATAAATTGTTTAAAGAATCATGGGTATTGACTGCAATATGGCCACAAAAACTTTAATAGGCTGGTCATGTACAACGAATGGACGAAGGGCGAGTACCTTTAAAAACATATTCGTTGGCAAAGCTGAGGGATGAAGATTAGTTGGAGAATCCAGGAAGTCCTGATTCCAATCGGCAAACAACCACAGCAAACTGCTACTCGGATTTCAAAATTGGAGGACATGTTCGATGGACGGGGACAACTGGATGCGATTCCTACAGAAAGCTACGGCCCGATATGGGCTGCATGTTTATTTTATTCTTTTGATAGCAGTAATTCTCATTATCAGATAAAAGTTCTTCACATGTTTATCACATAATCAAAGCAAGTGCAAACAACCCAATTTCATAGAGTGTCCCACGAATTCTCCACCAGGTGCAAAAAGTAGTTGGAAAACACAATTTCACAGGAAGAGTGTTGATTTATTTAATTATCCCACTCTTGTACCTTTTTGGGGAATTGATATCCGAATTGTCAATAAAGGCCTTATTCAGTGTTCATCTAATGAACTCCAGATTGTGATTTATTGCGTGTCGTAGAATCCTTTGCACGCTCATCGTAGAGAATCCTTATGATTTCTACCTATAGGGTATTCGACGGAAAGAGTTCAAAGCACAAAATGATTGAATGCCAAGTTAATTTGTTTACAAAATCTTCATTTTAGTTTATGAGGGTTCTTGCGAAAAGGTTTGATATTAATTCTATATTTACAGAAGTTGAATAGATGCTAGCGATATTTTATTAGAAGCTTTCAAAGGTAACTAAAAGCGTGGAGAGGTAAGCAATTTGTGTCAATTAATATTTAAATTGTTTGTCATGAATTTTAAGAAGTTGAAGTTATTTGGAATTCTGTTTGGTGTCTATTAGACCGGAATATTGTGTGATTGAACTAACAATTGTTTGATCTTAGTTAATTTACATTTACGGGGGATATTTAGGAATTTTATCAAATTAATATCGGACTAGGTATAGCAAAATTAGCAAGCGTGTCTCAATTAATTGCAATTTTGTTATTTGGTGTACATGCTATAGATTTCAGAATTTACTAGATAAAAAAATTCATATAGGCAACTCAACTGATGTCTCGTATTCTTGCTATACCGAAATGTTTGAAAATCGCTTTATGTTTATTAAAAATGAATTAAATAAAGCATACTCTCATTTATATATTCATATATACTTGTATGATGTGGATCGTGCTTTGGTGATTGTGGTCATTAGGGTTTTGTAAAATAATTTTACAAAACCCTCCTAAAATCGAGCGTGTCTGTCTGTCTGTCCATCCGTGTGTCACAGCACTTTTTCTCGCAAACCGTATAAGCTAGAAACATAAGATTTTGTATATAGGTGCAAAGTGAAGCCCTTTTTAACGTTTCACTACAAAAAAAATTTACAAGGTGCTTTAGGGGGGCTTCCCCATACAGGGGAGTGGCCCCTGAAAAAAAATTTCATCAAAGGTAGCCGATACGGGTATCAAATAATAGGTCTCAATGAGAACTTTTCAAAACAGGGCTTAAATTGGAATTTTTTACTACAGGGGGCGCACAGGAAGGGGAAATACACGAAAATGGTGGTCCCCCCTCGCGATTGGACATCTGAGATCCGAAAAATCTGAAAAAAATTATGGAGATAGGTATTTATGAGTACAACAATAAAAAATACCTTTGAAGTCAAAATTCGCTCATCTTTGTTAACAATAGTATGAACATCGAATTTCATATTTTTCTCAATAAAATCGTATGGATACCCTTAAATTCAATAAAAACCAATATTTTAGTATTTTTACGTAAGATCCTAATACTCTGCAAGTTTGATGAAAATTCAATCGTATTCACGGAAGTTATAGCCATTTGGAGTTTCTCCAAATACGAGTACGACAAAAATAACACACGATTCTGGTATTTTACGGACTTTCCACTGAATCTGAAACTGCAGTTTTGATTTGATCCTCTCGAAATTTTCAAATAAGATCAATAATATACATTTATTCGGGAGTTATTGATTTGAATCATTTTTGTTAGCTTGCAACAAAATGACGGCCGTTGAAAGTACAGATGCAATGGATTTTCTTATAAACGTGCACATTTGGTGATTGCATTTCGCACGTTGGGTACAAAAACCTTCTGACATGACTGTAGGTCTGTTTACCTAACTTGTTTTTTAATGTTTTTAAGTTCTCTTTCAGTAATTTACATTCACGTAGTTATAACCCTCAAGTAGGCTAACTTTTTTTGCCTGAAATTTTATATCTGGTTAATTTTGGGCCAAGAAAACCGAAAAAAGTAATATTTTTGGTCTAAGGGTAATCTTCACCTGTCAGAAGAAGTTTGATTTAAACCCGCCAAGAAGCGTTCTTGTCGATTAACGGCAAAAAAGATAGTACGGAAGAAATATCAAATTTGAAAAGGAATAAGAGATGAGAGCATTTATAAAAAACCAATGAAATACAAAAAAGAATATTTATTTATTTACATTGTGGAATTTATAAAAACAGCTATTTGTAGCAGATTGACACAAATTGACATTCCACTTTAGGCAAATTACTTGAATTTCTGATTTTCAACCAGGCAATTTGCAAGTTTTTTTAGCACTTCGATCGTGAGTTGTAGGCCAATGGCTCATTTGATTGAAACGAATGTCATTTGGAGGAAGATATGTTTCACGGCCACCTTTAGACACTGTTTCAACAATTTTTGAAGACCGTCCCACAGACCGCTTTTCGGTGATTTGAGAATTACATAAAACGGCAGCAAAACCTCAGAAATCAGGTAACTTCATTGTCTGATCATGGATACAATGAAGCAAAAGGTAAGCATTTACCATGGTCATATCAATTAGATCATAAAAAATTCGAGTAACTTTTTGTCCGCATTTGAATATGGTACCGCGCAAGTAATCCATCCATGAGTTCGACTCCCCCCATATGATGATTTTATTCTGTTAAAAATAAAAGGGACGAAATGAGGTTTACATATCAAAAATGACTAGTTATAGCGACCTTTGATTATATTCGGTAAATCCAATTCCAAGCATTGCTTTTTTCCGGTCATATCGAATGGCCTTCGGCGGTGAAAGACTTTCCGATGAAATGGTGGAAAACGGTAAAACTCCAACATACGTCGATAGCAAGCGCACGTTCTTCGTGTCTTTCCATTGCACGCTAGTTATGTCAATACCACGATTTACTTTGGTGTCTTTGTTATTAGGAAGCTTTCGATTTGGGATGCGCTCACGACGGGTAGTACCGAGGGAATATATTCCAAGCGACCTCAGAAGCACCATCAGTGGTAATGATATATAAATATTTTCAAAATGGACAATTTGGTTCACCATGTGTGGCACCGTGGAAGTCAAACGAACGACGACATTTGCACTCGCGCCTTTGTGAGGATACCCATCAATGATAACGTTGTCGCCAGCCCCAGAATACATTTCAAAGCGATAGGAAGGAATCGCATAATACCAAAAATTTAATGCCCCATTTATGTAATTTCGACAGCATTTTGGTGGCACACATTTGCTCATCCACACATAGCCTAGGTTGCTTCGGAACTAGATCGAAGCGAATATTCTTCATTTTAGAGAAGTCATTGAAATATAAATATCTCCGGAGAAGAAAAAAACTCTTTGATGTCATTGCGGATGCGATGGGAGCCAGTGCTAGCTTGCCCTAGTAGTGTTGTGTCATTAAGTAACCATATAACGACATATACAGCATAATACCAATGAATCTTTTTAGGTCAACAGCTGTAATGGTAAACTGTGTGCTGATGTTTTTTATTTTTACTCTGGCATTTAGGTTGCTGAACTCCACAAGCATTTATATGGGGGTTTCAAATGCCTTATATACTCTGGGATATTAGTAGTGCCGTAAAATGCCACTTCATTTTCATGTAGCTACATGTGCTTTTTCTCCACTTAATATTTTTCAATTCAGAGGATTTCGTGCTGATATCCATAACTCTTCCATTAAAACCACCATCATTTGGTTCGAAATTTGGGCCATATAAATCATATAATGGAAACAGGGGACGCATTTTTTTTTTTGGTTTTTGGTTTTTTTTGACATTATTATCTCTTGACGGTGTGTTGCAGTAGATGTTGATGCAACTGGAGACAAGTGAGAAGGCGTAGCAGGTGGTGTAATAGACTCGATTGTACTGAGGTTGAGGCTAACATGAACGGCCTGAGATAAATATCCAGTTGATGTGTCTCTTGCCAACTGTAAAGAAGAACTTCCGTTCCCTTCTGAGTCCGTGACAGAAGCTCCGGGCACGTCAGATAGTCGAGGAAGTGTAAAACTGTTCTCGTGATCTGAGTTATCCATATTTTTATCACTGCCTACTTCAAAATCACCTCTCTCCTCATCATCAGGCTCCGACTCGATGTAAGATGGAACTGAAATTAAAAGTTCCTCGATTTCTTGTGCAGTTATCCTGTTGATTTTGGATAACCGAAATGATTTGCGGGACGCAGGTTTCACCATCCTCCTAAAACACAAATACATAAATGTCAAAACCAGCATCCCAGTAAAGTTAATGTAAGCCGCCTGGAGACGGGATTGCTTCAACAAATTATAATTCTTATTGTAAATAACAAATTCGCATCCAATTTGGATTACCATATTCTAGATATGTATATTTACCACGAAATAATTTTTTCTGCCACAAAATCTGCACACAACACAAGCTTAAACTTACAAACAAGTTGAAGTAGCAGGATAGTGCTCCTGCCAGAAGAGTATTGTAAGACAATTAGTAAATCAAACAATATATTCTTCATATCAAAACTTGACTTTCAGATTCCATAAATTGAGTTCGAAAAATCATATCCAGGTTATTATGATTCTAAATCCGCCACAATTTTTTTTCAACTGTTTTTACCCCGTCGCTTGATTAGTCATGATAAACATCAATATTACAAACTATTCCTAAAAAGTTTATCAAAATTCCTACATATTTGTAGTGTCTAGGTCCGTTGCAAACGTGTATCTCCCTAGTATCATGTGTTAATGTGGTTGTGATTGTTAAATATTCAATCGGCTGTAACTTAGCTGTTTATTGTTCAATTATTGTGAAATTTTCGGAACACATGCAATTACTTTCAAAAAACTTAAATTATAGGTTTTGGGAACTTTAAGGGTCCCATCTTGATTTTATAGGCAAAAATGTATAATTTATAAAAAGTACTATTATTAACAAAGTTGACCGAATTTCGACTTCTGAGGTATTTGTTGCCCTCGTACTGCTAAAGTTACATCTTTGTGATTTTTTTTGGATTTTTCGGGTCAAAGGTGTCCAATCGCGAGACAAAATTTTCGTACATTTCCCTTTCCCCTGCACCCCTCAAAGCAAAACTTGTTTGTTTAAGACCTGATTTGAAGAGTTCTTATTAAGACCTTTAATTTGGTATCCATATTGCTTACATGCGATGAAAACTTTTGGGGGGGGGGGGGCTACTCCCCTATATGGGGAGACCCCCCTTAAAGACCTTACAAATTTCTTCTCGTGGTAAGACTTTGAAGAAGGCGTCACCTTGCACCTATCTACAAAATCTCATGTTTCTAGCTTGTGTAGTTTGCGAGAAAAAGTGGTGTGACACACGGACGGACAGACGGACAGATAGGACAGGATTTTAGTAGGGTATTGTAAAATAATTTTACGATACCCTAAAAAGGGGTTAAGCACAAATAACTTTCTACGTATAAAGTTGATTGCTCATGATATTCAAATGCTGATAAAAATAGAACTGCAAGGCAGAATGACACAACATTTGCGCGGGTAGTTGAAGGTGATATGAGACGACCGGCTGCATTGCGAAGAAATATTAACGGTTTGCATATTACTTTTATTTTTTTAAAGAAACCACCCTTGAGGTGGTCTGGACTGCTCGAGGAATAATATGCGATAGTAACATTGAAATAGGAGCTGCCACTTGAATTTTATCCATGCATTAGTTTGTTCGATAAAAGATGACGTGAACTATATATTTCAAATCGTAAACTGCATATTTCATGTTGTAGCGATATAGTAGTCTGTGTGGTCTTGTGGTTAGAGAATGAACGCATAAGCCGAAGGTCCCAGGTTCAAATCTCGTTTGGAGCAACGTGATTTAGTTCAGGGGATTTTTCGGACAGACTACGAGTGTTCACTCACTGGTGATATATACTGATTTAATCAGATCATATCATAGCTGAGCAGGCACACGGGAGCGTGGTACTGACCAAACTAACTTCCGAAAAAATCAACACAGTCATGAAAATTAGATACTTTAACTATCTCTAAGCGAAGGCCCGAGAGGGGCTGTAGTGCTACGAAGAAGAAGAAGAAGAAGAAGTGATTGCGTGGCTTAACATATATTACTATATACTGTTTTCAAGATAAGACCTTCAACTATCTTCAATCAAAAACTAAGCGTCATAAGTAAACAAAGTTGGTTAAAAATAAATCGGAAAATTGACAATCAAAGAGAGCATTATCGGCATATTTTATTGTTTTACTTCCGAAAGGGCAAAAATGCGGTGTAAGTTCAAAAGAAATCAAGTGAAGTTTATGATGAGGACTGCCTTGTTAAACAGCAGTTTCAGCGTTGATTTTTTCGCTTGCATTCTGGAAATTGTAATGTGCACCACATAATGGAGGTACACCCACTACCGATGACGGTAGACGGCAAGCGTTAGTCAAAACTTACCGGCGTATGAGATACCAGAGAAGCTTAACGTATCGAATCCAACAGTTTACTTGCACCCACAACAGCTTGGTTAAGTAAGCAAACTGGATATTTGGGTTCCTCATGAATTAAAGGTAATGCATTTCACCAAAATATGTGGCTCGTTGCTGAATCGTAACCAAAATGACTCATTTCTAAAAACCAGCATAATGGTTGATGGAAAATAGATTGCTTACGATAAAGTAGTAAGAGATGATGGACCAAGCAAGATGAGCTCCCACAATCGACATCCAAAGCCAATATTCACCAACAGAAGATTATTTTTTCTATGTGGTTGGATTACAAGGGTATAGTATACTTTGAGCTACCTCCCAGAAACCGAACTATTGATTTGAATGTTTATTATCGTCAATTATTGAAATTGAATGAAGAAGCCAAGAAAAAACGCCCTGAACTAGCCAATCACAGAGGCGTGATGATCCATCATGATAACGCCAGACCCCACACCTCTTTGATAACCCTGCAAAAATTAATGGAGCTCAATTGGGAGCAGGTGTTACATAACCAGTACACCCTATGTATACTGGTATGAACTGGGAGCTCAATTTGATGTATATCCTATATACAACATATACACTCTCCCGGGGAGAGAACTCACTGTAACACCACTTACCTGCTACTCTGTCCATTCAAACTAAATCAACAAAGACGAATGTTAATTTTAAAGAATTGCTTTTATTTTATTGTTCATCTTTTTGAAACATTTACAACACAACTGAATTTATTTTAATTTAGTTTACAACTGGATTTATCAACTATCAGCCAGTCTGAAGAGGGTAACATCTGGACGAGCTAATGGATCTGAGTGGCCATACGGCGTGAAACGCCAAAAGGCCGATTGAGGACCGCGGCACAAGCCAACGCCTCACCCCTCAGCATTTTGTCGAATACTGGACAGCACTTTGAACTCGAACTTGAAGCGCGTTATCGCACGTACGGTTAAGCCACTGGGTAGCGGCACGCTCCCTTTTGGACGTGATTACCAACTCACTGAATGTACTCCATAAATTGTTTATTTATGGTCGCGAAACGAGCTTTTGGTCTAGTTTGCCGCTAAAATCACTGAAACGATGAGAACGTGAGTTTTCATTTATTGTGAACTTCTCTCCCCGCTTCACCTTATCAATTTGTAGATGATGAGAGCCAGCTTGGGGGAAATACGTTGCATATGAGTGAGGAAAGCTTTTCGCCCCCATATTCGCCGCAGCTCAAAGTCGGCAGGCAAAAGCTTTCACATGATCACTATTCCATTAGCTTGCTCATACAAAGAGCTTCTCGCTTGTGTTTACTCGCTGCCATGTACGAGTCATCCATATTGTTACATGTACAAATAATTCTGCGAGCTACTGTCGCAATTGTTTTCACAACAATTAAGAACATCAAAAATTACTCGAAATCACGAGAACCCACCAAGCATCAACATCTGAAAGTGAGTCACTGCTCCATTCATTTGCAGTCGCTCGAATGTTCCCGCGAATTCGCCAATGTACGAGAACTGGGTTGAATGACTACAGACCCTATATAAAGGCGAGCTGAATGAATAGGGGATCATCATTCATTACAACCGCGATAGAAAACTGCGATACGCGAAGTACAGGCGATATTGATTGTTTGAGTGTGAAGTTATTTTAAGTAGACAATTGCGATAGAAATTTATGGACAAGTAGAAGGTTGAATGATAATAGTGAAAATTAAAGTTGTTAAATTGTTAGTGAAGTGATTGTGCATTTTTGACAAATTAAATAAACTCTTTTAATTAAATTTAAACGACATTGCGTTTTCACTTTCCCGGAACATTAAATTATTGGCCGCGAACCAAAAAAACACGCGACAATATGTTGAAGCTTCACAGCGGCCGCAACGTACATGGTTATCATGATGTTGTTTATCTGCAGTAATGTAGCTTGGTGTCTTTGGCTGACGCTTTTAGCGTTAAACGATAGGCGAGAGTTCCACTCGCTCGTTCGTAACACAGGTGCGACATCAATCCCTATAGCCCTGATTTGCCGCCTCTAGACTATTATTTGCTTCGCTTCCTTTGAAACCATTTGAACGGCAAAACTTTTGATTTATCACATTGCAAAACTTCTGGTATTTTTATTTCCGCCATGAAATCCTTTATAGCACTCATCAGGATGAAGCGGGATTTTAAGTGCTGCTACTTTGATGGGCCTTTTCTATTATGTGATCAGTTCAGTCTTTTCTGATGACATCAAGGACAGGTGTAAATTTTAAGGATGGTTGAACATCGGGTGATAATGGAGGAGTTCCATAAGACTTCAGAATTACAATCGTAAGCTGTCACCTTAATTCCAATAATGCTATGGCATGACCTTGGCGATGATATAAAAGCCAGCCTTGCGTAGAGCATACATCTACTGTCCATGCAAAAAAGGGCCACCACCACTTTTCCGAGCGGGTTCTGCAACGGTAGGATGCTAAAAATTGATCAGAAAAGTTTACGATTGGACCAGGAATTTCCATCCGAATAAATTTTTTTTTTCAATTCGCGAATAACGGCTAAATTTTTTTACTGGATGTACGTTACCACAGTTAGTAGTACCTTTACGACATTGTTATCGTTCCAACGAACAGCTAATATTTTACCGGTAGATGATGTTGCCGTCTCACCTTTAGGTTTCTTTTTCTATATATTTTTTCTGACAGCTTCGTGGAAGGGTTGCACCGATTTTCTCATAGTGTACCAGTTCCACCCAATTCTCGGACACTTTGCTCATCTAACAAACCAATTGATGTGAAAAAGTTATCGAAGTAGAGACGAGATCCTTTAGGTAACTGCATATGCTCAACCAATCCTAGAACAACGTCTTCTCCTTGACCCAGACCAGTAGCAGGAAGACGGGTTCAAATTCCACAATAGGGTTCAACGTGATGGATGTACCCTAAAGGATCTGCAGCAACCTATAGCTTGAAACCGAATCTGATTGTTTTTTCACGTATGAATTGCTTGCAGACATGCTTTTGTCGATTCTAACAGTGAGTCTAGGACTGATTTGTTTGAATGCATCTTTTGATAGGATGAACTGTATACATTTTACCGGTTCTAGGATTGGCTTCATTGCCAGTTAATAAAATGTAGCTCATCAGTTCATCAAACGATTATGGCGTATTGCATCTGACACTAACTGGGTATGTACATCGAGATCGTGTTTCCAGTATGATATTTTATAAGGGAAAGGGTAATATCCCGACAACAGCATCACGCCAATAAATGACATAATTTCCTCAGGTGTAGCACTTAAGTGCACGAGTTTCTGCAGTACGTATCGGTTGATTTAAGAAACAATGTCATGCAATACAGCTTTTAAAAAAATACCTAGAAGGCTTCGATTGGGCTTTTTGCGTTTTCTCTCAGAAAATCTTCTATGATAGGAAGATATTCACAACTAGATTCGGGAATAGTTGAGGAAAGTTTGTTCGTATTAGGCAGCCAATTTATCTTCTTTTGCTTCGAAACCTGTACGTGGCTATTATCTTCCTCTTGATTCCGCTGAAAATTGGGCAACGATTATCAGGAATGAAAGGACTGTGGATGTTAGGAAATTGCTTTAATTAAAAGAAAGCACTGCTTTGTTTCAGTAATGAATATTAACTATCCTTCACAAATTCACAGTCAAATATCCTTCATAGATACGTTCTTCCTACGAACCACTCGCATGGTTTGACTCGACTCCACTAACTTAGTACCTATCGCAAACTCAGCAGAAGCTCGTCCCATTTTTTACAATCTGTCCTCAAACATTGTAGATATGACAATATTGATTGATTAACACGCTCAACTTAGCCGTTAGCACGTGAATTTTGCACAGGCACCTTTACGTGATGAATATCGTACGTTGCACAGTAATCCTCGAGTTCTTTCGACGTAAATATCAATCCTTGATCACTTATAATACGGGTTGGTAGTCCAAACTATGACATGATATCCCTCAACATGGTAACTACTGGTTGACCGTCGGCTGCTCTTGTGGCTCGAACCATTATGAATTTATTGAAAGGGTCCGTTATTTCGATTATGTATAGATTGCCTTTGTTACTCTTAGAAAATGGTCCTAAGTGATCAATATGCAATACCCTAAAAGGTATAGGTTCAACCTGTTCATAAAACAAGCGACCTTTGGTTTTTCCTGCTAGTACTTTATAGAGAAAACATTCCGGACATAAAACAATGTACGACTTCACGTAGTTGCACATTCGAGTAAACCAGAACAGTTCTTGTATCCTATGTACAATTTTATCAACGCCAAAATGACCGGCATTGTCATGACAACTTTTTAATAGTCTCCAATAGACGGCTGATGGCACTACAAATTTAAGATCGCCATTTACTTTTCGCATCAATCTTCCTTTCTTAAGAGTGTAGTTGCACTTTAATTGGGCAAATTGAGCTGATTTATACACTCCATCAATTATATCCATAATTTCCTTTAGTTTCGGGTCCTGTCATTGCAATGGTATCAACCAGTGGCTCTGATCAGGTTTTTGTATCAGTAAGACTTTATCTGCTATTGTTATCGATTCTTGCGGTTGTTGGTGTGGTCAATGACTTAATGCATCGACATGGTTCACATTGTTTCCTGCTCGACATACCACATCAAAGTCGAATTCTCGGAGTTGTAGCCACCATCGTGCAACTCGATTGTTAAGTGAAGTGGTCAACTTCATCGTTGATATCGCATTACAATCGGACACAGCTCGGAAGTGTTTTAAAATCAAATAAAATCGGAATCGATCTAATGTTTCAACGATTGCCAGTACCTCTAATTCGTGGCTACTGTACTTCGTACTGAAATATATTACTGGCCAGAATGGTTTCTCCTCCGTAGATTGCATCAAGACTCCGGCGAGACCAACAGAACTGGCGTCTGTGTGTACCTCGTTTTCGGCCCGTGGATCGTAAAGAACTAGAACGAGTTCGCTACAGAAACAAGTTTTCAACTCGTTGAAGCTCATGTCTGCAGTCTTGTCTCATACGAAGGATTTCTATTCCTTCGTGTTTAACATATTCGTTAGCGGCTTAGAAATTTTTGAGAATCCTTTAATAAATTTACGGAAGAACCCCACTAATCCAAGAAATCTTCTGACATCAGTTACATTTTCAGGGGTTGGAATTTTTTTTAGATAGAATCAATTTTCTTGCTTCCAGGCTTCATTCCGTCTCTATATATGCGGTTAACTCAGATGAAAAAACCGCACTTTGCGTCTAAGTATAAGACCCATCTCCCGTAAAATTTCCAGAACTTCCTTCAGACTTTTGAGGCCCTCAGTTGCCGTCACACTGGAGATAATGACTTCATCCATATAGCTTACGATATTTCTTGATTTCATACGACGAATTAAGTCAATCATGACCACTTGGAAAATCATCGGCGCATTAATGAGGCCAAAAGGCATTACGTTGTTCTCAAAGTGACCAAGATGAGTCACAAATCCGGTGTACTGACGTGATTTTTCATCCATTGGAATTTGGTAGTATCCAGAGAATAAATCTAGGGTCATGAAGAACTGCTTTCCCGCGAGTTGTGAGAGCCGTTCCTCAGCAGTTGGCTTCTTCTTGGTGATAGTATTTATCGCACGAAAGTTAATACAAAGACGATCCTTCCCATCATACTTGGGAATCAAAACAATAGGCGAAGGATATCATGATTTACTTGGACGAATTACGTTTGTGGTCAACAATTTATTCACAATCTGCTCAATCTTATCTCTTTTAGCCAACGGTATACGATATGGTCGAGCATGGATGGGCATGTCGGACGTCAACTCGATACTCATTGATTGCGTCCTGCATCGACCAATTTCGGCCACAGTCTTTGCAAAACAATCACGGAAATCTTCAAAGAGTACCCGCTGTTTGGTTGTTTCGGTTGCAGTTAAATTTCTTTCCATGTCGGGTATTTCTGGATATTTTCTTTCAACGTTTCACCCGCTATTTTCAAAAATTATTCATTGTGAAACTCTGTTCAATGCATCTAATCCCAAAAGCAAACTATTTAGTATGAGGTGATTGGCTACAACATATAGGTCCACGCGTAGGATTGTATCGTCTAATTTTAATGTCGCTATCATTTTGCTAGTACATTCTAAGCACACACCTGCAAACCCGTTCAGCTCAATCCGCGGGCACTTTATCAAGTTGTGCGCGCATAATTCTCGCATCGATCGATTACTACCCGAATCTATAAACACGTCCAAAATTTGTCCATCCATCTGAATGTTTTTCACTATTTGGTTTTTTACGGAATAGTTTGAATGTAACTGACGAATATTCACGTTATTCACATATTCCGGTTTATCTCGACTTATGCATGTATCCGCACTGTGTCCCGTCTTTTGGCATATAACTTATCGCGGTCATCAGAACAGTTCACGGAATTGTGCGCCGATTTATAACAATTGTAAGAAACACGCTTTGACGTGTCGTTTGTATCGGCAACAGTCGTCGCGCCCGACACAAACTTAGTAGATATTTTCTTTGACACAGAGTTCACGTTCATCGGGCTTACACTTTTTATTTCGCTATGTGATTTGCGCGGGGCAGGTATGTTTATCTTACTTTGGTTTGTTAAATAAGTTTTAAGGCAACACAAAACTTCATACTTGTTTTGAATGTAAAGCACGCGATAGAGGTTTGCATTTGAACGGTGTTTAAACCTTCACGCTTATATCTTATAATGGCTGCGTCGCTAATCCCCAAACGTCTACCCTCCGCACACATTCGATAATAATAATCCGTATATGGCTTATTTGAACGTCTTACATTTGCCATCTTACGAAGATGTACCTCGGCTTCATTTTCGGTAGACTGGAATTCCTTTTGTAAAGAGCTTGCAAATTCATCGATGCTTTTGAAAATACCACTTCTTGCATCTAGCCACAATTTTGCTGGCCCTCGAACTTTCGTTTGCACTGCAAACAGAACAATGTTTTCATCCTATGAATATATGGATTCCGTGATTTCACGCGATGAACAAACTGTTGCACCGTCAGTGATGCGCTTAACGTTGGATCGAATTCTGGCATTATTTCAATGACGTTGTGCAAATTTTGGAACATGCTTTGCGTACTGGGACTGCTTGCCGTGTCGGATATGGCGACTGATCTTCATCTGTCTGCGGTTGATGTAGATTTGGTGCTGATTTCATCACAACAGCCTCATTCAACACGTTTCGCCTATCGTCCGTCGGAAAACCAAGACTTGAGGTTGATGCCATATTCAAGTTTGGCAACACGCCATACGTTATGCCTGAAACATATACATATACGAGTATATCCTGGACAATCATATCATAGGATACGTTGTTCCTTGGTTAGACTCGACTCCACTAACTGAGTACCTCGCTACAGTGTTGTCAAGTTGGCGTTGACACGATACATAGGAACGCAATATGTGGGAAGAAAGATGGTGAATGTCACCCACCACCTCTTCGTTGGACAAATCAGAGTCTTTATCTGTTTCTGCATTTGGAGGCTCATCAGACAGGCATATAGCTATGCTGTCAGGTGTTAATTCTTCGTCTTCGTTGAGTAGATCAACAAGTTCATGTAATAATAAGCCACTGCCATCTATTGCGTGAGAGTACCTGTCAAGATAACCATTTCTTAAAAAAAATTGAATTCTGCCAAAATTGTAGTCATATCATCCCATTGGCAACTTTAGTTGCGAACAAAGTTTGAGTGCGTTCCAAGCCAACCGCTTACACAAAATTCAAACAAAAGTATAGAAATAGCGTCACCACATTTGTATTGGAGGAAGAAAATAAAAAAAATTGACGTACGCGCATAGCATGATAGCATTACTTACCAGTTAGGAGTCACTGCCATATTGCTTGAAATCTGTGGTTCACAACACTGCATATCTTTATTCTCACACTTCATACGAAAACAAAAGACTGACTGATTGGTTTTCCGTTCAGAAGAAAACGCATCACGTATGAGCTATGCATCAGCCAAAGTGCTCGAAGTTTGGAGATGATACAGGATGAAAGAAATCCGCCATGGCAACTTTAGTTGCCATTGGGTATTAATAGGTTGAGTAATTGATTACTGTCTTAAAAATTAATTAAATTAATTTTGAACATTGGGGTGGTTACAAAGCACTTCTAGTAGGGTCACTCTTCTGTCTGCTCGACTTCTTTCAATAATGAGATCAATGAAAAATTAAAAAAGCAAAGATAAGATAGAATGACAATCAAATTGTTAGCTGCGGGAGGAATCAAATTCTGTTAAAGTATTTTCCCCGAAACGAAAAATTATTAACTCGCAAATAACTTCATTTCGCCAAAGACCAAATTTAACCAAGAGATGCATACTTAATCAATTTATTATCCTAGAACAAACATTTACTTTAACATTAGATTTATGTGTTTAACTCTATAAAATTCCCCAACATCCTATTCTTAGCAGTATTAGTTGCAAACATGTTTTGCTCTTCCACATTTCGATGACCACTCAGACGTCTCTGCTCATATCGTTCTGACCCCAGCATTATCCCCATTGGGTCAGATACATATCCTGGCATGAACCCATCGTTTGCTCCGCACTAAACTCAAATCTATTCCCAAATACATAGGAATTGTTGTCAAGTGCAATTTCCAATTTAATGGAAATTTATGGCCGATTATACTTTCACTTATGCTATTGGCGCTAGGAATGGGAGCGTAGGATCGTAATGAAAAAGGACAATATTTTGGAAATGTTATTGAGTGTTGAATGGACAATTTAAGGAGAGCCTTTCAAAAAAGATACAATGTTTGACGAAATGTTCAAAGTTTTTTCATATTTACGATCGAATAATTCTCCATCGAACCTTAAATGTTTCAATTTTATTCCCCCATCCTAGCGTTTGAAAGGCACTAACCCTATCTCCAATTCACCATCTCACATTGTTCATTCAACTTCAGGACATGGATATTTCTGGTTTCGAAAAAAGGGCAACATTTTCGAATTATACGATACGAAGTAGATACAGAATTTCAGGATTATACACAAGAGGCGAAAGAGGGCATGTACGAGTACTCTACTGTACTGTCACGATGCAGGATACGTTCGAGTGTGAGTAAAAGCAAACTTCGGTCGCAGTAAATTTTAATAAATGTCACCGCTACGTATCCAAAAATCCAATAAAAATAATTAATTGCCGATGGTTAATCACACTTAATTAGAGATTGTGGTTAAGCTTTTCACTATGTGTAAGCATTATTATGAGCCGGACGGAAAAACAAGAAGTTGTTCAGGCGATTACGTTTTGTGTCCCAGTGACACACAAGCAAAAAGACCGCACACAAAAAGGAGTTTGGTGTAAATGGGATGTGGTAAGAGCGATGTTAATGTTGAGCGAACTTCTACACATGCTTTATGAAAGCCATCCATTTTGCCAGGTTTTCAATAAAGCTTAGATGTAATGAAATGAAGGAGATTTTGTCAACAATTTGGTCAAATGTAAATAACCGGTGAGATGTCCTTTGGTATTTGGATAAATTGATATTGGTGCTGTTTTATGGATTATGTAATCCTTGTATTTTTTCGATTATGCTAGTGTTGATGCTGCGTTTTTAATCATTGAAAGAAGATTCATGTAAATAAAGATGTTGCATCAAATTTTATTTCAAATTGGATTGAATTTCCATTTTGATACTTTTATATTGCCCTTTATTTAATAGTTTCTATTCAGAAAATTTAAATACTTACATGAAAATATTGTAATAAATTTGATGTTATATTTTGTTATATTTCTGGCTTGTCATTTTGACTAAAAAGCCTATTTCTAACCTCTCAAACTGACCTTTATCTAACACCTCCTCAGCCACTGTCTAACACCAGTTAAAAGAGTTGTTATTTTAGTTTTAATTATTTATTAAGTCGGGGTTTTTTTTTCATTTTTGTTTGATTATCAATGAATAGAGTCGTTAAAAGGACAATAAATCCTGCTGGTATGGGCTTCTGGTTGTAGAATACTCGTCTGGCGTTGCCACTGTTCCTGGTTGTATCGATACGAGGGCCACTAGTTGATGCGGGCTTTTGCCGGTTTGAAACTCCTGCGGCAGTTGGGTGACATAACCAAGGAAATTTTCGCTCTCCTTCTTCGATAGGCTATCTTGGCCAAGCGTTTCACCTCGCATGTTTAATGTCGCAGCAAAATTTGCTAGCCCCCTTGTTGTTTTGGGAGCCGCTTGGGCCCGAAAACGACCACAGTTTGGAGTGGCTTCTTTTGGCTGTCCCGGTATTCCTCGATCGATATCAGCTGGTGTCCTATTACCTCAGCCAAGCTGGGCTTTGGCGTCGTTCGCTGGATTGAAAATGCTTCTTTGGTGCTTATAGATCAATGAGTAACTAGAAGGAGGTCAATATTGACAGGTCTAGGCATTTATGCCAACCAGACCAGGCACAAGGCCAACTGGTTCCCTCCTTACGATCTTGCTGGGCAAAGCCAACCAGCAAAAAGGTTGGATAACAGATACCTAGGCACTAAGTCAACTAGACAATACCAGCCAAAGAGCCAACTGTTAAAAAAAATTTGGCAGGCTAAAGGTTGTAGTAATCGAGCAGTTCGCCTAGGAAAACTGCTTGAGAAGCCGCCACGAAAAAAATCTGAATATTTTTCTTACCACCCCAATTTGGATGTAAATATATTCAATTCAAAATATTACAATCGGACAAATTCAACACATCATTATCTTCATATACAAGTTTTAAATGTAGCATTTGATAGATTTTGCAATTCAATCTCCAACCGCTTACTATAGTGCACTGTAACATAATCAACCATTACAGCCTCGGCAAAAAAGCTAGCAAGCATGAGATCATGAGGAAAGTTTGTTACGGAACGTTATTCTTGTGCCGGATGGAAAACGAAAATAGCTGTCTCGTCGTAGTCATCACTTTGGTGCGGTTTAGTTTTTGATTAATTTTCGATTTTCCCATTTGACTTATGCTCCGTGTCGTCGACGACGGAGTGTAAAACATTAAGAAAGCTTAAGTCAAGTTGGAAGTTAAGACCTGTAGTCTATGGATATTGGACTTATGAAGAATGATGTCCGATTGAAGCCATGGAAAAGTCAAGTGTTTGTCTTTTAGCCCGCGTCTTGCGTATGACTGTTTTCTAAGTTCACTGTTCACTCATTTTTGTCACGATCGTATATATTTTCTATAAGTGTCGACATTCATAACTGAATACCAATTCTTCTTCGACCTCTTGACATTATTTAAGTGATTCGCACTGGCAATCCGAGTATTTCGGAAGGTTATCATTATTTAAAGAAATTTTGATATTAATTATTTTGCTAAATCTGTTTTCCAAGTGATTGTGCACGCATAATTGAATTGTATTGGGCTTAGCTGCTTTGCGTATTGTTTTTTCATCAAATTCGCATTAAATTTAGGTGGAAATTTCAGTATTCCCGTTTTCTTATGGTTCCATTCAATCTTCACGGTGCACAGTTTCTCGTCTCGAACAAATTTCGTTTAAGTGCGCATAATGAAATAAATCATACCAAAGTGCAGTAAATTCGAAAAGATTCATCTATAATTAAAAGTTAACACAAACCAATGGTCATACAACATGACATTGTGTGGATGTCTTAAAATTATGTTGTAAAACCAGTTGTGTAGTAAAAGAGATAGATTCGATAGCCACGCCCGTCAGCATATCTCTAGAAAATAATACAAGTACGGTTAAATTAAAGTTTACTATCCTTTTTTCCTGAATTATATAAAAGTAACAAAAGGTTCGCACCGCGTTTGTCGTATTCGTTGAAGCTCTAACGATCGCCTAACTTGTTTCTCTTATCACCTTGACTGCCACATAAAGGTCGGTTGCAAGTGCTTATGAGCAGGAATAACCTGTTTGGTTGTCACCTGGCTTCGAGCTGGCTGCGTAGCTACTGACGTATAGAGTGTCGAATTTAAGCTTATTGGCTCCGAAGTATGATCGTGAGGCACTATAAGATGTGGTCCCGTATTCTGTGGCTAAAGTGGCTTGTGAATAGCATTGATGCGCTTAAAAACATTAGTACATGTACTCAGCTTTTTGTTGATGAAAACTGGTCAGTGACCATGATGATGTGTGTGCACGGGCCTGATTGATGACGTGAAATCGTGAAGGTGAACAATAAAATCATGCTGGCTCACGGAAGAACTGCTAGGGCTGACGAATTCTCACGGAATGGATGGAGTAGTTTCGTATAGAAACTCTGCACAGGAGACATGTGACTCTTCCTTAAAGCTGGTGCGCAATCCCAGTAACACGGTGGGAAGAATATCGGGTCAGGAAGAATTGTTAGAGTGACACATAATCGCAGCTTTCAGTGTCCGATGCCAGCGCTCGACTAATCCATTAGAAGCCGGGTGATATGGTAATGTCCTGTTTTTCGTACTTCCGATAAACGCAGCGAGAGCTTTGTACAATGCCGATTCAAACTAAGTACCTTGATCGGTGGTGATTGTTTGAGGCATGCCAAAACGAGCAACCCAGTTGTTTAACAATATTTTTGCGACGGTAGCTGCGGTTTGGTTCGCAATAGGGAATGCCTCTGGCCATCTAGAGAATTGCTCATTGACTGTCAAGCAATATTTATAACCCTGCGATAGAACAAGTGGCCCCACGATATTGACGTGGATAGGTTGAAAGCGAGCATCGGCCATCGGAGAAGGCTTTACTGAGTTCTTTCGATGGCGAGCAACTTTGGAGGCTTGGCATGGAACGCATGAACGAGCCCAAACGCGGACGTCTTTCTTCATGTTTGTCGACAGGTATCTCTGAGCTATAACTTTGCCTGTAGCACGTACACAGGGATGCGCTAGCTGATGAAAC
Source organism: Odontomyia ornata (assembly GCA_963969285.1). Lineage (NCBI taxonomy): Eukaryota > Metazoa > Arthropoda > Insecta > Diptera > Stratiomyidae > Odontomyia > Odontomyia ornata. The sequence goes on along the minus strand of OZ017742.1, from coordinate 55,263,307 downwards.
ATGTCAAATACTTTCCTTCGTAACGTTAACGGAACGAAGGGCCTTAATCGTTGCAGTGACTTGTTGTACACTATTCTATCATTTGAGCCTATAGGCTGGCGACATCTCGTTCTTGCGCTTTCATCAGTTCAGATTCGTCGATTACTGTGGAAATTCAGCCACGAGAGCGTATTGGTGACATCATTACTTGCGCCCGCGATAAATGATCTATTGAAAACTACGAGATGTCATCGAGATATCTAATCTGGCGCGGCGACGCTTTGCTTGCAGACTGAGCGAATGCATTCGTTAACGGTTTGTGATCAGTGAGGATATAGAAAGTAGAACCTTCTAAATAGTGCTGAAAATGTCTGACGCTGAAATATATAGCTAGAAATTTGCGATCATATACACTTTATTTATTTTCGGGAATGGACAGCTTCTTCTGGAAAAATGTCAATGGTAGCCAATTTTTATTCTACTTCCGCTCTTAAACGGGCGCCTACTGCACCGTCAGATGCATCGGTTCATTAGCTGGAAAGTGGACTAATAGAACAGCATTAGCCTATAAAAATTTATTGTTCCTGAAAACCGCCGAAGTCTCTTCAACCGTAGTTGGTTTTTTAATGTTTCGAATGGCGTCCTCACGTGACTTTGCGGGAATTATACCATTTTCGTCGATAACATGCCCCAAATACTCTCACCGGCTGCCTCCCAGCTCAAATTTGGCTAAATTGATTACAATTCTGTTTTTCAATAGACGATGAAATACAAGTCGTAGATGCTGCACATGCTCTTCCTTCGTTTTTGAGGTGATTGATAAATCATCAACAAAGAACACACAAAAATCTCGTCCATGAATCGCTAGAATGTCTGTGCAGCATTTCGAAGATCAAATTTCATTACTGGGAATTCATAAAGGACAAATGGCGTAGTGATTGCAGTTTTTGGAATATCCTTTTCAGCTATCGGAATCCGGAGAAATGTTCGGAACAAATCGATCTTTGAGAAGTACCGTACGCTGCCTAAATTCAGTGAGATGTCCTCAATGTGTTGCATCGGGTACTTGTCTGGAAAAGTCACGGCGTTCAGTCGGTGGTAGTCCCCACATGGGCGCTAGCCACCATTTTTCTTCGGAACAAGGTGCAAAGGGCTTGCCCAGGGACTTTTGGAAGGTGGACAAAATCCATTGTCAAGCAGGAATTGAAACTCTTACCGTTCCACTTGTAACTTTTCTTGACTTAATCGCCGGGGTCGGTCTGCCACTGGGGGGCCTGTCATTGTAATATAATGCTTCGTGCCATGAGTTGGAGTAGGTGCAGCTACTGCAGGATTAATGAGTCCTGGAAACTCTCTGAAGAGTGAGGCATACGTTAAAGTTACATTCACGGCAGAAATCTCTTTTTAGTTGCATTCCTTGACTTTTCCTTTAACAGAGGGGCCTGATAATTTGCCATTTTTGAGATCTACCACCAGCCCAAAATGCTACTTGAAGCTGTGCCTAGAATAGGTCGTGATACTTTGGCCACGGTGAATCACCACTGTAAAATTCGCGGTAGACCCGAGGAGAGGGTTAGAGATCGATCACTGTATGTGTCGATGGTGGTTCCGTTTGCCGCTAATAATTTGAAGGCTAACGATGAATGAGCGGGGTGCTTCTGGGATACTGAAACGACAGACATGTCTGACCCCGTATTGATGAGGAACCAGAGCTTTGTTTCACTGTCAAAAAGTTTGAGGCGACTTTTGGATGTGCCACTAGCTGTCGCCTGTTGAACTTGCGGCTCGATTCGTTTCCTGCCTGCCGCTTGAAAAACAGACATGGCAGTCTGCAATGCTTTGCTTAGGCGCTGAATCGCTGGTGGTAGAAACAAATTTGACTCACCTAGGACGGAGTAGTCAGCCGTTATGATGAATGGCACGAACTATATGTGGAAGCGACGCTTTATCTAAAAGGTGCTTGAATTTGGCTAAGCTCTATCACAATATCTTTCGCTAATTTCTCATACTCTCGCGTTGAGTGTGACGTTGCACTATTTTGAATGCATGCAACGTCTGAGGTGGCGATACTAGTTACTCGATCCGCAGCTGCCACCAGTTCTTCTAAATTATCGTTATCATTAGCCGCCAGAATGGCTCGCACATCGAGTGGCAGTCGCTGTAGCCACAGTGTTTTTAACAATTGGTCTGGAATTGGTCCAGCACTGTAGCCGGTACAGGAACTGGGAGGGTTGGAGGTCTTTCATCTCCATGTCAAACAATACCTGGTGCGTTCTCTCCTCGTCCGAAACTCAGAACGTAGTCAAAAGCCTTTTCTTCAAGGCGTCATGTTTGGCAGATTCAGGCGGCTATTCAAAAATATCAGCGACATGCCGTAATGTCTGTATTTCCAATTCCGCAATTACCCTGTTGAACCAGGCCGCGTCGGTAGTTACTTTGTGTAAACGAAATTAGGCTTCGGTGCGTGCGAACTAAAGATCTGGTTTGCTATACGAAAAAGGCTGGCAATTTGAATGTAACTGCACTAACTCTCGCGTCATTTTCCACTGCCCTGGACATGCTGGGGGTTCACACTTCGCTCCCATTTGCGTTGAGTAATGTGTCCTGTATTGTCAGTTCACCAATTTAGAAAATAATGCAAGTACGGTTAGATTAGAGTTTACTCTCGTTTATTTCCTAAATTATATAAAAGTAACAAAAGATTCGCGTAACGCTTGTAGTATTCGTTAAAGCTCTAATGATCGACTAACTTGTTTCTCTTATCACCTCGACTTTCACATAAAGTTGTACATTGTTGGCCTGGCTGCCACACAATGTGTTTCGACGTGTGTGGTTGGCATCGTTCTCCCAACAACCCCTAAAACGTTCGTCGCCACATATCCATCCGCCACATGAGAATCGCATTGCAAGTCGTCGACTTTACGACAATGAAGAGGACTTGGACGAATTGATTAATATTAAAACAGATGATTCGTTCAAACTAAATTAAATGTTTGGTGTAGCGGAATTCGAGTTCAACAATATAAAAATGGTATTGATTTTAATCCGGTGAAGTGGATATTTGCTCGTTTTGAAATTTAGTCAGTTTTTTCCAGTTCGAGAGGGTGTCCAAAGCAACATGTTGATTGCTGTGAAAAGAAGATTATACTTGGTGTATGATTTTTAACGTTTTAAGCAGTGATGTTGTAAATGTAGTGTAATGTTCATTATTGCTAGAAGACAATGGATTTCCGACATGAAAGTATTTTTTTTTTCTTAAGTAACCATAATTTATTCATATTCAATATTGTTACCTGATCTAGTGAAGTATTTTTAACAATAAAATCATACTTACAATTGTATGAATAAAAAATTAAAGTTTGCAGGTCCCTTGCCTCCCCAACAACGAGCACTTGTTTGAGGAGTGGGTGAATACCCTTGGTTTTATTATTCATTATATTGTATGGTATTCAAAGCCTGCTTTTTCCCTTCTTTTTAAAAAAAATTGTTTTATACTGTGAAAGAATACCAAAAAAAATCAAAAATAATTTGCATAAAACGAGATAATCTAATTAATAATCCAGGCAAAGGATTTGTTTAGCTCTTCTTTCGGGTCTCAAAGTATAAGAAACAAAATTCCCTATTTCAATATCCTCGTTTTCTTCTAATTGTTTTGAACGCTCCCCACGGTGTGAACTTTAACCTTTACCCTTCTTTACCAAGATCTACATTATATGGTAAAGTAAATTATGATTTGATGTTTGTTTTTTTTTAAATATTTTTGTTTATATGAAATATTAAAAAGTAAAACTCGTAAAAAACTCGCATTTGGTCTTTCTTTTTCTGAACCCTGACCGGGTATGGGACCCACCACATTGGCTGGCCCCCACCCATGAGCTAGCCATCACTCCTTGTTTCTTTATTACACGTGCTCTTGCAGGGCTGCTTGCTCTTCAACACCAGATATGGACCAAGAAAGCGTTTTTGGATTTTGGTCCGGTTGAGAGGGGTGCGTGGAGTCCCAACTCTTATTTGTGGGCCTTAATTGTCCGCGACAAGGATGAAATCGTCTTCAGTATCACGCGCGCTAAGTAGTTATTAGACGTCACGGCTTCGGTTCGTTATCCCTTTGAGTAGGTTGCTTTGGCCATTGGCACTTACAACTGGCCAATTTGTTCGATTTTTTTGACTCCGGCCACCTTTTTAATTCGTGAATGCGAAAATTACTTTGTAATGGGCCTTCGCGCTGTGAGAAAAGAACACGTCCCACGACATCGCACCGCTAGCTTGCCAGCGCATTCACGCTTTTTTTGCTGGCTCTGTTGTTTAATCAGCAAAATTTCACTTTCTAATGTGCACAAATTCAGATTTTTCACGATTTCCCCTAGTGTTGCTGTCTACAATTTAATTTAGAAATTTAGAAAATTATGTTCTCTAATAATATTGGTGTGTGCAGCGGATAATCTGTTTTACTAGCTCTTTCAACTGTGTTGCTGCCTGTTGTTAGGCAATTTAGAACTATCCAACTTGTTCCATAATAATGATGCCATTCGTATCAGCTATCGTCCACTTTCCAGCTGCAGCGGTGTGCAGCACAAATAGCTCGAACTATCACCACGGGAGTAAAATGAAAATGTCACTCGCGCTCGATGTATTTTTAGTAAAGATTTTTGTTAATGTTATCCATCATCCTTTGTTTTTGTATAGTTATTCGCTACAAGTGGTGACCCTAATATCTGACTAAATTTATTTTTGGTTATTCGGTTCCCTTAATTTTTGTGTCCTACGTTTCATGCTCTTCTTTCATCTACAAAATGTCTTACACAGAATAGTCGAGCGTCAAGGCACCAATCAGCAATTTACTTTTCACCTCAATGCAAGAATTTACGGTGCCATCGGCCGAATCGATACTGGGGTTCGCATAAACCGGCCTTACGCAAAAAGTCATGTTACATTTAAATTATCTTGCCAAGCAAAAGATGGCTTTTATATATGTGTGCCATAAAAATTTCCAGTCATTCTCACAAGTATAATACGCATGGTACCCCTCCAAAGTTGACAGGTGACGTTTGTTAAGAATGAATGGATAAAATTGAGTATCACACGGTGATAAAGTATGTACTTCTATTCGAAAAGGAAAAAAACTCAGGAAATATACTCTATGTATACCATGTCGTATTTGTGGTGGCTATAGCACTGACATAAACAACGCCACCAGCAATATGAACACATCGAAGGAAACAAATCCTAACACCAAGAGAAGATTGGCAATGGAGTTAGTCTACCGCGAAACGCACGCGACAACGCATCGACAACCAACATTGCATCATCTATGTATTCGTGTATATGATGTTCATTTTGTTTGGACGCGAATAAACTTGTCTTTTATGAGAAACAGAATTTCATTTCACACGATTAAAAGTTGTTGGGTTCTGCCTCTGAACGGAAACCGACATTGGTGACCCCGCAAATAAACAAAGTGCAAATAAACAAAGTGCAAATAAACAAAGTGCAAATAAAGCAAAAAGAAGAAAATCTTTCGAACAAAAACCAGTGAAAAGTGAAAGAGCTTCGAACGAAAGTGAAAATTTTACAAACAAACGCAAAAATACTTCAAATAAAAGGTGAAATTATAAATCAGATAATATTACAATGTCTCTGGAAGAAACTAAAGTGGAGTTTGAGGCTATGGAGCAACGATTCCACGATCAAATGTAGCAACTCAGAGACATGTCTCCAAATCGTAATGAAACGTTGCACGGGAATACGGAAGCCGAAGTGGCAATGATCAACAACAATCATGTCAAAATACCCGCATTCTGGAGAGATCACCCAGCGCTTTGGTTCGTGAAAGTAGAAGCAGCATTTTCCATTTCGAAAATCACCACCGACAAAATAAAATTTCAGCATGTGGTCCTCAACCTCGAGATAAAGACTCTCCCTCTGATTCCGGATATCATCTCAACACCATCCAAAACGAACAAGTACAATGCAATAAAGCGAAGAACCATCAAAACTCTCGGCGAAACAAATGAATCAAAACTCAGACGCCTCAGGGGTTTAGAAATTACAAATGGGAAACCGTCCTCAAACCTACAATAAATTGAAAATCTTACAGGCGGACATTGCAACGACTCGATTTTAAAAACGCTTTTCTTAGAACAACTTCCAGAGCAAGTCCGTAGTATATTAGCAATAAGTGAAGTCCAAGATCTGTGCAAACTTGTGGTGTAAGCCGACAAAATTCTAGAGGTGTCGAAGCGGATGGATTTGAGTTGGCGGCGGTTTCAATAAGTGAAACAAGCCCGCTCACAGAACTACGAAATCACATCGCAAAAATCTCACGAAAGCTTGTGGATTTACAAAAAACGAATGAATTCACGAAAATCGGAGCGGTCGAGAACAAAATCGCAAAATAGAGAAAATTATTACCAGAGAAAAAACGAACCAAAAAACAAAAATTGTGTTCAGACTTTTGCTACTATCACGACCATTTCGGAAAAGCAACGCGAACGTGCCGCGCGCCATGCTCCTATAACAAAAGAGAAAATATCAACAACACCAAAGGTGGAAGACGATAGCAAAAACATGAAAAAAGAACACCGCCTACATTTACAAGATAAAACAGGACAACAATACTTAGTAGACTCTGAATCTTGTGTAGAAGTCATTCCACGCATCTGGTTCAAAACGAAGCTCAAACAATCCCCACTAAAACTCTATGCAGCTAATTCTTCAGGAATCCAGACACATGGCCAGCGACCATTAAGTTTGGATTTAGGACGGCGCCGAAACATGCCATTTCCATTCATCATTGCTGAAGTCAAGACGGGCATCATAAGAGCCGATCTCATCTACCATTACGGACTTCTAGTTGATCTGAGGAAACGAAGCCTAATCGACCTACAAACGTCCCTCTCGACAACAGGAAAAATCAAAATCACATCAGAGCACGGAATATCGACCATTATAACAACAAAAAACGAAAACATGGAATTTGCGAAATTGATGCAAGAGTTCTCCGACTTAACGAAACCATCAATATAAAAGGCAATAACACAAACTTGTCTCGCCGTGCATCATATTATCAGTGAAGGTCCCCCTGTTGCCAAAAGAGCACGCAAACTCGTGGGAGAAAAACGACGAAGCACAGAAGCCTAAATTTTAGCCATGCTGCACATGCAACAAAAGAAAACGGGCGAAAATGCCCGAACGGTGCCCGACCGATACACGCCGCCGCTGATACAAGATCTTTCTCCTAAGGTTTTCAACGAAAATATGTTTTCCACGATTGATCTTGTGAAAGCCTACCACCAAATACCCATGGCCGAAGAAGATATATCGGAAACAGCCATCGCTACACCCTTCGGATTATTTGAATATTTGGTCATGCCATTCAGTCTTCGAAACGCCACCCAAACATTTCAACGCTGGATTGACGCAATTTTTCGTGACTTCGATTATATTTTTTGCTACGTTGACGATTTCATCGTATTTTCTGACACTCACGAAGAGCACATGAAACATTTACTAACCATCTTTCAAAGGCTGAAAGATAACGCGATCACGATAAATTACAATAAGTGTGCTTTCGTGAAAAATGAAGTTAATTTTCTTGGATATACAATGAATGCTGCTGATTACAAGCCACCGCAAAAGAAGATAGAAACCCCAACTCATTATACAAAACGAAAAACAATCCATTATCTCCGCAGATTTCTCGGAATGATAAACTATTACCGAAATTGCATACCAAACGCTGCCAAAACTCAAGCACTCCTAAGTTCGTATATCAAAGACTCGAAATAGAACGGCAAACGAGAAGTCAAATGGATGCCAGAAGCAACTGAAGCATTTGAGAAAAGAAAACAAGTTGGGTAGACAGACCTATGCTCATGTCAGAAGGGTTTTGTACTCAACTTACAAAATGCAGTAACTAGCAACGAATAAAATCAAGAAACATGTCAAAGATGATTTAATTGGAGAAAATGTGAAATTCGAGGATCATACTATTATTAACAAAGTTGAACGAATTTCGACTTCTGAGGTATTTGTTATAGTTATACCCATAAATATCTCCTTTGATATTTTTTTCAGATTTTTTAGAACACTGGTGTCCATTCGCGAGGGAGGAAACACATTTTTCATGTATTTCCCCCCCTGTGCTCCCACTGAAGCAAAAACTGTCAGTTTAAGAACTGTTTTGAAAAGCTCTCATAGAGAACTTTCAGTTGATACTCATATCGGCTACCTTTCATGAAATTTTTTTTCAGGGGCCACTCCTCTGTACTGTAATCATCGATTCATGGCCTATTTTTTCGAATCCTAGAATGGTTACAAAGCCCTTTTGCTAGGAGCTCTCTCCTGCCTCTTCGACTTGTTTCAATTGTATGTACTCATCTTCATGATACCTATCACTCCTGAAATTTTCATGCAAATTCTAGCAAAGCTGTAGTGTCTAAGTCGGTAAAAAGCGCATATGGCTCCATAGCAATATGTTTTCATAGTAATACAGGGCATATTGCTCCATAGTAATACAGGAAAATTCAAATCGCTATAACTTCGGTAATCTTTATGAAACTTTCCGAAAAGATCAATCTTATAAATAGTCATCTCTTTGCTAAATTTTATTGAGTTTAAGGGTACCGTTTAGATTTTATTCAAGAAAACACAAAATCGATAAATCATACTATTACTAACAAAGTTGAGTGAATTTCGACTTCTCATGTATTTGTTGTTGTTGTACTCGTTAAGGCCTACATTAATGATTTTTTTCAGATTTTTCGGATCACAGGTGTCCAATCGCGAGGGGGGGGGGGGGGTACGCGAAAAGTTCGTACATTTCCCCTTCCCCTGCCCCCCTCGGTACTTATAAGACAATTTTAAGACTTGTTTTGAAAAGGTCTCATTGAGACCTTTCCAACGACACCCTACTCGACTATCAATGGTGAAATTTTTTTTTTGAGGGGTCACCCCCTTATATGGGGAGACCCCCCTTAAACGCATTTGAAAAATTTTTCCACCCTTGAACTTTCAAGAGGTCACCACTTCTGACCTTTCTACAAAGTTTCATGGCAGTAGCCTCTATAGTTTCGGGAAAAAAGTGCTGTGACATACAGACGGACGGACGGACAGACGGACACAGGTCGTGATTGCAATAGGGTTTTGTATTTTAGTACAAAACCCTAAAAAGCCTTGCCAACATTACACTCACATCGTTTCTATCCCCAACGGTGCCATTGTGTTTAACAACCGATGCATCCGACACAGCAATTGGTGCATCACTTGAACAAAAATAAACAACGGCAGCGAGAATGTCGTAGTGGACGCATTATCGAGAATCAACACAATCGATATGCCGTCAAAATTTGACGCAACTGAAATTAGTGAGCAAGAAAAAAGACGACGATGAATTATCTGAGTTATTAAAAAACTCGACATCCTTCAAGTTAAAAAACTCTACATCAAAAACTCGCCAGTCTACTACGACATCTCCAGAGATGTAATAAGACCGTACCTTCCTCAAAACTTAAGAAAAATTGCATTTGGAATCACTTACGGCCTTTCACATCCAAGTGGTCGCTCTACCGCTCACGCATTACGAGAAAAATACATCTGGCCCGGTTTCAAAAAAGATGCGTTAAAATGGTCACCAGAATGCATTGAGTGCCAAAAATCAAAAGTTCATCGACACAACAAAACAACTCCGCAAAACATTAGCATCACAGACTCTAGCTTCAATCACATTAACATCGATTTTATCATCCTGACGCCTGTAGAGGGATATCGCTACTGCCTAACAATCATCGACAGATTTTCACGATGGGCCATGCTAGTGCCTTTGGAGGAGACCACAGCACCGACAGTTGCAATGTCTTCAACCATTGGATCGTCAATTACGGCACCCCTCTCACCATCACGGCAGACCAGGGACCACAATTCGAGTCTACCTTATTTAAAGCCATGACAAACTTCTTGAGAAGTAAAAAACCAAGACCTCGCCATATCACCCTCAGTCGAACGGACTCGTTGAATGACTACATTGTACTTTAAAAGCAGCACTTATTTACAAAAATGATATTGGCTGGATCTACGCACGCAAGATTTAAAAGCATCACCTCTGAAATGCTGTACAGCGCAACTTTACGTATACCGGGGAAATTTTCCGTTACTTAAGGAACCACAAACGCTGACCCTGTAAAGCTTGAGGAAAACCACAGCAAAATAATGCGCAGCATCAACGACAGCTCATCACTCAAAAATAAAACCCTTTTGCCAAAAAGAGCTTAAAACATGCACACATGTGGTTGTACACTGTGACCGCATGAAAAGCCCGCTGCAGAGCCCATACGCAAGGCCGCATCAAGTGCTCGAGCGAATAACCGATGATCTTTACAAAATCCTAGTCAATGATTCAGAACAAAACATCCCAATATCATGACTGACTGCAGCACATCTTGAATCAGACCAGGCAAACGAAGCGAATAAAAACTTGAATCCACGAACTCCAGAGATTCCAGAAACTCCAGCGATACCAAAAACTCAAGAAAACGCAACAGCTAAAAAATCGTGACTTTTTCCAACAATTCCAAGAAAGTCACTAGGTAGAGGGTAGATGTGGCGGCTCCAGCACTGACCCAAACAACGCCACCAGCAAGACGAGCACATCGAAGGAAACAAATCCTAACACCAAGAGAAGATTGGAATTGGAGTTAGTCTACCGCGAAACGCTCGCAACAGCGCATCGACAACCAACATTGCGTCATTCATGCATTCGTTTATATGATGTTCATTTTGTTCGGACGCGAATAAACTTGTCTTTTATGAGAAAGAGACTTTCATTTCACACGATAAAAAGTTGTTGGGTTCTGTCTCCGAAAAGAAACCCCCATATTCATTGTACGGCAGTCCCTGTATATGTTCTTACATTTTTCTCGCCGAGAAATGAATCGTTTAAGAGCGGCAATGTATACGGGGGCGGTAAGGTCACTCACTAATTTCAAATGCATAGCCTTTGTCGCAGAGCAAAGAAAGACTGCTATGTATGCTTTGGAGGTTTTCGTACCTTGGCCACTTGGCCATTTTATCTTTATGGCGCCGCCAATGTTAGAATTGAATGACTAAAGTAAAAGATTCCTTTATGTCAAAGCAATATGTTAGAATTCAATAAGTAAAGCAAAATTTCTGTATGTAAAAGCAATTCTTCAAACTATTCAATTGCTTCTTAATCGACCAGGTCAATTACTTTAATACTAACTCGATGGTTAAATTCAAATGCCTTTACTCAATCAGCAAATTAGCAAGTTCAAGGTGTCATTCATCAACACTTACCTGTATATTTTTTCCTTGCGCTGCATCTAATATCCAGATAGATGTATCGTTTTTCTTTTAAAATTAAAATTCGCATAGAGCAATAATACCAAAGTGTTGTGCGTGTAAAAAAGCCCACGCGAGCATATTTCTATGACGATACACATGCACTGAACTTGGAAAGGTAAAAGTAGGAAAATGCTGACTAGGAAAAATCAATTTTCTTATTAAGTATTTAAGTTCAATTGATGTAAATAAATTGGTTTCATTTGCTGACCATATGGCGTGTCATTTTGACGATTTAGCTGAAGTTAATTTTTGTATCTGACTCACGGTCAGGTCTACCTACAACATTTACGAATATGCGATATCCGACTTAAAGTCAGATACCGTCCCAGCCAACCTACGTTTAATTTTTGCATTTGACTCACGGTCAGATATACCTACAACAACGTAAAACAAGTTGGGTAAACAGACCTTCGCTCATGTCAGAAGGGTTTTGTATTCAATTTACAAACTGCAGTCACGCAGATCGAATCAAATCAAGAAACATGTCAAAGACGATTTTATTGGAGAAAGTATGAAATACGAAGCTCATACTATTATTAACAAAGTTGAACGAATTTCGACTTCTAAGGTTTTTGGTATTGTTATACCCATAAATATCTCCCTTGATAATTATTTCAGATGTCCATCCGCGACGGAGAAAACACATTTTCCATGTATTTACAACCCCCCCCCCCCCCTGTGTCCCCACTAAAGCAAAAACTGACAGTTCAACAACTGTTTTGAAAAGCTCCCATGAAAACTTTTATTTCATACTCATATCGGCTACGTTTAATGAATTTTTTTTTGCAGGGGCCACTCTCCTGTACTGTTATCATCGATCAATGGCCAATTTTTTCGAATCCTAGAATGGTTACAAAACCCTTTTGCTAGGAGCACTCTCCCACCTCCTTGACTTGTTTCACTTATGAGCATTAATTGTAGGTACTCATCTTCAGTCATTCATTCAATTGAATCAAGTGTTCAAAGCATGCACCTTAAACGTTGAAGTTGGGAAAGAATAACTCAAAATTATTCAATCTTCGCATTTAAAACAGCCACGTTTTTGTTTTACGGTTACTGATACCACTAACTGATCCGATTCTCAAAGATATACATGACAACTATCATTCCTGAAATTTTCATGCAAATCCTAGCAAAATTGTAGTGTCTGAGTCGGTAAAAGGCGCATGTTGTTCCATAGCCATATGTTGCCATAGTAATAAATGCAGCGCATATTGTTCCATAGTAATACAGGAAAATTCAAACCGCTTTAACTTCGCTAAATATGATTCAATCTTTATGAAACTTTCAGGAGAGATCAACCTTATAAATAGACATCTACGTACTGAACTTCATTGAATTTAAGGGTACCGTTAAGATTTTATTCAAGAAAACATAAAATCAATAAATCTTACTATTACTAACAAAGTTGAGTGAATTGCGACTTCTCACGTATTTTTTGTTGTTGTACTCACCAAGGCCTACATCCCTGTTTTTTTTCAGATTTTTCGAATGGAAGGTGTCCAATCGCGAGGGGAGGGGGACACAAATTTTTCGTGTATTTCCCCTCCCTGTGCGCCCCTCGAAGCAAACTTTGCCAAAATAAGACCTGTTTTGAAAAGTTCTCATCAAGACCTTTCATTTGATACCCATATCGGCTACCTTCAATGAAATTTTTTTTTCGGGGGTCACTCTCCTATATGGGGAGACCCCCCTTAAATACCTTATAAAATTTTTTTGTAGTTGAAATTTGAATAGATCACCACTTTACACCTGCACACAAAATTTGATGTTTCTAGCTTAAGTAGTTTCCGAGAAAAACTGCTGTGACACACGGACGGACGGACGGACGGACAGACGGACAGACTGGTCGCGAAACTAGTGGGGTTTTGTAAAATTATTTTACAAAACCCTAAAAATGAATAAATAATTGCAAAACAATTAAAATTCGAAGAATTTCGATTTGTAAAAAATAAGGATTTAATCATACGGAAAATTTTACAAGGGAACTCGTCCCGGCAACGCATTACAAATAGGGAGGAAATTAGAAGTGACAATAATTAAAATCAATACTTAATGCAATATGCATGCATCGTTTCATATCATGTATTAAGATTAATCAACCACTTCAACATATGACGCAAATTTTATTTGACCAAAGTTTTTCTTATATCCTTATACTTTTGGACGCATATCAAAAGCAATGTTTAATTTTTCCAATATAAGAACCTACTACTCTCCAGTCAAGGACATATTGACAAATTCAATTTCTAAGGCATTTCAATGAATCGGTAGCATAACAATTGCAAGAAAATCCTTGGACGAAATCGCATTGCTCTTCGAATTTCAATCTCATTAAAATAACAAAGAATGAATTTACGAAAGCTTTTTGTATTCTCGAATTATATAGAAAGCACCCCATCATGATAAAATGCTTCGAATTTCTATAAAAGTATTTTTCTTGTGTTTTTATTCCTCATCATCTTAATCCGATGTCCTTACTCAACGTCTGTTGTTTTATTCGTTTCTATTTCCGTCAACCACGTTCATTGTTAACTAAAGCCGAACCAAGGACTACGGAAAGTAATGACAGACAAACTAACAAATGGACGAAAACAAAGGGGGACGAAATTTTATAAAAACAAATGCAAAGCACGAGTAGATATAATTTGAATTTTATGTAACCCAGTGTTTTTGTCTGTTTTACAGAGAAGAGATGAAAAAATTCAAGAAGAGAATCCTTTCGTTGAAGGTTCGTTTGAAACAATTGAATTGGAAATAATACTCAAAGAGTCCTTCCCTTCTCTGGTCCGCGGCTATTTGCGTTCGCTTTGTTTCAATCCAATCATATCGGAGACTATGCTAATCCTTTTCGGCCACTCAATTTGTAATGCTTCATTGAATTAATCCAGTCGATTTGAATGGAAGCCGGATGTAGAAAGTTAGGTTGAAAGGATCTTACAATCGATGTTAGCTATTATTATTCTTGTTCAAGTGGTGAATCGAAACGTTTTATTAAGTCTCTGCATTGATTTTAGGCTGTTGAGTATTCATTCTTACAGTTCAACATAACAACCATATTTAATGATTATTTTTGGCTATAAAACCGGTGCAAATTCATTAATTTTTCGTTCAAAGTTGAATTTTTATCCTTTATTTTTCAGTTTTTCGGAAGGGTCTTATCAACATTCAGCGGAAAAAGTTCAAGTACGTTAAAGAGGTAAAAATTTATCCACGGAGGTAACCTGCAACCTTAAAGGATATGAATTAACAAAAGATTCTGGAAAGTACTAAAAATTTCAGAAGGTAATAAAACTGGATGGTTTTCAAATGAAATTTAATTTATCCACAATCAGACGTAGCTTCTGGCCAACAGCAACGATTCGCAGAATCTAAGGTGATGCAGGCATGAGGTAAGGCTCCTTCACTTGCCATGAGCAGGTAAAAAAGATTGTTTCAACATGCCACGAAAAATTTCACCACTTGCTGACGGAGTTGAAAACAAATAATTTTTCAACTTTTTCCTTGGCTACACGTAACCTACCATCGATATATGGCGTAGAAAGCAAGGAACACATTCTGCGGGAAGAGTAATGTGATGGTCAGAGGGAATACAACGATTTCCAGTTAGAATGCGTTAAAAACTTTACGGCCGTTCGGTCGTAAACAATATGCCAATGTTCATCGGTGAAATATTCAACGAGTGAAATTCATCCCAGGAATTTTTTCCTTAAGCCAAGCAGGACGACATGATAAAGTTATGTATATACTCACTGAACTTTCTCCAACCCACACAGACTTTTCATTGCACTGCATTGAGATTTTATGATATACTGGAGATAGTGGCAGGATCGTCGTTAAGATATTGCAGAAGAAATCCAAATCTACGGTAATTTGCATGCGTTTCAGTCTTGAATGTTGCGGACTTACGTGAATATGACATGATTGTTTCACACATAGACTGGCTATTGTTTTATCTTTAAAGCATCTGAAAAAAGAAAAGTCATTTTATCAACTTTCACTTTATATTTTTATATCATATTATATATTTTCTTCATTCTTTCCGTTCCGTTTCGTTGTTAGATGAAATAAATAAATAAGCCTGGTTCTCCAAGTGAAAGACGTTGTACGTTGATCATTGAACTGTTGAACGTCATTCTTTTGTGCTCCCTCATAAAGTAATCGGATCGTCCTTACTTCTGTAAGAACTTTGAATGAAAACACGTCCTTTTAACTTTAAAACAGAATTTTTATTTTTCTTTAATTTAATCGGACTTTAAAATTTTCTTTAATGCTCGTCTGTCGAGTGTATAAAACGGACTGACTTAAAACTATTGATTCTACCAAAGTGCACTCGAGATTTGCTGAATCGTATTTTCAGAGTTTGAAATTGGATGCCTTGCATAATTTATCTAAACCATATGTGTTGCGCGATAACTTCAAAAACAATCTTTACGACTTAAGGTAAACACGAGCGCAACATGATACGTTGGTCATTAGATTTTAAAAACATCTTCGCGTTTCAAGATAAACAAAGTCAAGAGATAGATAAGGATAAGTATTTAAAATATGGATTCTCTTGTCTCCTCCCTCCTGAAGATTCGGCTCCTGACGAATTAAATTATGAAAGGTGAATGACTGAATTCTATTTTTGTACTTTATGCATATAATTAGCAGAATTAAAATGATTGTAAATATAATGATTAAGTCGGTTGTAGCGCTAATCCAATTGGTAGTAAGATGTTGATATTTTTGCATTTTAATTTCTTTTAAGTTATCTAAGCTTCTCGAGTACGCTTTTTCCAAAATGAATGGATCTTCTCTTACAAAATTAATGTTTTTTATAATATTTGGTAGAATTACATAATCGTTGTATTGATCCAAATTGTTAATGAAAGTTTGGTTTTGGATTTTTATTTGACATTTTTCAAACTTAATGATATTGTTTCCTTTAATTTCTATGTTGTGATCATTACATGTGTGAAATATTTTAGCCTGCTTTAGATTTTTTGTTATGACAATGTTTGGTGCAACTTTTACAATATTTGGTTCTGCATTTGTGATCATTTTACAATTGTGAACATATGTTTTTAATATATTTTGAATACATTTGTCTGAGATTGGCTTGAGTTTTCTTTTTCGCTAGAATATTTATATACATTTAACTGATTAATTATGATTTCTGAATGGCTGGTAAGTAATTCAAGGTTGTCTCTTTATTTGGAATGGGTACAATTAATGTTTTATAATATTTATCTGTTGTGAAATTTGGAATTTGGAGGATTATCAATATCACGGTGTTTTGCTGGGCTACTGAAATTCTAATGTTCTGTAATTTATAAATATCTATTTTGTAATAATTCATCTCTTTTGAATTTAAGATGCTTCTGCTCAGAATTCCCAGTTTGCTTGCCATGATTATGTCTTCAATTTTAGATATTGAGTCCAATATGGATCTCAAATTTTCTTTAACATCGATTTTAGGGTTTTGTAAAATAATTTTACAAAACCCTACTAGTTTCGCGACCAGTCTGTCCGTCTGTCCGTCTGTCCGTCCGTCCGTCCGTCCGTCCGTCCGTCCGTGTGTCACAGCAGTTTTTCTCGGAAACTACTTAAGCTAGAAACATCAAATTTTGAGTGTATGTGTAAAGTGGTGATCTCTTCAATGTTCAACTACAAAAAAAATTTAAAAGGTATTTAAGGGGGTCTCCCCATACAGGAGAGTGACCCCCCGAAAAAAAAATTTCGTTGAAGGTAGCCAATATGGGTATCAAATGAAAGGTCTTGATAAGAACTTTTCAAAACAGGTCTTAGTTTGGCAAAGTTTGCTTCGAGGGGCGCACAGGGAGGGGAAATACACGAAAAATTTGTGTCCCCCCCCCCTCGCGATTGGACACCTGTGATCCGAAAAATCTGAAAAAAATCAGGAATGTAGGCCTTGGTGAGTACAACAACAACAAATACGTGAGAAGTCGCAATTCACTCAACTTTGTTAGTAATAGTATGATTTATCGATTTTATGTTTTCTTGGATAAAATCTTAACGGTACCCTTAAATTCTATGAAGTTCAGTACGTAGATGTCTATTTATAAGGTTGATCTATCCTGAAAGTTTCATAAAGATTGAATCATATTTAGCGAAGTTATAGCGGTTTGAATTTTCCTGTATTACTATGGAACAATATGCGCTGCATTTGTTACTATGGCAACATATGGCTATGGAACAACATGCGCTTTTTACCGACTCAGACACTACAGTTTTGCTAGGATTTGCATGAAAATTTCAGGAATGATAGTTGTCATGTATATCTTTGAGAATCGGTTCAGCTAGTGGTATCAGTAATCGTAAAACAAAATAGTGGCTGTTTTAAATGCGAAGATTGAATAATTTTTAGTTATTTTTTCCCAATTTCAACGTTTAAGGTGCATGCTTTGAACACTTGATTCAATTTAATGAATGACTAAAGATGAGTACCTACAATTAATGCTCATAAGTAAAACAAGTCAAGGAGGTGCGAGAGAGCTCCTAGCAAAAGGGTTTTGTAACGATTCTAGGATTCGAAAAAATTGGCCATTAATCGATGATAACAGTACAGGAGAGTGGCCGCTGAAACAAAAATTCATCAAACGTAGCCGATATGAGTATGAAATGAAAGTTTTCGTGGGAGCTTTTCAAAACGGTTGTTAAACTGTCAGTTTTTGCTTCAGTGGGGGCACAGGGGGGAAATACATGAAAAATTTGTTTCCTCCGTCGCGGATGGACATCTGAAATAATTATCAAGGGAGATATTTATGAGTATAACAATACCAAAAACCTCAGGAGTCGAAATTCGTTCAACTTTGTTAATAATAGTATGATCTTCGGATTTCATATTTTCTACAATAAAATCGTCTTTGACATGTTTCTTGATTTGATTCGATCTGGTGACTGCATTTTGTAAATTGAATACAAAACCCTTCTGACATGAGCGTAGGTCTGTTTACCCAACTTGTTTAGTTTGTATTCTTCTAAGTTTCTCTGTAGGGAGTTTGTTTCAGCCATGAATTGGTTAATTTTGTTAGTTATGAGAATTTGTTGAGAGTTTATATGGTTGGTTAATTTTCTGATACTATTGTCAATGTTTCTATTAATAGTTATTTGTTTGTTTATGTCGTCCGCAACAGTGTTCATGTCGTTTTCAATTTTTTCGAAGTGGTTGTTTGTGTCTTGTCTGTCATCATTGTCCATTGTTCCTCCTACCCATTTCAAAACCTTTCCATGCAAATTAATTAACCCTCTGCTAACTCTGTGGAGTTTAAGTGAGCTCAATTTATCAAAAATTTGTTGTTCTAAAAGTTTAATTGATGGATCATTATAAAGAGTTGTGTTGTTAACACTGAACTGTACTGATTCTAATGCTTCTTCAAAAAGTGTTAAATTTACAATGTGTATTGTGTTTGTAAAATTATCGATTATATTAATAGATTCCGTTTGGACACGAATGAAGCCATTTCCTTGCTTTATTTCATTGACCTCTATGTATTGCGTATTTGCCCTTGCGATACAGAGACATAAGGCGAGCAGGATGGTGATGCCTGAAAAGATATCCTATTAGGTTGGAAATTTTTTGCTCTCATGAGGAGTTTTTTATGAGCGGGTCTCTTAAGTTTCGGTTTGTGTCTAAAGTGGGGTTCTAATTTTTTCTTTCTGTGAATGTTTTTTATGTAGCTTGGATTGAGGTCACACTCAGTCCTATTTTTATCATGGTACTCTAGTCGTTTTTGCTGAGCATCAGAAATTCTTTCTTTAATTATATCAAACTTCTCAGAGGGTATGGTGCCATTGTGGAGTTCTATTGGTTTTTCTTTAGTGGTCGAATGATGGGTGTGGTTATAATATTTAATAGCTTCCTGTACGCAGACAAAGTTATCGGGTCTGTCTTGTTTTTCTACTGTCATTGTTCGGATGTGTTCATTTAGGGTGTTATGAAATCGTTCTATATCGGAATTACCGGTTTTTAATCCGGGGGTTGTAAAATGGAGATCAATATTTTCATTTTCGAGAAAATTTCTCAAATTAAGTGTCATGGTTGTTTCGTTATCTGTAATAATTTTTTTTGGGGTAAAACATGATCCGAAATATGTATTTAAGGCCGATTTTATATTAGGTCAATTACGGCTTCTGATTGGAATTGCTTGGGCAAATTTTGAAAACTTATCGATTAGGGTTAAAAACATGGTATTTTTATCTTTAAACCAAATATCCATGTGTATTACTTCGTGTGGTTTGCAAGGGATTTCTGTCTTAAAAAGGGGAGGTTTGCAAGGCTTCCTTTCGTATTTTGCTATGTTACAAGTGGCACAGTTGTTTATAACTTTAGTTATTTCGGTTTTTAGATTGGGGTAATAGTATTTGTTCTTAATCTCTCTATAAACCTCGTCAATCCCTCTGTGATTATTTCTTAGGTGTTCTCTGTGGATTTCTTCTTGGATTTGGCTTAAGTCTTCGCAATCGTAGAGGACGTAAGGGCATTTCAGTCATTTAGTTTTATTATGTGGGTTTATAAATTTAAGGTACTCGTTTTGGAATAAATTAAATATTTCAACATCGGGTGTATATAGTCCGACAATTCCTTTCTGAGGTAAGTGATTCTTCAAAATATAATTCATAAATTTCTCGTTGGGTTCTTTTGTTATGAATGTGACTCTCTGTCTACCAAATAATTTTCTTTTCTTTGTTATGTTAGTATTACCTTTTTTTATTATAATCTGATTTCTATAGAGATTTAGGGGTTTTTCAGATATTTGTATATAGAGTGAGTTATCTTCTTCCGCACTATGGACTGTAGCTTTTGTGGAATAGTTTTCTTCTTCATTCATATTTATTTCGGATCGTGAAAGGAAATCTGCTACGACGTTGTCTTTACCCTTAATATACTCGATTTCATAATTGTATTCTTCTAATTTGGACTTCCACCTTTGGAGTTTCGGATTTGGCTCCTTTAAATTTGCAACCCATGTGAGGGGTTTATGATCCGTTCTAATCGTGAATTTCCATCCGTAAATGTATGGTCGGAAGTATTGGGTTGCTCAGATTATTGCCTGCAGCTCCTTTTCAATTACGGAGTAGTTTATCTCATGTTCGTTGAGAGTACGACTGGCAAAGCAAACGGGGTGTCCTTTTTGAGACAGAACTGCCCCGATTGCATAGTTTGAAGCGTCCGTTGTAAGTACAAACTTTTCATCAAAGTTTGGGTAGATCAGGATAGGATCATTCATGATAAGTAATTTGAGTTTTTCAAAAGAATCGATAGAATCATTATCTTGGGGGTTTATTTTTGCGTTCTTTTTCAATCGCAAGGTCAAGGGCTTAGCAATTTTGGAAAAGTCTTTAATAAATTTCCTGTAGAAGCCAACAAGTCCAAGGAACTGTTTAATTTGTTTTGTTGTTTTGGGGATTTTGAACTCTTGAATGGCCTGTACCTTCTTTGGATTAGGTTTGATTCCTGTTTGTGTTACAATGTGACCCAAAAATTTGGTTTCACTTTTAAGAAATTCCGATTTGTCCATTTGTATTTTCAAGTTATGCTCGTGTAAGATCTTAAAAATTTTCTCCAATGATGTTATGTGTTCTTCGAGCGAAGTGCTGAAGATTATAACGTCATCGAGGTACACAAAGCAAATTTTTCCTATGAATGGCTGTAATATAGAGTTCATAAGCCTCTTGAAAGTGGCAGGTGCATTCTTAAGTCCAAAAGGCATCCTTGTGAATTCAAAGTGTCCATCATTCGTGGAAAAAGCTGTCTTAGGAATGTCAGACTCTAAAATCTCAATCTGGTGAAAACCCTTGGCTAAATCGATTGTCGTGAAATACATCGACCGACCGAGTTTATCGAGAATGCCATCTATATTTGGTATAGGGAATTTGTCGTCTATGGTGACTTCGTTTAATTTACGATAGTCGCCGACTATTCTCCACTTTTGTTCACCTGATGCGTCTAGTTTTTTGGGAACAATCCACAGTGGAGACGAGTATGGTGAAAAGCTGGGTCAGATAATTCCCTGCCGAAGCATTTCACGAATTTGATTATCCACTTCTTGCCTGTGGATTTGAGGGTACCTGTAATTTTTACTGTATATTGGGTTGCTATTTAGCGTTTTAATTTCGTGTTTGATGGAATGTGTGAAGGACAAATCTGTTCCTTCGTGATAAAAGACATTTTTGTATTTATTTAAAAGTCTTAGTAAGCTATTCTTCTCCTCTTTATTCAAGTGAGTCACACGAATAGCATTCATTGGATCAACTGTGATTTGGCGTTCTTCAATATCGACAGTGTAACAATGAAGTTGGGCTACTTGGTCATATTTTTCTTCTTCCGTATCAAAATATATAGGGATTGGCTTATTGTCTACTATTTATTTTCTATTTTCAAAATCTATTTTCGTTTTGTATTGTAAAAGAATATTATTACCTATAAGTCCATCAAAAAATTTATGGAAGGGTATCTCTACGAATCTAAATTTTGAATTGCCGCCAAACTCGGCGAAGGGTTTTGTTTCTATAATATAGTCACACTCAATACTTGAGTTAAGTGTTGAAACGTTGAACTTAGGGGTAGATACCTTAAGGTGATTGGAGCATAATCCTGCTTGAATTATACTCATACTCGCACCCGTGTCAGTAATAAACCTTAGTGGGTGAGATTTGGAGTTTATTCTAATATATGGGAGTCTTGATTTATGGGTTGAGTTTCCGAGGCAATCAAATGAAAATCCTCGATTTGATTTGTATGGGCTGTCTGTGTTGAAGGGTCAATTTCCATCAGTGTAGGTCTGCTGAAGCGTTTTGTCCTACTTTGTTGTGAGTGGTTAAATTGTTGGGGGTTTGAACTTGCAAATGTGTTAGGTTGCAGTTGATTTTGGGATTGAAAATTATATTAGTATGAGTACGGGTTTGTGTTACGGACCAGGTTAGTGATGTTGGCGTTTTGCTGGGGCCGTAACTGTAAGTTTCCAAATTGATAAGGGTTTGAATTCTGAAATTGATTAGTATTACTACCGAGTGCATCCTGAGATTACAATGGATAATTACTTTGCATCCGGTAGAAATTAGGACCCTGTAATTGGTCATTACGAGTTTGTTGATAAAGGTAAGGTTGTGTGGGGCTTTGATTGTGGCTAAATTTAGTACTTTGAGAAGAATTTGTTAGAAAGCTGTTTCTAGGTCTACGATAATTTATATTTCCTTGTTGTTGGTTTGAAAATTCAGGTAGTGGGTTGCTTTTAAGAGGATTATTATAATGGGGTTGATTCCGAGAAACTTTTTTGTTAGTAAAATTTCTGCTGAAACAATCTTTTGACTCCGTTACTTTTGGTTTGAGAAAACCTCCTTCTTGAAGCATGTTTAGAGCCCCTTCTAAAGATGAGGGGTTTCTACAAGCCAAAAAGGTTTTAAATGGTTCGAATAATTTCTTTGTAAAAACATCAAGAGCCAATCTTTTGTTGGACTCGATTCTCAGAGCAAACTCTGGTGATGTTCTTCCCAATTCCGTTTCGGTCTTAAGGTTTAATTCGCATAATTTGCTAATTATATCGTTGTAAAAATCTAAAATACTATCATTTGGGACTATTCTGCCCAATTCGTCAGCAATCAAAAAACTGCTTCGCACATCAGTAAAATTTGCATAAAGTAGGGCCTTAACTTCGCTCCATTTAATAATATGATTATTTATATCTATTATTACTCTAGCTTTACCTCGAATCCTGTTTTTGATCAGGTTGGAAATTATGAGCTGAGATGGTCGGTTGTATTTTTCCAAAGTCGGCAGAAGGATGTCCACTGCGTCCGCAAATGGCTTTAAGGGTGTTCTCTCTCCATCGTATATCGGAATCTGATTAATGTAGGAAATTGGGTCCACACACAGGTTTAAGGTATTTCCTTCTGGTTCCTGCACAATGTTGTCCTCTTGGTTTTGAGCCATTCGGTTGGTGTTGGTGTCGTTGTTCACCATTATTAAAGCACGGGATTTGAAAAGGTCTTCCTGAAATGAATCTAAACTTTTTTGTTGTTTCTGTATTTAAATATTTAGAAGGTCTTCCTGTGTTGACCTTATCGATTTCGGTACTTGGAAAATAACCGACTTTCAAGTGATCTAAAAAAAAATTTATTTCAGATTGGTGGAGAATTCCTCCGCAGAATAAAATTGTCAAAATTGTCTTATATATTCCGTCTAGCGGTTGAAAATGTTCTATGATCATTTAAATATATTTAAAATTGACACACGATTATCATCTATCATACCAGATTTGATCCGTGAATGTGCTTTTTAATTTTTTAAGGTTATTTACGAATGTATCTTTATCACAAACAATCGTTGAAACTCGCAAGTATGCACAAAAATATCATTAGAGATGTCCACTAACATATATTCAGAATCTAGTGATGCGTATTAAAAGTATTTATTTTAGGATAATTCGCTGTCGAAAATAATTGTATAAATTCTTACACTTTCACAAACAGTTTTAACATGGAGTGCACTTGAACCGTTTTTTGATCTTTAATACCAAGAACATATAGTTAAGGGCGTAGCAAAATTACTTATTTTAGGATAATTCGCTCAGTCGAAAATAATTGTATAAATTCTTTCACTTTCACAAACAGTTGTAAAATGGAGTACACTTGAACCGTTTTTTAATATTTCATCAATCAATTATAGCTCGCGATTCGCTTAGCTGATTTTAGCATAATCAGTTTCCACGCAAAAAGCACTAAATTGAATTTTTGTTCAAAACCGACTGCGCCAGTAATCGGATCGTCCTTACTTCTGTAAGAACTTTGAATGAAAACACGTCCTTTTAACTTTAAAACAGAATTTTTATTTTTCTTTAATTTAATCGGACTTTAAAATTTTCTTTAATGCTCGTCTGTCGAGTGTATAAAACGGACTGACTTAAAACTATTGATTCTACCAAAGTGCACTCGAGATTTGCTGAATCGTATTTTCAGAGTTTGAAATTGGATGCCTTGCATAATTTATCTAAACCATATGTGTTGCGCGATAACTTCAAAAACAATCTTTACGACTTAAGGTAAACACGAGCGCAACATGATACGTTGGTCATTAGATTTTAAAAACATCTTCGCGTTTCAAGATAAACAAAGTCAAGAGATAGATAAGGATAAGTATTTAAAATATGGATTCTCTTGTACGGGTGGTCTTCGTTGGTGGTGTTGCGATAACTATAATTTAATAATAATTTAACCTTTTTACCTCTTTAAATTGAATTAAACTCTTTAGAACTAATTTCCGGCAGTGTCGTGCGTTTCGGATAATCTGTGCGCTTATATTTTGCTTTGCATATTGAGTGTTCAAGTGCTAGAACATTGAAGAAACACCTTCTCTGTTTCCTTTGTAGTGTAATGGTTAGTGTTTATTTTCAATTAAATTGATTCGGAGTTGATCAATTTGTTTTTGTGACATTTAGTTGTGCACCTTAAGATAGGCAAATTGAACAAAACTTGAGATTTTTTCTATTTAATGACAATTCTTATTGATCAGCCCGAAGGTAGGTAACCTGATACTTCAATTTTGAAATATAGTTTAATCTTACGAGAGTTAAATAATAATATTAAATAATTAATTTCAAATTTAATAATTAATTGTATTAAATCATTAAAAACTAAATAAAGGCAATAATAATTATAAGTAAATAAAATTATGAATTCCCAGCATATCGCGCAGTGCAGTAAAACGTATTGATCCAATCAATAAAACCCCTATGGTCCTTTGCTTTGACTTTTGTGAGCTTTCCTACCATTAGGCATGCATTAACCTTAAAGGTTCTTCAGCCGACTTGATCAATAAGGCTGGTAACGGCGTGTACTGGTATTGTGATTCTTGCAGAAGATACGCTTTGTCAGCATATGTTTCCAGTCTGCAATTAGCTGATAAAATAATAAAATCGCTCGCAGAAGAGCTTAAACAGCTTCAATCTAAGTGCTCAAGTGTATGTCTGGAATTCGAGACCCTGTTGCGATTTACAGAGGACGCGTCACCCAAAACTCTGGCTTCAGTGAATATCACTGACGTAAATAACCAGACGCAATTACTTAAGTCGACAGCTCAGCAGAAATGAATTAGTGTCTCAATTACGCCTGTACAAAGAACTTGCATCCTTACTCGTAGTAAATCGCGGGCAAAGTTATCGACTCTTAAAACCCCGAACCTTGCTGCTGGTTCTAGCACTACTACGTCATGTTGTAGTTCTCCTGTGCCTTTAGCAGTAACTCAGCATATGGTTGATAATAAATTACCTGTGACATGTGATAGCTTTCTGGGACCCTCTTCAGTAAATCGGGGGGTGATCCCTAAAACTAAAAATAATCAATTGCCTAGTCTCCTGCCCTCATCTGGTGTTGACAAATCGGCTGTGGCTACTCTGATTTCGGATGAAGAATTCCCAACACTTGACATCGTATCCCTCCAAAAGAGATCTTTATTTCGTGCCTAAGCTACCATACAACTGCGAATAAATAACGCGAAACGGCAACAGGTCGCGGGGATTACAGCAAAAACGCGCAATAAGGGGGATCATCCACGCCAAAGTTAGGAAAATCAAGTACACACTTTTTGCTTGCAACACAAACAATAGGACTCAAATCGAAAAACTTGTAACGCGTCTCAACCTGATGGAATTCAAACGGTCGCGTACGAGATGCAGGAATTCTTCGCGTTTCACATTTCATTTAACTTTGCATGATGGCTCCCGCTCGTTCCATCTGCCTTGTTTTCCTCGAACCGAAGCCTTCGCTGCTTGACGATCTCAAGTAGACTCCCCAGCGAAACGTACCACCTCATCCGATCCGTTATTTCGCAGTCTCAGTCGTCATTCCGTTTCGATTTCAATGGAAGGTTGCTTCGACTATTGATTTCCAATATTCGCAATTACGGTAAAATTCTGTTGCTAGTTCATTTGGTAATCGAATTCCTGGTGTAGATTTAGATTTTCTGCGAAGAGCTTAGTCCACAATCTTCGTAAAAATTTTAATAAGTATCAATTTGATTGGGAAAATCTTAGCATGCGAGAGAAATTGAAACACGTGCCGAGTAGCTAAGATGATTCACAACCACATGTAATAAAAATTCGATCAATAGGCAAGAAGATGCATTAAAATTGTACAGTGTATACACAGTACAGCGTATACAAGTAATGGTTTGTGTTACGGGTCGGCTTTGCTTTGCTTACATTTGTTATTATGTTATTATAATGCTGCGCGAACGAGACTGGCGATGATCAAAATTTCTTTCTCACATTGCTCTGTGTCTTTGACTGTGTGTATTACTCTTGAATTTGAAACGATAACAACGCTTGATTTGATTGATACCCGTTGAATTTGTTTTCGTAACTTGTAGTTCGAGTAGTAGTGGGACTAGGAGAGTTGTAGGATTGTTCGAGATGATCAGACAATATCACACGGTGATAACATTCTCTAATATCAAACAGTTGAACGGAACGGAAACACTCTGGCATGTAAACAAAAACCAAGTGCAACTTTGTTCTTGCTTTACGTGTGAAAACGCTGTTTGATTTTTCTACTTTGCTGTACCCGTTGAAGATCAAGAAGACAATGCTTGAACAATTCGATTCATTTGATTTCGAGCCTTGCTAAAGGTTGGATGACAATTTCGATGTTCTTTGCTGTAAAAAACCGTTGAGAACGCAATACGATTCATTGGTGGTCTTGAGGGTTAATGATGCAAATGATTTTCGCTTTCGAATGAAACCGTTGCAGAACGTTTCGCACAAATGTTCAATTCAGATGAGCTGATCAATTTTTGAACAGACGAAACTTGTTGTCGGTGCATTAGGGGTGACTCGTCTTTATTGATTCAGATTCAGTTTCATGTGATTATTCGACCGAAGATTAAACTTTTCTTGGACTTTCCAAATCGGCGGCAATCATGGGCAAAGTGCCCACGCCCACCACACTCATAGCACTTATCCTCCGGATTAAAAGGTTTGCCACGACTTCGTGATCCTCCACGTCGATCTTCACGATCGCCGCCGTTACCTCCATGCTTGCCATATTTTCCTGTCGACAATTCTACACGTGCCCGCCGACCGCAAACTGTTCGACCATCCAATGCACGTACAGCATCGGCTGCATCGCGAGAATCCTCGAACTCAACAAATGCAAATCCTGGTGGATTCCTTGCCACCCAAACACTTCTCAGCGCTCCGTATGCACCGAAAACATACTCAATATCATTCTTCTTCGCAGTATTTCCCAAATCACCATCATAGACCTTGCGGTCACTTGGATACCGTGACATCCTTTTAGACATTTTAAATTTCGATAAACGAATGCCAGTTAGGTCTAAAAAGTCTTGTAAAAACTCCCAAGATAATTACCAACTACCGTTCCCGGCTCGCCAGATGACACTTTTCATCCGGTTAAGTTGTTTCAACTTGGTCATCCGCGATGAAAACATTCGAATCAAACGATTCAAGGCTTACATCCTCTAAACTTTCAAAATTATCGAACAGACAAGGATTAGTCAAATCAGGAGTGGAAAAACTATTCCGTTTTGAGTTGTAACGAGACAAACTCTCGCACGCTGGCTTTTTGAGCCATACCTACTCGATTACTACATTATCCCATCTACATTCGATATTTGGTATTGGGTGTTGATCATCCACCGTTACTTCATTCAGCTTTTGATAGTCTACTACTATCCTGTACTTCTGAATGCCCGAATCGTCTTGTTTTTTCGGACCGACTATTATTGGTGAACTATATCGTCTATTACTTCTAAGAATTATTTCTTGACTCTCCTTTCGCCAATTTGCCTTCTCGCTTCAGCTTCATGTTTCGGTAGATATCTATACAATGTCGAACTAATTGTTTGATCAGTCATTGTTTTAATACGATGTACCACCGAATTTGTGTTTTTCAGTTGATCACCTTCCTTAAATATTAACCCTTAATACTTCCGAAGCAACTTCTCCATTCCTCTTTTTTCTTCATCGTTTAAATGTTCTAAATTAATTTGCTTTATATCAGATGCTTCTAGAACATTTACTTCCACTGTTAATTTTGAAATGAAAGGAATTTTCTCACCATTGATAAGAATTATTTCCTGATCGCTAATATCTATTGATTGAACATTCCTTCCAATCCAATCTATACCAATGAGAAAATCATATTCCATATCAACTGCAATTTTGACCCATCTCATTCTAGCATTAACTGACTGATTAAATTGAGATGGACACCTTGTTTTAAGTTGTTCTTAGTCCGGTCATTTTAGACAATTGAAATAAAGAAAATTCCGACAGAGCCAAATCTTCGTAGAGACCTTAGGTTTACCACAAGGAATAAAGTGTCAAAAGTCCCCATCAGTCCCATGTGAGCTTAGGGACTTATTCGGGGTCCAAGGTCAAAATTTTAGGTTTTTTGAATTTTCCTCGAAAACGGTAAGTTTTATCGAAAAAGTAACTTTGAGCAAAGTTGTAGATCTTAAAATTCTCTTTAAAAATGGTCCCTATGATTTTTTCTCTAAGACCCACTATTTCCTAGATATTGCGCTTGTAAGAATCATGTTCTACATAGTATGCACACATATGCCACGTGTATACATATTTAGGTACTCAAGCAAGCAAAAATGCCTACTCGTGTCTCTTTTATGTATACATTATACTATTCTAAGAAAATTTACTCTAACAATGAAGTCGGCTCTTTACGATTGCTTTCAATCAGTCAATGCTGAGATTGATTGCACAAACGCTGCTTACGTTATTGATGGAGGATATCTACTACATCACGTTGTGTGGGATCGAAAAGAAACCTTTAACGTAATTTTTGAAAAATATGTTCAGTATTTACGTAGAAATTATGGTCATACAGTTACGGTAGTATTTGATGGCTATAGTGACACAACAAAGAACATAAAAGCTGCAGAACAACGTCGTCGTGCTACAAAAACATCCTCAGGTACCGACATAATGTTTGACGAATTTATGACAGTTCCAGTTAATCAACAACATTTGTTTGCAAACATTAATAATAAATCTCGTTTTATTTCTATGTTGAGTAACAAATTAACAGCTGAAAATATTGCCGTGAAACAAGCTCCGAATGACGCCGATGTCCTCATAATTGAAACAGCAAAAGAACTATTTAATGCAAGAAATACAACTATTGTAGTGGGTGAAGATGTTGATTTATTAGTACTACTCACTGCAAACACTCCATCTGATAAAATTATTTACTTTTTAAAACCTGGGAAGGCGCAGCAACGGACAGAAATATATTCTTCTAAAAGTTTATCAGCTTATCCAAAATGCCAAAACTTTATTTTATTTTTACACGCGATAACCGGATGCGATACTACGTCAGCAATGTTTAGAAGGGGCAAAAATTCAGTATTAAAATTATTTGAAAAAATGATTTGATTGACTGCGCAAAAGTATTTACAGAAATTAATTCTTCACCTCAAATACAAATTACTAAAGGAATTCGGTTTCTTCTTGCGGTTTATGGAGCTCCAAAAAAAAATTGATTGCATAGATACGTACAGATATTTAACATTTGTAAAAAATACACGAAACGAAAAGCAATTACAGCTATCTTGTCTTCCTCCAACATCGGCATCTGCTACTCAACATTTGTTTCGAGTATACTATCAAGTTCAGACATGGTAAGGCAATGAACTGAACCCTGAAGACTGGGGTTGGAAATTGATAAATAATACTTTGGAACCGATTCGAACTTTACTGCCCCCTGCTCCAGAAAAACTTCTTAACACTATTTTTTGCAATTGCAAGAAAGGTTGTAGTGCCATATGTGGCTGTAAAAAAGTAGGGTAGCAGTGTTCTCCAGCGTGTACCAATTGCCAAGGTGTCTCTTGCTCAAATCTTCAATTAAATACAAGAGAGGAAGATTCATGTGATTTTGATGAAGAGACAACTGATTCATCTTCATTTGAACAATTTCTAAGCGTTCATCAACAGGAAGGAGAAGAAAAGAACAAGAAGAAATTGAAGAAAACATGATTGCTGAAGTTGAATATGAAGAGTATGAGTCAGATTAAAGTAATAAAAAAAAGTTAGAACGACAGTTAAACTCAGTAACCCATATCAATAATCTTCATACTATTAAATAATTATTGTTCCTGAAAATAACGTCATAAAGGTTCATGGAATAGGCCTACCGGGGATACCACGTTAAAAAAAAACGCGCCAAGTACACTACCTCACAGGTGGTGTGGAAATGTGTGCATATTATGTAGAACGTGATTCTTACAAGCGCAATATCTGGGAAAAAGTGGGTCTTAGAGAAAAAATTATAGGGACCATTTTTATAGAGAATTTTAAGATCTACAACTTTGCTACGAGGTATTTTTTCGATAAAACTTACTGTTTTCGAGAAAAATCCAAAAAATCTAAAATTTTGACCTTGGGCCCCGAATAAGTCCCTAAGCTCACATGGGACCGTTGGGGACTTTTGACACTTTATTCCTTGTGGTAAACCTAAGGTATCTACGAAGATTTGGCTCTGTCGGAATTTTCTTTATTTGATCACTATTTTTATGTCTAAAATGACCGGACTTTTCTGTAGATTAATCGACAACACATTTAATAGTATTAATTTGTATGAATTTTTTTTTATAAAAAAGGGCATGGGACTCTATTAGAATTTAACAAGCTGATTTTGGAGCCCGTATCTATCATTGCTATGAAGTCGTCATTATCGAATGAAATTTTAATGAAATTTTTTTTACAATCCGAGGCTAATTTATAAAAAATACCTCAGAACCTGATTGATTCACATCTTCCTTGTTGATATAATCCACATCCATTGGTTCTAACCAATTTCGTTCTATTCTTCTCTGCCCTGAATTTCTATTATCCTTTACTTGCTGCTTTATTTGAGACGTTTGATTGGAAAAATTTTGTCTAACTTGATTTGATTCACTTTTTCTAAATCGGTTTGATTCAAGGGGTTTAAACACTTCCGATTTATCTCCGACATTTCTCACATTATCACTTAATTCGTTTTTACAAAACTGTCTGGAACTATTAAAACTGAAATTTTTCTGGGCCCATTTTTTATCAATGTTTAGATTATATTTATCCTGTCCCATGTACCCATGTAAAATTGTTCTTATTCTTGAAAGTGAAAATTGGTGTCGGATTTCTGCTGCTAATGAGCCTGCTGCTATTACTTTTATTTTAAGAACAATTTTTCCACTATTGTTAATAAAACTAGTACATTCTGTAATTTTATCCACAATTTGCTGAATTCTATTTAATAGTTCATGAATAGTAAATACCTATAGATAGCTGATTTCCTTAGCTATAGTTAGATCCTTCGTTGGTCTAGAGGGAACTCGCAATCTTTGTTTACACTGCTCCCATGATTGAGGTAGCTCTGTTGCAAAATAGTTTTTGGCATCCCCGATTATCTTCTCATGGTAGATAATTTCAAACGCCTCATTTGCATGTTCTCCAAATTCGGGTAAGATACGGTCGATTGTTGCTATGAACGATGATAATGTCCCCGGTTCCCCTTTGAAACACTGAATCTGCTTGATTCGTTTCTCCACTGATTCTGTCTCAATAGAAGCTCCGTTAGGGCCGCTATGCATTGTTCTATTTGTAGTTGATTAGCCATTTATGATATTGCAACGCTATGAATTTTATGTTTTGGCCTAGATAATTGTTGGATATTTGCCGTAGATTTCGCAACATAAGATTTTGCACCAATTGCTGAGTTCGATTGAACTTTATCTAGGTTGCCATCCGATGACTTTACATGAACTTTATTTGGGGCGCTATTAACAGAATGAGATTCAGCTTTGTTGGAAGCATTGTCATATGTTAGTCGCGCGTCATTGTGATGGCTAAAATCAATGAGTTTGTTCAGAATTATAATCAATTTGTAATCTATCCATAAAATTAATTATACAGCAAAGCATTCATTATTGAAAACATTGACCTCTTGATTCATTGAACTATGTAATTTGCTTGCTTCTCCATATTTCAAATAGCCAGCAGTTTTTGTCTTCATCGAACATCGTTCAATTATTTAAAACATGTACACATATGTGCAACAGTAAGCACATTCTTTGCTCGATAATTGAACTCTGTTCTGGTTAACATAATTGATGAGCATGTTGTTTTAGAATATAAATACAATTGAATGTTGAATAAAGGAGTTCAGTTTTGGAATCAGATCAGTGCGTGTTTTATTCGTGACCTTTCAAAACGTGTTATTTTAATTTGTGACTTTCACAGTTAGAGGAACAAGTATTAGTTTCTCAACATTTTTGGTCCGTCAAGCCGGATACGAATTGGATATTTGTGGATCCGGATACGAATTTTTTAGTGGCTAAGCATCGGAGACAATAATGATTTGGTTCTGGTGATATTTGATAAAATCGATTCTTAGCGCAACCACTGCTCAAAATCTCCACCGTTGAATTACTTTAAACAAGTTGGTGCAGACGAGTTTTTGGCTCCGCTGTTATAAGAATCTGAAAGTAATCAACACCAGTGCTGAACTACATCTTGAGGAGGGTCTTTGCCAATATGCCGGAAACAAGGGGCGACAAATCCACAACTGCATCTGCTGCCACGAAAGATGATAAGGGAACTTCATCGACTACGGTCACACAATACGACCATTTTTGCAACATTGCGAGGCTGAAGAAAAACTTCGGGAAGGATAGCAAGGATCGTCATAATCTTGGCTATTTTGAGGCAAGGCTGCAACGACTGCAGGAGTTATGGACAGCATGTCAGGAGCATCATACTCTCATGCTCGACGAGACGGCCGACAATCCTGCGCGACGCAACTCGTATCTTGAAGATTTCGAGACCAGCGAGAACCAATAATTGGGCCTGCTAGGGGCGTTCAAAGGTGGCATCAGGCAACATCAGGGTGAATCGAGCATCAGTATTACTGAGAAACATGTACTGGAACTACAAAGGTTCAGCTTGAGCGTTTGGTAATTCCCAAGTTCGACGGGAGTTACAGACAATGGCGGATGTTCATCGTTTTGTTCACGTCAATGGTGCACAATAATGAGTCATTATCTGCAGTAGAGAAGATGCAGTACTTAAAGACTCATCTGACTGGAGAGGCGACACGTGTCATCCAGCATATGGACATCAACAGCGAGAATTACGAGGCAGCATTGGAAATGCTTCGTAAACGATACGACAACAAACGATCCATCGCGTGGAGCTATCTACATACGTTCCACAAACTACCGGCAGTTAAGGAGGAACGCGACTTTAACATTAAGCAATTCATGGACACTACGGCTGCGCTCATTGCCAATATGAAGAGCATTGGTGTAAACACGGAGCATTGGGATATACTGATCATTTATGCAGTCACACAAAGACTAGACCATGAAACAAGAAGATTATGGGAGACGTCCATTGGAGCATCATCAAAGATACCAACTCTAGCAACGTTCATAGATTTTTTAACAAGCCGTTTCAGGACATTAGAAGCGTTGAATGGACCTAAGAAACCCCAAAAAGTGGATGCATTCACGGTTCGTGACGTAACGACTTGCGACATTTGCAGCAAAAGTCATCACATAAATCAATGCGATACCTTCAAGGCATTAAAGTTGGAACAGCGACAAGAGGCTGTGAAACGAAATAAATTGTGCTTTAATTGCTTAAGGAAAGGACATGTCATCAGTAAATGTCCATCTAAATCCAGATGTCGAACCTGCTCCAAACAGCACCATACATTGCTCCAAAACAGCAATAAGAGAACGTCTGCAGTATTATCTAGCGACGCTAAACCATTTACACCATCAACAAATTCACTTTTTGCCGAAGAAAATTATCTTTGCCAGCAAGTGCTATTGGCGACAGCCCGAATCAAGGTGGAAAACGCTTCATCGGAGTTGGTAACATTAAGAGCACTTGTTGATTCTGGTTCACAACGGACATTCATCACGGAATCAGCTGCTCAACTGCTCGGACTTAAACGCGAATACGCTAAAGTTACGATATGTGGTCTAGGAGCAACCTCAAAGGTTCAAACAAAGGGAAGCGTGCTGCTGAATATCAACCCAAGATGTGGAGATAGCGTGTTCACTGTATCAGCTTTGGTGATACCCAACATTACTCATATATGTCCTTCAATCGACACTACAGTGAAGCTTCCAAAGACATTGTCACGTGCTGACTTAGCGGACCCGTTATGTGGCACACCTTCACGTATTGATATGTTGCTTGGTGCAGATGTTTACAATTCTGTAGTTCTGCCGGGATTCAAGAAAGGATCGCCTTGCGCTGTCAATACTGTATTCGGATGGATTTTACTCGGACCGACATCCATGGCAGCAACTTCAAATTCTTTGGCAGGAATTGTATCATTGGTCAGTATTGAAGAAGAAACAGACCAACTTGTGAAACGGTTCTGGGATCTTACAGAGGCACCAGTCAATCCTATCCTAAAGCCTGAAGAAACTGCTGCTGCGGAATGGTACCAGAAAACAACCAGACGAGACGACTTTGGAAGATATATCGTGAGGCTTCCATTCAAGGAGAATGTTGAGCCTGCAAAAACTCTACGCGATTCTCAACGAAACGCTCATATTAGGTTTTCACAGCTAGAAAGGAAACTAGCCAACGACGGAAAGCTACGGCAGCAATATATAGAGTTCATGGAAGAGTACAGGAGACTAGGACATATGGTAGAGGTACCTGCTCAAGAGAAACACTCGAAGTACAGTTACTATTTGCCGCATCACGCTGTGGTTAAGGCA
The DNA here is from genome assembly GCA_963969285.1 of Odontomyia ornata. Classification (NCBI taxonomy): domain Eukaryota; kingdom Metazoa; phylum Arthropoda; class Insecta; order Diptera; family Stratiomyidae; genus Odontomyia; species Odontomyia ornata. The sequence continues at coordinate 55,228,212 of OZ017742.1, read as the reverse complement.
GAGAGCACAACTGCGAAACTGAGAGTAGTCTTCAAATCACTCAACGACACACTCTTAACTGGGCCGAGCTATCAAAATAACATCATTCACATATTGATGAAGTGGAGGACATACAAATATGTTGTAGCAGCTGACATCGAAAAGATATACAGACAAATAATCATAGACCCCAGAGACCAAGATTATCAACGAATTCTGTGGCGAAACCATCCTTCGCATCCAATGAAACACTACAAATTGACAACAGTTACGTATGGAACAGCTAGTGCTCCATTCCTGGCCATGCGGACGTTACATCAACTCGCTGATGACGAGAAGTTGTTTCATCCCCAGGCGTGCCATTCGATAAAACACGATTTCTACGTAGACGATGTACTAACCGGTGGAGACACGATTGATCAAGTGAAATGCCTTCAACAAGGCTTAATCACAGTACTCCACAAAGGAGGTTTCAACTTGCGGAAATGGACTGGTAATGACGACACTCTTTTGAATGCAGTTCCCGTGTCTGACCGAGAAACAAACGTACCGCTTAATATTCACGAGGATGCTCGTATTAAGACACTTGGTTTGCGATGGCATCCAGCCAGAGATTCATTTTCATTCAAAGTAAACCTTGAACCAATGACCGATGACCCACCAACTAAACGACAGCTTCTGTCAGAGATAGCCAAATTCTTTGACCCAGTAGGATGGTTGCAGCCCTACATCATTTTTGGCAAAATCATCATGCAACAACTGTGGCTTAAAGGAACGGAATGGGACGAGCCCGTACCAAATCAACTCTCGGGAAAATGGCGGAATTTTCGTGCCCAACTGTCGGCAATCGAAGAAATTTCGATTCCCCGCTGGCTAAATTATACCAGCATCGAGTCGATCCAGGTTCATGGATTTTGTGATGCATCCGAATCAGCATATGCAGTAACTATCTACTTGCGTGTTCAAGAGAATGGTGGAAAATCACTCGTTAAACTTATAACAGCGAAATCAAAAGTGGCCTCCTTGAAAGTACGATCAATACCACGTCTCGAACTGTGTGGTGCAGCCTTGTTATGCGAACTTATGAACAGCACTCTGAAAGCGCATGGATGGGATTGTCTCAGACCGTACTACTGGACTGACTCTACAATTGTGTTGCAATGGTTACGTCAACCGGCAACCAAATGGAAAGTCTTCGTAGCGAATAGAGTTGGAGAGATACAATCAAGCTCAGAGCCAAAACAGTGGCGACATGTGGGTAGCGAATCAAATCCTGCAGATATCGCATCCCGTGGAGCACTGCCTCAGGCTCTTGTCAACGACAAGTTGTGGTGGAATGGGCCAGACTGGTTGAGTGAAGACCCCAGTAAATGGCCAAAAGGGAATTCGTTTACCAACAGTGCTATGATTGACATCGAAAGGCGAACCAACAACGCGTGTTTGACGAGTGTCTCAGCTCAAACCATCACACCTGAGCAAACGCCCGACATCTTCCAAAGATTCTCATCTTTTAAAAAGTTAGTTCGAGTAACTGCGTATTGTCGTAGATGGAAAACCAAAAATAGTAGCACGTTCTTGACCAGCGACGAACTAAAGGAAGCGGAAATCATCTGCGTTCGCATAGCTCAACGAGAAGCATTCTCAGATGAAATTGAGCAACTGGAGAATCACAAGCCTCTGCGTAAGTCAAGTCGCCTTATAAGGCAGCGACCATTCTTGGATTCGGAAGGACTGCTGAGAGTAGGTGGAAGGACTCAACAGAGTGCATTGAGCTATGACACTAAGCACCAAATTGTTTTACCTAGGGGACACTTAGCAAACCTAATTATCAAACACTACCATCACCTTACGTTGCATTGAGGTCAACAGCTGGTTCACGCTACAATCCGAACGAAATTTTGGATAATAGACGAAGCAGCAGCAGTTAAGGCATTAACTAGAAAATGCGTCACATGTTTTAAAGTCAACGCGAAGCCAAGCCAGCAGCTAATGGGTCAGTTGCCATATGAACGAGTTCAACCAGGCAAGCCATTTGCTCGCACGGCAATTGATTATGCTGGGCCCATTTCCATTAAATGGAGTAGTGGTAGAGGCAGCAAAACAACAAAAGCGTATATTGCCGTCTTCGTATGTCTTTCAACAAAGGCAGTTCATTTGGAGTTAGTGAGTGACTTAACGGCAAAGGCTTGCATCGCGGCAATAAGAAGATTCATTGCAAGAAGGGGCATGTGTCACACATTGATAAGCGACAATGGTACTAACTTCGTCGGAGCAAATAAACTGCTGAAAGCAGCCGCCAAAGAGATGATTAAGGAAGCACAACAAACACTCATTATCAATAACATTGACTGGAAATTCATCCCACCAGGAAGTCCGCACTTTGAAGGAATTTGGGAGGCAGCGGTGAAATCAATGAAGCGGCATTTGACGAAAGTAATAGGATCACATTTACTTAATGTCGAAGAGATGTACACGTTGCTTGCCCAGATCGAAGCCTGCTTAAACTCGCGACCATTGACACCAATAAGCACTGACTCGAACGATCTAAACGCTTTAACCCCTGGACATTTCCTAACTGGAGAAAACCTATTCGAATTACCTGATGAAAATACACAAGATAACCCAACTAAGAAATGGCAACTCGTCCAGAAATTGAAACAACAATTTTGGCAACGATGGAGCTTAGAATACCTTACGCAGCTACAACAACGTGCAAAGTGGTTTACCGAAAACCGAAACATAAAGGTTAATGACCTCGTGCTCGTCAAACTTGAAAATTGTGCCGCTACTCAATGGCCTCTGGGCAGAATTTTGGCTCTCCATCCTGGAGAGGATGGGTTAACGAGGGTTGTAACAATAAAGACGAGTGACAGAACTATGAAGCGACCCATATCAAAAATCTTTCCACTACCAATAGATGAGGGACACAAGGAGCCTAAAACATCTGAAAATTCCACTATCGATCCTCACTGTACTACTAGAGAGCGAAAAACTGGCATTTCGAAGAAATCATCAACTCTATCGAAACTCATGGTTTGCTTACTGGCAGTTCTAGTTTGTGTAACACGAACTAAGGCAAATTTTACTATAAAACACCCTGAGTCTGGTCTGTACATAGAGCATATCGGTCAAGTACACTTGATGAAAGGACAAATACGAATGGATATTCACATTTCACCTGAAGAAATCAAACAAGACCTTTCCAATCTTCAACAAGTACGTCAGAACACATCGTACATTAGCGAACAAGGTGTTTGACTTCATCAGGATACACGATGCAAGGAGCTAGTGGAGCGACTGAATCAGGGAGTCAATAGTACCTTTGAGTAAATCACCTCATGGATTCAAAATCGGTCACGGCGTGGAATTCTGGGAAACATCCTGCAAGGAATATTTGGAGTGAACGATGAAGTCTACACAGATATCGACAGCTTAGATGAAAATCAGAAACGCCTTATTGACACCATGCAACATCAAGGACATTTGCTATTAACCACGACTGCTAGAGTCAACGATACTCAACATGCACTGACAACCAAACTAAATGCCATCATTGAGAAATTCAATCACGTGTCCAAAACATTGACAAAAATGTCCTCATGGTACAATTCCATCGACCAGAACCGAATCAGCCTTGATTTCTTAACCACATATCAATTAGCGTTTGAATGGCTAGAACAGATTCAGAATCGTTACAATGGCTTATATAAAATTCAATCAGGAATTGGAAGTCTTGCAGAAATATGCTCACCAACCACCATGCATAAAACACTGGCACTAGTACAGTCAAAGTTAGGAAAGGGGTTATTTATCGAACCAAGGGAGATACAGAGGACACAAATTACAAAAACACAAAACGGCATACTCATATCAGGGTTCTTCCCAATAGTCAAACAAAGGAACTTCGAGCTTCTACATTGTACAGGCATCCCACATAGTTTAAACGATGGAAATTACTCAGTCCCTGACGTCTCCACGAATTATTTTGGAGTAAATTACGATGACCAACTGTATTTTGAACTGAGCCCTAAACAATTTGACCAATGTGAAACAGTTTCAAACAACAGGCGTCATTGCTCAGTCAGCATACTCCAGAATATTAGCGAGCATCCTAATTGCATCTTAGATGAGATTTTCGAGCGAACCAATAAGATCTCATGCCCACTCAACAGACTACACGTGAAGGATTTGCTATGGAAGCAGCTAACCCGAGCTAACAACTGGCTTTTTTTATCCTCTAAAAAGCAATCAATCACCATAACATGCAGTGGACATCGACAAGATGTTAAAATCCAAGGAGTGGGTATAATAAAAATGGGCTCTCATTGCAGCATCAAGAGTTCAACCGCCATAATTCGCGCTAACTCTCAAATTATGGAAACCGTACATGTGCAGTCAACCTACGTTAAACCCATACGATTGATGCAAGACACCGTAAAAAACACGAATCTGTGGTATCTTTACATCGCCACGGAACCACTACTCAAACAAGACGATAGATTTATTCATGAAACCCAACAGCAAGAAGCGCTTCTGCGATCCAAGTTTTCGGCTACCATTTGGCATCAGACGCGATATCACATCATTGTTCTGGGCACAAGTGTTGGCCTCACCTTCCTAGTTGCATCTATCATTATCAGCGTCCTAATATGGAGATTGCGGAGACCACCAGTTACAAACAATGCTAATCCGAAGACGAGATGGAACGAAAGATAATCCAGACAATCTCTGTTAGAAGAACCAGCGGTTCTTGGCGGGCAGAATGATCAGAATTATAATCAATTTGTAATCTATCCATAAAATTAATTATACAGCAAAGCATTCATTATTGAAAACATTGACCTCTTGATTCATTGAACTATGTAATTTGCTTGCTTCTCCATATTTCAAATAGTCAGCAGTTTTTGTCTTCATCGAACATCGTTCAATTATTTAAAACATGTACACATATGTGCAACAGTAAGCACATTCTTTGCTCGATAATTGAACTCTGTTCTGGTTAACATAATTGATGAGCATGTTGTTTTAGAATATAAATACAATTGAATGTTGAATAAAGGAGTTCAGTTTTGGAATCAGATCAGTGCGTGTTTTATTCGTGACCTTTCAAAGCGTGTTATTTTTATTTTTGACTTATACAGTTTGAGGAACAAGTATTAGTTTCTCAACAGAGTTGAAGTTCGAATTGTTTCATCACGCACCCTATTTTCCAGATCTGGCTCCCTCGGAGTATTTTCTTTTTCCGAATTCGAAGAAATGGCTCGGCGGCAAAAGATTTGTCAGTAATGAAGAGGTAGAGTCTGCGGTTAATAGCTATTTTGAGGAGCTTGACGGTTCATACTATAAAGCGGGGTATCGAAGCTATTGAACATCGTTACGAGAAGTTTATCGAGCTGAAAGCAAAATGCGAAAGATAACAAAATCTGCTGTGAAAAAAGTTGTTAAATCGCCAAAAAAGCCAGCCTCGGATGAAAATGAAGAGATTGATAATAATGAAATGAGTGCAATAATTGCAAATGATTTTGAATCCAAGCCCGCGTTAGAGCGAGAACGATATCAAAACAAGAAAAATTTTAAAATGCTACAGTAAATACATGACGCTTTAACGAAAATTAGTCGATACCAAAAATGGACTTGTTTTGATAACTCGAATTAACATTTGGGGATGACGGCGAAACCCGATGGAACGAATGTAGAACGCAGGTGCGTATCCGATGAACGCCAGTTGGGGGTTTACTGGTGCAAGCCAGCACAGCAATTGAAAGTAGAATTGCCTCGAAGAAAAATTAACGACTCGCCGGTTGAAACCGAGATGATGAGGAACGTGCGGGCAAAGGATGGATCTTTTTAGTGGACAAGGATCGACAGTACACGATCAACAGTGCGACGAGATATCTTTCTTGATATACTCAGTAGCTCAACGAAGAAGGATGGGATAATTTGGCGGAATTTATATTGGCTGTGGAAGTTTGTCGAGTAGCGCGCTGGAGAGATAACTACGTGACGTGATTTAATTTGGGGGCACCTAAACAGGAGAATTATACTTAACAACAGTTATTGTAAATATGTTGTGAATTTGGTACTTAACAAACTGTGAATCATATTTTATGATTGGTTTTCTTTTTTTTAAATCTTGAAATTTATTTAAAAATTGTTCTAGAGTAGATTGGACACCTGGCTCGGGGGTGTTTCAATGTCCGGAATAAATTTTTTAGGAGGTTTTCAGTTCGTGTTACGTCGAGTGAACTCATACCGGCTAAAGACTGCAAATTTGTCGCCCCGACGTTCAATAATTCTTTCTTTCGGCGTAAATCCCATAGGCGAGGCTCCGCCAGGGTAGGATAATAAATCTTGATTTCAGTTGTGGAAAAGTGTTCAGCGGCCACGTTTCTCCCTTGGCGGCTTCTTGGAACCAAGAGATAAGCGAGTGGCGCCTCCTACGACCGTCTCCGGCGGGCAAACTGGGTCCGAAGTCTCGAACCGAAGGATCCTCAACGTGGAGGGTCAACATTTTTATATCCCTATCTACACACGTCCCTGAGCTATAAAAGCATGGATTTTCAACCCATTTTTGTCATTGTAAAGTGTTGTTTAAATAATGATCCAAGTAAAAATGACATTAATTAAGTCAATTGAAAGATATTGTATGTAGGTGAAGTTTTATGTGTAGAACTTTGCTTGATCTACTAACTCATTTACAAAAACCTTCTGGGAGGAGTACTCTTCTGATACTTTGATTTGTAATTTTGATATTGATAAGAATGTGTTTAGACTGTTCATTTAAGGGTGCGCAAACTTAACTAAGGTAATCTTAGATAGTGTAGGTACTCACCTTTCACCTATCGTTATCTTACGGCTTGCAAATTTTTTCCAATGCCTGTGCTTTAAGTGGCGTGGAAAAAAGAAACTTTTGCCGAGCTTATCCATTAATTCGATACCCAAGGACGTAAATTGTATGGTTGAGATTCCGAAGTAGGGCTTTCTTTCTTCTTTCTCCTGTTCTTAACATGTCCACTACAACGTTGACGTGCATGTATTCTGTGCACTTGGTCCTATTTTAAAAATAAGCAATACCAATAATTTACTATAATATGTATACTGCTAACTACACCAATAAATCATCTTTCAAAATCGCGATATTTCCAGAAGCACAAACACTCCCAACATCCAGACTAGAACTAGAATTTTTGCATTGAAATGTACCAAGAGAATAAAACTTGAAAAGTTTATGCGCTTCATTGGACGATATACTTTACCGCCACAACGAATAAAAATCTCTCCGAGGATGAATATGAATTGACGGTGAGAGACCAACGATAAAAGTATCAACCAAGGTACGATACAAAGTTGAAGGAAATATGACCTGGTGAAAAGTTTGCCAGTTTATGAAAATACAGAAATATATTGCAAAACCATATAAAAGTGCTTTTGGTTTGAATATTTTTGAATAGAAATAAATCTTTCTTCGGAAACCAAATTCCGATGGATGGAACAATGTTGCAAACATTCCAGACTTGGTATCAACCGGATTGTGTTGAAGCCGTTGACAGTAACAATGAAGGATTTGATGACTTTTCTCGAGGAAGTTATTGAATATTTGCATGGAAATTCAGTGAAACTTGATTTTTAAGAGAAACGAAGCATCTTGAATTTTAAACTTTCATCTTCTGGCTTATTTTAGTTTCATATTTTACGTTAGGTTATGACTGAAACTTTCAGGTAGCAACTGACCCCTTCTTTGAGCTCATTAGCTATAAATAAGTTAAGCATTTTTAATTTTCCGCCTTGCTCTATATTTTGGCAGTTCTGTTGCATCAGTTTGAAAAGATACGCTGAAGGGAGCGGAAAGTCTATTTCATTAATTGTAATTAAAGCCTTATTGTGTATCCTTCTGCGTATGTCTCGAATAAATGTTTATGTAGGCAGTAAAAGGAAAACTTTACAGTGAATGCAAAACTATGTTTAAACTTTATGAAAGAAGATTTTATAAAGATTGTCACTCTGACAGAATGAATTTCTTAAAAATTTTAACATATTGTTGCGTGTTTCTGGTTCGCGGCCAATAATTTTAATGTTCCGGGAATGTGAAAACGCAATGTCTTTTAAATTAAATTAAAAGAGTTTATTAATTAGAAAAATGCACAATAATCAGTTTAACACTTTCACTAATTTTAATTTTCACTTTCAAAATTAAAACTTCCACTTTTCCAAAAATTCCTATCGCAATTGTCTTTTAAAATTACTTCACTATTACTTGATCGCTATTCACACTCCACACACTATCGCCGTGTTTACTCTCGCGGTTGAAAATGATGATCCCCCCATTCATTCAGCTTTCCTTTATATAGGGTCTCTAATCATTCAACTCAGTTCTCGTACATTGGTGAATTAGCGGGAACATTCCATCAGTGAATGAATGGAGCAGTGACTCACTTTCAGATGTTGTTTATGCTTGTTGGGTTCTCGTGGTTTCGAGTAAATTCGTTTTGTCGATATTCTTAATTGTTGTGAAAACAATTGCGACAGTAGCTCGCAGAATTATTTGTACTTGTAGCACTGCCCCCACCTCAGTTTTTTTCGCCCCGAAAAGATGCTATTTGTAGTCAATTCTCCCTGGGTGTAATATGGGGCAAGACGGTCCAGATGCACGATTTTCATTTTGGCTCTCTGCTTATGATGTTCCTGTATTCGGTATACGACGTCGTTGATTCGCTTTGTAACTCGGTATGGTCCCTCCCAATTATGTTGCAACTATGGAGACCTACCCTTTCGCCGTTGCGGGTTATATAGCCACACCAAGTCATCTTGCTGGAAGCCAGTTGAATTAGCCTTTAGATCATACCTGGTCTTCATGCGGTCAGTAGCCGATTCGAGGTGTTTTCGCACTGTCCGATGTATCTGTTTCAACTGTTGTCTTAGCTCACTTGCGTACTCCGAGATGGTTTGGGGTTTCTCGGGGGGTGTTCCGAACTTTATATCAGCTGGCAGACGAATAGTTTTTCCAAAAATGACTTTGGCTGGGGCTTGGCCCTTTGATGCATGTTCGGCAGCTCTGTACGCCATCAAAAATAGTGGGATATGTCGGTCCCAGTCCCTTTAGTTCTCGTCAACCATCTTGGCCAGGTGTTTATTGAGAGTGCCGTTGAAACGTTCGACCATTCCATCGGATTGGGGATGCAGTGGTGTTGTCCTCGTTTTCCGTATTCCCAGCAGCTCGCACATTTCGCTAAAAACTAGTGATTCGAAGTTTCGACCTTGATCTGAATGTAGTTCACAAGGTACGCCGTACCTACTGACCCAATTTAACACTAGCTGTTCGGCTACAGTAGTTGCTTCCTGGTTGGGAATGGGGTAGACCTCGGGCCACCTGCTGAAATAATCGGCTACAACCAGTGTGTATCGATTTCCCCATTCAGATTCAGGAAAAGGTCCTGCGATGTCAGCAGCAATCCTTTCAAATGGTACCACGTTATAGGTTTGCATTTGTCCTCCCAGTTGTCGCTTTCGACCTTTGACAGAAGCGCAAACTGTGCATCTGCGACACCAGTCCTCTACGTCTTCTCGAGCGTGGAGCCAGTAAAACCTTTCCCGCAATTTCGCTAAGGTCTTGTTAACACCAAGGTGGCCTCCCGAGGATCCTTCATGCATTTCCTTAATCACATCGTGGATTCGGCTTTTGGGTAGTATAGTTTGCATCCTATAGGCGCTGCCATCCGCCGTTTCCCATTTCCGCTTAAGTACGCCACCCTCCACCTGAAGAGAGTTCCATTGTGCCCAATAGCTTTTCAGGGTTGCGCCATGCATCAAAACGTCTTTCCACTCAGGTCGCCCAGTCGTCTCCTTCCATACAAACAATGGTCCGATGTCTTCATCGGCTAACTGGGCATTTCGAATCTCCTCCGATGACCAACCTTCATCGAATTCAGCCGTTATTAATCGCAGATCAACGGGTGGTTCCTTTTCCTCAATCCGTCGGCAATGCTTGCAGTTAGCTGGACATGGACGGCGGGATAGGGCGTCAGCATTTCCATGGACTCCGCCCTTTCGATGAACAATTTCGTAGTCGTATGACTGCAATCTTTCGATCCATCTCGCAACTTTTCCCTCGGGGCTTTTGAAGTTGAGCAGCCATCTCAATGATGCATGGTCCGTTCGAAGAACAAATTTCTGGCCATATACGTACTTGTGGAACTGCTTGGTGGCCTCTATTATAGCCAATAGCTCCTTCCTGGTCACGCAGTAGTTCCTCTCACTTTTTGAAAGAACTCGACTGTAATACGAGAGGACTCTTTCTTCGCCATCGATCTGCTGCGAGAGTACAGCTCCAATACCGCCGTTGCTCGCATCGGTGTCAACTACAAGCATTTTTCCAGGTTTCAGATATGCCAGCACGGGTGATTCACACAGTTTCTCCTTCAAGGTCTCAAAGGCTAAATGGCATTGTTCATTCCAGACATACGGACGATTTTTCTCGGTTAACTGATGAAGACACTTAGCTATTTTGGCAAAATCTTTGACGGATTTTCGATAGTTGGTTGCCAAAACCAGAAAACTTCGTAGTTGGCGCTTGTTGTTTGGTCTTGGCCAGCTTTTCACGGCTTCAATTTTCCCGGGGTCTGTTTTGACTCCTTCTGCTTATACGACGTGTCCCAGGTATTTTATTTCAGCTGCGAAAAGGGTACACTTCTCGGGATTTAGTTTCGAATTTGCCAGTCGCAATCGGGAGAAAACCTCTTCTAAGCTCCGCACATGCTCTTCGAACGTTCTCCCGGTGACAATGATGTCATCTAGGTACATCAAGCAAGTTTTCCAGGTAAGGCCACGTAGCACGTACTCCATCAGGCATCCGAAAGTGGCTGGAGCATTGCAAAGCCCAAATGGCATCACCACAAATTGCCACAATCCAGTCCCAACTGAAAATGCGGTCTACTCTCGGTCCTTCTTGTCGATTTCTACCTGCCAGTAGCCACTCTTGAGATCGAGTGTAGAAAACCATTTTGCGTCGGCTAAAGTGTCCATGATGTCATCGACGCGTGGGAGTGGGTAACTATCTTTCTTAGTGACGTCGTTAAGCTGCCTATAGTTGACACAAAAACGAGTGCTACCATCCTTTTTCTTTACTAGAACTACAGGCGCGGCCGATGGACTGACAGAAGGTTGAATTACGCCATGTTTTTCCATGTCCGAGATCAACGCGCTCACTTCTCTTTGTTTGGCTATAGGGAGGCGTCTCGGTGCTTGTCGAATCGGCTTGGCTCTCTGTGTATCTACGACGTGAGTAACCAGACTCGTTCGGCCTTGGTCATCCGGGCTTCTTGAGAAGATGTCACTGTACTTGGTGACCAGATCAGAGGCTTATTTGAATAGCTGCACTGGCAATTTGACCTGCTCCAATATTGCAGACGTAAATTCCCGGGCTTTGTCTGTGTCTTGCCTCCTTTTCCAATGATGGTCGTGAGTAGCTTCCAAAGAGGTGATGGTGGAAACAGGCTGGCAGCTGCCGATGACTTCTCCCGCTTTGATGCTCGTGGTTGAGTCTGCGGTGTTAAGGACTCTAACCGGCACATATCCGTTCCTTAAAGATCTTACAAGGCTTCGTCCTACAATCAAACTGCGCAATGCGGACGTCTTCATTGGCTCTATCAGATAACATCGGTGGTCTTCAGAATCACCATCAAGCTTGGCCCATACAATGCTTTCGGAAGAATTCGGTACCACTTCATTCATCTTGGGAATTTGGACGCTGGGATCCTCCATCAGTACTTCGACATTTTGCCATTTCAATACACCTTTGCCCAAATCCAACGTGATTCCATGGGGTTGCAGAAAATCCATTCCGAGAATGCAGTCATCCATAATGTTCGCGACCAGAAAATTGTGTCGGAACGCAAGGTCTCCCAACTGTATCTGGAGGTTGACCTCTCCATGAACAGGTGCAGTTTCTCCTGTAGCTGTCCGTAGTGAGAAAATTCTGCCCTTGTGAAGTTGTTGCTGTCTAACGATCGGGTTGCACCAGTGTCGATTGTTATGGTGTAGTGTTCTCCGTCAACTTGACCCGGATGGCATAAGTCCGCTTCTCCACGATGTTGTCTTGACACGGTGATGGTGGTGCTGGGGACGTTGATCCTCCTAGCCAACCTATGCCCCACGAAGTTGGCTCTTACATGTTTCCCGACCCCTCTGTTTGAAGGGCTTCCATTCAGGGCTCCTGACTCGGTCTGGATCTCCTCCTAGCTGCACACCCTGGACAATAGCTCGGTTTTCTTTGCTTCTTGCAGTTTTTTGCAAGTGCCCCTTCTCACCGCAGTCCCAGCATCTAGGCGCACCATTTACCTGCGACTCTCTTTCAATTTTCACGTCCTCACGCCTGCACTCGTCTGTTACTACCTCACGAACCTGGGCAGTGGTACGAGTCACATTTTTCGCTGCTTCAAAGTTCAGGCTGTAAGCCAATGCGTCCTTAACCGTTTGCTTTTTAGCTAAACGCAAGGCTTGTTGCGATTTCGGGTCCTTTAGTGCGCTGATAAATGCTTCTGTCGCTGCACCATCTCGATGTTCTTGGTCGTAGGCTGGGTAAGCCAAAAGTGCTAGTCGCTCAATGTCTTGGGCTAGCTGCTATAAGGTTTCACCAGACTTCTGCACCCGATGCCTTAGCTGTGACCGATATATCTGCTTCAGATGATCGTCTCCATAACGCATGTCGAGCGCATTCATTATAGCATTCGGGTTTGAGTGCAATTCAACGGGGATTGTCTACAACAGCTCGGCAGCTGGGCCTCTTAGGGCAAGAATCAGTGCAGTTGCTCGTTCCTGCTCATTCCAGTGATTTGCCCTTGTGGCGGCTTCAAACTGGGTCTTGTAAATACTCCAGACCATTTGCCCATCGAATATTAGTACTTGCACATTTCTGGATGTGTTTTGCGCTGCGGTTATAAGCGGAGCTGGTGATGTGGTTACTACTGCCTTCGCTGCTTCCAATTCTTTTTTCATGTTTTCCATCTCATTGTTGATTCTCTCCTCGACCTGGCTGATCTCATGGTTAACTCTCTCCTCGACCTGGTATACCTTTTTCTCGACGCATTTAATTTGGTTGTTGAGACTACTGAGCTCTGCTTTTATTTCGGTAGACTGTTTTTCCAAATCTGCCTTCAAATCAGTTGACTATTTCTCCGGCTTCTGTGCGATGTCTGCCTTGATGTCTGGTTTGATTTCGAACGTTTGTTGGTCTAGCTTCGCTGATTGTTCATTCAGCTTCGTGGATTGTTCATTTAGCTTCGTGGATTGTTCATCTAGCTTCGCAGTTAGACTCGATGACATCAGCATTAACATTTGCATTAGCGCAGTTTCTGGCTCCCTTGATTTGGGTGTTTCTACTTCTCCACCTTCTGCGCCTTTTTCCGCATCAGAGAGCTCACCCGAATCCAGATTCACGCCTTCCGACTTGATTGCGTCACGCAAGCGTGCAATCAATATGGACTTTGTACCTTGTGTGGCCAGATTTCGCTGTTTCAACTCCTCCTTGAGCTCCGATATGGTCAATTGATCAATTTTTAGATGAAAATTTCCTGGCATTTTTATTTATTTTTTTTCGGCTATTTTTCCACCAGTTTCCACGTTAATTTACACTATTGTTTAGTTCAAAAATGTTTAATCGTTTTCACTTCCAAAATTTTCTTTCTTACTTCTTGACACCACTGTTGGGTGTTTTTGGTTCGCGGCCAATAATTTTAATGTTCCGGGAAAGTGAAAACGCAATGTCTTTTAAATTAAATTAAAAGAGTTTATTAATTACAAAAATGCACAATAATCAGTTTAACACTTTCACTAATTTTAATTTTCACTTTCAAAATTAAAACTTCCACTTCCTATCGCAATTGTCTTTTAAAATTACTTCACTATTACTTGATCGCTATTCACACTCCACACACTATCGCCGTGTTTGCTCTCGCGGTTGAAAATGATGATTCCCCCATTCATTCAGCATTCAGTTCTCGTACATTGGTGAATTAGCGGGAACATTCCATCAGTGAATGAATGGAGCAGTGACTCACTTTCAGATGTTGTTTATGCTTGTTGGGTTCTCGTGGTTTCGAGTAAATTCGTTTGTTGATGTTCTTAATTGTTGTGAAAACAATTGCGAAAGTAGCTCGCAGAATTATTTGTGCATGTAACAATATCAATAAAAATAAATCCATTTAAATTTAGATGAAACTAGTTTTGCTTTATTACAAACTGCAAGCACTATGTTGAATTGCACACCTGAAGTATAATAAAATGCAATTACACTTAGAATTATCAAAACACTCTCAAACTAAAATAAAAGTCTATATAAACCATAAAAACTTAAAATGAAGTAACTCAGGTGAAGTCGTTAGTGCTTATTGATGATACCCCTCACATAGGCAAATGCATGCAAAACAACTGTTTAACGCTGACAGTTAGTTGCGAAGTCGTGAATACTTTTAAAAACAGATTTCAAATAAAAAATTTTTTTGCGGGGATTGAGTTGGTCAGTAAATTACAAGGCGAGTCCTTACTTAACTAACTATACATTTATTCAAGAATAACAATTTAATATTTGGAAGTTGGGAGTTACACGTGTTGCTTGATTGATGGCGTGTGTACAACCGACCGCAAAATGCAAAACAACTTCAGACAACGCTTTTCAAGTTCCAGAGAATCCAGTGCGACTTTTGAGAGACTACCACACAGGGCCGACAAAAGATGGCGGTTACATCGGGTGTAGCCCAGGGATCTATCCTTGGTCCAGACCTGTGGAACGTGCCTTACGATGGGCTATTGAGCCTGGAGATGCCAGATGAGTTGCGTTTGATCGGCTATGCGGATGATGTTGCGGCTCTGGTCGCTGGACGCACGGTTGAACAAGCGAAACTTACACTAGGTACGCTAATTCACCGAGTGAGAGACTGGATGACTGCTCGCGGGTTCAGCCTAGCACTGGACAAAACCGAAGTGGTCATCTTGAAAAAAAAAGAGAATCCCTAGAGTAAGGATGATCAGTATTGGAGACTTGTGAATCGAAGCCATTGGTGAAGTACCCGGGGCTACTGATCGACTCGAAGATGAATTTTTCTGAGCAAATCAGGGCAACGGCTGAGAAGACTGCTTCAGGAGTATCGGCTCTGAGTCGGCTTATGACCAACGTAGGGCGACCCAACCCATCAAGAAGACGCCTCTTGATGAGTGCTGTAGGATCAGTGCTACTGTATGGAGCAGAGGTATGGAGCGACGCTCTCAGTAAGAAGGTTTACAGAAAACGGCTGGCACAGGTACAAGAAGAAAAGTGCTGAGGATTGCATCTTCGTATCCGACAGTCTCTGATTCGGCGGTGAAAGTTATTGCAGGCATGATACGTGTCGGTTTCATTGCTAGAGAGCGCCGCTCTATGTATCTGCGTCGAAGTGAGGATGCGAGGGAGATGGTTGTCCGCGAAAAGAGGCAGCGCTCACTCAACAACTGGTCGCAGTCTTGGGTGGATTACACGAAGGGAAGGTGGACTCCGCACTCATCCCAGGTGTGAGACAGCGGCTAAATTGAAGGCATGGTGAGACTGACTTCTATCTGACCCAGCTTTTGAGCGGGCATGGGTGTTTCCAGTCTTTCCTGCATAAGATTGGTAAGTCACGGTCCCCTGATTGTCGGTATTGTCCAGGTGAGGAGAAAAAAGCCTGCCACACATTTTTTGCGTGCATAAAATGGGTCAGGCTGCAAAAAGCCCTCTACAGGGAGACGAGAGAGCTCACCCCGGATAATAAAGTCACGGTGATGTTCGCATCGGTTCACAAATGGAACCAGGTGGCACATTATGATCGGCTAGTCCTAAAAGATAAAAGGGACTCACAGCAGCCGGAGGTGTTGGGGCTGAGGACCGCTTGTCTGGCACTTCCTTTTCCCTTCTCTCCTCCCGCTAGAAAAGTGATCCCCCAGTTTGAAGGTGCCTCACGACGTATCAAAACAAGACCTGGCCTGAAGTAATGTGTCAAACAGTTCCAGGCTACGTTCTTAGGTTGACTGGAGAGGTGTTTAGTGGGCAGTCTGGGTCGATTTTTTGCGAATATGGGAGTCCCACACTCTGTGCTTAAATGAGCATTCACCTCCGTACCACAAAAAAAAAACTTCAGACAATTAGTGTTTGCGTGAATGTAGTGTAGAAGCTTGCGTTTGAGTGAGAAATGTTTGTGCGGGTCTGGGAATTCTGTACCTGACTGCTACAACTACTTCCCCCTTTTGAAGAGAAAAGGAAAATGAATAACTTGTTGTCATTGAATCTCACACGTTTTCTGCGTTGTCTTTGGGGTGATGAGTCGCTGCTCGATGAGTCGGAAGGTGATGGAGGAAAAGACGTCATGCGTCTGCATGATGATCTGTCTTGGGATTCCGAGGATGTACTCAAAGCTGGACCTATATGGCCAGATATCGACGGAGTTGGTTCGTTGTGTGGAGGCGGTGGAGTTGCGTTCTCTGGTTCGTCGCCAGGAAGCATGAAAGCTGGTTTAAGTCTGTAAATGCTTACCAGCGGTGCAACTTTGCGATGTTTGACGATGTAGAATCGGTCAGTTTGCCTGACGACTTCGTATGGACCTTCGTATGGTTGCTCGAATGCTAGCCGAGGTGCATCTACTTGGATGAGTACTTGAGAAAGATCGGTTTCTTTCCGTGTCGAGACATTGGTCAAGGTCGTAAGTCAATGAAATATTTATGAAGTAGTTGTACTAAGTTGGCTGGAGGCGCGTCCTGATGGTGCCAAAAATTCACCAGGGAGTCATATTGGTTCGCCATAAACTAGGTCAGCTTGCGTTGCTTGTACATCTTCTTTCCAAGTGGCTCGTATGCCCATCAGTCACAAAGACGTAGGTTCAGGATCATTCACCGCCGTTAATGACCCTGATTGTCGTTTCCCTTTTATGTACAGGGTTGTTTGCACTTCTTCGCGTGATTCTGGAACAGTTGGTAGTACCAGCAGTAATTGGGATCAACGTCGGTTCCAGATGGTCTGTCACGCGATGGTGATTGTGACCGATCACGTGACCATGAGCGTGTTCGTTGCCGTCTGACGATATTTATGATCTCGCTCATTTGATTTCTTAGCTCGTTGATTTGTTTTTGCATCGACGATTGCGGTCAGCTGAAGTTGCGGCGTCACTTCGTGGATGATATCAGTGGTTGTTGCTATTACATCGAGAGAATCAGTTTTGTGATGCGCGAGAATTACTTGTATTGCTGCAGGTATACGTGACAGCCAGACTATGCGAAGAATATTTTCAGGCACACCGTTGTCGAGCGTGTGAAGAAAGCGTAGGAATTGTGACGGTTTCCTGTTGCCTAGCTCTTCTTTCTCGAGCAATTGTTTTAGTTTTACTTCGCGGGATTGCGATAAACATTCAATGAGAGTGCCAAGAAGTGTTTGGTATAGATTTGTGACGGGCGGACTGTTGATGATTGGCTCTACCTCGATAGCAGCACACATATTAAGATAGGCAGCAGCATACCTGAATCATGTTAATTAACTTGTAATGTTGAATAGCCTGGATCGCTTTTTAAGATGTATGAACCAAAGCGACAGGTGGTTGAGTGAGAAGGTCGGTGATTTTATCGCTGATTTGTTGCTCACCACATCGGCCTCGGTAGACGATGAATCTCTGTTATCGTTACACATGATGATAGTTATTCACTAGAAAAAATTCACAGGTATACAGATGTAGTTCTTACGCATATACCAGCGCGGTACAACGTCTATATGTACCCAACAATGCGCCGTTTGTTTACTGTTCGTAAATACACTGTGATCGGATTAAACCGATTGTCTTATTATTATTTCGACTGCTAATCGCGTATAATTTGCACGACACTGTTTTATAGATAAAATGAATGCACTATTGCACTGCTGACGAGTGATTTGTATTTTTTTCAGCGCTGTTAGGACAAGATGCGTTGGATTGCGAAAGATTATGGAAATTATTCGTGACGTGGCATCGGTAGATTTTGTAATAACGTGGCAAAATCGTCATCGTGGTCGTTTTTGACGGGGCATCAGTTGTAGGGATTGAGTTGGACAGTAAATGACAACGCGAACCCTAACTTAACTCACTATACATTTATTCAAGAATAACAATTAAATATTTGGAAATTGGGAGTTACACGTGTTGCTTGATTGATGGCGTGTGTACGACTGACCGCAAAGTGCAATACAACTACAGACAATGAGTGTTTGCGTAAATGTAGTGTGTATGCTTGCATGTGTGTGAGAAATGTTTGTGCGGGTCTTGGAATACTGTAACTGACCGCAACATGTTTTTTGCAAGGGTTTGTTCTGGCTCATTTGGGTATATCTTCACGAAGTTTGATATCACTCTCTACAAAAATCTTTAATAGATATATGCACATTAATAACGGCCGAACTATAGCCATCTCCACTACTTTTCTGACATTGACTGACACTTGTCGACTTTTATCACTAGATATCACCAACCTCAAACTTATGTGATAATTACTGCTTCTTTTTCAAAACACACTTCGTGCACCGAATTTATGGACCAATTTACTTATCAAGTGTGCCAACAATAACCGATAGAAATCAAGCAATTATTTCCACGAAAATTTATGCACATGTTAACGACAACAAGTTGTGTAGACAGAACTAAGCTGATGCCAGAAGACTTTGAACATGTTACAACCCACGGTATACAGACACCAATCATTAAAACTTTAAGAGAATTTTCATTTGGTACCCATATTGCCTACATGCGACGATTTTTTTTTCGGGGGGCCACTCTCCTATATGGCAAGTCTCCCATCAAACACCTTATTAATTTATTATTGTGGTGAAACTTTTAAGAGAGCGTCACTTTGCATCTACCTTCAAAATCTTATGTTTCTAGCTTATGTAATTTGCGAGAAAAAATGGTGTGACACACGGACGGACAGATGGTAAGGTTTTGTAAAATTATTTTACAAAATCTTCAAAGAAAGTAATCTCACTTGTAAGTAAAGCTAAAGATAGGGACTTTAATTCAGGCGTAGAAAACGCGGGAAATGACTTAAAAAAGTTGTGGAGACATTTGAAATCATCTTTTAATCAAAAAATAAATGACAAGGCGGAATCAACAATTAATCTGAAACTAGATGCAGTAGATATAACGAATACTGAAAATTTATTCAATTACCATTTTGCCAATATAGGAATAAACGTAACAGAAAATGTAACTAGATCGAGTGCAAGATCAATAACTAATTACAACAAAAGGACAATATTTCTTAACCCGACAGATCCGATGTAGGCACTGACTGTGATGAATTCACTTAATAAGGACGCAGCTGCTGGATATGATGCGATAAATGTAAAAGACGCAATCAATTGCGGATGAAATCAAAGATATTTTGGCCAGAGGTATCAAGAAGATGTTGTCTACAGGAAGTTTTCCAGACGGTTTGAAGAAGGCAATTATTACACCACTTTTTAAGCATGAGGACCTTGATAACGCGAATAATTATAGACCAATATCAATCCTCACAGCATTTAAAAGGACTACAATCGGATTTGACAAACACCAGCATGGTTTTATTGACAAAGTATGTACTGATTCAGCAATTTTCAATATGATGGAGGAAAGAGCTACACTCATGGACCAAGGACTGATCGTTGCTCCAATTTTCATCGACCTTAAGAAAGTATTTGACACGGTAAACCACGCAATATTGTTAGACTCTCTTGACAAATTAGGAATAAGAGGAAAGACCGGAATTTTGATTCAAACGTACCTTAAAAGTAGAATAATATAAACAAGATACAATGGATATATAAGTGAAGAAAAAAATATTAATATTGGAGTGCCACAAGGTTCAACATTAGGACCAAAACTATATATCGTCTTTATTCAAAATTTAGGACTAAGAAGTCTACAAGGAAAATATACAATTTATGCCGATTACACAAGCATAATATATCATACAAAGACCAACTACGAACTAGAAGAAATTATGAACAGAGATATAAATAAGTATTACGAATGGACAAAAGAGAGTGGATTAATAATGAATATAGGTAAAACAATGTATATGATATTCAACACATCAAAAACAAATAACTACGATATAAATATTAGAATTGACAACAGTTGCATAAAGCGGACGCAGTTTACTAAGTACCTTGGATTATTAACACTCTGTCAGGCGCAATTTGTTTTGAAACACCATCGGGCGCATTGCACCTGTGACGCACTGCTAAACTTTTGTAAATATACAAATTTTTTCATAAACCGAGGATTGGCGCGAATACAAACATATGCTCCGATGAGAGATTTCAGGACTACCATATCTCCAAAAATCAACAACTTTGCAAAAAAACAAATTCGTTCCGTATAATCTTGTAGATTTTCATTAGGATCTGGCAGTACTTCCATGTTCTGAAATGCGTGAAAGAACACGTGCGTCGGAAAATTTATTTGCTTTTTGCTTTGTTTCTTGAACGCGCCACGCTTGGGCTCAGCTGAACGTGCCCGGATCAGCTGACCGGCCCCTGCAAAAATTCAGAAAGTGTGCAACACAGGGAAAATGGAAGGTGTAGGTACAAGGTGAATGTACTATGCTTCTCAGTACCTCCTATACGTAGATATAGGAGGTAGTGAGAAGCAGGCTTTGTTTGCTGCGTTTATCGCTTTCTATATTTCATTATTTTCTATTTCTTCACCCTTATCAGCAATTTTACTCCCGTCTTATCAGACGCATCACTGAAAACAAAAAACGAGCTCCGGATGGAAGTGAAAGTTGCGATTAAAGCCGTGGGAGAACACCCAATTGAACATGAAACCCAGCACAAAAGAAATGATTGGTTCGATAATGAGTGCCAGAATGCGTTGGACAAAAAGAATCAGGTTTACAAAGAATACGTAGGTAGGAAGACAAGGATGAAGAGAGAATATTATCAAAATTTCAGAAGAGCAGCGGATAAAATAATTGGAATTAAGAAAAGAAAATACTATGACGACCAATTGAGATGTACCGGTGTAAGTCTTACAAACAACAACACAAGACAAGCATTCCAACTAGTGAAAAACCTGAAACGTGGTTATCGGCCCAAACCTACGCTCTGTCGTGATAACATTAAAGATTAATGAAAGACGAGCATCTTATTTCAAGGATCTCCGTAAGCCTCCACATAGTTCAAGAACATTGGAGCCTATAGACATTTCAAGAGGGCTTCCATTGGCCCTCTAACAATTCTGGATGAAGTTTCCTCTACCGTCAAAGCCGGAAGAAATAATAAAGCAGCGGGCATTGATGAGATTCCAGTGGAGCTTTTCAAATATGGCTGCACCAGTATTCATAAGGCTATTCACACTGTTATCCAGCACATTCGGCAACGAGAGCATATGCGGAAACAGTGGAGCTAGTCGATCATACTCCCTTTCTACAAAAACTCTACAGTGCGAAAATTATTGAGGCGTATCACTGCATTGTACGGCGCACAAAATATTTTCAAAGAACTTAGAAGATAAAATCGGATCATATGCCAACAGTATTATTGGAGAGTATCAAGGTGGTTTTAAAGCAAGTAGATCGACGATAGACCAATTATTTACTACCAAGCAGGTACTTTCAAAATGCTGGGAGTTCAACATAAATGTACACCAGATTTTCGTTGACTTCAAGCAAGCGTACGAAGAATGCTTTGCTTTGGCATCCCAGCCGAGTTAGTCCGTCTTACCAAAATGAAAATGACGTCGACAACCTCAATCAAATCAAATTAAATCAATAACGAACTCACTGATGCCTTTAACACAAATATCGGAGTAAAGCAGGGAGGAAGACTGGCCTTATTGCTATTCAATTCGGCTTTGGAGTAAGTCATAAGAACGCTACCTGTCAATACACGAGGTACATTACTGTACAAGTCGAGGCGAATAGTAGTCTACGGATGACATCACCATTTTATCACGGCCATTAATAGTTACCACAGAACTCTTCCTGAAACATGACAGCAAAACAAAACTAGGAGGGTTACGAATCAATGAGAATACAATAAGGCTCATGACACAGTTGAGGAAAAGTACCTCAAATACACAAAATATCACACTTGGTGAATACAGTATCAAAAATGTGAACAAATTTGTGTATTTAAGTATCAAAATAATGGAAACCGGTGATGAAGGAGACGTAATATGCCGTAGAATACAGCTTACAAATAAAATATTTTATTCTGTTTTGACAATCTTGAAGACCAGCTGCATACACAGTAAAACAGAGCTCCAAGTATTCAAATCTGTGATAAGACCTATGCTATGCTATGGGTGTGAAACATGGAACCTAATCCAAGCATTCGCAAATACTTTGAACGCATTTGAGCGGTAAGTTCTGAGGCAAATAATTGTAACGAAGTTAAACGAGGACCAATACCGAATTCGATACAACCATGAGCTTTATGAGATTTTTGACGAGACGGAGGTCTCAACGATTGTAAGACACAATGGTAACTGCAAAAGACTGGCCACATTAATTGTATGGATTAACAATGGATATCTAAAACGGTGCTCGTTGGGAGAACTGAAGGGCGGAGGTTAGTGGGGAAACCGAGGCAATAGTGGTCTAACTCGGTCAACGAAGACAGTTCATTACTGCTTGGATTTCGAAATTGGAGGACGCAGGCAATGGGCTCAGACAGTTCGCGGATAATACCAGCGTCATGGTACCACGCTCACGCAACAGAGATGGCAGCCTACAACAGCTGGAGTTTTGTTCTTGATACAGCAAAAATCAATGGATACAACGTAAGAACAGTGGTCTCGATCATCGATAGAATTGAGAGAAAAACGAACGAAAAACTACAGGAAACTCAGAGGCCTGCAATAACCTACTCGAGCATGTTTGGAAAAATAAAAAAGAAGTTGAAGACGTTTAACATCAGTGTAATACCCAGCAGTCGAACACTGGTACTGAAAACGAAGTTAGTCATAACGAAAGATGCGAAAATAATAGAAGAAAAATGTGGCATTTACAAAATTATATGCCAGGTATATCAAAGGAATTATGTAAGGTAAACGATGCGGTGATTGAAAACGAGGTTCATCGAACATATCAAGGAAGTCGAAAAATTTTTTGTGAAAGAAGGACCAGTTGAAGCGATCTAATCATCGGTAACCTGGAAGTCATACAGGAGGTAAATGGAATTCAAAAACTGGATGCATATGAAAGTTTGTGAATAATAAGATAACTGAACGGTTTACAACTGAATGAAGATATCGGTAACGGATTTTCGAAGATGTTAAGGCTCACTAGCTGTAAGTAAATTTTGGTACATTTAGGGTGTCCGGGATAGTTGGACCATATTTTCCTAAAGCTTTTTTTTCCGAAATTTTGCAATGTCTAGGATAAGTTTTATATTTTTTTAATAAGTATATATGTTTTTAAACAATTGTAAAGAAGTTTGCAGTTGTTAAGCTTATCACACCGGGAGTTATGATGTTTTTTTTTGGTTTTGCTCGATGGTCCGTCTATCCCAAGCATACTCGGGTTAGATAGACCACTTAATAGGGATTTATGGACCTGTATTTTACGTGACTGAATCAGGATATAACACAAGAAATACATGTTATCAAAGGAATAAAGACTATTTATTCCAACCTATAAAGTTAGGGTATAGAGTTATAAACTTTTTGATATGATTAATAGATTTGACAATCAAAATAATTAAAAAATAGAGCTAGTATAACTCAGTTTCTAGAAATTTGAATCATTCAGCAGTCGTCTTCTTTGGAGGATCTTGCTTTCCGCAGTAATCGCATTCATCATCGAATCTTGTACAGCCTTCATGTGTCTAGCGGGAACATGACACACACTTAATCCAATCTTCATCCCGTTTTGTTGGTTCATTTTTAAAGACTTGAAGAAAGCGCGGTCTAACGATTGAAGCCGATGACTGGTGTGGGGAGGAATACTCATCAAAATTATTTGATTATTTTCTGCGAAATCTAGCATTTCAACGCAGCTAGTGTGTGATGTATGTCCATCTAAAAGAAGAAACCCTTCCATGCTGGTTTTCTTGGAGTGAAATGATTTTTCAGCCAATCAAAAAACAAATCGCTATTTACATAGCCAGACTTTGGCGACATTTGTACTTCAGCGCCAGGTGGTAAGCCGTCACAAAACTCCTGTTTTAGGTTCTTTTCTTTCATTATGCAAAAAGGTGGTAAGAATGTACCCTCTCCATTCACACTTTCCAATACTGATATAGTTCCACACTTTTCTCCTGAAGTAACAGAAGTTACATTCTTGGAACTTTTCAAAGCAACTACCTTCCCTGGTTTGTTATTTAGCTGTAAATCTGTTTCGTCCATGTTGAAAATGTTGCCAGGTTTATCTATAAGACCATTCTCTTTCAAAACATTCTCTAAGAGGTCAAAATACGCTTTGACATCAATTTTATTTAGACCTTTTGCTCTCGCAATAGACACACCTTCAGATTGCCGAATGGACAGTTCAGGATTGCGAACAAGAAAAGAAGAAAGCCAGTCGTAGCCTGCTTGCTTTATTTCATGATTGAAACTATGCTTCAATTGCAGGTTTGCAGCTAAATAGTAAGACATAGAATATACTGAGTCTCTGATTGGAGTAAACCCCCTCGATTGTAAATTTTTTATGTGTACTACAATTTTTTTTTCATTTTCAACTCCTAGCAATGAGTTTTTTCCCACGGCACCTTTACTAAAACTTTGTAGCTTGATGCGTCTTTTCAAAGTTGTTTTCGGTATTCCAAATACCATTGCTGCTGCATATATATTTGTTTTTTTTTAAACTTCAACTTATTTGCGTTTTAAAGAAAATTTTTCTTTGAAATCCATTTCTAACAAACCCAAAAAAACCAAGAATTCAAATAGTTGATAAACAATTAAAGGTCAGATCTCAAAAACAATGTGACGGTTGGTTCAAGTTTGGAATATCAAACATTTTTAAAGTTACAATTTTGATTCGATTTGTGTGAAACTTACAATAATTTTAAGGTGAGAAATTATCAAACTTTTTTGTTATTTTTGTGATTATCCAAGAGCAAGTTTGAAAAGGCGGTTTTTTTTAGATTTTTGTGGTCCTCTAGCACACACGCTATTCAACGGATTGTGATGAATTTTAAAATTATCAGCGACTAAATTAAGTTCGCAAAAAATCATCCAAATTGGCCAAAAATATAAAACTTAGCATTTTTAGTTGCCATTTTTACGAAAAATTGAATATTTTTGCCCTGTCTAGAGTAAAACTCCGACTCGAAAGAGATTTGACACAGTGATGGATGAGACTTTAAGACAGATATATTTTAAAATAATCCGAAATTAAATGCATAAATTTAAAATTAAAAGCGCAATCCTCTATTTTAATAGCAACTAAAACGTTGAATCTTGTTAATGGAGACGATTGTAATAGCTTAAATTGGAAGTATTTATGCAACAAAACATTTAAAAATAAGGCTACTTAAGGGAAATTTGCCTTTCTGGCTGGTGGTACCAATGGGATACTTTTCGTTTTTCTGTCGACTATCTCAAATAAAATTAAATTCCTTTACGAGTAAAATCGCTGCAAGAAAGCTTATTTATATATAGCCTACTGTGTCTCCTCTCAAGGATAAGAGCTAACGCAAACTTGAGATTTAGGAGCCTCTTTGCCCCATATCTCGACAACAGCAAATCCAATTGAAATTTTATTTGGCGAATTTCCTATAAGATAATATATTAACATTCATTCTTATGTGCCTACTGTAGCACAGCAATCGCTACTGTTGTACGACAAAACACCTCTAGTACAAAATATAATTAGAGAAGAAAAACCAAGTTAGACAACTATCACTTGATCTTCAGCCGTCGACCACTACGCGTGTAGCATTCATATTTTCATTAATATTGTACAGGGTTATCCATTTCGTAGTTGGGAAAGTATAACTCTGTCATTTGACATTTGTCAAAATTAAATGTCATCCAAGGCGTGTTTTTTTAGTCGAAAAATTGCCATTTAGAAATATGGATCGTTATTAGTCAAAAAACGCGTGAAATTTATAAAATTTTACTATACAAATGGTGATTCTGCTGTATCAACATTTAGGGCTTTACGAGCCGGTTACGACCTACCCAGCAAACAATATCAAACGCAGTGAGAAAATTTGAAGAGGCTGGATTGGTTATTGATATTGAAAGGTCTATGCGTCATCGCAATATTCGTTCTGCTGACAATATCGCTGTCGTTGCTCAAAGTGTGGAGGAAGGCCAGAATTTGTCGATTCCTCGACGTGCTCAACATTTGGGGTTGTCTTACGGCTCACTGTAGCGAATTTCGCATTCGGATTTGCATCTCCATCCACACAAAATCAAACTCACTCAAGAACTTAAGCCTCAAGACCAGCACAACGCAGAATGTATGCGAATTGGGTAATTGAACAACAAGCCATTGATAACGATTTTTCGAACAAAATTTTCTTTAGTTATGAGGCTCATTTTTCGCTCAGTGGTTACGTAAATAAACAGAATTGCGGCAATGGGGCCCTCAAAATCCGCCAGTGATCGCAGAACAGCCTTTGCATCTGGAAAAAGTGACCGTTTGGTGGGCATTATGGTCTGGTGGTGTTATTTGCCCGTATTTTTTGAAAACGGTCAAGGAAGAGCCATTACAATCAATTCTGACCGCTATGGACGGATGTTAATTGATTATTTTTGGAGATAAATTTAAGATTATGATCTGGAGATCATGTGGTTCCAACAGGATGGAGCCACAAGCTACACAACACAGGCTAATTGAGCACTTTTGCAAGAGAAATTTCCAGGACGCGTAGTTTTGAGATTGAGTGATGTCAATTGGCCCGTAAGATCCTGCGACCTAACACCTTTGGATTTCTTTTTATGGGGCTATGCGAATGATCGTGTTTACGCAAACAATCCTCAAAATTTTGAGCAATTGAGAACCAATATTTGTGAAGTTATGGCCGAGATATTGCCAGAGGTGTGCCGAAAAGTCATTGAAAATTACCTCAAAAGAATTGAGGCCTATAAGAGGTCCCGTGGAAGACATTTGAATGATGTTGTGTTTCACGTATATTGGATAACCCTATAAGTGGTATGCGAGAATAAATATTTTTTGAATAACGGGAACATCGAGTGTTTTTTTCGTATCACTCAAGCGAATCTACATTCAAGCGATTCTTACAGTGGTGACTGTATTTGAGGTGACATTTTTCATTTTTCAAAATTTCAGATGACGAATTTCAGAATTGAAACAATGGCAGCAATGTGCAAAGTGACTTTGGGATGGATCCACCTTTCAAAGTGTTCAGGTTCGATGCGATTGCGTGCAAATTGCCCCATTTTGGTAGAACTACCTGGAACTATGGTTCGCTTGAGTCGAAGCCCAATTTCACGCTAACAAAATTTCGAACGACGCCATGCGCTTTGAGAGAGTCGTATCAGAACTTGAAATCGAAGTGATCACCTAGGAGGCTGTCATTTTGAGAGCGCCGCCAGAAAAAAATACACAATTAAAACCAGTCCTATCATAGGAGTCGACTTCTATACGATTCTGTACTCACCGTAAGCAGCAGCACGTGTTACCATGCGTTGCTCAGAGAATCTCCAACGCTTTCTAACCCCACCGTGGTACCAATGCCAACTAAGCCTGGGGTTTGTCACTTTATCAACACCTCTGGGCCCACCGTAGCAGAGCGCCCGCATAGGTTGTCGAAGGATGAACTGCAAGCAATTAAATTACTGCATCAGGGATTCTGTTGGCCATCGGATAGTCCGTGGGCAAGTCCTCTGCATTTAGTGCGCATGAAAGACGGAGCATGGTACCTTGTGGGGACTACCGGCACTTTAGCAACGCTACAGTACCGAACAAATATGGATGTGGCATAAACAAGACGTTACCGAGGAGCTTAATGGAACAAATAACTTTAAATGATCAACCTGCTTAAGGGTTTCCATCAGATTCCCATCGAGTAAAGTGATATTCCAAAGACTGCCGTTACAACGCCGTTTGGCCTGTTTAAATTCACGGTCATGACGTTTGGTTTACAAAACGCTCCACAGACGTTCCAACGCTTCATGGACAGTGTGCTCCGTTGTTTAGATTTCTGCGTATGTTACATAGATGGCATCGGAATCTGTGGCTCAGCACATGGACCACCTCACTGGCGAAGCATGGAATAGTGATCACTGCTGCAAAATGCACATTTGGAGTGTGCAAAGTTGAGTACCTGAAGCATTTGGTCACCCTGAACCATATCTCACCCCCACCATCTCGTCCTTGGAAGTATTGATTATTACCGTCACTTTATATAAAAAGTGGCTGACATCTGGGCACCATTGAACAAATTCCGTGTCAAGGCAAGAAAAAATGGCAAAACTCCCGTCGTTTGGACACCAGAAGCTGAAGACGCATTCATCTAATGCAAAAACAGTAAAACCAAGGCCACCATGCTCGTGCATTTCAAGTCAAATATCCCGCTAAGATTGTCAGCCGACGCTCGGACGTGGCAGTAGGTGCAGTACTGAAACAAAAGCAAAACAACTGCTGCAGACCTCTTGCGTTTTTCCAAAGAAAATTGTCCGCTGGAGAAACGAAATACAGTGTTTATGATCGTGAAATGCTTGCCATCTACGACAGCATCCGTCACTTTCAACATTACGTGGAGGGCACACAATTTAATGTTTTAACAGACCATAAGACACTTACCTTTGCATTCACCCAGCCAGCTACTAAAACGTCTCCTCTCCAGTTAGCTCACCTAAATTTTAGATTCAAATTTCGCACTGATATACGATACTTTCTGAGCCCCAGCAACAAAGTAGCGGACGCTCTTTTATGATTGGAAATAATAACTACTCCATCCACTATCAATGTCAGAGGCTCAGCGAGGAAGCAATAGGATGACCACGAAACTTAATAACTCATTCGACTGAATACTATGCCGCTTAAGCTAAGCCTGATCGTAATGGACGATAATGTTAAAGTGATCATAAACCCATTTAGGTCTCAAGTCAAGTTCCTTGTACCTACATGCCTCCTTAGGAAAATTTTGGACATTTTCCATGAGTCTTCACATCCAAGCGGCTGCACAACTGTAAAAGCCATCGCAAATAACATGAAAAGGAACGTCTGCCTTTAGGCTCGCAACTGCATTCCGTGTCAACGCTTGAAAGTGCGCCGACCCCAAAAAATCCGATTCAACTTTTCCGATGCCTGAAGAACGATTTCAGCACGTGCATCTCGACATCATCGGCCCATTAGTCCTTTCCAGGGGTTTAAATATTGCCTGAAAATGGTCGACCGCTTCTCAAGGTGGCCCGAAGCTGTGCCGTTGGCCGACCAGATGGCAAATTCGGTAGCGCAGGTGTTTTAAATAACTGATTAGCTTGTTTCGGGGTGTGACGTACTATCATAACGGACCAAGGCACACAATTCGAGTCGGCGCTATTTAAATCTTTGACAGCGTATTTGGGATGTGGAAGAAATAAGACATCGCCTTATCATCGCTCCCTCAAATCTGCAATTATGTGCCATGAGAATAATGCAAAGCCCGAATCCACTGTGCTTCCTACCGTCTTTTTGGGCTTAGATGAGACGTAGGCTTCATGTACACAAATGTTGTACGGAACGGCGCTTACATTCCCCGGATTGCTTGTGACTCCCTCCTCTCACAACTTCATTTCACAACGAAACACCTCCGCCTAATGCCACTAACGCATCACAATCGCAGGGTAATATTCACCAACAAAGATCTAAATAAGTGTTCGCATGTTTTTCTGAGAAACGATGCAGTAAAAAGATCTCTCGTGTAGGCATACTCCGGCTCCCACAACGGAAGAGTGGTCAATGTATCTACAGAACGACTTAAAACTGCATTCATTGAAGACGTCCCTGAATCACGATCCCACACGCTGGAAGTCCGCGTTACCTCACCAGTTACTCACGATATTTGGCGGCGGATTTTGATGCCACCAGAAACAAACCTACCATCAACATCAGGCGTTCTAACCCAAGCGGCACCAGTGGTCGTGCCAACTCCAGTTTCCAGCTTGCATCATCGTTCACACACCACCTCACCGTCAGATAGTATACGTGTCGGACCACATGCCGACACGCCATCACCAGTACCGGGGGCGCCACCAGCATCATCGTTACTTAAGGCAGCACCCGCTCCTCATATGCAGCCCCGAAATTATAGTGCCTCGCCGTCGAGCTGGATACGCGTCTTGCCGCCATTCAATGCTCCAGCTAGCAACTGCTCCCATTCGTCACAGTAAAAGAAACACCTATCGCGTTGCATTGAATGTTTGCTGTAACTTTGGCACCCTCATCAGCTGTCATCAATAGTTGCAAAAGTCACTTAAGGGGGAGTACTGTAGCGCAGTGATCGCTACTTTTGTACGACACTGCACCTCTTGTACAAAATGTCATAAGAGAAGATCAAACCAAGTTAGACAATTACGACTCGATCATCAGCTCTCAACCACAGCGCGTGTAGCATTCATATTTTCATTCGTATTGTAATTTGTATTTAAGAATGAATATTGTTTGAATTAACGAGAACATCGAATGTTATTATTCGTATCACTCAAGCAACTCTACATTCAAGCGATACTTATACTACCCTCCAAGATGAAGCCCAGGAATATGTAATACAGGGTCTCTATAATAAGTAACCGGACTGACCTCAGGAAGTTTTTTATTGGCAAAATATGTACAATTTTTCTTTAGAAATCTTCAAAATAGTCTCCATTGGAGTCGATAACATGCTGATACCAGATTTTCCAATCCCCGAACGCTCCCTGGAAGTCGGCAACCTCGATGCTGTCTAGAGCCCTCGTCGTAGCACGTTGAACGTTTTCCAGAGTCCCGAACCGCGTCCTCTTAAGGTGTCTCTTGATCTTGGGGAACAGAAAGAAGTCCGCTGGTGCCATATCCAGGCTGTAAGGAGGCTGTGGTAACGTTGCCCTCAACTGTTTGGCCAACTGCTCGGTGACGAGCAGGCAGGTGTGCGACGGAGCATTGTCGTGATGGAGGATCCACGAATCGGCAATCTCCGGACGGACTCAGCAAACCCGGGCGGTTAGTCGACGGAGCACCCCTCTGTAGTACTGGCCATTTACAGTTTAGCTGGGTGGCACAAACTCTTTGTGAACAATGCCTTTCACGTCAAAGAAAGCAATGAGCATCGACTTCACCTTCGATTTGCTCATGCGCGCTTTTTTCGGTCATGGTGACGCCGGTGTATGCCACTCCGAACTCTGCCGTTTCGTCTCAGGATCGTATTCGAAAACCCACGTCTCGTCTCCTCTAATAACGTGGTTGAAAAACTCTGGTTCGGTTTGCAGTCGATCAAGGATTTCCGAAGCGACAGCAACACGACGCTCCTTTTGCGCTTCGCGCAGATCTTCCTCATGCCCAGATCGTTCTTAATAATGTTGTGAACGGTCATCTTATCAATTCCAACCTCATCTGCGATAGCCCGAATGCTCAGACGACGATTACTGTTCAACACATCACGCACTTTTTGCACATTTGTGTCCCTGTGACTCGTTGATGGAGGACCAACGCGCTGTTTGTCATGGACGTCATCGTGGCCCTCCCGGAAATTTCTGTTCTACCGAAACACTTGAGATCAGGACAGAGCATCCTCACCGTAAGCCTCTTGAATAATTTGATGAGTTTCCGTGGCCGTTTTCTTGAGTTTGACACAATATTTGATGCTAACGCGTTGCTCGATCGTACGCTCCATTATCACTCCGACGACGTAACTGAACACGCACTCCGCTTTCGCTCGATGCTATCTCTCCAAGCGCTTGGAGGCAACTGCTGCAGCCCGGTTCCCTTTACCTAGACCCCCACCACCACTACAGCACCAGACACCGGTTAGTAGACGCTTTGACGGCGCGGGGCAGGCTGAGTCCGGTTACTTATTATACATACCCTGTATATGGAATGCTTAAAAAAACTTATTTTCTTTGAAAATTTTCGATTGCGGAAAACTACACCTTCATTAATTCAATGGGAGACTGTTCCAGTTGATTACTGTACTCAAAATATAAACATAAAACTATTTTATTTATGGGAAGTCATAGATCTTTGTTTTCAGCTTCTTCTTTATCCTGAAAATCGTGCATCTTAGGCAAAATTATATCAAAATTATAAATTGTTGCCTTCTGCAAAATATTATCTTATATTGTGACGACGAAGTACCCCGAAATTGTAATTTAAATTCCCCGGATAAATGATATTTTAAAAAAACTGAACTTTGTTAAGTTGTTAAGACTGTCTTTAATTACTATGCCAAATATGAGCGCGATCTGTCAACCAGTTTGTTTACAGCAGCTGCTTAAGCGGTACACCACTAGTGCGTTGCGATTCTTTTTATTGTGGCCGAATTTAAAGTCAAAAACGCAATAAATACCATCGATCAACCACCGTATTCACCAGATTTGGCTCCGTGTAATTTTGATGAATAATTAAATATTTTGCGTGCTATTTGTAATTTTTTGGGTGTTTTTTTGTCACAATGTAAAACAAAACTCGCTGAAGGGGCTAAAGGCCATCCCAAAGTGTGCTTATGAAAATAATTTCGAGGGCTGGAAAAATCGTTGGCGTAAGTGTACTGCATTTGATCGGGATTACTTTGAAGGCGACGAAATAAATATTGATGAATAATTAAATATTTTGCGTTTTATTTGCGATTTCCGGGTACTTTTTGGCCACAATGAATGTTCATCTATATGTGCAAAAATGCTTGATTTGCAGAACAAAAATGCTGTCGTGTCTTTATTGATTACGACTAATACGAACTAGTTTCAACATACTAAACAATCCAGTTGTTTTATGAATTCACTCTCAAGAAGGATCTAATGTATTTATGGATAAAGTACTCAACTCTCAAAGGATACGGGACTAATTTTCCTTCAACAGGTTGCAGTAAGTCACTTAAACGCACTTAGAACGTCACTACAGCGAATATTATTTTTATTTCCTGTTTTTCCTATTAAGAAGAAGGTCACAAGCGATTGCATTCAGCAAATCCATTACATGTTGAACAAATACAATTGAAGTGTATCGTTAAAGAAATAATTATTTTATAAATAATTAAATTCAATTTCCGCAACACATAACCAAACAAAGACCAACGTGACCTCTTTTGTGAAATGATTGGAAGAATGGTTACTGCGAGGATAAAAATGAAACCTATACATATGCATAATACATGCACATGTTCGTATATTGTCATTGGTGTGGTCAACGCGGAAACGTATACACATACATTAAATTACAGCACGCTTCCACGCTCTTCTTGCGCTAATTTATTGCCATGCCATAAATATTGACAGTAACAAAAGCTTGTAATTTATGACACAGTGTCCTTTTAACGGATACTGTTGATATCGGCACGATTTCACCAATGACCCATTATACGATCTCGTTTAACCGCATTATATTGTATTTTCCACTGGACAAATGGAACAGTTAAATTTCATAGTCACCCAGACAAACCTCGCTGATATGAGTATGTTTAAGGACGAGTGTGTTGCTCGTATATCGCGTCTATTGTAGAAACAAATTTAATTATCGCAAGAAAGCCGAAGGATGTAAGCCATGAAAGGTTCGCTGCTGATAAGAAAAGCTATAAAGCAAGTCTTCAAATGTTCCTACGAAATTGAATTAATTTCTTTAAGTGACTTCTGGATATTGATTCTACCATCGTACAAAGAACAAAGAGTGTTTGTACTCATATGACATTATAGAATTGGAGAATTATGCATGCGCTATAGGTATTTTGACAATCATCTAGACAATAAAATATTTATCTTTGGGAACAGAGAGGTTTTATCTATGCATTTATGATCAAATAAAAGTTTTTTAATTTTAAATAAGGCTGATTTTAATAACAAAAGCAAGAAATATTATTGATAAATCCTTAACATTTTCCTAAATCTTTGCAGTTCAAAAAATGCATAGTTTTAAGTACGAGGCTGGCCTTGCATACATATTGTTACATGTACAATTAATTCTGCGAGCTACTGTCGCAATTGTTTTTACAACCATTAAGAACATCGACAAACGAATGCACTCGAAAACCCGCCAAGCATGATCAACATCTGAAAGTGACGTCACTGCCCATTCATTAAGCTGCTCGAATATTCCAGTTAATTCGCCAATGTACGAGAAATGGATTAAATGACTAGAGACCCTATATAAAGGCGAGCTGAATGAATGGGTGGGATTCATTACAACCGATATAGTAAAACCATGATAGTTAAACTACGACAGTGTGGAGTGCGAATAAAAAGCGATATTGATTGTTAAGTGAAGACAGTTGTTAGAGAATTTTATTGACAAGTAGAAGTTAGATTTCAATTAATTTTTGTGAAATAGTCAAACTAAGGATTGTGCATTTTTAGTAAATAAACTCTTTTAACTTAATTTGAAAGATAGTGCGTTTTCACTTTCCCGGAACATTAAAACTATTGGCCGCGAACCACATAACACGCAACAGTGGTGTCAAGAAGTGAGAAAGAAAATTTTGGAAGTGAAAACTTTTGAACATTTTTAAAGTGCACAATAGTGAAAATTGACGTGGAAACTGGTTCAAATATAGTCGAAACAATAAAAATGCCAGGAAACTTACATCTAAAAATCGGAGCTCAAGGAGGATTTGGAACAGCGAAATCTGGCCACACAAGGTACAAAGGCCATACTGATTGCACGCTTGCGTAACGCAATTGTGTCGGAAGGCGTGAATCTGGGTTCGGGTGAGCCCGCGGATGCGGAACGAGGCGCAGAAGGTTGAGAATTAGAAACACCCAAATCAAAGGAGCCAGAAAAAGCGATAATGCAAATGATAATGCTGATGCAGCAAGAGCAGCGACAACAGTCCGCTAATTTAACTGCGAAGCTTTATGAACAGTCATCCAATTTAACTGCGAAGCTAAATGAACAATCAACGAAGCTAAATGAAGAATCAACGAAGCAAAATGAACAATTAGCGAAGCTAGACCAACAAGCGTTTGAAATCAAGGCAGACATCGCACAGAAGCTGGAGAAACAGTCAACTGATTTGAAGGCAGATTTGAAAAAACAGTCTACCGAAATAAAAGCGGAGCTCAGTAGTTTCAACAACCAAATTAAATGCGTCGAGGAAAAGGTATACCAGATTGAAGAGAGAATCAACCATGAGATCAGCCAGGTCAAGGAGAAAATCAACCACGACATGGAAAACATGAAAAAGGAATTGGAAGCAGCCAACGCAGTAGTAACCACCTCACCAGCTCCGCTTACAACCGCAAACAGTCTGGAGCATTTACAAAACCCAGTTTAAAGCCGCCACTGGGGCAAAACACTGGAATGAGCTGGAACGAGCAACTGCATGAATTCTGTCTCTAAGAGGCCCAGCTGCCGAGCTTTTGCAGACTATCCCGATTGGGTTGCACTCAAACCCGGCTGCCACAATGAATGCACTTGACATGCATTATGGAGACGATCATCTGAAGCAGATTTATTGGTCACAGCTACGGCATTGGATGCAGAAGTCTGGCGAAACCCTACACCAGCTAGCCCAAGACATTGAGTGACTGACGCTTTTGGCTTATCCAGCTTATGACCCAGAACATCGAGATGACGCTGCAACAGCAGCATTCATCCGTGCATTAAAATACCAGGAATTGCAACAAGCTACGCGATTAGCTCAAAAGCAAACAGTTAAGGACGCATTGGCTTATAGTCTGAACTTAGAGGTAGCGAAAAATGTGAGCGCGTAGAAATTGAGCGAGACCCGCATATAAATGGTGCACCTACATGCTGGAATTGCGGTGAGAAGGGGCACCTGGAAAGAAACTGCAAGAAGCGAAGAAAACCGAGCTATTGTTCCGGGTTGTGCAGCTAGGAGGAGATCAAGACCAAGTCAGGAGCCCAGGATGGAAGCCCTTCAAACAGACAGGTCGGTAAACATGTAAGAGCCAACTTCGTGGGGCAGAGGTTGGCTAAAAGGATCAACGTCCCCAGCACCACCATCGCCGTGTCAAGACTACATCGTGGGGAATCGGACTGATGCCTTACGGGTCAAATTGATGGAGAACATTGCACCATAACAATCGACACTGGTGCAACTCGATTGATTATCCGACC
The DNA here is from genome assembly GCA_963969285.1 of Odontomyia ornata. Classification (NCBI taxonomy): domain Eukaryota; kingdom Metazoa; phylum Arthropoda; class Insecta; order Diptera; family Stratiomyidae; genus Odontomyia; species Odontomyia ornata. Next base: position 55,192,077 of record OZ017742.1, on the reverse strand, counting down.
AGACCATGTAAGGCAACAACTATTTCACAAGGGCAGAATTTTCTCACTATGCACAGCTACGTGAGAAACTGCACCTTTCCATGGAGAGATTAATCTCCAGATACATTTGGGAGACCTTTCGTGCCGACATAATTTTTTGGTCGTGAACATTATGGATGAATGCATTCTCGGAATCGATTTTCTGCGACCACATGGAATCACATTGGATTTGGCTGGCACATTGGATTTGGTATTGAAACGGCAAAATGTCAAAGTTTTGATGGAGGATCCCAGCGTTCAAGTTCCCAAGGTGAATGTGGTAGTATATGCCGACACTGGTGTACCGAATTCTTCTGAAAGCATTGTATGGACCAAGCTTGATGGTGATTCTGGAGACCACCGATCTTATCTGATAGAGCCAACGAAGACGTCCACATTGCACAATTTGATTGTTGGACGAAGACTTGATAGATCTATAAGGAACGGATACGTCCGGTTAGAGTCCTTAACACCGCAGACTCAACCACGAGCATCAAAGCGGGAGAAGTCATTGGCAGCTGCCAGCCTGTTTCCACCATCAGCTCTTTGGAAGCCACTCACTACAATCATTGGAAAAGGAGACAAGACGCAGGCAAAGCCCGGAAATCCACGTCTGCAATATTGAAGCAGGTCAAATTGCCAGTGCAGCTATTTAAGCGAGCCTCTGATCTGGTTACCAAGTACAGTGACATCTTCTCAACAAGCCCAGATGACCAAGGCCGAACGAGTATGGTAACTCACGTCAGAGATACACAGGGAGCCAAGCCAGCCAATTCGACAAGCACCGAGACGTCTTCCTATAGCCAAACAAAGAGAAGTTAGCGCACTGATCTCGGACATGGAAAAGCAAGGCGTAATTGAACCTTCTGTCAGTCCATGCGCCACGCCAGTAGTTCTAGAGAAGAAAAGGATGGTAGCACTCGTTTTTGTGTCAACTATAGGCAGCTTAACGACGTCACTAAGAGAGATAGTTACCCGCTCCCACGCATCGATGACATCATGGACACTTTAGCCGACGTAAAATAGTTTTCCACACGAGATCTCAAGAGTGGCTACTGGCAGATAGAAATCGACAAGAAGGACCGAGAGAAAACCGCATTTTCAGTTGGGGCCGGATTGTGGCAATTTGTGGTGATGTCATTTGAGCTTTGCAATGCTCCTGATGGAATACGTGCTACGAGGCGTAACATGGAAAACCTGCCTGGTGTACCTAGATGACATCATTGTTATCGGGAGAACGTTCAAAAAGCATGTGCGGAAATTAGAAAAGGTTTCCTCCCGATTGCGACTCACGAATTCGAAACTTAGTTGCGACAAGTGTACCCTTTTTGCAGCTGAAGTAAAATACCTGGGAGACATCGTATCAGCAGAAGGGGTCAAAACAGACCAACCAAGCAGTTCCACAAGTACCTATATGGTCAGAAATTTGGTTTTCAAACGGACCATGCATTGCTGAGATGGCTATTTAACTTCAAAAACCCCAAGGGACAAGTTGCGAGATGGATTGAAAGATTGCAGTAATACGAATACGTAATTATTCACCGGAAGGGCGGAGTTCATGGAAATGCTGACGCCCTATCTCGTCATCCATGTCCAGCTAATTGGAAGCATTGCCGACGGATTGAAGAAAAGGAGCCGCCCGTTGACCTGCGATTGATAACGGCCGATTCCGATGAAGGTTGGTCACTAGAGGAGATTCGAAATGCCCAGTTAAGCGATGAAGACATCGGACCATTGCTCGTATGGAAGGAGACAACTGGGTGATCTGAGAGCAAGGACGTTTCAATGCACTGCGCAACCCTGAAAAGCTATTGGGCACAATGGAACTCCCTTCTGGTGGAAGGTGGCGTACTCAAGCGGGAATGGGAAACGGTGGATGGCAGCTGCTATGGGATGCAAACTATACTTCCCAAAAGCCGAATCTACGATGTGGCTAAGGAAATGCATGAAGGATCCTCGGGAGGCCACCTTGGTGTTAACAAGACCTCAGCGAAATTGCGGGCAAGGTTCTACTGGCTCCACGCTCGAGAAGACGTAGAGGACTGGTGTCGCAGATGCACAATTTGCGCTTCTGTCAAAGGTCCAAAGCGACGACTGGGAGGACAAATACAAACCTATAACGTGGGGGTACCATTTGAAAGGATTGCTGCTGACATCGCAGGATCCTTTCCTAAATCTAAATGGGGAAATCAATTCACGCTAGCTGTAGCCGAATATTTCAGCTGCCGAACATGCATCGATGGGCCAAGCACCAGCCAAAGTCATTTTTGGAAAGACTATTCGTCTTCCAGCTGATATCAAGTTCGGAACACCCTCTGAGAAACGCCAAACCATGTCGGAGTACGCAAGTGAGCTAAGGCAACCGTTAAACCAGATAAACCGGACAGTGCAAAAACACCTCGAATCGGCTACTCACCGCATGAAGACCAGGTATGGTCTAAAGGCAAATTTGACCTGCTTCCAGCAAGATGACTTGGTGTAGCTATATAATCCACAACGGCGAAAGGGTAGGTCTCCAAAGTTATTGGGAGGACCATACCAAGTTACGAAGCGAATCAACGACGTCGTATACCGCATACAGGAATACCGTAAGCCACGAGCCAAAATGAAAATCGTGCACCTGGACCGTCTTGCCCCATATAACATCCAGCGAGAATTGACTACAACTGACGACACATCTTTTCGGGGCGAAAAGAACTGAGGTGGGGGCAGTGTTACATGTACAATTAATTCTGCGAGCTACTGTCGCAATTTTTTTCACAACCATTAAGAACATCAACAAACAAATGTACTCGGAAACCCGCCAAGCATGATCAGCATCTGAAAGTGACGTCACTGCCCATTCATTAAGCTGCTCGAATATTCCAGTTAATTCGCCGATGTGCGAGAAATGGATTGAAAGACTAGAGACCCTATATAAAGGCGAGCTGAATGAATGGAGGGATTCATTACAATCGATATAGTAAAACCACGATAGTAAAACTACGACAGTGTGGAGTGCGAATAAAAAGCGATATTGATCGTTAAGTGAAGATATTTGTAAAAGAACGAATCTCTTCGTTTTTTTATAAGGTACAATTATGTTTCCAACACTTTTTTTCATTAGACACATAGTTCAAAAAAGTGTCATTTTTCAATGAAAGAAATTTAGAGAAATTTATTGACAAGTAGAAGCTAGATTTTAATTAATTTTTGTGAGATAGTCAAATTAAGGGTTGTGCATTTTTAGTAAATAAACTCTTTCAACTCAATTTAAAAGACAGTGCGTTTTCACTTTCCCGGAACATTAAACCATTGGCCGCAAACCGACAATATATATGTTTTTAAAGAACACTTTCATGAGATAATTGAAAATCACTCAGGGAAATAACATGTTTACCAGTGTCGAGTGAGAAAGTTGAAGTAATTGCGTGGGAGTATGTAAAACTAAAAACGCATGTTTCTACAAAGTTGTTCCAATTTCCAAGTCCAATGATAGAAGTAAGTCAAAAAGTCTTAATTTCAAATGTAGTAAAAATCGTTCAAGATAAATAAAATCTTGTCCAATAAGCAGTTTGAATTCATTGAAGGAAAGGAACTAAAGGTGCTTAAGCTTATAGATAACTAATTTCATGTGCAACTAACATAATCAGATAAAATTAAACCAATTATTGTGACTTTTCTCGACATAATTAATATTTTAGTATTGTAACTCATTAACTATTAGTGCCAAAATTATATTGATATGATACCCTTAGCTCTCTGAACCTTTTAACTTGTTTCCTGTCAACTACACGGCCATGTATTAAAATGAATAATTTTATAAGTAAATATAAAGAGGAGGGTCTCCGTAAAATTTTTGGCCACAGACGCCATTAAGAGCTTTTAGATGTCAACTTATTGTGGCGGGCTCGTCTTTGATGAATACGCCTTTGATATACGACATCGGTAGGTTGATTTGACCAAGTAATGATTTGAGTTACAATTGGATCCTCGGTATGTACGGATGTCAAGTAAACTCAAGGCTCAACGTTATTGGATCAGAGCATGATCGATCTAGTTTTGTGTGTTGCCATCTGGTGATACCTAGGTCATTTTATGGATGCGTCAATGTGGGAAGCAAGTCGAACGTATGACTAGATTTCTGCAACATGTAAAATCAATTAGGCGCTGGACGTTGTCATTTGTTCCATCGTGGAGGCTATATCCTCTAATCGTACCCCGATGAGATATATCATTGCCAACCTTAGCGTAGCAGGTATATGGCTGCTCTCAATCTTGGAGAGCTTGATAACAGCCTCATTCCCCTGAATAATGAAACACGTTGCAGTTAGAGGTAGCTAAAAAGATTTTTTCAGGATTGCCTGTAGTTCCATTAGCGGATCCTCCTAGATCTTTGCTGTTTCGTAAAACGAGTTTATCGTCGCTACTAAGAGTGTGGCTATCGTGTCGTCCTGGCCTAGAGGATTTTTCACTATACTCCGATCACATTTGCTTCGGTTTCGTTTTCTCCTTCATTTTTTATGGTGACGAAACATATCATTCTGTAGCAATATTCATTTTACTTGACTTTCCTATGTTGTTGGTGACTTTTTGACCAGGACCGGAGTTCAGTAGGAGCTCTTTCTTCTTCGTTTAATTTTTTTGTGCCAGATTTCCCTTAGCCTTTCGTTGAGTGAACACGGCAGCTTCTTCTGACTTTATTGCAGTTATTCGTTAAAAACATGCCTTGTTTGCTCTGGGCAGCGAGTGCTTTGTGTTGCTACACTAGCTGTTTGGTCCTGGTAGATTTCTTCACCTCATTTGTCGGGCTCTGAAGGAACTTCAGCATTGTAAGACTCCAGTTTTATTATTGTCAACACCTAACACTAGTCCTGTTACAAGTGAAACTGCCTCTTTTCAGCATTGGACTGCCAGTCGATATATTTAGCTGGCACTGAATAATAATAATAAACAGAAGGAAAAAAGTTCCTTTCCGAGCCGAGGTCATCGCTTTGCGTAATGCTTTCAATGTAACGTAATTAAACCATAGATACAATTACTATTGCAAACTTTACTTTTTGAGTCTGTGTAATTACAACCCATCGTTGGAGCAAAGAGACGTCATGGAAACTATCGGACCCTGACACATCAAATATACCGGACCCCAATTATTCTTACTTCAACAATATGGGTGAGACCTAAAATGACTCCTCTCGTTGTTGCGAGCGAACACATACAACATGCTCGGATATATTTCCGCTTAATAACTGCAATAGTAGCGAGCAAATAACACCTATATACTCGCACTTCGCCAATGAAAATTAGCCATAGAAACACACACAGTAGTAGCGGGCAAACAACACCTATGTACTTGCACTCCGCCAATGAAAATTAGCCAACGAAGCACATACGCAAGTAAATAAGCGAGCAGTAAAGTAAACGAGAAAGTTCAACCCGCAATGATATTCACATCATGAACGAACGGGGTGCTTCGAAGTGAGGTGAGCGGAAAGGAAAACCAAAAGTTCCGGCATAAACACTCTTTCGCTCAATGTTCCCAATTTCGCTATTTCATCTCGAGAGATCGTGGGCAAACCGAAAGTTCTGGCTAAAATACACTTTCGCTCAATGTCTCCAGTTTCGCTATTTCACCTCAGGAGATAGTGGGAAAGCTGAAAGCTTAAGCTGAAAGCACTCTTTCGAAGTCGAAAGCTTAAGCGGAAAATACTCTTTCGCTCAATTTCCCCAGTTTCGCATATTCACCAGCCGAGCAAGCGAGACGAAGCGGAGAGGAAAAAATTCCGTGGAACGAGAGCGCACGTGTTCGGCTACTCAGCACCTTTAAAGAGAATTTAGGTTGAAAGCTCACGAAGGAACGGTATTTATAGTTCTTGAGCAAAGCATACCAGTCAGTGTGTATTCAAGTCCAAAAGGGAGCGTGCCGCTACCCAATTACCATTTAGATGGTTAAAGTATTCGCGATTAAAAGTTCAGCCGAAGATAGTGTCCAGTGTTCAATGAAGTGGTGAAGGGTGAGGTGTTGGCTTGCGCCGCAATCCTCAATCGGCCTTTTGGCGTTCCACGCCGTATGGCCACCCCGAACTATTAACACGTCCATTTGATTCTCTACAGGCTCGATATGGATATGTCTCCAATAATTTAATATGTAAAATGTAATTAATTTAAAATATGAATATTAAAATAAAGTTAAACCCCTTAAAATAAACTCTCGTCTTTTGTTGTTTTGGTTTAAATGGACAGAGGAGCAGGTAAGGGGTGTTACAGTGAGTTCTCTCCCGGGAACCTTGATGTTGTTTATAGGATACACATCAAATTGAGCTCTCAGTTCATGCCAGTATACATGGGGTATACCGAATTGTAACATCGTACCCGGAAAAGATGGAGGCAGCACTATTAATCACAGATTACCATGATGGATGGTTAAGCTTGCAAACGGAAATAGGTTTGCGAAAGAACACTCTCCCAAATCAAGGACGGAAACGTTCTACAATATGAGTGAAGACCCAAAATTACTCTTTTCACACCCGGAAAGGATGAAAGCAGCACTATCACTCACGAATTACCATGACAGATGGCTGAACTCGCAAACGAAACGACTTTTACGAAAGAAGACTCGCCCATATCAAGGACGGAAGCGTTCTATTTAGTATGTGAAACTATACAGGTGGCCGACAACGTGTCAACGAATTTGGGCGATGTAAACAATCTAAATATTAAGTTAGCATTATCTTTTGCGGATGGATTCGACATTACGCTTGGAAGCCCCTTTATAAGTGTGGGCGTTGACAGCACATTTCACCCCTCCTTCACCCGTACACGTGGACAAATCGCTTTTAGACGCATTATACGCGAACAAATTTTCATACTACGCAAACTTCTTATTCGGATCAGATTCTGCAAGCACGACACGTTTGTAAGCACAAGCAATCAATCCAAACGTCAGTTCTGTCTTGTCGCAGCAAACCAGTTCAAGAAGCGTTCGAAACTCGAACTAATTGCGATGTTTTATTTGTTGATTTGAGATCGTTGGAGGTTACACTAAACACAAGTGGGCGCATTTTGAGAAACTGCGACTAGAAATATAATTCGAGATTGGAAAAGAAAGGTGGATGGCCAGACATCGTCCCTTTCGATTAGTGGACAACCCTCATTCTGGCAGATCTATATAAGGGAGTAAAACGAGTGAGCGGGTCTCTTTTTGGTTGGATAATTTTCGGTACATTGAAGTGGTAGTTAGCTCGCACGCAAAATGATCGCGAAAGTTTTTCAGATAAGGATCTTCGGTCGAATTAGTGATCTTAGGAATTAAGTACTTGTGAGGAAGTGAATTTGGCAGAAAACTTGCGTTCAAAGAGATTATAGCCGCGGATGTGAAATAATTTATGGAACAGTGTGAACTAGATGTTTAGTAAGTGTGAAACCGAAAAAAACTAGTGAAGGAAAATTCAGTGGATTAATTGTTAGTGTGTAATTACAGGAGCAGTGAAAGACGGTTAAGCTACAAGGTAAGTATAGAGTAAGGGGAAATTTCCGGTTTACCCACGTATTGGGTTGCGGTTGATTGAAGCTATTGTGAGTGTGCTTTTGTTTGAAGGACAATCTAGAATTCAAGCGGGGAAGGAAATAATAACCAAACTCACAACTTTAATCGGACCAATTTTATTCATTATTTTTCGGAACTTGAGTGTAAGGAAGATTAACAGCAAAACCCGCGACTCTAAAGAACCTTCACAACAATGGGGGTTCTGCGGAACGGAGGGGGGGGTTCGGTACCGAAAAGGTATAGCGGAGGAAGATTTGGCACTATAACTATTCTGCTGTTGTTTGGAACACAAGAATCATTTTTGAACTGGAGTCATTGCATGTTTATGTGTTTTTTTTTAAATTGCCGTATTCTTCTTCCCTTGTTTTCTTCTCAATTTTTCTTAATTTTCAGCGGTACTTTGAATTAGGAGGAGGTAAGTAGGAGAAGCCGAAGAAAACAAACCTGGTGGTCCGGCGGCAGCAGGAGGCAGTTGCCCCTTTTGGTTCCTCTTTGGGTCTCCCTCGCAATTGCGCTACGTTCCCGGTAAGAATTAGGTGCGCAGGTTATAAGAGGAGCATATTAGGCGATTCAAATTCTGGCGGCCGCATTTTTGCTTGGTGGCTTTGGGAGGCCAATGGCTAAGTGAGTGGTGCTCACTTCCATTCTTCGGGGGCTATCTGGGTCCGAAGACTCCCAGCCAGGATACAGTCCTCTCTAGTCTTTCTGATAAGTTAAACCTGTAGAGCTCATTTAAAAGTCCACCCCTGTGTATTCGCTAAGATTATTGCAGCTATCATAACCCTCCATCTCGTCAAGGAAGGTAACGTTAAATTTGACACTTATGGTTAAAAATTGCTTTAAGTGTTAAACTAGAGAAGAATTAGTTATTATACAGAAGACGTAATTGTAATTTTTTATATAAACTATACTATATAAACTTGAGAATCATATGAAAATAAATTTTAATAATTACTGTACACCAGTATAAGTAATTTCTGGCAAACATAACATAAGAAATTTATTACCAAAAATTATTCTGCGGATGAGCTTTAAACTTTTTCAGACTTTAAGATTCTGCTGACTTTAAATTTACCCAAAACATTTTGAATATCTTCAGGATATACGCTTCCATGAAACCAGATGCTCATCCATCGTGTCCTAATTACTCCTTTCCAACTGAATACGCAACGGAGTGAAACTTTTTTACGTGCCTACCCGCGGGCGTAACTTCAATCACACATCGCCGGTTTATCACTTCATACATTTTGGGAAGCTCATAAACATGTGAGTTAGTGCTTCCACCATCCCGCATTGACATTCATTGGCGTTCCCGTATGTTTTGCTCAATGTGCAGGGAGACAAATTGTCACCGATGACAATGGTACCGAGTCCATGGCACGGAGGAGCCTTCAATATTCAACAGGAGACTTTTATTCTCTATATACATACTCGTATATGAGTACTATACATACTTGTAAGTGATGTTGTGAATGTTTGCTGCCTATGACATGACTAATATCTGTTATATACTCTCACATCCTCGCGAGCATTTTCGTTCTACATTTTCATCGCTTCGGGAGTTTTAAAACGCATCAACCCGTAAAGTTATAAGGCATGGGATCAATTTAGAATTTTGACATTGACGAGTAACTTTTTTCTCATTGCTTGACATGTGATCAAATTTGCCATATCCTGCCTTGCTAATAGAGAAGTTTGGTTTTGATGGTAGCGGAAAAAATTGTAAATGGATTTGAGAGATGCAAAGAGAAAAATATATAACCTTAATGACAATCATATTTTTCAAGGATATCATGGAAACCTCATTTCTAGCGTTATTTTGGAAAAGAATTTGTGTGAAAACGAGGTTTAATGAAAAAAAGATGAGAAATACCGGTATATATGTTGAAGATGCCAGCGAGGCACAATTCTTTGACCGTATCAGCATCACAGCCGAATAACTTTGAAATTATACCTCTGAGAGCATCAGAAAAAGGATTTTCAATAAATCGTGAATCAAAGGAATACCTTTTTGGGTGTCATATAACAACAAAGCATTTTTCATCGAAGCGCTCCTTGAGTTTCAGCCATATCAAATACATTTTGAGCCTACAAACGCTTCAAAGAAACCCAATTCCATTGCTCAAATTACACGATCCAAATCAAAAGTATTGAAAACGACTCTTTTGTAATCGATACTTTATAATTCTGTTCATCTTTTATTAGACTTTATTTCTCCCTCCTTCTTTCCCGAAATCCCCCAATGAATTGAACGAACGATGTGAAGAAAATCCAAATAACTACCGTCAAATTGTTTCCTTTTACTCACCGCGATGTTATCCTCTCACTCTCAGTGAAAATGAAATCATGTCTGTCCTTCCTAGGACACACGTACAATGTTTTGGAGAACCCCCGGGGGACTCTATTTATTTCAGAAACATAATAAACCTCAGAAATATGCTTTTCACCAAGGTATTAAATAAATCATTTTGGCAAATAAAAAAATAGCTGAAATTTTTTCGGGGGGAGAGATCTAGAAAGCCTATGTAAATGCATCATTCTTGTAGACCGTGAGGATGACGACGATGCGAAGGATAGCAAGGACGAGTACACACAAATCAACATGCCGTCGTGCTACCCTTCACGCACGGTTCACGTTTCGTTGCCTGTAACGCCTCATTAGGGCTAATACGAATACCAGCATCTGCCAGCAACGTCACATCTTTTAAGTGACTCGACACATGGGAGAAGATTCATTGCTGCAAGAAAAAAATAAGTGAAGCTAACAGAAATGGTGGTAGTGTTGACATTACTGGAAGAATTCTTTGAATTTTGAGACATGATAATCAAAGTTCTCGTAATTCAGCTTTAATTAAATCTAGCTTATTAATAAATTGTAAAGCTATTGTTTGCACAAGTTGTTGCACATATATTTTTGCTTAGTTTTATCAATTGTTTGATGAGGCCATCAGAATGTATAAATAAAATTCCTGGATATATGTTCACCCTTTATCCTTTAACTTCACAAACCCGTTAAAATTACTCTTTAATAAAAATCATGCAAATAATTGAATTCGATTGTTTGTTTTATGGTGGGACAAGATGGCTATTTTGAGCGTTCTTGAGTGCGTAGACTTAGCTCAATTGCACTCAATAATGCGATCTTTCAGACCCTTTTCGTTACTTCAGATTAACTGCAGAATTTTCCAATAAGAGGTTTTATTTTGAATAGCCCGCTTTTTTGGTAGATGTCACTTTTAAAGCTGTCATTTTTCAACATTTGACAAGTTAAAACTACGCCTTTGATAAAAATGGAAAGATAGTTGCTTCAACAATGCATTGAAATTATTAAAATTCCCTATAAAAATGGTGGAAATTTGGCAGAGACGGTTCGTAAAACTCGAACATTTTGGGGTCGTCGTGAAGAACCTTGTCGGACCGCAATGCAGAAATTGGAGAAAAAATTCGAGCTGTTGGGGCAACTTAGTGATGTGAAGAATAAAACCCATGCACGGCACTCGAGAACAGCCGAGAATATTGCTGCTGTAGCCGAAAGTGTTGAAGAAAACCCAGGTTTGTCTATTTCTCGTCATTCTTTGGAATTAAGCATTCCACAAACATCATTACACCGTATTTTGAATTAAAAATTTGGGTCTTAAGGCTCACAAAGTTCAGTTAACACAAGAACACAAGCCAGTTGATCATCAGCAACGTCGTGTCTTTGCTGATTGGGTCCTTGAAATTCATGAAAATGAACCAAAATTCCATCGAAAAATTAACCTTGAGTGATGAGGCCCATTTTCACCTCGGTGGCTTCGTCAATAAGCAAAATTGTCTCTTCGTCAACAAGCAAAATTGTCGCATCTGGGGCTCGGAAAACCCAAGAGTTATTGTTGAAAAGCCTCTTTAGTCTCAACGTGTGACTGTTTTTGTGCGGTTTATGGTCCGGTGGAGTCATTGGACCTTACTTCTTCGAAAATAAGGCTGGAGCAACAGTTACGGTGAATGAATTGCGCTATCGAGAGATGATTAATGATTTCTAATGGACGGAATTGGATGGTATTGATCTGGAAATGTTTACTTTCAACAAAACGGCGCTACGTGCCACACAAGCAATGAAACCATTGATCTTTTACGCGAAAAGTTTCGGGGCCGTGTTATCTCTCGAAGAGGTGATGACAATTGGCCACCAAGATCTTGTGATTAAACACCTTGTGACTTCTTCCTTTGAGACCACGTGAAAGAGAAGGTCTACGCCAACAGCCCAGCGTCGATTCAAGACCTCAAAGATGGAATTTGTGAGGCTATTGAGGACATAGGGCAGCCACTTTGCGATTTGGTTATGGAAAATTTCATGAAAAGGATATTGTTAATAAAAGAACTTTTTTTCTCGAGAAGAGTCTTCACCGATCTCGACCTTTAACCTGGTGAATCACCAAATTAAATATAGGGTTTAACTTGCACTAAGTATTGCACCTAATGCTGAAAGAGGATAGGGATAAATGCACTAAGTGGTACACCTAATGCTTCTGCAATGGGGAATCGAGGAAACAATTCGTGAACATAAAATCTTATACACAATAAGTGGAACACCAATTGTCTAATTCTAAGACTTCACAATTGTTAGTCTCGATCTAAGGTATTCTAAGGTACTCGCGCCCCACAGCAGCCTCACTGAAGGAAAATAAATATGCTTGGTCCACGCTTTGCCTTCGAATACGAAAATTTATTATCATTGAATTTCTTTTATACAATAAAACTGCTTAATTGCAAACTTAATTTAATTGTCATATAATCAAAATTTGTAGTTTAAGCTAAATCAATGAATTAATAAAAAAAAAATGATTACTGCTGACTAGTATGATTTTCACGACAACTTGAAAACATGAATTTCGTTGATTACATTAATAAGGTGAATGATATAAATATATGGTGTATTAACAATAATGAAATAGCGAAGTTAATCACATCAATGAAATTGAGAGCAGTTTTTTAATATAATAATTTAATGGCAAGAGCAAGTTTAATGACGGTAATGAAATTAAAAGCAGTTTTTAACAGATATGTTCATGTAAGCGTGGTCATTTGCTTGATGTTTTTACTTATTATTAACCGCACATCTTTTTATTTGTAATAAAATAAACATCCGATTATTTATATTAAAAAATAGTATTTTTTTTAAATATGAAAACTACACCTCTTATTGGAAAACCCTGTAAGTATGTCCGCTGGATTTTCGTCGATGAGCGCATTCTACTCATTACCATGATACCAAATATCTGCAGCCTGTCATAGCTAGACCCTGGCATTCACATGTGTTATGTATAGTTGAACTCAATTAAAGCAGCCACTGAATATAATGAACACTCAGCTATAGCGAATGAAAACCACAGTCCCTGCAAATTACTGGAATCTGCATATTTTTGTTCGGTTAAAACGAACTCTCTGCTATTGCGAACATAGAATTTTGCGTAATCGAAACAATTTGCTCGGATATAATCAAATATTGATTTTCTGTTGCGTTGTCATTAATTTTGCCTTAGAATAAAGATATTTTAACTCGGAAGGAGGCGCTACCGACTAAAATTTACCACATAGTGCACAAATACATGAATATTTATTTTTCTGCTTATTTTAATCCAACATCATTTTATGTACCTTTCAACAGATGCACTACATACTATTATTTCGAATTATCCATCAGTAGCCACGCTGCTTTCCGCCACAACAGATGTATAAGGTGCGCATGGGTATTTTTAACCCAGTAGCGATTGTTAGTGTTTTATTATTTTTCTTTAGTTTACGCTAGTTTTCGTTGTTGCAGAGTATCAGGATGCCTTATATTCCGCTAAATGAAGAACAAATATTAGAATGCCTGCTTTTAGAAAATAACGACGAAGAAGATATATCTGGAATTGAAGAGAACGAAGAATAAAATGAGCGTGAAAGTAATTCAGGCAAGAAGGAGAGGACATACAGACATTCTCAGCTATCTCGATATCAGATCACCTTAGCCTCGTATGAGTATGCAAAATCACCAGTACCTAGATAAAGTGCCCTTGCTTTAGGTAAAATGTGGAAAATTTACCGAAGGAGATAAAACTAGCCATTGGCAAATTTAAGAACTCCCACAGAACGTTCGGGCGCGATCGCATAACATTATTACATATCTACCCGACCCAATCCATGGAGGTAAAGACTGTGCTACTATCACATATGCTTTCAGTCTAGTCTTTATTGGTTGTTTATTTCAATAAATTGTTGACCACACTAATTTACCTCTGTATAGAAAATCTTAGATTAAAATATGTTAGGGAGAGTGTTACACCCACTTTTCATTTCACGGGAGCCACTATGGCCCCCAGGGAAATCGGGGTGCTCCGGCGGGGCTTACGGACCTGGTTTAGCTTGTCCAGAGACGGGCGTGGGACGCCACTCGCTTGTCCCTCAAGGCCCCAATAAACTGTCAAGCGAGAATACGGCTTGCCGGAATAACCAACGTCACGATTCGCCCGAACCCTACCTACCGAGTTAACACTGGCTACCACTCAACCTTTACACCTGCACAACCTTGCCGCCCTTATGCGACCCTCCTACACTCCTTTCTTACACTAACCCTAGCCGGGTTCACCCCACCAACCCCGAACACTTTGATATATCACCGATTTCACTTTTTTATTACTCTTTCACTTCGATTTGCCACTCAAGCCGCACCCGTCACAATCTGTAATATGGAAAATTGTTTACCTTTCTTCTCACTTTTCCTCTAAAAACGTAAATTTTATCAATCAAATACGCTTGGGTAAACTTTCAAATCATATAATAAAATTTCCAAATCTTATGCAAGCAAACATCTGGTTTATGTTAAACTAAAAGGAACTTACTTACTTATAAATAGTACCTACAAGGGGCCCCTTCACTATCCGCATCCGTTGGTGCACTTTTATATTATTTCGACGTCTGGGCTCTGCTTGTCGCTTTGCATTTAATATTTTCTTCACACTTGCCGCTCTTCGTCGCTTCGCCCTTGCTGATTAATATTTTTTCCGCACTTGCCACTTCTTGTCACTTCACACTTCGAATTTTCTTTGCACTTGCCGCTTCTCAGCACATCTGTTTTGCCACACCCGAAAAGAAAGAAAAAGGGGAGGCACGTCATTCTTCGCGCGCTTTTATAATCTCCTCCGAACGGACAATGTCCCGCTCTTCGACCGAATACCATTGTCTTCGGTCATCCATCTCTTCAGCGTGGTAGTTTATTTCTGCCGCCACTTGATTTCCGCTCCGCTCTAGTGGTGATCACTCCAAGTGTGGCTGAATTGGCTGAACATAATTCACTGACAGTTTGGCATGTCAGTGGTGTTTATTTACTTTTATTTTGAGGAGGAACTTTTATTTTGCGAAATCGTGTCACGGTTGTGTTCTATAATTCTTTCCGAAATCCGCCCCGAATTAGTGCTTTTCGTGTGTCACAAAGGTTTCTCGGTTTTCCGCCATTTTCCTGGGGAATAGTCTTCAGGTGTGTATATTTATATTTAAGGTGCTGTGCAATAATTTAATTTTCTTTTTGCAAGGTTGGTGCTCGATGGTTTGGGAATTCATTCAGGTAGATTTTGTGAGTTTATCTTCGTAAATTAGAGAAAAAGGATTGAAAATGATTAATGTCACTCCCACAATTGATGATTTGCCAGGAATAATTAAAGATGTTTCGCCTAGGTATAAAGAAACAGTCTCGGTCATGGCAACATAAATGATGGCTCATCCCGCGTATGGGAAACCGTATGAAAGGTCGACAGCAGACTTTGAACTCGGAGCACCATTAGGACGTGGAAAGATTTGGACGTGTTTACATTGCACGCGAAGTTAACACTCGCTTCATGGTTGCAATGAAAATTATGTTCAAGTCGGAACTCAGCAAAGGACGAGTAGAGCGGCAGCTTCTCCGTGAAATTGAAATTCTATCCCGATTAAAGCATCCACATATTCTGCGCTTGTATACCTGGTTCCATGATGAAAAGAGAATCTATCTAGCTCTTGAACTAGCTACTCAGAGTGCATTGTATAAACGTCTCGTATGCATCCTTTCGGTCAACATCAAACACATATCGAGTGGCAGATGCTGTAAACTATTGTCACCTGAACAATGTTATCCATCGTGATTTAAAGCCAGAGGACATTTTATTAACTTCTGATGATACTGTTAAATTGGCAGATTTGTTTGTTTGTTTGTTCAAGAAATTGTTGATTCTATTTCGGGCTGTGATTTTCTTGTTGTAGTGAAGCACTTTGTACTAATTTTGATCTAAATTTACAAAGCTTACTCGGCGAATTTGTCAATCCGGTCAATTTACTATCAGTTAAACGTGCTGATTTGATCGTGTTATTCCTTCTGAGTTCGTTATTGAAACGAGCAGTCGGTATGCCCGAAGTGGCTTTGACCACAGTTGATTTGCCATGTGCCCGATAGTGCCAATATTGATGGTTGCCGGGCGGGAAATTACCTCGGCGAAAGTGCCGTCGACTTGGTGATATCCAGCTGTGATATATCCTGCTTTTGCAGATTCGAATTACCGATAGTCTTCGTCGGATGACAATTCTGTTTGTTTAAAATTACAAATATTTGTACTTAAACTACTGTTATGAGTACAATTTGGAGTGGCAAACAAAACCTAGTCAGTGCGGCTTAGCTTTCTGAACTAACCAAGTCACGTGAATGCTACGATAGTGTTCGGGATGAGGTAATGCTGATGCCCTTCTGTTTTATCCGTAACAAGAGGGAATGTAAGTCTACAGGTATTATCAAAACTAGATCTTTTTTTGGATTACTCTATAATTGCGTGGGGCTTCAAAGCAAACACCTCAATACTAAAGACCTTCGGACTACAGACGGCGCTGGTTGCAATATCTGTTTGGCGGCAATATCATGAAAATGGTTATTTTTCCTTTTGAGATGCTTACGCTTTGATGACATTTGTGCATGATGATGACATTTGTGCATGGTGATGAAAGAAGACAAGGAGACAAAATCGCGGCACTTGGGGAAATTTTTGAAGACTTTAACGCAAAATAAAGAAAACTTTTTCACTGGGAGAACATGTCCCCATTAATGAAAAATCGGAAAAAACATGACGTCGATATCCATTTCGCCATTACCTTCGAAGCAAGCCAGGGAAGTATGGAATAAAAATACTTTTATTATGTGACGCCCACTACTTTTACACAACAAATATTGAAATATACATATGTGGACAAAAATGAAAGAACTCATAATTAAAGTAGTTCTGCAGCTGCTTTCGTTAAGCGTTTGGTAGAGCCTATGAAAAGCTCTAATAAGAATATTGTGATGGATAATTGGCTCACCAGTTTTCTGTAGATTGACAAATCACTTAAGGATTACAGATTGACTGTGTAAGTACCACCTTATTTTTTATCCACAATAGGAAGCGGGATAAATAGTTCCGTTTTCGCATTGCCCCAAAAAGGGGAGGTTGTACTTTTGGCTTCCAGGATGCATCACAATGCAAAAATTGATGAATCCACTAAAAGTTTAATTTAAAAAAAAAACACCCCACTCAGTAGATGTCCGGATATGTTTTAGCTATGACTAACCTTTTTGAGCACATTCTTCATAAATAGCAACGGGATGTTTTCTGCATATTTTTTTATAGCATAGATGACAATCGGTCTTAGTTTCTTAATGTTTTTCTAAGGACACATTTTGCATCTTGATGCAGATATTTGCAAGCATGACTGCAGGGCTTTTTCCTGATTAGAACAACTCAGACTGTCGTTTTCTTCATTGTCACCACCGTGTAAAAACATTTTAACCTTTTATACCCGGATATAGGGCTTAGATGATAGACTAAGGCCTTATTTGTGGCAAAACAAGTGACACAGCCAGCTCTTTCATAAAATCTCTACTATGTTAGGTGACACAATTTTACCGCCCTTTTCTTTGTTTGATTTTACAATAAAATATGTATTTATGCCACCGATGTTCAAAATGTCTAAGAAAAGAACCATAGGCCACCTTTAAGTTATGCGTGACACTGAATACGGCACATACATTAAACAACGACACCAAGTGAACATTTGCTTCTGTTGTAATCAGTTATCATCGTAGGTTTTTGTCAGCTCGTCTTTCATTCCTTCCCCTGTCCTCTGGAATAATTATACAGGCTCCTCTCCCCAAGCAATCTTCAACATATTCTCTGAATATTTTTCTTCAACTTTTACACCTATTCTTTCATCCTGCACTTCCTCTCCTGTTAATATAGCAGGACTAAACTCTAGTGTTGCTTCCTTGTATTGGACGACACTAGGGTTGTTTTGTTGAAGTCACAACCTTCATTGATTTCCTCAACACCAATCTTTCCCCCGGCCTAGATAGTTCACCAAAAGTTTTTGTAAAGTCTTTCGCGTCTTCTCTATCCATTTTTTTGGCTTTATTGTTCAATCTTAGTTTAAGTACGGGTATGTTTCCTGCTTACTGGAAAAGAGCCAACATCGTCTTTATTCTCAAGAGTTGTAATCCTTTTTCTGTACCCAATTATCGTCCTATATTGTTACTTTCCTTTCTTTTTAAATTATTTGAGCATCTGGTATATAACCAGTTTTCAGTGTTTCTTGGCTTTTTTTGGCAGAAGACCAACCCAAATTTCTTAAAGGTCGTTTGCCTCTACGAATTTGATCAAGTTCACTGATTTTATTGCAAATGCACTGAATAATCACTTGCAAGTTGACGTAATCAGCATCTTTGCTACAAATTGAGTACTTATGGCATGAATGGTCCTCTCTTATCATAAATAAAATCATACCTATCTTCTTGTACGTCTTGTGTTAGTAACTGTGGTATACTTTTCACTCCATCATATTCTCCCTTTGGTGTTCCTCACGGTTCCAGTCTTGGACCGCTTTTGTTTCTCTTCTTTATAAATGACCCTCCGTAGAAAATCATGTCTCCTTCCTTATGGGTATGTTTTCTGCTCACTGCATGATTTCAAAATATTTTGCACATCCAGATCTATACGGGACTGTCAACATTAACAGGAAGACTTGAATGCCTTATGTAATTAGTGTACATCTAATTATCTCTGTCTGAACATTGTCAAATGCAGCAAATTGTTTTCCACCCCCCAAGGTCTCTCCATTAGCGTTTAGCTATATTTTAATGGTGCCTTCTCATTGTTGGGAATCCTTTTGAGGATCTTCGTGTTACTTTCGATTTTCTGTTCAGATTTGATGCCCACATTTTAATGTCACCCCTAGGGAATCAACATTATTGGGGCTCATTTTTAAAGATGCTCACAAATTCAATAATATTTCTACGTTTGTCCACCTTTTCTCTTGCCTTGTCCGTCCTATGCTTGAATACTTTTCTGTCGTTTGGTCTTCTTGGCACTCATATCTTGTCAACTCATCAATGAATGTTCAGCACAATTTACTCGTATCTTATTCTAGGAACTCAGATTCCCATATCAACCGTATGCAACTCGGTTAGCCTTTCTTTGCCTCCCAACCTTGTTGTCCCGTTGTATCTTTCTGGATCAGTGTATTTTGTATCGAATTTGAATTCGTCAAATATCTTTAACAATGTCTCCTGGATTAATCTTCCATTTGGATACATACCCTTTTTGCGCACATAACTTCTTTGTACTTCTTTTTGCTCGAACAAAAACCTTGTGACAACAAAATACCCAGAAATTGCAAATAAAACGCAAAATATTTAATTATTCATCAAAATCACACGGAGCCAAAGCTGGTGAATACGATGGTTGATCGATGGTTTTCATTGCGTTTTTGGCTTTAAATTTGGTCACAATTAAAAAAATCCCAAATCACAAAAATCGCAACGTACTACTGAGGTGTACGACTTAAGCACCTGCTCTATACAAATTGGTTGACAGATCGTTCACATATTTGGCACAATAATTAAGCACATTATTACCAACTTACCAAAATACATTTTTTTAAAATAGCATTTACCCGGACAATTTAAATTACAATTTCCGGGTACTTCGTTGTCATAATGTATATATTTTCATTCACCCATATTGCCAATGATCAGGAAGCATTAAAATCTAGCGCGTTATCCTTTTTCTAATTCATATTTCCCAACTAAAATTGAGACTCCTTGTTTTTACTAATACATTTAAGTCATTTTGATACACGTTTGCTTCTTCTATTTTCTTAGTTTTGCTTTATCTGTTAATAGTATTATTCATAGTTCTGAATTTATATTATGTATTATTTCTTTGTATTTTAGTGTTTAATTTAATTTATTCTGTTTTGTAATTGGACTGTATTTTAGATGGAATTGAAAATGTATGTTAAATGAAATTTAATAATAATTAATAATAATATATTTTTGTTCCATGTCTTTATTCATTCTTACTTCATACAGTCATGGTAACACTTGTTACGATAATTTACGTCTGTGAGACAAAACCGCTCTCTGTAAGAGTAAAAATACTGCATTATGATATACGATGTGGATAAGTGAAACAGAATCAGAAAAACAATGTACAGGAGGAAGGAACAGAGATTCCACTGTGAAGATAAAGTGCGTTCTATCAACATCCTTGTATGCGACTCAAAAATAGAGCTGCAACAGAGTACACGGATGGCCTTTTGCTTGAACGTAATATCCTTTTCACTTAATAACTACTTTCCTTTGGGATGATAAACTTTTCTATGGACTCTAATTGATTCACTTGTTTACATCCGAATCACTCTTTGTATGAAATGATACTACGAGTAATAATGGAGCTTCCAGTATGTGATAATATTCTAACGTAATATATGCAAGTTTAATGCCAAATTATATTTTTGCTGCTCTTAAGAGAAAATTATTAATGAAAAAAGATTGAGTCAAGTGGAAACCATTGTTGCACTACCTATAACTTTGTGTAGATGACTGGTATATTTAATTATCAAACAATCTCAAAAGAAAGTTTGAAAAAATTAGAAATTAACAAGTCAATAGAAAAAACCATGGTCTCGTTAGAAGGAGTTTGTGCTCCATCTATGATATGCAGAGAACACTAATGAATAACCTCAAGAAAAAACTTAAAGACATCAAATCAAATCGATACTGATCTTCATCGGTTATAGTCGTAAAGGCTTTCAATACATCAATGGACTATACCAAACAGGTCAACAAGTCCAGACGGTTTAGTCTACTCTAAGGTAGCAGCTAGCAGGTTAGCTAGTTTGGAAAGGAGTTCCTGTCACAGGCCTTCCACGAACAGACTAGCTTCGATTGCAAATTTAGCAGCAACCGATTCAAATGTCCGATTGAAATGCGTCAAATAAACTTCCATCAAATCAATTTTACTTTACTTTACCTTGATTCATTACACCTTTTGAGGACCACCCAAAAAAGGGAAACCAGAAACATCATCAATCAAAAACAAACTACACGTTCCCGACGATTCACCAACACGGTCCCAGAAATATACTACTTGAATCCAAAAGCGGATCAATCTACCATAACTGAAAACGTAAAGCCAAACTACGGCATCGCGTTTGAATTGAACCACCGAGCCACTCAGTCGCAGATTCTTAAAACCCAACCTCCTCTACGGGATTCTCAGCTCTCTTCTTTTTTCCTTCTGAAAAATAACGACTACATACTGAAAAGAAAAGATTTGGTTCTTGTTTAACAATACATTGTTATGTTTTTCTTCCCTCACAATCGTAGTTTAACTAGTATTATAATCCATAGAAGCTAGCTTATTGTAAAGTATCCTCTCAAATATGATGCCTATATCAAATAGTTCTGGATATGAATTTGGCGGCTAAAGTACAAATCGGAGTATTTCTTGAGTGAACTTATTTTCTTTTTGCGCATTTTGCTCCACTTTATTAATTATTTCATGTAAACAAAAGTATCAATACGAGAAAACAAACACTAACTTATGGTTTACTTCACCGCACATGCAGTTTATCATGCATCGAACTGAAATAGCTTACTCGTACATATATGTAGTGCCTCAACAGTCCCTGCGTAAACAAAGAATTAAACCAAGGGAGATTTTTGCATGGCTTGGTTGAGATGCAAACACACGCCCATGCAGAGTGTGGACACGTCGTTTCAGGCATCATAGACGCGTGTTCCTTTTGATCTTCATTAGTTTCTTGGTGACGCTTGGATTCTTTGCAGCGGGCATCGAGTGAAAGGAGATTTGTGATACATGCGTCAGAGCATGTAGTATTATATGGCATGAGCAGCAAGACGCGCTTTTCATTCTACATTTATCTTAGCCTAACTTGTATTTTGTGAAATGCAAATTGTAGTTTCTGTTCGCGAATCAATTTATTAGTGTTAATGAAGTACCATTTGTATCCGTAAAGTGGTGACCCCGTATTTTAAACAAAAGAGCAACAGAAAAGCAAATTACTGTAAATTCATTCGGCAGTGTGAATTATACTCAGTGCTAATGTTAGGCGGTTAGTCGAAAAACACTCGCAATTGCAGTTAAATAAATCATCAGTAAGTTCCAAAATGAGTGCGGAGAAACTCGCCGAGCAGATCGTAGCCGCGGAACGAGATAATTTGGCTCCGGAGCCCGCCGGGCAGCAACAGGTGAATATTGTGAGTAGCTGCAAATTGCTGTCATTTTGGCTGTCGATTCCCTAACTATAGTTTTTTCATATTGAGTCACAGTTTCACGTGTACAGAATAGCTTTCAACAAAGTATCACCTCATTGTCGTTTCTGACATTCTCCGTATGCTGCCGGTGGCGTACAGTTATAGCACGCTGAAAGAAGCCATAGTTTCGCACCTCACAAATTCACCAGACGCGCAGCTCTATAAGCTCTTGACTGGAGTAGAGCTTGGGGATAAAAGGCCGTCACAACTACTGCGCCACATGCGTTCACCTGCCGGCACACGTGTTCGAGATGACGTCTTATGAGTCAAGTGGTTAGATCTTTTACCACAGCAGACGCGCTGCATGCTTCTTCTTATAAAAGACCAGGCACTCGAAAAACTCGTTGCTGTAGCTCATGAGGCTCAGGCACAGCCATCTCAGAAAAACTGAAGAAGCCGGTGATACTTTTGGCAGCCATCACCGGCAACTCTTCAGAAAGCCGCCTTTACGTCCTGGATCACAATTCCTCGACCCGATTTATCATCGACTCAGGGTCTGAACTCTCTATCATTCCCAAAAATATTATCAAGAAACTGCTTCGAAACCAGAGTTTGACTCTTACTGCAGCCAATGGAACGCCTATTGCAACTTTCGGAGTGAGACAGCTCAGCTTAAACCTTGGTTTACGCCACCCTTTTCAGCGGAACTTTATCATTGCAAACTTGCAAACGGCAACCCTTGGAGCACACGCTTTGAAACACCACGGGATTCTCATAAATCTCCGAAATCACCGCTTACTAAATGGTCGCACCAGCCTTTCAGCACCTTGCTCACTGCGTCCAGTTCCGGAAGTGCACTTTATTATAATTGCTGCACCCAAAATCATGCCTCACAAATCTCTAAAAGAGGTGTACGCAAAGCTTATTGACAATTTCGTCAAAAGCTCTGCTTGCTCTGGAGAGATGGCACACGTTCCTGATTTACCCGTTCAGCACAACATCGTTACTAGTGGCCCACCAGTATTTGCCCGACCACGTTGACTCTCAGGTGAACGACTTAGCATAGCTGAAAGGGAATTTAGTGAATTGCTAGAGCGAAAAATTATCCGCCCCTCAGCAAATCAGTGGGTCAGTCCTCTTCACATGGTGCCGAAGGGCAATGGAAGTTGGCGAGCCACCAGTGACTATCACCAGCTCAACGCAATCACCCGCCCCTACCATGACCCACTTCTAGTAATAGAGGAGTTACTGCAGGATGCTCAAGGCAAAGTGTTTACGGTCATTGACCTTCACAAAGCCTTTTACCAGATCCCCATGGCACCGGAAGATATTGAAAAGACAGCAGTCACGACGAGTTTTTGGGCATGCCACTCGGTCTAAAAAATGCGACTCAAATACGCTGCGTATAATTAATCATGCCCTCCGGAATCGACCATTCATGCGTAAATATCAGGATGATCTTCTCGTCAGTTTAGACAGCCACGAGGAGCATCAGGCGCACCTCGCTAAACTTCTCTCGACTTTAAACGATGCTCTCCTCCAAATTAACCAGACTCAATGTAAGATCGCCCAGCCGCAGGTAATATTTTCCGGCTATCACGTGTCGAAAGAAGGTTTTCGCCCACCTCTGCCAAAGACCCAGGCCATCATCGATCTAAAGAGCCAAGGATACTATGCAGCTCAGACGTTTCATGGGAATGCTGAACTTTTACCGGCGCTGCATTCCACATGCTGCTATGTTGCAGGCTCCTCTTACTGACTCACATAAAGGAATCACGAAAAAAAAGGAAGCTAAGCTTGCTTCGTCCGATCAGACCAACGATTCTTTCATGCGATGCAAATAGGCTATAGTTTTTGCAACAACCTTAGCTTTACTATCAACCACTCAGTGGCTCGCTTTACACGCGGATACATCCAACACCACGATAGGCGCAGTTTTGAATCAACAGCTAACTGATGGTACTTACGCCCCACTAGGATTTTTCTCGAGAAAGCTCTCAGATGCGGAGCAGAAATATTCGACCTACGATCGGGAGCTTCTAGCCATATTTGCTGCAATCAGGCATTTCCAGCACATTCTCGAAGGCAGGCAGTTTGGCACCTATACAGATCATCAACTCCTCACTCAAACACTCAAGCAACGATCAGAAAAAGTATCGCCTTGGCAGATTTGGAAATTAGATTTTATATCGCAGCTTGATACCCAGCTGGAATACAAACCTAGGGAAGAAAACACTGTAGCCGATGCACTCTCACGCGTGGAAACTGTCTCCATTTCTGCCACTTGCAACCTTAGCACCATTAACGCTGAGCAAGAGAAAGATGAACAGCTACCGTACCTATTAGCTTTCCCTCGTTTCAAGCTTCGACGCCTCGAGCTCAATGGGTATTCATTGGTTTGCACCAAACACGACAGCACTATAAAGCCCTACTTTCCAGTCTCACTACGCAAACAAGCATTCGACGCAACTCACAATTTGTCGCATCCGAGTGTTTGTGCTACTGCTAAGCGCATCGCCCTCAAATATTTTTGGCCAAGCTTTCGTAGAGACATGTTTCGGTGGGCCAAGCAGTGCATCTCCTGCCAAAAGTTCATCGCCACAACAGAGTGGAGCTAGGAAATTTCACAGCACCGGATCAAAGATTCGACCACATCCATTTGGACCCAATCAGAGTGCAACTCGCTTAAAATGTTGAACACTGTGCAACCATTATAGACCGCTACACCCGATGGCCGCAGGCAATACCAGTACGTGACATGACAGAAGCAACAGTCGCCCATGCTCTCGTTGACAATTGGATATCCTGCTTTGGAACGCCGCTCAAAATTGCGACCGATCAGGGTAAGCAATTCGAGGCTGAGCTTCACCGTGAAATATCTTGCCTCCTAGGAGCTCATCAAATTCATACAACCTCTAAACAACGAAATTTCGACCCCAATTTCGAAATTAGCTTCGAGCCTGTGCGAGTTATCACAATAGCAAAGGCAAAAGCTCGTGGCTTCATGAATTTGATCTTTCGCCGTCTCCTGTATGTACCTTTACGCGTACAACATACGAGGAGCATCGATCAACTGGTTATGAGTCACAAAAGAACCGAGGACAAAGATAATAGATTAGTTCACTCAAAACCATCTACCTGCCTCACTCAGGACTCAACTTTTTACCAGAGATAACCAAGATTCTCTGTGATCCGTTGCTTTCGACTCAACATTGCAAACAAGGGCAAAAACAGAGCCTAGAGATACACAGCCTAGTATGGTAGAAAAATATGATGGTGAAAATTCGACAATAACTGATCACGTGAAAGGGAAGGTAGACACAATGACAAGGGAAGCTGAACAAGAAGATTCCCCAAGACATTCAAAAATGCAAGAAATGAAAGACACTAAGACACACAATCATTTCGCCAAATAAAGCAATATCATTTATTAAGTAACCACGTCTCTTCTGTCATTTATTCCACTGGACACTTTACTTTTCTTTTTTTTTCTTTAAGTTCTAACGAAGAAGTAATAAAGGTCATACAATCATGAAAGCAATATAATAAAATACACCTGACAGAATCGAAGGTAACCAACAGTTCCTCCAACACTGAAGTTGTTCCATCTAGCGGGAATGCTACTCAAGCATTCACAAATTTAAGGTGACACTAAGGCATTAAAAACAATTACCATGAGCCTAAACGATAAGTTGCTTGGCAGTTTCAATTCCACTTTATTCGATCAAAGTTGAGTTCTATTTGTTGGAAGATTCATTCACCTCGCTTACTACAAACAGCTTCTGCAGGCTACCTTGCAGCACTGAGATCAAACCACAATAACTAATACCAACAAAATATGATTCAGGGGCGACTTTTTGCGAGGCGATTTCCCCATAATGCATGTTCGATTGGGTCACAGAATTGTCATCCATCAATGTTTTACTACCTAACATCTATATGCACTATGGCAACACCATCTATCTTCATTGTTATATGCATGTATGTAAAAACTGTTAGGGAGTCGATGTCGGTCTTTGAATAAAGTAAGACGTATAATAGAAGCCCTGGGTGTTCACGTTTTAGTTTAAATCCTGACTGTTGACAAAATCAAGCCTGGGATAATCCCTAATTTCGTGAGTTTTTTTCTTAAAAGGAGTGCAGTAATGGTGACGGGCGATCTGACGGTGGCGAAGCTATGCTAAAAACTATGTGGAGTCAGTTTTTCTGTGTCCGGCATGAAGAAAAAGCTTATTTCGCGGTTGCGGAACCATGAGGGCGAAGTAGAGTTGTTCCATGAGGCCAACAAAGATGGCATGAAGGAAGTCGGGAAGCTGTGAGGTCATGTAGAAGAATTGCAAAAGCAATTGAAGACCCTATCACAATAGCTAGCTTCCGCCTTCGGCACCATTAATTCGTTGAAACCAGTGTCGAATGTCCAGGGTGAAAACTGTCGGAAGATGGTAAACAGTACCTACATCATATATACTCACCAAGTATACCAACGCACACCAACCTGTTTGCGTGTAACGACGCAGCAGCTCCAGTTTCGTCCGTGCCACCTGCAACATTTCAGCAACATGCTACAACATAAAACACAATCGTTCCTATCACGAACGGGCACCATGTTTCCGACATAACTTCAATTGTTCCTGAATTTGACCCATGTCATGGTGACATGACGTCAATACATTTCATCGATCGAGTCGAGCAATTGTGAATGGGGTATGGATCGTTTGCTACTCCTAGTTGTAATAGTGGAAATTAAGTGCAAGGAGAAGATGTGGGCTATCGCGCAACTAGTGTTTCGTACATGGATGAAATTCCGCATGGTTTTTTAGGCAGCTTTTCCACTTCACATAAGTGCCGCCGATGTGCATTGTAGTGAATTAACCTTTCAAAAGGTCCGTAAAGGACTGCAGCGATGTTCTGCTGCCTCGGCAGAAGAAGATGGAGATATCTGCCGAGAATGCCCTCGTCTTGAGACGCATGAATGCGTTGGCAGGCTAGCGTTGCGGTGTCGTTGGGTGGGTTCATTTCCCCAGCACGAGGACCCACTACAAAAAATTTCGCACTCACGAATTCCTCCTGGTCAAGCTAAAACGAAGCGACCGAAGTCGCAAAAAGTGTAGATAACCACACCGAGAGAAAAAGGACTTGTTCCGAGAACAAGTGGAACATGTGAAATGGGGCGGACTTAGGGCAACTTTGTCGTTCCCCGACGAAGATTAGGGCCCACAAATGAGAGAAGGGCAACCGGGTGGTGATGGAGTCCCTTCGCACCCACCCAACCGGATTTAAATCCATATTTGTTGTAGTGGCCAGGTATTCCTCTTCTCAGTGGAAAACTCATACAACTTGACTTGTATAAACTTTCCCATCAGAAGAGGAGTACCCCGGTGACCAATTTATGCCATAGAATTATGCAATTCAATTGCATAACACTATGTCATAAAGAGACACTCTGCTTAGGCCATTCAACCCGCGACGTCACCTGAAACAAAAAAAAAGGATTAAATTGTACCCGGCGGCTGGCTCATGTTTTATGAGGGAAGCCTACCACCGTACCGGGTCCTATACTCGGTCCAAAAGAAACAAAATAGAGAGACCGAAAGTTCTGGGGTATTAAC
The DNA here is from genome assembly GCA_963969285.1 of Odontomyia ornata. Taxonomy (NCBI): domain Eukaryota; kingdom Metazoa; phylum Arthropoda; class Insecta; order Diptera; family Stratiomyidae; genus Odontomyia; species Odontomyia ornata. Next base: position 55,164,353 of record OZ017742.1, on the reverse strand, counting down.
ACATTTAATTTGTATAAAATAACATTATGTTCAGTACAAAAAAAAATATAAAAACGAGAGATCAGAGCAATCATCTAATAATTTACAACATTATGTAATCAACACAAGAGCGACCGAGTACCAATTAAGCAAGGTCTTTTCGAGACTACAGACGTTATCGAAAGAAACTCAGGTGTCCGGGTGCTTTGGTTTAATATTTTTGTATATATGTAAATTCAATGAAACATGCAAAGAAAAATATAATTTTTGAACAAAAGAAGGGTACTTACCCCCTAACCTCCACCTACGAGCGCTCGCGTTCGGGGCGGGGAAGCCTGTAAATGTTGTATAACCGAAACCAAAATCCACTCGCACTAACCGGTTTCATTTAATTATGACTTATTATCAAAAAAAAATTTAGCAGTAATTATTTACTTTCACCAAATTCAATTAATTTAAACAAAAAAAAATAACGGGCGCCTAATCGAATACAATCAATGATTGCCTCACATTTCCCTAAACGGCTGAAGTTTCCGATGTCTATTATTAGAAAATTTTGAAGTCCTATGACTCAATTATTGCATATGTGAATTCATACGCGACCTAGCTAACTTCCGTCTTATCGGTGGAGACAAATGAGCTCTTTGAAGTACGGGCGTTCCGCTGATTCCGTCAAAAGTCATATAAAATCTCGTTCCCCTCCTGTATGCAGTAAATTCCAACAGAAAGATGGGATTCGCGACAATTTAATCGGCCAGTCGGCGGAAAACGGCCGCTGTGTAAGCGGGAGCGAATCTTGTACCGCACGCAAACTATCGCGAGTTTCCTTCACTTAACTATGCAAGCGGGAGCGAATCTTGTACCGCACTTATATTGATCACAAAAGCATCCCGCAAAAATATCCAGTGTTCATTTAATCTACAAATTTGCTTATAAACTTCATGTTCAAGTTTGTCGGATAACTTTTTGATTCGATTTTCACCATGAAAATGATGTTTTTTTTGGCAACTAAGCGGGCACCAAAACAAGAAAAATTATGCAACACACAACGAGTCGCTCTGCGTTGCTCAATCGCGTACTCTCGAATCCATGTATTCCACTGATCCGTTTCTTGACAACTCGAATATTCTAATGCGCTAACCGTTCCTTTCCACACAGGGGTGCCAAGTTTCGCACTAGATCACTACTCGCTCGGCGTGGCGGTCACATAAAAAATTCAAGAATTGGCTTGAATACATGCGGCACACAAGAAATCACTGCAGTCAAACGCGAAAAAAGACACAATCAGCGAAACAAACGAAGGTGTTCAGCGGCGGTCCGTCCGTCTCTGAGCGGAATCTGCTTTACGCGGCAGCCTCGGATCATTTTTGAAATCCTTCGCGCACTAATTAGAAAACGCCTCAGTAAGACCACTTAACGAGCAACAATCGAATAAATGCGCTTAGTAAATGACGGAAATGATCTCAATTTGCCAAACTTATTTCGCGATAGGTTAGATTACGGCTCTTTTCTTGGACGTCGCGACGTGTCCCCGTGAAGATTCATAACCGGCTCTCCGAAGCTCCAGCAACAACCAACCGGTCCTCATCCCACTACCACCACCGCTATCGATCTTCCCTAAGCATATTCAACATAATTACATAACTAGAAAGGGAATCGGAAAAAATATTTTTTCTTTCATCCACTTTCATTTATCACCTCACCCGCTTTAACGTAGGCACGAGCATGTAATAGATGTTTTTGTGGGTCTCTTTTCTCAGCTGTATTAGTTACGGTATTGACATACTCGTAAGTATACTGCATAGAAAAACCAACAACTACTTCATCTTTAGCTTTCAAGTCTTCATTTGGTGTGAAGGCTAATCTAATCCATAGTTTGTTTGATTTGCGCCAAACAATAAAACTGGCTCTTCTTCATTGGATTGCGTGTCTTCATCGAATTCTGCAGAATCATCACGATGATTAAGCGAAAATGCAGTAGCTGGGATTTTCGATTTTTAAGATGATTTCATCAATCGTTCGTAAATTAAAAAGTTCACATTGAATTAATCTAGTGAAAATTTTAATGTGAATAAAATATAGAAAAACTGACACAAATGAAACTGCTAATTTTTGGTGAAACTGTAATTAATTTGTGAGGCATTACTGGTGATATCATCAACTCACCCATAGAGATTGACTTCCTAAATACGAGGACTCATCATCATCTATTAATCTGTGGCTTTGCTGGTCAATATACAGTAATGTATCTTTGCTACAAGAACTGCTGCCGCCGTATTTCGTAGCATTGACGATAAGGCGTCACATTCTTTCAATTTATAATTGGAGCTTGTCGAGAACGAATGACGCAGATTGGCACAATTGCCACTACTGTCTGTGTCTGAATTGTAGTGATGATGGTGATGTATGCAATTGAATTCATTCTTGCGAAGTTGCGCCGTCGACTTGTTAACCGAAGTGTGGGAATTTGTTGGCCAAAGCGGTTGTGGAGTGTATTCAGGGAAACTGTTTGCTATAGTCTTGCGTACATTGGACCGTACCAAGTCTTGATGAAGTGAATTGTTTGAGGATTTTAGGACGTCGATAGCATGCAACATCACTGCCTCTTCCTCTAATAGCTTCTTTGGTTTAGTTAGATCTTCCAAAATATCTTCTTTGGGGGTAATTTTGTCTCATCTTCTACGCTTTCATCTGCATATCCAATTTCTTCCACATCAACTATTTCTGTTTCGTTGGTTTTTTCAATCACTACTGTATCCGATACTGGATTGGGTTTTAGTTTATTAGTACTATCCGGTTTTATTTCGATGTGGGTTTTCGTTTCAATTTCTCGTTCCTCAGCTGAGTGTTCATCCATTGTTGGAGCCACCGGACTTTCGTCGACACTCGCACTTTTAGTAAGTAATATTGAAGTATTTGGCGCCGAAATAGTAGCAGGAGCTAAACGGGACACCCAGTGGTCACCTGAAGTCGAACTGAAGCCTGAACATTCTGAATTATCAATTTTACGTCGTTGATAAAACAATATGTACGCTTCGTTATTGATAATTTCTTCTTCAACTTGATCAGCTGTAACCTGGCTCTTGATTTCCCTTCCAAATTGTACAACAGCCGATTCGTTCGCCAGTCCCATATTTTTACGTCTTTTCTAATAGAATAAGCTACCAAAATCATGTATCGGATGGAAGCATATCGAAGGAATGATGTTGCCAAATTCGGTTTGGTTTCCATAGAACTGTCGCACGCTGGCTTTTTGAGCCTTACCTACTCGATTACTACAGCATATGAAATTGGTGAAGGCCGTATAGTGATTAACAGGGGCAAATATTATGTAATTAATAATGCGTGTGAAAATATCAATGATACTTTGAGCAAGTTCAAAAAACAGCAAGTCAAAGCATTATTACATGGATATCGTGGCTGTTTCGTGGAAAGGTTGAAAAGCCTTGGAAAGTGTAGTGTTATGAAAATGAACATTGTTTCGATGTCAGACATTCCAGCAAATAAAAAACTGTACTGTGTTCCCATCCCTGAACAGTAAATTGTCGAAAGCATCGTGAACGAGCTACTGCAATTTGACATAATCCGCCCGTCGATGTCGCTGTATGCTTGTCTTGGTGCGGAAGCAGAATGCCGAAAAGAGACTCTATGTCGACTTTCGTGAGCAAAACGTGATCACCCAACGTTAGCGGGGAAAAACTACTTCACCGTGCTTGACATGATGTCTGGTTATTACCAGTTAGAGATAGTGGACGAGGCCAAACAGGACACGGCGTTCATAACTCACCATGGCCACTTAAAATTCAATCGAATGCCGTTTGGGCATCCAAATGCTCCGAGCAATTTTCAGCGACTTATGGCGAGGCTCATAGCATCGATGAATGGCAAGGCGATAAGCTATCGGCACAAGGTCATCATTCCATCTTAGACTGTCGGGCAGGGGCTGGAGTACTTAAAGGAATTCCTAGAAGCTATAAAACGCGAAGGACTAACGTTGCGCAAGTCTAAGTGTTCATTTTTTCAGAACACAGTGGAGTTCCTTGGACATAAACTAACGCCTGAAGGAATCAGGCCTGGGAAAATAAAAACCGTGGTGGTGCAACAAGTTCCTAGTCCACGGAATGTTACAGAGGTCAAGTGTCAACCTGTCGATGGAGGATTGGGTATGCGCTCTGCAGCGACAAGATTCAGATGTGAAAAACATCATGGAAGTTTTCGAGATGAAGGCGGGATTCGAGCAACGGGCGCAAATTCGCAAATAATATGTTATAAAGAACAGCTGTCCCATGAGAGTTGATAAAGAGGGGAAAAACTTCTTGTTGTTCCAAAGAGCATACGCTGGCGGGTGGCAAAGCTATGTCGCGATGACATTGGACATCCGGGTGTTGACGGCACACTGATGTGAATAAAATGAAGTTTTTGGTTCCCTCGAATGCGTAACTTCATAAAGAACTACACGAAGACATGCATTGACTGTAGCTATTTGGGAGAGCCGAGAATCAAGGAATGTCGGCGACATGGTTATGAACATTCCCCGATTACCATTTAAAATAGTCCATATGGATTGCTTGGGTCCATTTATTAGAAGTTACCACGGTAACGAGTAAATGCTGGTCATGATAGATGCATTAATTCGGTGCACGATCATCAATAAAACAGGGTCAACGAAATCGAAATCCGTCTTCAAAACAGACAATCAGCTGACGATGAATTTTGGTCATTGATTGGGGAACAGCGTTTACCTCGCATATGTGTAAGGATTACTGTAATGTCAACGACATAACCCATATTAACACGGCAACTTTAATACCTCGAGCGAATGATATTGCCGAGGGAGTCAATCAGTCGATACTGGCTTACTTTAAAACGTCATGTGCTAGGCCGAACACCTGGGATGACGAACTACGACAGCTTCAATGGACGCTGAATACACTAGTGAGTGCAACGACGAACGTGCTAATTCTCGACTACCCGGTGAAGGACATCAGCGGCAACAGGCTTCTAGCAGCCGTGCAGGATACTACGTTGGATGAGAAAACGATGAAAGACAAGAGAGAAGACGCAATCAAAAATATATCCGGGGCTAGACTTAAGTGGGAAAAGTGATTTGACGAGAGACATCAGAAGAATTGGTCTTGGTGGAAAGGGCCATTCCAGCTACGAGTGAGTCCAAGAAGTTAGAGGCTACGTATCATGGCCCCTGTATCATCAAGAGAGCTCTGAGACATGATCGACATTTCATGGAAGAGAGCGAACCACATCAGAAGCAGCGACCATTCATTAAGGTGATGGGCAGCGACAAAATAAAGCCCTGTTGTGAATTACGTCCGGAGATCGATTAAGATTATGATGATCTCGCCAATCAGAAATTCAACACATGCGTTCAACTCGAGGCGTGTTATTGTCAGGCGAGACCGACTGTCATCCTTAAATGTTTTGTTACCCAACGTCTATATGAACTATGGCAACACCATCCATATTCATTGTTATATGCATGTCTGTAAAAACGGTTAGGGGGCAGATGTCGGTCCTCAAATAAAGCAAGACGTATAATCGAAGACCTTAATATTCGCGTTTTAGTTTAAACCCCGACTGTTGACAGCATTATCTCGTTTAACCTTTTTACGGTTGAGAAGAAATTTAAGAGTTTCCGAACAGACGCCTGTCATCTAACACATGTCGATTTCTGGCTGGTGCTTCCAGAGTGAAAAATGCCAGATCCTTCCCCGGGACCAAGCCGCAAATTATTGCAAAACTTGCGTTATTTTTACTGCGGTCAGACGAAATCTAAGCAGTTATAAACTCCGTACATGTGACTCTATTTAAGCGAAACCATCCACATAGACGGGTCTTGCATGGAACTACTCAAATGCCATATTCCTCTTATAGACAGTTTTATTAAATAAAATATGGAATTCGCGAATCCTGCTTTTATTAACAAAGTTGAGTGAATTTCAACTTCTAAGGTATTTTTTGTTGTTGTACGTATGTAGCTCTACCTCAATAATTTCACCGGTGACTAATTGCGAAGGGGGGTATGCGCATGTATTGTATACTTCCCCATCCCTGCTCTCCTCGATACAAATGGCGAAGACTAAAGACCGGTTTTGAAAAGTTCTTGTGAAGACCTTTAATACGATCAACCTAGGTAATAAAAACTGTTAAAAGCGTCTCCCCTCAAAATTCTCTGAAAACAATTTTAAACTCAAGTCTTAAAGAAACCATCACTTTACATATACCTAAAAAATTTGGAACTTGTAACTACTATGATTCTGGAAAAAAACTGCTGTGACAGATGGGCGAACAGACAATCGGAAGGACAGACAAGCGGACGGACAGATAGGTGGTAATTTCAACAAGGTTTTGCAGTTTATACAAAACTCCAAAAAAGCCATTATAATAACGAAAGAAAAGTTGTTCATTGGTCGAGTCTTCTGGCATAATGTCAAAAAGTCAAGTCATTACCAGGATAGACACTAGAAAGTTGTACTGGCGTTATTGAATTTATGATGCGAGTTTATCGCCACGAACAAGATTTGATCATAGATCCCACTGTGAAGGAAGGAAAAGCTCTAACTATTGTACGTAGTTCACGACACGGCGTTGAGTATGTTTTGGAAGATTTTTCTTTAAATATCCCATTAACCTTTTCTGTCATTCACATCCCTTTCAAAACCATTTATTTAAATTAAACAAGAAAATCAGGATATATTATCCAAACAAATTTCCTACTTGTCTTTAATTTATCTTAACAACTAGAGTAATTCTTGCAAATTACATTTGCTTCAACTTTCAACCCAATGTCGTCCGTTTCACAGACATTCACTTGTTGGCGTCGTCACGTAAAGCTGAAATCTGTCCGTAGACAATTTGAGAGTTATGCACATTGCCCTCGCTCAAGGCCCAACTAAAAGCACGGAGCAAGAAATACAAAGCAACGAGTTTAATTTGCCCTAAATCTCGATAAGGACTCACCCTTTGGTGCTTGTGTTTTTGGACAATGTTTTCTTGAATATTGTGAACCTTTAGACCTGTTTCTGTTGCCATAAATTCCAGCCGCTGCCGCATCGTAGACGAAAGACATTCAAGAGAAATTAGATTTTCTTTCTGTCGCAGCATTATCAGATGAGAGGAAAAGGTCTTATTGTATATTCTCGTACTACGTTAGATCCTTGGCGAAGAAAACTTGCTAGGAATGTTAGTGTGCACTCGACAATTTAACATGACCTTTCTCGTTCAGTTGACGAGTGTCTAGGACAGCAAATACTATTTTGCTTTACTAGAGCACGTATTGTATCATTGTTTGAAAAAATAAATGCTAGTTTACATATTGCTTGATATGGCTATTACAAACGTGACTTTTGAGTTGTCCATTTTAGAATATACACTCTAAAGCACGTCGAAAGGTTTCCTAAAACTTAATAGAATATTATCAAAAATGAAAGTTATTTAAATTATATATTTAAGAATAAAGCAGACTTATGATGAGTTAATAAGAAAACTTAGAAAAAATAAGAAAATCTACTTCAAAACGCACTTAAAAAGGGTGAAATAAACTTATGGAATCGAGGCCAAAACAATTTTTCCCCATTTTACTTAGGATTAAGTAACAAGTTACTGCTACTCACTTTTCAAAACAGAAAAACTGATTTTCCTCCAGTTTTATGAGTTTTCTTTCTGCCTCTTCAGTGCGTTTTGAAGCAGGTTTTCTTTTTTTTTTCTAAAAACTTTTTTTATTTCATGATTTTTAGTGCCATCATGAAACCTTAAATCAATTATAACCTGAGTTCATGCTGAATATTTAGTGATTTCTTTCTAAATATCGACGAAAATTTCCACAGCGGGAATAATTTTGGAAAGTATTGAACTATTTCATGACTGTTTTCAAATCAATGACAAACGTTTACCTTGAGTTTAGAATTAGCATTGAGAACACCGGAAACCACGCTTGAGTCTTATGGAAAACTTTTACTCAAGATCTTTGAGTCGATCAGTAGCCTCAAGTACTTCACCGCTGGCTTCGACTCGACTTGTATGTCTCCAATACTGATCATCCTTACTCTAGGGATTCTCTTTTTTTGTCAAGATGACCACTTTGGTTTTCCCCAGTGCTTAACTGCGCCCAGAAGCATTCACACAGTCTGTCACTCGGTGCATTAGCATACCTAGCCTAAGTTGCACTTGTTCAACGGTGCGTCCAGCTACCAGAGCCGCAATACAATCCGCATAGCTGATCAAGCGCGACTCATCTGGCATCTTCAGTGTCAGTAGCCCGTCGGAAGACACGTTCCATAGGCCTGGACTAAGGATAGATCCCTGGGCAATACCCAATGTAACCGCCATCTTTCGTCGTGTCGTAGAGCAGGCTTCGGTCTTTTAGGTATTCCCTCAAAAGCCACATTAAATATTCTGGAACTTGAAAAGGATATTCCAGCGTATCCAGAACATTCACCCATCTAGTGGAGCTGAATGCGTTCCTGACGTCGAGCGTCACCAACAGGACGATCCGTCGCTTGGTACGACTAGGTACCTCTGCCTTTTGGACTGCGCTCACCCTGCACTATCTCATCCCTCTTTTCCGCATCATGTATGTAAGGCTTCCGTAGGGCACCAAGCTTCCGCATGATTAGATTTTAGCTGAGGCTCCACAGATCCTTGTTCACATTGTCCACTAGGTCTTGCCAGCAGCGAGCCTTGCTATTGTTGATCAATTCGCGAAGACCTTTCCTGGCCGACTTATATGCTACCACCCGGTTGCATGCCTCGTCAAGTTCCACACCCGTTGAGCCTCACGTCGATGTTGGTGATACACCCTTCGCTTTCCAGCGATTTCAGTTGACCATCAGTACACTGGAGGCTAACCGTGCCGGGGTCTTCAACGGGGCTTAAAAGCGCAGCAAGCAGTCACAATGATGCTCATAGTAGAGTTCACCACGTCTAGGGCTGCCAGTTCTTCTGCCCCTCCGAAGCTCGCTGCAGCGACTCACCTGCTGTGGGCAGCTCGAAGAACCTCTCGACGTTCATCCTTCCGATGTTCCATCAAGTTGTAGAAAGCCGAGAGCACGGACGTCGGGAGACAACATCACTTATCTCAACCAGAATGCACTGATGATCACTGGCTAAGTAGTCCTCTAATACTTTCCAATTGTGTATCCTCCATACTAAGGACCCCAGTGCGAATGTCACATCCGGTATGGTTCCTTCACAGCCAATACGGTGGAGAGTCAGCGTATTTCCGGTGTTTAGTATGACGAGCGCCATCCTGGCCACCATTTCCAGGATTCGTTTTCCCCGCGGATCTGTTTGAGGCATGCTCCATTTGATTGCTTTAGTGTGAAGTCTCCCGAGCACTTTGCCCTCTGCGGTCAAGACAGCGCCCTCCAGAGCGTTAAACTTGGCTTGGAAAGATGATATCGTTTTGTTTGGTGCTAGGTACACTCTAAAGAAGGTGGTCCCTGAGCACGAAACCCACACAAAACTACCCGCCGTCCATAACTCTCCGCTTGGAAGTCACTGTACCGAACCCAGATGGCGGCAGTCCCAGTTCCATCAGGATACCATAATGCAGGACTTTTATTGCGTGTGTGTTTTGCTCACTCAGCAGCAAGAAGTCGGCTTCCATGTCTCTCGCAAACTGCTCAAGCAGGTTTTAGGTGGTTGGACTGCGATGTGCAGGATGCGAGTCATTTAAGTTCTAATTTTGCCTTGGCAAGGGCTTCCTAGAATACCCGGCATTTTCCTGATCCCAAGATGTGTCCAAAATCTAGTCTTAGATCAGCATTCTTGCAAAGAATACAGTGTGCCTCCTTCGTACACTCTTTCCTTTTATGTCCCATTTCACCACATTTGTAGTATAAGAAATTCCTATCGGGTCCTTTGCATACTTGTGTGGTGTGATCATAGCCAAGGCATTTGAAATATTGAAGAGGCGTTGCTCTTCGCCGTATCCCACAGACAACCTACCCTATTCTAACTTTACCCTGGTTCAGGAATTGTTCGGCGTCCTTTTCGGTCAAGTCAACTATAGCCATGCGTTGCCCTCTGTTGTTTTCTGGTGTCAGTCTCACTTTGATCCTCCCCACGCTAGGGAACTCCCTTTCGATGACCGCTTCTACCTCGGCCAAATCCATGACGCAGTCAATAATTCTTATTTCGATCGTTGCCATTGGCTCGAACGAGGCTATAGTTGCGCTTTTGCTCAAAATTTTCTTGACTTCGTTGCAGAATGCTTCCTTATTGCCGGCACCTGCTCTGGATCCGACCAGTATGGGGCCCGACCGCGTTGGTCATACCACGTTAATGGTAGTGTTGGTGTCTTCGGGCCTTACGTTTCTCCTGATGTCCCGCAGTACCTCCACGTAGGATCGGCTATCTTTGTCGGGGCTTCTGTCTCTCCTGTTTTGCATCAGTTCTTTTTAGGGTTTTGTACTAAAATACAAAACCCTATTGCAATCACGACCTGTGTCCGTCTGTCCGTCCGTCCGTCCGTCTGTATGTCACAGCACTTTTTCTCCGAAACTATAAAAGCTACAGCCATGAAACTTTGTGGAAAGGTCAGAAGTGGTGACTTCTTGAAAGTTCAAGGGTGGAAAATTTTTTCAAAGGGGCTCAAGGGAGGTCTCCCCATATAGGGAGGTGACCCCTCAAAAAAAAATGTTCACCATTGGTAGTCCAGTAGGGTGTCATTGAAAAGGCCTCAATGAGATCTTTTCAAAACAAGTCTTAAAATTGCCTTATAAGTACCTAGGAGGGCAGGGAAAGGGGAAATGTACGAACTTTCGCGTACCCCCCCTCGCGATTGGACACCTTATATCCGAAAAATCGGAAAAAAATCACGAATATAGGCTTTAATGGGTACAACAACAACAAATACATGAGAAGTTGAAATTCACTCAACTTTGTTAGTAATAGTATGATTTATCGATTTTATGTTTTCTTGAATAAAATCTAAACGGTACCCTCACATTCAATAAAATTTAACAAACAGATGACTATTTATAAGGTTGACCTTTTCTGAAAGTTTCATAAAGATCGAATAGTATTTGACGAAGTTATAGCGATTTGAATTTTCTTGTATTACTATGGAACAATATGCCCTGTATTACTATGAAAACAAAAGGCTATGGAGCCATATGCGCTTTTTACCGACTTAGACACTACAGCTTTGCTAGGATTTGCATGAAAACTGCAGGAATGATAGGTATCATGGAAATGAGTACATATGATTGAAACAAGTCGAAGTGGCAGGAGAGAGCTCCTAGCATAAGGGCTTTGTAACCATTCTAGGATTCGAAAAAATAGGCCATGAATCGATGATTACAGTACAGAGGAGTGGCCCCTGAAAAAAATTTCATGAAAGGTAGCTGATATGAGTATTAACTAAAAGTTTTCTATGAGAGCTTTCCAAAACAGTTCTTAAACTGACCGTTTTTGCTTCAGTGGAGGCACAGGGGGGAAATACATGAAAAATGTGTTTCCTCCCTCGCGAAAGGACACCCGTGATCTAAAAAAATTTGAAAAAATTATCAAGGGAGATATTTATGGGTATAACTATAACAAATACCTCAGAAGTCAAAATTCTTTCAACTTTGTTAATAATAGTATGATCCTCGAATTTCACATTTTCTCCAATAAAATCATCTTTGACATGTTTCTTGATTTTATTTGATGCTGGTTACTGCATTTTGTAAGTTGAGTACAAAACCCTTCTGACATGAGCATAGGTCTGTCTACCCAACTTGTTTCTTCTTGGACGTCCGTGCGAACTTTACTACTGGCACTTTTCGAAGGAGTTTCTTTCCGGCTTTCTTCGCTCCTTTTGTAAGCACTGTCTGGAACCCGTGATTTGGTACCCCACGCCCATCAAGTGCCTCTTCGTTCCTTCTTTTATACCGATCTCCTTTCATTGGGCTAGACGCCATTCTTTTATTGATTTTTAATGGTGGAGCTATCTGCATGTGGCCTTTAGATTTTGCCCCCAGTGCTTCTTTAGGCATCTGCTCGTCTTCAGCCTTTAACCAGCTCCTCCGGTAATGCCCTTAATTATTATTAAAGTAAAGAATACACAAGAACGTAAAAATTTTCTAAGAAAAGTGTCTACAAATACGTCTTCTCCCAATTCTATATATGAACCTTACAAATTCCACGCCTAAAAATATTAATAAATGCGATGATAGCATAATAATTATTGAAGCACAGTTCCTATTATAGACAGAGGATACATTAAAACCATACGAGTATGTATCGAACGAGTAACAAAGCAACCATACAATAAAGCAAAAGGTGAACATTTTTTATTTGTCGAACCCAGTTGACTTTTGTTTGTCTAATTAATAATTGGCAAATTAAATCATTTTAAGTTGGATCTAATCTTGAGTGTTTTCTTTGGTCGGAGGGGTAAGCTGCTCATATAAATTGGGGGCTCAACCAGGATACGGAATGACAGTAAGTGTAAACAAAGACGAATCATGCTGAAGACAAGGATGAGTCCATTGTCTCGCGATCGTGAAATCAAGTTGTACAGGTTCGCAAAAGAGTTGTCGGAGAGGGAACTCGTCGCAGCTCGTCGTGAAATCGAATTGTTGCGTGGAGTGCAGAACTAAAATAACGAGGTGATTGTGAAAGACGGTCACGGTCATATTGCCGATTATATAGGTACTTCAACCGAATGATGACCAGTTCAAGCGGTACTACGATGACGAACATAAACATAACGATGCTGGTGGAGCTGTTCAGTATCTTCTCTGGTCAAGCCAAGATATACGAAACAGGGGAGGGACAGGTTATGTTTTTGAAAGAAGTACATAATCTCGACAACTTGACAATGATAATCATTATCGAGACGCAACTCTAGGGCAAAGCCATGGAATGGTTTAGTTCTTGGCCCGAATATATTGCTCTGGACCCTGGAAGTCTTTGAGTCGATTGAGGGGAACGTATCTTCATCGTCCAAACAAGATTGCAATGTGACAAAAATTCGAAGAGTGAACATGGGAAAAAAAACTTAAACTTATCATAATTATGTGCATGAGAAGACAATTCTTGCGAATAATCTCAGCAAGGAAAATGACGAAATGCTCGGCTACATTATCGATGGGGTTCCCGATACTCAGCTGCGTGACGTTGCCCGTTTACAAGGATTTAACTCGATGCAAGACGACAAAGCGAGCGGCGTTAACCATAGGTCCGACAAAGTGACGAACAGTAGGACCAAGACAAGTGAGAAAGAGACGAAAGAGGTATGTTGATCGAGACTAAAGAACGGGGTGTAAAGAAAAATATTTATAGTTGCGGTCAACTCCATCATATCAGTATTAATTGTCCGATGAAGAATAAAGGAATAAAATGTTTTGCGTGCAGCGAGCACGAACATATCACATGGAAATGTGAGTTCAGGAGGAAAGATGCGACAGTAAGCAAATTTTGATTGATGGTACTCCGATCGAAGCTATACTTGATAAAGAAAGTGACTTGACGATTATGTGAGCAGATGAGAATGTAAAATTAGGCTCTTTGCGTTTTGAAAATAAGTCAATTTCATTTCGGGGGGTTGGAAAAGAGAATTACGCAAAGTTCGGAGGATTTAGAGTTACGCTGACGGTTGATGGAAACTCGTACCCGATTTTAATTCGTGTGATTTTCGACGATTTGCTAAGGCATAAATTGTTAATTGGTCGCGATGTTTTGCATACGATGGACTCAACGATAAAGCGCAGTAAAGCTACAATCAGCCCTTCGGCCGAAAGTTTTTCAACGGGCGGCGAACAGCCAGGGCTATTTTGAGTCAATGTGGTAGAATGCTACGATGCAAGAACGAAAGATTTATCGAATATTCAGGATGAAAAGTACAGAGACATTGACGATTACAAGCCTTTAAAGACTCGTGACGTGGGTATAAAAATGACATTTATATTGAAAGACGATGAACCTGTATACCAAAGAGCAAGACGATTGGTGCCGCACGAATGAGAGGTGGTCAATGCTCAGATTAGCTATTGGATAGATGACGGGATTATTCGACAGTTCGTCCCATATTATGCGATTCCAGTTATCCTAGTAGCGAAAAACGATGATTCCAAAAGGCTTTGGGTTTGTAGGGTGTGCAAGTGTTCAACATTCTTAATTTGAGAAACGGATTTTTCCACGTGCCAATCGACGAATCAAGTCAGACGGATACGGCTTTCATAGTACCTGATGGTCGTTTCAAATTTGTGAGAGTACCATTCGGTCTATGTAACTCGCCAGCTGTTTTTCAAAAATTCGTGAACGCCTCATTTCGCGAGCTTATTCGCGAAGGTGACATGTTGGCGTACATGGACGACTTGATCGTGCTGTCTAAAGATTATGAGGGTGGACTAGATAAAGCAATGCGCGTATTGAAAACTGCGAGCGAGACTAGCCCTATCGTGAAGTGAAAAAAATATGCATTCCTACAGAATAAAATTGAACCCGCGCAAATGAAAACTCGTAGCTGTTGCAAAATTATCCGAAGCCAAAAGATGCTCGACAGATTCAGGGATTTCTCGGGTTAACCGGATATTTCCGAAAGTTCATACCCGGAAATTTTCTTATAGCGCGACCTCTGTCAAACTTTTTGATGTCAAATGTTAAGCTTGAATTTGGTGAGGCCCAGAATGACGCTTTTATGGGTCTTATGATTAATTTGAAGATTCAGCCAGTTTTGAATTTGTACCCCATGGGCGCAGATTTGGAATTGGCCATGGGTGTGCCGAAGTACGGTTATGGGGCGATATTGCTACAGCGGAACAGTACAGATAAGGCATTGCACGCAGCATATTATACTAGCGCTAAGACGACGCTGGCAGAAAAAACTTATCCGAGCTCTGAGCTCGAGGTACTTGCGATTGTTTAAGCGCTCAAGAAGTTCCGGATATGTTAACTTATGACTCCGTTCAAGATTGTATCGGATTGCCACGGGTTTGATTTTACTATGAATAAGCGAGATCTTTGCGTGCATGTTGCGAGATGGGAGCTTCAGTTAGAGGAATTCGCGTATAACATAGAACATCGTCCAGGCACATGTTCATACACTTGATTGTAACCCGCTTCCGAGGTGCATGCTAATCAAGGAGATTGACGTGTGATTATTGTCCATATTGAAAAAAGCTCAGCAGGAAGATGCAGAAATTCGAAGAATAGCTTACATCGTTCACAGAGGCATGCTGCTCCTATGCGACAACGAGAATCTACGACTTATAGTTCCAAAAGGGATGCAGATGCAAGTTTTCAAAATGGTACACGAGAGAGGTCACTTCCCGATGGGCAAAACAGAGGTTCTCGTAAAGAAAGACTATTGTGTGCCAAGTCTTCATGACAAAGTCGAAAAAGTGATTTGCAACTGTGTTAGTTGCATACTGGCAGAATAGAAATAAGGACAAAAAGAGGGATATCTTAATTCCATCGACAAGTGTGAAGTCTCTTTGGATATTTTTCACGTTGATCATTTGGGACGTTTGGCGATGATAAGGAAAAGTTACCGACATATATTTGTCGTTATTGATAGCTTTTTAAAATTTGGTGATATTTGGAAGTCCAAGAAGAATTGTATCCGATCGTAATACTGCCTTTACATTGAACGATTTTGAGGCCTACTGCAACAACGAGAAGATTGAACCTGTGCTGATTACGACGAAAATCCCGAGAGCGAAAAATTGTACGCTAATTCCGCTGCTTTCGAAGATGATGATGGTACACATATCTGAGCACGGCCCAGCTATACTTAAACACAATTTTCCGCAGAAGCATCGATAAGGCGAAATTTCCTTTGCTTTTCGGAACGCATGCGCGTATTCGAGAAGATCTAAATATTCGCGAGGGTGTCGAAAACAAATGGATTCATGCCTCCAACGAAAACCGTGACAAAATTCTTCTTCCGGCTATGGAGAGTGTCAAGAAAATTCAAGAAGAAAAGAAAAGATGAAAATGTTTATCAAGAAGGTGATTTGGCAGCCTTATCGTCAGACTCAGCAAGGACTAGGTTTAAAATTAGCAGTTAAGTATTTGGGACCATACAAAGCAACGAGAGCCTTGCGGGACGACTAATGTACAGTTCACAAAATCTTCAAATACGAAAGACCTTTACAAACGTCAGTGGCCGCTGATCACATGAAGTTGTGAGCATGCGAAGAAAAAAGTAGCGATTCCGAAAACGACTATGCCGAGGGCGACTATAAACTTCACAACGACAAAGAAGACATCCGAGGACGTATGTCAGCACAAGAGGGCCAAATATAGGGAACGAGTAACAAAGTGACCATATATTAGAGCTAAATGTCAAGATTTATTATTCGTCGATGCCAGTTTTTATATTTCTAATCATTAATTCACAAATCAAATAATTTTAAGTTTGATCTAAGCCCGAGTACTTACTCACGTTGTGGCGATGTTAATTGGCCACCACGATCATGTCATTTGACACCGTTGAACTTTTTTCTCTGGGGATATTTAAAAGAAAAGTGTACGTCAGTAAGCCAAGAGTAGCTCAAGAGGTAAAGGATGAGATAATTCAGCACATTAACGGCATTGAACCTGAGTTCTGTTTCAGAATTATTGAAAATATGGACCATCGGATAGAAGTACTATATGCCACCGTAGCCGTGGCAAGCATATGGGCGATATTTTGTTTTACATATAATTTTAAAAAATTCTTCTATCACAATAAAAAATATTAACATAATTCTCGGATTGACGAAGATTTAGAAAGCACATTCAAATTATGGTAAAAATTGAAATTTAAAATAGTAAAACAGCTATTCAACTCTGCCGTAGACAGCCTTAAACCCAGTTGAGAAAGGAAGAGCGATACTCGTGCTTTCCTTGCTCTCAACTTTCATGATTCCTTAGCCTAAGTCCCGCAAACAAATGGAACTAAATGGTCTCGAGGTCGCACATCGGGTCTACTGGTTCCCCAATAATCAATAAATGCCGAGAGATGCCAATAACTGCAAATACGCCTGCAGTTCAGTTACTAAATCTACTACACGTCCTCACTACAAAGATGAAAAAGGGTGAAGACAAGTTTTCCGTGCCTGATAATAGAATTGAAAATAATAATCATGCCGCCGAAATAGAGGTTGGGCAATGGGCTAACTCCGCATATCTGTAAAACCGTACGTTGTTTTGAAACCGCTAATAGAGCCTCAGAATGAATTGGATCTATGCTAAGGAACTCGCAACTGAAACAAGGTTTATGGATTGGACCCTGGAATGTCAGATCACTGAACTATCCAAGCCTTGTTAAAAACATTTGACAACAGGCCAGTCAATATAAATTAAATACCTTGGCAAACCAGCAAACGAATCGGACTGGAAGTGTTATTCAAGATATGAGGTCACATACAGTATTCAAAAGTGGGAAGCCTGCTGGAAAGTAAGAATTTAGAGTGGCCTTCATTATGCATAGGGAGCTCAAATCACACGTTATTGATATTAAAGTAATCAATATACGATTGCGTGAGATCTGGATCAAAGGGAAATTCTTCAAAATCTGGCTGATAAACGTACATGCCCCGACCGAAGAAAAAGATGAAGAAACGATGAAAATATGCTACAAGCACTTCGAAAGACTCAGCACCTACGAACGACACAAAAATAATTCTGCGTAGTTTCAACGCTAAGGCTGTCAATGATCTATCTTGAAGGGAAAAGACTGGAGGATATAGTCTACGCGATGAAACGAAAGACAACAGCCAACTCAGCGTTGAGAAATTGGAATTTTTATTCTTTTGGTGTTTGAAAAAAGACAGCGGCCAACCATTTCGGTTTCTTTGAACTACAGAAAAAAAACTTTTTGCAAAATACTATACGGCGCAGTTGAGAAGATACTGGGCCCATAATCTATTGAATTGTGAATAACTTTTATTGGGAGAGCAAGCGTTCTTTTTTAGAGTAGACAACGGACTGACTAATCAACTTGTGTTACAAAGAATAACAGTGGCAGTCACATTAAGTTTGATACATTTTAACAGCAATAAACAAGAAAATAAATATCATATTAAGGAAAATACTAATGTTTCCAAATAAATGCTTCATCTTTTGTACTTTAAATTTATTTTTCCCAATATCGATTGTAATCTTTTGGCCTTAAAAATATTGAACATATTTCGGCGCTCAAAACTTTCGTACTTTTCCATATTACTAACAGGTGAATCGAAACAACATTTGCTTACCGTAAAGCTGATACAAGTATTACATGACCATCTCTCCACACATCTTCATCACTAAATAAAAAAACAAAAACTGTAAAGAGCTTTGGTTACATTGTGCCAATAGAGGACAGTGATGTATTGTCCTGTATGGGCCATTAAAGCTCGATTTAAATTCCACCATGGAAGCAAATCACCATAAAATAAATTCGAATGATGGATTTATGGAACACATACTCGTGGAATATATTTTTGCCTGTTATTCAACAAAAAAGATTAAGAGAAAAGATACAGCAAGAAAAAATCGGGTATTGCATCGAATAGTTAAAAACAACAATGCGAATATCAGGAAGCGGAAAATGTACGAACCAAAAAATTTAACAAAAAGGAATGATTGAGAATCGGAAAAGGAAAAAAACATTATTGATGACAACTTTTATTATGACCAAGTTATAGCAGCAAACTGAGCTCTGTTTGCATGTTTGTGGCACTTATCTGAAGGATTCCAACAGAAACTTCACGAATAAATTACCGAAAAACAATGTTTGTAAGGGAAGTTTTATTGCAGTTTGATCATCATTTCTCAGCAAATATTGTGCAGTTGAATATTGAAAAGAATTTACGGAGGCAAGTCACAAAATTTCATATGAACTCAACTACGAGTATACATATGTTTATGCTTGCATGTGCAGTAAGGACATTAAGCCATGTAATATTTCTGGTGAATCGTTCTGTTATGATTGGGTAGGAGAAATCGTTTAAGTTTTATTGAAATGGGTTGATTTTCACCTGTAATAAAATTTTTTGTCCATTTAATTGTTCAACCTTATTTGTTGTTGTCTGTTTCACCAGAATGAAAAAGTCTGCGATTTTCATGTAACATGAGTTTTGAGTCGTTCCGCAAAAAATAAAAATGTTCAGCATATCTCTGTTTTGCGCTCAATTAATTATATGAGCGTATGCCGAAAGTACGATTGGATTGTGTCTTTGATGGTATAAATCTATATTCTTCTGAATTTTCCACTGTGTTGAACAATTATAGTTTGTAATTTAGATGTTTGCTGATATTTATGCAAATAAAATTAGCAAAGATTCAGTATTTTGGGATAAGTGAAATTTATGTTCAAGAAAAAAAAATGTAAATTGCTTGACGAACTTGTTGAAAGAGGGTAATTAGTTCGGCTTTTTGAATGGAATCATATGAAGCCTTACAGAAGTACAGGGTGTGTACGGTATTTGAGGACATGCATGAATGTGACTATAATTTCGCGAATTTTTTTCAGATAAGAAATGGCGGACTACAACATCACTCGAAAAATGAAGAGACATGCTGTCATCGTTACTATATGTGCGAACCATACAGATTTAGAGATCTCTAATTTTCTGAATTGCGCCCGTTCATTCGCGTATAAGGTTCACCGTGAATTGGAAGCATCAGGAGGCGATACAGAATCGGTTGCAAAATGCAAAAAGCACGAACAACGTTCTGACACTGTCCGATCTGCAGAATTTTCAAAGCATGTGCAAGCGATCATAGGCGAGGACCGTTCAAAATCAATGAGGGTCTTTGCGAGTGAGTTTAATGTTTCTGACCGCCTTATTCGTAGAGTTGTCCACAAAGACCTTCGGTGTAAGTCTTACGTGATCCGCAGAGGACAGTTCATGTCGGAACAAACACGGGAACAGAGAGTTCTCTGATCAAAACGTCTTTTAAACAAAATTAAACACCCTGAGCCGCCCAAAATGTTATGGTTTTTTTTTTCCGACGAAAAAAATTTTGACAAAGATCAAAAGACCAATCGCAGAAATGACAGATGGCTATGTTCAAATCCTACGGAGGTTTCTGTTGTTATTCACAAAAACTTTCCAGCCACTGTTATGGTGTTAGGTGTTGTCAGCAACAAAGGACATGTAATGCTACCACACTTTTTTACTCAAGGACTTCGAGTGAACTCTGCCGCATAAATCGAGGTTTTGGGGACGGTTGTGAAACCCTGGATCGACAATGTAAGCGGGGGCAGACCTTACATTTTTCAACAAGACTCTACCTCTTCACATAAAGCGATGGCAACACAAGATTGGATGCCAGAAAATTTTCATGACCACATAACACCGAACCTTTGGCCACCTAGTTCCCCAGACCTTGATCCTTTGGATTATTACGTATGAGGCGTAGTTGAGCGTGAGACCAATAAGCATCCTCATAATACTACTTCTTCGATGAAGACTGCTATTAATGCCGTTATGGTCAATATGAACAAAGAGCATTTGATTCGGGTATGTAACCGTTTCCAGACCCGGATCGAAGAGGTTATTGCTGCTAATGGCAATTTTATTGAATAACTTTATAGCTATATATTAATTTTACTCTCAAGTTATCCTCAAATACCGTACGCACCCTGTATATAGCCAAATAAGTGTAAAGTGCGATCCACAAAAGCGTCTTACTCTTAGGGTGTTTCCTTGAGGTTCCTGCCTTGTAGCTTATGTCATGTTGATAAAACTGTTTTTGAGGCAAATATGCGAGTATTTTTTTGAATGAATGGGTGATTACAGGAAGTTCATCGAGAAACTATCAAAATGTTTTGATGATATAGGTAACTCATACTGTTGGATCTTACCTCATATTTTTCCTAAATTCATCATTAAGTTTCCAAGTTCATCACAACATTAGATATATCGATACTTCTTCCTTTTCTTCGTAGCACTACAGCCCCTTTTGGGCCTTCGCTTTCTGCGAGTAGCACTTCCAAGCACATCAGTCCATTGACCGCTTAATCGAAGTTCGAAACCCGAACAGCCTCCGTTTACTCAGTGGTCTCCAGCCTTCAGTTCTCCCAACGAATAACTTTTTGGGTATCCGTTGTTCATCCATACGATTCATATGTCCAGCCCATTGCAGCTTCCGCAGACTTACAATCCTTGAGACCTCCGGTTCGTCAAAAATTTCATACAGCTAATGGTTGTATCGAATCTGTCATAGGTCCCCGTCTAACTTTGCTCCTATTATTCGCCTCAGGACCCGTTGCTCAAAGGCGTTCAGTTTATATTTGTAGATATTTGGTTTAGGCTCCATGTTATACACCCATAGCATGACACATGTCTTATCACAGATTTGTATACTTGGAGCTTTGTTTTCCTGTATATGCAGCTGGTCTTCAAGATCGTCAAAACTGAATAAAATAGTTTATTTGCGAGCTGTATTCTTCGGCGTATTTCGTATCTTCCATTAACGGCTCTCATTATTTTGGTACCTAAATACACAAATTTGCCTACTTTTTGGACTTTGTGTTCGCTAAGTGTGATATTTCGTGTGCTTGAGGTTTTGTTCCTTGACTGCGTCATGGGCTTTGTTTTATTTTCATTGATTTGCAGCCCTACTAGTTTTGCTTCGCTGTCGACTTTCAGGAAGAGCTCTTTGGCAGTTGTTAATGATAGTGAGAAAATGTTGATGTCGTCCGCATAGGCTACTTGGCTCGTCTTGTAAAGTAATGTACCTTATGACGTATTCCAGCCCAGCCAGCCCATTTCCGTGCTTTAGTCCGATGTTTTTGTTAAAGGCATCGGTGAGTTGGTTATTGATGTGTGCAACAGCATTTTTCAAGTACCTGCTTGACTGTTAACAATTGGTCTATTGTCGATCTACTTGCTCTAAGACCACCTTGATACTCCCTAATAATACTGTTGGCGTACGATATGATTTTACTTTCTAAGATCTTTGAAAATGTTTCGTACACCATGCAAAGTAATGATCTCTAATTTTCGCACCGTAGCTTGTCCACTTTTTGTGCATAGGGAATATAATTGATCGGCTCCACTCTTTTGGCATATGGTCTTTTTTCCAAATGTGCTGGATGACCTTGTGAATAGCTTTACGAATACTGCTGCCACCATACTTGATCAGCTCTACTAGCATCTCATTGACACCCGGCATTTAATCATTTTTTTGAGCTTTGATGATGGAAAACTCTCCATCGAGGGGTGGTAGGGCCAATAGAACCTCTCCGCAGACATTTCTAGGCTTTAATGCTTTGGAGCTGTGTTGAGGGTTAAGGAGGTTCTTGAAATAGATGCCCATCATTCCTTAATCCTAGTTTCATCAGCGATAACTTTGCCGATGTCATCACCACAGAGCGTGGTTTTGGGCTGATAACCACGTTTCAGGCTTTTCATTACTTTGTATGCTTCTCTTGTATCGTGGCTCGCTAAATTTACATCTATACTTCCTAATTGGCCATCATTGTATTTTCTTCTTTGAATTCTAATTATCTTATTCACTACTCTTCTGAGGTTTTCAAAGTGTTCTCTCTTTGCCCTGATTGTCCTATCTATGTAATCTTTGTACGCTGGATTCTTTTTGCATAACGAATTCTGATACTCACCATCAAACCAATCATTTCTGTTGCATCGGGCGATGCGTCTGATAAGATGGGGGCCAGCTGGTTGCCAAGAGCCTCCGTGAAATTTTTGGCCACAGACACCGTTTGGAGCCTTTTGATGTTAAATTTTTGTAGCTGGCTGGTCTTCCATAAATACGACTTTTACATATGACATCGATAGGTTACTTTGATCAAATAATTATCTGAGTTACAATTGGCTCCTCGGTGTGTACGGATGTCAAGTATGCTCGAGGCCCATCGTTGTTGGATCAGAAAATGGTCAATCTGGTTTGGAGTTTTGTTACCCAGGTCATTTTATGAATGCGTCTATGTGGGAAGCAAGTCAAACGTATGACTAAAGTTCTGCTACATGCAAAGTCAATCAGGTGCTAGATGTTGTCATTTGTTTCATTGTGGAGGCTATATCCTCCAGTTGTTCCACGATAAGATAGCTCATTGCCAACCTTAGCGTTGAAATCCTCCAGAATAATTTTTGTGTCGTTTGTAGGCAATGAGTCGACTAGTCTTACCAGGTGATTGTAGGATGTTTCCTCCATTTCTTTTTCTTTGGTCGGGGCTTGAACATTTATCAGCCAGATTTTGAGGAATTCCGCTTCTATACAGATCGCACACAACCGTTCATTAACTGTCTTTAAATCAATAACGTGCGATTTGAACTCCTGTCCACAATGAAGACCACTCTAAATTCTCATTTTCCAGTAATGTTGTGAATTCCGCGTACTGGCATTCTCCCATTCACACCTTAAAATTCCCGCCGTAGCATCTCCACTTTCTTTGGGGCACATATACCCTTTTCATCGGTGTATATATTTATTTTTAATAACATTTCGCAGTTCCCCTATAATTTTCATTTCCCCATCACCTCAATCCTACCCTCTGACCCTATTTTTAATTACAAAAAAAATGATACAATAATAATCTTAATTTTCCCACTAACAACGTTTCATTAACTACAAGATTTCATTCGAGACCTTTTCATTAGTAAAACCTAATTCCTTCCTTCATACTAACTAATTCTATTCACTATCTCCCACTAACAAAATTTTATTTATTATTCTAACAAAATTCATCCACGCTTCCCTACTAACGAATTTCATTTCCATGGCCATTTAGAAAGATGCAAAGATGAAGTTGCTAATTCGATGAATGAGAAACCAACAGAAGGCGCCTCCGTTGGTAGCGTCGTGGATTCTGGACCGGGGGTCCACCGGGATCCTGGGTTCAAGTTCTCCTGAGTGCAGAAAAACACTATTTTTGGGATATCGTCGAAAGTAAATGTTTCCGTATACTCGTATATGACAATTTGCATATAACTAAACGCTATCATGGTTATGCAAATTGCCATACATGCAAAATGAAAACTGTTGCGTTTGCCGATATGAAAAAGATGTGTGGGTAGCGGAATTGAGCTGTATCGAACTTTGATTCCGTTACCCGGATGCGGCAGCGGTGATTGGGAATGAAATATTTGCGGGATTGTTTTCTTTGGGAGATGAGGGCAGTCGGTATCTAACTTTAGAAGAAGAGGGTTTTGGTTTGAAAAAGAAGAGGAATTGCTTTGGCAGTGTCGGGATGAAGGTTAATTTTAAATTTGTGAAAAAAAGGAGGTTTTTGATTTGGATTTAGTTACGAACGTGTGAATTGGAATAGCAAAAGTTGGTGGGAGAAGCTTAGAAGTAAGAAAAGAATAAGCTCCGCGAATGGTAAAAGTTAGTGAAATTTCGCTTGTGGCATATGTGAATGGAAGTTAAGTGCGGATTTTAGATGAAAAGTAAAGGCAAAAGGTCTGATCATAACCCCAAATTTCCGCGTTATGATAAATACAATAAGAAAAAGAAAAACTTAGTTAAATGGAGTGAACCGAGAATAAAAATAATGATGGCTTAAATATATTCTGGCATATCCCAAATCCAAAAATGGTGTTGAAAATAAAATTAAGAAACTTATATAGTGGACTCTAATTTTAATTCTTGCAGAGGACGGACCCCAGGGCGGAACTGATCTGGTAATCTAAACGGGTGCAACTGTTATTGTTTGGTTGTCGTCTCCGATTCCAGTGAAGCTGACGGGGACTGGCGTTCTCGGGGTACCCGAATCGCTTAGTAAAAATACTAGGATTGGAACTCGAATCGAAACATAGTGATTGTTCGATAACAAGATCAACTGATCGCTGCGAACGTCAACCATGGAGGTATATTCAGGTACCACGGGCAGCTGATGAGCCTCCATCTTAAAGATGGTCAGCTGATTGGTTGCGGCCCTTCGGGGAGTATCGTGGTGGCTTGTGGTGACAACAAAGGTTGGCGTTGACCTTATAGCATCAGATATAGCTAGGTCTCGTATCTACCAGTATGAAAATTGAGAGTTCTCTCAATGTCAACTAGTACCGAACTTGGGGGGCAAATGATTGGCGCTTAAACCAATCGCTGTCTAACGGTGACCGTGAGATTAGGCCCGTAAAGGATAGGTGCTCACGTTAATCAAGCGACAAATGTTGCAGAGGACAGTTTGAAGTGGAACAGAAAAGTGTCATAGTTTAATAAACTAAAGACGAAATGAAAAAAAAGGAAGATGAAAGTTTTCTGAGAAATACTTTGTCTTATCTACGAATTGGGGGAAAATTCAATTTTGGAGTTTGAATTATATTATTAGATGAAATTGAAAGGACAGTGGATTATTGAAGAGGGTGTATCGAGCGTTTTGGTGAGAAGTGGCCGTTCCATGTTTTTATTTTAATTTTTGTTAACAATAATTTTCAAATTGAAGATTGGATTTCAGGCGCCCCGAATTTTTTTTGGTTCTTCGCCGAGCGCTCGGAGTTCAACAAGGAAAGTGTGAGCACTTATTTGGATTTGCTTTCTACATTACGGTTAGTTTTAGTTATAAATTATTTTTTTGCTTTCTTTTTATAAATTTTTTTTTAATCGGATTGTACCTTCATAAAATGTTGAAGGTGGTACAAATTTGTGAATTTTTTTGTAGAATTTTTTTTTATGAATTAAATAAAACGGCCATGTTTCGTTAAGATAATAATTTTTCATTCACTCCCCTTTCCCATCCTTATCCCTTTGTGCTAGGTTTTATGTGTAGCGTGGCTCAGCACGAGCAAAGGGTGTCCCGGAAGACCCACGATACGACTGAGCGCTACACGCCCCCAGTATGCCAACCCGCATTACTCATCCCTCTGCTGAAACATAATATCTGCAATTCATGTCTTGCATGTCGTTTCCAGTCCAGTTTGTTTCCTGGATTGCCAGTATTTTCAATTTGATCTGTTGTAAAAGCTCCTCAATAACTTCAAGGTAATTGCATGACCTGACGTTTCAAGATCCAATGCAATTGTCCTTTTTCCGTTTGCGAGGTCGTTGCCGTGAGTCCAATTCATTCCGATGCCCTTTTGCAGTTTTCGAAGCATTGTAGGGTTTTCCAGAGACGGGGAGCTAGCCCGTTGCCCGACCGCCATTACAGCGGCATCATTTCGATCCTGAAACCAGGTACGGAAGATTCGTCTTCACCCTCTTACGTCCCCACAAAGGAGGTGCAATTAGGATTTAGTAGCAAAGCTGTAGATGTATTTGCAGTTATTAGCTTTTCTCGGCATTTAATGTCCCATTAATGGGGAACCAGTAAGTCCAATGTGCGACCACGAGAGTATTTACTACCATTTAGTTTGGGGGTTTAGGATGAGCAATCATGAAATCTGTAAGTTGGGATAACAAGGGACTCCCTCCTCTTTTCTCTAACGTGCTTGGACCGTCTAAGGCGAGTTGATTCACCAGTTAGCTTTATTTTATCCAAACCATTACGCTGTTTCAACGGATAGAAGATTAATTGTGAGTTCGCAGTTCACCTACCGATCCTCCAAGGAATTGAAAATGTGCCCAGCTTTTTCTTGCATAGTCACGGTATTGACTGATAATTCTTTTGGTTCAATTTCTCTATCCAAGTATTTAAAAGAATGCAGATTTCAAAGGACAATGCTGTCTAGTGACATCAATATAAAGGCTAAGCCAAAAAGCGAGGGACGTTAAAACATGTATAAAGTCAACATATAACTTTCCAAAAATCGGTTAAAATGTCAAGAATCGACTCTTTGAACAAGAAGAGCTCCTAGCCTGCACAAGGAATTCCCGGAGGAGCTGATAAAAAACCAAAGAGGGCCGTCTGGCCAAATAAGAGAAAAAGGCAAAAGTAGTGCAGCAGGCTGAGCCTAAAGAGCATGTGCAGATAGCTCCACCATCAAAAATCAATGAAAGAAGCCCAATTGAGGAAAAGCAGGGTAAAAGAAGGAAGGAATGGGCACTTGGTAGCCATGGAACGCTAGAGTAGAGGCTTCAAACAGTTCCGTAAAAGCACCGAAAAAAGCTGCAAAGAAACTTTTCAAAAAGGACGAGCAAATAAAGTTCTCATGGACTCAATACCGAAAAGAAAACGCCACGCTAAACACCCCGGTAACAGGCACTGCTTGAAAAAACCCAAGATGGCCGATCTTACGCCAAAGTAATGGAGAATATCAGGGAAAATATGAGGGCCGAAGACACCAAACACTGCTATTAACGCAGTACGACCAACCTGGTCGGGCCACATACTGGTCGAACTCAGAGCAGAGGTCGAAAATCAAGAAGCATTCTGTTACGCGCAACTATGGCCTCACTCAAGCCAATGGCAACAATTAAAATAGAAATATTGACTGCATCACGTCCTGCCTAAGGTAGGAGAGGCCATCAAATGGGACCTCCCTAGTGTTGGCAGGATCAAAGCAAGGCTGACACCAAAAAACCATAGGAATAACAAATCACCATCATCGACTTGACCGAAAAGGACGCAGGACAGCTTCTGAATAAGAAAGTAAGGATGGTGTGGGTTGTCTGCAAGATACGATGAAGAGCAGCGCCTCCTCAATGCTTCAAATACCTAGGCTATGGTCACGCAGCACAAGTAGGCAAAGAGCCCGATAGAGGTTCCCTATGTTACAAGTGCGTTGAAATGGGACACATAAGAAAAGAGCGTATTAAGGAAGCACACTGTACCCATTGCAAGGCTGCTGATTCAAGACTGGATCTTGGGGATGTTTTTGGGCCAGGAAAATGACGGGTCTTCCAGGAAGCCCTAGCTAAGACAAAATCAGATCTTCGATAACCCGTTTCTTGCAGGTAAACATACATCGCAGTTCAACCGCTCAAAATCTGCTGAGCTATTTGGGAGGGAAATGTAGACTGACTTTTTGCTGTTTAGTGAACAACACCACAATTAAGATTCTGCATCATAGTATCTAGTTGAAACTGATACTGCCACCATCTGGGTTCTAGGTGGAGAGTTATGCATGTACCGGGGGATGTTTTAATGTGAGTTCAGTGCTCAGAAACGACCTTCTTTAGTGTGTACCTAACACCAAACGAACTGATATCATCTTTTTAAGCAAAGCTAAATGCTTTAGAGGGCGCTGCTTGAGACGCAGATAGCAACGTGTGCATTGGAGGAGACTTTAATGCTAAAGCAATCAAATGAGGCATGCTTATATCAGATCCGCAGAGTGAATGAATCCTACAAATGGTGGCCAGGATGGCACTTGTCGTACTGAATACCGGAAAAATGCCAACTTTCTGCCATATTGGCTGTGAAGGAACCATACTGGATATGACATGTGCCTCGGAAACTTCAGTACGGTGGATATACAATTTGAGAATATTTCAGGGCTACACAGTGAGTGATCATCAGTACATTCTAGTTGAGATCCGTGATGTTGTCTCCCAATGTCTGTGCTCTCGACCATCAACAATTGGGTGGGATATGGAAAGTGGACATCGTGAGGCTTATCAAGGGGCACGGCAAGCCTTCAATGTACATATGGTCAACTGAAATCATTGAAAAGCGAAGGAGTGTCACAAACTTTAGCATGAAGCTCAACGGACATGGAACCATTAAGAGGCGTGCAACCGCATAGCAGCATATAAGTCAGCTAGAAAATATCTTCACAAATTAATCAACAGTAGCAAGGCTCGCAGCTGGTAAGATCTAGTAGAAAATATGAACCAGTTTCCTTGTAGCCTTTACTAAAAGCTAGTTATGCCGAAGTTTGATGCCCTACGGATGCCTTACAAATATGAAGCGGGAAAGATGGACAAGTGGTGTAGGCCCTCTTCTACACACATTCTGTTTATGTTGAGGCTGTCTCCAGTAAAACAACAATCAGGTGCCAACTTTTCACATAGCCAGAACTGTACAAGGCGGTCCTATCATTGAAAGCAAGGGAGGCTCCAGGCCCAGCTCGAATACCAATTCGAGCTGTTGTGCTGCAACTTATCTATCACCGTCTCCATACCATTCGTTATACGTGCTAGCCATGGCTGCGAAAGGGCGAGAGAAACTCATCAAGGGAAGAATCACTGACTCGTTCATGCTGCTGGGGTACCCATCTGCTCGGCAGTGTGGCCTTGTAGCCAGACGCTCCACCATTGATTCGATTGCAAAGATTGTGAACTTAGCCCAGAAGGCAAAGCGCCATATAGCTGCACTAGACGATGAATCACTCTTTTTGTGATACTCAATGGTAGGAACTCCCTCAACTCCGCTAGATGGGTGGATATTCTGAATACGCTGGAAAACCCTTTTCGAGTTCCAGAATATCCAATGTGGCTTCTGATAGAGAACTAAAGGACCAAAACCTACTTTATGACATGACACAGGCTCAACAAAGGATGTATGTTACATAGTGTGTTGCCCAGGAATCGATCCTTGCTCCAGACCTGTAGAACGTGTCTTACGGCAGGCTACTGAGGCTGGAGATACCAGATGACTCACAGTTGGTCGACTATGTAGATTATGTTATAACTCTAGTCACTGAATTTAACATTCAACAAGGCTGCCGAACGACTGCTCATGGATTCAATCTAGCAAAGGAGAAAACCAAAGTGGTTATCTAGCCAAAGAAAAGAACACATAGAGCAAGGATTGTCAGTATTGAAGACAAACAAATCAAATCGAAGCCAGCGGTAATCGACTTGAAGATGAGTTTCTCTGAGCAAATCAGGGCAATGGCTGAGAGCGTATCGGCTCTGAGTTGACATACGGCCAACGTACGGGGACCCAACCCATCAAAAAGATGCTTTTTGATGAGTGCTGCAAGGTCAGTGCTATTGCACACAGCAAAAATATGTGGAGAATCTTTAAGTCAGAGTACCGAGAACGCTTGGCATAGGCAAAGAGAACAGGAGCACTGTGAATACTTCTTTATATCCGAAAGTCTTTGATTTAGTGGTGAGAGTTCTTGCAGATGTGATAACCTATTGCTCCCTTTGCCCAAGTGCGATACGCTATTAACCTGAATCGAGGCAAGTACGGCTACTTGCAAGGGAAAATGACGCTCACTCAACAATTGGCAGCAATTTTGGGGGAACTGTATGAACGGAAGGTGGACTGTGTGGCTCATCCCGAATTAAAGACTGTGGCTAGATCGAGGGCACTTCTATATAACCTAGCTTTTGGGTGAGCAAGGGTGTTTTCAGTCTTACCTGCACGAAATCGGTTAGTCATGGTCCGACGATGCTAGACTCCCATTTTTTGCGTGCATATGCGGGGGCATGCTATTGGGCCTCTGCAAGAAAATAGGAGAGCTCATCCCGTATAATATAGTCGTGGTGATACTTCGATCGGTCGACAAATGGTAATATGTGGTTTCTTATCGTCGTAATATTCAAGGTATTCTACTGCCTGGTGGTCGGGGCAAGTCCATCTGTTGGAAGTCCTGCACCATTTTTTCTTCGACCAATTTCGGGCTCTTGAGCAAAATGCGTATTGACCAACTCATCCCGTCTTCGGTGTGATATCGTGCTGTGGGTCGTGAAGTATACGTATGAGGATTCCGATTCTAGATTTTAGGTGTGGAGAAAGCGTTTCCACAGTTGTCTGGCGAATCAAAAGAGGTTTTATTAAATTGAAGGACAATTCTTGTAAAAAGGTACGCCTTACAATCGTTTCTGAATTTACGTTCATTTAGTTAATTACCAACGCATTGATCGCGGCAATGTTCATTACATTAAAAAAAAAAATGCAATTGGCCATTGGCGGCTGTTCCTTAGAACACTGTACTATATACACATTTTGTCGACAATATCCACACCACGCTTAGTTTGGTTATAACTCGTAACATTTTTGGGCTTGCGTTCTTCATCAGTGTCGGGATCAATGGTTGCATCGTAATACATTGTAGAAACTAGGTTGACCACTTTGTTTGATTTAGGAACGTATGAAATGAGAGTTGCACCCTTTTGAAATTCAAAAATTGACCTCTTTGTGGATCTTGTCTGAGAAGCTTTGAATTTTTTGGAATCTCTGGCCTACTAGCTTTCATAGTACCAACAACCATTATTCTCATCTGCAATAATTCCTTAGCGACGAGAAGGATTGTAAAATAATTGTCAATTGTCACATTACAAACTAAATTGTAAAGCAGCTTTTACACTCTGTGGACAACGTCGATTGCTTTGTTTGATTTTTGAAATGCGCCTTCAGGTTGCGCTCCAACATTTATCTCAAAGCTGAACACATATGGGCATTTGGTGTCAGTAACCATAAAGATCTTTATTCCGAATTTGCCTGGCTTATTAAGTATGTACATAATAAAGCCGCAGCGTCCTTGAAAGCCAACAAGCTGTTCATTTAGCGTCAAAAAATCACTTGGCGTGTAGTTTTATTGGCAGTTGTGAACAAACAGCTCAACAATTTGTCTCATATGGGCCATTTTGTCGACATTTCGGCGTTGTTCTTTGTTGGTTATGTCATCAAATCTTAGTATACGAAGTAAAAATCTAAGTTCATTGATCAACATTGAGGTATGAACAATTTGTAAGCCGGTATCTTTGGAATTATCCCAAAAATCGTCTATTTCGTGATACTCCCATTACGTACAACAAACTTCAGAAGGCTCTCACTTCGACCAGATCAGTGGGCTTAGCATCCCTTTCTGTTTGATAATTTTCTTTTAATTTTTCGATATAGATATTTGTGCATCTTGCCGATATATCAAAAAAAAACTAGGGGTAAAAAAAGGCCGAAGCACTCCACAGGATCCTTTGCATTGCGAGCAGCTTCACCTCTCGGCCTTCGTGATCTAATACGAATTTTTTGTACATGAGTTCGGGTTGATCGAGGCGGTTCTTCACTCCACGTGGTATCATTGACCGATTTATAAAGTTGACTTTGTCTTCCGCTGGCCAATTCCGAGATTTGAATATCATCACCTGAAGTAAAATCAGACTCGCTTGATTCCTCGATTTCTGCTTCGCGAACCCCTTACGCAGCATGTCGGTCAAGGATGTGTTGATGGTCACATAGTCACGTACGAATCGTTGGTACCATCCGCATAAACCTAGGGATCGGCGTAACTGTTTGGTGGTCAGCGGTAGTGGAAAAGCATCAATTACTTATGTCTTGTCTGGGTCGGTTTTGATGTTGCCATTGCCAATTGACCCAAATACTTAACCTCCGTCATTTCGAATTGACTCTTCTGTATGTTGATGGTTAACCCTGCCTTCCGAATATGCAAAGCCACTTCCTGAAGTAGGCCGATGAATTTGTCAAAGGTATCGGTTATAAGCAATAGGTCGTCCAAGTATGCAAAAACCTGGTGTCGTAAATGCGGTGGTATCACTTTATCCATAAGGCGCGTCATTGTTTGAAGGGCATTACATAGTCCAAAAGGCATTGTCACAAATTGGTACAGTACGCGACCTGGGACCGTGAAGGCTGTCTTCTCTTTTGAGCCAGAATCTAAAGAGATTTGCCAGAAAACGCCATTGAGGGCCAAGCTTGTAATGAAATGCGCTTTGGTTATCGACTTAAGATACCCTCAATCAACGGTAGGGGATATGCGTATATAACAGTCACGGTATTCAAACGTCGGGCATCTAAGCATAACCGGACCTTGTTCAGTTTAACAAGTAAAGTGACCGGTGAAGCCCATGCGCTCTGCGATTCTTCGATCACGCCTAGTGCCAACATCCGATCAACTTCGGCATATAACGACTTTTTCTTCGCCGGAGATTTGGCAAAATATCTCTATTTGAGGGGTTTAGCATCCTCCACATCTATTGTGTGAGACACTAAGGTTGTCTTGCCGAGAATTTCCTTCTCATGCGATGGAAAAGCCTTTATATCGCAGTTGTTGTGCATGTCAAAGTGAGTGAGAGGTTGGAGTCGCGTCATGGACAGTGGTGACAGAGTCAAGTGTCGTGCTAGAAAATAATGCCGGCGCCAAATTAAATATTCGGGCAAAATCCACCCCCAGGTAGAGGTTCTGTGTTAGTTGGGGTATAATGTAGAATTTCAGGGACTTGGACACCCCTTTAATGATGACATCCGTCATAAGTCTCCCCACTATGGAGTGACGAGTTCTGTCTGCCGTGCCTGGCCAGGTAGTAAAATGCCGGATTTGATCTGCGTGGGTCATCAGGACCTCTCCTGGAAAATTGGCTGCAAAGCACTTAAAACTGGCCCCAGTGTCAATCAAGCCTACCAGTCGGTTTTGCAGGATGTGTACTGATGCGTACGGGCAATCGTCGTCCGCAACGTCTTCCTTGAATGCCTTAACCCTTCTCCAGAAGCTCCGCATTCGACACGTGGCTCACTTTCTTCTCGGGGGAGCGGTTAGAACTATCTCCTCATTGAAGATGCGCTGACGAGTAGCTATACAGTCCCCCAGTCTAACATAGAAGTGCTTAATGTGCCAGGGGACCTTTGTCTGATCACCATTCCCCTGAACCTCCGGCTCGGCAACGCGTGACGTCGGCTGCGGAACTTCGGGAAAACTGTATTTGGCAGTGCGAATCAGCAAGGTTGGGCTCGTATCCGGGACTTAGCTGTACGTAGCAATGAGTTCAGTATCTGTCCGTTCGGGCTTCAGGAGTGCCGACGGGTGATTGCGGCACTCACTGGCAAGTTCTTTCGCAACTTGTAGTCCGCGCAATCTGGGGCATACCTGTCCACTTTTCTGCAACGGTAGCAGAAGACCGTCGGTTCCGCTGGACATGCAGAGAACCAGTGTCCCGGTTGTCGGCAGTTCCAACAGACCGTCGGGCTTGCAACTACCTCGACGAAAGGTCTGTCAGCTGCATCATTAAGGATAAAACGAGGTGAATTCAAACGTCGTAAATCGAAGTATGCCTGTACTACCAGTAGTTAAATATCAAAAATGCTAAGCGCTTTTTCTGAGGAGTCACCTTCTTCATTTTATTTTATTTATTTTTTTTAATCAGTTTTTAAAATAATTGACGATTCCCCAAGGACATTGTAAATGAATGTATTAAACTGTAAACTAAATATTATTCCCTAAATTTCCCCTAATATGCATATATTTTGTCTTTATTTACTCAAACAATCACTAACAAATTGTTGATGTTAATCTCTACCGATTTATAACAGCTCAATCTCATTAAAATTATTATGGTGTGGGAAACCAGCCTCCATCAGCACATTTCGTTTATCAGCAAGTTCAATGCATTGTCTCACCCCGAATATTCTATATTCTTATCTCCAGTTTAGCTTTTGTATTTGAAATGTGTAAATGTACCGAAAAGGAAATGAAAATGCCTCAAATAACGACCATCGAGGCACTTTGTTTGAATTTGTAGCTGATTTGGGATGCAGATTGGAAACAATACCACCCACAATTTCCATTGCGGGAAATGTGAAAATCGAAAAGAGACAAAGAGGATAATGTTGCTTACTCTCAGTTACTATTATTTGCATGCATGTACATTTTGAAGAGCTTAAATAAATATCCTGTGAATTGAAACAATAATTATTATTATCATCATCTAATATTCAGAGCTATTATCTTTATGTAAGGACACAGCTTGACGAGGTACGTAAAGAGCAAATAGTAATTTTGAAAGTCCTCTTTTAGGCCACATATGATAACAGCTCTGTAACCTTTGCTGATGGCCTATATGAAGTCAATTTTTGATGCTCGAGTTTAAATTCAGTGTTGTCAGAATTGCAACTTGGGTAATCAGTTCAATCAGAGCTTTTGTATCAGCAGGTAAGATATGTTGCCAAATAAAATGCTTAGAAGTATTTTATTTGCATGCATTTAAAAGCATTGCCTCAAAAATAAATATAAAAACTCTGCAAAAGTATGCTAGGCACATAAATTTCTTCCATCTCCCAAGACAAACAGAATATCTAAAGTGAAACCACATTACGAACTAACGACAACTCACGTCAACCATTTTGTATCTAAATTGCCAACCATAAACGCAAATGAGCTTCTTCACTGCATGAAGTCTTCCTGCAGATTAATTGGCATCCTGGGTAAGACAATCAAAAGAATACTTGGCATTTCGGAAGGAGAAAGTAAAAACTTTTCCACCATTCCATTCACTTTGACGGCAACAGTATCTTCAAATAAAATGATCAGTGCATAAGTAGAATCATGCGGAAATGGTAGTGGAAAAAGTTTTCCTTCCAAATCCTAGACTATTTTCACTATGGCAGTGATTCTGATGCGGCGGAAGGAGAAGAAGAAGAAGCAGCAGCCTTCCACGTCTTCTGTCAAGCACTTGAGAAATTAATTTCCACCTTGCGGATGGCGTTGTCAATATAATACCAAATGCTATTTCATCCACTTCTCAAGACTTCACACAGTTTTTGTATGTATTTCGAATGCGAAGTGTGGCTCCTTTGAGGCACCACATTACCGTCCAAAATCTTAGGTTTCTTGTTCGTCTATTAGCACACAACTAAGTGGAAACTTTCGCCATAAAGATGTTATTTGAAAAGTTTTTCTCATGCAACGTAAAGCTGTCCAGTTGTTGGTCCATTGAATTGAAAATGTCATTAGGGGTGAGCGGAAAAAAGCAGTGGATAAGAAAATATCGGCTAAAAGCCGTAGTAAAAGCATGTTTAATTATTAGTTCTGTTACTGTAGATTTTTAATTTAGCACTTGAATTTTCTCAAACAAACTTAAAAATAAAAAAAATTTACAAGCCGTCCTCCTGGCTGCGTCACAGCGAGCTTTCCCAGAAACTTAAATAGGTTTAATCATCGAACAATGTTCCAAGGCTGAAAATACTTTTTTCGTCAAAGATAGTCGAGTGGGGTCTACATTGTAAAGTCTTAAATTACACCTGATGGATAGACGATTAGATTATTCTGTCCGATTTGTAAGCGGAACCACCCTCTGTCCTTTCGTACCAGCAAAAACAACTCTTAGGCTTCGTAATTAATTTCTGACTTGCTATTACCAAAATGTTTGTGGCCTGAGCACTAAGACTACTGAACTTCGCATTTTTTCCATCCATTTTCCATATAATATCATCTGTTTAACGGAAATTTAGCTGACAGATGACATGAGTAATAGCGAGCTAATCACAAACCGTTTAATCTTCCGCAGAGGTAGAGACCGTGATGTTGCTGGTAAGACTGACGGTGGAGGCGCTCTAGTGGTTGCATATGTTTCCTGTACTAGCAAATGCTGTGATGATTTTACTCCATCTTCACTTGGTGAGTATATAATTGTACTGGTTTCTCTATTTAAATGTCTTTCCCTCCTTGTATCATCTGCGTACATCTCTTGTAACCATCCTTCTATTGTTTACGAGCGTTTTTTTTTTGTAGAATTCTCCAGTTACTCGTACATTAACACTCGTTTTCGATTTGCCTTCTATTGTTCGGAATGATATGTATGTCACTAGTGCGTATTTGCTCTTTCTTCTTTTATTTTCCTCTGTGCTCTCGCCCAATTCAACACTACAGGTATATATAATAAAATAACAAAATACGTGACATTGTTCTTTCCGAATCGCGACCTTCTTCTCTGTCCACATCGGCGGCACTCTAGTCCTTTGTCAAGCCTAATCCCCACCACTCTCTACTCTCAATTGAGCTTGCTATCACATCTTCTCGTTCTTTGCAGAATTCTTCACCTTCCCACTTTAATTTTTTTAATGCTGATAAATTGACCATGGAAGCTAGTATTACGTAATAATTAACGTAACCTAATAGCTAGCACAACCAACAAAACAACAGTATTCACACATCCAAGAAACCTACAAACCAGTATCGTAGCGAATAAAAAAACATAAAAATTAACGTAACCTAAAAGCTAGCACAACCAATAAAACAATAGTATCTACACATCTAAGAAACCTGTAAACAAGCAACGTAACCAATAAATAAACATAAGACTCGTAAATAACGTAACCTAATAGCTAGTACCACCAATAAAACAATAGTATTTACATATCTAAGAAACTGACGAACAAGTAGCGCAACCAATAAGTAAACATAATAATAAACGTAACAGAATAACTAGCACCTATCTAAGAAACCTACAAATAAATAGCGTAACCATCATAATAATTAGCAGAATAGATAACACAACCAGCACCTTAATAAT
Organism: Odontomyia ornata; assembly: GCA_963969285.1. Lineage (NCBI taxonomy): Eukaryota > Metazoa > Arthropoda > Insecta > Diptera > Stratiomyidae > Odontomyia > Odontomyia ornata. The sequence goes on along the minus strand of OZ017742.1, from coordinate 55,127,414 downwards.
TAGCACATTAAAGAAGTAGCATGTATTCATTTAAGTTAAAACTAGAGCTAAAATAACTACAACGCTAAGTTAACATTGACTGCAACCAAACGAAATCGTGACAACATCAGGAAATCCCCATCAATGGAAGTCATTTGATACTTTACAAACTATAAGCATTTAACCTTCCTCTCAACCGCCAACAAGGCCAAGGCGACTATACAAAATACGTGGATAGCATTTTCTACCGTCGATGGAAATGAGCAATGAATAGCTTTTTTTTCTTTTGCTTGGACAATTAACATACCTGGACGAGTGTTATCCAACCATGTATGTTGTCCTTTTGTCGCATGCTAATTAGGATTGAAATGCCAATAGATATAAAGGCACTCATCGCATTTCCCACCTTTGATGCGTGAATTGCGCTTTTCGGTTACTATTTAGACGATGAAATTAAGGTGAATATACGGAAATTGGTTCATCAGCAATTTATCTCACTCACCGTGCCAAGCAATGAATATGGCATAAGATTCCTCATCGGCAATTATTGCCTATAAAAATTAATGAAGCGCTTGAAGAAACGGACTACGCTAGACGCATCTAAGGTAAGAATCAGGCTGTAACAGGCTTTTCAGGATCGTCTACGCCTCGGCTGGAGTGGAATTTAGGCTGCCTACGCGCCTTCCAAAGTTGAGCAGCGCAATTCTAGTCAACGTCAATGGAATTCAAGCTACCTGCACGCCTTTTAGCGTTACGAAATCACCCAAATCCTGTTACAGTGAAACTTGGGCTTCCAAAAGCCCTCCAACGCATGTCTTCAATGGTTCTCCCCAAGTGCAACCAAGGCAATTCCAGCCCTCCAGGGAGACCTCAACATCACTTACCGAAGTGGCATTCCGGCTTTCAACGGGCTCATTGAAGGTTGTGTTAATAAGCTCTATATGTTTCTTTCGTCCTTAATCTAGCTACTTACTCCTGTGTTTCCAGCAAGTAGGCCTAAAGACGTTGCTTGGTCTACTCGTAACTCAGATGTTGCCATTGCAATTAAAGCAAACGATGCTGCCCGCAGATAATTCTTTTCGAGCTATCTTCCAATTAAGCTCACTAAATTCAAAGAGTATTGTGCCGTGGGGAAGAAAATTGTCACATCTGCACTTCATGCATATGGTAACTACATTGAAACTTCATTAATGTCGAATCAAACTTGTGCGTTCTGATCATACGAAAAACTTTTAAGGAGCTCTCATCATGTCCCTGAAAATTTCAATCTTGATGACATGACATTGTCTTCTTCTCAAGAGTTTTGTGACCTCTTTGCTTTTTATTTTTCTTCCTTTTACGACACGACAAAGCATTACCCTTCGTTCAACCAATCTTCTTGCTCTTTTTCTTCTACCGTTTTTCGTACAAACCCGTTGCAGGTTGAGCTACTCTTAAATTATCTTGACAATAGTACCAGTAGAACCCTGATAGCAAATTTTCGGACAAAATCTTTACCTTCTTCACTTTGTGTTCTCCTTTCAATTATTTCCTAGAAACCTGTGGGGTTTTCTCCTCTCAATGTAAAATTGCCCACAGTTTTCCTACCTTTAAATCTGGTGACCGTGGTATCGTCTCAAACTATCGTCCTATTACCCTCGTTCCATGTATTGATGAAATCCTTGAAAAGACAGTTTTTGATGTGCTGTACCTTGATGTCCTCCCATCTTTAGCTGATCAACAGCATGGTTTTACCGGAGGCAGATATATTCTTACAAACTTACTTTCTTTTATCCATCATACTGCAGCTGCCCTCGATCAGCAACAACAAGTTGACGTTATTTTTACGGATTTATCTAAAGCCTTTTACCTGTGAATCACTCTCTTCTACTTGAGAAACTGTTAGAGTTCAATTTTCCGATTTGTCTCTATTCCTGGCTTTTCTCCTATGTCCTGAATCGTTAATGTGCAATCACTTTTAACTTTTGATTCTCTTCTTCTTTTCACCCCAGCTAAGGAGTTCCACAAGATTCAATACTTGGCCCCATACTATTTTTACTTTTTGTCAATGATCGACCTTCTGTTATCACATCCTCCGTCTCCTTCAGACTAATGATTTTGAGATTTTTCGGGTTATTGGCTCCCTCTTAGACGTGGAGATCCTTCAAAATAATCTTCAGCCTATTAGTGACTGGTGTGAATCTTTTTAAAAGCTATTAGATGACACTTTGCTGTAAAAAAGGATCTTCCTTTAAGGATCTTGGTGTGCTTTTTGATTGTAAACTGAAGTTCGATCTCTATATTGCTCTAATTATTAAGGAGTCTTCCCACTTAACTGGGTTTATTTTACGATCCACTTCGTCACTCGAACATATCACCTCCTGTATGTATCTTTACTTCTCACAAGCACGTAGTTACATGGTTTTCCGATAAGACGAGTTATTTTGATATTTAAAAAAATGCCATATTTTTATATAAATGATCTGTTGTTCATTTCATTATAAAGAGGAAGGTATGCCGTCAATAGTGGAAATTAACATCAGGCAAATGCCCACCACGACCACGCTTACAGGATCATATCCTTTTCATGAAATTTTCTCTAACCAAATCACAAAGTGGCTGCCCTATGTCCTTGATAGCCTCACGAATTCCATCTTTGAGGTGTTGAATCGACGCTGGGCTATTGGCGTAGACCTTCTCTTTCATGTGGCCCCAAGGGGAGAAGTCGCAAGGTGTTAAATGACAAGATCTTGGTGGCCAATTGTGATCACCTCTTCGAGAGATAACATGGCCCGGAAACTTTTCCCGTAAAGATCAAAGGTTTCGTTGCTTGTGTTGCACGTAGTGCCGTCTTGTTGAAAGTAAACGTTGTCCAGGTCAATACCATCCAATTTCGGCCATAAAAAATCATTAATCATCTCTCGATAGTGCAATCCATTCACCGTAACTATTGCTCCAGCCTCATTTTCGAAACAGTAGCGTCCAATGACTCCGCCGGACCATAAACCGCACCAAACAGTTACACGTTGAGGATAGAGAGCCTTTCAACAATAACTCTTGGGTTTTCAGAGCCCCAGATGCGACAATTTTACTTGTTGACGAAGCCATCGAGGTGGAAATGGGCCTCATCACTCAAGATGATTATTCGATGGAATTCCGGATCATTTTTATGCATTCCAAGGACCCAATCGGCAAAGACACGACGTTGTGATGTTCGACCGGCTTGAGTTCTTGTGGTAGCTGAACTTTATTAAGCCATAAGACCCAAATCTTTATGCAAAATACGGTGTAATGACGTTTGTGGAATGCTTGATTCCACAGAACGACGAGGAATTGACAAACCTGAGTTTTCTTCAACACTTTCGGCAATAGCAGCAATATTCTCGGCTGTCCTTGAGTGACGTGCACGGTATTTATTCTTTACATCACTAAGTTGTCCCAACAGCTCGAATTTTCCCACCAATTTCTGTATTGTGGTTTGACAAGGTGCTTCACGACGACCCAAAAATGTTCGAGTTTTACGAACCATCTCTGCCAAATTTTCACTATTTTTATAGTCAATTCCAATAATTTCAATGCATTGTTGAAGTATGTATCGTTCCATTTTTATTTATGGCGTAGCTTTTACTTGTCAAATATCAAAAAGTGACAGCTTCAAAAGTGACATCTACCAAAAAAGCGGGCTATTCGAAATAACACCTCTTTATTTATTTGGAGTACTGCTCCCATTTGAAGCTTGTATCACGGGAAGCACATCGATGCTCTTGAGTCAGTTCAACATGGTCTCTCTTCTACAAATTCAACTTTCCTTACTCACCTGATGCTGACGGTATAAATATTTTGAGCTTTCTCATCCTTGAATCCAGACGATCTTCCCTTGACGAATGTCTTTTGTTCAAGCTTCATCATAGTTTTTTACCTCAAAATGTATGCGGGCATATTAATACATTCGACGCTGCTCGCTCTAATAAATTGTCACTTCAATTTCATGTTGCATACGCACGTACAAAAACCTACCTCCACTCTCCCTTACTACGCTTACCTCGTATGCACAACCAGGAAAGTCTTGGCCCTCTACCACATTCTCTCCTCGTATTTAAAATTTTTATGGAAAATCAAGTTTATAAATACTCCTATAATACTTATTTTTTTATAAAATTGAATTTTAATCTTCTTTCTTTGATTTCTTACATGTTTTGAATTTGTATAATTTTGTATTTAACTACTTAATTGACTTGGAATTGGACTACTAGTCTGTAAGTCAATTTTGAAATAAATAAAACCACGTATGACTGGTAACTCCACCGTAGACGGTCCCAAGCCCGTTTGAGAAAGGAGGAGGAAACCTTTTGTTTCCCCAACCCATAGCTTACATGATTCTTCATCCCAAACCCCCTAATAAAATGGTAGTAAATGCTCTCGGGATCACACATTGCGTTTACTGGTTTCCAAATAATGGGTCATTAACAACTGCCAAAGAACTTTTCCTGCAACTTGACAGCAAAACGAAACTGGTAGGGCTACATATCAATGAAAATAAAACAAAGCTCATGACGGAGTCGAAGAATACCTCAAATTCACAAAATATCGCACTTGGCGAATAAAGTATCGAAAATGTTGGAAAATTTGTGTATCTAGGTGCCAAAATAACGAAAACGTGTAGTTAAGAGACGAAATACGCCGAAGAATACAGCTCGCAAGTAAAATATTTTATTCAGTTTTGACGATCTTGAAGACCGGTGTCAGACACAGGAAAACAAAGCTCCAAGTATACAAATCTGTCATAAGACCTTTGTTATTCTATGGCTGTGAAACATGGACCCTAACCCAAGCATCCGCAATTATTTAAATTGAACGCCTTTGAGCGATGGGTCCTGAGGCGAATAAAAGAAGCGAAGCTCGATGGGAACCAATGGGAAAGTTGAAACAACCATGAGCTGTATGAAAGTTTTGACGATCCAGAGGACTCAACAATTGTAAGATTGTGGAAGCTGCACTGTAATAATGCTTGGCTTTGGCGTCCTAACAAAACTGTTGCGCATGGTCAAGGTCACGATGCTAAAGACAGATTCCCAGGTCTAGGGAAACGATAAACTCAACGCTGAGGTTTACTATGGAATCAAGTTTAAAACCAGGGATGAATTTGCGTTTACGTTCAATCTTAGATGCCAAGGAAGCATTTCTGAGTTTTGAATCTGAAGCAATGGAAATTGGCGTAAGAGTCTATGAAACTGAATTCATGACTCAAACGAGGAACAACACTTCAGTTCGACAAAAACTGACGTGTGAGTGGCTACAGTTTCGAATGTGTGGGTAATATTTTCTATCTTGGAGCCAACATGAATAGAAGAGCTGCCGAAAAGGACGAGATTCGATGCCACATAAACATTGCAAATATAACCAATTATTCCGTACTTCCTATTTATGTTGCAAAGTTGTGCACAGGCAAAATAAGCTCCACATTTACAAAACACTTGTGAAACCTGTGCTGTTATACGGAAGTAAAACATGGACCCTAATGAGTGAATTTAAAAAGGAAGTGGACGTATTTGAACTTAGAGTGCTCCGGAAAATCTTTGGCCCAGTGGAACGAGGAACAGAGTGGAGGCTACGGTAAAATGATAAGTTGTATGAACTATTTGACGATCCGCCTGTTTCCTCTTGCCTAAAGTTACATAAATTGATATGGGCGGGCCATGCAGAAAGAATGAAAGAAAACTGGGTACCCAGAAAAAGCATTGACGAGTAGAGTACAAGGTCGACGCCCAGCGGGAAGAGCGAGGACTCGATGGGAAAGCACAATTAAAGCCGGCAGCACATCCTTGTAGGGAGTAAGCAACTAGCGGAAAAAGTTGCGGAACTGTGATGATTGGAGGAAATTAATGCTGAAGGCCAAGGCCTGGCTTGGGCTGTCGAACTAAAAATAATTATGATTTACAAACTACAGGTCAAATCTGTGTTGTTATATGGAGGCAAACTATGGACGTTGGTGAGCGAAACTGTAAAGGTTGTTCACATATTTGAATGCAAAGAGCACTGGAAAATCAATGGCCGCGTAGAACAATGAACAGGATGGAGACTACACTACAATTGTAATTTGTAGGGACTGTTTGATAAATCACCAGTATCTGCTTGCGCAAAGTTACATGGATTGCATTGGGTGAGCCATGTAAAAGAATGGAAAAAAACCGGCCACCTGAAAGAACATTGAAATATAAACTACAAGGTAAACGTCCAGCAGGAAAAACAAGGAGTTGGTAAGCAGACATGATAGAAGTTGACAGCAGACCCATGCTGGGGGTGACTAACCGGGATGATTAGAGAAGATTGATTCTGGAGGCCAAGGGTCGGCTAGGGCTGTGTAAAAGGGAGGTGAATGCCTATTTACGCACAGAGTTTGAGACCCTCATGTTCACTGAAAGGTGACTGGACTACTCACTAAACGACTCCCCTGTCAACCTGAGAACCTAGCCTGGAACCATTTGACACATTCCCTCGGGCCAGGTCTCGTTTTGTAACGCCGTTTGGCGCTTTCAAGCTCGTTCATTCTCCTTGTGGGAGAGGGGAATACGAAGTGCCAGACAAGTGATCCCCAAGCCCTAATGCCCCCGGCTGCTGTGAGTCCCTTTTATCTTTTAGGACTACCCGAAAATAATGTGCCACCTGGTTCCATTTGTCAGCTAATTCAAGCGTCACCGCGACTATATTATCCGGAATGAGCCCTTCTGCCTTCCTACAGAGGGCGTTTCGCAGCCTGTCCCATTTTATGCACGCAAAAAATTTGAAGCAGGTATTGTCCTCCTCTCCTGGGCAATACCGACGATCGGGGGACCGTGACTTACCAATCTTGTGCAGGTAAGACTGAAAACACCCATTCCCGTCAAAAGCTGGGTCAAATAGATGTCAGTGTCACCATGTTTTCAGTTTAGCTGATATCTCACATCCGGGATGAGGTGCGCAACTCACCCAAGACTGCCAATCGTTAAGTGAGCATGGTCTCACTTCACAGACAACCATCTCCCTTGCATCCTCGTTTTGACACAGGTAAATAGGGCGGTGCCCTCTAGCGAGGAGGCCGACAGGTATCAAACCGGCAATAACTTTCCCTACTGAATCAGAGATAGTCGGGTACGAAGATGCAATCCTCAGCGCTGCTCTTCTCTGTACCTGTGCCGGGCGTTTTCGGTAAACCTCCTTGCTGAGAGCGTTGCCCCATACCTCTGCTCCGTACAGTGGCAATAATCCTACAGCACTCATCCAGAGGCGTATTCTTGATGGGCTGGGTCCCCCTACGTTGGCCATAAGTTCACTCAGAGCGGATTCTCCCGAAGCAGCCTTCTCAGCCATTGCCCTGATTTTCTCAGAGAAACTCATCTTCGAGTTGATCAGTAGCCCCAGGTACTTCACCGATGGTTTTGATTCGATTCGCATATCTCCAATACTGATCATCTTTACTCTAGGGATTCTCTTTTTTGTGAAGATGACCACTTCGATTTTCTCCAGCGCTAAACTGAACCTGTGAGCAGTCATCCAGTCCCTCACTCAGTGCATTAACATATCTAGCCTAAGTTGACCCTGTTCAACGATGCATCCGGCGACCAGAGCCGCAACATCACCCACACAGCCAACCAAGCGCGACTCATCTGGCATCTCTAGTCTAAGTAGCCCGTAGTAGGACACATTCCACAGGTCTGGACCAAGGATAGATCCCTGGGCAACACCCGATGTAAATTCCATCCTTCGTTGGCCCTGTGTCGTGTCTTAGAGCACGCTTCGGTCCTTTAAGTAGTTCCTCAAAAGCCACATTAGATATTCTGGAACTTGAAAACGGTTTTCCAGTGTGTCCAGAATATCCACCCATACACGGGAGTTGAAGGCGTTCCTGACGTCGAGTGTCACCAACAAGACGATCCGTCGCTTGGTGCGACTATATAACTCTGCCTTTTGGACCGCGTTCACCACCTCTGCAATCGCATCAATGGTAGAACGTTCTGCTCTAAAGCCGTACTGCCGAGGAGATAGGTCCCCAGCAGTGGTATGGACAATGATGGTGAGTGAAAGTATTCTTATAAGTGACACATCTTCTGTCTGACTTGTTGGGGACGTATGTTTCACAATTACGTTTAACAATTGTATGTTTCGGAAAAATTGCAGAGTCAAATACGCTGTCAGTCAAGCAGGATTCAGAAATACACATTATATCATGGTTAGAAAGAGAGTAAGATAAGGCAACGTCTTTCAGTTTGGATCTTAAACAATTCATATCACCATAGTAAATACACAATTTACTGTTAAGAGTGCTATTGGAAGTGATTTTAGGAAGAATCAACTTTGAAATTTTGGCAGAGGGCTCGGTAGAAAAAGAAAACTTTTGTTGATGAAATTACAAGCACTCCAGGCAGCTAGCAATTAAGGTTAAGATTATATCAAATGATGCCGGAACGGTCAGTTTAAAGAAAACAATTACTGTTTTGATCAAATTGTCAGTTTCTGGGAACTAATTATTTTCACAGTTGAGCTGAATTTCTTACCTACTTAACCTAAGATATCTTTAGTAGATATATTAAACGCAAGCCTTAATATACAGATTTATTTAAGCGACGCCACAACTTGGAGCGAGAGTTATTCCTCGAAAACATGCTGGAATTTTATGTTTTTTTTAAATAGCCTCCCCATGACATAAAAAGAGCTTCATCTCATTGGGAGGTTATTGTTTTAAGCTCATTTCAAAAGGATTTTGCACTTAACCTGCAATTTGAAAACATCAACGATAAACAACTCTAAGAACAACTTTAACGACAATTACTATATAACAAACACACATTTGCTTTAAAAGAAAAACCATTTTTTCTAAATTTTAACCAGTCGCCTCTTTGTTATGATTCACCAAATAAAGTGTGTAGTGTCTTGTTTGGCCAAAAGCCCAAATGGTAGAAAAGTCGTAGATTATTATCATTATCTGTTAACACGCATGCGAGTCCGTCAATACCGAAATTATAAAAAATGTATTAGAAAACAAAAATTTATAAGTATATCTCATCATACAAGATTAAATGTATAAAGTTTGAAATTTTACAACCAGAAGGAAGCAAAAACTTCATTTTGGGCAAGTGTCCATCGCATATACCGTGGACAGAAGTTCAAAGGCGGCAAAATGGACTAGTTATTGTCAGTCAGCATACACGATGGTCGAGCAAACAAGCACGATGATGGAGCAACCAAAGACAAAAGCCGCCCATAAGGAAATCTCTTCTGACATAATGGATAAGGACAATGCGACAGCAAAGAATTCAAGCTAAATAACTGTAAGGGAAATGAATTTACATTAGCAAAGGGTAAATAAATCGTAAAACGTAAAAACCCGGCGCCTTTTCCAATCCCACCCACACCTAGCACTTATCCTATTAGTGCACAGGTGTAGAATAACCAAAATAATGAAACAACCGCGACTAACAATTGAACGAAGAAGGTGTGGATCCCACCAATTTTCGTAGAGGATGTGAAGGCAACAGTGCTGAAAGGAATTATAGATAGGTACACCACTACCGATGGTACTCATCTAGAGTACAGAATAATCGAGTTGCCGAGCTTCTGACTGAAAATCACAGTGGACACGCTCAAGTCCCATGATTACAAAATGAATCTCCTTAAAAACATTGAAGCAGTGGAGTACTCGTTCACCCTCAAGGAAGAAAAAAGTGTGCCGTGATTCTAGGAGGCATTAGTTCAGACATTGGAGCTGAGACGGGTTGAGAAGACATGACCGGCCAAAAACCAACTTTAGGCCCCGAGCCAGTCAGCCAACTTACCACTGCGTGGTCGAAGATAAACATGATCAACTTGGATTTATTTAGACTAACAGTGGCATTGGAAGCCGATAAGAACGCAGTAATAAAACTGCGCTACATTCTAAACTAACAAACCGTATGGGAACACTTGTTCAATACTATCGTTTTCAAATATTTGGCAGGTCTCTACCAATAATGAATTCAACATACGATGTGTAAATATGGAAAAGCTGAAAACGGCTCCATTCTGCACTATGTATAAGACACATGGACAGACTTTTCCGGCTGTTCGGAAGTAAAAAGATTGTTGGACAGAGCAATTGAAGCTAAAGCCATATGGACTGCACCTCCGATCTTATGATCACCACTCTCCAGCTATTAAAATAGTTCACAACCCACTACAATCCCACATCACTGTACTCCACTTTCCAACCGGACCTTATTTTTAGTAGTTCTAAGAAACGGACCTCCGCACCACACTTTGATTTCACCGACTCTAAACGTTGTCGGGCGCCTATAATAGATAACCGTGAAGTGGCTGGGAGTCCAGTCCAGTGAACTCATATGCAAGGTTAGGGCTTTCCTCCGGTACTTTGACGCCACTCCTGTCCAAGAGAAGCCTCCTCAATTTCTATTTCAATCTTCATGATTGCAAACAGACTTACCATTCTTTCCCTAAACATCAACCCCCTAGTTTCACATGGTAAGAAGCTCTATATTGCTGATTTGATCAAATCCCCCCAACCCGATATCCTCCTTCTAAACAAGACAGTTCTTGACCCTCAACACAAAGTCCGTGTGGAGAACTACCATGTGCTTCGTAATAACAGAGGTAGAGGTACTGCGATACTGTTTCAGGATGATTCAGACATCCATCAAATCCTTTCTGAACAAAACAATTCCTCATATAAGCTAACAACTCTCAAAACCAAACGACCCAATGGAAACCCCGCCAAAATTCTCCCGTGCAATCTAGGTCCCCTGATCCCATTTACGCTTAACCAAATGCTCGTAACAGCTTCATTTTACAACTCATTTATACTTGGAGAAGGCTTTAATGCCAGACACGAACACTGAGGAGACTCCGCAATGAACACCAACGGGAACTACGTATTCAAATAGCTCCATGCAGATGACTTCCTCTCAGCATCCATAGCAAATGCTGGGGTCCCAACGTTTCTCAGAATGAATTCATTTTAGATAGCTTCATAATATCATCTGACCTCAACGATCCCATAATTTCATTTACTTGCTACAAATTTAGCTCGTTATCGGACTATCATGGCCTCCATCTCATCATAACTATTAGATCACATATACTAGTTCCTGCTTGCGTACCTCACTACCAGGCGTTTAATTCCATAGACTGGCCAAAATTCAAAAAAGACTCGAAAGACCTCCTTCCAAATCTCCCACTGGAAAATATAATTCTCTCGAACGTAGAAAAAGACTCTCATATATTGGCACCAGCATCTACTATTATAGAAACCTTCCAGAAACCGCGCAGCCTACTTTATAGATTTCTAACTTAGGAGACTCTCTGATTGATAAAAACTTGGAAGCATATGCTCCAATGGCTTAAACGTGTTTTTCATTAAAGTTTTAATCTATTGAATGAGGATTACTAGGAACTTAAAACGCAAATAACAAGTATTACCTGTGAAATCCAAAAATACTTCAAATCCGAAGTCAATAGTGTTGCGCAGGAATGATCAAGAAAACAAAGGAAACGAAACAGCGTTACGACAAAGAATAAAATAAAAAACGTGTCTACTCGTTGACGGTCAAAAACAGACTGGTTTATTGTGTACTGAACTGAAGAACATGAGATGACTACGTTATAGAATTCAAACAAAGAAAATAGATCAGAGAGAGTAGAGAACGCATACATTAACACTCCCACTCGTTCCTTATCTCTCAAAAGAATACAAATTATTTTATATTTAAAGTATTACGTAGCTTCATAAAGGTTTCACGATTAAGTCCTTTGGTGAATAGATCTGAAAATTGGTCTGAACTACCAATCTGCTTAATCTTGATTTTGTTGTCAACAACCAATTGCCTCGAATAGTGAAATTTGACTTCTATGTGTTTCGTGCGACGGTGAAATATTGGATTCTCTATTAATTTCTTCGCTGCTTTGTTGTCAGTATACAAGATAGTTGGCTGTTGTTGCTTACAGCCCTATAGATTCTAGAAGTAATCTAGCCCAAATTACTTCCTTTGCCGCATCGTGAATGGCTACGTACTCGGCTTAAGTTGTCGATGTCGCTACTATTGTTCGCTTCTGTGAAGATCATATCAGGGGGCTGCCATTAATCGTTAAAACTACACCACTGACACTTTTCCTAGTGTCTAGGCATGCTTCATAATCAGCATCAACATATGCATCCAGTCTGCATACATCGTTGCCCCTAAATGACAGTCCGATGTCCAAAGTACCTCGTAAATACCATAGGACACGTTTTGTTGCTTGCAAATGCTCCATTGATGGTCGTTCCAAGAATTTTGATAACGTGGAAACAGCGAATGTAATATCGGGGCGTGTACCAACAGATAAGTACATCAATGCACCAATTAGTTGTCGATAGGGTACATTTGCGACTTCTCCGGCATTTGCCACAAGTTTCGCATTGCTTTCGAATGGTGTTGAGATCGTCTTGCAGTCGGACATGCCAAATCGTTCCAAGATAAGTTTGGCATATGCTGACTGAGATATTCGAATAATAGAATCGGTCTCCTTTTAGATTATCTCAATACCCAGATAGCAGCTTGCAATATTGCTTTTAATTTCGAATGTATTGCTCATTTTTAGCAGCAGATCTTCAACGTCAGACTCGAGTCGACCACATACAAGTCCGTCGTCGACATACAGCACCACCAACAAATTGCCACCTTTGCCAATGTATACACATGGGTCAGCAGATGACTGCATCAACCCAGATTGCTTCATAAAATGATCGAATTTGATATGCCATTGTCGAGGAGCTTGCTTTAAGCCATACAAGGCCTTCCGTGAAAGATGAACTTTGCCTGTTCCATCGTCAAAACCATCGATCTGCTTCACATATATTTCTTCTGCTAGTTCGCCATACAAGAACGCTGTTTCGACATCGATTTGGAATACCCGACACTTTTTGGCTGCAGCAACTGCTAACAAAGTACGAACTGATTCAAACCGTGCCACCGGTGAAAACGTATCATCGTAGTCGATTCCCTTACGCTGACCGCAACCACGCACAACTAAGCGTGCTTTGAAGCGATCAACAGTTCCATCAGGGTGTGTTTTGATACGATACACCCACCGTGTTGAGACAGCTTTCTTACCACTAGGCAATGCGACCAATTGCCCACGAACACCATGATCGCTTAATGATTTCATCTCGTCTTTCATACAAAGCTCCCACTTGTTAGCATTGGCACAAGACCGAGCCTCTGATACGCTGTTAGGAATGACAGTATCTGCAATGAAAGCACAACCGGCATTTAGCAGTTCTGCCATATTTACCGAACGAACATGGGATCTTGTCCTTTTCGAAATCGGAGCTTCCTCAATAGATCGACCTCTCGTTCGAATTGGTGAAATATTCGGTAGATTATTGTCATCGTCAAACGCATCGTCAATATCATCAACGTTTGAGCCATCACTGACTCTGATTGGTTCGTTGATAATATCAACGGTTTCTGGCGTAGTTCGCTTCGCAACAGTTTCCGCATTTTCACTCGTCACATATTGAGTTTTCCGTAAATGAGTATCTTCTTCTACAAATACGACGTCACGACAGGTAACTACTTTGTTAGTACCAGGACACCACAATCGATAGCCTGCAGGCGCATACCCAACTAAACGCAAAATTTCCGCTTTTGGTTCTAGTTTCGACCGCTTCGATTCATCAATCAGAGCGTATGCCTTTCAACCAACTGTTCGTAATTTTGTAAGCTCTGGTTTTCGTCCGTACCATACTTCAAATGGTGTAAGACCGCGAAGACGATTGAGCGGTATCACGCAGCGTAAGTTAGCTGCAGTTGATAAAACTTTAGCCCAAGCTTCGTATGGCAAGCCATTACACAACATTGTGCGTGTCGATTCTAAACAAGTTCGATTTTGCCGTTCTGCACGACCACTCATCTGTGGACAATATGGCACTGAGTTTTCCATTTTGATCGAATGCCGTAAAAGTAAATCACGCATTGGTTTCCCCGTAAATTCACTCGCGTTGTCGCATCTGACCCGGCGAATATCATGTCCGACAGATTTAGAATTTATGATCAGTCTTTCAAGCGCGTCGACTACTCTGTCTCAAAAGCCAATTGAAAATGTCATTCTGTCTGGTCACAATCATCGGAATTCTATATAGCCCCCAAATCAAACTGCTGAATTTTACTTCAAATCCTATCCCTATCAACTCGTGAGTCCCACAAGGCTTTATCCTCGGTCCCGCTCTGTTCAACTTTTTCCTTCATGATCTCCCACGTTCGAACTGCTCGACCTTCGATATAGCAATGTATGCAGACTATATCCTCCTCACTGTCACCCAAAGTCTCCCAGCGATGACCCAGATAAAGTTTAAGCGCTTTGTCCACAACATTGTTCAATATCTACGGGATTGGGGGCTCGAAATAAATGTCAGCAAAGCGGAGCGGACCTGCTTCAAAAATGCCAGCAGGAGAGAGCACTACTTTGCTGTACCTCAAAATAAGAATGTAGAAGTACATATAGCTGGGGAAATCACTCCTCTCAAGAAAAATATCAAATACCTTAGAGTCCATTTTAACAATCGACTTAAGGTAATTAAACGCGCCAAGAAAACCCCCAATAAAGCTAAAGTAGCGTCCGCAATTATTTAGTCCCTCTTTTCCTCGAAATCAGTTTGCCCAAAAAATAGGGTCTTCATGTACAAAACTCTTATTAGGCCGATCATTATCTACGCGTTTCCAGCATGGCTAACAATCCCGCCTTCTACTGCCGAAAAAATTCAAATCTTTGAGAGGAAAATCCTTAGAAAACGCCTGTCCAAATAGAGACGGCCTAATAAGAAGTACTACAGGAACTCTATCTTAACAAAGATACGGAGCTAGGACCGATTTTCCACTACATGTTAGCAACGACTAAAAAATACCCAGAGAAGTGGCGGGAGCATCTTCTTTGATGTATTCGTTGAAACTTACTGTGAGGGTATTTTATTCTATGACCATAACAGGATTCGAGGTGATATGGTCAATATCACGCTCAACCATGTTATTATTACCTGATGCTTTAATTAGGTGTAGTACCTATCACCGCTAGGTGGGCTGATAGTCTAATAGCAACATCAGAATCTCAAAACTCAATGCTGCTACCGAGGTTTGAACTTGGGAGCTGCTACGTAAGTGGAGTGTGCCTAACATACTGCTCCACATGGGCTACACAATATATTGTATATGAGCCAACATTCAACTAGATAAGAACATGATAGTCCACAAGCACAGGATCAATTGAAAGCTGATACCATATGGAATGTGCCGAAAAAATACAACACTCTTCGACACAAGAAGTAACCCTCACAGTATCGAAGGATCAAAGGAAAATTAGCAGTTGAACATGGTATGAAATTCTCAAAGCCTCTGAGATTGCTGATTATTTGAACCACTGGCCAAAATGCAACTGGAACTATCATGGAGTTTTCAATCACAGAGGAATCTAATCAGTAATTTTAAAGTGTGCGTATCCAGGTGTTCATAATACAGGGTTTTCCAATAAGAGGTGTTCTCTTGATATGAGAAGAAAAATGCCATTTTTTAACATAAATGATCAATTGTTTATTTTATTATAAGGAAAAAGGTATGCCGTTAATAGTGAAAAATAACATTAGGCAAATTACCACCACGACCACGCTTGCAGGACAATATCCTTTTCATGAAATTTTCCATAACCAAATCGCAAAGTGCCTGCCTTATGTCCTTGATAGCCTCACGAATTCCATCTTTGAGGTCTTGAATTGACGCTGGGCTATTGGCGTAGACCTCCTCTTTCACGTGGCTCCAAAGGAAGAAGTCACAAGGTATTAAAGCACAAGATCTTGGTGGCCAATTGTCATCACCTCTTCGAGAGATAACACGGTCCGGAAACTTTTCCCGCAAAAAACCAATGGTCTCGTCGCTTGTGTGGTACATAGCGCCGTAAAAAATCATTAATCATCTCTCGATAGCGCAATCCATTCACCGTAACTGTTGCTCCAGCTTCATTTTCGAAGAAGTAAGGCACAATGACTCCGCCGGACTATAAACCGGACCAAACAGGCGCACGTTGAGGATAGAGAGGCTTTTCACCAATAACTTTTGGGATTTCAGGGCTTCATTGTTAATGATCGACCGGTTTAAGTCCTTGTGTTAACTGAACTTTGTTAGCCTTAAGACCTAAATCTTTATGCAAAATACGGTGTAATGACGTTTGTGGAATGCCTAATTGCAAAGCAAGACGAGGAATGGACAAACCTGGGTTTCCTTCAACACTTTCGGCTACAGCAGCAATATTCTCGGCTGTTCTTGAGTGACGTGCACGGATTTTATCCGTTGCATCATTTAGTTGTCCCAACAGCTCGAATTTTACCACCGATTTCTGTATTGCGGTCTGACAAGGTGCTTCACGACGGCCCAAAAATGTTCGAGTTTTACGAACCGTCTCTGCCAAATTTTCACCAATTTTATAGTAAATTTTAATAATGTCAGTGCATTGTTGAAGCGTGTATCGTTCCATTCTTATTAATGGCGTAGTTTTTACTTGTCAAATGTCAAAAAATGACAGCTTCAAAAGTGACATCTGAAACAGCGAGCTATTCAAAATATCACCCCTTATTGTAAAACCCTTTATTTTTTCTAGCGCCATTGAATGGAAGGAATTTATGTTAAGTAAGAAGTCAAGTGCCTAACAATGCTTCCTCGTCCTGATAAAAAAGTGCACTCTTTAGCTACACTCTTTTCATTTACTAGCTTCAACAATGTACCAGACACATACATGAGTATCTGAAAACCGATACCTAAAACTCTGCAACTAACCCATGTACTCGTAGTACTAGAAAAAATCCACGGTAGAGGGATAAAAAATAAACACTGTCAGTTTACTTAACAAGGAAAATATTGTGATTGCCAAGTATATTCGTGTCGGTGTATTTATTGGCGAGCTTTGAAATCCTTACCGGCTGAGTGCCACTGAGCTGAAATGAACATACACCCGAGGATTGGACAGAAGCAAAAGCGGGAGGTATACCCGAGGGGATAGTTCAACCGTTGGATCTACTTAATTCTCAGCATTGAAAGTCCTCGTAGCTGATATGGAAAAGTTTTTATAGTTGGGTCAAACTCAAATTGGGATTTGTTTGAAGCCACGACCGTGCATTCAATACGAGTATACGAGTATGGGCACGATACACTCGGACGTAAAAGGGCCAAAGTGCTCCAACAATCTCGCAACTACCACCACCAGTCATCCAACTTTATGCCATCGATGACGCCATCCTGGGATAGGTGAATGTTGAATGTCGGTGGAGCAATAAATTAATTTTATCGTCCAAGTCGCTCCAAGCAATCACTTTGCGCTCAGCACAAACTGATAAGATTAACCAAATACAACGCAATTTAGTGTGTCGGAAGGCGGAAGGGTCCAGAGAAAAGGATTCGTTGTAATGGTGCTTTAAAGACGATCAAAAGATTTATACATTGGGGCCAATTGATTGGAACCTTAACCTAATATGTTTGGATTTAAAGCGTTCTTAACTTTATCTCTCTCGCCCGGCCCTTTCATTTCGCTCATAACTCAGGCAACGGTCGTAATCACCTATAAAACAGCAAAGATAATAAAATCCTTTGAGAATTGATTCTGTGAGAAATTATTACCGATACAGGATGCGAAGAGCGCTTGAGTGAAATCGAGATATTAAAGAGCCATCGTTTACTTTAATCTGGCTCAAATTTTTCTCCCTCCTTGAAGCAAATGGACGTCATCTTCTAAATGGACTTCAACGTATGGCATCAAATGAAATGGATTGCTCTTAATCAAATGGAATTTATTACATTATGTTTTTGAAATAAAGTCTCGTCGTTCAAAGATAACCTTCATTTCGTTGAACGTCAATATGAGCAACGGTCAAATCTATTTTTCTCCCTGAATGATTTCCATTACAGGTTACAAACTGCTAATATGAGTTATGACTTTTTGAAATTCTTCCATCTCAAAAATTTTACGCTTCAATGTGTTTATTATTGAACATCCAATAAAGATTAAGTAAATTGACAAGTAATAATGACTTTCCTTTTTGTGAGAATACATTTTCTGATACTCTAATATGTTCATCAAACCATCCTATAATTGAACAAGTGATAGGAAAAGATACTTCGTCATACAGAAAAACAATCAGGTCTCAAGTCAAGGTTAAGTGAAATGTTGAAATAGTAAATGGCTAATTTACTATTTCAACATTTCACTTAACCTTGATAACAAGTTGTATAGACAGTACTACGCTCGTGTCAGAAGGGTTTTGTACTTAACATACGATATGTAGACATACGAGTGTAGAATAATTTAATTCAAGAAAAACTTTAATAACGTGTACAACAAATATATTTTTGCTTTAAAAGAAAAACAAGTGGTACTCCATTTTAACTGGCTAACATTTTGTTGCAATATTGCTAAAATCATTGACTAAGCCGAATCTAAAATGTTTCTGAAGAGCCCACGTTCTTCTCTCCACGTGGAAATGGCTCCACTCTGGATCTGGTTCTTAGTGACCAAAATATTACCCCATCTGAGTTGAGTGTCTTGCAAGCTCTGTCATCTCCTCATCTACCTGTAATATTTTCCTGAGAAACGACAAGAAATGATTGTAATATTTCAAAAACATACTACTGTCATAAAAAAGCAAGATGGTCAGGATTCCGCAGATTCATTATTGATAGAGTGAGCTTAACATCAAGAACCATAGAATCGCTCAATACTTCCTCAGTATTTGAAGAGCAAATCGAAGAATTCGCAAACACTATCTGGCAAGTGTGTCACCCCAATTCGTCACCCCGGACCACTGGGGTGCTCCGGCAACGGGGGCCCTGCGGTCCCGGCTTTGCTCGCCGCAGACGGGCGTGGGCGCCAACTCACCGTTTTGGCCTAGGCCCCACACTTGACCGCCCAGTGAGTAAGGCGGTTTGCCAAACCTCGTTAGGTGGACGCACCTTGCATTAAAACGAATGGCACTACTCGGAGGGTCCCTATCTCAGTTTGGCTCGAGGGTGCATCCTTCGGAACACGTTTCCCGGTGGTGGTGTTTAAGTGGTAGTTCGGTTGGCTACCGTCTCCAATACCCCGTAACAAATCCCCCCCCCCCCTGCTTTAAGTGGATTTCCCGGAAATACACTACTCTTTCGCATCTGAGAGATTACCATATAGCTTCCCGGTATGGTTGCCCTCTATCAGCAAACATAAACACACCTACAGTACTCACTTCTCCCTTATCGCGTCATCCTAGCTCGTTCGACCAAAAAGAATTGTTTTTAAATCTGTCACACTATCCTTAACTCATCGACGCCTTCTATAACTAACTTAACGTAAGTAAAACCTATCGCTGGATTAAATGTTATGTAAATCTACTCTAGGTCTAACGGCTAGCCAAATTGCCTTAACGTCTTCCCTTTATTCCCTGCAACTGACTCTAAAGAGAGGAAATTCATTGCTAAGGTTTCGAGTCCCACCACCATTCTTTAACACTAACTACACCTAATCACCTGCTTGCATCTGATGCTCTATTCTCCTGGTACTAACTCCAAAAATAACTCATTCGCTATCATCTAAGAATAAAATAGGAAAAGAAAACCCACCACCATCTTGGCTTAATCTAACTAAGTCTGACCAACTCCTTAGCATGGAACCACGATCTAGCCTCCTCAAACCAACATATTCATTGAAGTCATTGCTACCGTTCCCTGAATCAATTATGCCCCAACAAGTCACGAACGCTAACGGGCCTCTCCTACGCTAACAAGTCCCAAAACGCACCAGTCATGTCGTAAGGGGAGCTAAAATGAGTTAGTTCTTCTGAAGCCCTCCGACCATTTCGAGTAACAACGATGCGTGACTTGCTTGTTATGACATTCGAAGACTTCATTCTCGTTTAGCATTAACCTTATTCTACCACGAAAAAAATTAAAAGAAAAAAAGAAAAACGGACGCGATATGAGAGATAGAGAGCGAATCCGGAAAAGTCCGACGTAAGGCGACAGGAAAAGTAGGATACTGATGCTACCCGTTGCCTCGGGGAGGCATATACACCGGCCATCTACCAAGTATGTCACGTAAGTCTCTCTCTCTCTCTCTTATCATGTTCAATTGTGAACGTTAACCGATGCCTAAGTCCTTGAATTTTATATCTACTCTGTCTATTATTTGCGCTGGTAGTTGAATTATGATGCTATCCAGGTGTCCACTTAACTTCCCTGTGATCCCTTCATCCCCCCCCCATCGATCACCATCGGCCTAATCTATATAGGGTTTCAGGTCTTTGGCATGCCATACTCCACATTCCTCACGACATTCATTCTCCAGCCGTAAATTCCAACTAGAGATTCTTTCCTTGACTCTAAATGGTCCGACGTACTCAGGCGCTAATTTTGCGGAGAAATATTTTGCGGCATCAGATAGAGCATAGTTCCTCCTCCAAACTCGGTCTCCGACTTGGTACTGCACGTCGCGCCTCCTCAGATTATAACGGGTCTCACTGCGCGCCATGGCTTGTGCCAATCGTTGCACCACCTCCTTGTGCACCTCCTCCAGCATAGTTGACCTTCTCTTGGGATCTGAGGTCTCTAAGGCCGACTCCGGTTGCTCCTTTCCATCTCGGTATGTGATCATCTCCCTACCAAAGTTAAAGAAAAACGGGGTGACTTTAGTTATTTCATGTCGGTAAGTGCGCAGCGCACATGCTATTTTTGCTAAATTCCGGTCCCAGTCACGATGGTTGTCCCCGACGTAAGACCTCAGCATTCGCTTGATGTCCTGGTTCCGTCTCTCGGCTGGGTTAGCCTGCGGGTGGTAGAGTGCCGTATGTTTCACCTCGAAGCCATATTCCCTGGCTAACTTCTGTAACAACTTTCCCCGGAATCGGACTCCATTGTCGCACACTAGCCAGCGTGGAGCACCAAAAAGTAAAATGACCTGCTCCTCTAGGAGGCGACATACGGCTGATGCTGTGGCCTTGCGGAGTGGGAAGAGGAGAGTGAACTTACTGACATAGTCTATGACTGTTAGAATGTAGATATGTCCTTGTTTCGAACGTGGTAGGGGACCCACCAGGTCAACACACAGCATCTCCCATGCGTGTCGTAGACCCGTTCCCTGTGACACCATCTGCCCAACTGGTGCCTTCCTTTCGACTTTATTGGCCTGGCACACTTTGCACCTCCTTACATAGCGCTCAACATCTACCGCCATTTTCGGCCAATAAAATTGAGACGCTACCCTCGCCATTGTTCCACTGATCCCCATATGGCCTGCCTTGGCATCGTCCTGACACCGGAAAAGAATCTCTTTTCGACCAGGTTTAGGGATAACCCTTTTCCATGCCTGATTCCCTTCTAATTCCGGGTATCGACCAGGCAAATGCTTCCAAACCTCCCCCCCACTCACTCGCCAATCCGCATAACGCTCCGGGTTCTGCTCGATATTAGTTATCATTTTCCCTTACAAAGTGTCTATAGACTGCACGCAAGCCACCGCCGGGTAAGGCAACATTCTAGACAGCGCATCTGGGACTAAATGTTCTTTACCCTTTCAATGTACGATCTCAAAATCGTACTGTTGCAACCTGACTGCCCATCTCGCCAATCGTCCTGCTGGATCTTTTAAGTTGCTCAGCCACACTAGTGAGTAATGATCTGTGACGACCGTAAACTTAGTACCTTTCATATATGGTCTCGCTTTTTCTACAGCCCACAGAACCGCCAGGCACTCCTTCTCGGTCGTGGAATACCTCCTCTACGCTTTGGTCAAGGACCGGCTGAGAAAACAGATCATTTTCTCTCCATCGGGATGTTGTTGAGACAGCACTGCTCTCAGCCCCAGCTCCGACGCGTCTGTTTGTAACGTGAATGGTAGCCTATAGTCCGGGGAGGTAAGGATTGGTGCCGTAGATAGCTTCAACTTCGCCTGGTTAAACGCCTCGGTGCACTCCTGCGACCAGTCAAACTTGGCGTTCTTCTTCAAGAGGTTTGTCAAAGGCGACATCAGCGTGGCGAAATCCGGTGTAAATCGCCGATACCACGACACCATCCCTAAAAACTGACGAACCCCCTTTACATTCCGCGGAGGAGGGATTTCTAACATGCACTTGACCTTGTCCGGGTCCACGTTCAGGCCATTCTCATCCACCACATAACCCAAGTACTTCAGCTGGCACCTACAGAACTCGCATTTTTCCCTTGATACCCTCAAGCCCGCAGACCGCAACCTCCGGAAAATCTCCCCTAGCACCTCTAGATGTTTTTCGAAGTCCTGGGTTACCACGATGATATCGTCGAGATATGTAAAAACAAAAGGTTCTAAGTTTGGTCCTAACACCCTATCAATCAGCCGTTGCCAGGTTGCCGGTGCATTCTGCAGACCGAAAGGCATCCGCCTAAATTGAAATAACCTCCGATGTGGTACCGTAAAGGCGGTTAGTGGTCTGGACTCTTCTGCCACTGGCACTTGCCAATAAGCTGATTTCACGTCAAGTGATGATAAATACTTGGCCTCTCTCAATTTATGCAACGTGCGGATACATATGGGATTGGATAGGCGTCGTGCTGCGTAACCTTGTTCAGCTTCCGGTAATCGACGCAAAATCGGAAGGTTCCATCCTTCTTCCTCACCAACAGAATTGGCGAGGCCCACGGACTAGCTGACGGCTCAATGATACCCTGTTCTAGCATTAGGTTCAGCTCATCATCGATATGTTTTTGTACCGCTGGAGATACCGGGTAGTAACGCTGTTTTATTGGGGGCGATTCCGTTTTGATCACGTGCTCGACCAGACTTGTGCAACTGATGTCCTCCCCCATCAAGTCAAACTGTTCCTTTAGGAGCGTCTCTAACGATCGGCTCTCTGTTTCGGTCAATCGACTCCGGGGGCGCAACTGTTCCCCCCCTACTTCCTGTAGAGCATCCAGGAAGCTCCATGTATTTGGCCCTAACGCCACAATCAATCCGAATCGCCGAATGAAATCGACGCCCAGGATAACCTCATGGGTTAGAGACGGAACTATCAGCACCGTCATCCAATTCGTCCGCCCCTGTAATGTGAAAGGGATACATGCCCTCCCTGCGACCTCCACACTGGCATTATTGGCCATCTTAATACTAGTTGACGTAGACTCCAACCTGTCAACTCCCAATCTTCTCAAGGCTTCCCAGCCCCTGGCCCCACGACGGTATTGGATGCTCCCGAGTCCAACAGGCCCAATAGCTTACAACCTAACACTTCAACTTCCAAATGGGGTCTATTATCCCCACTCTTCCCCTCAATCACATAAGCTACCTCTGGTTCTGTGGCCTTCCTACTCCCCTCCGTCGTGCTCAGCTCGCCGCCTACTGAGCACGAGACAAGTTTCCCGGCCCCCGACGTTGAGACGGCTCTTGGCCAGAGCTACCACCTATTCTCCTTCCACTATCTGAACTCCCTTCATTACGCCTTCGTGATGCTTCTGAACCTCTTTTCCGGCAGCAGTTCTGGCAGGTTGCCCTCCGCGCCCCAGGCTGCCCACAACCAAAGCACCTTGCTGGTTCCACACATTCCCTGGATGTATGCCCCTGTGCCTTGCAATTCCAGCACTGGATCCCTCCACTAGGAATAGCCGCTACTCGTACATTCTTATTCCTCTCGATATATGCGAGGTCAGGTTCCAACAAACGTTGTCCCTCCATCAGTGGTGGCGGCCGGTAGGCGTCCACAGAGACACGGGTAGCTTCCAGGGTGCGTCCCAGTTTGACCAACCCCGCAATCGACCCTACCGCCTTTAGGGCTAATTGTGTCTGATAAAAGGGGGTTAAATTACCTCGAATAGTTTCTAATTTTTCGGCTTCCACGCACTGAGTTAACTTTCGCCTAAATAACCCCTCCATAGTGGCCACATACATCCCCATGGACTCCTCCGGTCCCTGGGTACGCTGCTTGATTTCTTCCAGAAGTCTTTTATCATAGTCGGGTGGTAGGAACTCCGCACGTAATTCCTTTACGAGTTCCGCCCATGAACCGATACTGGTGCGGTTTGCCCGAAACCAAACCAGTGCTCTACCCTCAAACAACTCTACCGCAGCCTGATATAGTCGGTCTGTTGACACTCCTCTCGCCAGACATACTTCTTCGACTTGTTCCAGGAATGCGCTTAGGGATCCGGAGTCTCCGCTATATTTCAGGCCCCATCTGGAAACGTCCTGTATCTTTCCGAACTCCCCCCCTCCTCGAGATGTTGTCACTTGCTCCGTTTTGTTCGCCTCTGGTAGAGTATGGGGTTCTCTTGTCTGCGATGCAGTGTCGTTTAACTCGAGATTCTGTTCCGGCCCTTGACCAGGAGGCTCTTCCTCCGTTCGACCATTGGTGGACTCCCGCTGTACACGAGTACATTCCAGCTGTTCGTCATTGACCGTCCCATTCGCATCTGCTACTCCTATTCCTTTTTCGGCCTTCTCCAACAAAGCGCTCATAGCCATCACTAATTGACTCTTGAGCTTATTTTCCATCTCCTCCTGTTCTTCATCTTCCGTAGATATGTTCGCGAGTCGCCGCAAGCCGAAAGCGATTTTAGTCTTAATCTTCAGGAAGTCCGAGCTTTGTGGAGTTCCCGAGAATTCCGCAATTAGCGCCTTCACTTCTTGGAGTTTTTCCTTCACTGCCTCCAAATCCTCCTCCGGTGAAAAAGGATAAGTCTTCGTCAAAATCAGCGAAACGTCCATTGAACTCTCACCCCTCACTGCGTCTCGAAGAGTTTTCCTCATCTCTTCCACCGTTCCTGTTGGCTGGCCTCGGATCTCCAGCTCATATGTGAGCTCCTCCTTGCTTAGCCTGTTGATTAGTATTTTGCTAGCCATGTTATTTCCTTGATGAATTCAAATAAAACCAGACTTCACTTAAACCAACTTATTGATAACTTATAACCTAATTGAAACAAACGAAATGATTCGAAATAAAAGAAAGTTGTTTTTGTTCCCTCTTGTTATTTTACAAACACGGACGGTATGTATGGAATTACAGAATTAAATTCATATGACAAAACTGTTTCGTATAACGAACGACCGCGTAAAACCACCTCTAGAAGAAATTCTACCCACTCGTCACACTTCACACTTGCTTCACTTCCAGTTTTGGTTCACTTTACACTATTTCTTTTCAACTCCCGTAAAATGACACATTCACTTTAACTTCACTTTAAATTCACTGATGCGAGGACCACTCGAAACATTACTTTCCACGCAAACTTCCGCGAGTTATTTCCGGCCGAAATAGAGGTAACTTCCTAGGGAAGTTGATCTTCCTGAATTATCAGGACCCACTCTTGTTTCCCAAAAGATGGATTCATTAAGAAAACCTTCCTACAGCACCTCAACACCTGAGCTATCACCACCTTTTAGACATAAGCGTTCTAACTACACTCAACCAAAGCTTCGCCCCACGTTGGGCGCCAATTTGTCACCCCAATTCGTCACCCCGGACCACTGGGGTGCTCCGGCAACGGGGGCCCTGCGGTCCCGGGTTTGCTCGCCGCAGACGGGCGTGGGCGCCAACTCACCGTTTTGGCCTAGGCCCCACACTTGACCGCCCAGTGAGTAAGGCGGTTTGCCAAACCTCGTTAGGTGGACGCACCTTGCATTAAAACGAATGGCACTACTCGGGGGCTCCCTATCTCAGTTTGGCTCGAGGGTGCATCCTTCGGAACACGTTTCCCGGTGGTGGTGGTGGTGTTTAAGTGCTAGTTCGGTTGGCTACCGTCTCCAATACCCCGTAACAAGTGTAGTGTCCCAAAACTATCAAAAGCTTCTTATAATTCAGAATTCGATGAAGAAACCTACAATCTTATAAGAAAACGAAACTCCTTGCGGCGTAAATGGCAAACAATCTGCATTAAGTCTCTTAAAAATGGTGTTTATAGCCTCAGTCTAGCAATAGGGACCAAAATAAAGGAGCTCCGGAACCTCCGATCGAACAACATGCTAACTTATCTGGACTACAACTTGCGGGAAGTTTGGTTTTTAAATAGATTTTTTAAACGGAAATATTAACGTGACCTTATTTGACAATAAATAACAATAAAAAACACATTTACTCCAATCAAAGAAAAGCAGATATACTTACAGATAAATTTAATAAGTTCTATAATATTTCCTATAGATTCTGCCACAATCTAGCAGAAATTATTGCGGCTAAGGCTTTGGAACAACCACCTAACTAAACATCTTTATCTCCTGGTGCATTAATAAAAACCAGAGAAATAATAGGTTTACTCAAAAAGTTTAAAACGGCAAACCTCCAGGTATCGATAGCCTGCCGGATATAGTTCTTAAAAAATTTACACAAAAAAGGAATAGTCTTCTAATGCCTCCTATTCAACGCTTGCCTTAGACTCTCTTTTTTCCATCCATCTGCAAACAAGTTCTGGTAGAGATCCACACTCTCCCGACAACAACAGGCTCATTAGCCTACTACCAGATTTAGGTAAGCTCTGTGAAAGAGAAATCCTAAAATGATAAAACGATTTAATGGCTAGCAATAACATCTTACCTGATTTCCAATTCGACTTCAAAAACAAATATTTGACAGAGCATCAGCTTCCCGTAATACAAAGAACGTGAAAGCAGCGATGCAGTAAATTGTTTGCAGGTTTGGTGACGCTAAACATAGAAAAAGCCTTCGATACAGTCTGGCATGATGCTTTTGTCTATGAACTGCAAAAATATAACACACCCCCATACTTATTGAGCCTTATATAAGCATTTTTTACTAACAGGAAGGTCAAGGTCAAAGTAGGGGAAAGCAGTTCCCACATGAAAAGTATTACTGCTGGTGTTCCACAAGGCTCCTGCCTAAGCCCATCGCTATATAACATATATACGTCTGACTTCCCTTCCTTACCAAACTGCCAAGTTGCAGCTTTCGCAGACAACATTTGCATTTACAGCATAGGCGCAGATCCAAATTCCATTATTGCTAGCCACGAAATGGTGTTAGAACATACACATCAATACTACCATAGATGAAAAGTTAATGCTGCAAAAATGAGGTCAATATTCTTCACCAGGAACCGCAAGCCTGCTCTTGTGCATTTTTTTTAGGGCAAAATACTCCCTGAATCATCTTGGGCTTATATTCGATAAAAGACTAGCTTTCAGAAGTCATATTGAGCATATTAGCTGCAAAGCGTTGACGGCCGTTCTCTCGCTATACCCTTTTTAGGGTTTTGTAAAATAATTTTACAAAACCCTTCTAAAATTGCGTCCTGTCTGTCCGTCTGTCCGTCTGTCTGTCCGTCCGTCCGTCCGTCCGTGTGTCACACCACTTTTTCTCGGGAACTACTTAAGCTAGAAACATAAAATTTTGTATGTGGGTGTAAAGTGGTGTTCTCTTCCTAGTTCAACTACAAAAAAATTTTATCAGGTATTTGAGGGGGGTCTCCCCATATAGGGGAGTGACCCCCCGAAAAAAAATGTCATTGAAGGTAGCCGATATGGGTATCAAATGAAAGGTCTTGATGAGAACTTTTCAAAACAGGTCTTAGTTTGGCAAAGTTTGCTTCGAGGGGCGCACAGGGAGGGGAAATACACGAAAAATTTGTGTCCCCCCCTCGCGATTGGCCACCTGTGATTCAAAAAATCTGAAAAAAATCATGAAAGTAGGCCTTGATGAGTACAACAACAACAAATACGTGAGAAGTCGCAATTCACTCAACTTTGTTAGTAATAGTATGATTTACGGATTTTATGTTTTCTTGAATAAAATCTTAACGGTACCCTTAAATTCAATGATAACAATTTACAAGATGGATCTACCCTGAAAGTTTAATAAAGATTGCATCATAATTAGCGAATTTATAGCGGTTTGAATTTTCCTGTATTACTATGGAACAATATGCGCTGCATTTATTACTATGGCAACATATGGCTATGGAACAACATGCGCTTTTTACCGACTCAGACACTACAGTTTTGCTAGGATTTGCATGAAAATTTCAGGAATGATAGGTATCATGAATATCTTCAAGAATCAGTTCAGCTTGTGGTATCAGTAATCGTAAAACATAATGGTGGCTGTTTTAAATGCGAAGGTTGAATAATTTTGAGTTAGTTTTTCGCAACTTCAACGTTTAAGGTGCATGCTTTGAACACTTGATTCAATTTAATGAATGACTGAAGATGCGTACCCACAATTAATAACCATAAGTGAAACAAGTCGAAAAGGCGGGAGAGAGCTCCTAGCAAAAGGGCTTTGTAACCAGTCTAGGATTCGAAAAAATTGGCCATTAATCGATGATAACAGTACAGGAGAGTGGCCTCTGAAAAAAAATTTCATCGAACGTAGCCAATATGAGTATGAAATGAAAGTTTTCATGGGAGCTTTTCAAAACAGTTGGTAAACTGTCAGTTTTTGCTTCAGTGGGGGCACAGGGGGAAAATACATGAAAAATGTGTTTCCTCCCTCGCGAATGGACATCTGAAATAATTATCAAGGGAGATATTTATGAGTATAACAATAACAAAAACCCCAGAAGTCGAGATTCGTTCAATTTTGTTAATAATAGTATGATCTTCGAATTTCATATTTTCTCCAATAAAATTGTCTTTGACATGTTTCTTGATTTGATTCGATCTGGTGACCGTATTTTGTCAATTGAATACAAAACCCTTCTGACATGAGCGTAGGTATGTTTACCCAACTTGTTTAATCATAATTCGCATCTCAACATTAGAAAGAAAGTCCTCATCGTTAAAATGGCTTTCCAATCGATCATCCTATACGGCTCACGTACCTGGATTGAATGTGCTAAATATCGAGTAATAAAGCTTCAGATCACGCAAAACGCATACCTGAAAATTGTACTTAATAAACCGTTTTGCTTTTCTTCTGAACAGCTACACAACCTTGCTGGAGTTAGTCCAATTTATAAACTCGCTGCATCACGACGTGATAAATTGATCGCGAAAAAATTACTTGCCCAATCCGCTAATTCATGTCCTGGCGAACTGAAAACCAGCAATTACCACCACTTAGCCTAGCCTCATCGATGTTAACTGGTTATATGTACATAGTTCTAAGTTATGTTAAGCTAATAATAAGTTCAGTAGAGGTTTTTGCCGAAATTTTCCTTTAGCTAATTAGAATATTCACATTGAAAATACGATACTATACACAGCTCTAAGTAATGTTCAAACGATGGTGAAATAACTTTGTCAGAACACCCAGCATATTATGAGACCTCTGTATCGCATAGATCCTAATAAAGAAAATTATATATAAAAATATCTACATTTGGAGAAAATACAATCAAAAGTGTAGTGTCTAGTTTGATGGAACGCCCATGTAGTAGAAAAACCGTATTTGATCGTTATTATTGGAGAAAATTCAAACGGCAATAACTTCTGTACATTCTATTCAAGCACATAGAGTGTAAATATCTACTTTCATCCAATTTAATCATACTAATACAGTTTTGCTGGCGAAAAAATTTAATTTACAGGTCCTGCTATTATTAACAAAGTTAAACGAATTTCAATGATTATGATAATTGTTGTTGGATCCACCTTCATAATTTTCTCACTAATTATTTTTTTAACTGCTCATATTCAGCTATTCATTAAAAGAAATTTCGGAATTCGTGAAAAAACACAATTTTATGCAATATTCTCATATAGAACAGCCACCGTTTCGTTTTAAGATTACGGATGTCTCCGATTGAAGAAGTTCTCAAAATTATTCATCATGAATATAATTTCTGAAGCATTCATCATAATCCTAGCAAACCTGTAGTGTCTAAGTTGGTTGAAAGTGCATATTGCCCCATGGCCATGTATGGCTGCTGTTGTAATACAGGAAACTTTAAATCCCCATAACTCTGTTAAATACTATTAATCTTCCTGAAGTTTGAATTTGAGGATGTCCTTACGATTATATCTAAGAAAGTCTCAATTTGATAAATCGTGGTTGAGTGAATTTTCAATTTACCAGTGTAGTGCTCAAAGAGGTCTGCACCCACGAATTTTTCAGATCTGCACTCACGAATTTTGCTGATTTTTCGGATGAAAGGTTTCCGATCGTAAGGGGGGGATACGCCTAAATGTTGTGTGTTTCGCCTTCTTCTGTGATGCGTGCCACCACCCTGTGGCCCGCCAAATGGATGTGTGGACCCCTCAAACGAAAGGGAAAGAAAAATAATCGAAGCCCCGGAACCCCGTTTCCACGCATACCATCGTAGGACACTGACACAAAATCCCTGTGAATGGGAAAACTAGCCTTCACCCAACGCATCCACTGAAAGAAGTAAGAACATGCTAAAGTTACGGTCCTCATTCTTCTTCTCTTTCCCCCTCCTTCTTCGTAGCACTATAGCCACTCTCGGCGCTTTGCTTCCAGCAAAACGTACCTCTAACTGCCTCAGTACGTTGACCTCCAATTTTCAAATCCCAGCAGCAATCAACTTTATTCATCAACTGAGCCAAATTGAACAGCGAAGGGCCAACCCTTCTCCCTGCTTTAGCCCGATATTTGTGTTAGAGGTGTCGGTGAGTTGGTTATTTATGTGGACTTGGGAGGTCGTCGACGGCATTGTCATTTTGGTAAGACGGACTAATCTGGCTGGGATGCCAAAGCAAAGCATTATTTCGTACAGTACGTTACGATTAATACTGTCATATGCTTGCTTCAAGACAACAAAAATTTGGAGTTCGT
Organism: Odontomyia ornata; assembly: GCA_963969285.1. Taxonomy (NCBI): domain Eukaryota; kingdom Metazoa; phylum Arthropoda; class Insecta; order Diptera; family Stratiomyidae; genus Odontomyia; species Odontomyia ornata. The sequence continues at coordinate 55,096,738 of OZ017742.1, read as the reverse complement.
CTATGTTGAAATCCCAGCATTTTTCAAGTACCTCCTTGACAGTGAAACCACCTTGATACTCCCAAATAATACTGCTGGCGTATGATCCGATTTAATTTTCTAAAATCTTTGAAAATATTTTGTACGCCGTACAAAGTAGTGATATGCCTCTATAATTTTCACAATGTAGCTTGTAACCTTTTATGTGGATAGGGAATATAATTGATTGGCTCCACTCTTACGGCGTATGTTCTTGTTGCCAAAAGTGGTGGATGACTTTATAAATGGCTTAATGAACACTGGTACCATATGTGATGAGTTCCACTGGAATCTCGTCGATGCCCGGCGCTTTAATATTCTTATGGGCTTTGATGGTGAAACAAACTTCATCCAGAGTTGGTTTGGCCAATGGAAGCTCTCCGCAGACATCTATATGCTCCAATATTCTGGAGCTGTGTGGAGGATCAAGGAGGTTCCTGAGATATTTTAATTATCTTTCCTTAATCTTGGTTTCATCAGCTGTGATAATGTGGACGTCACCAAGACAGAGCGTGGTTTTGGGCTGATAACTGCGTTTCAGGTTTTTTACTACTTCATATGCGTGTCTTGTGTTGTTGCTCGCTAGACTTACATCGATACTTCTGATTGGCCGTCATAGTATTTTCTTTGCTTAGTTCTAATTTTCTTACGCACTACTTTTCCGAGGTTTTCATAATGTGCTCTCTTCATCTTGGTTTTCCTACCTACGTATTCTTTGTACGCCTGATTCTCTTTGTCTAACGCGTTCTGTTACTCATCATCAAACCAATTATTTCTTTTGTGCCGGGCTTGATGTCCGATTGTGTGTTTTGACATCGCTCTTAATAGGTATTTTCACTACCATCGAGAGCTCGTTGCTTGTTTTAAGCGATGTGTCAGATAACATGGGGGCCAGCTGGTTGTTGCGGGTCTTCATGGAATTTTTGAGCACACACGCCTTTTGGAGCCTTTTGATGTCAAATTTTCGTAGCGGGCTGGTCTTTGCCGAATATACCTTTGACGTGCAACATCGATAGGTTAATTTGATCAAATAATTATCCGAGTAACAGTTGGCTCCTCGGTATGTGCAGATATCAAGTATGCTCGAGGCTCCACGTTGTTGGATTAGAACATGCTCGATCTGGTTTTGTGTGTTGTCATCTGGTGATACTCAGGTCATTACATGAATGCGTCAATAAGGAAAGCAAGTCAAACGTCTGACTAAATTCCTGCTTCATACAGAATCAAACAGTCGCTGGCTGGTGTCATTTGTTTCATCGTGGAAACTATATCTTCCAGTCGTTCCCCGATGAGATAGCTCATTGCCAAATTTAGTGTTTAAGTCACCTAGAATTATTTTTGTGTTATTTGTAGGCAATGTGTCGGTTTGTCTTTTCAGGTGATCGTAGAACATTTCCTTCATTTCTTCGTCCTTTTATTCAGTCTAGGGGGTGAACATTTATCAGCCAGGTTTTGAGGAATTTCGCGTTAATACAGATCACACACAACCATTCATTGACTGCCTTAAAATCAATAACGTATGATATGAGCTCCCTATCTACAATTAAGGTCGCTCTGAATTCTCGTATTCCCAAAAAAATGGGGCAGTAGCTCGCAGAATTATTTGCACATGTAACACTGCTCCCACCTCAGTTCTTTTCACCCCAAAAAGATGTGTCACCCGTTGTAGTCAAGTCTCCTTGGATGTAATATGGAGCAAGACGGTCCAGGTACACGATTTTCATTTTGGCTCTCGGCTTACGGTGTTCCTGTATGCGATATACGACGTCGTTGATTCACTTTGTAGCTCAGTATGCTCCCTCCCAATTATGAGACTTACCCTTCCGCCGTTGTGGGTTATATAGCCACACCAAGTTATCTTGCTGGAAGCCAGTAGAATTTGCCTTTATATCATATATCGTCTTCATGTGGTCAGTAGCCGATTCGATGTGTTGTCGCATTATCCAATGTATCTGGTTCAACCGTTGCCTTAGCTCACTTGCGTGCTCCGAGATCGTTTGGGGTTTCTCAGGTGTGCTCCGAACTTTATATCAGCTGGCAGACGATTAGTCTTTCCAAAAATGACTTTGGCTGGGGCTTGGCCCATCGATGCATGTTCGGCAGCTCTGTACGCTATCAAAAATAGTGCGATGTGTCGGTCCCAGTTCCTTTGGTTCTCGTCAACCATCTTGGCCAGGTGTTTATTGAGTGTGCCATTGAAACGTTCGACCATTCCATCGAATGGGGATGCAGCGGTGTTGTCCTAGTTTTCCGTATTCGCAGAAGCTCGCTCGTTTCACCAAAAACCAGTGACTCAACGTTTCGGCCTTGATCCGAATGTAACTCACAAGGTACGCCGTACCTATTGACCCAATTTAACACTAGCTTTTCGGCTACAGTAGTTGCTTCCTGGTTGGGAATGAGGTAGACCTCGGGCCACTTGCTAAAATAATCGGTCAAAACCAGCGTGTATCGATTTCCCCATTCGGATTCAGGAATGGGTCCTGCGATGTCAACAGCAACCCTTTCAAACGGTACACCCACATTGTAGGCTTGCATTTGTCTTCTCAATCGTCACTTTGGACCTTTGACGGAAGCGCAAATTGTGCATCTATGACACCAGTCTTCTACGCCTTTTCGAGCGTGGAGCCAGTAGAACCTTACTAGCAGTTTCGCTTAGGTCTTGTTAGCACCAAAGTGGCCTCCCGAGGATCCTTCGTGCATTTTCTTAACCACATCGTGGACTCGGCTTTTTGGAAGTATAGTTTGCATCCTATGGGAGCTCCCATCCACCATTTCCTATTTCCGCTTGAGTATGCCACTTTTCACTTGAAGGGAGTTCCATTGTGCCCAATGACTTTTGAGGGTTGCGCCATGCTTCGAAACGTCCTTCCACTCAGGTGGATATCTTTATTGGCTAACTGGGCATTTTGAATCTCCTCTGATGACCAACCTTCATCGGATTTGGCCCTTATCACTTAAAGATCAATGGTTGGCTCCTTTTCCGCAATCCGTCGGGAATGCTTGCAGTTAGCTGGACATTGATGACGAGATAAGGCCTAAGCATCTCCATGAGCTCCGCCCTTCCAATGAACAATTTCGTAGTTGTATGACTGCAATCTTTCGATCCATCTCAAAACTTGCCCCTCTGGGTTTTTAAAGTTGAGCAGGCATCGCAGCCGTTCGAAGAACAAATTTCTGGCCATATAGGTACTTATGGAACTGCTGGGTGGTCTCTATTATAGCCAATAGCTCCTTCCTGGTCACGCAGTAGTTTCTCTCACTTTTTGAGAGAACTCGAGTGTAATAAGAGAGGACTCTTTCTTCTCCATCGATCTGCTGGGAGGGTACAGCTCCAATGCCGCCATTGCTCGCATTGGTGTCAACTATAAACATTTTTTTGGGTTTCGGATATGCCAGCACGGGTGATTCACACAGCTTCTCCTTCAAAGTCTCAAAGGCTGCCTGGCATTGTTCATTCCAGACATGCGGACGATTTTTCTCGGTCAGCTGATGGAGACACAGCTATTTTGGCAAAGTCTTTGACGAACCTTCGATAGTAGGTCACCAGACCCAGAAAACTTCATAGTTGGTGCTTGTTGTTTGGTGTAAGCCAGCTTTTCACGGCTTCAATTGTTCCAGGGTCTATTTCGACCCCTTTTGCTGATACGACATGTCCCAGAGATTTCACTTCAGCGGCAAAAAGGGTACACTTATCGGGACTAAGTTTCGAATTCGCCAGTTCCAATCGGGAGAAAACCTCTTCTGAGTTCTGCAGATGCTTTCGAACGTTCTCCCGATAGCAATGATGACATCTAGGTACACCAAGCAGGTCTCTCAGGTTAGGCCTCGTAGCACGTATTCTATCAGGCGTTCGAAAGTGGCTGAAGCATTGCAAAGCCCAAATAGCATCACTAAAAATTGCCACAATCCGGTCCCAACTGAAAGGGGACTTCTCTCGGTCCTTCTTTTGATTTCTACGTGCCAGTAGCCACTCTTGAAATCGAGTGTAGAAAACCATTTTGCGTCGGCTAAAGTGTCCATGATGTCATCGATGCGTGGGAGCGGGTAACTATATTTCTTAGTGACGTCGTAAACCTGCCTATAGTCGACACAAAAACGAGTGCTACCATCCTTTTCTTCACTAGAACTACTGGCGCGGCCAATGGACTGACAGAAGGCTCGGTAACACTTTGTTTTTCCATGTCCGAGATCAGATTGCTCACTTCTCCTTGTTTGGCTACAGGAAGACGTATCGGTGCTTGTCGAATTGGGTTAGCTACCTGTGTATCTATGACGTGAGTTACCAGACTCGTTCGGCCTTTGTCATCCGGGCTTGTTGAGAAGATGTCACTGTACTAGGTGACCAGATCAGAGGCTCGCTTGAATAGCTGCACTGGCAATTTGACCTGCTTCAATATTGCACACGTGGATTCCCGTGCTTTCTTTGTGCCTTGCCTCTTTTCCAATGATGGTCGTGAGTGGCTCCCAAAGAGGTGATGGTGGGAACAGGCTGGCAGCTGCCGATGACTTCCTCCACTTTGATGATCGTGGTTAAGTCTGCGGTGTTAAGGACTCTAACCGGCACGTATCCATTCCTTATAGATCTTACAAGGCTTCGTCCTACAATCAAACTGCGCAATGCGGACTTCTTCGACGGCTCTATCAGATGAGATTACTGGTCTCCAGAATCACCATCAAGCTTGGCCCATACAATGCTTTCAGAAGAATTCGGTAGATCAGTGTCGGAACATACTACTACATTCATCTTGGGAGTTTGGACGCTGGAATACTCCATCAATACTTCGACATTCTGCCATTTCAATACACGTTTGCCTAAATCCAACGTGATTCCATGCGGTCGCAGAAAATCCATTCTGAGAATGCAGTCATCCATAATGTTCGCGACCAGAAAATTATATCGGAACGCAAGCTCTCGCAACTGTATCTGGAGGTTGACCACTCTATGGACAGGTGCGGTTTCTCCCGTAGCTGTGCATAGTGAGAAAATTCTGCCCTTGTGAAGTAGTTGTTGCCTCACTTGGTCTGGTCGGATAATCGATCGGGTTGCACCAGTGTCGTTGTTTATGGTGCAGTGTTCTCCGTCAACTTGTCCCAGAAGGCATAAGTCTGCTTCTCCTCGATGTAGTATTGACACGGTGATGGTGATGCTGGGGAAGTCGATCCCTTTGTTTGAAGGGCTTCCATTCTGGGCTCTAACTCGGTCTAGATCTTCTCCTAGCTGTACACCCTGGACAATAGCTCGGTGTTTTTCGCTTCCTGCAGTCTCTTTGTAGATGCCCCTTCTGACCGCAATTCCAGCATCTAGGCGCACCATTTACTTGCGGGTCTCGCTTAATTTCCACGCGCTCACACCTGCACCTGGATGCCGCTACTTCGCGAACTCGTGCAGTGGTGCGAGTCACGTTTTTCGCTGCTTCAAAGTTCAAACTAGAAGCCAATGCACCCTTGACCATTTGCTTTTGAGCTAAACGCACAGCTTGCTGCAATTCTTGGTCTTTTAATGCGCTGATGAATGCTTCTGTTGCTGCGTTGTCTCGATGTTCTGGGTCATAAGCTGGGTAAGCCAAAAGTGCCAGTCACTCAATGTCTTGGGCTAGTTGCTGTAAGGTTTCGCCAGACTTCTGTATCCGATACCGTAGCAGTGACCGCTAAATCTGCTTCAGCTGATCATCTCCACAACGCATGTCGAGCGCATTCATTATGGCAGCCAGGTTTGAGTGCAACTCGACGGGGATAGTCTGCAAAAGCTCGGCAGCTGGGCCTCTTGGAGCAAGAATCAATACAGTTGCTCGTTCCTGCTCATTCCAGTGATTCGCCCTAGTGGCGGCTTCAAACTGGGTTTTGTAAATACTCCAGACCGTTTGCCCGTCGAATATTGGTGTGCTCATATTTCTGAATGAGCTTTGCGCTGCGGGGGTGAGCGTAGCTTGTGAGGTGGCTACTGCTGCCATCACTGCTTCCAATTCCTTTTTCATGTTTTCCATCTCGTTGTTGCTTCTCTCCTCGACCTGGCTGAACTTTTCCTCGACCTGGTAAACCTTTTCCTCGACGCATTTAATTTGCTTGTTCAGACTACCTTGCTCCGTTTTTATTTCAGTTGATTGTTTTTGGAAATCTGCTTTGATTTCGATTGCTTGTTGTCCAACTTCACTGATTGTTCATTTAACTTCGCTGAGTGTTCATCTAGCTTCGCAGTTAAACTGGATCGCTGCTCTTGCTGCATCAGCTCATTTTCTGATGTCTTTGATTTTGGTGTTTCTGCTTCTCCACCTTCTGCACCTTTTTCCGCATTTAAGGGCTCCCCCGAACCGAAATACGCGCCTTCCGACTCGATCGCGTCACGCAAGCGTGCAATCGGTATGGCCTTTGTACCTTGTGTAGCCGGATTTCGCTGTTCCAATTCCTTCTTAAGCTCCGATATGGTCAAATCATTAATTTTTAGATGAAAGCTTCCTGGCATTTTAATTCTCTCAGCTTTTTTCCATCAGTTTCCACGTTAGATTTCTCTATTGTGCACTTTAAAAATGTTTAAAAGTTTTCACTTCCAAAATTTTTTGTCGCACTTCTTTACACCACTGTCGCGTGGCATGTTTCACAGCCAATCATTTAAATGTTCCGGGAAAGTGAAAACGCACTGTTTTTTTAATTAAGTTAAAAGAGTTTATTTACTAAAAATGCACAATCATTAATTTAACTATTTCACAATCTAACTTTCACTATCTATCAATTTTTAATTCCAACTGTCTGTTACTACAATCACTTCACAATCAATCAATATCGCCTTTAATTTTCACTCCGCACTTATCGCGGTTTAAGTATCGCGGTTTCACTATATCCCCTGCTGCTCGGCTTAATATCGGGTCTCTAGTCATTCAATCCATTTCTCGTACATTGGCGAACTACGTGGAATATTCGAGCAATTCTGAATGGCGCAGTGACGTCACTTTCAGATGTTGATCATACTTCGTGGATTCTTGTGCTTTCGAGTACATTCATTTGTTGATCATGATGTTGCAAAAACAATTGCGACAGTAGCTCGCAGAATTATTTGCACATGTATCAATATACGAGGTGTGTTCAAAAAATATATCGAATTTTGTTTTTTTTCAAAAATTATTTATTTATTCATGAATATCTATTTTGTCCCCTTCAAAGTAATCCCCATGAGATATTATACACTTGTGCCAACGGTTTTTCCAATCTTCGAAGCACTTCAAAAAATCATTTTTTTTAATCTTGTTCAGCTCCTCCTTCGATGCCGTCTTTATCTCGTCAAGCGTAGCGTAACGTCGTCCTTTCATGGGCCTCTTCAGTTTAGGAAACAAGAAAAAATCACAGGGGGCCAGATCTGGGGAATACGGTGGCTGCGGCATCATTAGTGAGTTGTTTTTGGCCAAAAAGTCGCGCACAAGCAACGATGTGTGAGCAGGGGCGTTATCGTGGTGCAAAAGTCAATTTTTGTTCTCCCACAAATCCGGGCGTTTCTGGCGGATTGCTTCGCGCAAATTGCGCATAACTTGCAGGTAATATTCCTTATTGACCGTTCTTCCCTGTGGCAAGAACTCATGATGTACCACGCCCCTGCAATCGAAGAAAACTGTCAGCAAAACTTTCACATTCGACCGAACTTGGCACGCTTTTTTCGGTCTTGGTTCATGCGGCAGCTTCCATTGAGATGATTGAGCTTTGGTTTCCACGTCATAACCATAAACCCACGATTCGTCACCAGTTATGACCCTCTGGAGCAAATTTGGTTCGTCGCGGACAGAGTTTAACATCTCATTAGCAATGTTCATGTGTTGCTGTTTTTGGTCGCAATTGAGCAATTTTGGTACGAATTTCACGGCGACCCGTCTCGTGCCCAAATCGTTGATAAAAATCGAATGGCACGAGCCAATCGATATGTTTAGGTCCTCAGCAGCTTCTCTAACGGTGATTCGACGATTGGCCAATACCATTTTCTCCACTTCATTAATTTTTTCGTCTGTTGTTGAAGTGCTCGGGCGTCCGGCACGCTCTTCGTCGTTCACATCTTCTCGGCCTTCTAAAAACATTTTGTACCACCGATAAACGTTGCTTTGGTCCAAGGTAGCTTCTCCGTATGCCACAGTCAACATTCGGAATGCATCCGCGCACTTAATTTCGTTTTTCACACAAAATTTGATACACGTTCTTTGATCCATTTTTTTGAATAAGTAAAAATCGAAGACGATTGAAAACACGTGCAAGTAAAGCAGCTATCACCAATCAAGTGAACATTCGAAATGGCCGAGCTTGTCGGCATAAGTGACAGACATGAGTACCAACATAACGCCACAAAAAAATCGAAATTCGAATATACGTAACCCGCGAAAATTCAAAATTCGCGATACTTTTTGAACACACCTCGTATATATATATATATATATATATATATATACATATACATATATATTTAAATATATAAAAGCAAAACGTTTCACTTGCACACTCCACATGCAATTTATATTTTTACTTCGAGGGGTGCACAGAGAGGGAGAATACACGAAAAGTATGTATCCCCCCTTGCGATTGGATACCTGTGTTCTGAAAAATGTGGAGGTAGGTGTTTATGAATGCAACAACAGCAAGTATGTCCGAGGTCCAAATTCGCTTAACTAATAATAGTGTGGCCTTCGAATTTTACATTTTTCCCAATAAAATCGTATGGGTGCCCTTAAAATTAACGAAATTCTATATTTATGTAGTTTAGCAAAAGAACCTAATACTAATCTCCTTCAGATGCTCGAAGTCCATGTAAGTTTGATGAAAATCGAATCATATTCAAGGAAGTTATAGCCATCTGATGCTTCTCTAATTACAACAACAATAACACACTATTTCGGTACTTTATGGACTCTCCATCGAATCAGACACTGCAAGTTTGATTTGATCTTCCTAACATTTTTAGGTAAGATTTAAAACATCAAAATTTTAGGGAATTCATGGTTTGAGTGATTTCTGTTATTTTGTAACAAAATGGCGACCGTCAAAAATGGAGAAACAATTGATTTTCTTGCAAACGTGTACATCTTTTTGAAGTGTTTCTTGACTTTTTGTGTTGTTGGTGACTGAATATCGTGAGTTGAGTACAAAGTCTTTCTAACAGGAGCGTAGGCCTGTCCACCCAACTTGTATTTTCTGTTCTTTTTTTTAAGTCCTGAATAATTAAAAAGTTATAAAAATCAAAATTCAGTCTTCTGTCAGCAAGACATTGTTAAGATTACAATGAATAATTTAAACTTTTATTTTCTTGTGGCTTGATCTTCATCGGAAACATCTGATAGTACCAACATGGATTGAAAAACAGTTTAAATGTTATTACAGTTGCATAAAACGAAAATTTTACTGAGCACTCAAATCTACTGTCATACAAAATCAACGACCTTTTCAACAATTTTTCACGTCCTTCAATTCTCCTCTTAATTTTCCTAGACCGACATCAACTCCGCCCATCATAAGACTTCTACACTACACATCAGTCAAGTGTTTGAACGAATAAATTTTCCGATTCCATGCACTCGTTTTACCTACTTTCATTTTTATTGTGCGTGAATAAGTGTTCTTTTTATCGTCTGTAGCTATCGAAACAACTAAATTACCTCTGAATCTCGTCTCATAAACCTGCAATTCAATTAGACTAACTCCTTTGAATGGTAATCCTGCATATTACACCGCTCGTGTATACATACGAGTACGATAGTGATGTAATGTGATGCGATGTGATGTTGAAAAACACTCAACTTCAAATAGAGTGCTAGGATGCATATAAACGCGTATAACAGTGATCCTTAAAGCCTTCCATATTGAGCTCTTAAACGAACAAAGGATATTGAGGTCCACGTACCTTTTTACATGTCTTATGCTTTTCTTTTGTGCTTTTGGATGTGTTTCTTTCCTATCCTACTTTCCTTTTATTCGTGGGTGGAGCGGGTTGTATCCTGTTGGAGGAAATGTTAAATGAAGGGTTGCCAAAATAAGGATAGTCGGGACAGCTTCAAGCAATCGCACTATATGGGTCAATTGTATCTCCCTTTAACCTCAATAAGAAAAGCAGTTTAAAGTTGTAAATGATACATGAAAAGAAATTTCAAAGCAAACATTTTTCCTCAGGACATTTTTTAGGGACAGTTATCTTAGCGACAACACTTTGTTCATCAACTCTTCCCATCCCGCAAGACTTTCTCACAAACATATATCTATCAATGAAAGTATGAGAAAATGTGACACGTCCGTATCGTAAAAAGGAAATCTGCTAATCCACCCCGAGGGAATAAAATTCGTTCGCAATGTAGTAAGGAACGATTTGACTGGGTTTTAATCGGAACAAAAATCCCATCGTAAGCGAATCACAAACGGAAAGAATGGAAGCAACCTCAACTACTTCTCGGTCCAGCCTGGCATTGAATATTGCCCTGTCGAATCCGATTAAAAGTGATGTTGGACCGGTTGCGGTTGGAATATAATTGAACTTATTCAGCAATTCAGCAACTCCTCAAACCTTAGCTAAATCAGCATCAAGTCCATTATAGCGTGTTATGAATGCTCCCAAGTGGTGATTACACAATTTCGGATTTAATGTCCAACATGATTTTATCGGTTCATCCTCGGTCAGGGTGGTGGTGAATCCTTTTATCAAATGTGGTCGGACGTCGGTTTGGATTTGTGCTGAAGAATTATGGCCCTGCATTTTGATTAGAAGAACAAATGGTTCAATGCCGCAAAATATGAAAGTAAAGTGCTTTGTTTTACTCGCCTTTAATTCATTGCTGTAATCCATTACCAGTAATTACATCGTGCAAGACCAATTCAAATTTCACGTAAATCGATCGAAAGTGCTGCACTCGCGTACAATAGTGATAAAAGATAACCTAGTTCCTACTGCAGCAAAACAATTTCCCATACCGGGAATCGAACCCGGGCCTCCTGGGTGAAAGCCAGGTATCCTAGCCACTAGACCATATGGGACACATGAGATTTAATCAAACTGCAATTTTTCAGAAACACGGTCCCCAAGAGAAAGTTCAATTTATCTAAAAATATCCACCCACCGATGTGTGTAAAAATACACTTTACGAAGAAAGCATTTTTATGATATATATGCAACAGCACACATGGGCCTCGTTCAGCTAAAAATATACACATGTGTGCTATCAACATTCGAGGCACGTTAGATTTTTGCTTTTATTACTATTCAGATTCAGATTAATATTTGTCCATACAAATGGGAATTATAAAGTGTATGCATATTTAGCAAGCAATTAACCTGATTTTCTTGTATTTTTTCTATTTTTCAAGTTATTGCAATTAAACTAATGTGTTTCGTGATATGAATTGTATGTTATAAATGTATAGATAACATATGTAGGTTATAGAGTCGGCACGTTGTGAATGTTATGTGATCGATAAGATTTATGGTGATGGCTTTTAATACGAATTAAAGGAATTTTCGCACATTTAATTTTGAAACTTTTAATATAAAATCAAACAAATGGGTTTAGTGTGTTTAGTTGTGCATGAATACGAGCTTTCATTTTGATTTATTCCTTTTGTTTTTTATTCTTTAAATATTTTAAGATAATCGCGAGATGGCATCATCAACTAAAATAACCAAAAATAAATCTACATTAAATAAATTAGTTTAACAAATTAATGACAAACCAAATGCCAAAATTAGTAACTTCTGAGTACATAATCCAAAAATGATCACAATCTTTTTGTAAAAGTGTCAATTTAGTATATAATAAAATATTGGAAAAGTATGAAAACGGACCTGAAATTCAAAAGCACTACATGTTATCATCTGGATGAAGTATGTTTCACCATCAAAGCCCATCACGATAATAAAGCGCCATCAATGAGATTCTAGTAGAGGTCATAAAATGTGCTGGCAGCAGTGTTCATAAAGCAGTCAATTTTATTCCTTATTTACTAAAAAGATGACAACGTACAGTGTGACAAACGTTATAGAGGCATAACACTACTTTGTACGACACACAAAATATTTTAAAAGATCTTCGAAGATAAATTCGATTTATACGCCAACAATGGTTTTAGAGCAGGTAGATCGACAATAGACCAATTGTTCACAGTGAGGCAGGTACTTGAAAAATGCTAGGAGTTCAACATAGATGTACACCAAATTTTTGTTGAGAAGCAAGCATACGACAGTATTGATCGTAACGTACTATTCCAAATAATGCTTTGCTTTGGGACCCCAGCAAAATAAGTCCATCTACCAAAATGATAATGACGTCGATGGCCTCCCTAGTCTCCATCAATGACTAAAGCCTCATTTACACGATGATAGTACTATCACGATAGTACTCTCGTGATAGTACTACTCGATAGTCTGACATGATAGTTTAGTGTTTACACGCGGACTAGAATAGAGCAATAGTTTATAACAAGAATTATCATGGATGACAACTTGTGTCCCGCGGTGCTTGCCGTAATCGGTAAGATTTAAAAAATAAAACATAAAAATGAAAAACAAAAGAAGAGAATATGGATCAGGTAGTGGATTCAGAAAAGGAAGGAGCTAGGTGCATCTGAAAAATTGGTTAAGGAGCTCGCTGTTGAGGATCCAGCAAGCTTTTGCAATTTTCTACGTATGAACGAGGATATGTTCAATACATTACTTAAAAAGGTATATATCTGGCTATAAGGATTCTGTTTATCGTAGAAACGGAAATTCAATTCAGCTTTTTTTAGGGTTTTGTAAAATAATTTAACAAAACCCTACAAGTTTCGCGACCAGTCTGTCCGTCTGTCCGTCCGTCCGTCCGTCCGTGTGTCACAGCAGTTTTTCTCGGAAACTACTTAAGCTAGAAACATCAAATTTTGTGTGTAGGTGTAAAGTGGTGATTTCTTCAAAGTTCAACTACAAAAAAATTTTATAAGGTATTTAAGGGGGGTCTCCCCATATAGGAGAGTGACCCCCCGAAAAAAAAATTTCATTGAAGGTAGCCGATATGGGTATCAAATGAAAGGTCTTAATGAGAACTTTTCAAAACAGGTCTTAGTTTGGCAAAGTTTGCTTCGAGGGGCGCATAGGGAGGGGAAATGTACGAAAAATTTGTGTCCCCCCCCCTCGCGATTGGACACCTGTGATCCGAAAAATCTGAAAAAAATCAGAGATGTAGGCCTTGATGAGTACAACAACAACAAATACGTGAGAAGTCGCAATTCACTCAACTTTGTTAGTAATAGTATGATTTATCGATTTTATGTTTTCTTGAATAAAATCTTAACGGTACCCTTAAATTCAATGAAATTCAGTACGTAGATGCCTATTTATAAGGTTAATCTCTCCTGAAAGTTTCATAAAGATTAAATCTTATTTAGCGAAGTTATAGCGGTTTGAATTTTCCTGTATTACTATGGAACAATATGCGCTGCATTTATTACTATGGCAACATATGGCTATGGAACAACATGCGCCTTTTACCGACTCAGACACTACAATTTTGCTAGGATTTGCATGAAAATTTCAGGAATGATAGGTGTCATGTATATCTTTGAGAATTGGTTCAGTTAGTGGTATCAGTAATCGTAAAACAAAATAGTGGCTGTTTTAAATGCGAAGATTGAATAATTTTGAGTTATTTTTTCCCAACTTCAACGTTTAAGGTGCATGCTTTGAACACATGATTCAATTGAATGAATGACTGAAGATGAGTACCTACAATTAATGCTCATAAGTGAAACAAGTCAAGGAGGTGGGAGAGAGCTCCTAGCAAAAGGGTTTTGTAACCATTCTAGGATTCGAAAAAATTGGCCATTGATCGATGATAACAGTACAGGAGAGTGGCCCCTGAAAAAAAAATTCATCAAACGTAGCCGATATGAGTATGAAATAAAAGTTTTCATGGGAGCTTTTCAAAACAGTTGTTGAACTGTCAGTTTTTGCTTCAGTGGGGACACAGGGGGGGGTTGTAAATACATGAAAAATGTGTTTTCTCCGTTGCGGATGGACATCTGAAATAATTATCAAGGGAAATATTTATGGGTATAACAATACCAAAACCTCAGAAGTCGAAATTCGTTCAACTTTGTTAATAATAGTATGAGCTTCGTATTTCATACTTTCTCCAATAAAATCGTCTTTGACATGTTTCTTGATTTGATTCGATCTGCGTGACTGCAGTTTGTTAATTTGAATACAAAACCCTTCTGACATGAGCGTAGGTCTGTTTACCCAACTTGTTTTCATTTTATTTTTAAGGTAGAAGAAGGATTACAAAACGCAAACACCGTAATGCGAGATCCACTCTCAGCAAAACTGAAATTAGAAGTCGCTTGCAGATATCTATCTACTGGAGATTCACTGGGATCATTGCAGTATCTATATCGAGTGCCAAAGTGCTCAATCAGTAAATTTCTGCCAGATGTTTTTGATGCCATATATGCTGCATTGGAAGAATATATAAAGGGAATTATTAAAACACAAATTGCAATATTAATTTCGTGTATTATTTTGGGCTTAACATTTTGTATACACGATCGCTCTCATCCCTCCCAGTTCTCAAACAAGTGTACCGCAGTTTCTTCAAAAGATTCAGTGTGATGAGGTAGCACATTTGAAAACGGAATTCGAAGTGTCAAAACAAAGAAGTGTCAGTTTCAGCTCTTTGAATTTCTTGGCTTAAGTGAAGCTATAAATCTGTCATAAATTATAATCAGCTCTGTGAAATAAGTGAAGTGGTTACTAGTGTCGCTCTATCAAGTTTTCGAGATAAGTAGCGATCTTTCAAGTCATCAATTTCATTGATTCAATTTTTACTTAGGCGAACGAAATTAACAGAACCGGGAATTCTTGCTTTGGTCTAGGAGTGAGATTCCCGTGTAGCTAAATTTATTCTAAAAATTTTTGAATTTAATTTTAAATTTATATTTTGATATTTTAAATTATTTTTTTTTTTTTTTTTGCAAGTACGGATTTCTACGTTTTTTCACTAACTATATTAAATAAATCAAGGATAATAAAAATTTTTATAAAAAGCAAATAATTGAAAAAGTTAAAAATATAATGGCTACTAAACCAGATAAGTATGGGAAGTGTAGGAAACGCTTGGAGGATATCCACTCGGCTATGGGGTGTGATGGCTTCTGCCTCAAGTGGTTTCATTTGAGGTGTTTCAAAATGTCGGAGGAGAGATGTAGAGCTCAGCACCGTAAATCGAAAGAAGACTAACTCTTCCAACAAATGATAAATTTGCAAAGCCAAGTTGAAGAGATGAGCTCAAATGTCACCTTATTAATAGATAAATCTACGTCTGCGAGCAAGCCCTCATATGCCGAAATTATTAAAAATTCTACTTCTCCTCCAACAGTGCATCGATCTAATACAATATCGCAAAAAGGGATTATAATTAAGCCTAGAAATCACTCTTCATCAGAAAAAACACTGATTGATTTTAAGTCGAGGATCAGGCCATCAAAATGTAAAATTCCTCTACAGCTAATGAGGCCAATTCGTAATGGTGGGGCGATTATCAAAACATCGACAAATGAAAATGCTACTTCGCTTTTTAATATAGCAATGGATGCAATGAAAGAGGAGTATGATGTTGCTGAGACCAGATTGCGACAGCCTAGACTTGTAATCAATGGACTAGAAAAACAATACGAAAATAATGAATTAAGAAATGAGATCCAGGCATTAAATCCCAATATAGAGGAGCGTGATTCTATGGAACTTGTACATGCTAGGCGAACAAGAAATGGAAGGTGGTTGCACATCATCCAGGTAAACGGGAGCATGTATAAGAGGCTTGCGAATAGATACATTAATATAGATTATGGATCGTATTTTGTGAAGGAGGACTTCAACGTAACGAGGTGTTATAAGTGTCAAAAATACAACCATAAAATATCAAAATGTGAAGGGGAGCAAATATGTATAAAATGTGGGGGAAAGCATGACCTAAAGGATTGCAAAAGCACGATTGAGAAGTGCTCGAACTGTTTTGGTAACAATAACAATGCTGATCATTCTCACAGAGCTGACTCTGTAGAGTGTCCGGAGTTCCAAGGCAGAATATTGATCGCCAGGAGGAGCACTGACTACAACTTTGATGATTGCTAATCTTTCTAATCAATCAAGTGGAACAAATTTAACACTTATGTATGCTAATATAAGAAGCTTAAGACATAAGCTAAGTGATATTCAGATTTACCTGCAGCAAAATCCTGACATAGATTTGATTATTCTAAATGAAATCTGGACTTACCCAGAAGAAGCACGGTTTTACAATATTGAAGGATATAATGCGGTATTCTCCTGCAGAACTGGAAGAGGTGGAGGTACAGCAATGTACGTAAAAAATACAATCAATTTCATTACCAAGAGAGTGATGCCTGATAAGTATAACGTTATAATAATTGCAGTACGCCATGCAGGTAAAAAAATTAAATTAGGGACGTACTATAATCCCAATCGATTTTTGCACAGTACTAGATACATTATTCTCAACTGAAAAAAATTTTATCACAGTAGCGGACACAAACATTGATGTGCTAACGGAATCACCAGAAACACGGATTTATAAGGATACGCTAGAAACGAATGGAACGATAATCATAAAGAACACCCAAATTACTCGCCCAGTGTCAAATACCTGTCTGGATCATATAGTAACCAATGATTTAAAAGTCGCTGAAAGCATGACATACATATTTGAGGACTGGCCGGAACTGGATCATCGTGTGTTAAAAATTGCTATTCAAGACCAAACCCTGAACAAACACAAGCCGACCTTTAAAACGATCAGATTTCTAGACAAGGAGCTCTTTAAATCAAACATACGAGAGTTACTGGAAAACCGGAAACCAAATAGTATTATTGAACTCAAAAATATCATCATATCTGCTAAGCAAATTTATACAATTGAGAAAAAATATCAGGTGTCGACAACGGACTTGGATAACGAAAAAAGTAATTGATGCAAGTATTAAAAAAAGGAAGGCATACATGGACTACAGGAAGAACAGTCGAAACCGGGCTTTCAAGTTTGTGTATATGCAAGCGAAAAAAGAATCGAAACGACTGGTGAAAGAGGCTAAATTCTTATATTTCTCAAGAAGAATGGAAACAGCGGCTGACAACTCCCGCGAAATATGGAAAATAATAAATGAGGTAAAGGATAACTCTTCAACCCAGGGTATATCACAAAACTTTCAACTGAATCCTGATGGGCCCTCTAACACATCGTGTCCACGTGACGCGGCGAACTCATTGAATAACTTTTTCTCAACCATTGGTGGGAGAATCACTAAAGAAATCGTTGTCAGTTCAGCAGGCAATGTAAATAATACAAATATCGCAATAAGTTCCATCTTTCACATTCATCAAACAAATAAAAGGGAAGTCTTAAATGTCATCAATGGATTGAAAAAGAATACGGCGCCAGGCATTGATAGCATCACGATGAATGAGATAAGTATAATAAAGGAGGACATATCCCAGATTATAGAAAATTTTATAAACGTGCATATTAGGAATGGAACTTTTCCGGAAGAAGAAAAACTTGCAAAAATAGTTCCTATATTTAAGGGTGGTGATCATCTTGACCCGAATAACTATCGCCCGATTGTGCTGCTGACGGGATTTAGTAAGATATTTGAAAAAATACTAAACAATCGATTAACATCATTCTTAGCTGAAAACTCTATCATAAGCCAACATCAGTTTGGTTTTCAAAAAAACAAGAGTACTTTGGATGCCCGACATTCTGTCACACGTTTCATCAATCTAGGACTTGACAGAGGTGATTATGTCATCGCAATTTTTGTGGATTTGAAAAAAGCATTTGATACAGTTGATCATGATCTCTTGCTTCGTAAACTTAAATCATATGATATTTAGGGTAGTCCTAAGCAGTTGTTTAAGAGTTACTTGGAGGGAAGATCGCAGAGAACTTTAATCAACAATGTCCTGAGCGACCATGCACCTCAGAAACAGGAGTTCTCCAAGGCTCAATACTGAGCCCAACTTTGTTCCTGCTATACACAAATAATCTAAATACATGTGGGCTGACGGGATATCACACATTATATGCTGATGACACAGTTCTACTTTATTCAGGACGAGACAAAACTGCCATTGACAACACTATCAACATCGATCTAGGAAAATTCCATCAGTGGTTAATTGGAAACAAACTAGTGTTGAACACATCAAAGACAAAATATATTCTTTATAAGCAAAAGAACAAAGGAGACATAGATGTCGAACTAAATATTAACGGCGGAAAATTGCAAAGAGTGCTAGAAATGAAATATCTTGGCCTTATCATAGACCATCGTATGACCTGGTTACCACACATAAATAGCTTAAGAAGGCAATTAGCCCCAATAATAGGATTGTTAAGAAGATATGAGGATTTTCCAATGCACATCAAGAAACTTGTTCTAAATGCGTTTGTCCTGGCGAAATTGCATTATGGAGTATACTTATTTGGAGTCAATCAGCGAAGCAACATTTAAACAGTATATCCAGGCTGCTGACCAAAGCGTATAAAAACATTCTGAAGCTGCCAATGCTTACTCAAACTAGTTTGGTTTACCAATTGGCAAAATCATTAACCTTTAGTCAAATTATTATTATGGAGAAAGCGAAGTTTATCTACAGAAATTTAAAAACTAATGGATTGGAACGAGCGCCATTAATTAAGGTATCACAGGTCAACCCATATAATGCGAGGAATGCAAATCAATTCAAAATACCTTTTGCCAGAACGGATCGACTAAGGAACGATGCAACGAATGATGCTCTGCGTATATATAACAATCTACCAGAAATTGTTAAGGAAGCAAACTCACTTTTGGTATTTAAGAAAAGACTAAGGGAGCATTTAATGAGCACTGATTGAAGCGTGGACATGTAATTCTGCTTTTATGAGCTCAGTATTTTAGGGCGTTCTTTTTGACCCTATCGGCGAGATACTGAAGTGACAGTTACTCAGAGTTTTTTTTTTGAATGCGTCGTATGATATTGAATTTTTTTTATCTCTGAGAGCTGATCATGATTTTTTGGACTAGATGTTCACGAAAAGGACTAGATCACATTATATTGTGTGCCCCCTTATACCGATGTGTAAAACCTAAGATTAATAAGAACTGGATGGGCTAAGCTCATATAAAATGCATGAGAGAGCATGCGACCGGTTTCTGCTCTCTTCTAAGTGAACAGTCTGTCATTTCCTCCCCGTCTGCCTCTTGCTGGTCACTTTCTTGTTCCAAAAGCTGACTAGGTGTGAACAGACTGTCAAGTTGACTGATGCAAATTGGACGCCAAATTCGCCAATTTGCAAGTTTCGTCGCGAATTTTATCCGATATTAAAACTGTGGAAAGTGTTCGCGATCTAAATTCGTTCCAACTGTTTAAACATTCGATTGGAGTATGTGATTCAAGTGACTTTAACGTGTGACACTGTGTAATTAACTTAGAATTTCAAAATGAAATGTGTAGTGCCTTCGTGAAAAAATCATAGTGGAAAAGGATCTGTAGGTGTTTCCTTTCACAAGTGAGTAGTTATTCTATTAATGTTTTGCATGTTTTTCATACAATGCTGAAGGTTTGTCAAATAGAAAGCAAATTTTTGGTATTGTATGAAAATTTGTTTACATTGAGCAGCAGCCATGTTTGCTTGTGCAATTTGGCTCTCTCTAAGGTTGCAAACAAGAGCGTAGCAGTAGGAAAAGTGGTCGCAGGGGTTGTCGCAACCATATTGTCACGTGGTTGTCCACTCCAGTATTATTTAATTACTCAATGTGTAAAACATTGTCTGGGTGGCACAAAAGACCAAGCGACGCAATGTGAATGCAGATCGCACGAGCGTTGTGCGACGAAGAAAGAGTGATGGAGAGAGTGGCAGGGAATGGAGGTAATTAAAAAAAAAAAAAAAGTGTTGGAAGAATCAATGCCTGACGTACAGCTGTTGGCAGATGTGGCGGTTGATGGATAAAGGTTCTCACATTGTTCGCTGCCACTCGTTGTAGCTATTGCTGAGCTAGACAATTGAAAATCAGTATTTCTTAAATGCCGATGACGGGAAACTGTAATTAATTTTTGTATTGCTTCTTGAAGTAAAACTGCTTCCTCCAGTGATAGGCAGCTCAACTGAACAGCAATGTGTGCTCCAAAACTTGCAAACTCATTTGTTCCGGGCTATGGTCGAGCTGCTACTTGCTTTAGCACTTCAACAACATTGTCCAATGCGTCATCTACTTTTGCTTTTTTTTATCCGGCCAAAAATTGCAGGTCTTTTACGGGATAGCTCGAACCTTCTCGGTGAAGAAGCTGAGACTGAAGTTGTTCGTTGATGTTTGGCTGGTTCAATTTCCCCATTTTCTGCTTTTCTTTCTGTTAATGTCTGAAATAAAAACCAAAAAATGATGACTTATTTGTTTTTTTTCAGATTCCTCTGAGTGAAAACGAGTGGAAGAAAATAATACATGTGTTTAAAACTTCATGGAATTTTCCAAACTGTGTTGGAGTGATCAATGGGAAGCATATAGTGATACAATGTCCATCACATTCAGGTTCACAATACTTCAACTACAAAGGATCATTCAGTCTTGTTTTATCGGCCTTAGTAGACCACAATTATAATTTCATCTTCATCGACATTCGGAAATATGGCAGCTGTTCAGATGGTGGAGTTTTTGGAAATTCATCCCTACAGACTGCCATTGAGAACGACCTTTTAAACATTCCCAATGAATCGGTCATATTAGGCGACGAGGCATTCCCACTTAAACCATACTTAATTAAGCCATATCCTCGACGAAACCAATTAAGTGTGGAGCAAAAAGTATTCAACTATAGACACTCTAGAGCAAGGCGAATAGTGGAAAATAGCTTTGGGATACTGTCTTCTCGTTTCCGAGCATTCCGAACACCAATATTACTTGCTCCTCAAACAGTTGTCAAGTTAGTCAAAGCTGCGTGCGCCTTGCATAACTGGATAAGAAGAACGAGGATGGACAGTACGATAACTGTGTGATATCGAAGACCATGAAACTGGGCGAATAATCCCTGGTTCTTGGCGAAATTATCCCCGATCAGGAGGTCTGACTGATTTGAGAAGAACTTTGCAGCGAAACTAATTGCCAGAGGCAAGACAAAAAAGAGATTACTTAGCCAATTACTTCATGGAAGAAGGAGCAATCGATTGACAGTTTAGGATGCTAGAATAATCCAAGCAAGGAGCTTGATATTTCTTATGTTGAAAATTATAAAAAAAGCTTAGTAAAATGAAATCTGGGAAATTATAAATAAATATAAACAAAACTTACCAAATTGAATTCACTTTCATTTTCCTCCGTGTTTTGCTTGAGGAAATGATCCGCAATTTCAAACCATGCTAGCTTGGGATGATACATTTCACTGGTAGCTGATCCGGTTACTTTTGATTTTTTAACTTTCGAAACTTCCTGATTGTAGGTGCATCTTATATTCCTTATTTTCTGGCAAAACAGCTTTATAGTTGGCAATTCAGACAATGGCAGCAGCATCTGCTCTGCATGGTCCCGTTTCGAATGGTTTTTAAATTCTGGGCATTGTTTTTGCCACAGGCATGAAAATTTCTCATACTCTTCGAGAAAACCGATTGTATCGAAACTTGACATAGTGAATACACCACAACTTTTGATATTTATTATTTATTTATTTATTTATTTATTTAGGCCAAGATCAACAGGAGTAATCCCAATTACAGAGTTGGTACAAAAAATAAAATATTAAAAAGTTAGGAATACATTAATTCGCAACCAAAAGAGACTAATGCGAATTCAATTCTAAAACAAATTTAACAGAGCAAAAAAAATAATTAAGAAAATCCAAAAAGCAAAGATTCAAGTGAGTTCTTAAAAATAAGAAAGCTAGAAGGAAAAGAACCAAGCCTAAGTTCATTGTGTACCCAGAGCAGACGCAACATAGTTGAATTATAGTATGATTCCGTTCTTGCAAATGGTATACAGATTCCCTCCATCGTTTATCATTTGCCAGTGTAGAATAAATCAGACGGTGGTGAAGTTTCAATAACAAACACTCATCTAAAAACGTACGTCGAGCTTCAAGGGAAGGAAGTTTTAATAGGACAAGACGTTCATTATAAACTCTGTAAGGCAGATTGAATTTGTAAAGCAAGCACCTCGTGAATTTTCGTTGAATACTTTCAAGATCTGCAACTAGGTAAGCATGGTGCGGTGACCAAATCTGAACAGAGTATTCCAGAATACTCCAGACCAGAGAAGTATATAATAGCAAGGCAGAGGATATTTCGCTAAAAATATTAATATGACGGAGAATGAATCCAGACAACCTAGCCGCTTTAGAAGTGACATGCGATATATGTTTATCAAACTTGAGTTTGGAATCAAAAACGACTCCCAGATCTTTCATTTCAGACACCAATAGCAGAGGATGATTATTTATAGTATACGTAAAGGAAAGGAAATGAGGCTTGAGAGAATAACTCATAGCTTTACACTTGGAAACATTTAAGGGTAGTTTATTTGACTCACACCAGTTCCTTAGGACAAGGAGGTCATCTTGCAAAGATCCACAATCTGCCTGTGTATTAATACACCTATACAATTTTAAGTCATCCGCATAAAGAAGTGAGTTAGACTCAAATCGATGCGGAAGGTCATTAATAAATATGATAAATAGAAGAGGGCCTAAAATGGAGCCTTGAGGTACACCTGACGTTGGATAAAATGGTGATGACACCACATTACGGAGGGATACAAAGCAAGACCGATTTGATAGAAAAGAGAAAATCCAGGATACAATGGGATAAGGGAAACCATAACATTTCAGCTTATTACAGAGAATATCATGCGGGACCATATCAAATGCCTTACTAAAGTCGGTGTATATAACATCAACTTGCGAGCGAACATCAAATGATTTGGCGATAAAGTTAGAGAGTTCCCACAAGTTACTAGTCGTCGAACGCTGAGGAAGGAATCCGTGTTGCGATTGAGAACAAACCCGTAAAAAACAATTAAGGAGTCTAACATACATGATTTTTTCAAAGATTTTGGGGAAGCACGAAATAATGGAAATAGGGCGGTAGTTTTTCATAGATGATGCATCACCATCTTTCAGTATCGGTGTAATAAACGCAGACTTCCATGCAAATGGAAATGAGGCCTCTTCTAAGCTTATATTGAAGAGAATAGCAAGAGGAAGGGAAATGGCAGGAGCTAGTGATCCAACAAAAAAGCTAGAAACCCTATCAGGACTTGGACCCAAGCTTGCATCTAAATTAGAGATCACAAACTCAACATCACTAGGACAAATGGAAAAGGAAAACATGCACTGTGGATATGAAAAATCAGACTGGAACGAATTTGATACATTGGCATCACATCAGGAACAGTGGACGATGTCCTCAAAGAGCGAATGTAAGACCAAAAAGGCTTAGGCATGCTAGCTTTTAATGATTTCTCAATGGAAAAGTAATAGTTTTTCATCGCAGTCTGAATCTCAAGTTTAGCCAAAGCTCGGAGTCTTGAAAATTCTGCATATGCTTCATTAGAGCCAGTCAATTTTAAAAATCGATGGGCTCTATCTTTAGATTTCAACGCAGCAAGAACTCTACAAGTGAACCAAGGTGGTTGCGAAGACTGTGATCGACAGTAGACTGGAGTATTTCTGGCGATCAGACAATTCAAATAAGAGTAGAATTCATCAAGAGCAGAGTTAACGTCCAAATTAAGGAAAAATGAACACCAGTCAATAGAAGATAGACCCTCAGCAATGGCGGCATAATAAGCCTTACGAAAGTTATATTTACAAAGGAGCACATCATGCCTACGTTTTAACAAAGGGGAGCAGAACTCCATGTGCAGTGGTGGATGATGACTGTCTGCAGTCACATAGACGTTCACGGAAGGAAATGACAGTGAAATAGATGCAGCACTATTCGTAAAAATTAAGTCGAGAATGCGGTCGTTACCATTCAAAATTTGATTTAGTTGGGGAAGGGAACAATGGGATCTAAAAGAGGAAAAAATAAATGAAAGACGATTGGAACTAATGCATTAAAATCACCGCAAAGCAGAAGTAAATCTGAAGGGTATTTTGATAGCATAAAAACAGACAACTCATCAAGAAAAGTTTCAAAAAGAGCAAGTGAAGATTGACACGGTATATGAATAGATGCAATAAGCAGAAATGAGTTATGCGTTATACGAAGTCTAACAATGATACATTCTACAGGAACAAATGGAAGAAAGTCATAACATGGCACACTGAAAAATGATTTCCTTACACCATTAAGAACTCCACCACCAACTGATTTGTAACTAGAAAGTGAACAACGATCTTGTCTGTAAATGTTATGAATTAGGGAGATATGAATATTAGAAACAGATTCATTCAATCATATTTCCGTCAGGCAAAAAACATCATCATTAGCGGTAATTATTGAAACAGAAAGATCTTTAAGCTTGGTTCTCAATCCTCTTATATTTTGATAATAAATTTAGAAATGACTGTTCACATTTATCAACGGCGAAGACGCTTCTCTGGGCACTCCAGCTCTAAAAAATTACTACGATCTCTGGCGACAAATGGTTTAACAAGCAATCCAGGAGGCCGAAACTCCGGGCTCTTTAGTTGACTCATGGACGCAGGCACAATAAGCTTAAAAGAAGCAAGGAGTTTGTTAGGTAATATATCCTTGGTTAGCTTCTTGCAGCTGAAGATGACCCCAGCTTCGATTCGATATAATCAGCAATATCAGCGGGAGTAGTGTCATAATCCAAGCGAGAAATAAATACACTGAGAGGCGGTGATATTATATTTTATAAAAACAAAGCCAATTCGATCAGAGTGGCTTCGAGAGTAGCACCCTCACTCTCAGAAACCTGTTTCCAAGCGAGAGTTGATGTGATAGTGCTTATGACTATCGTGGAAGCACTATCAACTATATGGCAGAGCTAGATAGTGTGATAGCGCTGTCGTGATAGTGTGATAGTAACTATCAAGCTATTTACACGATCATAGTATCCGTGAGAGTTGCTATCATGACAGCTATTATCTTACCAACTATCGTCGTATAAATGGGGCTTAACTCACCGATGGCTTTGACACTAACATCGGACTAAACCAGTGACATAGGCTGGCCCATTGCTGTTGAATTTGGCTCTGGAGTACGTCATACACAAGATACATTACTATTCAAGTCAAGCCAAGTAGTAGCATATGCGGACGACTTCGACGTTTTGTCACGGTCATTAACAGCTGCCGAAGAACTCTTTCTAAAACTCGACAGCGAAGCAAAACTAGACAGGCTTCAAATCAATGAGGATGAAACAATGCTCATGACAAAGTCACGGAAATATGTCTAAAACACTCAAAATATCACACTTGGCGAGTACAGTATTGAAAATGTAAACAAATTTGTGTATTTAGGCCCAAAATAATGAGAGCCGCGAATGAAAGAGACGAAAATACGCCGGAGAATACAGCTCACAGATAAAATATTTTATTTAGGTTTGTCAATCTTTAAGACATACACAGGAAAACAAAGCTCCTCGTATTCAAACCTATGATAAGAAGTGTGTTATGCTATGGGTGTGAAACATGAACCCTAGCCCAAGCATCCCAAAACATAGTGAACGTCTTTGAGCGACTGGTCCTGTGGCGGATAATCGGAGCGAAGCTAGGTGGGGACCACTGGCGAATTCAATACAAGCATGAGGAGTATGAAATTTTTGACGAGTTGGAGGTCTCAACGATTGTAAAACTGCAGAAGCTGTAATGAGCTGGACACATGAATCATATGGACGAACAACGGATACTCAAAAAGGTATTCGTTGGGAGAACTGAAGGGTGGAGACTAGTGCGGAAACCGGAGAGAGGCTGACCTGACTCAGCCGACGAAGAAAGTCTTTCATTGCTCGGATTTCGAAATTGGAGGACGCGGTCAATGGACTGAGACAGTTGGAGGCACTATTTGCAAGAAACAAAGGCTCGAGACGGGCTGTAGTTGTACGAAGAAGAAGAAAAATTGGAAAAAGGAGAAAAAAAACAACCAAAACAATTAAAACTTACACATTACTAAAGAAAACAATCAGAGTGTACTTAGAGCTTCCAGTTAATTTGTATCAAATTGATTCTAGCGAACATGTTAAAATAGATGAAACTAGTCCCAAAAGTACGTAATAATTTTTCCTGTTAGTTCTGCGGCTAGCTGTCGTTGCGCACAGACGTGCTTTTCAGAAAATATAAGTCTAGCATTCGTTGCATACACATGTGTTTTTGAAATTCTACGCATAGCACTCCTTGCATATAGACTTGTTTCAAATAGTTTCTACGTCTAGTAGTCGTTGCAAGCGGATGTATTTTTAAACACTTCTGTCAATAATTTTCAAAAATTAAATAATTTTTATTCAAAAGTCAGTTGGAAATTGGTTTCATTAATTGAAAATCATCACCGTCGAGTTATTTGAACAATTATCGAATACCTGAAGTTTCACTTCTGAAGAAGTCTCAAAAAGCAAAAGGCATTCAAAGGCAGTCCCGTTTTACGAACATTGCCTCGAATCACGCTGCAAAAGCAACGAGATGGAGGAGCGCGGTGACTTCAGCCATCAAATAGAACGATCTTGCCCATCGCCAACGATGAGGTTCGAGAAAAAGTTAAAGTGAAGATCCGAGAACAATGAAGAAAAGTGCAATCTGAAAATTTTATTAGCCGTCGAAACCGAGCAACTAGTTAGCGCAGTGGAGAAGTATGACAGAGAAACTGAGGAACTCAGACTTAGGATCCAGTCGCCAGAAGAGCTAGCTGGCAAATTAACTTTCAACAAAGAAAAACAAACTACCAAGAAAAAAAAGAAGTAAAGGCAACCGTCGACAAAAAACCAAAGAAACCACAACAAGGACCTAATCAAGAAGATGTCGTTAGCGCAAACAGAGCAAACGTTAGCACAAATGATTATGCAGCGCTAGCTGGGCTAGACAATTCAATGAACATTGAAGAGAACAAAGGTAATAAAAATTATGAAAATTGTTTTACTTAACCCGATAGTACACTCATCGAATATTAAAAAAACTAAAATAGGGAGAAAAACCCAAGAGTTTTGTCTGCTGTTCTGTCTGTCAATATTAATCAAAAAAAAGAAAAAGTCCCATCAATCAATGTATTTGATTCGGTTTTTGGCCGCTAAAAATAAATTAAATGATTTTGAAATCCAAAGAGTAAATGCCGAGAAACTGATGATCAAAACTAGGTCACTTGTTGACTTTCAGACAGCAAAAACTGCGTTAAATTCTGGAGACGTTCCGCACTTTACGTACACCCCCAAGAGCGAAGAAAACCAGAGCTCTTTGTTGAAGAGTCTGAACTGCAGAGAGGACACCGTCAATCTCCTTCAGATGCTCGAAGAATTGCGCCAGAAATAGAATTCATCGCAGTTTAGAACTTTGTAACAAGAGGATCGGTTGTCGAACGTAAAAATTTGTCTTTTCAGTCAGTCCAAATTTCAAGCAATAGAAGTCTAAGTGCCCTTCAAAAACTAAACTATTTGACGGAAGTTCAAGGTGGGGTTGCCTCCAGGATTGCGAGGTCAAACAGTGCTATAGGTGCCAGAGATAATTTCCACTCGATCGCTGAATTGAAATTAAGTTAAGTTGCTCATTCCTGGGCAAAACGCCTTAGAAAAACTACTGCTTGTGCAAGAGCCTTGAGCAGGGCAAGTAATGCTGTTTGCATTTGGCCTGGTTAACTAGCTGGCTGATGTGCTTACAGGCTGGCTAACTAGCTGGCTGATGTGCGAAAGATTATCCGTACATCTGCTTGGATCCGGGCTTGCTTACTATCTGGCTGATGTGCGTAAGGCTATCCGTTCGGCCACTTGGACCCGGGCTGGAACTCTCTTGAAGATTGTCAATCTCAGGCCAAATGCCTTGAGACCGTTCCACTTGGGCAAAGGCTTTAAGTAGGACAAGTGTAGTATCAAGAGTGATTGGTTTGTTGATGGCTATGGACATTTCTACAAAAATAATGCTTACCTTAAGTTTACCTTTGTTGTCAATCATTTGCATTTCCTAGTGGGTGCATTTACCTCTTTGCTTAGTCAACTAAAGTAACGATTAATATTAATAGTAAATTAGGCCCGTGGATTGCTTGGGTAATTTTCATGTGGCCATCTATCGATGGTTAGCAACAATGCTTAAGCTTTTCGAAAAGTGATTTTATATATGTATTATTTAGATTTACCCCAGCTTTGTGGGTTGGTCAATGCCAAGTATAGTGGACGAGCACGAAGTATATGGCATACTCACGCATACACTTACTTCTCAAGCTTTTGCGCATGATGCAGTATACCTACGAGAAGAAATGTGTGAAGCATTGGGAATGCTCGTGACATTGGCCAAGCCTAATGTTTCGAGGTTATATTGAATCACCACAACATTACTTCCCTCGAAAAAAAAGTTCATGAGAGGCTTGAAGAGCCTAATCGTGATGAAAATATTTCCGAATTCTACCGGCTGCGCCAATTTTGTTGCAATACCACCCTATTTATACTGGCATGCGCTGGGAGCTTGATATGATGTGTATCCTCTATACACATTAGGGCTGCCAGGGAGAGAGAGATATTCCTATATAAAGCTTACCTGCTACTTTATACTTGTCAATTAGATCATTGAAAAGGTGTCCGTTTATTTAATGAGTTAAGTTTTATTTCCTTCTTTGTATGGTTATACAATTACAATGAATTCTCCGAAACTAATTAATTTGAAATAGAACAAGATATTGCGGACTTATGCCTTCATGAGTATATATTTAGAATATTAATGGGATAGTTAATTTACTCGATTTATGGTCACTCTAATTATATTTGTTAGTCATTCAGAGGGAAAATGAAATTCGAATCTTTAACTGTTACTCGGGCTGACCCCTTGAGCACGCAGTTATATTTATGAATCAATTGATTAATAATCCAACTGCTGCCCCAGGTCCAAAGCCTTGCGACGCTAATACTCGGGCTAACGCCTTGAGTATGCAATAAGATTGATAAATCAATTAATTATTAGTTCAACTGCAGACCATGGACACAACTGTCTTAGGGCACTGATACTACTTATACAACAGCAGCCGGTAGGATATCGGTTCTTCTAAGACTACGGCCCGAGACTGTATAGCATACTTACTGATGGGAACATCAGCCGATATCTGAACCAAACTTTTGGTGCGTGGGAACGAGGTTGGAAACATCCATTGCCTGAATTATCTATTTTTTTGCTGTTTTTTGTCTGTTTTGCCAAAATATATTTCACTCCTGAGTTGCCCTTGTGTAAAACCACGCTATCTCCAATTCATATACTAACAAAAATTCAACTTACAGCAGCACGCAGGTATAAGCCTCAAACTAAGCGAGACAATTAAGGAAGGAGGGACACCCAGCGAAATGGCAGACTACATGAAAGTAGCCAAACTAATCAGGCAAATGATCCCCTTATTCTCAGGAGTCCCATACTCTACCATGGTTTACGAGCTACAATTCTTCTAAGGATGCAGCAGGCAAGTCTGGCAATATTTGAAAAAATTGGTGTAATAAGCGTTCATGCAAATCTTCCCTATTTGGCTGCATGGTGAAGCTTACCAGCTAACTTCCTCTACCTGCCCCACCACACTCGACGCTGCTGAAGAGCTCCTAAACCGATTGTATCTACCTCGAGAAATTTATCATGAAACAGTTATCGGACGAGCCACAGCCAAGCAGTTTCCTTCTGAAACGCTTACTGCCTACACCTCATGAATGCGACAACTGCTGAAGCATAGCCAGGAAGCAGCCAATATCAAATATGGAAAGGAGGTGGTATAGGTTTTAATAACTGGAGTAGTTCGCTATGACATCCATAAAAGGTGGAGTCGCGAATCCTCACCTATGTCAGTGGAGATGCTCACGTTTGAGGAACTCTTACATAAGGCTTTAGACATGGAGAAAATGCAGCAAGGAGCTCACCAATAAGATAAACTCTGCCATAGATGGTCTCAAGCCTGTTTGAGAGAGGAGGAGGGCACCCCTTGTTTCCCCAACCCATAGCTTCCATGATTCCTCATCCCAAACCCCCCAACTAAATGGTAGCAAATGCTCTCGGGGTGCACATTGGGTTTACTGGTTCCCCAATAATGTAACATTATATGTCGAGAAATGCTCATAACTGTAAATACATCTACAGCTCTGCTACTAAATCCTGCTTACACCTCCTTTGTGAGGACGAAGAGGGTGAAGGCGAATCTTCCGCGCCAGATAACATGCCGCCGGAATGGAGGTTGGGTGATGGGCTAAAGCCCCGTCCCTGGAAAATCTTCAATTGTTTCAAAACCTGCAGATAGGCCTCGGAATAGATTGGACTCACGGCAACGACCTCGCGAACGAAAAAATGACTATGGCATTGGATACTGGAATGTCAGATCACTCAATTACCCTGGCGCTATTAAGAACCTTTTACAACAAGCCAGTCAATATCAATTAAAAATACTGGCAGTACAGGAATCGAATTGGACTGGAAACCACATTCAAGACATGAGATCGCACCCAATATTTAAAAGTGGGGAGCCTATTGGAAAACGAGAATTTGGAGTGGCCTTCATTGTGGATAGAGAGTTAAAATCGCACGTTATTGATTTTAAGGCAGTCAATGAACAGTTGTGTGCGATCCTTATGAAAGCGAAATTCTTTAAAATCTGACAAACAAACGAAGAAATCGTTCTACAATCACCTTGAAAGACTGGTTGACTCATTGCCCACAAACGACACAAAAATTATTCTGGGTGATTTCAACGCTATAGTTGGCAATGAGCTATCTTATCGGAGAACGACTGGAAGATATAGCCTCCACGATGAAACAAATGGTAACGGCCAGCGCCTGATTGACTTTGCATGTAGCAGAAATCTAGTTATAAGTTCAACTTGCTTCCCACTTTGACGCATTCATAAAATGACCTGGGCATCATCGGATAGCAACACACAAAACCAGATCGATAATGTTCTGATGCAACAAAGTTGGGCCTCGAGCATACTTGACGTCCGTACATACCAAGGAGCCAATCGTAACTCAGATCATTACTTGATCAAATTAAACTATCGAATATGCCTTTGACATACGACGTCAAAGGCATATTCAGCGAAGACCAGCCGGCTACAAAAATTTGACATCGAAAGACTCCAAACGGCGTCTGTGGCCAAACATTTCACGTAGACCCTCGACAACCAGCTGGCTCCCATCTTATCAGACGCATCGTTAAAGACAAACAACGAGCTCCGGATGGAAGTGAAAGCGGCTATCAGGAACGTGGCAGAACAGACGATCGGATATTAAGCCCGGCGCAAGAGGAATGATTGGTTTGATGATGAGTACCAAAATATGTTAGACAAAAAGAATCAGGCGTAAAAAGAATGCGTAGGTAGGAAAACCAGGACGAAGAGAGAACACTATGAAAATCTCAGAAGAGTGGCGAATAAGATAATTAGGATTAAGAAAAGAAAATACTATGACGACCCATTGAGAAGTATAGATGTAAGTTTAGCGAGCAATAACACAAGACAAGCATACAAAGTAGTGAAAAGCCTGAAACGTGGTTATCAGCCCAAAATCACGCTCTGTCGTGATGACAGTGGCAATATAATCGCTGATGAAATCAAGATTAAGGAAAGATGGGCATCATATTTCAAGAATATCCTTAATCCTCCGCACAGCTCCAGAACATTGGAGCCTATAGATGTCTGCGGAGAGCTACCTTTGGCTCCACCAACTCTGGATGAAGTTTGTTCCATCATCAAAGCTCAAAAGAATAATAAAGCGTCGGGCATTGATGAGATTCCAGTGGAGCTCATCAAATATGGTGGCAGTAGTGTTCATCAAGCTTTTCATAAAGTCATCTAGTACATTTGGCAACAAGAACATATGCCGAAAGAGTGGAGCCAATCAATTATATCCCTATGACAAGCTACAGTGCGAAAATGATAGGGGCATATCACTACTTTGTACGGCGTACAAGAAATTTTCAAAGATCTTAGACAATAAAATCGGATCACACGCCAACAGCATTATTGGAGAGTATCAAGGCGGCTTAAGAACAGGTAGATAGACAATGGACCAATTGCTAACAGTTAAGCAGGTGCTTGAAAAATGCTGGGGGTTCAACACAGATGTCGAACAAATTTTTGTTGACTTTATACAAGCATGCGACAGTGTTAGTCGTAACGTACTGTACCAAATAATGCTTAGTTTTGGCATCCCAGCCAAATTTGTCCGTCTTACCAAAATGACAATGATGTTGACGACCTCCCAAGTCTGCATCAACAACCAACTCACCGATGCCTTTGTCACAAATATCGGACTAAAGGAAGGGGATGGGCTGGCCCCATTGCTATTCAATTTGGCTCTGGAGTACGTCATACGAAAGCCTGTCGATACGCGAGGTACATTACTATTCAAGTCGAGCCAGGTAGTGGCCTATGCGGACGACATCAACATTCTGTCACGGTCATTAACAACTGCCAAAGAACTCTTCCTAAAACTCGACAGCGAAGCAAAGCTAGCAGGGCTAGAAATCAACGAAAATAAAACAAAGTCATCACGCAGTCGAGGAAAAGTACTTCAAATACACAAAATATAACACTTAGCGAATACAGTATCGAAAATGTTAGCAAATTTGTGTAGTTAGGCGCCAAAATGAATGAAAGAGATTAAATACGCCGAAGAATACAGCTCGCAAATGAAATATTTTATTCTGTTCTGACGATCTTGAAGACCAGCTGCATACACGGAAAAACAAAGTTCAAAGTATACAATTCTGTGGTAGGACCTGTGTTATGCTATGGGTGTGAAACATGGACCCTATTCCAAGCATCCGTAAATATATTGTACGCCTTTGAGCGACGGGTCCTGAGGCGAATAATTGGAGCGAAGCCAGACGAGAACCAATGGCGAATTCGATACAACCATGAGCTGTATGAAATTTTTGACGAACCGGAGGTCTCAAGGATTATAAGACTGCGGAAGCTGCAGTGGGCTGGACACATGAATCGTATGGTCGAACAACGGATACCCAAGAAGGTATTCGTAGGGAGAACTGAAGGCCGGTGGCCAGTGGGGAAACTGAGGAAACGCTGGTCTGACTCGGTCGACGAAGATAGTTCATCGCTGCTCAGATTTCGGAATTGGATGACGCGGTCAATGGACTGAGACAGTTGGAGGCGCTGTTTGAAGGAAGAGAAGGCCCGAAAGGGGCTGTAGTGCTAAGAAGAAGAAGAAAAATAAGCCAAACAACCTTTTCACCCAACACCCTTGCAACATCATTCCAGCCTCGGAATGAGAACGAAGAAAGCATCCCAGCGCTCATACAAGAGTGCAAAAAGCAACACAAGATAACTTGCAACTTCTGTCGTAAACTTGGCCATACTTACTCTGAGTGTTTAAAGTACAAAAACCCCTGTTTCTTTCCTACTTGCAAGCAGTACGGTCATGATCTGAGAGACTGCAGGGCCCAGCAAGCCACAATTAAACTAGAGGGTAGCCTCCGAGGGTATCGCACGTCGGTAATTTGTGACTTCTGTGGTCGCCAAGACCATCAGGACTGCCGTCAATAAATGAAATGGGAAAGTACTGACTCGGGAAACACCGAAAAGTTGAGTCGAAAATCCCCAACTGATTAAAAAATCAGCTATCAAACCAAGCGAAATTGATCTACAGGCTAGCTCCACCATAAAAAGAAGTCATTAATGAACAGGTGAAAGAAATGCTGGACAATGATATCGTGCAGCCTGGGAAAATCCCTTGGAACTCCCCTCTGTTGGTGGTGCCAAAAAAGGCAGGGGCTGGAGGGAAAAAGAAACGGCGTGTAATCGTTGACTTTAGAAAACTAAACGCCAAGACTATAGGAGACGCTTTCCCCCTGCCTCGTTTCGAGGAGATGTTGGATCAACTGGGACATTCACGCTATTTAGCACATTGGATTTAGCTAGTGGCTACCACCAGGTTCTCATACAACCCCAAGATCGATCTAAGACAGCTTTCAGCACAAACTATGGTCATTATGAGTTACCTTTTGGATTAAAGGGGGCCCTGACTACATTCCAGCGATTAATGAATTATATCCTTATAGGCCTTCAGGCTTTGATTGTTTTGTATATCTAGACGATATAGTTGTCTAGATATACAAAATTTACGCAAGCACATTGACAAACTTAGGAGATATTCTACTGACTTAGGGTGAATAGTTTAAAGCTACAACCATAAAAGTGCCAATTCGTATGTCCTGAGGTAGTTTATCTGGGACTTATCTGCTTCCAGGCTGGCGCCCAACCAGACTCCAGCAAAACTAGCCGTGTCCAAGGATTCCCCCAGCCAAACACTGTAAGGAGGTTGCAGTCTTTTCTAGGCCTAGTAAACTACTACCGCAACTTTTCAAAAGTGACGAAACCACTAGCAAACCTGCTCAGGTAGGGTATTAAATATAATTGGACAGACAAATGCCAAGAACCATTTCAACAACTTAAGACTGCCTACCCCAATTTAAGTGAATTTTCAACGTTACTACTGACGCCAGCAATGAAGCTCTGGGTGCAGTTTTATCTCAGGGGTAAATAGAAAAAGACAAGCCAATTGCTTATGCCAGTCGGACATTAGACAAAGCAGAACATAATTACTCCACTATCGAAAAGGAGCTATTAGCAGTAATCTGGGCAGCCAAAAATTTTGGCTGGTACCTGCTAGGCCGTAAATTTACAGTATGTACTGATCACAAGCCTTTGAAAGAAATCTTCAGCGTTAAGGACCCTACTATACGCCTGATCAGGTTTCACCACAAACTATCAGAGTATGACAGCAGTACAGAATATAAGCCCGGCAAATATAACACAAATGCCAACGCTCTCAGCAGGATCCCTGTTAATGAGCCTGTAGTTGAAGATATGGTACATCAGTGTAATGGTACTACACGATCTCAGCAGAAACAAACAAGAATGCAACAGGATAGACCTAATCACCTTTCGGGGAACCCCCGCGACGGAGAGAACTAATGAAGAGGATACAAAAATTAATTTTCTTTTTCAGCGTTTTGGGCTTTCAAATGCCGCAAAATAAATTGTCATCCAGTCACAGTCCCATGGATTGGCTTTGTCTCATATCGGTTAACATTAACTTCATTGTTCATCTACATCGACGAGTTTGTCTCTTGGGATTCCCTGTTAAACAAAAGCCTGACATCATCCTTCACACTGAAACCCACCCCAATTCATGGCACTCTATGATATTCGAAGATTTTGAATTCGTAAGAAGTGGTAGTATAATTTCTGAGTATGGAGGTGGAACCGGGATATTGGTTAGAAGACCCTATTGTTTCCAAAATATTGAAAAAGTCGAATTCAAAAACTTTGAATTACTTAAATTGTATGTTATCAAAATTTCACTGCCAGGTGGGGATAACCTCTTCGTTATCTCTACCTAAAGAACTGGTCGAAACGTTTTCAAGTTCAAGGAGAAGCTCAACCCCTTGCTTAAAATACTCAAATTGAACAGGCTGCATGGTTATTATATTCTTGCGGGTGATCTGAATGCCAAGCATATGTTACATCATGACTGAACGCCACCAATAATCCAAAAGTTGTATACCTGAAATCATGGAAAACAGAGAATCAAATTGTGTACACGTGCGATATATATGGGTTGAAGTTCCCAACATATCCCAGGAAAAAATCATATTTGGATCTCTGCATTGCTGACTCAAGCTTTAATAGCCCTCAATGGAAACTGCAGACGCTTCCTCATGATAGCAATCATAACGCAATCGTGATGGAAATCAACCAACTTGATTGGGGAAAGTTTCAAAAGAAGTTTAATCGGAATTACCAAAAGTCTTTCTCCTGATAAAGCCTACGCTTGCTCAATAGTTCCGGATGACAGGGATCTAATTAACGATGAAATAGATCTCTATTTGTCACAATTGGAGACGCTGGCATTGGAAACGATTGAGTAAATATTTCATTAGATTAAACAGCGAAGCAATATGGGAGGATATGCAACACCCACCATCCCAAGATCACATGCCTCAACAATATTTATCAGTGATTCTTGGACTCTAACCACCCCTCGTTGGCTTTGTTGAATTTACGTCTGAAAAATGTCCAAAACTTAATCGTTAATACTTTAGGAGTAAGGTCATACATCAATGGGCAGAAAAACTGAGGGGCATTCGCCCACAGGACCCAAATGGCAATTTCACGAAATTGAGTAGCTCCAGTGAAGGCATCCAGTCTTGAAGTCGCTAGTTATAATTGATAGTACGACGCCTGATAGAAATAGAAAAAGGATCATATGTGATGGATCGCAGAAATTTGCCATGACTGAAACACATTTTAAATTTTTTCTTCTGCCAAACCCTGAAAAGGGGAATCAAATATTTTCACAGACGTGATGTGAAAAGCCTTAATGGCAAATTAGTTCTTCATTTCAATGAAATTTTAACATTTGACCTCATACCAAGCTTGTATCTTATTGATTATTTTGTCAACTATAAAGAGTTGTTTTTCACATTTGGCAGGATATACAACAAGAAATTAGGTGGCATTCACGGTATTCCAAATATAGTTCTCCGACATTTTCCTGAGGTTGCTACTAGGAACTATTGCACACTATTCAACAATATGGTGAACGATTCATATTTCCCAAATAAATTGAAAAAGGCTAAAGAATTTCCGATCTTGAAGAAAGGAAAAGAATTTCGTGCCCCAAAAGCTATTGCCCAATCAGCTTGCTGCCTAACATCAGCAAGGTGTTTGAAGTGAAATTCAACAAAGCTTTAAACACCCACATTGAGAAATATGGGTTGATGCTGAGCTTCTAATTTGGTTTTCATGCCAGGTATTCGATTATACATGCGATAGTGAAAGTAATCTCAGATATATGTTGGAAACTAAATGATAGAGAATGTGTTTTAGAGCGTCTCTTTAATATAGAGTGTGGTTAGATAGACTAATTTTATACTACTTCAGAGGTTTTCCCCAGACACCTTTTCGCCATGATGCGTAATATGTTATACGGGGAATCATTTGTTGTAATTGATGGTATTCTGGTGAAAATACGCAACTTCAAGGTCTTAAATGGTTTACAATAATGTGCAGCTCTATACCAATAATTGGCAAATGAAAATCAATGTGCGGAAGTGCAAAACAATCTTGTTTCGGACAACGCTGCAGGGGCCAGTCACGGCCTGAAACTTAATTGGAAGAATTACCACATTATGGCTAGTGGAGGTGGTTCAGAACGGGTTTAATATAAACCCGTGTTCATCTTGATTTGCATCTGTACTATACTGAATATGTCAAAATCATGCTAACTAAAGCACAAAAAGTAGTCATGGCCCTTCGATGACTCTTTCATTCCAGATACATTGCTCAAAAGATCAAAGTTATCTATTACAAGACCCTGATTAGACCAGTTTATGCATATGGATGTCAGATCTGGTACAATCAGAGTGCTACTACTCTGAGAAGATGAAGAGTTTTCGAAAGGAAATGTCTTCTTGCATGTATTATCTTATACAGAAAGTATGAGATGAATAAAGAAGCGCTATACATCAAATAGAAGAATTTGTCAAACTGCTGACGTGACGAGAGTCGATATCTTCGTATGGAGGCTTTTTCGTGGTCATACTGCAAGATCTGTAACGGTGAGCGAAAAATCCTGAATTTCGTAGCCGTTCCAGCCCATGGACGGGTATATTGAGATTTGTCTCGCCACTGGCTGCGTTTGCATTTTTGTATTTGAACATGAATCGATATGTTTTTGATTCTGACGGTGTACCAATTATAAATCACATATATAGACGGGCCACCCATAAGAAGATAAAATATCCTCCGAATTTGAGTTCACGAGACCAACAATTCGAATGGAGATAATTATTTGCTAGATCGTTTCGGCTGGTCGAGTTGGGATGGAGCAATCTAGGTATTGGCATCTGAAACACAGAGTGAAAATTATCAGCTCATTGTTGATTTATTTATTGCTGTTCATGTTCCTTTACATTAAAAGTTAGGTGTAAGTTTCAATATTTAGGATAGGTGTTTGTGATATTTATTTAAAAGGGTGGTCCAAACAAAACGCACGATGGTAATTGTAAATCAAATAAAAATTATCAGAGTATTGTGTTAATATTTTTATTATATATTATGTGTAAAACAAAATATCACCCAAATGTTTACCACGGCTACGATGGCATACTACTATCCGTTGGTCCATATTTTCAATGACTCTGAGACATAATTAAGGTTCAATGTCGTTAATGTGCTGAATTATCTTATCTTTAAGCTCTTGAATTGTTCTTGGCTTATTAACGTACACTTTTTCTTTTAAATATTCCCAGAGAAAGAAGTCAAACGGTGTCAAATCACATGATCGTGGCTTCCAATTAACATCGTCATAATGTGAGATACCACAGCCATTGAATTTCTCGCGCAAAAGAGCGATTTTTTCGTTGGCTGTGTGGCAAGTGGCATCATCCTGCTGAAACCATATATCGTTCAAGTCCATTACCTCAATTTCTGGCCACAAAAAGTGCGTTATCATCTCACAATAGCGAACATCACTCACGGAAACTGCTTGGCCGTCCTCATTTTCGGAAAAGAACGGCTCGATGACGCTGCCAGCGCATAAACCCAACCGTTCGGCACATTGCCGATGCTTGAAATGGTCAGTAGGCTTCAACTCTTGAGTCAGTTGAACCTTGTAAGCGTGTAAATTCAAATATTTATTCAAAATTCATATCAGTGATGGTCGTCAGATGTTCAATTGTTGAGCACGACGACGGGTCGAGGTAGACCACTCTTATGCTACACTATCGCGAACAACAACAATGTTTTCCGCAGAACAAGCTGGGCGACTATGCACAGGTGATTTTATATTTTCTACAGTTCCGATTTACTGAAATTCGCGTGCAATCTTCCCGATTGTGGACATATTTGGTCGATTATGCTGACCAAAAAAAATTATGCAGTACACAAAATGCATTTTGGTTTGAATGCCCATTTTCGTAAAAGGCTTCAACAACCTTAGCACACTGCTCAAATACTGAAAGAAAAAATGTCAAATTAAGTTGGGCGAAAAACTTGACGTTAAGGTGTAACTCACAATTAATATCGTGCATTATGGTTCAACCACCCTTAAGATCAGAAATATTGTGATAGCATTGTATCAGTATAAGATAAAGATTTTGATTGGATTCCATTAGAATTAGGTTATAACATTTAAGATGTAAGACAAAAGATTACGGTCATGTTGTGTTAATATTAAAATTAATTTTTTGAATAGTTTAAGTTAGTTTTTTCTCCTTTTTCCAATTGAAACTTAAAATATATAATAATTTTGGTTAAATCGAATCAATTGATTAAATGTTTGTGATTATTAAACAAATATAGAAAGCCATTTGAGCCATTAAGTTTTAGTTTTCGTATTATTTGGACCTTCCTTTTTATTCATAATAATTGGCATTGAATAAAAGGCTTACGTTAGTAGTTTTCAAAAATTAAGGGGAGTTGGGGAGAGTTGGATAAACGGGATAGTTTGATAAAACGGGATACGTTGCGTTGTGACCAGACAAGTGCTGCTATAATGCAAGAAACAAAAGAAACTCGCTCTCAGGGTCCATACGAGCGTTTGCAGTTGACCAGTACAACCACACGCTTGTTTATGTGAAGTTGTGTTGCGAAGTAGTGTTTCGAAGAATTTTCGTGTGTT
Organism: Odontomyia ornata; assembly: GCA_963969285.1. NCBI lineage: Eukaryota > Metazoa > Arthropoda > Insecta > Diptera > Stratiomyidae > Odontomyia > Odontomyia ornata. The sequence goes on along the minus strand of OZ017742.1, from coordinate 55,056,927 downwards.
TTTCTATATCTTTGTGGTGCTATTCTCCTGTGCTACTGCATTTATTTATGCTAATATTTTTCTGGTAAGTACTACAATTTCTTTTGAGTTTCTTTGCGAATATTTTCACTGAGTCAGTTCTACTTTTGCTATACTGTTCGGGCAGTAGCCATGTTTATTTGAATCATTGTTATAGTTAGAAAAACGGGACACTTTTGAGATGGATAAAACAGGATACGAATTTTTTTGTATCCCGTTTTATCCAACTATTTTGTGCATTGCCTTTGTAGCCCGTTTTGAATAAAAGCCCTACTGTAATATTTATTTTTAATCGGCTGTTTTCCTTAAACTAAACTTTACTCTCATTTTACTTGAAATACTTAACCTGTCCTGCATTTTGAGCATAATATCGTTAGACCTATAACCCGTCCATATAACAAAACATTGTATAACTATTCCATTCTTGAATCTAGAGCTGCCCATGGTATTAATAAAAATTTGATCACATTTATGAATTCAACTATTAATAAGGCAAGACATGCATGGGAAATATCTTTCTCAGGTACTCTTTTCAATCGTTCAAGCTAATATTTTTGTGTACCAAAAAGTTTTGATACAGGTCTAAGCCTTTCAATTTTTTCTCACCTAGCCTACAAATTAATTATGATAATATTGATTTCCTCATTGTTTGTTACGGATAACATAATGCCTCAAAAATATCAAAGAAAATCTATAAGAAACAGTTGGAATTAGACAAATATGGCTCTGGCTGTTCGAGCAGTTTTAGACGGAACTATGGGCTTTAAAAAAGCAGCTAAGTCACATCGAGTTCTGAAAAGTACCCTTGAGAGGAAGGTGAAAAAAGCTCGTACCAAAAGCTTAACACCAGAAGCTGCAGCAGTAAAAAAATTGGGCAGGTATGAAACAGTTTTTAGTGCAGAACAAGAGAAACAGCTTGTTAGTCATGCTTTGGCTTTGGAAGAGAGGTTATTTGGTATTACCTTAACAGATCTGCGCATGCTAGCATTTGAGTTAGCTGAGAGGAACAGTATTCCCCACAGTTTCAACAAAGAGAAAAGAATGGCTGGAAAGCATTGGCTCTATTCGTTCCTTGCCAGAAATAAGATGCTTAGCCTCAGAAATCCTGAACCTACAAGTATGGCTCGAGCAAAGGGTTTCAACCGAGCTTCGGTTCAAAAATTTTATGAGCTCTTACATTCCCTTATTGAAAAGCATGGATTTGCTCCAAACGATTTCTATAACGTAGATAAGACAGGGATACTCACAGTACCCAACAAGCCTTCAAATGTGCTAGCACTGCGAGGCAAAAAACAAGTCGGCAGTCGATCTTCTGCTGAACGCGGAGTCTTGATCACTGTTGAATCATGCATGAGTGCAGCTGGGATTTTTATTCCTCCGATGTTTGTATTTCCTAGAGTAAAAGAAAACCCAAGGCTTATGGATGATGCTTTCCCAGGGTCATTTGCAGTATACCACAAGTCTGGCTGGATCAACAAGGACACCTTTATAGTATGGTTTAAGAAATTTGTCGAATTTTCAAATCCTACCACAGAGAAGCCTGTATTAATGCTACTCAATACCACCCACAACCACCCATCGTCTACATACCACCCATCGTTTTCAGCCTCTCGATGTCGCCTTCATGGCTCCACTTAGTTCATATTATGAGCAGGAAGTCAGGAAATGGCTGTTCAATCATCCAGGTAGGTGTGTAACAATATTTGAGGGTGGAAAGCTATTTAACGCAGCCATTTTGCGTGCAGCTCTTGCAGAAACTGCTGTGGAAGGGTTCCGTAAAACTGGTATAAGTCCTTTCAATCCTGATATTTTCCCAGACCACTTGTATGCACCCTCTCTAACAACAGATCACCCAATGCCGGAAGTTCCGAATACTAGCACTATTCAACAAAATCAAGCCACTTCAGAAAGTTCTACATTGACTGAAACAGAAATATCACAGCATCCATCAAAAGAAACACTAGGCTTGCTCCAAGAACCTCTAAACACTGAGCTCCGGAGCCACAACATTCAAGCTAGACTAACCTACTACCTCCTCAGGGAACACAGGCTTAGAATTCACTCAAAGTCAGCCTAAGCTGCCATTTTCGATCTCTCCGATGTTTGTTCTCCGTGTTCCGCAAGTTCAAGGGCCTCGACCTGAAAAAAAAGTTGATAAGAGGACGGGGAAAACTGTTGTGATAACATCATCTCCGTATAAGAATGAGCTACAAAAAAAAGAAAAGGATCGAGAGGATAAGGAAAACAGAAGAATCAGTAGTATCAGACCGAAGAAAGGAAATCCTTATTCAAAGCTCCAAATAAGAAAAACTGTAAGTCCCAAGGCCAAAATATATCAGTTCCTAAAAAGCTTTTAACTGCTAACCGGGAATGTCAGGTGTCCTCGTCTGAAGATGAAGATGCCAATGAAGAAACCTGTATTTTTTGCAACGCTCTCTGCATTGAGTCGAGGGCCGGTGAAGGTGGGATTCAATGCTTAGGATGCAAGGATGGGCCCACGTAGCATGTTCTATGGCGGAAGAAGAGGACGAAACCTTTTCTGTGAAATGAAAGATCCAATCCCAAAACAGATTTTTGTATTTTAAAAAATGATAAAAATTGTTTTTCACCATTTATATGAATATTCGCTCATGTTTGGAGTGTGTTGAAATAAAATTTTGTCCAACAAAGTACGGTTTTGAATTTTTTTGAAGCTACAAAATCCCAATCCCGTTCTGTCCAACCTAGGTCGGATAAAACGGGAACTGTTGACCTATGGAAATTTTTGTGTATGTCAAAAACGCTTCATCTGGTAAAAAATATTATTTTTGTAAAGTTTACATAAGAATTTACTTAAGAAAAAAGTTAATTTAACTATAACATATTTTAACCCAGAATAAACCAAAAAAAGAAGAATGGTATCCCGTTTTGTCCAACTTTCCCCAATATTTTTTTAAATTTCAGTTGAAAGTTAATTTTCTATTAAAAAGAGCTTATCATATCTTCAAAGCAATTGATTCATGTAACTCATATCAAGTATTATTATTTTACTTTGATACGTAAAGAAAAGTAAAGAATCTCAAGTCGACTTCAGGACCACTAATATTGAGGTGCCAGACGGCGTCTAATCATTGGAGGAGGCTAAAGAAACGTCAAATTTTAAGCTGGTCATAATTATCAACAGAGAAAACATAATCAAGAAAACTCCGCAGATGGCTCGTGTAAATTACAAATGATTGCGAACAATGAAGAAATGAGCAAACTACGCAAAAAAAATGATACATAAGATCTAGTCAGGAAAGGGATGCAGATTCAAGACCACAGTCACAAGAACAAGTCCAGCAGGGGAGGTAGATGAAGAAAATTGCGAAACAAACGATATGCAGAAGAAATTTTAAGTGCTGGCAATACTAATGACAGTCATAACTATTTTGCAGGGACGGACGTCATTTACGCACTGAGTGTGGGGTTCTTCTGCTCAGGAGCAACTGGACTACACACTAAACACTTTTCCTGACAGCCTGAGACCCTAGCGAGGGCCAGGTATCATTTTATTACGCCATGAGATGCTTTTAAGCTGGGAGATCCCTCCTTCACTTGGATGGAAGGGAGTAAGAGGATTGCTGGACACGCGATCCCTAAGCCCCGACGTTCCTGGCCGCTGTGAGTCCCTTTGTGCTTTTTGGAATGTCTAAACATTACGTGCCACATGATTCCATTCTTCAACTGATTCAAGCAACACCGTGATTATACTATCCAAGGTGAGCGCTCCTGTCTCCATGTAGAGGTCCCTTCACCGCCCCTCCCATTTTTTGCACGCTATGTGTGGCAGGCATCGTCTTCCATTTTCAGAGTAAAATCGGCTGTTGGGGACCGTGACTTATCAATTTTGTGCAGGTAAGACTGAAAAACACATGCTTGGTCAAAAGCTGCACCAGATAGAAGTCAGTCTCACCATGCCTTTGATTAATCCATGGTCTCAGATCCGGGATGAGGCACGCAGTCCACCTTCCTTTTGTGTAATTCATCTAGGACTGCTACCAATTGTTGAGTGAGCATTGTCTCTTCTCGCGGGTAACTGTCTCCTTAGCAAGACTTAAGCTTTAGAATGTCTTAGACTTCTGACCTTTCCACAAATTTCAATTATTGCAGACTCTTTTCTAAGGAAAATTTTTGTGTAAATTTTTAGGGAGCAAAATTAAAAGAGCATTGTGAAATTTGTTTGACAAAGTCTTAAAAATTAGTTATTTCGCATTATATATAATACCCTTCTTTCATAAAATATCATACAAAATAAAAAGCTTGATGAAGCTTTAAAATAAGAAAATTTATAGTAACATGCACACCGAGACAATAATCAATAATCCTCTTTAAAAATGAACATGTCTGGGAAGAATACTTCAGCCAAATAAATTTCCGACAACCGAATTGAACTTTTACACTGATAAACTCCCTTAATGGACTTCTTTCGAAGGTAGACGACCTAAATAGCGAAAAAAGGGTGTTTAAATGGGCAACAATCCAAAATACAATTCAGTTCACCCAATCGTTTCGACACTCCCACGCTGCAAGCTGCAAAATAAAATAGCGAAGAAAGAGTGCAACTATCTCAAACCTAAATCACAATCTCTTGGGAGAGATGTTTAAGTGTTGGCTCACCCACCACTCTTTGAATTTCTCTGGGGGATGTGCAACGGTAGGTTCTATAAAGTTGTATACGTGACGATATACGAAGGTATTTTGGAGGATTTTCCAAAGTTGCAAGCACCATTCCAACAAGACAATTCTTCGGTTACATGCTCCAAAGCAAAACTCTAACGTCGGCATTTCTGCTTGATTGGATTTTAATGAAAATTAAATTGACTGCATGCTAGAATTGATTCTCGTTTTTTGGGATGGTAAACAGATGATATAGAGGTAAAATGGTTCATCCATTTTGAGAAAATGTCGAATTAGAAGATAATGTAATCAATGTAGCATACTCGAATAATTATTTTCTAGAGATGGGGATGATTAAAACTGTGAAAAGTTTGGTGTGGTTTTATTCACAGTGAAGGTTTGGATCCATTATGGCAGAAGTTTTACTTGATGTCTATTTTTTTATCTACTTCATTGACTGCTTACTATTGTTTTGATATGTAGGGAGGAAAGTGAGTTACACTATATCAAAAAATTGCACATACAGCATTTAGTATTGGAAAAAGGGTCAGTGCTTTTTGAAATAAGAAAAGATAAGTTGATTTCGTTTTAGGTTTTTTATTATTTCTAGTTAGTTCTTTTAAATGCTAGAATCAAACATTACTGTTCACTTAGTTTTCTTATGAATATTATCTTTTTATGTCACAAGCCATTATATGCGCATCAAAAAATTGCACATACACTTCAAACTAATCTCGTATTCTCATAACGAAAACCTAACGGTACTAAAATTTCTATGGGGGTTTACGCTCCCTTATGTTTTAATGCTAGCTGCAGTCACGAAGTTCTTGTGAAAGTGTTTAGTAGCTTTATTCGCGTCGATCATTTGAAAATGTCGCAAACAAAGAAAAAGATTCCTATTGAAGTGAGAAAACTAATTATTAAACTCAAAGAGGAAGGTGAAAGTTATGCAGACATTGGAAAGATCGTAGGACGACCACGTGCAACCATTCAAAGTGTTATAAAATACTATAAAACTAATAACAGTTTCAATATTGCTCCGGGGAGAGGCCGTAAGAACTTACTAAGTGAACGTTTAGGAAGGCAAATAGAACGGTTAGTGAAAAACGATCCTAACATTAGTGCTCCGAAAATAGCCGCTACCCTTGAAAATAATTGTGGAATATCCGTTAACCCCCAAACTGTACGAAATTTCCTACATAAGAAAGGCTATAAGGGCTGTGTTGCAAGAAAGAAACCATTCATTTCTAACATTAATATAAAAAAACGATTCCAATACGCCAAAGAATATGTATCGAAATCTGAAGAGTTCTGGGAAAATGTAATTTTCGTAGATGAAAGCAAATAAGATGTTTTCGGTTCTGATGGACAGTGATTTCTGTGGCGTAGAGTTAACACTGCATTGGAATCAAAAAACTTGAAACCCACCATAAAGCATGGTAAGGGGAATGTGATGGTTTGGGGTGCAATGGGAGCAAACGGAGTGGGTAATTTAGTATTTGTTGAGACAACGATGGATAAGCATCTTTGGGATTATTTAGAAAAAAAGGCGCGAGCACATCGCATAACCAGCCGTGCTCAATTGAAAGACATTATTTTAGAAGAGTGGAACAAAATTACACCCGATATAACTCGAAAATTAGCACTTTCAATGCAGGATCGTCTACGAGCAGTAGTAGCAACCAAAGGATATCGCTATTAAAATAGTAATTAACGTGAACTCCTTAAGTGTATGTGCAATTTTTTGATGTGTATATAATGACTCCTGACGTACAAATGACAATATATATAAGAAAATTAAGTAAACAGATATGTTTGATTCTTGCATTTAAAAGAACTAATTAGATATACCTTACCTTACCTTTTTTCATTTAAAAAAGAACTGACTCTATTCCCGATTAAAGATGCTGTATGTGCAATTTTTTTATATAGAGTGGTTATCAAGCAACAAAGTAGACTTTACTAAAATTCTTAAAATTTCTTTCTCTGTAAAAATTTACAAATTGCTTGCAATGAAACATTTGGTTGATGCACATAGCATTCCTAGGTAATGTCAATGTTGTAGACTGTGGTAGGTATGCTAGTTGCACTGAAGATAAGAGTGGTTTGCTCTTGAAACACCAGAGTCTGCTGATAATTAATAACTTATTAGCGAAGAAAACGCAAATTTTCTTCCACTTATTTAAGTTCCGCTATTCAAAATTTGTAAGTTGTAACATATTTTTGATGCTCAACAAACTTACCTTCCTCTTTTACACACATCCTTGGGCATAGTTTTATATTGAAAATAGATAGTCTCTTTTCTATATCCTACTGCGAAAAAGGGCTAAGACTTTCTTGTAGACAAATCCACGCATAAAAATGTTGAAGACGGCGTAGGAATAGCCGCTCTTGACATGTAAGCGTTTTGAGCTATGTTTTTGAGCTACTCGTAAACATGATCATGTTTGGTAAACGAAAGCAAACCTTTGAAAACTGTCTTCCTTATATTGCTAAAGCTACTAAATTGTGAAATGACATATGCCGAAGCTTGCGTGATCAAGAGAGCGTTTCGTCCTAAATATGCAAACTACAGGTACTTCCAACACCCTTATATCCGTGTGTCGTCTTTTCCAGGGTGAGTGCTTAACTCCAAAAATACTTGTGAGATAAAAAGCTAAACCTAAGAAATCGACATAACGCAAGGGAATAATGTACCAAAGAATATCAGCACATGGACAGACAAGCCGTATATCTCCACAATAGTCAACCACAGCACAGCAAGTATAAATTACAGTACCCCTATACCAAATTCATTTATATTTCGTGAAAATTCAGTGAAATATTTGTAGGTGAAAACCTCCAGCTAGTGCTGAAGATTCAAAAAAAAAGAATGCGAGTGAGATGTTTGGTACTGTTTGGAACAGGAATCAAGAAGATAAAAGAATTACTGGGTGTTTGTTAAAAGATACAAGAATCTTCTAGTTTTCAAATGTGAGAAATGTACATAACAGCGGCAGCAGAAGAAATTGATCAACCATAGTCGAGCTCAAGAAGGGAATTGTAGCGCAAATCCTTTGAGCGAGTTTGCCGAAAGGCGAGGACCCACATGCTGGGCAACTTCGAAGTCTTCCTGGTGGCCCCACTGTACAGCACTACGATGTGTGACAATTAAGTAATAAGACTGCTTCCATGAAAGCTGCATGTTTAAAAATTATTCTATAACTCTGCCATCTTCTTCAAAGTAGTCCCCTTAGGCAGCTATAAGACGATTCCAGTGCGTTTTCCATGCTTCGTAACATTTCAGGAACGCTTCGACTGGGATGCCCGCAAGTACCTTCGTCACGGCCGCTTGGGTGTCCGTAATCGACACAAAATGGGTTCTTTTGACCACCGATTTTGTTCTAGGGAACAAAAAAAGTCACAAGATGAAGTATCGGGCAAATAAAGCGCTTATTGCAATACGCCGACACCTTTAGAAGATACTGGGACATGCTGAGGGCAGTGTGGTGTGGTTCTTTGGAACCATCTTCGTGCACAACTTTTTCATCCCAAAATCATCGGTTAAAATTTCTCGGACTATTTCACGGTTCATACCCAGTTCCAAGGCCAACATTCGAACTGTTAAACGCCGATCTTCACGGATAAGGGTACGCACACGCTGCGCATTCACGTCAGTCCGCACCTCGACTTTTCTCCCACTCCACGCCTCGTCTTCCACGCTTTCACGCCCCTTCTTAAACTCTTTACGCCATAAAAACACCTAAATACGACTAAGAGCACTATCACCATGCACTTTCCGGATTTCAGCGTACGTTTCCGAAGCTGTTTCACCTAATCTGGCGCAAAATTTTATTACGACGCGTTGCTTTTGATTTTCTTTATTCATTTTCGTGACCAGTACCACTAACACACGTCTAATCAACACGACGCAGCAGGCGAACTAAACAAGCTAGAGCAATGGTAAATATATCGGTAGAGAGGGGAAGGATGCTGAAGAAGGGAAGGGAATTTTAAGGTCACAAGTTTACCACAAGCACGACTATAAAATCAGCCTCATTACAGTCTCGTATGTCGTAGTGCCCCCATAGTAATTTAGGTATCCACTAGATACACCTTATTTCTGAGGGTAAAAAATTGGAAGTGGCCGTTGAGTGCCCTGTTGAATAGCTCTTGCATGCGCTATATTAAACCTGACATCCGGTAAAATTGAAAGTCTTACTGTTCATCAAATACATAGATCAGGCTGATTTGGACTACGAAGCAAATTCATGACTCAAGTTAGAGATGAATGGAAGAGCATGAAACTCAAGCTTATTACGGCTGGCAAAATTCGTTACGAATTAAGAGCCCACATTTGGTTACCAATCATAGAAATAGAAACTGGACAGTTGCTCCAGGGTCCTCGTATTAACGAACGCATTATGCAAATATGCATATATCGGTAGTTCTCATAGGTGAATCATTATGTAGATACACTTTTTGCCTATCAGTGAGAAGAGCCGAGAGTTTTTTTAAGAACAATAAATGATGTATGACTAAAGAAAAAAAAAATTTCAACTTTATTATCCTCAAATGAAGATTGATGTTAAACAATTGATCTATTGTTGCATGTGCAAAGAATTCTGCGAGCTACTACTTTCTCGAAACCACGAGAACCCACCAAGCATGATCAACATTTGGAAGTGAGTCACTGCTCCATTCATTTATCTGCTCGAATATATCAGATACCTCTCGGCAAAACATTCGCCAATGTACGAGAAATGCATTGAAAGGATGGAGACCCTATATAAAGGCAAGCTGAATGAATGGGGAGGTTATTCATTAAACTGCGATAAAAACTGCGATAATGTGTGGAAAGCGATATTGTTCGAGTAATAGAAAAGTGATTTTCGTTGATTGACAAGTGATCTTAGAAGACGATTGCGATAGAAATTTATGGACAAGTGGAAGTTAGATTTTAATAGTGAAAATTTAAATTGTGAAATAGATGAAATAAGTGATTGTGCATTTTTAAAAAATTTAAAAAACTTTTTTAACTTAAATTAAAAGACATTGCGTTTTCACTTTCCCAGAACATTAAAATTATTGGCCGCGAACCATAATACACGACACTATATTGAAAGTCATACAGAGAACTTGCCACAATTCCGAGGTAACAATGAGGTTTTCTTGAGGGAGGAAGGCGTTGATCTCACTATAGCACCGGAACTCTAGGTTAAATGCACTAAAAAATACTCTAAACAGTATATTTAGAGCTTTGAACCTAGCTTACATGAATACAAATGTGTTTTTGCATCCTGAGTATTGGTTAAACTGCAGTCTGCATAGGAGAAGAGCCTTTGCACTTGTGAATATTTCGCTTACTTGCTTGACCACCACCCAAGGAGATATAACAGTATATTTACTATGTATTACAAAGAAAGACTGCCCTGCTTGTATGATGTAATGCCACCGCAAAGCACTTGCTTTGGGAGGCATCAAAATCAACGAAAATAGTGAATCTTTATATTTCAACAATAAAGCCATAATTTCCACGAATTCAGGAATCTTAAGGGATAGGAGGAGGTGCTTGATAATTTGCCTGTAGAAGAGTGTGGTCTAATACTGAGAAAACTGCGTTGAAATTGTTGTTTTGTAGGTGCGTCGCGTAATTGGAGTCCGTATTGTTGTGTAAGAAAGATCGTAAGTGCTCTTTGCATCTTTTGGTTAGTTTCCGTATTGTCCTTTGTTACTATACTATAACGCAGTTCTTGCATGTCAGGACAACGGCATATACAAACTGACATGTAAGAACAGCGCTTTGGTATACACAGGACGGACGACACGGAAACTAACGGCAAGACACAAAAAGCACTTACAATCTTTCTTACACAATAAGGCAGACTCCAATTTTGCGACACACCTACAAAACCAGGCACACGAGCCTGATGCTATGACAAACTCTTTGACATTGCTACACAAACAAAGCAAAGGAACGAGACTTGATATCCTAGTAAGGCTTAAAATATATAAACATAGAAAAACAGACGGTAACCTCATCAACATACAGCTTATCACAATGTCATAAAGACATAATAGGAATATTCTTACAATCTTTGGAAGAAGTCTTAACACCCAAAACTCCCAAAAACTTTAATATAATATTTTACAGATGATATTTGGATGACTTCTTCATCGTTATTGACTCACAAGAAAGTAAAAAAAAACGAAGTACTTGCCTATATGAATGAAATACACTCGAACATGAACTTCACTATAGGTAATGAAACAAATGGACAGCTCAACTATGTGGACCTTACGGTGACACACAAACAAACACGATTACACTACAAAATATGAATACAGAAAACCAACCACAACTGATCATATCATACACGTAACATCTAACCACTCCTCACAATATAAACTAGCCGCGTACAGATCAATGGTGCAGAGACTCCACTCCATCCCCATGACTCCAACTAGCTATTCCAACAAACTAAACAACTTTTACAGAAAAACTAATAATAACGGATACGAACGACGTGACATTGACAAACTTGTTACACAGCAGGAACGCAAACTGACTCAAATTCATAAAAATGACCAACATTGGATTTTGTTAACAAACGTAGGCAAAGAGACATCCAAACTATCAAACTTCTTTAGGAAATACAAACTGCACAGTGCATTCAAAACTAACAACAGCATTGAAGCAAACTGTAACCAAACTGAATGACACATCAATATATGACGACAGTGGCATTTAAAAACTGAGATGCAAGGACGGTGATATGGTATACATAGGAGGCACAATACAGAAACCAACGACAAGATACAAAGAACACTTACTAGTTTTCTGACACAACAAGGCAGACTCCAATTATGCGATGCTACTACAAAACTACGCACACGCACCTGACGCTATGATATTGAACATACTACGTAATACATAATACAATCTAAACATTTTACATCTAGGAAACTCAAAATACAATCGATCAGCCCAAAATCCATGAAAGTAGATGAGGAATATAGTACTTTTGCATTTGATTCTCTTCAAATAAACGGTTTTTTGATCCCCAAAGTAATGGAACGGAATGTGATGGAGTTGCCAAGAGCATTCATCTAAGGCCTGCGTTTTTTCTAGTACGTATAAGAACTGACGGTGCTTATAGTCCATTCGAAGAATCACTATAAGCACTCAAAAAAAAATCCCATTGTCACCAGGGACCTTCGACTTACTAGATGAGCACTCTAGCCACTACACAATGCATACTACAGTACAGTACGATTGATACCCATGCAGTCAGAATGAATGTTTGTTGCAGTACATATTGTAACACTTGTGATCACGTGAAGAGAGAAGGATAAATATTCACTTCATCTTACGTTAGCTGACTAGAGTCAGGCAATAAAGACAAGGCAATAACTTCTTTCGAAAAGGAGATTGGAAAGCAAATTCTTTTCTGATTGCATCACGTTAGGTTTAAAATGAATCACTCCAACAATAAATAGAAGGCCAATCCAGGTATAAAATCCAAACTGTGCTTTTGTTTCGTAGTTGGGGCTGACAAGTGGAGCCAGCTACTGAAACTAGCTAAACATATTTTTCTTTTCATGACAATTAGTTGAAGAATTTTGACGCTTAGAGTGTGAGAATTCCAACCACACACTGCTCCTAGACTGCCCTTTACATATACCCCTGTCAAATCTGGGATTTATGTTACACGTTATTTCGAGCTCTACCTTGTTTTCCTACATTGTGAAAAATCTTGGGATGAAAGAGTCTCTTTTCCAGCAAGAAACAAGAGTCAGAAAGCAATTACTAGAAAAGAGGTCCTCACCTTTGACGACCCCCGGCGCGGCAGTATGCTTCTTTACCTGTCATATTTGCTCAAATATACCATTTGCTCCCATTTTTCAAGTGATTTAAGTATTCCAAGTTCCATGGAGAGTTCCCTCCATAGCTTATCCCAGTTTCTTTTTAAGACGAAAAAGGTGCATAATTCATTTTTTCTCTAAAGAACATTTTCCTCAATAGTGTCGGAGGAGAATCAGCCTGCTTGAAAGCAATACTGACGTAGAGATAGGTCTCAAGCAATATAAATCGCATCAGCAATTTCCTCTGATTAGTTTTTCCAGAGCTTTCCCGGCCATGTCTAGCATTACCAACGAGTGGAATGCAGACAATGTTTTGAGATTCCATTTTTGCTTGCTGACAAGCATGACCCTTGCTATTTTTCAGCATCCTGTCATGCAGACAAGTGTTGCATGTACTGAACAGCAAACTTAAGCCATAGTGATATACTAGAATCCCATCTAACTCTGGGACTTTTTTGCTTTAATGAACAAAATCGCTTCCTCCGATTCTTTCTTCGTGAAAAAATGGGCAATCTACTGAAGCATCATTGTGGACCACATCTATAAAGAACAAGTGTGCTCAGTTTTTACACCTCGTTCATCTTTACCGCCACATGTGGCTTTTCGTAGCAAAGCCAAATGAACAAAATTGTTTCGGCAGAACTTAATCCGTTGTCTTCGAAAATGTTGATTTATATATTGGAAAACTGTTGTTTTATTCTCTGAATTAATTTCGTGTATCATATTTGCTCGATGGCTACTTCAAAAAGGAATAACATTTTTTCAAACAGTTTTATATTTATAATTTTGCGACAACTAATACTGTTGAAGAAAAACTTTGTATTCAAATGTATTTCTGCTTTGTCAACTCAAGTCAATTACTAATAAAGGCTTCCACAAAACCAGCTTTTAGCCCAGACCTCACATATCCCTATTCACGACATCCACTAGATTTTGAGAACAGCTTGCTTTGCTGTTCTTGATAAGTTTGCAGAGATTATTTCCAGCCAGAATTTTAAACAGACGTCTTCCGAAGTCCGCCTCCAATGGGCCTGTCTTTGGGTTTATAACTTACTATTCATTGTTTAGCTATTTTGAATGACTAGTAGTGCATTGGAGGCTCGCATTGTCAAAGTCTCCGATGGGACATAAAAGACTTGCAAACAGATGTCATAATACTCATAGTTAAGTTCACTACATCCAAAACTGCTAATCTTCTACTTCCTTGCTAAGTTCCAAGTATCGATGCCCATGCCGCGGGCACGACAATAAACTTCTCAACGTCCATGTTCTTCATCCCATTCTTCCGGAGAATGGGAGGATAAGTATATGTACACAAAAGATGATAATAAGCATAGTTCATATCCAGCTCTAATTTTTCTCTAGGATCGGACCGAAGCAGGCCCCATTCAATGGCTCTCGCATTTAAATCCCATCCAAAAGAAAAAGCATAATTCTGCGTTCCAGAAGGCATCTTCTAGAGTATCAAGCCTGCCCTGAAAGGACGGTAACGGTTTATTCAGCTTAAGCTATGCACTTAAGAGAATTGTACCCATGCAAAACGTGCACGCACCCGTGACTCTACACTTTCAAATCAGCGCTGTCTCACATTCAGATGGCGGTAGTACTGGATTCATCAGGCTACTATGCTGATGAATTCCATATTATGACGCTGCTTGCTGGGCAGCAGAAAGTTAGCTGTAGTTTCATTTGATAACCTTTCCAGCAGGCTTTGAGCTACAGTGCTGCGGTGTAAATAAATTTGTAAGATATGAGTCATTGCAGCACTGCTTTGAACTTGAGTAGGGCCTTTTTTGTCCCTAAGATACGCTTGACTTCTGCTAGGCTTGATTCCTTATATTGCACACTATATGACTTACCCGCCCATTGTCTCATATTGTGTCTCACTTCACCACACTTCTAGTACAATAACCCCTTGAATCCGTTTGTGGTATGGCCATAGCAAAGGCACGTAAAGCAATGAAGTGGTTTGGCTCTTCGCTGTATCCTACAATTAGCTCAATCAATTTGTATTTTAACCTTTCTAAATGTTTGTTGAGTTTCCTTTTCAGAAAAGTCAACGATGGCTTTACACTACCCCTGCTATTGGCCTTGGAGAACCTTATTTTACCCAGCCAGGAAACTCACTTAAGTCAGCCTCTTTGCCCTCACTAATTTCTGTAACATACACAATGTTGCCTTAAGTTTGAGTGACGCTTCTCTCTTGGAGGGCCTTTTGACTGCATGAAAAAAAGAATCCATGTTTGTCGCCTCTGGCCTAAATTCCAACACTAGACAACCCGATCGGGTAGGTTGCACTGCTTTAAAGGCAATTGTGACTTCAATTTGCTTAATCACACTTCTTCCCTCTTGCAGGATATCTGGGTAAGACTAAACATTGTAACTTCAATTTGCTTAATCACTCTTTCTCCCTCTTGCAGGATATCTGGATAAGACTAAACATTAGTATGTCTGACCAGCTGAGCCTGCCATAGGTGTTTGATCCATTGATTGTACCTAGCTCAGATTACCTCGGATGTTCCTCAACACTTTGCATTGCTTCCTGAGGAGACTGATGCGTTTCATTTGTGGTTTGGAGAAACTTCTCCAAACTCTTTTGGCTGCTTCAGATTCGACTACTTTAACCCATAATTCGACTTCATTTGCATCTTTGGGACTTCATTCTTTCTCCTCTTTTCTCTCTTTTCTTGAATTGGGCTACTGGCCACCCTTTAACTGGTTATAGGAATTGAGATGACTAACACTTGACCAAGTGTCCAAGCATTTTACTCTTTCTCAGCCTTCAGCTAATTGCGTCTGAAGTATGCAATTCTTTCAAAAAGCACCTCAAGCTCTCGGACGCTAATCATGACATCCTTGCTTGTGGCCCTTTGAACAATTCAAATAGCTTTCATTCCCTTCTAGACTGTTGGTGGGTTCCGTTTGAGCTACTCTTCTTTGAAAGAGTCAAGAGCAATTGAGCTGCCTATCACCTTATCTGTTGGGAGGACCTTGATGCTTGCATCCCGTGCCTCAGTCGTTTTGGTGATGATGGAAGCAACATCATGTAGCAGTGCAAACTTGGGCTTGTCTGTGGTTTGCTTCAATTTTGGGCTTGTCTCATAGTGGGCGCTTTGGCCTTTGAATATTTTTCTTGTTGCATCTAAACGCCGTAAAAATTTTTGATTACACAAGGTTGTCAAGTAGTTTCCGTTTCTTTTTCTTCTTTGTTGCGCTACAGACCCTCTTGGGTCCTCGCTTCCTGCAACAAACATTTCCAACTGTCTCTGTCCATTGACCAAATTTGAAATCCTAAATAGCAATGAACTGTCTTCATTAACAGAGTCAAACTGGCGTTTCCTTAGTTTCCTCACTGATCTTAGCCTTTCAGTTCTCTCAACGAATACCTTTTTGGGTATCTCTTGTTCATCCGCTTACTGAAGCATTTTTCGTCCACTTTTATCGTTGTTTTCATTGTTCTTGTCCACAAAATCTTTTTTGGTGACGTTATTGTCATGAGTGTTATTTTACTTGGTACTATTGTCGTTGGTGTTGTTGTCTTTGGTGCTTTTGTTGTTGTTTTTGGAGAAATCAAGTCCACTTCCATTGAGTCGCTCTTGCGAGCCACGATTGTTCGTGTGTGTAGTCACCTTTTTGGTCCCATGGTCAGCTTTGCTAAGTAGGTCGACTATGCGAGGGTCGGAGCATGGCCTTATGGGGACAGTTCTTCAGATTCAGATCAGCGCTAACCGGAAGCCTGTCTCAACCGCACCTACATCACCAACTCAATGGCGTGAACTTCGTTTTTGTACTCTGAGGCCTGCCAATATTTTACCCGGATGGAGATGGTGCGATAGGTTATTTGGAGTCATTTGCATAGAAATATAATCTTGGCCTAACCGCGCAAAGCAATTAAGTCCAAAATATCATGTGCGCCAGTCCATGTATTGTCAACGGTGATTTTTCTGTGCAGTGCGGGAGGAATTTTATGGAAACTACCATTTCCTCGGGTATGTAGAGAGGGCACTCCCCAAAGAATACTAGCCTCCATGAGCACCCATATGCCCCCTTAGGAGCTAAGCATATTGAACCGCACCCAAACGATTTAGCGTCGATACAAAGTTTTGGTATTCCGCCCCATAAAGCAAGTTTTTTACCATAATAATATTTCAAAATTCTAAGAAGTACAAAATGAAAATATAATTTTTAAAGCTTAAAAGTGACTCACATCGTTCCATTACACAAGCATTTAAAAATGCCCCAGTAAGATTATATGACTTTAAACTACTCGTATTTCTCTGCCTGTTTCATAGCGTATGTATTTGGCAAAGGATTCATCACACCACTTTTGTGGAGGTGTTTTTCTCATTTCAGTGCACTAAAGAAAAGTGCACATTTACGAGAATGTCTCTCTGTCTGCACAATGAAAAGCCAATTTGTCCATCATAGAACGTTTTTGGCAGACAAACAAAAAAAATGCTAATTTGCAAAAGAAATCGTTTCTGTCGATAAAGCGTGACGGCGAAATTGGAGTTTCCTTACCGCACGAACTATTCTAGCATCACTAACAGCATGCACCATTGCCAAGAACTTGAGAGAACGAATGCAGATTAAATCAATCTCTTAACATCCTCTAGCTAGTATGTACAAATAATGTACTTGGCTGCTCGATTTTCCTCGAGAGTGCTGAGAAAAGGACCAAAGCATGTGCTACAGAGTATAACTTTACGAATGCTCAAACACTTTGTCAATTTTTTTATGAAAATCACGACTTTTTTTCGAAATTGAGCGGCAATAGGTTGAAACTCGGTTTTAAAGTGAAAATTTGATGAAGTGCTGGGTTACCGCTCTGCAAGATTTTTTTTATCAAAGTTAATCTCCGGAAACATATGAACATTTATTTTTTTGTGGAACTCTACGTACTTCTACTTACATATATATATATATATATATATATATATATATATATATATATATATATATATATATATATATATATATATATATATATCAAAGCATCTAAGAATAATAAATACAGCTTCTCTTCTGTAATTTGGAAATGTGGTTTAATACCAACGCGAAATTTTACTTTTCATCTTGACCCTGAATAAATGCCAATATTTCCGAAAAATTGAATTGAAGCGACAATGACATATCTTTTCAAGTTCATAAACCAATGGAATTTCCCCTTGCTTAGTTGGATTTAAATGTTTTCAAAGAATAAGGAACCAAGAAAACTATGGGGGATACGTAGCCTACTGCAGTTCTTGTCAGGACTTGCTAACTAACAAAGAAGTGTGTATTACATTTTTAAACTGTGAAGAATAAAATTCACTTATCAAGTCATATGGCAGCACACTTTCACCATTTTCTCACAAGCTCCTCTATGCTAGCTAAATTCACTCAAATGGAAATACCAGCCAGTTGGAACAAATCAGGTTGTTCCATTCTTGTTCAGCGCTTGCAAGCATCCCCGTCAACATTCTGATAGAACTCGTTCGAAATCGTCCAGCACCATGCAGCGCAAGGTGAGTCTGGAACTAATCCTTTAAAGTTACTATGCGATTTAAGAACGACATTACATACTCACTTGGGATCCGCTGAGCCCGGGTGCTAGGATCCCAGCTAAAGCTTCCAGTTGACATTGTAATCTGACCTGATTGATATGAAAACTATGTGCAGATAGAAAGTGGAATACCAAAAGAACCTTAAACGGCTCAAATACAAATGTCGGTAACTTTTGCACTCGAGTGCAATTTCATGTAGTAAGATGGAATTTTATGCGTGTCACGAGTTGAAATGATTGTCTGAATGCTTGTATGGGGATAAGATAGCTTTGATGGAACAAAGAAAGTTTAAAAAGGATATTTGTCGAGAGCAATGAAAAAGGACTTTTGAAGTTTATTCAACCGATGAGTACATGCTTCTTATACTTAGAAAATGGAATAAAATATTGGTGAATACGCAGCTTGGTTTAACCATTTGGATTTAAAACTACAATATATTTGGCGAAGTGCATACTGACAACAAGATTTCAGCAAAAAGCCTCCAATCATTTTTTTAAACATATAATTATTCCTAATGTATAAAGTCTCTTCCTAAAACTCGACAGCGAAGCAAGACTAGTGGGCTACAAATTAATGAAATTAAAACAAAGTTCATGACGCAGTCAAGGAAAAATACCTCAAATACACAAAATATCAGACTTGTCGAGTACAGTATCGAAAATGTTAGCAAATTTGTGTATTTAGGCGCCAAAATGACGAAAATGGCAATGAAAGAGACAAAATACGCCGAAGAATACAGCTCGCAAATAAAATATTTTATTCTGTTCTGACGATCTTGAAGACCAGCTGCATACACAGGAAACAAAGCTCCAAGTATACAAATCTGTGATAAGGCCTGTGTTATGCTATGGGTGTGAAACATGGACCCTAACCCAAGCATCCGCAAATACATTGAACGCCTTTTAGCGAACGGTCCTGAGGCGAATAATTAGAGCGAAGCTAGAGGGGGACCTATGGCGAATTCGATGCAAACATGAGCTGTATGAAATTTTTGACGAGCCGGAGGCCTCAACGACTATAAGATTGCGGAAGCTGCAATGGGCTGGCCACAACAACAACGGATACCCAAAAGGTATTCATTGGTAGAACTGAAGTCCGGAGGCCAGTGGGGGAACCAAGGAAACGCTGGTCTAACTCGGTCGACGAAGACAGCTCATCGCTGCTCGGATTTCGAAATTGTAGGACGCGGTCAATGAACCCAGACAGTTGGAGGTGCTATTTGCAGGAAGCGAAGGCCCGAGAGGGACTGTAGTGCTAAGAAGAAGAAGAACGTAAAAAGTCAATAGTGCTGTATTCAATACTATTCGCTATACATTTTCAAAGAATATAAAGCATATTCCAAACCAAAATACTAAAACTTAATGGCCCAAATGGCTCTCTAAATTTATATTTTGGGTGGTCCAAATTAAACGCACAATGTTAATTGTAAATAAAATAGAAAGTTTCCAGAGAATTATGTTAATATTTTTTATTATAATAGAACGATCTATAAAAATTATGCGTAAAACCAAATATTGCCCAAATGCTCGCCACGGCTACGGTGGTATACTTCTATCCCATGGTCCATATTTTCAGTGACTCTGAGACATAACTGAGGTTCAATGTTATTAACGTGCTGAATTATATCATCGTTTCGCTTTGAACTGTCCTTGGCTTATTGACCCACACTTTTTCCTTTAAATATCCCCAGACAAAGAATCTGAGGTGTCAAATCACATGATCGTGGAGCCCAATTAACATCGCCACAACGTGAGATAACACGATCATTGAATTTTTCGTGCAAAAGAGCCATTGTTTCATCTGCTGTGCGGCAAGTGGCACCATCCTTTTGGAACCACATATTGTCCAGGTCCATAACCTCAATTTCTGCCCATAAAAAGTCCCTCATCATCTCGCAATAGCGAGCACCATTCACGGAAACTGCTTGGGCGTCCTCATTTTCGAAGAAGTACGACCTGATGATGCCGCCAGCCCATAAATCGCACCAAACAGTCACTCTTTGTGGATGCATTGGCTTTTCAACAATCACTCGTGGATTCTCATTTTCCCAAATGTGACAGTTCTGCTTGTTAATGAATCCACTGAGGTGAAAGTGTGCCTCGTTGCTGAACATGGTTTTCTTTGTCAAGTCACCATTCCCTTCTGTCTGTTCAACCAACCATTCGGGGTATTACCGACACTTGAAATGGTGAGTAGGCTTCAACTCCTGAGTCAATTGAGCCTTGCAAGCGTGTAAATTCAAATCTTTATTCAAAATTCGCATCAGTGATGTTCGTGAGATGTTCAATTGTTGGGCACAACAACGAGCCGAGGTTGACGGCTCTTCTACCACACTATCGCGAACAACAGCAATGTTTTCCACAAAATGAACTGGCCGAGCATGCACAGGTGATTTTAGATTTTTTACACACCCAGTTTGTTGAAATTGGTGCACAATCCTCCCGATTGTGGGCACATTTGGTCAATTATGCTGACCAAAAAAATCACGAAGTGCACGAAATGAATTTCGATTTGAACGCCCATTTTCATAAAAGGCTTCAACAAGCATAACGCTCTGCTCAATTGAGCATGTCTAATAAAGTTGGGTGGAAACTTGACGTAAAGGTGTGACTCAAAATTAACATCGTGCATTATGGTTGGATCTCCCTTTACAATGACATTGAAGACAGGCAAAAAACTGAGATCAACAGATAGTCTGTCTGGACTGAGATTCCTGCGGTGTTTGGGTACAGCAAAAATCGATCCAAATACCAAAACGTTCTTAAAAGGAAGAGTGAGAAAATCTGCAGGAAACGCCAGATGTTTGAACGGTGGGGAAACAAATCCAAGAAAAGCAATTAAACATGTTGGGTAAACAGACCTACGCTCATGTCAGAAGGGTTTTGTATTCAATTTTCAAAATGCAGTCACCAGATTGAATAAAGTCAAGAAGCATGTCAATGACGATTTTATTGGAGAAACTGTGAAATTCGAAGATCATCCTTTTATTAACAAAGTTGAACGAATTTAGACTTCTGAGGCTTTTGTTATTGTTATACTCATAAATATCTCCCTTGATAATTATTTCAGATGTCCATTCGCGACGGAGGAAACACATTTTTCATGTATTTCGCCCCTGTGCCCCACTGAAGCAAAAACTGTCAGTTTAACAACTGTTTTGAAAAGCTCCCATGAAAACTTTTATTTCATACTCATATCGGCTACGTCTGATGAATTTTTTTTCAGGGGCCACTCTCCTCTACTGTTATCATCGATTCATGGCCAATTTTTTCGAATCCTAGAATGGTTACAAAACCCTTTTGCTAGGAGCTCTCTCCCACCTCCTTGACTTGTTTCACTTATGAGTATTAATTGTAGGTACTCATCTTCAGTCATTCATTAAATTGAATCAAGTGTTCAAAGCATGCACTTTAAACGTTGAAGTTGGGAAAAAATAACTCAAAATTATTCAATCTTCGCATTTAAAACAGCCACTATTTTGTTTTACGATTACTGATACCACTAACTGAACCGATTCTCAAAGGTATTCATGACGCCTATCATTCCTGAAATTTTCATGCAAATCCTAGCAAAACTGTAGTGTCTGAGTCGGTAAAAAGCGCATGTCGTTCCATAGCCATATGTTGCCATAGTAATACATGCAGCGCATATTGTTCCATAGTAATACAGGAAAATTCAAACCGCTATAACTTCGCTAAGTATGATTCAATCTTTATAAAACTTGCAGGGTTAATCAATCTTATAAATAGTCACCTGTGTACTGAATTTCATTGAATTTAAGGGTACCGTTAAGATTTTATTCAAGAAAATATAAAATCGATAAATCATACTATTACTAACAAAGTTGAGTGAATTGCGACTTCTCACGTATTTGTTGTTGTTGTACTCATCAAGGCTTACATTCTTGATTTTTTTTCAGATTTTTCGGATCACAGGTGTCCAATCGCAAGAGGGGGGGACACAAATTTTTCGTGTATTTCCCCTCCCTGTGCGCCCCTCGAAGCAAACTTTGCCAAATGAAGACCTGTTTTGAAAAGTTCCCATCAAGACCTATCATTTGATACCCATATTGGCTACCTTCAATGAAATTTTTTTTTGGGGGTCACTCCCCTGCATGGGGAGACCCCCTTAAATACCTTATAAAATTTTTCTGCAGTTGAACTTTGAAGAGAGCACCACTTTACACCTACATACAAAATTTGATGCTTCGAGCTTAAGTAGTTTCCGAGAAAAACTGCTGTGACACACGGACGGACGGACGGACGGACAGACAGACGGACAGACAGGACGCGATTTTAGAAGGGTTTTGTAAAATTATTTTACAAAACCCTAAAAATAAACACCGATCACGCAACTAGCGGCTGTAGCCAAGATGTTTACAGCACATTGGGACCGGTACTAACGATGACAAAAACGACAATGCGTTTACTGAAAGTTAAAAACGGAAGAAAACCGGAGATTAAAGAACTGCCTTGTCCAGACTGAGATTTGAGCAGCGTTCAGGCTCAAGAAAAAATGATATGGATACCAGAGCGTCCTTTAGAGGAAGAGCTGGGAGTTCTGCAGGATGCGTCAGATATTCGAGCGGTGGGGGAAAATAAGTGACCAAATAATAGAGCACAGTTGTGTGATTTCACCACCACTGTCGAAAATCTTGCGGAGGTACTATACTCGGAGATGGAAGGTGATACCCTCTCCCAAGAAAAGTGATAGCAAAATACAAATACGAAGAAAAAAGGTGAATCTGAAAAGCGGGAGATGTCCTAAAAAGAATAAACCCTGGATGTGGCTTGCTTAAAATCAGCAAAAGAGGAAAGAGTGGGCCCCTTGAACAAGAAGAGGTTCTAGACCACAAAGGGCTCTCCAAAAGGGCTGATTATGGGCTGAAATGGACCAAAAGGCTAAGAAAGAGCAGAAGATCAAAGAAATGCTGGGGGTTTAACCTACAGAGGACATGCATGTAGCTCCAACATCAAACATCATGGAAAGAATAGCGTCTAGGCCAATCGAGCGAGGTCGGTCTAAAAGAAGGGAGGAAGAGGCACTTGAGGAGTTACATACAGTAATAAAAAAAGGAGTAAAGAAAGCCGCAAAGAAACTCCTTCAAAAAATGCTAGAATGTAAAATTCGCACGGACGCCGAACAAGGAAAAACACCTGATGCAAAACAGGAGAGAAAAATGTCCCCAAAAAGAGCTCGGCAACAGGCTCTGCCCGTAAATTCCCAAGATTGCCAACCCTCCACAGAGGTGCTGTGGGATATCAGGGAAATTGTAAGGATCAGAGACACCATCACTGCTATTAAAACAGTGCGGTCAACGCGGTTAGGCCAGATACTGGTCAAATTTGGAGCAGGGGCCGACAATAAAGAAGCATCCTGTCACGCAGTAAAGTAAGTTCTCGACAAAAGCACAACTATAGCCTCGCTTGAGTCGATGACAATGATCGACATAAGAGACATTGACTGCGTCACGGATCTGGTCAAGTTAGAAGAGGCCATAAAAAGGAAGTTCCTTAGCGTGG
Organism: Odontomyia ornata; assembly: GCA_963969285.1. NCBI lineage: Eukaryota > Metazoa > Arthropoda > Insecta > Diptera > Stratiomyidae > Odontomyia > Odontomyia ornata. The sequence continues at coordinate 55,033,358 of OZ017742.1, read as the reverse complement.
GCAGAATCAAAGTGAGGCTGAAACCAGAGTACAATAGGGGATAACGCATTGCCGTTATTGACTTGACTGAAAAGAGCACTGAACAATTTCGGAATAAGGGCAAAGTAAGATAGGGTGGTCACGTCCAGGATATGTCAAAGACCAGTGCCTCTTCAATGTTTCAAATGCCTTGGGTATCTTCACACTGCACAAGTATGCAAATTTCTCGACAGGGATTCCCAATGTCAAAAATGCGGTGAAATTGGACACAAAAGAAAAGAAGGTGCGAAGCAGGCACACTGCATCCTTTGCAAGGGTACTGATCCAAGACCCAATTTTGGGCGTGTTTTGAGCTCAAGCAATTCCAGGATGCCCTAGCAAAGGCAAAATTAGAGCTTTAGTGACCCGCATTCTACAGCTAAATCTACACCGCAGCTCAACCGCCAAAAACCTGCTTGAACAGTTTCCGAGGGACATGAAAGCCGACTTTTTGCCACTGAGTGAGCAACACAACTATTAAATGCCTGCATCATGATATCCTGATGAAACTGGTACTGCCACCGTGTGGGTTCGGAATAGTGATTTCCAAGTAGTGAACAATGAACGAGAAGATGGTTTCATGTGGGTTCGGTGCTCAAGGACCAACTTCTATAGTATGAACTTAACGCCGAACGAACCGATATAATCTTTTCAAGCCAAGTTTGATAGTTTTGGGGGTGCTGTCTTGAACGCAGATGACGAGGTGCACGTTGGGGAGACTTCAACGCTAAAGTAATTGAATGAGGCATGCCTCAAACAGATTGACGGGGAACACGAGCCCTTAAAATGGAAGCCATGACAGCGCTCGTCGTACTAAACACCGGAAATACGCCAAGTTTCCACGGTATTGACTTCGAAAAACCATACTGGCTGTTACATTCACTTCGGAGTCATCAGTACGGAGGATACACAATTAGAGAGTATTAGAGGACTAGTCAGTCATTGATCGTCAGTGAATTCTGGTTGAGATTAGTGATGGTGTCATCCAATTTTCTACAATTGGGTGGAATATCAGAAGGATACACTTTGAGAGGTTTGTCGAGTTGCTCACCACGGGTGCCCCGCTGAAGGGTGATTCGCAGTGGATAGAAAAACTGGCAGCTCGAGATGTGGTGAGCTCAACTATGAATATCATCATGACTGCTTGCAATGCTTCTATGACCTATGAACAATCTAAGCAAAGATCCGTGAGTGGAATACATGGGTGAGATAGTGCAGGCACTTTACTCCACCCATCCTATCCGTTTTGACACAGTCCACGGTAAAACAGCAATCGAGTTTCCACTCGTCACACAGTCAGAACTGGAAGAGACAGTCTTATCATTGAAAGTGGGGAAAGCTCCAGGTCTAGATGATATTCCAGCTGAAGTGTTGCAATTGGTCTATCACCATTGTACTAATTTGCTGCTCAGCATACTCAACGCTTGCCTACGGGACGGGATATTCCCGGTTCGATGGAAGATGGTACGGCTTGTACTGAACAGCCGGAATTACATTCGAAATTTTCAATTTATATCTTTTTTCCTAAGCCTTTTAGCGGTACAAAACAGTTTTGACTATCCTTAGTGCCACTAGCATATGAAAGTTTCTTCGAAGATCGTTTGTCTGATACTTTTTTCACCTATATTTCCTGTTGTATGTATTTTCGTGGCTTGGTTTTTGAATAATTATCCCATTCTTGACTTGATCTTGGAAGGACTGTATCTATTGCCTTAAATTATAGTTTCCTTTACGTAATTCGATCATTTCTTCATTGTCATCCACGGAGTTTTCTCGATTACGTTTTTTTATAGATAACTTTCGCCAGCTTCATATTTGACATTTCCCTCGGGTTCCCCAATAATGGGAAGCTATCGGGCTCCTCCATACCAGTGATCTCAAAGTCACCGTGAGGTTAAAATTATATTCGATATAAATTCCTTTAATCGATGACGTAAGCTTTTCAATAAAAATTAAAGTAGCCGTTAGCGAATGGATTACTCACTCAGAGCCTCCTTTGTCAACCTTAGAACCTGGCCTGAAACTGTTTGACGCATTTTTGCAGGCCAGGCCTTCTGTTGCCATACTGTGAGCCACTTTTAAGCTGGGCGACCACTCTTCAAGTGGGAAGGGAGCGTCAGTTACTTCGGCGCTGGCTTCAGTTCTATAAGCATGCCTCCAACACTGATCATCTTTACCCTAGGAATTTTCTATTTTTTTAACATGACCACTTTGGAATTTTCCTGCACTGAGGTGAATACGAGCCCAGTCATCCAGTCTCTCACTCAGTGGAATAGCATACATAGCCTCAGTTGCACTTATTTCACGGTTACTCGAGCAAAAAACCCCAACATCATTTGCATAGCAACAAGCACGACTTATCCAAAGTCTCGTGTCTCAAAAGATCATCATAAGATATGTTGTCTGGAGCAAGGATAGATCCCTGGATAATATTCGATGTAACTTTTATCCTACGTTGCGCCTGTGTCATGTCGTGAAGTAGGCTGCGGTCCTTCAAGTTGTCCCTCAGAAGCCGCATGGGATATTTTAGAACTTGAAAAGGGGTTTCTAGCGCATTCAGAACATCTTCCCATCTAGCAGAGTCACTGAGAGAACGGTCCGTTGCTTAGTGCTACGATATGCTGCTTGGATATTTGCTTTAAAGCCGTACTACCGAGGAGATAGATCCCCAGCATCAAAAATTGCGTCAATGAGTCTTTCCTTGATGAGTTCCTCTAGCACTTTCCCAGCAGTGTCTAGTATGCATAACGGGCGGTATGCAGGCGCTTACTGATCAGTATGACCTTCGCTACCTGTGATCGTACTGGGCAAACTCCACCCCGTAGGCAAGCATTGATTGTGCTGAGCAGTAAATCAAGACAATGGTGATGGAAAAGTTACAACATCTCAGCTGGAACAACGTCTGGACCTGAAGACTTCCTTTTTTAAATAAAACGACTGCTTTTTCCGATTTCGGCTATGTTAAAAGGGCGATTGATTGTTGTTTCACCGTAGTAGGCGTCAATATGGATAGGATGGGTGGGAAAATGTGCCCACGCTATCTCATCCATCTTTTCTGTTTTATGCGTGCAGGGCATCCGTAGGCACCATGCCTCCCCGTGACTAGCTTATAGCCAAGGCCCACGGATTCTTGTTCACATTGTCCACTTGATCTTTCTAGCAGTGAGCCTTGCTGTTGTGAATCAATTTGCGAAGGCATTTCCTTGCCAACTTTTATTCTGCTACCTGGTTGCATAACTGGTCATGGTTCCGGGTGCATTGAGCCTCATGCCGAAGCCTGTGATACTTTTTTTGCTTTTCAGCAATTTCAGTCGACCAATGGGACACTGGGGACCTCCTGTGCCGGGGTTCTTGACGGAGCAGAGTGGCTTGCAAGCAGTCGTGATGACGCTCATAGTTGAGTTCACCACGTCTTGAAATGCCAGTTCTTCTGTATTCTGCGAAGCATCCTGCAGTAGAGAGCATACTGTGAGAACTTCAACGAAACTCTAAACATTCACCCTTCTTTGCTGTTCCATCCAATAGTAGAAATTCGAGAACATGGACGTCGGAACACAACGTTACGGATCTCAAGCAGAATGCACTGATGATCATTGGCTGAGTCGTCCTCTAATACTCCCCAATTGTGAGAACCCCGAGGTTATTTCACAGCCAATATGGCGGAAATTCGACGTATTACCGGTGTTTAGAACCACGAGCTTCATCCTGCTTAACATTTGTAGGATTCGTTTTTCGCGCGGATTTGTTGAAGACATGCCCCGTTCGATTGCTTTTGCATTGAAGTCTTCCTAAATAAGTACGTTGCCATCTGTGCTCGAGAGAACGCCCTCCAAATCCTTGGAGAAATGATATTGGTTCATTCGGCGTTAGATTTACACTGAAGAAGGTAGTCCCTATACGCAGGCCTCCCTCTGAAACTCACTGTTTTGAGCCCAGATCGCAATAGCATGAGTTTTGTCACGTTACCATGTTGCAGAATGTTTATCATGGTGCTGCATATAGTACTTAGCAGCAAAAAGTTGGCTTTCATATCATAAACTACTGTGAAGATTCATATGCAGAATACGGGTCATTGAAGTTTTGCTTTTGCCTTGACCATAGCTACCTGGAAAACTTCATATTTCTCTGATTTCGAGACTCCCTTAAGCTACGATCTTAGATTCAGCATACTTGAAAAGAGTACAGCATACCCCTTTTGTAAATTCTTTTGTTTTATGTCCTTTTTTACCTTATTTGTAACATAGGGGACTCCTATCGAATCCTTTGCATACTTGTGCGGTGTGACCAAGCATTTGAAACATTGAAGAGGTGCTGCTCTACGCCGTATCCTGCAGACAACCTAGCCAATTCTTACTTTGCCTTTATTCTGAAATTGTACGGCATCCTTTTTGGTCAAGTCGATGATGGACACGCGTTATCTATTCTAGTTTTATAGTTTCAGCCTCACTTTGATATTGTCCACGCTAGGAAGCTCCATTTTGATGGCATCGCCTACCTCGGCCAGATCCGTAACGCAGTCGATGTGTCTTATTTTGACCATTTATGTTGGCTTGATTGAGGCTACAGTTGCGGTTTTGCCGAGAACTATCCTTACTGCGTCGCAGAATGATTTTTTATTGTCGGCCTCTGCTCTGAATAGCCCGATCGCGTTGGACGAACTGTTTGAATAGCAATGTTGGTGTTTTAGGACCTTACATTTTGCCTGATATTCTACAGCACCTGTGCGTATGATTAGCAATCTTAGGGCTTTACGAGCAGTGCTTGCTGCCAAAGTCTTCGTCGTGGTTTTCACATCAGGCCCCTTCTTCTTATTAGGCATCTGCGCAAATTTCACTTTCTGTCACCTTTCAAGGAGTTTTTTTTGCGATTTTCATCACTCCTTTTGTCAGCACTACCTTCAATCCCTAATCCACCACTCAAAGCCCATCAATTGCCTCTTCCGCATTTTTTCCATCCCAGTCTCTATTAATTGTAGAGCTATACACTTATACCCTTTAGGCTTATCTCTTAGCAGTCTTTTAGCTTTCTGCTCTTCTTCGGCCTTCTAATCCCATTCATCCTTTGATCATCTCTACCGGTAATATTCTATGCGGTCTAGGTATTCGTTTTGTTCAAGAATCCCATCCCTTACATCTTCATGCAGATTTTATTCCTTTTAGGACGTCTCCCACTTTTCGGATAAGGCTTTTTCTTGATGTCACAGAATAGCAATTGTACTTTACGAACTATTTTCTTGGTAGAGGTTATCAGCTTCCATTTTCGAGTACAGTACTTCAGCAATATTCTCAACGGTGGCGGTGAAATCACACAATGGCGCTAGTTGTCTGGTCACTCCTTTCCTTTCCTGCCGTGATCACTATGTGAACTTCTAATAATAATGATTTTTATTTTTAAGGGTGTCTCATTCTACGAGCGTAACGGAATCCGAGGTAATATGGTCAATATCATACACAACCATGTGATAATTATCTAATTTTTCAATTAGTACCCCTCACAGATGGGTGAGCTGATAGTCTGACAGCAGCATCAGAAGCTCAAACTCGGTGTCCCCACTAAGATTTGAACTTTGGATCTGCTATGCAAGCGAAGTATGCCCTAAACTACTGCTGCACATGGACTTCTAATAGTCTGTGGAGTTCTAATGGTTTGTTATAATTTCGGTATCTAAGGATCTTGCTTCTGCCACTTCGGTAGCTATCGCAGCAGTATCCATCGAATTCTTGATGTTCTTTATATTTTCTTCATCGCGCGAACATCTGACGTGCCCTGCAGAACTTCCAGCTCTTCCTCTGAAGGCCGCTCTTGTATTCACATCATTTTTTGCTGCGCTCAAACCCCGTAGGAATCTTAGTCTGGTAAAGTTTGGTAGTTTGTTAATCTCCGTTTTTCGACGGTTTTTCCTTTCATTGTATTTGTTGTCGTTAGTAGCGCTCCTGATGTGCTGTGAACATCGTGGCTGCAACCGCTGGCTGCGTCATCGTTGTTGATATTCTTACTTCTCTTGGGTTTGTTATATAATTTTCGGGTTTTTAGTTGAAATCGCTCCAGTTTGTTTGGGCCCTCCTTGAAGACGTAACTCTGTTTGTGTGTGTAGTCACCTTTATGATCCGATGGTTATCTATGCAGAGCAGGGAGGCAATGCGAGGGATAGAGCTAAGCCAGCACAATTCGGGAATTCGTCTCAACCGAACTCACACTATCCCCCCAATCGTCCGAACTTTGAACGTACTCTGAGGCCAGGCAATGTTTTGTCAGGATGGATACGGTATGATAGTTGAATTGGAGCCATTCATGCATGAGTGTCATCCTGGTGCTACCGTGCAGAGAAACTAGATCCAAACCATCATATCCGCCAACTTTGGGCTGGCGGATATGCTGGTTTCGCAAATTCAGTGTCCAGATTCAGTCAAAGTCGTTGCGTGTCACCTAAGGAGGTACCTAACGGCAACCACTATATTCTTGAGTCCGTAAGGACAACACTAATTTGAAATTTCTTGCAGTAGCTTTGAAAAATTTATGTCTAGAAAGTTGTGAAATGAAAAATATTTTAGGAAAAAGAAAACTGGAATCATAATGCCCTTCAAATAATGAGGGGAAAATAGATTTGGTACCGCCTCCATAAAATAAGTTTAATCACTTTACGGCAATATGGAGTCGATTTTTCTTTTTCTAAAAGCTGTTTTTGTATACTTAATTGATTCATAATCTAAGTTGATTGAAATGATTGAAAGCTAACAGAAAAAAAAACAATAAAAAATTTCAGTATGAATCTTTTAGATAAGATTTTAAATTAAATAGAAAATAGCTGAACACATCATATTTCTGAAATCGGTACCGAAACTCTAACTGGTTAAAATAATCATATGAAAAATGTAAGTTAGAGTATACCCACCACACAGCTGGTTTTATAAAAAGCTACTGGTATGACATCATTTAAAGTCTTCTTTCCGGGGAACCAATTCTGTAGAACAGGATCGAAATGTATATCCAATTATCCTAATGGCTTCCTTAGACCAGCATGTCCTGAATTGCATTGTAGTTTTCCACCCTCTCTGAATAACAATAGAAAACCGGCGATATGTAGACGGACAGGCCGACCGACATGGTTATGGTGATGATGATGATGGTGGCGTCTACAAGTTCATGTTGCGTTCGCCCGTCGCTAGACTACTTTTATTTTACAAGACCATTTCGACGGCCATCAGACAAACGACCAACAACGTCAATAAGAGTGAACCAAACTGACTGTAGATTCTATTCGCCAAGCCAACAACTTACTGGTCAGATAGCTTTTACTCCCGCTATGTCATAACTACAAACATGAGTGCAAACCATTTCCGCTAAATGCCGGAACTAGCTTATTGTTAACATGGTCGGTATACATGAGGGACGTTGTCCTGATCAGTTTACGCTAATGTAAGCGGATGTCTCATATTTTTCATCTATTTAAAGAAAATTGAAATTGAATGCACTTTTCAGTTTAACAGACAGGAAAGGAAACAAGGAGGTTTATTCAGGATAAAGTGTTTTATTCTGTTAATATGCGATATCAATTAGTTAATTTAACTGAATGTTATGATACAGGAGTGCTAAATTATATACGTGAAGACACAAGCAATCAAGCAAGTTGACGATAAAAGTAGAACAAATGTTGATTAATACAATTAGTAAAAAATAAATTCCTATCAATGACAAGATTATTTACGACTATGAGGTGAAAAGTAGAGGCTACTTCCTGAGAACAATGAATATAATGTGCAATATGATAGCCATCAGTTAAGTGAGTGCCACTACGTGCAGAGCCTGATTAGCTGCTGCCATGATTTGCTGAGAAAAACTCATTTTCGGATCTATTGGCAAGCCCATGTACATTTCAGCTGGTTTCGATTCAACCGACACCTACCGATCATCTTCCTTCGAGGATTTCTTTCTTTGTCAAGATGGCCCCTTCGGTTTGTTCCAGAGCTTATCTAAACTTATGAGTAGCATCCAGTTGCTAACTTAGGGCATTGGCATTCCTAACCTTTATTGCACAATCCTCGTCAAGTGAATAGTGACACAACATCATCCAGATAGCCAAACAATCGTTAATCATCTGGTAGCTCAAGTCTCAATAGCTTCAAAGAATTTGGGCCAAAAATGGAATCTTGAGCTGTACCTAACCCAACTTCCATTCTCCACCGATCTTCCTTTCTTTCAAAAAGCAGGCACTGGATCATAAGGTGGCCCTATAAAATTCGCAGAAGATATTCTAGAAATTAAGAAGCTTTTACCACGCTTGCAGAATATCTGTGCATCTAATGGAGTTGAAGGCATTTTTAACCTCAAATATCACGACCAAAACCACGGTGGGGTGGGAGTCTTCCCTTGATGATTTTCCTGTGCACTTTATCAGTCGTGGCTTATTAGCCACTCGCTGTTCCCGATCTTCTCGTTGATCTTGAAAGCTTTTAGCACTTTGGGAAGACCCCTTAACGTAGGCAACATTTGAACATACTGAGAAGCAAATCAGGACAATGTTAACAAGCTGCAAAATTATTGCTACGGGGCGGTGGGCCCCTGGAGCCTTCCTTGTGTTCATTGACAAGACTGCTCTTCTTTCAGTTACAGCTAAGTAAAGAGTTGACATTGTATTGCTGTTTTATAATGGATAATATCAATATGGATGGGTGAGAAAAAAACCAGCCCTTTCTAGTCCTTTTTTCTGCTTTATATAAGGAAAACCTATGTAGGCTACCAAGCTTCTGCAAAACTAGCTTCTAGACAAGGTTTCATCGATAGCTGGTCACATCATCCACCAGATCTTGCCAGCAGTAAGCTTTATTGCTATTGATCAGTCTACGGAATTAATTCTTGGCCAATTAATATGCTGCCAACCGATTGTGTACTTCATCCCGATGACGCACCCGTTAAGCTTCACGTCGGAGCATGCGATATTTTCTTCACTATTCCCCAATCTCAGTGAATCAATAATACACTAGAAGCTTGCCATGTCAGATCTCCGATGGCGTGTAGCACATTTGCAAGTAGATATGATGATACTCAAAGTTTGGTTCATCACGTCTTCAGTTGTCAGTCTTTTACTTCTTTGCTAGTTTCTCAGTGACATTGTACCTGCAGTTGATAGACCAAGAACCTCTCAATATTTATCTGCCGAAATTCAATCTCAAAGTGAATGGTTTGAAATATGAACACCGATAGATCCAAATGAAATATATTAGTAATTACTAGTTTAGTATTTCTATAGTTCTCTCCAGTGGTAAATCTCATATCTGCTATCGTTTGTTTTCAGCGTCAACGGTAGAATGTTGACGTATCATTATTATTCACAATCATATTATTCCCGCTCTCGCTACTATCTTCAAGATTCGGTTTCTTCTGGGGCTTGTTGGGGGTCCGCAATAGCCCTAGTAATAAAATACTCCCAGTTCTGTTGTTGTCATAGCGTCCGCAAAAGTATTGTGAATGGCAGTATTAATCGATCCACTCGTAAATGTGGTAGCCAAACTGGTCTAGTGGCAGTTTCTGAGCCGTCGGATTTGACAGTTCTCTCTATTTCATGCAAAAATCCGCATACGGTCTTGCACTTGTTGGTTAAATTAGCATTGTCTACCGGAAGTGTTTTTGCGGAGTTTTATTTTTGTTGTCTGCATTTGACTAAAGGTATGAGTTCTAAACTTCGAATTTCTCTTGCTCTATTTCTGCATAATATAATTTGCCCAAAAGAAACATGGCTAACAGATTACATAAACATAGCTAAGAGATTGCATGAACTCTTCCTAAACCACTTAATCTCCCGTAGAGATAGAGACCGTGATGCTACTGGTAAATCCGAAAGCGGAAACATTCTCATGGATGTGCATATTTACCTTACTAGCCAACTCAGCGATGATTTTATTTCATCTTCACCTATTGAATGTATCATTGAGCAAGTCTCTCTATTTGATGAACTATTGCTTCTTGCGTCATCTGTACCCATTACTGGTAACAGCCTTGCTTTTGTTTATGAACGTTTTTTAACATTTGGACTAACTTCTCATTTATTCCTCCATCATTCTGTACTGTCTTTAGTTTGTCTGCTATTAGTTGGGATGATCTCTCCATACTTTCTGGTTGAAAAGTGTCGTTTTCTCTTTTCTTCCCCTCTAGCCGTTCATCCAATTCAACACCATTCATAGTTCCAATAGTAAAGTTCTTGACCTTATTCTTTCCTACTAACCGCCCTTTCTCTGATTGCATCTGCTCCACTCGCACCCTATTTCGAACCAAATTCATACCATCCACCTCCCTCCATTGAGTTTGCTAATATATCTTCTCGTTCCTTTAAAAATTCCCCACTCCCCTGCTATAATTTTTTAAAAGCTGTCTTACTATTTTTTCTTCAACAATCTCCACATTTGGTTATCGATTTATCGAAAGTGCCCTCAGACCGGGGAACCAAACGCGTCCCCAGGGTTGCGGATAGGGGCAGACCTTTCTCGAAAGGTTCGCTGCGAATAACCAATAAGCAGCCGTTAACAATGGTCGGCAGTGACGGGAGAGTCTCCGGACAAATACGTGAGTGTCAATGATCTTCACTGTGACATGACGAAATATATGGCGTCATCAATTATCCATATATCCTGGCAGTAGGTAAAATGCTATGGGAACAGAAACCCAGACATAAAACCAAACTATGCAGGTCCACAAGGGGAACCAAATTACGGTGCAGGGGGTCGGATCCCCAGTACCGGCGGCAGAGGGTAATGAGCGAGCAGGCTCCCGGCCGTCGTCATCCAGCGACTGCAATGTTATCGAAGTGGTGAACTTGGCTTCTGTAACGCTAGCACGGAGAACCCTTTCAGGCAAAAACCGCTGTTGGCAAGAACACCGATAAAACAAGTCACCGATTGCGGGGGGAGGCAGAAAACCCCAGAAACACTGTCAAAGTCAGCATCACAGGTTAAATCATCAGAGACAGACGACAGACGGACTAACGAACGAAAGAAGGCAGAGTGCGTTGTGCAACCTGGCATCATTGCGGCCTTTGGGCGCAGTAGAAGGACTATGCGCACTCCGGAGCGTCCAGTGCAAGACGTGCACAATCCGGATCAAGCTGCGACACCAACAGAGGCCAGTGTAAGACTGGGGGAGGGAGAAGTTTTGCCGTCGGCCGACGCCACTTCAAACGTCACCCAAGCGATAGAAGCAAAAGGGCTAGAAAACGGGGGCCTCTCCCAAGAGGTGGCGCCAAATAACACAATCACCCTTGACCGCGCCGAAGAGGAGCGGCTTACTCGGAAAGCGGGGACTATCGTTAAACAACTGAGGGCTGCCTGCCAAGTGCAAAAAAACATAGGCAAGAGTGTCAGGAATGGCATTTTTGAACTGGAGGAGCTTTTTGGCCGCATAACGCACTACAGGCGGAGGTGGCTTGCAACCGAAAAGCACCAAAAAGACACGCTCTCCCTCGAGGCACCAGTGGGCCCTAGCAGCAGCAAAAGAATGGCCGGTAGCCCAATTGAAGGCGACCGTGAGAAAAGGAGGAAGCACGAGACAATAAACGAAGTTGTCACTCCAGGCGAGGAGTTTCATGTGGTGCGAAACAAGGCAGCGAAAAAAGCGGCCAAAAAGCTACTCCTAGAAAAAACAGACAAAGAGCTCAACCACGAAAAGAAGAACAAAGAACCCCCCGATATACCGCAGAAAACAAAAAGCGAACCGCGGCGCAAGCCCTTGCGGGAGGCACTGCTTATTAAACCCACTAAGGGCCGAACCTACGCAGATGTCCTCCGTGAAATTAAAGGAGCGGTCAAGCCAGACGACACCAAAACTGCCATCAAAGCAGTTCGTCCAACCCGGACCGGTGGCCTGCTGGTGGAATTCGGACCAGAGGCCACAAACAAAGATGCATTCCGTGATGCGGTTCAAAAGGTTCTTGGAGATGCGGCAGCCGTTGCCTCGCTCGAACCAATCGCCACCCTGGAAATCAGGGACCTTGACTGCGTCACGGACAAAGCTGAAGTCGAGGATGCCATTAGGAGGGAGTTCCCCAGCTTAAGTGAAGTCAAGGCAAGATTGACACGTGAAAACACAAGGGGGCAACGCATGGCTATTGTCGAACTAGCTGATAAAGACGCCCAGCAAATCCTGGCGAAGGGCAAAATGAAGATAGGTTGGGTGATCTGCAGGATACGGAGAAGAGCGATCCCTATCCGCTGCTACAGATGCCTCGAATACGGACACACCGCGTATGGCTGCAGGAGACCCGACAGGAGATCTCTATGCTACAAACGAGGCAAAATGCATTCTTTGCAAGGATGCTAAGCTAGCACCCCGCGACCTCAAACATGAGCCGGGGACAGGGAGATGCTGGGTTTTCAAGGAGGCCCTAACTAAAGCCAAATCAATACTAAAATGATCCGTATCCTGCAGGTCAATTTGCACCGAAGCACAAACGCCCAGGACCTACTTGAGCAGTTTGCGAGGGATAAGAAAGCTGACCTCCTGTTGCTGAGCGAGCAACATCATAACAAGGACTCGCAAGCGTGGTACCCTGACGAATCTGGTACCTCGGCCATCTGGGTTCAAGACAGCACCCGCCTTCAGGTGCAGGGCCATGGACGCGGGGGTGGTTTTGTGTGGGTGCGGTGTTCAGGGATAACATATTTCAGTGTTTATCTGACGCCTAACGAGGCAATGCGATCTTTTCGAACGAAACTCGATGCCCTGGAGGACGCTGTCTCGAACACAGAGGGCCACATGCTCGTCAGGGGAGACTTCAACGCTAGAGCCATTGAATGGGGTATGCCACGATCCGACTCAAGGGGAAAGCAAATCTTGGACATGGCGGCCAGAACAGCGCTTTTTGTCCTAAATACTGGTAACACCCTTACTTTCCGCCGCTGGGGTTGCGTAGGAACCATACCCGATGTGACACTCGCTTCGGAGTCCCTGGTACCTAGATTACACAACTGGCGAGTACTAGAGGACTACTCGGCTAGTGATCACCAGTATATAGCTGTTGAGATTCACAACGGTGACACTCTGCGTACATGTGCCCAAACTTCAATCCTCGGATGGAGGACTGGGAGGATGGACGTTGAAAGGTTCGCTAACGCGCTTACGGCAGGCGCACCGTTGCTGGGAGCTCCGCCAGGGAGTGGAGGGCCTACAGCCAAGGACTTGGTGAACTCAACTATGAGTACCATCATAACTGCTTGCGAGTCTTCCATGCCCCGTTGGAGACCCCGACACGGTAAGCCTCCAGTATACTGGTGGTCAAACAAGATCGCCGAACATAGAAGCGAGTGTCACAAACTTCGGCGAGAAGCCCAGCGGGCGCGAACACGGGAGGAGGCAGACACTAGGCTAGCAGCATACAGGTCCGGCAGGACATATCTTCGCAGGCTTATTAACAAGAGCAAGGCCCGATGCTGGCAAGATCTCGTGAACGATGTAACTAGGGATCCGTGGGGCTAAGGTTACAAGCTGGTCATGCGAAAACTTGGTGCCCAACGGAAGCCCTGCTTACATGAAGCAGAGAAGATGGACGAGATCGTACGGGCACTATTCCCCACGCACCCTGTCCGTGTCGATTCAGCTCATGCACAAACATCAATAGAATGCTCACCTTTCACAATGATGGAACTGGAGCAGGCAATTCTATCCATGAAAGCAAGGAAGGCACCGGGACCAGATGGCATTTCTGCTGAGGTTTTGCAGCTTGTCCACAAGCTTTGTCCTGACTTGTTGCTCAGTATGTTCAACGCTTGCCTTTACGAAGGTGTATTTCCCGAACGCTGGAAAGTGGCAAGGCTCGTACTGATCAGCACGGGGAAGGGAAATTCCGAGTTGGCGTCTGCATACCGCCCGTTATGTATGCTAGAAATGGCTGGGAAAGTGCTCGAGAAACTCATCAAGGGAAGACTCACTGACGCGGTCCGTTCTGCCGGGGACCTATCTCCACGGCAGTATGGTTTTAGAGCAGGTCGCTCCACTATTCACGCGATGGCGGAAGTAGTGAGCGTGGTCCAGAGAGCGGAGGCTCACTGCCAGTCAAACAAAAGGGTTGTGTTGCTCGTGACGCTTGACGTCAGAAACGCCTACAATTCCACTTGATGGGCGGATATTCTGGAAGCTCTGGAAAACTCTTTTCAAGCTCCAGAATATCAGATGCGGATTTTGAAGAACTACCTGACAGACCGGAGCCTGCTCTATGAGACGAAGGAGGGTTGGCGGAGGATGGAAGTTACATCGGGTGTTGCACAAGGCTCCATCCTTGGCCCAGACCTGTGGAACATCACGTACGACGGGCTACTGAGAATCGAGCTGCCGGAAGAGTCGTGCTTGATCGGCTATGCAGATGATGTCGCGGCGCTAGTTGCGGGACGCACTGTTGAACAAGCGCAACTCAGACTGGGTATGCTAATGCGCTTTGGAGAAAACCGAAGTAGTCATCTTGACAAAGAAGAGAATCCCTAGAGTAAGGATGATCCACATTGGGGAAGCACTCGTTGAGACCAAACTAGCAGTGAAGTACCTGGGCATTTTGATCGACTCGAAGATGCGTGTCTCCGAGCAAATCAGGGCAATAGCTGACAAGACTGCAGCGAGTGTTTCGGCTCTCAGCCGGCTAATGGCCAACATAGGGGGTCCCTTCTCATCAAGAAGGAGACTTCTGATGAGTGCAGTACAATCTGTGTTGTTGTACGGATCGGAGATATGGTGTGAGGCTCTCAACAAGGGGCTGTATCGAAGGCGCTTGGCACAGAAGCAGCGACGGGGAGCGCTGCGGATTGCATCTGCATATCAGACTGTCTCGGAGTCGGCAGTGCTGGTCATCGCAGGAGTGATACCCATTGCCCTCCTTGCCAAGGAGCGCCGCAGAATCTACCTGCGGAGGAACGAATGCGACAGAGATGGTGTTGCCCACGAAGAACGAGAGCGCTCACTCAGTGATTGGCAACAGTCCTGGGTGAGCGATACAAAAGGTAGGTGGACCGCACGTCTTATTGGTGACCTGAGGCCATGGCTCAATCGAAGGCATGGTGAGACTGACTTCTATCTAACTCAGCTACTGAGTGGACATGGATACTTTCGGTCTTACCTGCACAAGATTGGTAAGTCACGGTCTCCTGACTGCATATTCTGTGCTGGAGAGGTCGATGATGCCTACCACACATTTTTCGTATGCAAAAGGTGGAAAAGGCAGCGCGGTGACCTCATTGAAGAAATGTGAGATCTCTCTCCGGATGAGCTCACTGGAGAGATGCTCACATCCGTTGACAAATGAAACTGTGTGGCACATTACACTCGGGCAGTCCTGAAGATAAAAAGGAAAATATATGAGCGCCTGGAGGCGTCCAGGGCGGAGGGGTCTCTTTTCTAGAAATCCCTCTCCCTTCCCCTCCTTCCGTTGGAAAAGGGATCCCTGTAGCCCGGTGGCGCCTAAACGCGTAGAGAAATGAGGCTTAGCCCGAAGTAATATGTCAAACGGTTCCAGGCTAGGTTCTCAGATTGACAGGGGAGGTGTTTAGTGGGTAGTCCAAGGGTATCCTCCATGGGAGTCCCACACTGCCAGACTCAGCGGGCGTAAATGCCTTCACCTCCCTACCACAAAAAAAAAAAAAACTCCACATTGAAGATTGCATGGCCAAGCTAGATCTGTTTTTCTCATTCTCAATTTCCCGATTCACTACTATATTTCGATCAAAGGGCGTAAAAATTGTCTTCGGCTTACTTCAGATGTTGCCATAGCAATTAAAGCAAACAATGATGCACAGAAAAAGTGCGTGTCTAGTGGTCTAACTGATTTCAAAGAGCGTCTGATCGTAGGCAAGAAAATTGCCGCTACCACACTCAGTGCTTACGTTAACCACATTGAATTCTCACTGATATTCAATCAAGCTTGTGCATCCTGGTGGCATGTGAAATTTATAAAGCGCTTTTATCATGCCCGTGACAGCTTCCCTGTTAATGAGGTATCCCTCAGGAATTCTGTGAACATTTGCCTTGGTTTTTCTAGCTTTTTCTGGGGTACAAAGATATCTCCATCCTACACCCAATCCAACTATTCTCCCCTTCCTCTCCTTCCCTTTCCAAAGTCCCTATTTATATGCCCTTGAAAAGATAATTCTCGATGCATTGCACTCACTTCTTACCTTTAATAAATAATATCATGATTCAGGAAGCTCTACACTCATGAACTCACTCTCTTTTTCCCATTACACTATAACAACCTTCAACCAGCAACATATAACCGTGTAGAAATCACTTTAGGCATGCCTAAACGGGCATAAGGGTCTAATGCGGAAACAGTGGGGTCTGCCTAAGTTACTCATGCCTAATGTGGACCTAATGGAGCATGCCCAAGTTAGGCATAACTTCGCCGTAGACGATCACAAGCCCGTTTGAAAAAGGAGGGGGGAACCCTTGCTTCCCCAACCCACAGCATCCTAAGTCCCACGAATAGATGGTAGTATCTGTTCTCGGCGTCACACTTTAGGTTTACTGGTTCCCCAATGAGGGGACATTAAACGCCGAGAAATGTTAATAACTGTGAATACATCTACAGCTCTGCCATTAAATTCCATTTACTGCTTCTAAGTGGGGACGTAAGAATGCCAAGGCGAGTCTTCCGCGCCTGATAAGGGGATCGAAGCAATAATCATGCTGCCGGAATGGAAGTTGGGCGACGGGTTAACTGCCTGGAGAACTTTACATTGTTCCGAAAGCTGGAGAAAGACCTCCAAACGGATTAGTCTCACGGCAATGACCTGACAAACGGAAAAAGGACTATGGCATTGGATCCTGAAATGTCAGCTCACTCAATTACCCTGGCGCTGTTAAGGACCTATTACAACAGACTCATCAATATAAATTAAAAATACTGGCAATCCAGGAAACGAACTGGTCTTGAAATGATATTCAAGACCCGAGATTGCATAAAATATCTAAAAGTGGGAAGCCTACTGGACAACGTGAATTTGGAGTGGCCTTTATTCTGCATAGGGTTTTCAAATTGCACGTTATTGATTTTAAGGCAGTTAATGAAAGGTTGTGTACAATCCATATGAAAGCGAACTGCTTCAAAATCTGGCTAATAAATATTTACACCCCAACTGAAGAAAAGGACGCAGAACGGTTGGAAAAGTTCTAAAATCACCTTGAAAAACTAGTCAACTCATTGCCTACAAAGGACACAAAAATAATTTTAAGTGAATTCAACGCGAAGGTTGGCAATGAGGTAGCTCATCGGGGAACGACTGGAATATAAAGCCTCGACGATGAAACAGAAGACAACGGCCAGCGCCAGATTGACTTATCACGCAGCAAAAATCTAGTCATTCCTCTGAGTTACTTTCCATATCAGCGCATTCATAAAATGAACTATGTAGCACTGGATGGTAACACACAAAACCAGATCGACCATTTTCTGATCCAACAACGATGGGCCTCGAGTGTACTTGACATCCGTACACACCGAGGAGGCTGCAAGCGGCTTCTGTGGCCAAAAAATTTGACCGCGACACTCGATAAATAGCTGGCTTACCAGGCGCATCGCTGAAAACAAGCAACGAGCTCTGGATGGAAGGGAAAGCAGCTGTTAAGACCGCTGCATAACACACAATCGGACATCCAGACTGGTGCAAGAGAAACGATTGGTTCGATGATGAGTGCCAGAATGCGTTAGACAAAAAGAAACAGGCGTACAAAAAATACGTAGGTAGGAAAACCAGGACGAAGAGAGAACACTATGAAAATCTCAGAAGAGTAGCGAATAAGACAATCAATATTAAGAAAAGAAAATACTATGACGACCAATTGAGAAGCATAGAAGTAATTCTAGTGAATAACAACACAAGACAATCATACAAAATAGTGAAAAGCCTGAAACGTGGTTATGAACTCAAAACCACACTCTGTTGTGATGATAATCGTAAAACAATCGCAGAAGAAGACAAGATTAAGGAAAGCTGGGCATTATATTTTAAGAACCTTCTTAATATTCCACAAAGCATCGGAGCCTATATACCTTTTCGGAGAGTTTCCGTTGGCCCTACCATCTCTGGATGAAACTTGTCTCATCATCAAAGCTTAAAAGAATAATAAAGCGCCAGGCATCGATGAGGTTCCGGTGGAGCTCATCAAATATGGTGACAGCAGTGTTCATAAAGCTATTTGCAAATTCATCCAGAAGATTTGGCAACAAGAACATATGCTGAAAGAGTGGAGCCAATAAATTTTATTCCCTATCCATGAAAAAGGTGACAAGTTACAGTGTGCAATTTATGAACACATATCACTACTTTGTACGGCGTACAAAATATTTTCAAAAATCTTAGAAAATAAAATCGGAGCATACGCCAACAATATTATTGGGGAGTATCAACGTGATTTTAGGACCAGTAGATCGACGTTAGACCAATTGTTCACAGTCAAGCAGGTATGTACTTTAAAAATGCTGGAAGTTCAACATTGACGTACACCAAATTTTCGTAGTTTTTAAGCAAGCATACGACAGTATTGATCGTAAAGTACTGCACCAAATCATGATTACTTTTTCCATCCCAGCCAAATGAGTCCGTCTTACAATGTCGTCGACCAACTCCCAAGTCCGTATCAATAACCAACTCAATGATACATTTGACACAAATATCGGACTAAAAAAGGGAGATAGGCTTGTAAAGATGCGCGTTCTTGCACGCGTTCTTGTTCCTCACTATGTGTGGATGTAGGTTTTAGTGGGATCAAGAATATTTAATCAAGTTTAAAAGAAACTACCTAGCCAAGCGGCTGGGCCGCAGATATAATAGCGAGGACATAGTGTCCACTACGCTACTGTTACTAAGACTGCCAATGAGTATTAAATTCTTTTGCAGTCTAGACGTAAGCGCAACGATAAGTTATTGCGTAGACAATTATAACTTCGAATTCAAACAGCGTTATCACGCAGAGAAAAGTGCAAGTTGAAAGTCAAAAGTATAACTGTATTTTCTCTAAAATTCACAACGGTATTTATATCATTTTCTAGAAGTCATGCTCTACTTAAATTATTACACATACAAAAATATTAGTTCGTAAACCTACTTAAAATATTGGTCATAAATTTTCCTAAACCCAAAACCTACTTTCAACACTTCAATTTCAAAACATAATTCTTCGTTCATTTATTATTCATAAATTTTTACTCCACGACAAGTGTCAACATCCTCATTACATTCTTCACACCTTAAACAAACCCGAAACCACTTGACCTTATTCTTGACTTGGTCAGTTCACAAGCATATGCATTCACATTCCTTTAATTGTCTATCGAAACATAAGGACAATTTCACAGATGCGTCATTACGGCATAGCACGTCGTAATATCAGATCGCACGAATGAAAATGCATATACTTGTTTATCTTCAGCACGCGACTAGTATCGCATTACACAGAAAAGGTCTGTATGAAGAATGCAATGAACGATGCATTCGAATTCAAAATCAAGTGATCATGTTACAAAATAATTATTTGAACTTGACTTTGATTTTCATAAAATGTTTCTTACGATAAGAATTTTATGTGCGCGTTGAAATATAAGTTTGGGTTATATTTATTACAATTTGAATTGCTCGAAATAGATTCTTGCAATTAAAATTTATGTTCCTATGAAATGTATTTATACAAATATGTCAATTAGAATTTATGCTCATGTGAAATGTATTTATCTTTAAGTGAATATAAAAATATGTAGAGTTACACAACACCCTAATCCTCTAGATGAGTGTTGATATATTGAAATTTTATACAATATATTAATACGAATCTAAAAAAAAAAAAAAAAAATTTTATATATATAGTTCACTTATACATAGAAATGCAATATGTCCCATACAATATTGTTACATGTTTTGTACAATTACACTATACGGTTCGCAATAAATTTAATTTCTTATTATTAACATTTATTGAATGATTACATTATATGGTTTTATTCTATTCTTGTGTATTGATTTTTGGAGTCCGTCTATATCAATTAAAACATTGCTATTTTCAACATTTATTACTTTATATGGACCTTTATAAGGGGGTTGGTGTTTTCTACGGTTCTCATTCTTTACTAATACAAGATCTCCAATATTTATGTGTATAGGGTTTGTACGACCTTGTTCTTTAACCCTCTTTGCTTTCAAATTTTCTATTATCTTCCTAGACTTTGAAATAGACATTTTTAATCTTACTTTGAGTTCATTAGCATAATCATCCAGATTGTAAATCTTTTCACCATCCTCAATTAAATCATTTGGAAGGTAAGGCAATTTGCCGAATACCAATTCATAAGGTGTATAATTGGTATCTATATGAGGTGTAGTGTTGTACGCAAAGGTGTAGTACGGAATCCATCTATCCCATTGCTGATCATCAGCAAAAGAATACATGTATTCATTGAGAACCCGATGGTTTCTTTCAACCGAACCTAGCGTTTGGTGATGGTATGGAGTAGAAAAAATTTGTTTTATATTTAATAAGTTGCATATATCGCCCATAAGTCTATTGGTGAACTCAGTTCCTAAATCAGACTTAAGTATTTTAAAGTGTCCATACTTTAATATAAACTCTTCTACTAAACCTACCGCTATAGTTTTTGATTCCTTATTCTCTATTGGGAAAGCAACGACAAATTTAGTTAACTCACATTGTAGTGTTAATATGTATCGGTAATTATTCGAGATTCTTAATGGACCTACAGTATCTATTTGTACAGTCTCAAAGCTTGTTGATGGTGTATCTGTTACAACCATCCTCTCTTTTGTATGCCTTACTTGTTTGTTAGTTAGGCAAGCTGCACAATTTTTGATATGGATTTTAACCATACTGTTCATATTCTTCCAACAGTATCGTTGTTTTAGTTTTAACAATGTTTTGCGAATTCCTAGGTGTCCTCCATGAGGTGAGTTGTGATACTCCTCTATTAGCTTCTTTTGTTCAAGTTTATCTGTTATCTTGGTAGGCGGTTTGTATATCATAATTCGTAATTTCTTTTGCGTACGCGTTTTCTGTTGCAACATATTGATTATTCTTTTAAATACTGTTTTGTCTATAGACCTAAAAATACTGTCTTCACAAGATAGTGAGAGTTCATTGATGTTCTCTTGATTCGCGAATTTAAATAGTTTCTCCAGAATCGAAACGAATTTCGGATTCGGATTATCACTATTTGCCTCATCACTCTTGTTACTTTTGGTACCATTATGCATTGTTAGCTTTTCTTTGACGGAAACGGATTTCACATCAGATATATCGCTACAATGTACTTCTATAATATCTTTTGTACGTACAATATAAACATCTTTATTTTTAACTTCACTGCGCAGGATAAATCTCAGTTTCGTAATACCGGTAATGTCAGACAAACTCGTGCAATCCCAACAATAGAGTTGATCAGGTTCTACTGGAGTTTGGGTGCCCTCGTTGTTGACCACTTCTTTCTGTTTTTCTGTCTTATTCGCCATACCTCTTGTAATCGCTAATAGTTTCCTTTTCGCATTTTCATCAGTTTCTGGAGGTATCATCGCTTTCAAGGTGTCCGAATCCAACTCGATCCTTGACAATGCATCCGCATTAGTGTTCATACTACCTTTCTTATATACAATTGTGAAATCGTAATCTGATAGGTCGACACGAATTCTAGTCAGTTTTGATGAGGGATTCTTATGGGTAAACAATGATACTAGTGGTCTGTGATCGGTCACAACCACGAATTTTCGTCCGTATAGATAGGGTCTGAAGAAATTTATGCCCCAATGAATAGCTAAAAGCTCTTTTTCGATAGTCGGTTTGTTGATGTCGTGCTTAGCCAAGGATTTGCTAGCATAAGAAATTGGTAGGTCTTGGCCAATTTCTCCTTGAGATAAAACTGCGCCCAAAGCATAGTTTGAAGAATCTGTGGTTAAAATAAATGGTTTTGCGAAGTTTGGGTATTGAAGTATCGGTGGTTCTATCAGTTTCCTTTTTAAAGTCTCGTATGCTTTTTGACATTCCTCAGTCCAGACAAAAGTTACATTTTTCTTTAGCAATGCATTCAAACACTTCGCCGTCTCGGCAAAATTTGGTATAAAACGCCTGTAGTAGTTGCAGAAAGCCACAAATCTGCGTACTTCATCTGCACTCTTTGGTACTGGGTAGTTTTTGATTGTATTGTTCTTAGCTGGATCAGTTCTGATTCCCTCACTGGTTATCAAATGACCCAAGTATACTACCTCTGATCTCAAAAACTGGCATTTTTCAGGATTTAATTTCAAATTATACCGACGCAACCTTTGTAGTACTTTGCAAAGATTGTCATTATGGTGTTTGATGCTACAACCGAATACAATTATGTCATCGACATACAAGAATGCCTCGTGGCTAAGGCCACTGAGAGCTATGGTTAACATCCTTTGAAAGCTGTTGGACGAAATTTTCAATCCGAATGGTAACCTCTTGAACTGATAGTGCCCATCGTTAGTGGAGAATGCTGTCAATGGTCTAGACTCTTTCTCAAGTTCAATTTGATGAAAAGAGCTAGTCATGTCCAGCGTAGAGAAATATTTTGCTCTACCAAGCCTGTCCAAGACGTCCTCAAGTCTCGTCAAAGGAAACTTGTCGTTGACTATCTTGTCATTGAGTCTTCTGAAATCTACAACCAGTCGCCATTTAGCTTTTCCGTCTGTACTCTTTTTTGGTACAACTAACAGTGGAGAATTATACGGGCTAGTTGATGGCTCGATGATATCACTGGTTTCCAGATCTCTGACTTGTTGCAGGATTTCCTCATTTTGGGATTGAGGTAATCTGTAATTCTTAATATAAACCGGACTGTTATCTACGGTTTGTAATTTCTGTTTATAGAAGTTGTTCGTTGCAAGCTTTTCTCCATCCAAATGAAATACATTTTGATATTCTTTTATGATTTTAAGCAAACTTTGCATTGCAGGTTTATCCAGACTATCCTTATTTATAACGTTCAGTAATCTCTTAAATCGATCATTGTCGAAACTTTGTTTTTCCCCTTTTAAGATGTCATAATCTTTCAATGGTTCGACTTCAACATTGAAATGCTTTATGACAATATCTTCGTCTGTTGTATTCATGATTTTAATGTGCCGTACACCTCTTACAGGTATGATTGTATTTCCTACAAATACGCCTTTCTCAATCTCCGTGTTCAGCACGATACTATCCTCATCAATATCTATGTTGACCGGAACAATCATTTCGGTTCTTGCCGAAATGTTTATCTGTGAATACTGTTGTCTTCTCGTGTCCATAGGTAGTACAACTTCTTCATCATTTACGTTGAAGGTTATTGTAAATGTCTCATAATCAATTCTGCATAAATAATGGACCATCAAATCTCTGCCGATAATACCATCTGTACTTATCGGAAAATTACTGTCTACAATGTGGAACGATTCCGTTACTTTATGATTCCCAATTAATATCTCTAAGTAAGAAGTACCCAAGGACGTGGTTACCTCTTTTGTTATTCCCGTAAGTCTAATCCTATTTTTACTATCTATAGAATATTCTAAATCCTTATAGACATCGTCTTTGCATATAGACACATCCGCACCTGTATCGATTAAAAATAATAAGTATCTATCAGAGTTATAATTATAAATTCTCACAAAATTAGTACAACTATCGGTTATTCTATATATATTGTGCTCTGTGTCCAATTTTCTTATACCGGGAGGTTCTCCATGTCCTCTCCGGAACTTAGTACGTTTCCCTGGTCGCTAACAACATGGACATTTCTCCTTCTATTGTCACTATTATTATTGTTGTTGCTCCTACCATTGCGCCTATTACGTTTGTGATTATCTGATTGATTGTTGCTATTGCGATTGCTACGGTAGCGATTATCCCTATCATTGTTATTATTATTGTTGTAACTTCTATTGTTACTGTGGTTATTGTCCCTATCGTTACTTCTACTGTTCCTATCATTATTCCTATTATAGTTATTGTTATGTCTATTATTCCTATCATTGCTATTCCTATTACGGTTATCGTATCTTCTCCCTTTCTTGTTGGCATTGCCACTAAAATGCATTACACTATTAGTAGCCTGTGTCTCTGCATTTTCTAATTCCTGTGCGAGTGATACAGCTTCGGTAAAACTTTTTGGTCTTGCCGAAAAAATAGTGTTCCTTAGCTGATCATTCAGCCCATTTTTGAAAACGGTTAGCGCATAGGTGTCGTTCATCTGTGCGATAACTTTCTTCTCGTTCGGAGTAGCTTGACTTCCTAACTCCTGTATTTGTAATTGGTTGAGTTCATCCACCAAGTTTAAGATTTTGTCCTTAAAAGAACTCACAGAAGATTTCTTCTGGTAAGTACTACTTAACATGGTATGAATCTGAGGTACAGTTTTATTATTCTTAAATCTTGTTCGTAATGCTGATTTTAGGGTATCGAAGGATGTAATTGAAACATTTGCCAAAGAAAGTCTGACTGTGGCACCTAATTTAACATTGACAACGAAGTCAATGAGACTAGCCCTAGCATTAGCAGACAGGGTTGTATGGAGGATTTCTAGTATTTTGAGGAAAGGGTCCAATTCCTTATACTTCCCATCAAAAACAGGGATGATCTTCATGGCTGTTTCTAAACTAAAATCGGCCATGGTGAATCTTTCTTCTAATATCTGTAAACTAGATTCTAGATCCTCACTTATAGAATCTTCTTTGATTTCTTCTATATCCGAATACCCTTGTTTGCTCAGCTGTAACCAGATTTCGCCCTCCAAAATGGATGATAGTGCTCTGAACTTTAACTTGAGATCTAAAACTTTAGAACTTTCATCTTTGCAAGTCTTGAGTATATCATTAAACTTTTCCTTTCTAATTTGCAACTCATCTAATTTAGCCTGGAGTGTCTCAAAAGTGTACAAACTCTTTGCACATTTCTTTAAATTACTCAAAACCTTTTCATTCTCAACCACCAGTTTTTCTAAAAGCTCCATAAATCATTAAATTTGAAGCAAGATATCCTAAAGCCAATGGTAAATAACTCTTAATCCATAGACTCCATAAACCAAAAAAAATAGGCTAAATACTTCTAACATCAAAAACAACTCAAATTTTCAAATATTAATATTTCTATTTAGTCTTTTTACCACGTAATTCTTATTGTATCTGTGGTATACATAAAAAACTATCATTATTACTATGAATACTATGGATGTTGTCAATGATTGTTGATATTCCTCGACGAAACTGTTTCCAACGGAGCAGCTATTCCCCATTGTGCCCAATGTCTATTCGCCGGTTTGAGGTCCAAAAGTTTCCGCTGTAGTACTCTCTTCTGCTCTCCGACCGCTATTTTAATTACACGATGCAGCTCGGCTCGCTGACGCTTCAGCTTCGTTTTACGACCACCTCTTGGTCGTCGCTTCTTCGGTATAGATTCCAAAATGTCCTTCGGCTCCGTTCTTGTTTTCTTCAGGAACGGTTCAATTCGACGTGGCTTTGGTCCTCGAAGATCTGGGGTACCGATTTCAGCCGGAATGTAAGGTGGCGGTGACAAATACCGTTCTGCCACGGGTTCTGGAACGTACTCCTCTACAACTCTACAGCACCTCTCGAAAACAGCGTCGAACTCTTCTTGGTTAGCAATAAGGTCTAACGCGTCCAAATCCGGACAAGCAGGATCGCCATGTAAAGATGCGCGTTCTTGCACGCGTTCTTGTTCCTCACTATGTGTGGATGTAGGTTTTAGTGGGATCAAGAATATTTAATCAAGTTTAAAAGAAACTACCTAGCCAAGCGGCTGGGCCGCAGATATAATAGCGAGGACATAGTGTCCACTACGCTACTGTTACTAAGACTGCCAATGAGTATTAAATTCTTTTGCAGTCTAGACGTAAGCGCAACGATAAGTTATTGCGTAGACAATTATAACTTCGAATTCAAACAGCGTTATCACGCAGAGAAAAGTGCAAGTTGAAAGTCAAAAGTATAACTGTATTTTCTCTAAAATTCACAACGGTATTTATATCATTTTCTAGAAGTCATGCTCTACTTAAATTATTACACATACAAAAATATTAGTTCGTAAACCTACTTAAAATATTGGTCATAAATTTTCCTAAACCCAAAACCTACTTTCAACACTTCAATTTCAAAACATAATTCTTCGTTCATTTATTATTCATAAATTTTTACTCCACGACAAGTGTCAACATCCTCATTACATTCTTCACACCTTAAACAAACCCGAAACCACTTGACCTTATTCTTGACTTGGTCAGTTCACAAGCATATGCATTCACATTCCTTTAATTGTCTATCGAAACATAAGGACAATTTCACAGATGCGTCATTACGGCATAGCACGTCGTAATATCAGATCGCACGAATGAAAATGCATATACTTGTTTATCTTCAGCACGCGACTAGTATCGCATTACACAGAAAAGGTCTGTATGAAGAATGCAATGAACGATGCATTCGAATTCAAAATCAAGTGATCATGTTACAAAATAATTATTTGAACTTGACTTTGATTTTCATAAAATGTTTCTTACGATAAGAATTTTATGTGCGCGTTGAAATATAAGTTTGGGTTATATTTATTACAATTTGAATTGCTCGAAATAGATTCTTGCAATTAAAATTTATGTTCCTATGAAATGTATTTATACAAATATGTCAATTAGAATTTATGCTCATGTGAAATGTATTTATCTTTAAGTGAATATAAAAATATGTAGAGTTACACAACAGGCTGGCCCCATTGCTATTCAATGTGGCTCTAGAGTACGTCATAAGGAAGCTACCTGTCACTACACGAGGTACATTACTATACAAGTCAAGCCAAGTAGTAGCCGATGTGGACGATATCAACATTTTGTCACGGTCAATAACAACTGCCAAAGAACTCTTCCTGAAACTCGACAGCGAAGCAAAACTAGCCGGGCTACAAATCAATGAAAATAAAACAAAACTTATGACGCAGTCGAGGAAAAACACCTCAAATACACAAAATATCACACTTGGCAAATAAAGTATTGAAAATGTTAGCGAATTTAGGTGCCAATATAATGAAAACGGGTGATTAAAGAGACGAAATACGCCGAAGAATGCAGTTTGCAAATAAAATATTTTATTCAGTGTTGACTATCTTGAAGGCCAGCTGCATTCACGTGTTATGCTATGTGAAACATGAAACATGGAACCTAACCCAGCATCCGCAAATATATTGAACGCCTTTGAGCGACGGGTCCTGAGGCGGACAATCGGAGCGAAGGTCTCAACGAAGGTCTCAGCGATTCTAAGACTGCGGAAACTGCAATGAGCTGGACACATGAATCGTATAGATGAACAGCGGATACCCAAAAAGGTATTCGTTCGGAGAACTGAAGACCGGAGACCAATGCGGAAACCAAGGAAACGCTGGTCTGACACAGTCGACGAAGACAGTTCATCGCTGCACGGGTTTTGAAATTGGAGGACGCCGTCAATGGACCGAGACAGTTAGAAGCGCTATTCGCGGGAAGCGAAGGTCCAAGAGGGGTTGTAGTGCTAAGAAGAAGAAGCAGAGAAATATTAAAGGTAAGTATTTATGTAATGTGATACGTGAATTATCACGATACAGTAATGCGATACGATAATTATACACGATAATGATAAGGGAATGCAATACGATGGTTAAATACGATAATAATACGATAATGCGGTACGATAATTGCATACAATAATTATGTACGATAATGATACGGGAATGCGATACGCTAAATATATACGACAATGATGCGATAATGTGGTTCGATAATGATACAATAATTATACACGATAATGATACTGGAATGCGATACGTTAATGATACAATAAGCCGATACGATAATTATATACGATAATCATACGATAATTATAAACGATGATGCAATATGTTAATTAGACACGACAGCGATACTTTAAGATAGGAAGCCGGTTATGGCTTCAGCGAAAAAGGTAATATAACGCGATAAGACAAAACAAAAGATATTCATTAAAAAGATAGTTGATCATTAATCCTAGACTTAATAATAGTTAATCCGCAGGGGGAATGCTGGCCGACACGACTTAGAGACTAGCATTCTTTGGGGAGTTCCACTCCCACGTACCCGAGGAAATTCTCACGGAGGGAATGCCGGTCCACCAGAGCGCTCTTGGAGGACAGCATTCTTTGGAGAGCGCCACCCTCACGGACACGAGGATATGGGGGGCGCCGTGAGGTTCCCTCCTGGGATGACAGGTACCGACCCTGATTGGATCTGGATTACGCTTTGGACAACGAACTAAAATTGATGCTTTGGGCTCGCGGATATGATGGTTTGGACCTAGTTACTTTGCACGATAGCGCCGAGGTGACACTCGTGTGTGAACGGCTCCAATTTAACTATCATACCTTGTCCGTCCCGGTAAAACCTTGGCAGGCCTCCAAGTATGTTTGCAGTTCGCACCATTGGAATGGTGGTGTAGGTTCAGTTGAGACGGACTCCAGATTTGTGCTGGACTGGTTCTGAGCACTTGTCCCGATAAGGGCTTGTGCCAACCCTCGAACGGTCTCTCTGCTCTGCAAAGATAACCATGGGACCAAAAGGGCGACTACACACACCAACGGAGATAGCGGCTACGAGGGGGACCCAATAAATCTGGAGCAATCAAAATCACTTAAGAAAGATCAAAAAATCCAACAAAAAAAGAAATAAAAAATAATACCAACGACGACACAGATAGTGGTTGCAACTACGATGTTAACAGTACATTGAGATCGATACTAATGATGACAAAAAATGACGATGAATACAATGACAGTGAAGACGGCCGAAAAACGGAGATTGGCAGACAGTCTGGTCCAGTTTGAGACTCGGGCACAGCAAAAAAATGTTGCAAATACCAGAGCACCCTACAAAGGAAAAGCGCCAAACTCTGCAGGACGCTTCAGGTGCTCAACCAGTGGAGGAAAATATAAGGAACATCAAGAATCCGATAGTCACTGCTGCCACCAATATCGAAGTGGCCACGTAATAAAGAACCATTTTAAAGTCAACGAAGAGACTACGGCAGGGAAAGAAACGAGTGACCAGACAAATAAAGCGACGTTGTGTGATTATGTGATGGCCCAATCGATGGAGATCGGGATAAATGAATGAAGGAAGAGGCACTTGATGGGCGTGAAGCACCAAATCACGGGTTTCAGACAATGTTTATAAAAGGAGTGAAGGAAGCCGCAACGAAAATCCTTCAAAAAATGTCAGAAAGTAAAGTTCACATGGACGCCTAACAAGAAAAATCACTTGATGTGAAACAGGGGAGACAGAAGCCCTGGTGAAGACCTCGGCAGCAGGCCCTGCTCTTAAGACCCGAAGTTGGCTGATCCTAAGTGGAGGTGCTGCTGGACATAAGGGGAAACGTAAGGCCCGAAGACACCAACACTACAATCAAAGCAGTACGACCAACGCGGTCGGGCCACATACTGGTCGAATTCGGAGCAGAGGCCGACAATAAGGAAGCATTCTGCGACGCAGTAAAGAAAGTCCTCGGCAAAAGTGCAACTGTTGCCTCGCTCAAGCCAATGACAATGACCAAAATAAGAGACATTGATTGCGTCACGGATGTGGCCGTGGTAGAAGAGGCCATTAAAAGGGAGTTCAAAGGCGTGGGAAGGATTTAAGTGAGACTGACACCAGAAAACCATAGGGGACAACGCATGGCCATCATTGATTTGACCGAAAGGGACGCCCAACAGTTCCTGAACAAAGGTTACTTTGCCTTTGTTGTTATGGTGAGTTGTCTGTAGGATATGGTGTAGAGCAACGCCTCTTCAATATTTCAAATGCCTTGGCTATGGTCACACCACACAAGTATGCAAAGGATCCGATAGGAGTTCCCTATGTAACAAATGCGGCGAAAGGGAACATAAAAGAAAAGAGTGTACGAAGGAGGCACGCTGTATTCTTTGCAAGGATGCTGATCCAAGACATAGTTTTGGACGCTTCTTGGGATCAGGAAAATGCATGGTTTTCCGAGAAGCCCAAGCCAAGGCAAAATCAGAAGTTAGTTGACCCGCATCCTGCAGCTAAACCTACACTGCAGTCCAACCACATAGAATCTGCTTGGGCAGTTTGCGAGGGACATGAAAGCAAATTTTTTGCTGCTGAGTGAGCAATACCATGATTAAAGTTTTGGATCATGGTATCCTGACGAAACTGCTACTGTAGCCACCTATGTTTGGAACAGTGATTTCCAAGCGGGGAGTTGTGGACGGGGGGATAGTTTCGTGTGAGTTTGGTGCTCAGGGACCACCTTTTTAGTGTGTACCTAACGCCGAACGAATCGATATAATCTTTCCAAGCCAAGCTTAATGCTCTGGAGGGTGCTGTCTCGAACGCAGAGGGCAACGTGCTCATTGGGGGAGACTTCAACGCTAAAGCAATCAAATGGGGCATGCCTCAAATAGATCAACGGGAAAACGAATCCTGAAAATGGCGGCCAAGACGGTGCTCGTCGTACTAAACACCGGTAATATGCTGACTTTCTATCGTATTGGCTGTAAAGGAACAATACCGGACGTGACATTTGCCTCGGAGTCCTTAGAATGGAGGATACACAATTGGGAAGTATTAGAGGACTACTCAGCCAGTGATCATCAGTGCATTCTGCTTGAGATCAGTGATGTTGTCTGTTGTCTTGGCTACAAGCTAGTTATGCGGAAGCTTGGTGCCCTACGGAAGCGTTGCATACATGATGCGGAAAAGATAGGCGAGATAGTGCGGGTACTCTTTCCCGCCCTTCCCGTCCATGTTGACGCTGTCCATGGTGAAACAGCAGTCGAGTGTCCACTCTTCACACAGCTGGAACTGGAGGAGGCAGTCCTTTCATTGAAAGTGAGGAAGGCTCCAGGTCCAGATGGTGTTCCAGCTGAGGTGTTGTGGCTTGCCTACCATCATTGTCCTGTCTTGTTGCTCAGCACATTCAACGCTTGCCTACGGGACGGAGTTTTCCCGGTACGATGGAAGGTGGCGAGGCTCGTGCTGATCAGTCACCGTCTGCATACCGGGCGTTATGCATGCTAGATACTGCTGGGAAAGTACTAGAGAAACTCATCAAAGGAAGACTTGCTGACGCGATTTGTGCTGCTGGGGACCTACCTCCTCGGCAGTATGGCTTCAGAGCAGGACGTTCTACTATAGATACGATTGCAGAAGTGGTGAGCGTGGTCCAAAAGGCAGAGGCACATAGTCACACCAAGCGACGGATCGTCCTGTTGGTGATACTCGACGTCAGGAACGCCTTTAACTCCGCTAGATGGGTAGATATTCTGGATACACTGGAAAACTCTTTTCAAGTTCCAGAATATCTAATGCGGCTTTTGAGGGACTACCTAAAAGACCGAAGCCTGCTCTAAGACACGACATAGGACCAACGAAAGGTGGCAGTCATATTGGGTGTTACCCAGGGATCTTTCCTTGGTCTAAACTGGTGGAACGTATCTGACGACGGGCTGCTGCGACTGAAGATGCCAGATGAGTTGCGTTTGATCGGCTTTGTGGCTGATGTTGCGGCTCTGGTCACTGGACGCACCGTAGAACGGGCGCAACTTAGACTAGGTAAGCTAATGCGCTGAGTGAGGGACTGGATGACTGCTCGCGGGTTCAGTTTAGCACTGGAGAAAACCGAAGTGGACATTTTGACAAAAAAAGAAAATCCCTAGAGTAAGCATGATCAGTATTGGAGACATACAAATCGAATCCAAGCCAGTGGTGAAGTACCTGGGGCTACTGATCGACTCGAAGATGAATTTCTCTGAGCAAATCAGAGCAACAGCTGAGAAGCCTGCTCCGGGAGTATTGGTTCTGAGTTGAACTATGGCCAACGTAGGGGGACCCAGCCCATCAAGAAGACGCCTCTTGATGAGTGCTGTAGGGTCAGTGCTACTGTACGGAGCAGAAGTGTGGGGCGACGCTCTCAGTAAGGAGGTTTACCGAAAACGCCTGGCACAGGTACAGAGAAGAAGAGCACTGAGGATTGCATCTTCGTATCTGACAGTCTCTGAATTGGCGGTGGAAGCTATTGCAGGCGTGATACCTGTCGGCTTCTTTGCTAGAGAGTGCCACGCTATTTACCTGCGCTGAAACGAGGATGCGAGGGAGATGGTTGTCCGCGAAGAAAGACAACACTCACTCAACGATTGGCACTAGTCTTGAGAGAATCGCAATAAGGAAAGGTGGAGTGCGTGCTTCATCCCGGATGTGAGACCGTGGCTGAATCGAAAATATGGTGAGACTGACTTCTATCGAACCCAGCTTTTCAGCGGGCGTGGATGTTTTCAGTCTTACCTGCACAAGATTGGTAAGTCACGGTCCCCGATTGTCGGTATTGCCCAGGAGACGAAGACAATGCCTGTCACACAATTTTGCGTGCATAAAATGGGACAGGCTGGGGAAGGCCCTCTACAGGGAGACGGAAGAGGTCACCTCGGATAATATAGTTACGGTAATGCTCGAATCGGTTGACAAATGGAATCAGGTGACACATTATGTTCGGGCAGTCCTAAAAGAAAAAAGGAACTCACAGCAGCCAGGGGTGTTGGGGCTGGGGGTTTGCTTTCCTGGCATTTCCTCTTTCCCTCTCCTCTCCTGTTAGAAGAGAGATCCCCCAGCTTAAAGGCGCCTCACGGCGTAACAAAACGGGACCTATCCCGAAGTAATGTGTCAAACGGTTCCAGGCTAGATTCTAAGGTTGGCAGGGGAGGTTTTTAGAGGGTAATTCAGTCGTCTTCTTGCAAACATGGGAGTCCCACACTCTGTGCATAAAAAGGCATTCGCCTCCCTAACACAAAAAAGGTATTTGCTGTTGTTATGCTACCTACCTTCACCATTTTTTGAGATTTTTCGGATCATAGGTGTACAAACACAAGGAAGGGGGGACACAAATTATTCGTGTAGTTCCCGTCCCTGTGCATCCCTCGAAGCAAAAAGTGTCAAATTAAGACCTGCTTTTAAAAGCTCTGATTTGGTGCCCATATCGGCTACGTTTGATGAAATTTTTTTTTCGGGGGTCAGTCCCCTATATAGGGAGACCTCCCTTAAATACCTTAAAGAATTTTTTTGTAAATGAAATTTGAAGAGAGCACCACTTTACACCTGCGTACAAAATTTGATGTTTCTAGCTTAAGTAGTTTGGGAGAAAAAGTGCTGTGACACACGGATGGACAGACAGGACGCGATTAGGATTAGGTAGGGTTTTGTCAAATTATTTTACGAAACGCTAATAAAGTGGGCCACTTCGTTATTAGGGGGAACCCCCTTTAAAAATTTTGAAATGGTTGGTAAGACCTAAACTTTTGAGAGACTACCACTTCAGATCTTTTTACAAGGTTTGAGTTTTCTTGCATCTCTAGTTTCTGAGGAAACTTGCTGTGATACACGGACGGGCGGAGATAGGTCGCGAAACTAGTATGTTTTTGCCAAAAAGTTTTTTTACCAAGTCCTAAAAATGAATCCTCGAAAGTCTGAAACTATTTCGATTATGATATTGTTATTTAGTGATTAAGGAACTGGCTAGAAAACTGAATAGATTTATACTCTTAAGGAAAATTGAATTTTTCTCAAATGATGACAACGTACTTGATTTAGGTACATGCCAAAACATGTCCCAGCCGATGTAAGCACCAGTTATTGTAACATATTAATTCATCTGGGAGACAAATTATCTGCCTTATTCCATGACTTTTATCGAGTTACCAACTGTGCCTTTTGGACTTAGCTGCATTAAAATTCTAATTTTACTCATTTAAGACGAATTCGCTTATCTATCAATCTGTCTATTCAGAATTCTATTCAATCCTTTAACCATCAAATCACCGTATCAGCATTGAAGTCCTTTTCAATTTCCCATCACAAACGACATTAATATAACCATCCAAGTGCCAATGAGTTTCGTTTGTGCTAAATTTGCATCCGTTTAGCATTGAATTCTCCTCTTCCATCATTTCAATTCCTCATCCAATTAGAAGAGCTCTTCAGCAATAACAACTTTTCGATTTGTGCAGATTTAAGTGTCGTCATCAATCAAATCCTCAATGAGGCAACGATTGAGCGCTTGGCACACCTTTCATCCAAATGTTGACATCATTTCCGCCTCCCAGGATCCCCTCGCACGCCGACAATCTTTCTCGACTTCTGACGTGATACGAATCGGATTTTATTTGATTGGAAACGGGTACACGCTTCTAAATCCACTTTGCCCAAGTACACTCGAGCACATTCATTTAAATTTCATTGAGAGAATAATCGCTTCTGATAACATTGGTGGCGGTGCGTTGTCAAGCAACCGCTTCCTAGTGGCGCGAGGATATTCAAACTGTAGTTGGGATTCGGGAGTATAGATAATGCTGGTCCCTAGAGGCTAATTCCAGCAGAAATCGATCTGGGCAAGCCAACGCTTTTCACTGTAAGTGAGCCCCTTACTTGGGCCACGCTCGCTTAGGTACAGTTAAGCCGCGTCATATGAGACCATTAATCACGGAAATTAGACTGCGTCGTCAAGGCTAGCCCTAATTAATGAATTCGATACATTTTAATGAGCTCGCCAAAGAGCACTTCCTAGCCCGTGGCCAGTTCTTAAATGCCTTATCATGTTTTTCCTTCTTGGACTAGCTCAAGACGCTTGTCCGCTAATGGGTCAACCGTGCTTGGATCATTCGTAAGAAATTTAAGTCTATTTTCTATCGATAAATGTCGAATTGTTTGTACAACAAATTGGAAACTCAATTAACCACTGAACACGAAATAATAGATGGAGCAGTGGTACGGGAGCGCTGTCCTGAGACCACAAGACGAACAGTCAATACGAATCCTTGGTTCCACGATAAATATTTAAAAATTCAAACACTCAGCGAAGAAAGGACACGTGTATGAATAAATATTTATGCACATCTGTAAAATCCTTCAGAGAGTGTATTCAGGGAGAGATTCCGTTTGTGTCCCAAAAGGATTTGCAAGGATATTTCCAAGGAAGTACGAATCCATTCGATGGCCGACACAGTACTCGAGCACTGGTTCTAATTGATGGTCCATTCCATTTACTGCGTAATTGCTGTGAAAGTACGCAACGTTATGAAGGGTATCGATTTCCATGGCCGGTTGGCTCGCTGCAAGGTTGGTCAGGCCGAGCGGAGGCAATTCGGATGGATGATGAACGTCTTTGAGCATTCCGTGTGGGCAGCCACCCACAGCAGCTACGACCACCAGAAGATTAGATTTGGGATCCCCAAGTTTAGGTGTTGGGAATTAGTTAATTAATTGCAGAGTTCAACAAATTACCAGCTTTTCTATGCCTCCAGTGTATTCGGCTGCTGGAATTTGTTGAGATACAATTGTTGTGTGCTATTACAAGTTTAGGGATAAAATACTAATTACCCAGCATATTGTGCTCAATTGAAATGGATATATTTACCCGAGACAACATGAAATTGCTGTTGATTGTGCGGGTGTAGGAGAAAGTAATTACGTTAAGTTTTGTTAGTAATTGGACACAATGTATTCCAGTTTGGTTTATGTTTTTTCTAATTAGGTTTCTTTGTTGATGTGAAATGTATTTCTTTATTATCAGGAATTGAAGCTTAAGTAATCTTTTGCCAACCTTGAAGATGCTTGTATCTTACTTCAATTATTTCAATGGGCATTTGCCAAATTGTTTTTTTCTTTTCCTTGGAAAAGTGTGAGTATGTAGCACTCAAATCTATTTTTATTTACTATTTCTTATGCTTATCAGCAATTGGTTACTACGTACCAAAAGCGAAGGAAATCGCTGCATGAGTGTAAAGTGCAGTATGCCGAATTTTATTGAAATGTTATCTTATTACTCTGTGTTTTGTTACTACACAAGCGAAAAATCGCTCCGTAGAGAAGATGGCGAGGATATTGTCCACGACGCCATGATTTCTAGATCCGCAAATATAGCTTCGCGGAAGGAAGATTTGCAATGAAACGCCAAGACGATCCGATTAAAATTCTAGATTTTATTCAATCTCTCTTCAGTATTTATACAATTTTCTTTCGCTTAACCTATGTCTTACGCAGCGAATTTGTTTTTCTCTGTTTTTTTTAAAGTGCAAGCGGAAATTCATTACTTGACATATTTCTACCTATGCTTTCCATTTAATTGATTTATTGCCTCATGAACAAAAACTCACGCGTTTCAATATTTCCAAAGTCCAAATATTTCAATCCAATGTTCAATGTTACATTCACATGCATTTATTCCGTTCGATGGATAGATGTCAATATTCCATACTGTTACATGTACAAATAATTCTGCGAGCTACTGTCGCAATTGTTTTCACAACAATGAAGAACACGAATTTACTCGAAACCACGAGAACCTAACAAGCATGAACAACATCTGAAAGTGAGTCACTGCTCCATTCATTTGCAGTCGCTCGAATGTTCCCGCGAACTCGCCAATGTATGAGAACTGGGTTGAATAACTACACACCCTATATGAAGGCGAGCTGAATGAATGGGGGGATCATCACTCATTCGACCGCGATAAGAACTGCGATAGTGTGTTTCGTAATAGTGAAGTGATTTAGAAGACAATTGCGATAAGAAATTTATGGACAAGTGTTAGATTTTTTTAATAGTGAAAATTAAAATTAGTGAAAGTTTTAAACTGATTATTGAGCATTTTTGGTAATTAAATAAACTCTTTTAACTTAAATTAAAAGACATTGCGTTTTCACTTTCCCGGAACGTTAAAATTATTGGCCGCGAACCGAAAACACACGACAGTGGTGTCGAGAAGTGAGCAAGAAAATTTCGAAAAGTGAAAACATTTAAACATTTTTAAACTGCACAGTTGTGAAATCTAACGTAAAAACTGTTGAAAAGAAAACAAAAAGCCAATACAATAAAAATGCCACGAAACTTGCATCTAAGAATCAATGAATTGACCATGTCGGAGCTCAAGGAAGAGTTAGAACAGCGAAATCTGGCTACGCAAGGTACAATGGCCACACTGATTGCACGCTTGCGCGACGCAATTGAATCGGAAGGCGTTAATCTGGATTCGGGCAAGCTCTCAGATGCCGAAAACGGTGCAGAAGGTGGAGAAGCAGAAACACTAAAACCAAAGGACCCAGAAAATGCACTGATGCAAATGTTGATGCTGATGCAGCAAGAGCAGCGACAACAGTCGTCCAATTTAACTGCGAAGCTAAATGAACAATCAGCGAAGCTGTATCAACAAGCGATCGAAACCAAGGCAGATTTTCAAAAACAGTCCACCGAAATAAAAGCGGAGCTCGGCAGCCTGAACAAACAAATTAAAGGCGTCGAGGAAAAGGTTTACCAGGTCGAGGAAAAGGTCAGCTAGGTCGAAGAGATAGTGAACCATGAGATGGAAAAAGTGAAAAAAGAATTGGAAGCAGCGAAGGCAGTAGTAACTACTTCACCAGCCCCGCTTATAACCGCAGCGCAAAGCACATCCAGAAATGTGCAAGCACCAATATTCGATGGGCAAACGGTCTGGAGTATTTACAAGACCCAGTTTAAAGCTGCGGCAAGGGCAAATCACTGGAATGAGCAGGAACGAGCAACTGCATTAATTCTTGCTCTAAGAGGCCCAGCTGCCGAGCTTTTGCAGACGATCCCCGATGAATTGCACTCAAACCCGAATGCTTTAATGAGTGCGCTCGACATGCGTTTTGGAGACGATCGTCTAAAGCAGATTTATCGGTCACAGCTAAGGCATCGGATGCAGAAGTCTGGTGAAACCCTACAGCAGCTAGCCCAAGACATTGAGTGACTAGCACTTTTGGCTTACCCAGCCTACGACCCAGAACATCGAGATGATGCAGCGACAGAAGCATTCATCAGCGCACTAAAGGACCCGGAATTGCAACAAGCCGTGCGTTTAGCTCAAAAGCAAACGGTTAAGGACGCATTAGCTTACAGTCTGAACTTTGAGGCAGCGAAAAATGTGACTCGTACCACTGCCCGGGTTCGTGAGGTAGTGACAGACGAGTGCAGGTGTGAGCGCGTGGAAATTGAGCGAGACCCGCATGTAAATGGTGCGCATAGATGCTGGAATTGCGGAGAGAAGGAGCACCCGCAAAGAGACTGCAAGAAGCGAAGAAAACCGAGCTATTGTCCAGGGTGTGCAGCAAGGAGGAGATCCAGACCGAGTCAGGAGCCCAGAATGGAAGCCCTTCAAACAGAGGGGTCGGAAAACATGTAAGAGCCAACTTCGTGGGGCAGAGTTTGGCTAGGAGGATCGACGTCCCCAGCACCACCATCACCGTGTCAAGACTACATCGTGGAGAAGCGGACTTATGCCTTCCGGGTCAAGTTAACGGAGAAAACTGCACCAAAGCAATCGACACTGGTGCAACCCGATCGATTATCTGACCAGACCTAGCTAGACAGCAACAACTTCACAAAGCCAGAATTTTCTCACTATGCACAGCTACGGGAGAAACTGCACCTGTTCATAGAGAGGTCAACCTCCAGATACAGTTGAGAGACCTTGTGTTCCGACACAATTTTCTGGTTGCGAATGTTATGGATGACTGCATTCTCGGAATGGATTCTCTGCGACCACATGAAATAACGTTGGATTTGGGCAAACGTGTATTGAAATGGCAGAATGTCGAAGTACTGATGGAGGATCCCAGCGTCCAAATTCCCAAGATGAATGTAGTGGTATGTACTGACACTGATGTACCGAATTCTTCCGAAAGCATTGTATGGGCCAAGCTTGATGGTGATTCTGGAGACCACCGATCTTATCTGATAGAGCCAACGAAGACGTCCGCATTGCCCAGTTTGATTGTTGGATGAAGCCTTGTAAGATCTTTAAGG
The DNA here is from genome assembly GCA_963969285.1 of Odontomyia ornata. Lineage (NCBI taxonomy): Eukaryota > Metazoa > Arthropoda > Insecta > Diptera > Stratiomyidae > Odontomyia > Odontomyia ornata. Next base: position 54,994,477 of record OZ017742.1, on the reverse strand, counting down.
AACGGATATGTGCCGGTTAGAGTCCTTAACACCGCAGACTCAACCACGAGCATCAAAGCGGGAGAAGTCATTGGCAGCTGCCAGCCTGTTTCCACCATCACCTCTTTGGAAGCTACTCACGACCATCATTGGAAAAGGAGGCAAGACACAGACAAAGCCCGGGAATCAACGTCTGCAATATTGAAGCAAGTCAAATTGCCAGTGCAGCTATCCAAACGAGCCTCTGATCTGGTCTCCAAGTACAGTGACATCTTCGCAACAAGCCCGGATGACCAAGGCCGAACGAGTCTGGTAACTCACGTCATAGATACACAGGGAGCCAAGCCGATTCGACAAGCACCCAGACGCCCCCCTATAGCCAAACAAGAAGAAGTGAGCGCGCTGATCTCGGACATGGAAAAACAAGGCGTTATTGAACCTTCTGTCACTCCATCGGCCGCGCCTGTAGTTCTGGTAAAGAAAAAGGATGGTAGCACTCGTTTTTGTGTCGGCTATAGGCAGCTTAACGACGTCACTAAGAAAGATAGTTACCCGCTCCCACGCTTCGATGACATCATGGACACTTTAGTTGACGCAAAATGGTTTTCTACACTCGATCTCAAGAGTGGCTACTGGCAGGTAGAAATCGACAAGAAGGACCGAGAGAAGACCGCATTTTCAGTTGGGACCGGATTGTAGCGATTTGCGGTTATGCCATTTGGGCTTTGCAATGCTCCAGCCACTTTCAAACGCTTGATGGAATACGTGCTACGTGGTCTAACCTGGAAAACCTGCTTGGTGTACCTAGATGACATCATCGTCATCGGGAGAACATTCGAAGAGCATGTGCGGAACTTAGAAGAGGTTTTCTCCAGACTGCTACTGGCAAATTTGAAACTTAGTCCCGACAAGTGTACCCTTTTCGCAGCTGAAGTAAAACACCTGGGACACGTCGTATCGGCAGAAGGGATCAAAACAGACCCTGAGAAGATTGAAGCCGTGAAAAGCTGGCCAACACCAAACAACAAGCGCCAACTACGAAATTTCCTGGGTCTGGCAACCTACTATCGAAGATTCGTCAAAGACTTTGCCAAAATAACTAAGTGTCTCCATCAGCTAACCGAGAAAAATCGTCCGTATGTCTGGAACGAACAATGCCAGACAGCCTTTGAAACCCTGAAGGAAAAGCTGTGTGAATCAGCCGTGCTGGCGTATCCGAAACCCGGAAAAATGTTTGTAGTTGACACTGATGCAAGCAACGGCGGTATTGGAGCTGTACTCTCCCAGCAGATCGATGGCGAAGAAAGAGTCCTCTCGTATTACAGTCGAGTTCTTTCAAAAAGTGGGAGGAACTACTGTGTGACCAGGAAGGAGCTATTGGCTATAATAGAGGCCACCAAGCAGTTCTACAAATACCTATATGGCCAGAAATTTGTTCTTCGAACGGACCATGCATCGCTGAGATGGCTACTTAACTTCAAAAACCTCGAGGGACAAGTTGCGAGTCGGATCGAAAGATTGCAGTCATACGGCTACGAAATTGTTCATCGGAAGGGCGGAGTTCATGGAAATGCTGACGCCCTATCTCATCGCCCATGTCCAGCTAACTGCAAGCATTGCCGACGGATTGAGGAAAAGGAACCGCCCGTTGATCTGCGACTGATAACGGCCGAATCCGATGAAGGTAGGTCATCGGAGGAGATTCGAAATGCCCAGCTGGCCGATGAAGACATCGGACCATTGCTCGTATGGAAGGAGACGACTGGGCGACCTGAGTGGAAGGACGTTTCAACGCATGGCGCAACCATGAAAAGCTATTGGGCACAATGGAACTCCCTTCAGGTGGAGGGTGGTGTACTCAAGCAGAAATGGGAAACGGCGGATGGCAGCTTCTATAGGATGCAAACTATACTACCCAAAAGCCGAATCCACGATGTGGTAAAGGAAATGCATGAAGGATCCTCGGGAGGCCATCTTGGTGTTAAGAAGACCTTAGTGAAATTGCGGGAAAGATTCTAGTGGCTCCACGCTCGAGAAGACGTAGGGGACTAGTGTCGCAGATGCACTATTTGCGCTTCCGTGAAAGGTCCAAAACGACGACTGAGGGGACAAATGCAAACCTATAACGTGGGGGTACCGTTTGAAAGGATTGCTGTTGACATCGCAGGACCCTTTCCTCAATCTGAATGGGGAAATCGATACACGCTGGTTGTAGCCGATTATTTCAGCAAGTGGCCCGAGGTCTACCCCATTCCCAACCAGGAAGCAACTACTGTAGCTGAACAGCTAGTGTTAAATTGGGTCAGTAGGTACGGCGTGCCTTGCGAACTACATTCGGATCAAGGCTGAAACTTTGAGTCACTAGTTTTTGGCGAAATGTGCGAGCTGCTTGGAATACGGAAAACGAGGACAACACCGCTGCATCCCCAATCCGATGGAATGGTCGAACGTTTCAACGGCACGCTCAATAAACACCTGGCCGAGATGGTTGACGAGAAACAAAGGGTTTGGGATCGACATATCCCACTAATTTTTGATGGCGTACAGAGCTGCCGAACATGCATCGACGGGCCAAGCCCCAGCCAAAGTCATTTTTGGAAAGACTATTCGTTTGCCAGCCGATATAAAGTTCGGAACACCCCCTGAGAAACCCCAAACGATCTCGGAGTACGCAAGTGATCTAAGACAATGGTTGAACCAGATACATCGGACAGCGCGAAAGCACCTCGAATCGGCTACTGACCACATGAAGACCAGGTATGATCTAAAGGCTAATTCTACTGGCTTCCAACAAGATGACTTGGTGTGGCTATATAACCCGCAACGGCGAAAGGGTAAGTCTCCAAAGTTGCAACATAACTGGGAGGGACCATACCGAGTCACAAAGCGAATCAACGACGTCGTATATCGCATACAGGAACACCGTAAACCGAGAGCCAAAATGAAAGTCGTGCATCTAGACCGTCTTGCCCCATATTACACCCAGGGAGAATTGACTACAAGTGGCGACACATCTTTTCGGGGCGAAAAGAACTGAGGTGGGGGCAGTGTTACATGTGCAAATAATTCTGCGAGCTACTGTCGCAATTGTTTTCACAACAATGAAGAACACGAATTTACTCGAAACCACGAGAACCCAACAATCACGAACAACATCTGAAAGTGAGTCACTGCTCCATTCATTCGCAGTCGCTCGAATGTTCCCGCGAACTCGCCAATGTACGAGAACTGGGTTGAATGACTACAGACCCTATATGAAGGCGAGCTGAATGAATGGGGGGATCATCATTCATTCGACCGCGATAAGAACTGCGACAGTGTGTTTCCTAATAGTGAAGTGATTTAGAAGACAATTGCGATAAGAAATTTATGGACAAAATCTAATTTAATAGTGAAAATTAAAATTAGTGAAATTGCTAAACTGATTATTGAGCATTTTTGGTAATTAAATAAACTCTTTTAACTTAAATTAAAAGACATTGCGTTTTCACTTTCCCGGAACGTTAAAATTATTGGCCGCGAACCGAAAACACGCGACAATACATTATACTAATATGTCAATAACCCATGTTCTTGCCTATCACTTGGGTATGGCCGCTAACCCCTTGATGAGTAAGACAGTTAGCGTGCATTGAGTATGGCCAGGGAATATTTCCATACGTGATGGGTTAGTGTAAAGCGCTACAATATGCCCCAGTTGACAATACGCCCCACTGCGCCTACACACACATGAATACAGACATCAAACAAGTAGTGACACGCACAGTGCCCCGACATTCGCTTGTCAACATTGCTGCTAGTTGGGTGTGTGTTCTTTGTGATTTAGTTCGAATAAAAGACTAAAATCTTTACAAAGTGCTTCGGAACAATTTGCGGTGAGTACTATACAAATTCGTTTACTGATTTTTTCAAGCAGATTTTGCATTCAAACAAGTGTTTAGCTTTAAATTACCTATCGCTTGACGTACTGTCTGCATTGAATAACTTTTAATGGCGTCCATCACATGACTGGGGCGTTTTGTAATCATAAGTTTTACAAAACGCCCCATTCATTATAGTACAATACGCCCCACGATGAAGGCAACGTACAAAATCAAGTTTTTACTTTTACAGATGCCGCGTAATTATCAAAGGAAGACTCTACGGGCTTCTTGGTCTGAGAAGGATTTAAATGAGGCTATGCAAAAAGTGCACAACAAGGAGATAGGAGTAAATGCGGCCGCTAGGATTTACAATATCCCATCAAGGACGCTTAGACGACATTTGTTAACAGGAAAGCTCAAAGTACCACTCGGGAGGCCACCTGTTTTTCCAGAGGAGCATGAGAAAAAGTTGGTAGTTGATTTTAAAAAACTTGAAAAGTTGGCTTTGCACTTGATCGCAAGGATGTTAAGAAATGGCCTACCAGTTAGCTCAAACGCTTAATATTAAAAATCCGTTCTCAAATGAATCTCAGCAAGCAGGTAATATTTGGTTTAATTGGTTCCTAAAACATAATCCTGAGTTAAGTCAGCGGAAAGCTGAAGGTTTGTCCACTCGCTAGAGCTTATGGTGTTAATCGGGAGGATGTTCATGATTTTTTTCCACTGCTAGCTCATATATATGAAGAAAATGACTAAGGGCAATATCCAGATCAAATATTAAACATGGATGAAACTGGCATCCAAATAAATAATAAACCTGGAAAAGTGATTGCCAGCAAAGAAGCTGAAGACGTTTATACTTTGACTAGTTGTGAAACGCGAGAGAATGTGACAGTCATAGCTTGCTGCAATGCTCAAGATAACTTTATGCCACCAGTTTTGATTTATAAAGGTTCCTACAAGAAACCTCAGTTTTCTGAAGGACTACCGCCTGGTTCGCAAGTATTTATGAACAAAAAGTCTTCATATATAAACTCTGAGCTTTTCATGAAATGGCTCGAGGAAATATTCTTAAAAAAAAAGTCTTGGAAAATCCCTGCTGATACTGGATGGTCACTGTTCACACAGTAACAATATTCGTTTGTTAGAAGTAGCTAAAGAGAATGATGCTACATTACTATGCTTACGAAGTCACACCACTCATGCACTTCAGCCACTGGACAGGGGATTTTTCAGGCCTCTAAATGTTTATTTTGCCCAGGAAGCCAAATCTTGGATGGCCATGAATAAAGACATACGACTTTCTCGGTATGATGTATTCAAACTGATTGGTAAAGCTTGGGGAAAGTCTGCTAGAGAATCCAATGGTATTGCTGGTTCAAAACCCTGTGGAATCTATCCTTATGATCCAAACGTCATACCAGAGCACTATTTTTCACTCTCAGACACTTTGCGGGAACAAGATCTCGGTTTTTCACTCTCAGATACTTTGCGAGAACAAGATCTCGTAAGCGGTGAGCAAGCAAACGATAATGAATTAGGCGAAGGCTGCTCAGGGATACGAAACATTAACAACCTTCCTCCTGAAAGTGAGCCAGCAGTTTCGGAAGTGGAAATAACTGCAAATGAATTGAGATGCAATCAACAAGGTATGGGTTCGAAAAATCTTGAACATGATACTTTTGCTGCATCTGTAAAAACACCACAAAAATGTTCAGATTTACCCTGGGAATCTGCAGAAGAAACGCCTACAAAAGTTTTAACTAGAATTCATCCCATACCTAGGTTACCAGCAATGACGTTCAAGAAAAAACAAAAGGCTGTAGTATTGACATCGCCAGATAATATACAAAAAAGACAAGCGACAGAAAAAAGGAAGAACGATGCATTGACCAGAAAACTGAAGAACCATGAAAAACTGAAAGTAACAATGGAAAGTAAAACAAATTGGGTAGACAGACCTATGCTTATGTCAGAAGGGTTTTGTACTCAACTTACAAAATGCAGTAACTAGCAACAAATAAAATCAAGAAACATGTCAAAGACGATTTTATTGGAGAAAATGTGAGATTCAAGGATCATACTATTATTAACAAAGTTGAACGAATTTTGACTTCTGAGGTATTTGTTATAGTTATACCCATAAATATCTCCCTTGATAAATTTTCAGATTTTTAGATCACGGGTGTCCATTCACGAGGGAGGAAACACATTTTTCATGTATTTCCCTCCCTGTGCCCCCACTGAAGCAAAAACGGTCAGTTCAAGAACTGTTTTGAAAAGCTCTCATAGAGAACTTTCAGTTGATACTCATATCGGCTACCTTTCATGAAATTTTTTTCCAGGGGCCACTCCTTTGTACTGTAATCATCGATTCATGGCCAAAAAAGAAGGTCTCTTAATGGATTTTGACTCTCTTCAGGGTATGTATTCTCGCTTCCATGAAGAGCTTGGAGTTACAGCAGATCAAGTGAAAAAAGATCTTGAAACATTGACCTCGCATGTAAGTTTGAACTACATCTCCTCGCTGCAAACGACTAGGGAGCAACACAACAAATTTTCTCGTCCCCCATAAGAAGCTTGTTCAGCAAGTCCTTAAATTATTTTGCCACAATTGCAGTGGTATCCAATTATTCCTTGACGCAAAATCTTGCTATTTTAAAATTTTATCTCTGACAGAAACTCGGCTAAATGATGCACATAGAAATGAAGAGATTCTAGACAGTGATTGAACTATCTTTAAAGACGGTCGAGATTTTCGCAGCACCGGAAAATCAAGAGGAGGTGGTGTGTTAGTTAAAGTTCACAACTCTCTATTAAGTGAGCTCATAAGCACCACCTCATATACATAATTCTAGCATAGAGTGGTTCATATATCTATAAATAAGCTTAGTTTCTATCTTGGCGTGTACTATGTTCCTCCAAATTCTTCTGAAATCATCTACAACGAAGTCATCGAAAATATTTCTTCTCTAACTACATCTATTAAAGAAAATGATATAATAATTATCACTGGGGACTTTAATCGACCAAATCTGAAATTCGTAAACGACGAAGTCGATGATTGTCTTCTCCTAATCAATGTTCTTGACAGTCAGGGTTTTAATTTGATGAGTACTTTTCATGGCAACGATTTGGAGCAACTCGCTCCGACGCCCAATGAAAATGGAAATTGGTCAGACCGAATTTTTACTAATGCATATGACGATGTAGTGGTCAATCAAACTGATGACAAAGAGAACCTTTTTTTTTAACAGCCTTCATCACTCTGCACTCAATATTGAGATTTTCACTCCTGGCGTTTCTAACTCTATTTCATACAATAAATCAATTGTATACGACTTTCGTAATGCTGATTATGAAAGTATCAATAAACATTTTTTCGCTGTAGATTGGCCTATTTTTTCGAATCCTAGAATGGTTACAAAGCCCTTTTGCTAGGAGCTCTCTCCTGCCTCTTTGACTTGTTTCAATTATATGTACTCATCTTCATGATACCTATCATTCTTGCAATTTTCATGCAAATCCTAGCAAAGCGGTAGTGTCTAAGTCAGTAAAAAGCGCATATGGCTCCATAGCCATATGTTTTCATAGTAATACAGCGCATATTGTTCCATAGTAATACAGGAAAATTCAAATCGCTATAACTTCGTCAAATTATCAATAGTCATCTGCTCGGTAAATTTTATGGAATTTAAGGGTACCATTTAGATTTTATTCAAGAAAACATAAACTCGATAAATCATACTATTACTAACAAAGTTGAGTGAATTTCGACTTCTCATCTATTTGTTGTTGTTGTACTCATTAAGGCCTCTTTTATGATTTTTTTCAGATTTTTCGGATGGAAGGTGTCCAATCGCGAGGGGGGGTACGCGAAAAGTTTGTACATTTACCCTTCCTCTGCCCCCGTCGGTACTTATAAGGCAATTTTAACCTTCCCAATGACACCCTACTCGAATACCAATGGTGAAAAATGTTCTTTGAGAGGTCACCTCCCTATATGAAGAGACCCCCCTTAAACCCCTTTGAAAAATTTTTCCACCCTTGAACTTTCAAGAAGTCACCACTTCTGACCTTTCCACAAAGTTTCATGGCTGTAGCCTCTATAGTTTCGGAGGAAAAGTGCTGTGACATACAGACGGACGGACGGACAGACGGACACAGGTCGTGATTGCAATAGGGTTTTGTATTTTAGTACAAAACCCTAAAAGGGAAACCCACAAAAAAGAAAGTGACTGATTTCTATTATCATCACAAAGCGATCTTGATGAACAAAATTATGAGAGCTCTTCGAATGAGGATATTTCTGATGAAGATGAGAATAAGTGCATTGAATGTACGGAAAATTATTATTGCACGACTTCTAACGAAGATTGGATAAAATGTACATCATGTTCATCTTGGGTGCATGAATTTTGTACCATGTACAACCCTTTTTGCAACGTTTGTGGTAAAAAGGCTAAACAGGAAGCTGTCAAAAAGTCTAAGGAGACAAAAAAATAAAATAAGTGCTACGTAACGTAATGATATTATATCAAAATTATTATGGCGATTAAGAATTTCATCTTAAAGTTATTTCCGGAGACTGGTTGTCAATTTTTTATTATTAAGCTTAAATTTAGTGTGTCATTTCATTATTTCTTTATAAAAATTACAGTGGGGGATTTTATAATAGACGAGAGGCGTATTATCAGCACACAGTGTTACAAAACGCCCCACCTAACGTTTGAAAAAAATATTTTTTTTAGCTAGTGTACTCGTATAAGGAAATTTTACCAAACTTAGGTGCCATTTTGTAGTTTTAATAATAATAAAAGGCCATTTTATTGAGCATCGCGTAAAAGTGGGGCGTATTGTAGCATTTTACCCTATGAGTGAAATGCAACGTGATATGGGTACACTCGATATTTAGATTGAGTGTATTGTAGAAGAAATGAAAAGAAATTGCATTGAATGATTATGCAACTGGTATGTTTACATGTAGCCATGCAATCGGATTGATATTTCATGGCTGTCTTTTTGTTTGTTTAGGTTGGAATTTTGTTTATAAGCAAATGACTTTCGGTAGTAAGCAAATGAATTGAATGATTTACAATTTAACATGTGTACATATGTTTGCTTATGATATGTACGTATGAATGTTATTACGATTGTTGTTTTTGTTTATGATATGGGAATTCAATCTATTACAGTATTGCATTTGACAATGCTTTTAAATATTTTACGTGCAGAGCTTTCTACAATCGTAAATTACATGGAGCGTGTATGGATGCTCAAGAGATTGGTACCATCCCTATATGGATAACAATTTCATCTGCTCTGACTGCCAACGTTTTGAATACATTTTGAAAGCCATTTTCATCAATTAATTTCCCGGCAGCACTCTCAGTCTCGAGCCAATGACGAGAGTTACGTAGAAATGGCTAGCAGCTTCGATGATTTAGTGACTACATTATCTAAAAGCAATAAGAAGATATACAAAGCTATTGAAATGTTTGAAAATCGCTCAAATCGCTTCAATCCGTGAAAATATATCAAACATTCAACAACACAACAAGGATGAATATTTCGAGAAATCATCGTAATTTCAAGCAAAATCGTTGAAACTGTTAGAAGAACATGACGCGATTCTTAACAATATCACCTCTTCAGTTGGAAGTTCAAAGAAGGAAGATTCGGAGATTCTGTCTAAGGTGGGAAAGATTGAGGATAATTTAAGCACAATGGCAGAAGGGATGCAGGGATATAGTCAACATAATACGATTTGTGGAAATTCACATGAAACGACATCAAGTGAATCGATTATTAAAAAGCTACCTGAAAAAACAACGATTAAATTGGAAGAACCATTACAGGCATCTTCACATGCTCCAAAATCTGAATTTGTGTATAAACTAGGAACTTTCTGGTCGGAAGAAGATTGGAAGAAAAGGATTGAACGGCTTAATCGTGTAAACTCAAATAATGACCCATGTTCCACAAATGATCAGTTAGAGTAGAGAATTTTCTTCATGCAGAAAGCTCCGAAAAACTGCAATGCAGCTAAATTCTAGAAGATTATTGAAAATGACCTTATCACTAAAGGTTGCGAAGTTGAAATGATGCCTCAGAAGAACAAATGGAAGTCCGGATTCAAAGTTTTCATTCCATCGAGATATGCCTGGTTGCTCTCCAACATGATGAAAAGAAACGGTAGCCACTCCTGGAATGGTATGGCATTTAAGCAGTGGGTAGCCAAGAGCAGCCGAACATTACCTAATTTTAGCTTTAAATACCAAAAAGTATGTACATCAACTAATGATTCTAATTGAACTAACCAAACGTTCTTCTTCATCTTCTTCTACGCACCACAGCCCCTCTTGAGTCTTGGCTTCCTGCAAACAGCGCCTCTAACTGTCTCCGTCCATTGACCGTGATTTCCAATTCCGAAATCCGAGCAGCGATGAACTGTCTTCTTTGACTGAGCCAGACCAGCATTTCCTCGGTTTCCCCACTGGCCTCTGGCCATCAGTTCTCCCAACAAATACCTTCTCGGGTATCCGTTGTTCGTTCATGCGATTCATGTGTCCAATCCATTGCAGCTTCTGCAATTTTACAATCGTTGGGACGTCCGGTTCGTCAAAAATTTCATACAGCTCATGGTTGTATCGAATTCGTCATCGGTCCCCGTCAAGCTTCGTTCCGATTATTCTCTTCAGGACCCGTCACTCAATGGCGTTCAGTATATATTTGCGGATGCTTGGTTTAGGGTGCATATTTTACACCCATAGCATAACGCAGGTATTACCACAGATTTGTATGCTTGGAGCTTTGTTCTCCCGTGTATGCAGCTGGTCTTCAAGATCGTCAAACAGAATAAAATATTTTATTTTATTTGCGAGCTGTATTCGTCTGCGTATTTCATCTCTCTCATAACCCGTTTTCGTTATTTTGGCGCCTAAATATACAAATTTGCTAACATTTTTGATACTGAATTCGCCAAATGTGATATTTTGTATATTTGAGGTTTTTTTTCGCCGACTGCGTCATGAGATTTGTTTGGTTTTCATTGATTTGTAGCCCTACTAGTTTTGCTTCGCTGTCGAGTTTCAGGACGAGTTCTTTGGCTGTTGTTAATGACCGTGAAAGAATGTTGATGTCATCCGCATAGGCTACTACTTTGCTTAACTTGTATAGTAATGTACCTCGCGTATCGACAGGTAGCTTCCGTATGACGTACTCTAGAGTTAAATTGAATAGCAATAGTGTCAGCCCATCTCCCTAGTCCGATATTTGTGTCAAAGGCATCGGTGATCTGGTGATTGTTGCGGACTTGTCATTTTGGTAAGCCGGACTAATTAGGCTGGGATGCCAAAGTATAGCATTATTTTGTACAGTGCATTACGATCAATACTTTCGTATGCTTGCTTGAAATCAACGAAAATTTGGTGTACGTCTATGTTGAACTCCTAGCATTTTTCAAGTACCAGCTTGACATTGAACAATTGGTCTATTGTCGATCTACTTGCCCTGGTCTATTGTCGATCTACCTGTCGATCTACCTGCCCTAAAGTTACCTTCATACTACTCAATAATACTGTTGGCGTATGATCCGATTTTTGTTTCTAAGATTTTAGAAAATATTTTGTACGCCATTCAAAGTAATGATATGCCTCTAAAATTTTCGCACTGTAGTTCGTCACTTTTTTTGTGGATTAATTGATTAGCTCCACTCTTTTGGCATATGTTCTTGTTGCCGAATATGCTGGGTGGCTTTACAAATAGCTTTATGAACACTACTGCCACCATATTTGATGAGCTCCACCGGAATCTCATCGATGCCCGGAGCTTTATTATTCTTTTGGGCTTTGATGATGGAACAAACTTCATCCAGAATTGATGGAGCCAACAGAAGCTCTCCGCAGACATCTATAGGCTCCAATGTTCTGGAGCTGTGGGGAGGTTTAAGGAGGTTCTTGAAGTGTGATGCCCATCTTTCCTTAATCTTGGTTTCATCAGCGATGATATTGCTGAATTCACCAGGACGCAGCGTGGTTTTGGGCTTAAAACCGTGTTTCAGGCTTTTCACTACTTTGTGCGCTTGTCTTATGTTGTTGTTAGCTAAACCTACATCGATACTTCTCAATTGGTCGTCATAGTATTTTCTTTTCTTAATTCGAATGATCTTATTCGCTACTCTTCTGATATTTTCATAGTGTTCTCTCTTCACCTTGGTTTTGCTACCTACGTATTCTTTGTACGTCCGATTTTTTTTATCTAACGCATTCTGGCACTCATCATCGATTGTCTGTTCTGCCACGGTCCTGATAGCCACTTTCACTTCCATCCAGAGCTCGTTGCTCGTCTGTAATGATATGTCTTAAAAGATGGGAGCCAGCTGGTTATCGCGGGTCTCCGTAAAATTTCTGGCCACAAACGCCGTTTGGAGCCTTTTGATGTCAAATCTTTTTAATGGGCTGGTCTTCGCTGAATATGCATTTTACATACGACATCAATAAGTTAGTTTGATCTATAAATGATCCGAGTTACAATCGGCTCCTTGGTATGTATGGGCGTCAAGTATGCTCAAGGCCCAACAATGTTGGATCAGAACATGATCGATCTGGTTTTGTGTTTTGCCATCCGGTGATACCCCGGTCATTTTATGAATGTGTCGATGTGGGAAGCAAGTCGAAGTATGACTAGATTTCTGCTACATGCAAAGTCAATCAGGTGCTGGCCGTTGTCATTTGTTTCATCTTGGAGGCTATATCCTCCAGTTGTTCTCCGATAAGATAGCTCATTGCCAACCTTAGCGTTGAAATCACCCAGAATAATTTTTGTGTCGTTTGTGGGCAATGAGTCGACTAGTCTTTTCAGGTGATTGTAGAATGTTTCCTTTCTTTTTTCATCCTTTTCTTCAGTCGGGGCGTGAACATTAATCAGCCAGATTTTGAAAAAATCTGCTTTTGTGCGGATCGCACACAACCGTTCATTGACTGCCTCAAAGTCAATAACATGCGATTTGAACTCTCTATTCACGATGAAGGCTACTCCGAATTCTCTTTTCCCAGTAGGCTTTCCACTTTTGAATATTGTGTGCGATCTCATGTCTTGAATGTCGTTTCCAGTTCAATTCGTTTCCTAGACTACCAGTATTTTTAATTGATATTGACTGGCTTGTTGTAAAAGGCCCTTCACAGCACCAGGGTCATTGAGTGATCTAACATTCCAAGATCCAATGCCATAGTCCTTTTTTTCATTTGCGAGGTCGTTGCCGTGAGTCTAATCCATTCCGAAGCCTATCTGCAGGTTTCAAAACATTCAAATGTTTTTCAGGGACGAGAAGTTAGCCCGTCACCCAACCACCATTCCAGCGGCATGGTTATTACTTCGATTCCGTTATCAGGTGCGGAAGATTTGCCTTTACCCTCTTACGTCCTTACAAAGGAGGTGTACGTAGGATTTAGAAGCAGGGCTGTAGATGTATTTACAGTTATTAGCATTTCTCGGCATTTAATGTAACATTATTGGGGAACCAGTAAACCCAATGTGCGACTTCGAGAGCATTTACTACCATTTAATTGGGGGGTTTGGGGTGAGGAATCATGGAAGCTAAAATTCACTTACTGAACGTAATTTCATTGACTGCTCAAAAAATGTCATCTCTTATCAATAAGAAATTTCAAGAGTAGTAATCATAGCAAATAAAGGCAACCACGCACCCTAAGATTACCTCATCTAGTATTTCCTCAACATGCAGTTCACCGGAACAAGTCAAAGTTGAGCTTGCCGCCCTTTGCTTAGCAATTGCGTAGTTGACAAGATTAACCCGCATGCCCTTATAGCAACTGTTCGCCAGGGCCAACATGCAGCGTGAGTGGTCCTCGTCACAAAATGGCCACCAAGGAAGGGCACGTTGCACCAATCCAGGTCCCGAGCTATATACGGGATATTACTGGTATCACAGCAAACATGGTGCCTTAGCGATCTGATGCAAACAGCCCTGCACATTTCCAGTTGACGGCACCGCTACCGGACGTTCAGAAAACTAAGATTTCCGGCACTGTACTCAGTGTACACCATTGGCAACAGCCCGAAAAGGTACCTGTATGCCTTGGACCGCACCACAAAAGCACGTTTTCTGGTGGATTTCGGCTCTGTCCTCTCCATCATTCAGAGACGCCTCATCACCAGGCCTCTTCAAAAGCAAAGCTTTATGTTACAGGCAGCCAATGGTATGCCTATTGTCACCTTCTGCACCCAGAATTTCAAGCTGGGCTTCAGGTTAGGCCGCCCATTTCACTGGCCTTTCGTTATTGCAGACATCCATCCTGGTAGCCAACGCACTCAACCATCACGGCCTGATTATCGACCTACGAAATCGATGCCTCTTGGAGGACTGCACCAGCCTGTCTACAGCCTTGGTCCTCAGCCCAGCTCCACCAGGGTACGGCATTACTGCTCGAGCCATCAGTGACGCGCAGGCCACAGATGACCAGTTGCCGCACCTCCTGGCAAGCCCCCACGTTAATATGCATCAGTTGGTTTTAGACGGCAACTCTATGCACTTAATCAAGTTCAACGGTGCTATTATGCCCTACTTGCCAGCAGTGCTCCGCCGTCAAGCCTTCGATACCGTCCACCAGCCACTGCAAAACGCGTAACACTGAAAATCTTCTGGCTGAGTCTACGAAAGAATGTTTATCGCTTGGCCAAGCATTGTGTTCTATGCCAGCGTTAAAAGGTCCATTGCCACAAACACGCTGGATGGACGTTTCGACCACATCCACGTCGACCTTATTAAACTCCCGTAGTGTAACGGCTACGAGAACTGCCTGACCATCATCGACTGGTATACACGTTGGCCTCAAGCAATACCAGCGCGCGATATTAGGGGCAGCACCGTCGGCAAGGTGTTGTTTGACCACTGGATTGCCATATTTGGCACGTCACTCGAGATCACCTCGGGCCAAGGCAGTCAATCTAAAGCCGACCTCCTCAATAAACTCGGTCGCCTTCTGGGAGCCAACAACGTCCATACTACACCATGTCATCCACAAGCCACCATGCCGAACGGATGCATCGAGCACTCAAGAGCGCCTTGAAGCACGTTCTTGAAAGCGCTAGGCTGCAAGCACTTCTTGCAATCGTTTTGGGCTTGGACACCACCTTCAAAGCAGACCTACAAGCCTCCCCAGCAGAGATAGTTTTTCCCACATCGCTACAAATCCCGGGCGAATTTGTCGTACCTTAAACGACACCAACTAGTTGCCCACAGGATTACGTGACAAACTTACGCCAGTAATACTAATCGACCAGTCGCCTATGGTTGCTCGAAAATCTGCATAACACCGATCCAAATTTTAATTGCACATTTGAAAATTTAATTATTCTAATTTATAGTTTTATAAATTATAAAATTTATAAAAAAATATTTTTTTATTATAAATATAAATTTTATATTGTTTTGTTTTCATATATTACAGTTAATTTTTTTCTTTACATTTATATTCTTTATGGTATTTATCTTTTTAGTATGATTAAAATTTTTCTATGTACTATTATCTTATGTTACTTCAATAATTCAAACCTGCAATTAAAATTTGGACATGACATCACCAATATAATGCAACTCATCCACGGATCACATTGCAATCTACAATGGATGAGCAAGAGGCTCATCACCAGACACAGTTGCGGCGTTGAGATAACGTTGGCAATTGGAATGAAGGAAGCAGATCTGCTTGGGCGGATCGGGGAATATGCTTTTGATCGCCACCAAGAAAACGTTGGAAAGATCAGACGGCTAAATTATCGAATTCTTGATGGCGTGGCTACGTGTACCACAAAAATTTCCTTACTCGAGAAGAGTTCTTGATTTAGCTAGCCGTGATGTGCACCGTGGTTTTAACCGAAAGAATATCCAGGAATAGTTTCATTGAGTCAAAAATTAAATCTTTTAAATGTATCGCCGAATGTTTGAGTTGCCAAAGGAACGCGTATAAAGTGCAAAGTTTGGAAAATAATGAGAGGATTGTGCTTTGGGATCGATTCCTAGACAGAGCATTACATTGGGGGCAAAACAAAAGCGTGATTCGGTGTGATATAGATTGAGATAAGAGGAAAACATAATGAATCGTGATGAAAACGGGGAAGAAAATTTGATTGTTCGTGGGTACAAAGGGGAGAAAGCTCAGCTGCGTTCCGAATAAAACGAATTGAAAATTGTGGGAAAATACAGGTACGTCTTTACTTTTGTTGATGAGTAATATCTGTACCGTTCGTGCAATTAATGAAAAATGAAAGAGAATAAATTATAAGTCTACAGGTAAAAAGTGATCCTCATTCGAAATAAAGCAAAGAAAAATTTCCTCGTGTGGTGGAGACGGTGACGATGACGTCCACGACAAGCTCTATTGAGAATGTTGGTGGTAATTCGAAGAGAGAGCAAATATATTATATGGAGCTATATTTCGTAACGGCGTAGTAAGCTCATCGTGAAAAGAAAAGTGGATATGCACGGCAGGTTGTTATTGACAACAAACTAACCTAAGCGATAACTGTTATCAAAGGAAAAGTGGAGGACGTGGAAATGCCAGATTGAGATGAATAATGAGATGAAAAACAATTGCTGAATGTGTTATCGTTTAACTAAAAACTAAGTGAATTATATTCCTTGGATTGTCTGATTACGAAGCTGGAAGACATTCCCATTCCATATATCGATGAAACAATTTACCCATTACACCTATGACTACGAGTTGTTATGTCTGGAAGGGAGTTTAAACAATTATCTGCGACGTGAAAGATTTAATATAACATTCGATGAACTCATACTCATATTCTGTCAGTCACTTTATCACTTTCATCAGTTTGGAATATCACATTTTTTTCAATTCAATCCGTATAGCTATACTTTATACAATATTTTACAACCTGAATGTTAAATTTCCGGTAAATTTTTCTAATAGATCACTTTGACGCATTATCTACATCATCAACGGGCGCCCGTCAAGGATTTTGGTGAGTGCCCGTTTGTTTTCTTTTCATTTTATATATATTTATATTTTTAACAACCAACCATTATGATGGCATACCAATTTTAGCGATTGAAATCGGAAAAATAGAGTAAATTTTTCACAATAGCGTGCGAGGGGGCACCGCTTCTACCTAGATGCCCCACTCTTATTTGGGGGCCATAATTATCGTCAGTAAAAACAAAGTCCACTCAGGTCCGTCTGTTTTCTTTAGGCCCAGTTTGTTTCTGGCTTTAAGCAGTTGTCACCCTTAGTAGGTTACCTTGACCTTGACACCAGTCGATCTGCATTATATCTTTTCTTCTTCTTGTTTTGGGGAAAAGAACCCACCCCACGACACCACAATGTTAGCCTGCCAGCGCATTCACGCGTCCTCAGACAAGGCCAATCTCAGTGAATTCCACCATCCTTTTTTGCTAAGACTAAATACCATCGCTGCAGTCCTCCACGGACTTTGTATCTACTCATTTTCACTACAACCTGTTCAAAGTGATTCATCGGGTCCCAGCAACCTGGCACACTGAACACTGTCCATTCATCTTAAAGAACCTCACCACCTGTGAACATGTATACTGTTACATCAATGCCATCAGGAAGCCGATTGACTAGCCGTACTATGAACCCCACAGGGTCATCGAAAGGGTCAGCGATCGCACCTACGTAAACGGCGTTGCGAAGACCATCACCACCGACCATCTAAAGGCAGCGTACTTGGAGCACTCTGATGACCAGCCATCAACGCCACCGTTAGTACCACTTCAGCCACCCACAAAATCACCACAGTTGCCTTCGCTACTAATTCAGCCGATTCAACCAGTCACTAGCATGCTGAAACAACAAAAACCGACTGCCTTCAAGAGAAATGTCATCTTTTCACTCCCTTCGTCGAACACGAAGGCCATTGGGGAGGGATTGACTGTGGCGGGATGAAATGTCCCAATGTCAGCGCACTCTTCATTATGCAAGCAGTTCCTCGTCCCTCAAGAAATCTTCGCCTGCCACCTGATCTGTACTTGAGCCGCCCTTCTAGTTTCTCATAAGTCAGTATACCTGAGAGAACCTGGGCAAACCCGCATAAGTCTCCTACAAGTTTCATTCTTCATCTGCATCCAGTCAAGTCTGAACGCACTTGAATGTCCTCCGTAACACATTCAACATAAATAGTATCGGCCAAATTGGTTTGATATCAAGTATAAAGTTATTATTCATAAAACAATAAAAAGAGCAAAATGTGACTTCCAAAGAGTAGGAGTTGATGTCTAAAGAATGGTTGGAAGAAAACAATACAATGAAAGTTTTTGCATGTGATTGTTGATGTTAATTTTGGTTATATTTTTGAAACTACTAATAATCATTGATCCGATGCTTTGTGCAAATATATCATACAACGAGTACTAAAAATATTTTCCAAACACCGGATGGATTTAACGCCTCGTATTCTTTGTATCCAGTGAATTCGATGCATTGATTGCATCGAATATCCCTAGTTGGTAGTATTGATGGTTGCAGGGGTGATACCCATCGCCTTGTTTGTTAGAGGACACAGGAATATTTACCTTCACAAAAGTGAGAACAACAGCAAGTTGGTGGTTAAGGTACGCCAGATTCCTTACCAGACGCTGTGGCTCCATCAAGGTGAGACTGATTTCTAATTAACGCAGATCTTGAGTGAGCATGGATGTTTTCATACTGACCCGCACAAGATTGGGGAAGCAATGTCTCTTAACTCCACATCTTACATAAGAGAGTTGGCGCTATACATGTTTTGTATGCAAATTATGAGATGAGCTGCATTGGAAAGATGCTCAGACAGGTTGACAAACAGAATCGTGTAGCATATAGTGACAAGTGAGCAACATGCAAACCTATTCCATTCTAATATATGGCTTATGTTGGCAGTCCAATTCACTCATTTTAAATGCTTCCAATATTAAATGATGTGAGACCGTGGCTAAATCGAAGGCATGTTGAGGCTGACTTCTATCTGACCGAGCTTTTAAGCGGGCATGGGTGTTTTCAGTCTTACCTGCACAAGATTGGTAAGTCAAGGTCCTCCAATTGTCGGTATTGCCCAGGAGAGGAAGACAATGCCTGCCACACATTTTTTGCGTGCACAAAATGGGACAGGCTGTGAAGAGACCCCGGATAATGTAGTTGCGGTGATGCTCGAATCGGTTGACAAATGGAACCAGGTGGCACATTATGCTCGGGCAATCCTAAAAGATAAAAATACCCACAGCAGCCAGGGGCGTTGAGGCTTGGGGATCGCTCTTCTGGCATTTCCTCTTCCCCTCTCTCCTCCCGCTAGAAGAGGGATGCCCCCCACTTGAAGGCGCCTCACGGCGTAACAAAACGAGAACTGGCCCAAAGTAATGTGTCAAACGGCTCCACGCAAGGAGGTGTTTAGTGGGTAGTTGAATCGTCTTCTTGCAACATGGGAATCCCACGCTCTGTGCGTAAATGGGCATTCACCTCCCTACTACAAAAAAAAAATAAAGTATTAAATGATGCTTTTCATAAAAAAATATAAGAAGCAAGCTGATACTAGTGTATTCGACCCCCAATTATTCTATGGTGTAGACTGAATTCCACAATACCACTATATGCCGAGTCGCAAAGTAACCAAGTAAATTTTACTTCATCCTTTTCAAGGCATATTCAAGTCATATTTTGTTTGTTTTGTAGAAGTGTTTTTATTATTTCTAAGTTTTGACCACTCCTTATTCGTACATAAATTTTACACAAGACCAAGTAAATCCAAATACATCTTTATCTTCTCCGTTAATGCGTTTTGCAACAAAATCTCTTAATTATGAAATAAAACTCTGTAACCTAGCGCTCAAAAATCACAAAAAAAAAAAATAATTTATCAAGAAACCCGTTTCTAATAAAATGTATTCTTTTACAACCAATTTTACACTAAGAAAGAGAGAACGGCCACAAAAAAGTAAAAGATGAAGCTTATAAACGAGGATCTGTTGGGTTATTAAGTTTATCATCATGTCACACAAATCAACTTAAAATGAAAATGCCCAACGGCAAAGCGGCATCCATACGAAATAATGCCATTTTCAATTTACCCTAAAGCTTCATCAGCCCCAGCAACGGCAGACCGTGTTCCAGGAACAAGGATCACGACTGCGACTATCATGTATATCCCAAAAAATTAATCTGAGCGCTACTACCAAGCGAGATTTTTGGTTTCATTTTAATTACCGCAAAAATTTCAACCCCCTTCTGTTACTTTCGCCAACTAAGTAATGGGAAAATGTCGACCTTGCTCATACCCGCGTTTGTTTATCGTCTAGCAATGAACGCAAAATTAATTAAGAAGGAAGAATGTGCCATGTCCAGATGAGCCTGAGGGAGAGTAAATATTGGACTGTTCTAAGGATGAAGTCATGGTGGAAGGGATTTAGTGCAACGATAAAACAAGGATCTCACAATATTTCCGTGAAAATTGATATTTTTAATATTAAAGTTCCTGCGGTAATTTATTCAGCGTATACGAGTAGATGCGTTATTTTTGTGGAAGGGTGCTACCTTGTTTAATATTTCCAAGAATATTTAGGCTTAACTAAATTCGGAGAGCGTTGCCAAGTCGCATTGAATGTGCAATAAGTTTTTAAACATACCGAAACGCACTCGTATATTTTTGTTTGTGAAAAATTAATGCTTCATTTCCAAAAATTATGGACTATAAATTTACTTTTCTCAAGGTGAAAGAAAGATCTGTTAATTTAAAACAATTTGCTTAAATTTTTATAGCAGATATTTTGGGGGAAATTGAGTTTTTCTAAGAACTTCATTTTTTTGCACAATATTGGTTTTCCGGAATAAATCTCAAATCTATCCTGAATTACCCACCTGACGTTGAACTCTTCATCATGTTCTGTAAGGCAAAATTTCCCTCAGGCAAAATGTAGTCGTAATTTAACCATATATGTATCCATTCGACTATACTTTATGAAAAGAGCATAGTCTTAGGTGTGTGTGGTTTAAACTTCCTTAAATGAAAGTTTCATGTTTAAACATAAATTATAGAGGAAATGATGTAGTTTCACTTGTTACCTTTACAAATTGAATTTAGTATGTGGAAGTATATCAGCTAGGAAATGTCTTTGGGTGGATAGGAAGCTTAAAGAGTACTGAAAGGATATAAGCTACTGACACCATATTAACTTTGGCTAATAAAACTAAACAACAATGACTAAGTACAGTTAAATTTGATGAAAAATATTTTCAAATGCAACCTTATGAGCTCTACTGATCGTTTCTTTTACAGAGCTTACTTTCTCAATTTCGAATCTATTTCGAAGACATTGCTTTAGAAAAAACAACTTCACTGAAAATTTATGCTTGACATTTATAAAACGGATACTGAGTGTGCCGTATTACTCAGTACTACAGAATGGTGTAAAGTTAATCGATGCCACCTACACGCTATTTGAACAACACTTGCGATCCATGTGGAACGCAGCTCGTGAGGGTTTGCGTTGGAGTGATTTAATTTCAAGTCCAGTTGATAAACCCCAATATTAAATTCCGCCGCAGAATTAAATTTGCTTTTTGCAAGAAACGCAAGCTAGCAATGCTTGAGATATGCGCAAATGCGGTAATCCATCATCATTGCTCCCCATCGCATGGCAACCATACAGGTATAGAAACCGAGCAACAAAGCAAACATACAGTAGAGAAAAAGGCAAGATCTATTATTCGCCAATGCGAGTTGAATTTTGTATGTCTAGTTAATAATTCGCAAATTAAATCAATTTAAGTTTGATCTAAGCCCGGGTGTTTTTTTTAGCCGAAGGGGAACTGATCCTAGAAATTGGGGGCTCAACCGGCATAAGAAAAGACAGTGAGTGAAAGCAAAGACCAATCGTGCTGAAGACGAGAAAAGCCGGCAGATTGAAGAGAAACAAAGGCACAAGGAGTGGAGCAAACGCTCTCTGTATTGTCCCAGCTAGCGAAAACGCAAATTGGCACCTCGGCTTTAGCCTAACCACATTTAACTTCGACTAAATAGGGTCCTTTGACTTGCGTATGTCCCTTTTGCTATGTTACTGCATCCCGCCAATACTTCGGCTCCTCGGCTTACGCCTGGCCGGATGCTATCAGTCAATTATCGTCACTGGCCCCACCATCAAATAGGGTCCCTTGGCTTGCACTTGGCCCTTCTGCTATGTTGCTGCATCCCGTCAGTACTTCCTCCCCTCAGAGTACCCCTGGCCGGACCTCATCAGTCGCTGCTTGCCGTCGGCCCCGCCATTAGATAGGGTCCCTTGGCTTGAGCCTGGCCCTTCTGCTGTGTTGTTGCATTCCGTTAATACTTCGGCTCCTCGACGTATGTCTGTCCGGACCTCATCAGTCACGATTCGTTGCCGACCATACCATCCAATAGGGTCCCTTGGCTTGCACCTGGCCTTTCTGCTGTGTTGCTGCATCCCATCGTTGCTTCGGCTCCTCGGCTTACGCCTGGCCGAAGCTCATCAGTCGCTGTTCGACGCTGGCCCCACTATTAAACGGGGTCCCTTGGCTTGCACTTGGCCCTTCTGCTATGTTGCTACATTCTATCGTTACTTCGGCTCCTTGGCTCACACCTCAAGAGTGTTATCATTTAAGATATTTTTTATAACATCCTCAATAATATTGTAGGCATATGATCTGATTTTCCTTTCTAAGATCTACGCTGTGCAAAGTAGTGATATGCCTCTATAGTTTTCGCACTGTAGCTTGTCACCTTGTTTTTTATAGGTAATATAATTGATTGGTTCCACTCGTTCGGCATATGTCTTGGTGTAAATGTGCTGAATGACTTTATGGATAGCTTTTTGAACACGGTTGCTACCATATTTGATGAGTTCCACTGGAATCTCATCGATGCCCAGCGCTTTATTATTCTTTTGGGCTTTGATGGTGAAATAAACTTCATCCAGAGTTGGTTGGGCTAATGGAAGTTCTCCGGGAGCATCTATGAGCCCCGATGATCTGGAGCTAAGCGGAGGATCAAGGACGTTCTTGAAATATTATACCCATCTTATGTTAATCCTGGTTTCCTCAGCGATGATGTCACCGATGTCACCACGGCAGAGCCTGGTCTTGGGCTGATAACCACGTTTCTGGCTTTTCACTACTTCTAAGCGTTTCGTAAAATAATTTTACAAAACCCTACTAGTTTCGCGACCAGTCTGTCCGTCTGTCCGTCCGTCCGTGTATCACAGCAGTTTTTCTTGGAAACTACTTTAGCTAGAAACATCAAATTTTGTTTGTAGGTGTAAAGTGGTGATCTCTTCAAAGTTCAACTACAAAAAAATTTTATAAGGTATCTAAGGGGGGTCTCCCCATATATGAGAGTGACCACCCGAAAAAAAAATTTCATTCAAGGTAGCCGATAAGGGTATCAAATGAAAGGTCTTGATGAGAACTTTTCAAAACAGGTCTTAGTTTGGCAGAGTTTGCTTCGAGGGGCGCACAGGGAGGGGCAATACACGAAAAATTTGTGTGCCCCCTCCCTCACGACACCTGTGACCCGAAAAATCTGAAAAAAATCAGAAATGTAGGCCTTGGTGAGTACAACAACAACAAATACGTTAGAAGTCGCAATTCACTCAAGTTTGTTAGTAATAGTATGATTTGTCGATTTTATGTTTTCTTCAATAAAATCTTAACGGTACTCCTAAATTCAATGAAATTCAATACGCATATGTCTATTTATATGATTAATCTATCCTGCAAGTTTCATAATGATTAAATCATATTGAGCGACGTTATAGCGGTTTGAATTTTCCTGTATTACTATGGAACAATATGCGCTGCATTTATTACTATGGCAACATATCTGTATGGCTATGGAACAACATGCGCTTTTTACCGACTCAGACACTACAGTCTTGTCAGGATTTGCATGAACATTTCAGGAATGATAGGTGTCATGTATATCTTTGAGAATCGGTTCAGATTGTGGTATCAATAATCGTAAAACAAAATAGTGGCTGTTTTAAATACGAAGATTGAATAATTTTGAGTTATTTTTTCCCAACCTCAATGTTTAAGGTGCATGCTTTGAACAATTGATTCAATTTAATAAATGACTGAAGATGAGTACCTACAATTAATGCTCATAAGTGAAACAAGTCAAGGAGGTGGGAGAGAGCTCCTAGCAAAAGGGTTTTGTAACCATTCTGGGATTCGAAAAAATTGGCCATTAATCGATGACAACAGTACAAGAGAGAGGCCAATATGAGTATGAAATGGAAGTTTTCATGGGAGCTTTTCAAAACAGTTGTTAAACTGTCAGTTTTTGCTTCAGTGGGGGCATAGGGGGGAAATACATGAAAAAAGTGTTTCCTCCGTCGCGGATGGACATCTGAAATAATTATCAAGCGAGATATTTATGAGTATAACAATACCAAAAACTTTAGAAGTTGAAATTCGTTCAACTTTGTTAATAATAGTATGATCTTTGTATTTCATATTTTCTCCAATAAAATCATCTTTGACATGTTTCTTGATTTGATTCGATCTGGTGACTGCATTTGTAAATTGAATACAAAACCCTTCTGACATGAGCGTAGGTCAGTTTACCCAACTTGTTATGCTTGTCTTGTGTTGTTGGCTGAACTATTCAGAGTAAAATGGGGCTTCTTAACCCAGTATAACAAACAGATATGAAAAATTACAGTTACTGCCCTGCCTGTAGCAGAAAAGCCTCGACGTCTCACATCACATAAGTAGGTTATTGCAAAAGCCAAGTTAAAACGCATGATAGAATAAGGTTTCTGCCACTCATCAAAAAGCTCTTCGACAAGTTCTTGACACCTCGCCTCGAAAAAGATGGCTTATGGTGGCCATGTAGGGATTGCAGGCATTTAAAAGTAGTCTTAAAACCTTGACACATCCAGGATATCACTACTGGTTTGGACGGAAATAAATCTTCTTAAAACTCGATCTGTTGAGAGCATAACACCAGATTAGTTAGGTGTTAGCTATCTATGCAAGCCTTCGGCATTTTGGGCACATCCTCAAAGGTACTGATTTTGTGGTGAAAATTTACCATTTTCTGCTGGTTTATGCTTTTCACCAAACAATTGGCAAATCCTCACCAAAGCAAAGCAGACAGATGTCGTTTATTTCTCAATGCACGATAAGAATTGAACAAATCACCGGTGGATCTAATATATTCAGAAACACACTGTCAAGGTTGGAATCTACTTCATTGCTGTCGGCTATTGAATCAAAACTTCTTGGGGAAGAGTAAGTCGAAGATAATGAGCTACAAGACCAAATTTCATCAAACTTAATGTCTTTGCAGTTAGTTACAGTATAATCGCGATACATCTACAGAAATAGCCAGATAATTAATTCTTTAGCAACTACGGAAGAAAGCCGAGCAGCTCTTAAAGAACGAAGCAGTTTTAAAGAAAACCTCAGTGCTTCTTGAGCCAAATCAGTATATGGAACAACCCTGCGGACACCAGGAGAGTGGTTTCCCGACTTTAGTTTTGAGAAGTGCAAATGCCACGATTTATTTAAGAAAATCCTACAGCACATGTAGATACTGCCAGAAAGAATGGAGCATCGTACTTATAGGACCACATTCATCCCCGTGGACCTTCATTCATTCTTGCATGTGTTCACTAGAGTAGACTCCATGAAGAAATCCCAAACGCAATCATTTACTAGACCACATTGAATTATTGAGTGGCTGTCGTCATTCATTTATTCCGTCGACGTCAATGGCAGTGAAGTCAACATCTCCATCAAAGATTATAACTAGCCTCTCTTACAATTAGCACCGAGAACTCACCGTGATGGACACTGTTTCTTCGACAAAAACAATAGAAATAATTATTCTTACTCTTTTTATACAAAAAAAAAAAAAAAAATAATGATCATAATCTTATTTTTCCCACTGACAACATTCCATTCGTTACTTCCTCTTAACAAAATTTCATTCGAGACCTTTTCACTAAGAAAACCTAATGGCTCCGGTGGTAGCGCCGTAGAGTCTCGACCGTGGAGTCTGCAGGGACCCTGAGTTCAAGTTCTCCCGAGCGCAGGAAAATACTCTTTTGGGTTATCGGCAAAAGCAACTATTTCCGTGTGTATGACGATTTGCATATAACCAAACGCTATTACCCTCGCAGGGGGAATGCTGGCCAACAGAAACACTCTTGGAGGCTAGCATTTTTTGGGGAGTTCCACCGCCACGGACCCGAGGATATGGGGGGCACCGTAATGTGCCCTCCTGGAATTACAAGTAACGACCTTGACTGGATCTGGACTATGCTTTGGATAAGGAAATGGAATTTCCGCTATGGGCTGATGGATATGATGGTTTGGACGTAGTTGCTTTGCACGGTAGTACCAAGGTAAACGGCTCCAATTCAACTATCATACCATCTCCATCCCGGTAAAACCTTGGCAGGCCTCGGAGTACGTTCGAAGTTCGCACAATTGGGTTGGTGGTGTAGATACGGTCGTGATGGACTCTCGATTGGCACTGGTCTGGCTCTGAGCACTTGTCCCAATAAGCGCTTGTGCCAACCCTCACATGGCCTCCCTGCTCTGCAAAGATAACCATAGGACCAAAAAGGCGACAACACGCAAGATCGGCGAAAGTGACTCCAAGGGGGGCTCAATAAAATTGGAGCAAACAAAAAGCATGAAAAAAGATTTTAAAAAAACCCAAAACAAGAAAGCGAAAATAACAACAATGACGATGCAACCAGCGGCTGCAGCTACGATGTTAACAACACATCGGGAACGGTTCTAAAGATGACAAAAACAACGATTAATATAATGACAGGGAAGACAGGCGAAAAACGGAAATCAAGAGACAGTCTTGTCCAGACTGAGGTTCCTGCGGAAGAACGCCAGAGCCTCATACAAAGGAAAAGTGGGAAACTCTGCAGGATGCGTGAGATGTTGTAGTGGCCAAGAAAAATATAAAGTCACTGCTGCGATCGCTACCCAAGCTACTGAAGCAAGGGTCGTAAATCCCAGTATAACAACAAACCATCCTGAAATCTACGAAGAGATTACGGTACAAAAAGACAGGATTGACCAGATGAATAAAGTGACGGTGTGTGATTTCATCGCCAACGTTGAAAATATGGCGGAAGTACTGTATTCGGAAACGGAAGCTGATAATCTCTCCCATGAACGATGGTCGCAAATACAATTGAAAGGCTATTCTGAAAAGATTACCATCTGCATGCTACTCGTCAAAAACGAACAAATAAGTAAAGATTGGACTCCTGGAACTAAAGGAGCTCCAAGACCGCTAAGGGCATTATCGGAGGAGCTGGTTGAAGGCAGAAGAGGACCAGAAGGCCAAAGAAGAGCAGAAGGCTAAAGAAGCGCTTTGGAGCGAAATCTAAAGGGCACGTGCAGACAGTTCCACCATCAAAAATGAATAAGAGAATGGCGACTAGCCCAATTGAAGGAGATTAAGATAAAAAGAGAAAGAAAGAGACACTTGATTGGCGTGGAATGACAGATTAGGGGTCCCAGATAGTGACGACAAAAAAAATGAAGAGAACCGCAAAGAAACTCCTTCAAAAAGTTCCAGGAAACAAAGTTCGCACGGTTGCCCAACAAGAAAAAAGATTTGATGCGAAACAGGAGAGAAAGAGGCCCCAGCAAAGACCCCGATAGCAGGCACTGCTCATAAAACCCCAAGATGGTCGATCGTACGTAGAGGTGCCGCGGAATATCAGGGGGAACGTAAGGCCCGAAGACACTAACATAGCTATTAAAACAGCACCGCCAACGCCGTCGGGCAACATACCGGTCGAGTTCGGAGCAGAGGCCGATTAAAGGGAAGCATTCTGCGACGCAGTAAAAAAGCCCTCGGAAAAAGTCCAACTATAGCCTCATGCGAACCGATGGCAACGATCGAAAGAAGAAACATTGACTGCGCCACAGATCTGGCCGAGGTAGAACAGGCCATCCAAAAGGAATTCCCTAGCGTGGGCAGGATCAAAGCGAGACTGACACCAGAAAACCATAGGGGATAACGCATGGCCATAATTGGCTTGACCGAAAAGGATGCCAAACAATTTATGAATAAGGGCAAAGTAAGAATAGGGTGGATTGTCTGTAGGATACGGCAAAGAGCAGTGTCTCTTCATCGTTTCAAATGCTTTGGCTATGGTCACACTGCACAAGTATGCAATGGACACGATAGGAGTTCCCTATGTTACAGATACGGTGAAATGGGACATCAAAGCAGAGAATGTTTAAAGGAGGCACAGTGTATACTTTGCAAGGATGCTGATCCAAAACCTGATTTAGGACACGTCTTGGGATCAGAAAAATGCTGGGTTTTTCAGGAAGCCCTAGCCAATGCAATATTAAAACTTCGGTAACCCACGTACTGCAACTAAACCTACAACGCAGTTCAACCACCCAGAATCTGTTTGAGCAGTTTGCGAGGAACATGAAAGACGACTTTTTGCTGCCGAGTCAGCACAACTATGATAAAAGTTTGGCATCATGGTATCCTGATGAAACTGGTACTGCCATTATCTGGGTTCAAAATATCGATTTCCATGCGGAGATTTGTTTACGGAGGGATGGTTTTGCATAGGTTTGGTACTCAGTGACCAAATTTTTTAGTGTATATCTAACGCTGAACGAATCGATATCATCTTTCTTAATGCTTTGAAGAACGCTGTCTCAAACTCAGATAAGATTTTGCTCATTTGTGAAGACTTCAACGCTAAAACAATCGCTTGGGGCATGTCTTACGCGGGTAAAATGAATCCTAGAAATGGCAGCCAGGACGGCACTGGTCGTACTAAACACTGGAAATACGCCAACTTTCCACCGTATTGGCTATGAATGAACCATACCGGACGTGACATTCAACTTGGAGTCCTCAGTATGGAGGATACACCATTGGAGAGGATTAGAGGAGTACTCAGCCAGTGATCATCAGTTCATTCTGCTCGAGATCAGCGATTTTGCCTACCGATGTCCATGCTCTCGGCTTTCTACAACTGGATGGAGCATCGGAAGCGTGGATATCGAGAGGTTCGTTGACGTGCTCATAACAAGTGCCCCGCTGCAGGGCGATTCTCAGGGGACGGAATAACTGGCAGCTCAACTATGAGCATTATTACGACTGCTTACAATACTTCTATCCCCGTCGTAAGCCCGCGGCAAGGCAGGACCCCAGTGTAGTTTTGGTCAACTGAAATCGCAGAAAAGCAAAGGGAGTATCACAAGCTTACGCATAAGGCTCAACGGGTGTGGAACCGTGACGAGAAATGCAACCGGGGGCAGAATATGTGTCGGCCAGAAAATGCCTTCGCGCATTTGATTAACAACAGCAAGGCTCGCTGCCCAAAAGGTCTAGTGGCTAATGTGAACGAAGATCGGTGGGACCTTGGCTAGAAGCTAGTTATGCGAGAACTTGGTGCTCTACGGAAACCTTGCATACATGATGCGGAAAAGATGAACGTGATAGTAGGGGCACTCTTCCTCGCGCATTCCGTGCGTGTTGATGCTTTCCATGGTAAAACAGCAGCCCAGTGTCCACTCTTCACACAGGTGGAACTGGAAGAGGCAGTTCTTTCACTGAAAGCGAGGAAGGCTGCAGGTGCAGATGGTGTTCCGGCTGAGGTGTTGCGGCTTGTCTATCACCATTGTCCTGACTTGTTACTCAGCACATGCAACGCTTGCCTACGGAACGGGGTTTTCCGGGTATGATGGAAGGGGACAAGGCTCGTGCTGATCAGCAAGGGGAAGCGAAATCCTGAATCGCCGTCTGCATACCGCTCGTTATGCATGCTGGGAAAGTGGTAGAGGAACTCATTAAGGGAGGACGCACTGAAGCAATTTGTGCTGCTGAGGACTTATCTCATCAGCAGAACGGCTTTAGAGCAGAACGCTCCACCATTGATGCAATTGCAGAGGTGGTCCAAAAGGCAGAGGCAGATAGTCGCGCCAAGCGACGGATTGTTCTGTTGGCGACACTTAACCTCAGGAACGTCTTCAACTCTACTAGATGAGTGGATACTCTAGAAACGCTGGAAAACCCTTTTCAATTTCCAGAATATCAAGTACGGCTTTGGAGGGCAACCTGAAGGACCGAAGCCTGATCTACGACACAGGGCTAACGAAGTATGGAAGTTACATCGAGTGTTGCCCAGGACCATGGTCCGGACATGTGGAATGCGTCTTACGATGGGCTACTGAGACTTGAAATACTAGATGAATCACGCTTGATTGGCTATGCGGATGATGTTTTGGCTCTGGTCGCCAGATGCACCATTGAACAAGCGCAACTTAGACTAGGTATGCTCATGAGCCAAGTGAGAGATTGGGTGACTGCTCGAAGGTTCAGTTTAGCACTGGAGAAAACCGAAGTGGTCATCTTAAAAAAAAAAAAAGAGTCCCTAGAGTAAGGATGATCAGTATTGGAGACATACAAATCGAATTGAAGCCATCGGTGAAGTACCTGGAGCTACCGATCGACTTGAAGATGAGTTTCTCAGAGCAAATCAGGGCAACGGCTGCTTCGGGGTATCAGCACTGAGTTGACTTATGGGCAACGATGGGGGACCCAACCCATCAAGAACACGCCTCTTGATGAGTGCTGCAGGGTCAGTGCATCTGTATGGAGCAGAAATTTGGGGTGACGCTCTCAGTAATGAGGTATACCAAAAACGCCTGACACAGGCACAGAGAAGAGGAGCACTGACAATCGCATCTTCGTATCCAATGGTCTCTGATTCAGCGGTGAAAGTCATTGCAGCCGTGACACCTGTTTTCCTCCTTGCAAGAGAGTGCCACGTTTCTTATCTGCGTCAAAACGAGGATGCGAGGGAGGTGGTTGTCTGCGAGGAGAGACAGCACTCACTCAACGATTTGGCATCAGTCTTGGGTGAATTGCACGAAGGGAAGATGGACTGTGCGCCTCATCCAGGATGTGAGAGCGTGGCTAAGTCGAAGGCATAGAGAGATTGACTTCTTTCTGACCCAGCATTTGAGCGGGCATGGGTGTTTTCAGTCTTACCTGCACAAGATTGGTAAGCCACAGTCCCTGGATTGTCGGTTTTGCCCAAAAGAGGGAGACAATGCCATCCAAAAATGTTTGCGTGCATAAAATGGGACAGGCAACAAAGGGACCTCCACAGGGAGACGGGAGATCTCACCCTGGATAATATAGTCGTGGTGATGCTTGAATCGGTTGACAAATGGAAGCAGGTGGCACATTATGTTCGAGCAGTCCTGCAAGATAAAATGGGCGGGGCGTTAGGGCTGGGGATCGCTTGTCTGAAACTTCTTCTTCCGTTAGAAGAGGGATCCCCCAGCATAAACGTACCTTGCGGTGTAACAAAACAAGACCTGGTTCAAAATAATGTGTAATACGGTCCCAGGCTAGGTTTTCAGGTTGACAGGGGAGATATTTCGTGGGTAATCTAGTCGCTTGTTGCTAGCATGGTAATCGTACACTCTGTGCGGAAATGGCATTCAACTCCCCAACCACAAAAAAAAAGAAAAAACGCTTTCATGGCTATGAAAATCGCCATATATGCAAAATGGAAATTGTTGCGTTTGTCGATGTGGAAAAAATCTGTCAATAACGGAATTGAAGTGAATTGAACTTTGATTACGTCACCTCGGTACGGCAGTGGGAAGTGGGGAAGGAAAGGATTTTTTTGGGTTGATTATTCGGTATTTGGTTTTAAAAAGGAGAGGAAGTTTTTGCGGTGTCATGATTGATAATTCAAAGAAAAGAGTTTTGATTGGGAATTAGTAAAGGAAAAAAGAAGTTTTGGTTTGAATTTGAATATGATGAGTTTTGGAGAAAAAGAAAGAAGTTCGGCAAATAAGATTGCTGCAACTACGGTGACTACCGTGGTTGCTACAAGAGATAATCTTGTGATTTCATCTACTTTCCTCACCACTTAATCCAATTGCCGTCCGTGACATTCTGCACCCGTTCCTTTAGCTGAGCCACCATATACAAAAAAACTTGTCACCAAGAGGAAGAAGAGAGGGGAGGGGATCATTTTCAATACTTAGTACTGGGATTTTATTCGGCGTTCTCTTAATTTAATATTTCGGTGCTTATCCAAGCTCTTAATTTTCATCTTCTGTTTCGAATTATTTTTAAATTTCGGTATTGAAAACTTAGAAGTCGTCATGCTAGCGCTTGTGTATATTTTGTCTTCTTCTGATCTGCACTACTTCTGCTTTTCCTGCCTTGTGCAAATTAATCTCTACACGTGCTCCCTGGTAAGCTGCAGGAAAACACTGACCTGATATTTGATGGAATGGCGTAGGTTGATTCATGTTTTCGTAAACTGCATGAGCGCTGTGCACTTTTATTACGCCTAATTTGGTGAACGCATCTAGTTTTTTCTCCTGCACTGCGTTTGGAACCTCCTGCGCTGCTATTGTTGTGGTTTTTTTGAGGCGTCCATTCACGTTCAATAATATTGCGAAATATTAATGATTCTACAATATTATTGAACGTTTAGGGATAGTATTGACGGTTTCAAAATGATTGAACAAAATATTGAGCAAGCTTAAATTTTATTATACAATATTTTTCATTACGCCGTGTGTACTAACCCGAACGCATTGTTAATGTTACACACGAGAGTTCTAACCCAAATTCCTTGTCAATTTTATTGACTCAATATTACTGAACGTGTATTTTGCAAGAACGTGTTCAATAACATTGCACAATATTATTGAACGTGAATGAGGCGCCTAAGGCCTGTTAATTTTGGCCACGCTTGATTCCTTGCTTCAATCAGAGCGTATGAACTAACAAGCGAGTTCACATAGAACCAATTCCCAACACAACGGTATTCAACCTTCAAAGATCGATTTGAGTATGTAAAAGCGTTCGCAAACGCCTTCGTAGGGAAATGTAAGAAAGAGATTGAATCGGCAGATATTGCCCTGCCTAGGCGCTTGAATGGAATGAAAGACGATGAGCTTTCATGTTGATTGGACGGGCGAAAGATTCCCCTTTCATTAAGTGTGCGTACATATAACCGCAACATAAAATCAATTTTCCACATGAAAGCTTAGTTCCAAGTAAATAGCGCTCTGACATTTTATCTCAAATGGAAACAAATGATGATAAACGCGCTCTCTATCTGGTGCAAGTTTATCGTTTGTTTCATTCAAATATTTTCCCGAAGACCTGGTGAATTTGCTTGTTAGTCTATATGCTTTGCTTTGGTGGTGTTCGCACCAATAACGATCTCCGCCTGAATGAGTTCTTTATGTTAGATTCAAGTTTGCTTCTTGATGTATCCGTTAGAGAAGCTAAGTACTATTTGAAACATCCATTCGCTAAGATCCCATATTATGTGGAACGCGTAGATGGTGCTACTGAAAGGTCTATGAAAGAAAAAACAACTTTTCGCATATATGGACAATTTTTAAGCTCAAACATTTAATACAAATCCAAAGTTATCCCAAATTAAGCATCAGAGGGAAAATAAAAGTACTCCTCAGTAACGAATTCCAACAACAGAAAAATTACAATCATTATGAAAATTTTTCATTAAAATTCCTTCTATTTCCTCATTTAATATCATTTTGTATCCCATCTCCATTGATCGTTATAAACATTGAAATTTTATACAATCCAATTAAAATTGAATACAGAAATTATTATCAGAGGATTTCAATAAAATACTTTCTGTCGTTTACATCAAACGAATAAACAACCCCGAATGAGATCTAAGGGTAGATAATAAAAATATATGTATATAAAATGTACTGCACCAAACAAAGTTCGAGAGCACAATGAAGTAAGAACAGAATTTCCTGGTAAAATAAAATCACAAATATATATAAAAGGAGGAAAAGTGTAGTAAATCATAAAAAATGGACTAGACATTGTGTTTTCTTTCCGTTATCGTCCCAGAAATCAATAGCACGAATGCGAGGAAAAGTTTTTTCTGAGTTGATAATACAAATCGTGGGCGGGCGAATGGAAAGGAGGTGGGAAGGGATGGAAAGCATTTCCGTCTACCTACATTCATCCATTTGTAATGTAAGGAGTCATGAATAATTTCAGGCAAATTGATACTTGAAGAAATTATTCATAAAGACGAAATAGCAGATTTATATGGTTAGTTGTGAGCTTGTTGTGGAAGACATGTATTCGAGTTTCTCAACGTTAAATGGAATTGTGATGAATATTTTAAAATTAATAAGCAGCTTCCGGATGTGTACTTATAATGTCTCTTCTATGTCATGATGGCTAGTTGGAGAATAGCGTTTAGATTGCTTCCTGATTATGAGGCCAATCAATTTTTGTTCGATTGACTGAATACTTTCTATTGATTTCATTTTATAATTTAATTTTCTGCTTTTTGTATGACTCTCTGGCTAAACGGAATCGTTCTCCTAAGCGGATCGCTTCTTTGTAATCATATACCTGTGAAAGATTCTGCACATGGATTTCGATAGAAAATAAGAGTATTGTGACTGAAGGAAATTCCAACACCCTGAATAAAAAATACACTGAAAAATTGAAAGTATCTTTCAGACCCACTCTACAATACAATGAGCAGAAGATAATAGTTCTTGAGCACGGTTAAGTCTCATCTTTCTTGTTGCAGATAGTACATTGTCCTGAAAAAGAGCCATCATTGTCCACTGAACCTAGTTATAATAGCGATGCTCTAAGTAGGCAATTGAAAAGCTTTCCTTGGTCTCCCGTTCAGTATTCCGTCGCTACAGGAGCCAAACGCACATAGGGTGATTATCCTTACAAAAGAGCCACCCGGAATGTACTGAATGTGACAGTTTCTCGAGGAAAAAATCATACACAACTTGCAAATGGATGGAGTTTATGATGCTTATAAGATGCAAGTAACTTGCCTGTGCATAATGCAGCATTGTTGTATATATGGAAACAAGTTGGCAGACACAGCATTACATCTGGGATTGTAATTATTGTCTAAGATGCTCATCCTTCACGTTATTGCTTGTGTGCACGCTCGTACGGGATGCTGCTCAGTATCAAAGCTCCTTTGAGAGAAACACATTCAACGAGCTGGCGGGCATATTTAGAGGTACAAAGGTACCATCTTTACTTGCTTGTAAACATTAAGTGCAAGTATGCCACTGCAATCATCTTTACATTCATTATACACTTCTGAGTAGACACAGAGAGATAGTGAGCTTCCTGGAATATCCTGGGAATTGCGCTCAACATGCAAATTACACGTAAGGCCTTTGTTATTAATAACATCCCACATCGATCGATGCGAGTGTATGTGCTAAATTAGGTTGTGAAATTATTATCAATAATAAGGAATGGAGTTATGCATTATACGTACTTGGTTGAACTCTAGGGTATGCTTTGAATATGAATGCAAATTAGGCTTAGATACGATTGTTTCAATCACAAAATTACTAATGAGGCTTTCTTTATATTGGATGTGCTGATATGCAATGAATGCAATAATTAGCTGATAACGTCAAAACATATATGTACATACGTTTTGTTAGCTTTGTGTTAATTAATTCAACATTTAAGGCGCAGAAAATAAACCTTTCACCCGTTAGTCATTTCTGTATAGTTGAATAATGGAAATTGTAGCAGCTAACCCCTGTTCCACAAAGTTGATGCACATTCAGTTTTACGCTTCCTCAGGAGAGAAAGGGATATTTTTTTGGGCCTTGTGTTAGAAGCAGCTACATCTTAAGTTTCCTAGTTTTTCTCAGCTTCAATATATCATAGTGCTCCATTCGTCTCATTTTTGTGCACGACGAAACCCTGTTGGACTTCATATTAATCACGTACCTCTTGCAAGTTGAGTTCTGTCCTCAAGGCATATCTGATGATTTCAACTCTGAAACTTTATGCTTCTGTATCCTTCAGGCTCTACTTATCTTCAAAACGAAGGGGTCATAACTATAGATTAAGTAGCACCTTCATGAAAATTGTTAGGGACTACATTACATTGCTCTGGAATTGATTCAAAATATGAGAATAATTTCAACCCCTCAATAATTTTGGAGATGCATTTCAAATGATTTGATTCTTGTGATTTTTCATGTACCGCATGTATGTTAAGCAAAAGCATGTAGTTTGTATCATATTGACCTGGAAATAGGAGATTTTACCTGCTAGCTGTAAAAGAATTATGAGAAGCACTGCTTCTGATTTTCTTGCCTTGGGTCTATCATTTAAAATGACAGTCTCACATTAAGTCTCGTAAATATTCCATGAACTCTGGCCATTGGACTTAGAAGTCTTCAGATTCTAGAGAGTGATCGAGTATCACCGCAATTATATGGTCCTGTTTCCATGTAGAGGTCCCTTTGCAGCCTGTCCCATTTTTTACATGTAAAAAGTGTGTGGCAAGCATTGTCTTCCTCTCCTGGGCAAAACCGACAATCGGGGGACCGTGACTTACCAATCTTGTGCAGGTAAGACTGAAAACATCCATGCCCACTCAAAACCTGGGTCAGATAGAAGTCAGTCTCATAATGTTTCCGATTTAGCCATGTTCTCACATCAAGAATGAAGAGCGCAGTCCACCTTCCTTCGTGCAATTTACCCAAGACTGCTGCCAATCGTTGAGTGAACGCTGTCCTCATTTTGACGCAGGTAAATAGCGTGGCACTCTCTAGCCAGGAGGGAAATAGGTATCACGCTTGCAATAACTCTCACCACCGAGTCAGAGACTGTCGGATATGAAAACGCAATCCTCAATGCTCCTCTTCTTTCTATCTGTGCCATGCAATTTCATTATACCTCCTTACTGAGACCGTCGTTCCATACAGTAAGATGGAGCTTACAGCACTCATCAAAAGGCGTCTTGTTTACAGGCTGGGTCCCTCTACGTTGGCCATAAATCGATCCAGGACCGATATTCCTGAAACAGCCTTCTCAGTTACCTTGAATTGTTTAGAGCAACTCATCTTCGAGTGAATGAGTAACCCAAGATACTTCACCGCTAGCTTTGATTCGATATGTTTGTCTCTAATGCTGATCATCATTACTTTAGGGATTCTCTTTTTGTCGAAATGACCACCTCGGTTGTCTCTAGTGCTAAACAGGACCCGCAAGCAGTCATTTAGTCTTTGACTCAGCAGATTACAGTCCCGGGCCTAAGTTGCGCTTGTTCCGTGGTATGTCTAGCGACCAGAGCCGCATTATCATCCACAAAGTCGATCAAGCACGACTCGTCTTGTATCTCCATTCTCAGTAGCCTAGTTCCATAAATCTGTATCTCCATTCTCAGGAGCCTAGTTCCATAAATCTGGACCAAGGATACATTCCTGGGCAACATGCGATGTAACTTTCATGCTTCTTTGGCTCTGTGTCATGTCATAAAGCAGGCTTTGGTCCTGCAGGTAGCCGCATTAGATAGTGTGGAACGTGAAAAGAGCGTATCCAGGATATCCACCCATCTAGCGGAGTTGAAAACGTTCCTAACGTCGAGTGTCACCAACAAAACAATCCATTGGTTGATGCGGCTATATGCCTCTGCCTTTTGGACTGCGCTCACCACCTCTGCAATCGCATCAATAGTAGAACGTCCTACTCTAAAGTCGTAGTGCCGAGAAATCGCGTTAGTGAGTCTCCCTTGATGAGTTTCTCTAGCACTTCCCCAGCCGTGTCTAGTATGCATAACGGGCGGTATGCAGATGGCGATTTTGAATTTCCTTTCTCCTTGCGAATCAACACGAGCCTTGTCACCTTCCATCGTACCGGAAATCCTCATCCCACAGGCAAGCGTTAAATATGCTGAGCAGCAAGTCAGGACAATGATGATAGACAAGTTGCAACACCTTAGCTGGAGCACTATCTAGACCTGGAGCCTTCTTTACTTTCAGTGAAAGGACTGCCTCTACCAGTTCCGGCTGTGTGAAGAATGGACACTCGGGTGCTGTTTCACCATGGGCACCGTCAACACGGACAGAATGGGCGGGACGAGTACTCGCATTATTTCGCCCATCTTTTCCGCATCCTGCGTGCAAGGTTTCCGTAGAGCAATAAGCTTCTGCATAAGTAGCTTTTAGTCAAGGCACCACGGCCCCTAATTTGCAGTGTCCAATAGATCTTAACGGCATTTAGTCTTGTTCTTACACTGGTTGACAAATTTTAAGGTTTTGTTAATCCATGAAATGAGTTGCGCTGATCGCGAAAGAATACCTCTAAACATACATTTTGATATAAGTTTAAAGGTCGAGTTAGCTCGCGTTTTTTGTGGAATCAAATAAAAATCTTTTGACTTAAGATGACATTATATTCATAAATCACATATAATAAAATTTAAAAATGAGTTGATATATTGCTTTTCCGTTCATAAATAATACCTAAAGTCTCTCTCTACAACGTCCAGCAGTAGTCTGCTAACATAGCAGGACTCCATTTGCCCTGGTATCGCTGTTCCATGCCTGAAATATCCTGGTGAAAATGTTCATCATATTCGTCGCTAACATCTCCCATATTTTCAGGACAAAAATCCAAATGTGAGTCGAGAATATGTATTTTGAGGGACATTTTGCAACTAACAGCGTACAATGCTTGGATCATATTCTTAACCAGGTTTTCATAGCCTTCCGATTTTTTTTTACCCAACAAATGTTGAAAAACTTTTATGATGGATGTCCAGGCCTGTTTTTCCTTGCTATTCAATGTGCTTTCAAAAGTCTTGTCATTCATTAATTCTTTTAATTGAGGTACTATGAAAATTCCTTCTTTTAACTTGGCATCTGTCATTTTTGTAAACTTTTTTTTTAAATATTGAAAAACTTGACCTTCGCAATTCAGTGCTCTTACGAAGTTTGTCATCAATCCTAATTTTATGTGCAGAGGTGGTAAAATAATATTCTATATTTGCACTAAAGGTGGGTAAAAAACATTTTCAGTTCCTGGTGTAAAAGCTCTTCGTAACGGCCGCACTTTTTTAGGGTTTTGTAAAATAATTTTACAAAACCCTTCTAAAATCGCGTCCTGTCTGTCCGTCTGTCCGTCTGTCTGTCCGTCCGTCCGTCCGTCCGTCCGTCCGTCCGTCCGTCCGTGTGTCACAGCAGTTTTTCTCGGAAACTACTTAAGCTAGAAGCATCAAATTTTGTATGTAGGTGTAAAGTGGTGTTCTCTTCAAAGTTCAACTACTAAAAAATTTTATAAGGTATTTTAGGGGGGTCTCCCCATGTAGGGGAGTGACCCCCCGAAAAAAAAATTGCATTAAAGGTAGCCGATATGGGTATCAAATGAAAGGTCTTGATGAGAACTTTTCAAAACAGGTCTTAGTTTGGCAAAATTTGCTTCGAGGGGCGCACAGGGAGGGGAAATACACGAAAAATTTGTGTCCCCCCCCCCCTCGCGATTCAACACCTTCTATCCGAAAAATCTGAAAAAAATCAAGAAGCTAGGCCTTGATGAGTACAACAACAACAAATACGTGAGAAGTCGCAATTCACTCAACTTTGTTAGTAATAGTATGATTTATCGATTTTATGTTTTCTTGAATAAAATCTTAACGGTACCCTTAAATTCAATGAAATTCAGTATGTAGATGTCTATTTAGAAGATTGATTAACCCTGCAAGTTTCATAAAGATTGCATCATATTTAGCGAAGTTATAGCGGTTTGAATTTTCCTGTATTACTATGGAACAATATGTGCTGCATGTATTACTATGGCAACATATGGCTGTGGAACAATATGCGCTTTTTACCGACTCAGCCACTACAGTTTTGCTAGGATTTGCATGAAAATTTCAGGAATGATGGGTGTTATGTATATCTTTGAGAATCGGTTCAGCTAGTGGTATCAGTAGTCGTAAAACAAAATAGTGGCTGTTTTAAATGCGAAGATTGAATAATTTTTAGTTATTTTTTCCCAACTTCAATGTTTAAGGTGCATGCTTTGAACACTTGATTCAATTTATTGAATGACTGAAGCTGAGTACCTACAATTAATGCTCATAAGTGAAACAAGTCAAGGAGGCGGGAGGGAGCTTCTAACAAAAGGGCTTTGTAACAACTCTAGGATTCGTATAAATTGGCTATTAATCGATGATAACAGTACAGGAGAGTGGCCCCTGAAAAAAAATTCATCAAACGTAGCCGATATGAGTATGAAATGAAAGTTTTCATGGGAGCTTTTCAAAACAGTTGTTAAACTGTCAGTTTTTGCTTCAGTGGGGACACAGGGGGGAAATACATGAAAAATGTGTTTCCTCCCTCGCAAATGGACATCTGAAATAATTATCAAGGGAGATATTTATGAGTATAACAATAACAAAAACCTCAGAAGTCTAAATTCTTTCAACTTTGTTAATAATAGTATGATCTTCGAATTTCATAGTTTCTCCAATAAAATCGTCATTGACATGCTTTTTGACTTTATTCAATCTGGTGACTGCATTTTGAAAATTGAATACAAAACCCTTCTGACATGAGCGTAGGTCTGCTTACCCAACTTGTTTATATAATAGTTTTCCCTGTCGCGACTGTCCCAAAGACACAAGAAACAGCAATACTTTGTGGAACCCTGTTGCATGCCTAAAATGATTGCAATCACTTTAAAGTCTGCCCATATTTTCCAAGAATATCTTTCATATTTTATATGTAATAGATGTTTAATATTTTCATAGGTTTCGTTTAAAGATACAGCATAACCGACAGGAATAGAAAGATACGTGTTACCGTTGTGCAATAATACAGCTTTTAAACGGGTTTTAGACGAGTCTATGAATAATCTTCAAGCATTTGGTTCATGCTCCATTCCGAAAGCTTCGAGCAGCGCATCAATATAGTTGCAGTAAACAAGATGATTCGTATCGTCCATACTAAAAAAAGCTACAAGATAATCGTGTCGGTTCCGAAAACAGTAATTTTTGTTCCCTTTACCAAGAGATTCCATTGCTGGAGACGCGAACCAAGAAATTCAGCTTGTGATTTTGATAAACTTAGGTCTCGTACTAGTAAATGATCTAGTACGAGACCTAAGTTTATCAAAATCACAAGCTGAATTTCTTGGTTCGCGTCTCTGATTGAGTAATTAGATGGGGTTGCAGATCCTGGCTGTGAGGACTAAAATCAAGATCCGTAAGATCGTCTTCTTCAGTGCTAAGCTGGTCAATTTCTTCAAAAGCATCCATTGGTGGCGCCAGAATGGGGTGATTTTCATCATGCGGACGAGGTTTTTGAGCAGATGGCGTTTCAATATAACTATGTTTTCTCTTTTTGCGCATTTTAAGCCCTTCTGTCTTATTTATGCAAAAATAACAATCTTCAATGTGATCCTTTTGTTCTTTCCACAGCATCGGTGTTGCGAAAGGCAAACATGATCGGCAGCCGGATAGCCAATCTCGCAAGTCTTTACCACAACTCGAGCATATTACATGCGGAACCCAGGTCTGTCTTGATTTTTCACTGGTATTCCGAAATAAAGTTCGTAAGCACGACAGATTCTGGGACTGAAGTTTTCGCTCGTATTTTTTGTAGTGAATTTACCACCCACGTAACAAAAATTGTTAGGATTGCTTACACAGCAACGAGGCATATCAAAAATATAAATTCACAAAGTTTTAGTTCAAACTTCACAA
This sequence comes from Odontomyia ornata, assembly GCA_963969285.1. Lineage (NCBI taxonomy): Eukaryota > Metazoa > Arthropoda > Insecta > Diptera > Stratiomyidae > Odontomyia > Odontomyia ornata. The sequence continues at coordinate 54,953,047 of OZ017742.1, read as the reverse complement.
TCAAAACTAAAAACAAAATTTGTTTGATATACTTAAGACGTTGCTGTATGTTACAGAGCTATTACCACGTCATACACTTATTGTATTTTCACGGTGTTTGATAGAGAATGCCAGCGCAATCTAAACGTTCGTTATGATGTATTAAATCTAGTAAAGTAAAGCCGTGCTATAATAACGAACAAGTCGGAACTTGAGAGAGTGCGACGAACGCAATACAAGATTAAACTTGCACAGCTCGATAACTCGAGTTAAGACACTTGTAATATTATAATTGATGATAAGTATTTACCAAGTACTGCCTATTTTTGTATTTCATCATTCATGCGCAAAACCATTGTTAACCAGTGTTATTAATCAGCTTGTGAAGGCATTTCCTGGCCACGGTTCCATGCCCGTTGAGCCTTACGCCAAAACTTGTGACACTGCCTTCGCTTTTCAATGGCCTCAGTCAACCACCAGCATATCGAGGGCTTGCCGTGCGGGGGTTTTTGACGGAGTATAGAAGCGTTGCGTTGCGATGATGCTCAAAGTGGAGTTCATAGCATCTTGAGCTTCCAGTTCTAGCATTCCCTGCAAATCCCCCTGCTGTGGGGCACCTACTTTGAGCACCTCAATGAACCTCTCAACGTCCATTCTTCCGATGTTCCACCCAACTGTATAAGGTCGAGTGCATGGACGTCGGGAGACAACATCACTGATCTCAAGCAAAATGCACTGATAATCACTAGCTGAGTAGTCCTCTAATATCCTCCAATGGTGTATCCTCCGTACTAAGGACTCCGAAGTGAATGTCACGTCCTGTATGGTTCCTTCACAGCCGAATGGTGGAAAGTCGGTGAATTTCCGGTGCATATTATGATAAGCATCATCCTGGCCGCCATTTTTAGAATTCGCGGTCTGTTTGAGGTATCTCCCATTCCTGCAGAATTTTCCGTTTTTCCCTTTAAGGACACTTGCTACGTTAAAATGGGCGTTACGTCGCAACAACCGATTCCGGTTGGGGTCCGACTAGCCCGTGGAGATGGGGTAGGTAGCGCCACTCGCCAACCCTCGAATTGCCCCCAGGAGCCAATTGGTGAGCTTGGGGCTCCCCAGAATGGTCTTTCTACCAGGATAATCATTGGTGGGCCTTATTCGGCTTGTCGAGCCGCGTATAACCACTTCCACAGAGTTCTCCTAACAGCACTAATTTACACTAAGAAGAACTAACTGAACTGAAAAATTGAAGAGAACTAACGCGGATTAAATTCCCCCATGGGAAGGATCTTTGCGCACTCCAGGCCAAATCCAAGCCTTCCGCCAACACTGCGCGCTCCACGCGCAAAAACACTGCTGGCACACTTTCCATGACACAAAATTTTATCTAAGAAATCAAATTCTAATTCAAAAGTAATTTAATGCAAATTATTATTCAAAAGTATTTATCAAGTCTTAACACTTACACTATTTCTTACTTGCTACGTTGGAAGCCCCACCAATGATCGAAGTCCCGCACCTCAACTCAATATGCCTGATCCGATTTAATTGGTCGGTTGTCTCGAGCAGTTTTTTCCTTCTCCCAATGGGTTGATCTTTTACTTGTTGATTTGCCAGATGTTCACGATGTTCACTTTCTCTTCCTGAGAATGGGTTGATTGCCGCTTGTTGGTTCGCTAGACGTCCTTTGTTGGCCAAAAATCCGTGAAAAAAGAGACCGTTTCCATCGTCGCTGGCTCTTTTATCGACTTGGCCCGACGGTTCTTTTACTTGAGTTGAAGAACCCAAGTTCAAGGCCATAAAATTCATCACGGCTGCTCAACCTTGCAGCGTTTATCTCGGGTTCAAACCCAGTGTTTTTACTTGGTGGCCATCTTTCTTTCGCGCACTGTACTGTATTATTAATAACAAATGTCAGTTGTGTTAATGCTTGTGACTCCGTGTGCGTATGTTTACGTTCGACGCGAGTTAATTTAAAGTAATTGTATCCGCCGTAGTTGTGTCCGCGATAGGATGTGTCTGGCGATCAGCTCGATAATCTCGTAAGTATATCATATTTTGATAAATACTTTTTTCCTGCACTCAATTGACGTAGGGTATTCTACTTAATTTCTGATTTTAGTGATTCTCCAGCGTCACAAGCTTATAGCACAGGTGTTTGGTCGTGAGGATAAATTTCGATGTAAAGATGGAAACTTGCATTGATGCCAGATATTAATGCAATAGCCACAATGATTGCCTCGATCATTTGAACGAAGAGAATTGCAAGGAGCGAACATTGCCAGTTCCAGAATGGTGTTTTTGTGCCGACAATATAACCTGCTTATCGCCCAAATTTCTTTGCGATGGAAATGACGATGAAATCGAGGTACGTATGTTGATCCATCAAAGTTTGGCTATTTGTTTAATTGGAAGGGCGGCAGTGCGGCACTGAGAAGAAAGTCTCGTTCGCCATTCAGCCAAGTATACCCTTTTAATTTAGTTTTTTGTTTTCTTTTTTTAACCTTCCCATCTTAATTAGTTTGAACACTACATCGTAAACTAATAGCGATTTGTTTCCAAACATGTTCTGCGTTTGCACTAATGTAGGTTGCATTTGCATACGTATTCTCATTACAAATCAATCTTTTATTCATTACCGAATGCATAACTAAAATATGCAAAACACATCACTTGGAACTTCATGAGTCTTGTAAATAGTCTTTAAATTGATTGCTCATCTATGATATGATCTGATTAAATCAGTACATATCACCAGTGAGTAAACACTCGTAGTGTTTCTGAAAAATCCCCTGAACTAAATCACGTTGCTCCCAACGAGATTTGAACCTGGGATCTTCCGCTTATGCGTTCATGTTCTAACCACTAGACCACACAGTCTTTCACGGTCACTAAATTCTCCTGATGATATTGTGCTACCTGAGCATAACTCAACCTTGTTCCATAACCGCTAGCAGCGAACACTACTCCATCAGTTGGTTGCGGTGATACTGGAGAGTTAATAGTATTTTGCATTGAAAATTGGCTATTGCCAGACAAAATTGCAGTTGTAACAGGGCTTATGGACAACTTTTGTTCACCCGCTTGATTTCCTGACATTTTTTGATTGTGTTTCCCGATTAACCTTTTCCAAAGCGAGCTTTTTGGCTAGCTTCTGCAGTCAGATTATAAGATTTGCGAGTGCAGATTTAAAAGGTGTTGATAAAATGATACGTTCCTCATTTTCTTTTTCTTTTTCGATGGTTCTCTGAATTTCGGCATACATTTCTCTCGGCTTTAATTGCTACTATGTTGAGTTTCAATTATTTTCTCACTTAGTACTTAATACCTGACATTACTTAATACTAATGATTTACATCAATTATCCTAACCTTACTTTAATCCCTCCCGCCAGTACTTCTGCGCATTGAGTCGTTCCTTGGTAATCTTCCGAATAAAATGTTGGAGTGCAAGGAATCCTTCACTTCTAGGAATGGTTTCGGAGTTTAATTTATATTTCGTAACACGCTCTGGCATTTGCATCATTTTTGTGCTGCGCTCAAACGCCGCATGAGTCTCAGTCTGGACAACACTGTCTGTTAGGCTCCGTTTTTTGTTCGTCTTCACTGTAATTGTATTCATCGTCGTTTTTGTCACCACTAGTACCGCTGCTCTTGTGCTGTTCTTACACAATTAGTATACCCCATGTATACTGGCATAAACTGTGAGCTCAATTTGATGTGCACCCTAGGTAGATCTGTAATATGTATCGAAAATCTTTCAGTTCAAACTCTAAATCCTAATTACAATTGCAATGAATTGACATTTTAAAGTCCAAATTTAATTTCTATCAAAATTCCAATTCGAATTCCAATTCAAATATTAAAATCCTATTCGAATATGTAAATAACCTCTTGCTCAATTCCTATCTATTAAAATATCTCATTACACGTACGACGTGCGCCAGAACAATATAGTAAACAAAAACAAAACATCTGTTCTCGAATTTCGTTTGACCATGCCAATGCAATTGTCTTCACGCTCAAAGACAAGTTCATTGTTGGTTTCTAAAGGGTGTTAGATTACGACTGCATTGAACTTGACTTTGACTATGCGAATGCATTATCTTCGCACTCAAAGACAATACATTGTTAGAAGTGTCGGTTTACAGTCAACAGAAAGATTTTCGCTTTGTGCATTTGGATTCCCGTATGGAGAATCCAATGGATATGAATAGATATATTTTTTATGAATAAGATAGAATACACATGAGGATATGTATACTCGTAGATAGGTTTTTTTATGAATAACTTGTAATGCACATTTTTTATGTATAGTTAAGAATGCTCATCACTGGTTAGTGCATTTCCAATGTGTAGATTTTTCTTAATAGATTTACGCATGTGAAGTTTTTTCTTATAGATTACAAGGAATGCATATATATTTTGTACAGTTTTATGCGAAGCACGTTTTCCTTACCAATGCATTTTTAGCATAAGAGTTTTTTCATTATAGTTTTCTTAAGGACTATTGATTTTTAGCTTATCAAGATTTTTGTATAAATAGGCTAAGGGAAAGTAAAGAAAATATAGTCGTTTGATATACTTTAAACTGGCCACTCGCCTTGTGTATATATTTATAAACTGGCATTGCTGCCCTAATTAATCTGGCCATATAGCCTAACTGTCTGGCATTCTGCCTAAACTAATTGGATATTCAATCAGGCTTCTAACACAAAGTATTCTGGCACTCGTTTGCCTCTACTACATGCGCACCTAGACGCTGTTTTAATCTCTAGGTAAGCCACGACATTTTAACTCCTAAATTTATACCTCTAACACAACATGGCGATCCTGCGACCTGAACTTGGAGAATTAGATGAACTGCAAGAAAAGCCCGAAACAGAAGACTATTCGGAGCAATCCGAGCGGATAATCAGTTCGTGGTTTGCGGAGAAATATGAACCACAAGCACCAGATAAGACAAACAAAATACCCCCTATGTTCCAATAAAAAAGAAAAAATTTATTGAATACCAAAATTTATAAGCGATGCGTAAAATACTAACACTGACGCCAAAACCAATCATCAAGAAGAAACAATGAGGAGAACAAGCGTTTAAACGACGCAAAGAAATAGCAGTACTCTATAAAGAGTATCACCTCACCTGGGATATCAAAAAAAAAAAAACTTAAAATAAAATTATATATGTAATAATATTTCTTATAATGGGTCTCGTAGATTCAAATTTACACTGGCAATCAGCTTACCTACATTATTGTAATCATTTGAATGTTTTTCCTTTTTGGAATCTTACGATGAACAAAAAGGTTTATTAAGAAAACCATTGTTAAACAAGTATATAATATCCAAATCTACCCAGTTGTCAGTCATTATAAAACGGCAACGACTACCTCCAACATCGAGCTTGATCAACTCAATATGTGGGAAGGTACTTCAATTTCTGACATAAGAAATTTGCCAATACTAAAATTTGAGCTCAATAAAAATGAAAATAATACAAATTTGCCAACCACAATGATAATTAAAACAAAAAATATAATAATCGTGAAGTATAGTGATAATCCATCCTTAGACTTAGGTCAGGCTTTGGAGAAACTAATACTAGAACTATCAATAAATAGTATCACGAAGATAGCGCTGGAGAGAGAGATCTTCTTGCATGATACTTATCTCCTACTGTACCCATCTAATTTTGATCAACAAAGACAAGAGTTAATTTGATGAATTTTTTTGTTTAATTGTAAAGTATCTTTCACATTTACCTTATGCCCAAAATGATAAATTACATTTTCACATGTTATTGTATATTATTGAAAACCTTTAGCTATCAATATTGAATGAAGTGCTTTTCACTTTCACTTTGGCTTGGAGTTCCTCGATGCTGGTGGGACTTGTCGTGCTTCCCATGTGAGTGACAGCCTATAAAGGGAACCAAGAGCTCAGTCTAATGGATTGGGTGGGTACATGGGGTGAAAGCGAAAAGGCCCGTTGAGGTTTACCACTTATGCCAACACCTCATCCATTACCATTAGTTAACACCACGCATTGCGCAGCCAAAAACTTTAATTGCGAATGTCACACTACTTGCACGTTGTAGGGTTTTGTAGAGGCTTGACTGAAACTTCCATACTCCACCAGGTCTTTTGTTTCATCTTTTCGCTCTCTCTACAGCTTTGCTCTGCTGGGAGCATATCCCAAGGCTTATCATGTACGTTGTCCACAATGTGATGGCTTGTGTGAAGCAAAGAGATGATGGTAAACATAATTCAAACCATGTTTGCTAAATTTCTAAATGTCGTCAACACTAAACACTAATGAGTTTAATTAGTCACGCTTCAATTCTGACATGGCATACGAATCCCTTACAACAATTTATATTTGATCATAAATTCGACATCATACTGATCCAATAAACCTTTCTGAAGCCTGGAAGACGATCCTGCATCTCTAACTACATTATGTACAGAAATGACGCAATGATGGGATGGAATCATTATATCATTAATAGAGGCACACTTCAAAAACCAGAGGCCACAGCAATCAAGGTGCGAACTGATTTTCTAGAGTTCATTGTGATTACTGCTTACAATCCTCCAGGAAATAAAAATCTCTTAAATTATCTAAGAGAACTTGCTGCATCAGAAGGCCTTATCTTTATCGCAGGAGATCTAAATGCCACACACTGCCTTTGGGGGGCTGTGAGATGCAATAAAGATGGGACCGAGTTCACTTGATATCCCCGATGAGCCAACACAACGGATTAGGAAATGGCTTTGCACTGAACATTTGCATATCTTGAGATTTCACACAAAATCTTCAGTTAAATGTCCTCGACAAACTGTCCCTCGACCACAAACCAGTCCTTTTCTTCATAGAAAACAGCTTCATTGATGTTCCTATGCAGGAAAAGAAAATTACAAACTGGAAATCGTTGGCCAATGGAACTAATTTTTAATCACTTGAAACGGCCGAAAATATTGACACAATCATTGAGAACGTAACTCAGAAAATATTATAGGCAAAAGAAGACCATACGGTCATAACTTCGAGAAGGAAAACGAGTCTCGATGAACTCCCTCAGAATACCAACAGCGGATAAAGAGAAGGAATCGAATTCGGAGGAGAGCTAGGCTTGCAGATGACACCACCTTACGCATAAACGCTACTCGGATGACAAATAAAATCCGTGATAAGGTAAGGGTGTTCCAAAACGCGTATTGGAGGAGCTTTTTGCAGAGTCTCAAGCCTGGGTGTGGTAGTTTCTGGAGAATGTTCAAATAATTTCGGACAAACAGTAAAATTGTGTTACCGCCTATTCACGGTCCAAATGGGATGCAATTAGGATGCAGGTACGGCTGAAGCATTCGCAGATTCTCTGGAAATGCAATCCCGTGACAATTTTTCAGACGAGGAGGAATTTTTAACTGAGGAAAGAATTGAATCTTCTGTCAACGGACTCCTGATGGATAACAGTCAACATGAAGACAGCAGTGAACCAACGGACTGAGACAAAATCAAAAACATTATACAACCACTTAATAAATATAAAACACCTGTACATGGCACTATTACAAACACAATGATTTTTGGCTACCGGACAAATTTTACAAATACTTACTGATACTACTAGTGCAATATTCCGCTTGCAAAAGTACCCAAAATATGAAAATCAGCGGTTATTGTTTTTCCGAAACCTCAAACATACCAACAATTTCCACAAAACTGGAGACCCATTAGTTTCCTCTCATCGCTGTTGAAAATTGCGGGAAGGGTGATTCTGCATCGAATTAATGAGGTTGTGTTGGACAAAGATATAATACCGGAAGAACAATTTGGCTGCAAAACGAAACACTCTACTGAACTCCAGTTAGTTAGGGTAGTCAAACACATCAAAACAGGCCTAAATCGAAGGAATTCAACAGTTTTTGTTATGTTTGGCATAACTAAGGCCTTTGATAAAGTCTGGCATGCAGGACTTGTCTTCCAAATACATGAATTCAATATGCCACTGCAGCTCCTTTAAAAATTGGCTCCTCAAAGTCAAAGTTAAAAGCACTTTATTCAGTACTAATCATTATAAATTTTCAAAGAATATAAAGCAACTTCCAAGCAATTACAATACAAATCTTAATGGCCCAAACGGCGATTTCAAATTAATATAGATTATTACATATCTTATGATTTGATTTGAAAAGGGAGAAAAACGAACCAACACTATCCTAAAATCATTTATAATTTTAACACAACAGTGAACATTGATCCTACACCTAATATTTTATAATCCTATTCTTATAAAATTCAAACAAAAACTTTATCTTATACTAAAAAATTCTCTCTAAACCTATTATAATAAACATAACATACAATTGACCTATCCCTTATTTTTAACACAAATAAACAACAACACCAAATGCTGAAACACAAAAACTAAATAACGAAAAAATACAAAAACTGGAAATAAACACAAATAATTTAGGCATTGTCATTCAGCCACCAATACCTGGATTGCGCCGTCTCAATTCGATCAGCCTCAACGAATCAAGCAAATGAGTATCTCCATTGGAATTGTTGGTCTCCTGAACTCCAACTCGGAGGATATTTTATCTTCTTATCGGTGGCCCTTCGATATATGTGATATATGACTGGGACGCCGTCAGATTCAAAAACGTATCGATTCATGTCCAAATACACGAATGCTTCTGGAGGAACGAAGCCAGAAGTGAGGCAAGTCACAATATACCCGTCTGTAGGGTGGTACGGCTGTAAAATCCAAGGGTTTTCACTCACAGTCACAGATCTTGCGATATAATTCCGAAGAAGTTTCAATATGAAGATATCGACCCTCGTTACTTCAGCAGTTTGATAAATTTTTCTATTCGATATATAATGTTTCCAATCCGTCTTAGGCTTTCTGTAAACACCAGTACATTCACGAAGACATTTCCCTTCGAAAACACTTAATTCTTCCATAGTACTAGCCCTCTGGTTGTACCAGATCTGACATCCATATGTTAAAACTGGTCTAACCAGGGTCTTGTAACAGATAATTTTGACCTTTTGATCAATGTACTTTACTTTCGTTATTGCATGTGTTCGAATACCTGGTACGAAAACCAAATTGGCAATTCGGCATCAACTCATGTTTCTCAATGTGGGCGTTTAATGCTCTGTTGAGTATAATTTCAAACACGTTGCTGATGTTAGGCAGCAAGCTGACTGGGCGATAGCTTTTAGGGCATGAACATGGTTTTCCTTTCTTCAAGATCGGAAATACCTTAGCCTTTTTCCACTCATTTGGGAAATAAAAATTACTCAACTTGTTGCTGAACAATATGCAACAATTCCTAATAGCAACGTCAGGCAAATGTCGGAGAACTACATTTGGAATACCATCAGCACCACATGATTTCTTGTTGTTTATCCTGCAAAATAGCTGACAATATAATCAATAAGATTCATGGTCGGTATGAGGTCAGATGTTAATGTTTCATTGAAATGAAGAATTGATTCACCATTCAGGCTTGATTTGAAGTCGGAAGCTTTTGCTTCAACGACCTCTGAAAAAATTGCATTCCCTCTCTCAGGGTTTGGTAGATGAACCAATTCAAAATGTGTTCCAATCAGGGCCAGTTTTTGCAATCCCTCACATATAATCCTGTTTCCATTTCTATTCGAGTCGTACTATCAATTTCGATACCAGCCCTTTCGAGTGAATTTATCTCATCACAAGCGACTTCAAGATTCGAAACCTTCACTCGAGGCTTCTTGTGGAATATGCTATTCACTTTCACGAATACGCCATCTGGGTTCTGTGGGCTAATACCCCTCAATTTTTCCACCCATTGATTGCTGACCTCACTCCTGAAGTATGAACGGATTAAGTTCCGGACATTCTTCAGGTGTAATTTCAACAAAGCCAACGAGGGATGGTTGTAGTCCAAAAATCGTCGATATATATTGTTGACGCTTGTGAGAAGAAGGCTTTTCAATCTTTTCAACCTTGCTATGGTTGGCGTTTCATATCCTTGCACATTGTCTCGATGTTTAATCTTGCGAACTACTTTCTCAATCGTTTCCAACATTAGCTTCTCTAACTTCGACAAATAGAGATCTATTTCATCGTTAGTTAGATTCCTAGCATTGGGTGCCGTTGAGCAAGAGTTGCCATCATCAGAAGGGGGACATTGCTTCTGGTACTCCCGATTAAACTTCTTTTGAAGCTTTTCCCAGTCTGTTTTTTTTTTTTAACTCGACCGATGATTTTCATGTTGAACTGGAATGAGGAAGAGATCATCCCTTTGATGATTGATTTCCATTACGTTGAGAACTTTTAAAGCTGAATTCAAGTCTTGCTTCTGCAATGCAGAGGTCCAAATATGAATTTGTCCTAGGGTATGTTGGGAGCTCCAACCCATATAGATTGCACCTGTATTCAATTTGGCTCTCTGTTATCGATGATTCCAGGAATACACCTCTTGGATTATCGGTGGTGCTCAACCATGATGTATGATTGGCGTTCAGGTCACCAGCAAGAATATAATAATATAATTTGTTTTGGGATCAATTTTGCTTTGCATCTATATAACGGGAGTATCCTCGATATGATGCTGGATGACCAAAGACACCGCATTTCACTCAATATATTTTTTCTTTTCGCCGGGAGCATAGATATCTTTGCATTTTACACACCAATATTTTATGGTGCAATTGGCAGCCGAACACCCGAATATTTCACAACATGGAAGTTCAAGTACCTTATTTTTTGTAGGGCACTTGAATTACTTTTGCTGTAAATTTGGGACAAGGCAAGTTTTTACTCTCGACAATCGATTTCCTTGATGCAAAATCTTGAACGGAAATAAATTCTATTTCTGGTGCAAATTCTTGGAGCACCTGAAGGAGATCAACTGTGTTCTCTCCGCAGTCTAGAGCCTTCAATAAAAAGTCTAGTTTTTTTCGCTTTTGGGGTTGTATGTTAAATGCGAAACATCTCCAGAATTCAATGCACATTTTACTGCCTGAAAATCAACCAATGACTTAGTTCTAATTTTCAGTTTATCGGTATTGACTCTTTTGATCTCAAAATCATTTAACTTATTTTCGGCAGCCAAAAGCCGAACCATATCTTTGCCAGTGTGCCCAAATACATTGATCTGTGGGACTTTTTCCTTCTTTTGATTAACCTTGACAGACGGACCGGCAGACAAAATTTTTTCGTTTTTTTCTCCTTATTTTTAATTTTTAAGTATTCAAAAGTTTTATTACCTGTATCCTCTTCAATACTCATGGAATCTTCTAGTCCCGCTAGTGCTGCATGATAATTCGTGCTAACGTTTGCTCCACCTGCGCTGAGGACATGCTCTAGATCAGTTACTTGTTTCCGTTCCTTACATTTCTTATCTTCAGTCACTTTTGAGTTTACTTCTTTTTCTTACTTGCTGATTTCTTTTGCTTTGTTGAACGTCAATGTTCCAACTAGTTCTTCTGGTGATTTGATCCGATGTCTTAGCTCTTCGTTTTCTTTCTCAACTTTCTCAGCTTTCTCATTAGCTTTTATAAACTGCTCGATCTCGATTACCGATAAAATTTGTGGTTTTTCTTCGTTGTTATCGTATATTCGTTTCAGTTTTTTTCGCCTGTCATCGTTGGCAATGGACACGATCGTTCTGATTGATGGCTAAAGCCATCAGGCTCCTCCATCTCGTTGCTTTTGCAGAGAGACTAGAGGGAATGTTCTTAAACCGGGACTTCACTTGAATGTATTTTCACTTTTAATATAGGGTTATCCATTTTACGCTTGTGAAAGTAAAGCTAAAGAAAACACATAAGATATTCAGATGGAAACAAAACTTTTTATTGCCATTATACGTAAAACACAACATCATTCAGATGTCCTCCACGGGACCACTTACAGGCCTCAATCTTTTAGAGGTAATTTCCAATGACTTTTCGGCACATTTCCGGCGATATCTCGGCCATAACTTCACGAATATTGGTTTTCAATTGCTGAAGATTTTGAGGATAGTTTGTATAAACACGATCTTTCGCATAGCCCCGTAATAAGAAATCCAAAGGTGTTAGGTCGCAGGATCCTGCGGGCCAATTGACATCACTCAATCTCGAAATTACGCGTCCTGGAAACTTCTCTTGCAAAAGTGCTCGATTAGCCCGTGTTGTATGGCTCGTGGCTCCATCCTGGTGGAACCACATGTTTTCCAAATCATAATCTTCAATTTCTCTCCAAAAATAATCGGTTAACATCCAGCCATAGCGGTCAGAATTGACTGTAATGGCTCTTCTTTCATCGTTTTCAAAAAAATACGGGCCAATAACATCACCAGACCATAATGAACACCAAACGGTCACTTTTTCCGGATGCAACGGCCTTTTTGCAATCATCTGCGGATTTTGAGAGACCCATATGCGGCAATTCTGTTTATTTACGTAACCACTGGGCGAAAATTGAGACTCACCACAAAAGAAAGTTTTGCTTGAAGAATCGTTATCAATGGCTTGTTGTTCAATCACCCAATCCGCATACATTCTGCGTTGTGTATGATCTTGAGGCTTAAGTTCTTGAGTGAGCTGGATTTTGTACGGATGGAGATGCAAATCCAAATGCAAAATCTACCACAATGACAAGCCCAAATGTTGAGCACATCGAGGAATTGACAAATTTGGATCTTCCTCCACACTTTGAGCACCGACAACGATATTTTCAGCAGAATGAATGTTGCGATGATACACAGGCCTTGCAATATCAATAATCCATCCAGTCTTTTCAAGTTTTCTCACTGTGTTTCAAATTGTTTGCTGTGTAGGTCGATTATGTTGACCGTTATCGGCTCGTAAAGTCCTTAATATTGATACAGCAGAATCACCATTTTTATAATAAAATTTAATAATTTTAACGCTCATCGGCTGTTAAACGATCCATATATTTAAATGGCAAACCTTCAATTAAAAAAATACGCTTTGGATGACATTTAATCCAGGCAGATGTCAAATGGCAGGGTTATACTTTCCTACCACGATATGGATAGCCCTGTACTTCTTCAAGAAATAAATTTCACGATCGTTATTACATATGTGGCAGCACGGGACGCTCCACCTTCAACAACTTCTTCTCGCTGCAAGCAGATACTTCTCCCGCGACAGATTTTCGCAGCGCATCGCAGCTGAGCAGCATCTACAATATCGCTGCCAGAAAGTAGAAAATAGCTCGTGCCGTTCTTTTAGATGCTCCAACCTCTCGACAAGCTGCGTCCTCAGCCCGGCGCCACCGGTGCACAGCATCAATGTTAGCACTATGGTCCAACCATCGACCTTAGTGCGCACCGTCCCGTACGAGACAATCATCGCCAAATTCAAAAGCTCAACCATCCGATCTGGTGAATTAGCCTCAATCGCCGATCTCCCCGTGCACCACCAAATAATAACGCATGGCTCACCCGTCTTTGCACGACCATGTCGCTTCATAGGAGAACGCCTCATCGCCGCAAAAGCTGAGTTTGATCTCACCTTAGCACGAGGCATTATCCGACCCTCATCAAGCCACTGGGCTAGTCCATTGCACATGGTTCCCAAGAGCGGGGGCCGTTGGCGAGCTACGGGAGATTACCGTCAACTCAACGCCCGCACTCAGCTGGACCGCTACCCGCTGTCTATCATTGAGAACCTGATCCAGGAAGCGAGTGGCTCGGTTTTCTCAGTAATCGACCTCCAACGCGCTTTTTATCAGATCCCGGTCGCGCCCCAGGACGTCTGCAAGACGGCAGTTACCACGCCCTTTGGGCCCTTAAATTCCAGGGCACGCCACTGGGTTTACGAAATGCAGCCCAAACCATGCAGTGAACTCTAAACCACTTACTCAGAGGTTTCGATTTCGTGTGCGTGTATCAGGATGACATCCTAGTGTTTTCGGCCGACCACGACCACCACCAACATCACCTCAAGGCACTTTCTATCAACGCTGCGAAACGCGAAGCTCCAGGTCAATCGGGATAAGTGCCAAATCGGATAGGCCGAGGTGATTTTTGCCAGCTACCACGTCTGCAAAACTGGATTTCGGCCACCAGCTCCCAAGACGCAAGCCATCGGAGACTATCCAAAGCCGACCGACTCCTCACAGCTAAGGCATTTATTCGGTATGCTCAATTTTTACCAACGTTGCATGCCACATGGCGCTGAGTTTCAGGCACCGCTTTTCGAGCTCTTGAAAGGCTGCACGACCAAAAAAGCGAAGCTGCCTTCGAACTGTGCAAGCAAGGAATCGCCAAGGCAGCCACGTCGGCCTTCCTTTCGCCATCACGTCAAGGAGCCTTATGCACCGACGCTTCTAGCACCGCCATCGGGGTGGCCTTGGACCAGCAACGGGAAGACGGTACATGGGCACCCCTCGGTTTTTTTTTCAAGAAAGCTATCTGAGACCGAACAGCGGTATTCAACCTGTGACCGTGAGCTTCTGGCGGTCTTCGCCACCATCAAATATTTCCAGCGTATGCTAGAAGAAAAGACTTTCGTCGTATACACCGACCACCGACCCCTCACCTTCAATGCAGCGCTCGGACAAAGCCTCACCTCGCCAAACCAGACCATTAGATTTCATCTGCCAGTTTGACACAAGGCTCGAATATACACCAGGTCAAGAAAATATCGTCGCCGACGCACTTTCACGAGTACAAACAGTGACAGTACCCACCACATTCTCCGCTCGTACCATCAGTGAAGCTCAAGTCACAGACACTCAGTTGCCTCACCTCTTAGCGAATTCTCGCCTCGGGCTCCGACTGTTGACGCTAGAAGGCCACCAAATGCATGTGATCAAATTCAACGGTATCATCAAGCCCTATTTGCCTGTTACGCTCCGCTGCCAAGCCTTCAACATGGTTCACCAACTCTCGCACCCTAGTGGGCGCGACACCGCGAAGAGCACTGCGCTCAAATTTTTCTGGCCGAGCCTGCAAAAAGACGTGTTTCGTTGGGCTCAATAATGTGTACCGTGCCAGCGATCCAAGGTCCATCGCCACAACCGTGCCGAGCTAGGCAACTTCAAGACGCCGGACGCGCGTTTTGACCATATCCACGTGGATTTGATCAAACTCCCGCTATGCGAGGGCTATGAGAACTGCCTAACCATAATCGACCGCTATACACGCTGGTCACTAGCAATACCAGTGCGCGACCACAAGGCCAGTACCATCACTAGAGCTCTATTCGGCGACAGGATAATCATATTCGGCACGCCACTCCACCGAATGTCGGATCGAGGCCGTCAGTTTGAAGCCGACCTTCTTCAGCAACTCAGCCGACTCCTAGGCATCAATCAAGTTCACACCACACCATATCACCCTCAGGCAAACGGCATGGTGGAACGAATGCACCGTGCGTTTAGGACGGCGTTAAAATGTGTCCCCGAGACGCCATGGTTGCAGGCTCTACCAGCTGTTTTGTTGGGCATGCGCACCACATTTAAGGAAGACCTGCAAGCTTCTCCAGCAGAGATGGTTTTCGGAACGTCACCGCGAATTCCAGGTGAATTTTTCACGCCCCAGATGACCTCAGCCAGCGATCCACATGACTTCGTCGCCGATTTACACCACCTGTTCAGGAGAATTTGACCGGTTCCGCCAGCTAGGCACACAGCTTACCATCCCTTCGTCTTCGAAGACCTGAACATCTGCGAATATGTGTCCCGCCGCATCGATGCAATCAAGAGGCCTCTCGACCAACCATACTCCGGGCCCCATCGAGTTATTGAAAGGATCAACGAGCGCACCTACGTCTTGGATGTAAACGGTGTTGCCAAGACCCTTTCTACCGACCATCTCAAACCAGCGTACTTGGAGCACTGCGATGTCCAGCCTTCAACTCCATCACCAGCATCGCCACAGCTACCGTCCACTTCCACGAAGAAGAGCGTCACCTTCTCATTCCCTTCAACTAACGTGAAGCTCACTGGGGAGGGAGTAGCTGTGGCGGCACGAGACGCTCCACCTTCAACTACTTCTTCTCGCCGCAAGCAGATCCTGCTCCCGTGGCAGATTTTCGTAGCGCATCGCGGCTGAGAAGCATCTGCAATATCGCTGCCAGAAAGTAGAAAATAGCTCGTGCCATTCTTTTAGATTCTCATAATCTGATATGACGACACGAGCTCAATGCAAAACGCCTCTTCGCTTCAGTTAAGCTACAACGCTCTCCCGATTGTCTAAAAAGTAAATTCTTGTTCTTGTTTCTGTCTAAAATAAAAACTGCTTTCGTGTGTATAATGAAACCCGGGTTTTGTTCTTCATTACCTGTACGACGCAGGAACCAAGCCCAAGAGACCTTAACACGACTACTTGGCAGTGCCGACTTAAGACGTTTCCAAAGAGTAAAGTCCTTATCAGGACTGAACGTCAATAGTGAAGGCCTACTCACGAGGAGTCCTCTTCAGAGCCGCACGAGAGGGCTGACACGAAACGTACTGCTCATATCTGATCTACACCTTTGGGAGAACTCTAATAATTTTAAATTAACGCGATTGAGGATAACATGGAGCGAGATGGAATTGATCAACGAAGGAAGAGTGGAATTGTGCAACGAAGGAAGAGTAGAAGAGAAGGAAGAGTAGAAGAGAGGCGGAAATAATATCACGCAGGAGTAATTATGGAAGAAACGGATTTTCTTTAAAACTTCTTCAATTGCTCAGCCAAAGATCTCATTGAATTAATGTTAAAAGTCTAAAAATACTAAAAAATCACCATATTACTCTCTTCCTGCAAAGAAAATATCCATTTCTCACAGAACTGTTCAAACTCACAGATGAATTATTTAATCCCCCTGAACTCATTTCCAGCATTGAACTTGCTTGAGAGTAATCACCACAAGATATGAGAGCACGAAGCTACAAGTACTTGAAAAAGGACGAGATAAACCACTATCAAGAAATATAATAATCCACTTCCAAACAAATTACTCCCTGCGGTAAAATAAACGTTAATGGTTGCCCGCTGTGTCAGCTTGATTTCTTGTCAGCCAAACAGAAATTGGCAACAAGGATTCACTTTTGCTGGATTGACATGGAAGATTGATAGCGAAAATAATCCATTTAGTGATGGTTTGAAATCCTGTCCAGATGAATTGTTGTTTTTGAAGGTTTTCGAAATTATGGATAAATTTTTATCTCTCTGAAATTCGCTTTAAATTTTGTTGTTAACAAAATAATGAATCAAATCAATTGTATTTATCATCTAGAGACATTTACTGTTTACCAATTTTTGATTTAATTGACAGGTTAAAGTGGGGAGCTTAATTTATATCTGCGACAATATCTTGGATTGAATATTCAATTTTTCTGAAGATCTTCTAAAAAATTAATGCTGTTTGTTTCAAAGGATATTCACATATGCAAGCGAGCATAATAATCTATGAAAAGTTAACATGACCTCAATTTTTACTTGGAATTAATTATCCATTGATGTGCAGAAAACTCAAATAAAATAATCCATTTATATCCATTATGTTTTCGCAAATCCTCTTTTAGGCCTAATTTTATGCCTACTCTGCATGAATTTCATATAACGAAATAGCTGTGATGCCAGAATTATTTAGCTACCCTCCAACCATATTGAGGGAATATGCTACAACGAATTGAAACAATTGTTGCATGTAAACATATTCCCAAATAATCCGATTATTTCCCAAATGGAGAACCGAGGACAATTCTCTGAACACGAACTGAATTGAAAAGGATGTCCTTTATATTGAGATGTCGACGAAAGGGTCCCGCATTGAAATGGGTTAATTCAAATCACATCACCGAATGGAAACTGCAACACTTTGAATTTTCATGCCATTACTCATGAAATTTAATGCTGCATCAACTATCAATCAGGAACCGAATTTAATCTCTTCTTACCGACGCGGTAGATCCTTAATGATTTAATGACAATGCTTGTAACACATAATTGGATTTGTTGCCGGGAATCAGCATTCTCTGAAATCACATTTTATAAGGGGATGGTTGACATGGTTTCGAAGATAGGATAGAATTTATTTTGACAACTGAGTTTCGATTGGATATGGGTGACCTTGAATGATACTACACGTGGGTTGGATTGCCAAATTGAATTTTAAAATTATGAAATTTTTTTTGAAAAATTCCGAATAAAAGTCGTTAATATCAGTTTTGAGAATCAAAATAATGGATACTAAGAAACTGATTAAACATTTCTGGTATTTCGATAAAATTATCGATAAGAAAAAATGGAAACGGTTTTATTGACAGTAGTAACTTGTTTTGATAAGCGAGGAATAATCATATGTTCAATCCTTCTCAATGAAAGTTCATGTCGGAAAGAATTTTGTGGAAAATCGTCTACACACAAAAGGATTTTAAACGTGTTTAGGGGATATTTTTTTACTTAACAAAGCGGTAATCTATTAAAAATGAACGAAGGTTAAAACAAAAATGATTAAAACATATTTTTTTTTTATTCTAGCACTACATCCCCTTTCGGGCCTGCGCTTGGAGATAGAATATGTCATCATCATGATCAAATGTGTCAGCACTCGAGAAGGTGATATGGTCAGTACCACAATTTGGCTATTAGTCGGTCCACGCAGCTACGATACATTTTGATTTTAAACCAGTACGTATCATAACTGAACGGGCTTATAGTCCATTCGAAAAATCACTGGCAACAAATTTCATTGTCACTGAAGGGATTGAATCAGGGACTTTTGGCATGAGGAGTAAGCGCTCTAGCCTACAATAATAATAACAATAATAATCATAATAAAAATAACAATCAAAGTAATGATTTCATTTGGGAGACACTGAAGAAGACCCAAAGGAGTCGAAACGTGTCTTCTGATTAAAAAAAAGTAAGACCCGATGGCTTTTCAAGGAAAAAATAAAAATAATAGCAAAAATTTTATTTTTCGTTAGATGTGAAAACCTTCACGTGCATCCAAATTTTTTAAAGCACTGTCATTTCAAACCATTACCACTCTAATTATCAACTGGCGTTAAGTCAGCGGGTGCAGACTCTCCAATACTTTGCAGTGGTGTCGTTTTTTGCTTGTAAACAAACCTTTTTGTAAGTAAATTTCAATCATCTGAATCTATGACCTTATTCCACTTTACTGGTCAATCAATTATAAAGTCAATAGGCCTCAATTTAAAATTCATTCGTCTTTATTCAGCAGTTTTTTTTTTACATCAGAGCAGCCTTGTCTGCTGCACGTCTAATAGTTTTCACCTTTTAGCATTTTCGGCCCTAAATTGGCAACCAAATTTCTTTAACATTAAATTAAGGAATGAAATTTTACGCATTCTATCTCCCACAAACAAAGAGCGTATTTTCTGTGTTGCCCACAATTCATCGAAAAATAGTCAAGTCAAAGCTACTTTATTCAATGCTAGTAGTTATATTCCAATCTTCAAAGAATATTAAACAAATTCCAAACGATAGAAATATGAAAACTTAATGGCCTAAAAGGCACTAAATTTATCAGTGAAAAATATTTAATCAAAAAAACATCCATACCAAATTAAAATTATTGCATATTTTTTGAATCAATTGGAAAACGGAGAAAACTATTCAAAAAATATTAACAATTGCAACGCAACGGTGAACTTTTATCTTCGCCTAACATGTTTCATTGGATTCAATCCAGAAATTATATCTTATACTGATACAATACTACCACTATATTCCTTACCTCAGTGTTAAACCTTATCTCTAAACCTAATATAATAAATATAACATAAACCTATCCTAAATACAGGAAATTATCCCTTATTTTTAACACAAACAACATTATTCTTCTTTGTGGCACTACAGCCCCTCTCGAGTCATCGCTTTCTGCAAATAGCGCCTCCAACTATTACGGTCCATTGAACACATCTTCCAATTTTGTAATCCGAGCAGCGATAAACTGTCCACTGGTCTCTAGCGTTCAGTTCTCCCAGCGAATACCTTCTTAGGTATGCGTTGTTCGCCCATACGATTCATGTATCCAGCCCATTGTAGCATCCGCAGTCTTACAATCGATGAGACTTCCGGTTTGTCAAAAATTTCATAAAGCTCATGGTTGTCTAGAATTCACCATTGGTCCCCATCAAATTTCGCTCGGATTATTCGCCTCAGGACCCGTCGCTCAAAGGCGTTAAATGTATTTGCAGATGCTTGGGTTAAGGTCCATGTTTCACACCCATAGCATAACACAGGTCTTATCACAAATTTGTATACTTGGAGCTTTGTTTTCCTGTGTACGCAGCTGGTCTTCAAGATCGTCAAAGCTGAATAAAATGTTTTATTTGGGAGCTGTATTCTTCGGCGTATTTTGTCTCTCACAGTACCCGTCTTCGTTGTTTTGGCACCTAAATACACAAATTTGCCAACATTTTCGATATTGTATTCGCCAAGTATGATATTTTGTGTATTCGAGGTGTTTTACCTCTGCTGCGTCATGAGCTTGGTTTTATTTTCATTGATTTATAGCGCTTCCACTTTTGCTTCACTAACGAGTTGTAGGAAAGGTTCTTTGGCAGTTGTTAACTCTAGAGCCAAATTAAATAGGAATGGCAGCCCATCTCGCTGCTTAAGTCCGATATTTGTGTCAATAGTATCGGTGAGTTGGTTATTGGTGCGGACTTGGGAGGTGTCAACGTCATTGTCATTTAGGCAAGATGGATAAATGTGGCTGGGATACCAAAGCAAACCATTATTTGGTATAGTACGTCAAGATCAATACTGTCGTATGCTTGCTTAAAGTCAACGAAAATTTGGTGCACCTCTATGTTCGACTCCCAGCGTTTTTCAAGTACCTGCTTGGCTGTGAACAATTGGTCTATCGTTGATCTGCCTGCTCTAAAACCACCTTGATACTCCCCAATAATACTGTTGGCATATGATCCGATTTTGTTTTCAAAGATCTTTGAAAATATTTTGTACGCCGTACAAAGTAGTGATATGCTTCTATAATTTTCGCACTAAAGCTTGACACCTTTTTTGCGGATAGGGAATATAATTGATTCGCTCTACTCTTTTAGCATTATGAACACTATTGCCACCATAATTGATGAGCTCCACTGGAATGCCATCGATGCTCATAACAAACTTTATCCAGAGTTGGTGGGGCCATCGGTGTCTTTCTACAAACATCTATAGACTCCGATGTTCTGTATCTGTGTGGAGGATTATGCAGGTTCTTGAAATATGATGCCCATCTTTCCTTAATCTTGATTTCATCAGCGATGAGATTACCGATGTCATCACGACAGAGCGTGGTTTTGGGATGGTAGCTTTTCACTACTTTGTATGCTTGTCTTGTGTTTTTGCTCGCAAAATTTAGATCTATACTTGTGAATTGGTGGTCATAGTATGAACCGTTATTCAATTTGGTTCTCTGTTATCCACGATTTCAGAAATACACGTCTGGAGTTATTGTCGATTTTTGGCCATGTTGCGTGCAACGCATTCAAATTCCCGGCAAGAATATAATATCTGTACAGCCTGTTCAATTTGAGTATTTCAAAGAAGGAATTGAACTTGAGAATATTTCAACCAGATGCATAAGCAGAGATAACGAAGAGGTCATTATCACCTGGCAGTGAGATTTTGTTGATGGACATTCAAGAGATTCAAAGTTTTTGAACTTGACTGTTTCAATATTTTGGAAACAAGATTTCGGTGCCACCTCCCACATCACCATTTACCCTATCCTTACTTATTGTTGCATGTCCACACAATTCTGCGAACTACTGTCGCTATTATTGTCGCAACTGTTGATAATACCATGATCAATAATATTGATTTAGAAGAAGTAACCAAGCAAAGTAAACGAATAGCGTCAAGAGAATGTACTCGAAAGCACAAGAGTGGACCAAGTAGATTCATGATCAATATCTGAGCGACGTAACTGTGAGTATTCAGAATTTCTCGAATATCCCAGGTAGCTCCTGTCAGAACATTCGCCAACATACGAGAAATGGATTGAATGGCTAGAGAACCTATATAAAGGCGAGCTGAATGAATGGGGGATATAGTAATAGTAAAACTGCGATAAGAGTAGAGCGCGAATTAAAGGCAATATTTATTGATAGCGAGTTAAAAGATTTTTGTGACACATTTGAAAACAGTTGAGACGTAAATTGATAGACAAGTGAAGTATAAATTAAAATACAATTTGTAAGATAGAGTGAAATTAATGATTAGGCATTTTTAGTAAATAAACTCTTTTAACGTAATTTAAAAGACAGTGCATTTTCACTTTCCCGGTATATTAAACTTAGTAGCCATGAACCATAACACGCGACAGTAGTGAGAAAGAAAAATTTGAAAACGAAAACTTTTAAACATTATTTAAAGTTTAATACATTGAAATTTAACTTGCAAACTGGTGGGGTAAAAAGCCGAACCAAAAAAAATGCCACAAAGCGTCATTGGCAGCTGCCAGCCTGTTTTCACCATCACCTCTTTGGAAGCCACTCACGACCATCATTGGAAAAGGAAGCAAGGCGCAAACAAAGCCTGGGAATCCACGTCTGCAATATTGAAGCAGGTCAAATTGCCAGTGCAGCTATTCCAGCGAGACTCTGATCTGGTCACCAAGTACAGTGACATCTTCTCAACCAGCCCGGATTACCAAGCCTGAACGAGTATGGTAACTCACGTCATAGATGCGCAGGGAGCCAAGCCAATTCCACAAGCACCAAGACGTCTACCTATAGCCAAACAAGGTGCACTGATCTTGGACATGGAAAAACAAGGTGTTATCGAACCTTATGTCAGTTTATGGGCTGTGCCAGTAGTTCCAGTAAAAACAAGTTGAGTAAGCAGGAGAGTGCTCCTACCAGAAGGTCTTTGTAAACATCTTAGGGTTAGAAACAAGTTTTCTAATGGCGTGAATCGATAACTTGAATTATTCATCCAATTCTTAGATATGAAATCGTTCAAATTTATACAAAAGATGCACAGTTTCTTCATAAGCACAGTGCAGCCGCCATTTTAATCTAGCTTAAATGATTTTCCTGAATGCTCGGCCGATTGAACATGTTCAAATTAAACACTATTCCTTAAATTTTCATGAAAATTGGAAGAAAATAAAAGTGCCTAAGTCAATTTTAAATATATATATAGGGTTTTCCAATAAGAGGTGTTATTTTGAATAGATCTTCTGATTTAACACCTTGCGACTTCTTCCTTTGGAGCCACGTGATAGAGAAGGCCTATTCCAATAGCCCAGCGTCGATTCAAGATCTCAAAGATGAAATTTGTGGGGCTATCGAGGACATAGGGCAGCCACTTTGCGATTTGGCTATGGAAAATTTCATGAGGAGAATATGGTCTTGTAAGCGTGTCGTAGGAGTTATTTGCTCAATGTTAATTATTGCTATTAATGGCATATCTTCTTCTTTATAATGAAATAAACATTCGATCATTTGTATTAAAAATGGCATTTTTCTTCTAATATCAAAATGACACCTCTTATTGGAAAACCCTATATGAACCATAAACACGTGTTATCGTTGTTGTAATTCCATATAATTGAAATGGCTATAACTCACTTGATTATGATTCGATCTCAATTAAATTTTGTGAGCATATATATCTTATGTCAATCTATATAATTGAAAAATTTCAAAAAGTTTAAAGGTACCGTTTTGATTTTATGGGCAAAAATGTAAAATCTACAAATCATACCATTATTAACAAAGTTGAGCGAATTTTTGATAATTTTCAGATTTTTCGGCTGAAAGGTGTCCAATCGCGAGGGGGGACACAAATTTTGGGTACATTTCGCCTTCCCCTGGACCCCCTAATTCATAAAATGATTTTTTTATTCCAGATTTTAAAAGTCCTAATCAAAACCTTTCATTTAATACCCCACTCGACTACCTTTGATGAAAAAAAATGTTTAAGGGCCAATTCGTTATTTGGGGGGACCCCCCTTAAACATTTTTAAAATTTTTGTTAAGACCTTAACTTTTGAGAGGCCATCACTTTTGACCTTTTCACAAAGTTTGAACATTTTAGCTTCTATAGTTTCTGAGGAAATCAGCTGTGACGCACGGACAGACGGACAGACGGACGGACAGACGGACAGACAGGTCGCGAAACTAGTAGGTCTTTGTAAAAAAATTTTTTAACAAAGACCTAAAAAGGATGATAGCACTCGTTTTTGCATCAACTATAGGCAGCTTAACGACGTCACTAAGAAAGATAGCTACCCACTTCCACACATCGATGGCATAATGGACACTTTAGCTGACGCTAAATGGTTTACTACACTCGATCTCAAGAGTGGCTACTGGCAGGTAGAAATCGACAAGAAGGACCAAGAGAAGACTGCATTTTCAGTTGGAACTGTATTGTGGCAATTTGTGATGATGCTATTTGGGCTTTGCAATGCTCCAGCCGCCTTCAAATGCCTAATGGAATACGTGCTATGAGGCCTGATCTGCAAGACCTGCTTGGTGTACCTTGGTGACATCATTGTTATTAGGAGAAGGTTCAAAGAGCATGTGCGGAACTTAGAAGAGGTTTTCTCCCGACTGCGACAGGAAACTTAGTCCCGACAAGTGTAACCATTTTGCAGCTGAAGTAAAATACCTGGACACGTTGTATCGGCAGAAGGGGTCAAAACAGACCCTGAGAAGATCTCAGCCATAAAAACCTGGCCAAAACGAAACAACAAGCACTAGCTACGAAGTTTTCTGGGTCTGGTGACCTACTATCGAAGATTCGTCAATGACTTTGCCAAAAAAGTTAAGTGTCTCCATTAGCTATCCAAGAAAAATCGTCCATATGTCGAGAACGAACAATGCCAGGCAGCCTTTAAGAGCTTAAAGGAGAATCTATGTGAATCAGCCTTGCTGGCATATCCAATACCTGGAAAAATATTTATAGTTGACACCGATGCGAACAACGGCAGTATCGGAGCTGTACTCTCCCAGCAGATCGATAGCGAAGAAAAAGTCCTCTCGTATTTCATTCGAGTTCTCTCAAAAATTGAGAAAAACTACTGCGTGACCAGGAAGGAACTATTGGCTATAATAGAGGCCACCAAGTAGTTCCACAAGTACCTATAATTTCAAAAACCCCGAGAGACAAGTTGCGCGATGTCTCAAAAGATTGCAGTCATACGACTACGAAATGGTTCATCGGAAATGCTAACGCCCTTCTTCGTCATCGATGTCCAGCTAACTGCAAGCATTGCCAACGGATTGTGGAAAAGGAGCTGACCCTTAATTTGCGAGGGATAACGGCCGAATTCGATGACGGTTGGTCATCGGTGGAGATTCGAAATGCCTATTTAGCCGTTGAACATATCGGACCATTAATAGTATGGAAGGAGACAACTGGGCGACCTAAGTGGAAGGACATTTCGATGCACGGTGCAACCCTGAACCGCTATTGGGCGCAATAATACTCCCTTCAGGTGGAGGGTGGCGTGCTCAAGCAGGAATAAAAAGCTTCGGATGGCAGCTCCTATAGGATGCAAACTATACTTCCCAAAAGCCGAATCCACAATGTGGTGAAGGAAATGCACGAAGGATCCACGGGAGGCCGCTTTGGTGGTAACAAGACCTTGGTGGAATTGCAGGAAAGGTTCTACTGACTCCAAGCTTGAGAAGGTATAGAGGACAGGTATCATAAATGCACAATTTATACTTCCGTCAAAGGTCCAAAGTGACGACTTAGAGGACGAATGCAAACCTGGAACGTGAGGGTACGATTTGAAAGCATAGCCTATGCCATCGCAGCACCCTTTCCTGAATCTGAACGAGGAAATCGATACATGCTGGTTAGGGCCGATTGTTTCAGCAAGTGGCCCAAGATCTACCCCATCCCCAACCAGGAAGCAACTACTGTAGCCGAACAGCTAGTGTTAAATTGGGTCAGTAGGTACGGCGTACCTTGTGAACTACATTTGGATTAAGCCGAAACTTTGAGTCACTAGTTTGTGGCAAAATCTGTGAGCTGCTGGAATTACGGATAACGAGGACAACACCGCTGCATTCCCAATCCGATGAAATAGTCGAGCATTTCAATGGCACACTGAATAAACATTTGGCCAAGGTGGTAGACGAGAACCAAAAGGACTGGGACCGGTACATCCCATTTTCTTGATGGCGTATGGAGCTGATGGAGTTGCATTGACGGGCGCAGCCCCAGCCAAAGTTATCTCTGGAAAGATTATTCGTCTGCGGGCTGATATAAAGTTCGGAATACACCCTGAGAAACCCCAAACGATCTCAGTGTACGCACGTGTGCAAAAACAACGGTTGAACCAGATACATCGGACAGTGCAGACACCTTGAAACAGCTACTGACCACATGAAGACCAGGGCATGATCTAAAGGTAAATTCTACTGGCTTCAAGCAAGATGACTTGGTGTGGCTTTATAATCCATAATGGCGGAAGAGTAGGTCTCTGAAGTTGCAGGATAATTGGGAGGGATCATACCAAAGCGAATCAACGACCGTGTATATCGCATACAGGAACACCGCAAGCTGAGAGCGAACATGAAAATCGTGCACCGTCGGTCTTTCCATTTCTCTTGACCTCACCGGGTATAGGAGCCGCATCGATGACAGGCTCCTCCACTAGCGTGGGCTAACCATCGCGTGCACTCCTCCGTTTTTTGTTGTTAACAAGGGCTCTTGCCGGGTAGAGTGGCCTTCCGCATGTGTCCATTTATGCCATAGGGTTATCTGATCTCATTACCTAACGCTATAGCATAAACCGGTTACATTTGTATTTCTCATTTGAGAGAAAGAGTCATACAAAGTGCTTTTGTATGAGTTTTTCACTCAAATGGGAAACATAAGGCCATGTCTACGTTTGTATCTTGATCCGTTTGGGAGGGTGCGAGGGGGCACCACCTCTATCTGGATGCCCCACTCTTATTTATCAGCCATAAGAATCGTCGGTAAAGATGAAGTCCTCTTAAGTCCGTCTGTCTTCCCCAGGTCCAGTTTGTCCATCTGAGTCAGCAATACACTTTGACCCTTAGCACGTTACCTCCTTTTCGATTTCAGTTGACATTTCGTTGACCCCGGAAGTCATGGATGTGAAATTTTTTTGTAGTGGGTCCTTGGACTAGGGGGGAAAGAACCCGCCCCACTACACCGCAATGCTAGCCTGCCAGCGCATTCACGTGTCCCTAGGCAAGGCCAATCTCAGCGTATCCCAACATCCTATTCCGCTGAGGCAGCAAACTATCGATGCGGCCCTTCACGGTCAATACATCTACTAATTTCACTACACCGTCGTGCCCCATATTACATCCAGGGAGACTTAACCACCCCCGACGACACATCTTTTCGTGGCGGAAAGAACTGAGGTACTATCGCAATTGTTGACGCAACTATTAATAACATCATGATCAATAAATGAATGTACTCGAAAGTGCAAGAATGGACCAAGTGAATTGAATGACCAGAAACCCTATATAAAGCCGAGCTGAATGAATAGGAGATATAGTAAAATCGCGATAGTGGAAACTGCGATATTGTGGAGAGCGAATTAAAGGCGATATTGATTGATAGTGGACAGTTGAAATATAAATTTATAAACAAGTGAAAAATAACATTTTAATTAATTTTTGTAAGATAGTGAAATTAATGATATTGCATTCTTGGTAAATAAACTCTTTTAACTTAATTCAAAAGACAGTGATTTTTCACTTTCCCGGAACATTAAAATTATCGGCTGCGGACTATAACACGCGACAATATATATATATATATATATATATATATATATATATATATATATATATATATATATATATATATATATTGTCGCGTGTTTTCGGTTCGCGGCCAATAATTTTAATGTTCCGGGAAAGCGAAAACGCAATGTCTTTTAATTTAAGTTAAAAGAATTTATTTAATTACAAAAATGCACAATAAACAACTTAACAATTTAACACTTTCACTAATTTTAATTTTCACTATGAAAAAAATCTAACACTTGTCCATAAATTTCTTATCGCAATTGTCTTCTAAATCACTTCGCACTCAAACAATCAATCGTCTTTACTTCGCGTTCCACTATATCGCAGTTTTCTATCGCGGTTGTAATGAATGAATCCCCCCATTCATTCAGCTCGACTTTATATAGGGTCTCTACCTATTCACCCATTTCTCGTACATTATCGAATGTTCTACCGAGAGGTACCTGGTAGATTCGAGCAAATTAATGAATGGAGTGACGTCACTTGCAAATGTTGATCATGCTTGTTGGGTTCTCGTGGGTTCGAGTAAATTCATTTGTTGACGTTGATTATGAAAACAATTGCGACAGCAGCTCGCAGAATTATTTGTACATGTAACAATATATATATATATATATATATATATATATATATATATATATATATATATATATATATATATATATATATATATATACATACATACATACATAGAATTTGAGTTTACTTGGTCTGAAGAATATTGCTTGTTCTAAGATATATTAACAAAATTCTTCCCACTAGACCTCTTTTCTTTTCTGCTGACTTGTCTTGCTTGAATTCTGCACATGACTCTTGCAATTTTTAAGGGTAGCGCGTGTCCTACGCTCTCTTACAATAAAATATCAGATGTTGTTCGATGAGAATTATGCGAATTATTTCAAATGGATGAAGCTTGAATTAAATTTGGATTGCTCTTGTAAGTACTGAACTGAAAATACCTTGTGAATTTTTCATTCGCCATGAAGTGTATTAACTACTAAGAATTAGTCAAAAACACTTTGTATTAAGTTCAAATTTATTCGAAAATTCATGACAATATTATTTCAAGCTTTTAGTTTGACTATACTCAGAAATAAGTTTCTTCAGCTGAAGGATAATTTCACAGTTGAAGTGACTTTATCACATCCTGTCGACAGTAAGTATATGCTGCAGCCTGAGATTATCATCGATTTTCTAATTAAGATTAACCAAATCCCGATAACTACTTCAAACTTAGCTACTTCATTTTACTAATACACTTCCCCCAGGATCACGACTGGCTCAGAGCATTAAGCCATCGTCGCTGTGCTGACTTTTCTTTTGGATGGCTCCAGACTGGGTGGAAGATTTTCTGAATCAGAAAAACAGTGATTCGATAGAACTGTAAGGATTCCTTATGTATACTTTGAACATCTCCCGCAATTTTTGATAGTGTTGCCGAAATGAATTGAATTTGAACTCACATATACTAAGATTGAAAAGAAAACAAAACCTTTTGTAGATATCAATCGACCTCTTTTTGAATCTGCTATGAAGAGTTTCAGGATAACATCTCATCAAACTCGGTTTTTATAAACTCCACCTCATAAGATAAAGTAAATTTGTGGGCTTGTTTTGACAACTCTTAAAGTCATCTCAAGCGAGAAAACTTAAATACTGGATCGTCTTTGCGGGGGAGAAAAAAAAGCACAGAAAGAGGCAACTTTTTCCATCGAAGTGGTTGTTGAAACTTTTTTAATGAACAATCCATCGGCCTCATTGAACCACTTTTGCCGCTTGTATCTGGTCGAGAAAGTTAAATTGTCGAGTCATGGCAGTGATTTATTGGAGAGAATCCATCGGTACTTCACTGTGTATCCTGTCCGATCCCTATCTAGGCATCATTTGATTCGAGCAATAAGTACACCCCTCGTTTATTACTTCGTAATTCGTTTAATCTCGCCCAGTGGTCTTGAAGACTGATTTCAATAGGATTCATTTCAATCAAGAGCGTACTCTTCATGCCATACAAAACGTATTATTTGATAATATAAAAAGATTCCTGTGAGTCAAGGACTCGAACGAATTCCGAAAAAAAAGAAGAAAGGAAGGACGGGCAAGTCGATGATAAAAGATTTGTTGTGATATTGTTGGTCTGTAATTTCCTTTTTGCACAAAGGATGTACATACCCTCAATATTGAAGTAATAAGTGAACAACACTCCTCCTATTTGTTGGTATCCCTTTGGGTTGTCTGTTGTCCGAGAAAATGAAGAAAGTCTTTTGAAAAGTTTATGGAATTGAATTATATTAGGTATTGTTGCGGGAGTCTCTTTTCATAAATTTTGACATGAATATGAAAGTAGCTGCATTTGGAGAATAGAAAGGCATTCACAGTAATTGGAGTTGATTGTGTGCTGCAAACATTATTAGTTTCATATATTTATATATATATAATTTTTCTTTATTGGAATGTATGCGGTACAGAGGCCTTATAATATAGTAGGTGTTCTGACAAAAAAATTTAATTATGTTCAATGCACATAGACACAATCTATCCATCTATTTGTCCGCCCATGCATAACAGCAAGTTTTCTCAGTGTCACTGCATCATAAATAACGTTTTCCAAAAACACTTAAAGACACCACGAGCTGCACTCAAACAATTTATGACAAGTCAATTTGGATTCAATGCAGGTTGTATTGACTTTGATTGTTTTCACTTTAGGGTTTCCTGATGAGAAGGCTTCTTGCATGGAGAAGCGTTATTTCAAAAATTCAAGGAACTGATCTAATGAAGGAATTTCTTCAGAATCAGCAATTGTTTTTTGCCATTTTCTCGTTGACTCTTCGTCAAGTTTCTGATTGAACAGAAATTGTGTGGTCAAAGAGAATGCATCCGTTTTCAGCGTGCTCAGACCAGCTAAAAGTTGGTTCATTTTATCGAGCATATGCCTCAGCGCTGTTGGATCGTCGCGAGTACAATTTTCAATATTGAAGAACCGCTGCATCATGTCCTGAGCGATAGCTCGATACATGTATGCAGGCTTGTAGCAATCGAGCAGGTTGTGGATAGGAACTGCTCGAGAAACTTACAAAAAAAAAAATGTTGAAAAACCATGGCATCAAATTTAAACTTAATTTAAAATGCTATTAATTAATATACGTGACACATAAAAACATTAATATAAATTCAATTTTTCAGCAACCAAAAATGTGGCTATAAATAAAAACGCTCGATTCGAATTCGGCGCGGGCAAAGGATTAAAAAAAATGCGTGCATACTATAGACCAGATCTACTAATTTACTACACAACCAGCAAATCATTTCCATCTAGAAAATCATACTATGACTTGAAAGTATTTAAAACAGACATTTACACTCATAGAATTGTTAGTAACAAATCTTATCAGTGAGAGACTCTCCTTGAAAGGCAGGAGAAAGAACAATCTACCCAACGCAACTGCGTATTCCCCCCATCCCATCAGTGGATGCACACTTGCATTCAGGCGCCGTCGCACAAATCATGTACGCTCAAAACCGGGAACCACAGCACTCCAAAAACCTGTATTGCACTTACACAACAAGAGCATAAGCGACAATTAAGATTGACTTGAAAAAGTGGGGAGTGCTCGAAATGGGGAATTTGGGATGCTGTTGCCGGGAGGGTAGGTGCAGGGGCTTGAGCGAGTAAGTTAGCTCAGCTGGTAAATATTTCAAATGGGAATACAAAATAGTGAACAGCAATTGTTGTAGAATTATTGAAAGACTAAGTGAGAAATATCGAATTTTGAGTGAGACCGTACATGGAATATTTTGCAAAATCGCGACTCGTTTAAGTTTTGTGTGGAAAATCGAGCTTTTCACCGGAATCGGAAGCGGATTCGTAAGCCTCGAATCGTCTTCGGGAAGCAGAAAGTCGCCCTGCACGCGATTCGCTAGTAGGAACAGTCACTCGGTCGTGTTTGTGTGTCGTTCGGTCGATTATAGAACGGAAAGACTGACTGTGCTCAAGAACAACCTACGGGTACGGATTTTGTTGGGTTGCGTTCGTCGAGCGATCGAACGTGGAATTTCGAAAAACTTAAGTTCTTGAAGCCAACAAAATCTTTTTTTATCGTCAAAAATAGCCAACGGGCTTGTATTCTTATAACGGATGACTCAACATCAAGATCACGGGAACACTTTAACCATGCTTCAGCTTGAAATGGATTAATGTTCCTGACAGTTATGTGCGAATTGAGTGTGACTGTGTTTCTTGCTCGAGAGTGTGAAAAGAAGAATTTCAGTAAGAATTGAAAGTTCAAAGATTACAACAGTTTGAAATAGTAAAATATTGAAGATTCAGTTTGTGTGAAGAGGTCGGCTGAAGATCTTGAGACCGGGTAGTCGCACGGAGAGGAATCTGCGGTTTTTTTTGGGAAAAAGTTGACATTCGGCGTCGAACCACATTTGTGACGGTCAGCGAAAAATCTTCGAATTTCCATGTAAAGCAATTCCGTTTGTTTGGTAGCGATTACCGGTTCAGGGGATTTGTGTGTGGCGCGTCGCGTCAAGTACTTTGTCGAACATCTGACGGAGTGTTAATTTCCGCTTTTCGATTGGTATTGGCGAGAAAAGAAAAGCAGTGGAGAAGAAAAGAAAAACGGGTTTTCGGTTATGTTGTGCCGTTTGATTCGTTGAATCGTTTTAGTTCCGTTAGTGGACTATCAAGGGAGTTGATACGGGGATGTCGATTGGACGACTGGGCTGGAGAGCGGTTCCTTACGAGCTTTCCGTCATGCGTGCATACAATTGCGATTTGTATGTCAGATCTTAGTGATATTCAATATAAAATATATTAACTTCCCGTTCAAAAGCTATCTCCATACTCTGGCTGTAAAAAAACCGCGTCCCCTACAGAGTGCTTATCGGAAAGTCACGGCTAGTTAAAGTGTTTCGCGACGAGCATTGATTGTTAATTGTAACAGTCAGACAAGCGGATCTCCCAACTACAAGTCCTTCGAGTGTTAGCCCACAAATCGGAGTAGCGGAAGTTAAAGTGGAAATACTGACGAACCCAAAATAAATCGGTTGCCGGATCACATACTTGAAAGTATCTTTTCGTATTTAGACTTGCGTGATTGCTCGCTAGTTTTGAAACGTTGGTATTGGTTTTTAAACGATGAAAACAATGATGTTTGGCGAATGCATTGTGTGTGAAAATTGGCGGAGGAAGCCTTGAAATCTGATCCCCTGTCTTCTGTACCTACCTATAGAGCGAAATTACGGGCGTTTTATCATGCATGGAATACAAACAAATGCTCGCGGAATGTTTATATCAAACATAATGGCTTTACACTGCATAGATTCAACATAATTTTTAAAGGTTGCAGCACCGTTTTAACAGAATTGTTACCTGTAGTGACTGTATCTGGCGATTCTGATTTAAATTATTCTGGCAATAATTTTTAAAATTGATGATTATCATAATTTTTTGTGAGTGTCCCATGCTCAGTAATTTAGATGATATACCCGTAGATGCCTAGGACTTACTCATCCCACCTCGTCAATGAGCGCTCGGCGTCGGAGAGGCTGGGTAAGTACCGTTTTGAATGATTTAAAATTTTTTGATAGACGTTTCAAATTTTTTATATACATTTAATGTTTTTATACATATTTCAAATCTTATATGCACTTTACTTTACCTCTACATACAATAATGGGCTTTGGAAACAAAAACAAAATTCATAGGGACGGGGTGTGACATACTTTATGAATAGAGGAAATGAATCTCTTACATCGACATTAATAGAATCACACTTCTGTTCCCTTGTTTCTCTTTAATTCTTTACATCGATGTTTAAATAGTAACAGAAGAAGATTAGATTTATTAGTAGTTTGTAAATCATTACGATCGGATTCAAACTTGATATTGCTTGTGCTTGAGAATTTTTGTATTGATTTTCAATCTTGAAATTGTAGCGTGAAGAAAAATAAATATGAACTGTCCAATAAAATCGGTCTTTAATTTCTTTCTGTACTGACCGGGTATAGGACCTGGTACGATGGTAGGCTTTCAACGCAAGACATGAGCCAACCATCGGGCACCGACTAACCTCCTTTTGTTTCAGGTGACTTCGCGGGTTGAGTGGCCCGAGCAAGGTGCCTCTTTATGGCATAGGGCTATGTAATCGAATTGCATAATTCTATGGCATAAATTGGTCACCGGGACACTTCTCCTCTGATGGGAAGGCTCATGCAAGTTAAGTTGTATGAGTTTTCCACTCAGAAAAGGAATACCTGCCCACTGCAATATTTATGGATTTTGATCCAGTTGGGCGGGTGCACGGACGCACCATCACCACCCGGTTGCCCCTCTCTTATTTGTGGGCCATTAGCCTCGTCGGGTAAAGGCGTAGTCACCCTAAGTCCGGCCATTTTTATTTGTTTCATTTGTTCTCTAAACAAGTCATTTTCTCTCTGAATGGTTGCCTACAATTTTTGCGACTCCGGTCGTCTTTCTTTTTGTGACCCCAGAAATTCGTAAATGCGAAATTCTTTTGTAGTGGGTCCTTGTGCTGGGGGAATGAACCGACTCCTCGACACCACGATGCTAGCCTGCCAGCACATTCTTGCGTCCCCAGACAAGGGCATCCTCGGTGAATATCTTCACCTTCCTCTGCCAAGGCAGCAGACCATCGCTGCAGTCCTTCACGAATTTTGAAATAAGATATTCACTACAGGCTCGTAATTTGCATCGGTGATGGTTAGGTGGTTGATTTACTGCTCTGCTTCCCCACAGAGTGCGCTGCGTAGGTACTGCAGCTTCTGGACACTAGAGAACTGAATGCTATTGTGGATCATGCATTTGAGCAGATCGCGAAATGCATACCAGTCGGCGTAGCTTCCGGTAAAGGAAGATATTTTTATCCTTTCTAGTTTGATGGCATCGCTTTGCGTTTCCACCATGCATTCTGATGTATAATGGTTTATTTTTGCTTGGAAGATAGTGAGGCAATCCGTCTCTAGCTCTTCAGCCCCCCCCCCTAATTCCTTCATGTACTAACTTAACTTTTCTGCATCTTGTTTTAAATGACTGCATTGTGCTCCATACTATCCTTCACGTGTAGCTCAGATGGCTTTTAATTTTTCTGTCTTGTCTAGAAATACGCGAGGCTTTATCTAGATTCACTATCCTTCTTGAAGTTTGAGATAAGCCCCTGAAGTAAGTTGAAGTAAGCGTCCTATCTGCTCATTTTGTTGTGCAACTACGTAAACTTTGCTAAGCTCCAAATGTCCCACCTCTTTCGAGTGTCCAGATGTAACCCCACCTACTCCAACAATTACTCAGGCTAAAGTGAAAAACCCCCTGGCAACCTCCAAAGTCAAAGTCAAAAGCGCTTTATTTAATACCAATCGTTATAAATTTTTAAAAAGACATAAAGCAAATTCCAAACAATAAAACTATGAAAACTCAATGGCCCGAATGGGTCTCTAAATTTATACGTTATCAGTTAAACACATTTAATGAAAAAAAAACACTAGCAAATTTAAATTAATTAAGATTATTACATATTTTTTGCTTCAATCGGAAAAAGGAGAAAAAACCAACCAGCATTATTCAAAAATTACTTATATTACTAACACAACCGTGAACTTATATCCTATACCTAATATGTAACACCCTAATTCTATATAAGTTCAATCAGAAAAAAAACAAAAAAGTTACCTTATAATGCAACCGATACCTAATTTATAATACAAATAAACAACAACACTAGATGTAGCAATAATGAGATGGAACTAAAAACTAAGCAACGAGAAAAAAAAACACAAAAACAGAAAATAAACACGAATAATTTAGGCATTGTCATTCAGCCACTAATACCTAGATTGCTCCATCCCAACTCGACCAGCCGCAACGAATCTAGCAAACAATTATCTCCATTGGAATTGTTAGTCTCGTGAACTCAGATTCGGAGGATATTTTATCATCTTATCGGTGGCCCGTCTATATATGTGATATATGATTGGGACACCGTCAGAATCAAAAACATACCAATTCATGTCCAAATACACGAACGCTTCTGGAGGAACGAAGCCAGAAGTGAGGCAAGTCACAATACTCCCGTCAGTAGGGTGGAACGGCTGTGAAATCTAAGGGTTTTTACTCATAGTTACAGATATTGCGATTGATTCCGAAGAAGTTTCAATATGAAGACATCGACTCTTGTCACTTGAACGGTTTGATAAATTTTTCTATTCGATACATAGTGCTTCTAATTTGTCTCAGGATTTCTGTATAAACCAGTACAAGCACGAAGACATTTCCTTTCGAAAACTCTTAGTGATTCCATTGTACTAGCACTCTGGTTGTATTAGATCTGGCATCTGTATGTCAAAACTGGTCTAACCAGGGGCTTGTAACAAATAACCTTGACTTTTTGATCAATGTATCTAGAATGAAAGAGTCTCCGAAGGGCCATGACTACTTTTAGTGCCTTATTGAGCATGATTTTGACATGTTGAGTATAGTACAGATACTGATCAAGATGAACACCGAGGTATCCAACACAGGATTTATGTGGAACCGGTTCTGAACTACCCTCACCAGCCATAATGTGGAAATCCTTCGGAGGTCACCGCAGTTGCAGACATTAAGTTTTGGCAGGGGGATGTGTAGCCCGGGTAGGCATACTGAGGACGGCTAGCGCTCAGTCGTGTCGTTGGTCTTCCGGAACACCCTCTGCTCGTGCTGAGCCACCTTACATAGAAAACACTAACACGGTGGGAAAAGGACGGGAAAGAGGGAGGTCATCTTGAGAAATGAAAGTCTATTATTACTAGTGTTTATTTACAAATTTTAATCTTGCTTTAACAATATCACCTCAATAATAAAAAAAATAATTATTAATGAACACACATTAACTTTTTTTTTAAATTTATTCAATCCCCCGCTTCGGTGAAACTAATTCAGAAAAATTTAGTTAAAAAAAAATTATAATAAAAAATCATCAAAGAGAAAACAAAATTCAATTTCTTAAATGAAAATATAATTACTCACCCTTTCGTTTGAAACTGCGGAGCGCTCTGCAACTGGGACGGGGGACTGATAAAAAAATTATGAAAAAGCAAACTACTTTTCTTTTTTACAACTAATGAAACATTAAATAAAAAAAAAGAACAAACGGCCATCAATCCACGTGTCAGTTTCTTGATCTTGTAGTATAATCCAAGGTTACTAGTTTTTGGTCTTAAAATATATTAATGTTACTGTATAATAATTTACAACCAAAAGAAACGGTTCGTCTGGTCACTAATAAAAACAAAGAATGAGGTTCTTTAGCATGAACACAAATCACACTATTTTTCTTTTCACTTTAATTTTCCTAAACTGTCTCACACTATTCCCTTCTCCACTTTATTCGTTTAGAGTTCAATTTCTTTACATTTCGCTTTTTCACTATATTTCATCATCTTTTACACTTTTCTTCATCTCCTCTTCGTTACCCACCGCTTCCCTTACAGCCAAAAATTGATCGAAAACCAAGAAAACTCCTATCTCAAACTCCGAAATCAAAACTTCTTGTTTCCGAATTGGAAACTTACTTCCCGAATCTTAAAATCAAGATTTTTTAAGCACCAATTTCCCTCCAAAACTTTCCTCGAAACTCAAACGAATTTTATTCTCCTTCATAAACCAAAATCTGCTTTTATCTCCCAAAGTCCAATATTAACTCCCATCAAATCCCAACGGCGCAAAAATCACTTTTATCCCGCACAAAAAACTCCCTTATCTTCACTAGCCAAATACTAACTCCATCAAAAACAGAAAAAACTCCCTTTCTTTGCAAAATCAAATACTGACTTCCTCCATCCCAACAACTTAATCCCGCATTTTTCACTTCCATCCAATCCGATTCCGCAATATCTTTTTCATTTTGAATCACCGCTGCTGTATTTTTGAAACGTAATCGAAGTTCATTACACTTCGATTCCGCTACCCACACAACTTTTTCCCCGTATCGACAAACCCAATAGTATCCATTGATTTGCATATATGGCAATTTGCACAATCCAAGATTAAATGCAAAGTGTCACATGTACATTACGGAAACTATTGATTTTGCCGATACCCCAAAAAGAGTGCTTCTCTGCGCCCGGGCGAACTTGAACCCAGGGTTCCAGCAGACCCCCGGTCGAGAACTCGCGACGCAGCCAATGGTGCCATGTCTTGTCGGCAACTTCAACGATGCATTTTGGTATGAGATTGAATTTCGTTAGTAGGGAAACTTGAATTAATTTTTGTTGGTATGAAAAAATTAAATTTGTTAGTGGAAACTAGTGAATATAATTAGTTGGTATGAAGGAAGGAATTAGGTTTTGTTAGGAAAAATGTACTGAATAAAGTTTTGTTAGTGGGAATTAATGAATGGAATGTTGTTAGCGGGAAAATTGAAATTATTAGTATATATTATGTTATTTTAGTTGGAAATAAGGCAAAAAGGTAGGATCGTGATGATGGGAAAGTAGCAATCATAGGAAAATTGGAAAAAGGTTAAAGAAAACAAATAAATACACGAAGGAGAAGGTAGGAGTGCCCAAAGTAAGGTGGAGAGGTTGCGGCGGCAATTTGAAGTTGCGAATGGGAGAAAGTCGGTACGCCGGAATTCGCAATAACTATTGTAGCTTTTCGGTCTCCCGTATAGATGATCAGATCATCAGTAAACGCTAACAATGATCGCGTTGGCGGGACGTTAAAACCAAGACTGTTCAATAGATTGCGTATGAATATTGAAAAAAGCAGGGGCGTGGTAACTGTTCCCTGCTGTAGACCATTCAAGACCTTGAATTCGCG
This sequence comes from Odontomyia ornata, assembly GCA_963969285.1. NCBI lineage: Eukaryota > Metazoa > Arthropoda > Insecta > Diptera > Stratiomyidae > Odontomyia > Odontomyia ornata. The sequence continues at coordinate 54,914,514 of OZ017742.1, read as the reverse complement.
CATTGTTGTCATATTTCCATCAGATACAACATACGATTTCCCGTATAACATATTACACATCATGGCGACAAGATGTCTGGGGAACCTGTCCTCTAGAAGTTTGAAAACTAGTCCATCTAACCACACCGGATCGAAGGCTTTCTCCATATCAATGAGACATGCTCCAACACATACTTTGTTGTTTAGTTTCCAACAGATGCCTGACGTTACTTTCGTTATTGCATGCGTGGTCGAATGCCTGGCACAAAAACCAAATTGGCAATTTGGCATCAACTCATATTCCTCAATGCGGGCGTTTAATGCTCTGTTGAGTATCACTTCAAATACCTTGCTGATGTTAGGCAGCAAGCTGATTGGGCGATAGCTTTTGGGGCATGAAGATTCTTTTCCTTTCTTCAAGATCGGAAATACCTTAGCCTTTTTCCACTCATTTGGGGAATATGAATTGTTCAACATGCTGTTGAACAATATGCAATAATTACTAATAGTAACCTCAGGCAAATGTCGGAGAACTCTTTTTGGAATACCGTCAGTACCACTTGATTTTTTGTTGTTTATACTGCGAAGTCTTCATAGGTGACAAAATAATCAATAAGATTCAAGCTCGGTATGAGGTCAGATGATAATGTTTCATTGAAATGAAGAATTGATTGGCCATTCAGGCTTGATTTGAAGTCGGAAACTTTTGCTTCAACGACCTCTGAAAATATATATCGTTCCCTCTCTCTGGGTTTGGCAGATGGACCAATTCAAAATGTGTTCCAATCAGGGCAAGTTTCTGCAATCCATCACATATAATCCTGTTTCCATTTCTATCCGGAGTCGTACTATCAATTTCGATACCAGCCCTATTGAGAAGATTTATCTCATTACTAGTGACTTCAAGATTCGATACGTTCACTCGAGACTTCTTGCGGGCTAATACCCCTCAGTTTTTTTGCCCATTGATTGCTGATCTCACTCCTGAAGTATGAACGGATTAAGTTCCGAACATTCTTCAGGTGTAATTTCAACAAAGACAACGAGGGATTGTTATAGTCCAAAAATCGTCGATAAATATTGTTGATGCGTGTGAGAAGAAGGCTTTTCAATCTTTTCAACCTTGCAATGGTTGGTGTTTCATATCTTTCCATATTGTTTCGATGTTTAATCTTGGAAACTACTTTCTCAATCGTTTCCAACGTTAACTTCTCTAATTTCGACAAATACACATTTATTTCATCGTTAGTTTGATTTCTGTCATTAGGAACCATTGAGCAAGAGTTGCCATTATCAGAAGGAGGACCTTGCTTCTGGTACTCCTGATTAAACTTCTTTTGAACATTTCTTCAATCTGTTTTATTGAAATTCAACCGATGGTTTTCGTGTTTAACTGGAATGAGGAAGACATCATCCCTTTGATGATTGATTTCCATTACGATTGCGTTATGGTCACTATCGTAAGGAAGCACCTGCAGTTTCCGTTGAGGACTATTAAAGCTGAATTTAAGTCTTGCGTCAGCAATGCAGGGGTCCAAATATGAATTTGTCCTAGGGTATTGTGGGAATTCCGATCCATATAGGTTGCACCTGTGTTCAATTTGGTTCTCTGTTATCCATGATTTCAGGAATACACCTCTTGGATTAGTGGTGGCGTTTTGCCATGATGTATGCTTGGCATTCAGGTCACCAGCAAGAATATAATAACCATGCAGCCTGTTCAATTCGACTATTTCAAACAAGGAATTGAGTTTTTCCTTGAACTTGAGAACATTTTGATCAGTTGCATAGATAACGAAGAAATTATCCCCACCTGGCAGTGAAATTTTAATGGCAGACAATTCAAAAAATTCAAAGCTTTTGAATTCGACTTTTTCAATATCTCGGTGCCACCGTATCGTTTCTTACGAATGCAAAATCTTTGGATTCCATGGAATGCCATGAATTGAGATGGGTTTCAGTGAGAAGTGCGATGTCAGGCTGTTGCTTGACAATAAATTCAAGGAGATAATCACGTTGATGTATACCAATGATAGAGTTGACGTTGATCGATATGAGGCGAAGCCTATCCATGGGAATATGAGTGGATGACAAGTAATTATTAGGCATTTGAAAGATCTAAACACTGAAAAGCAAAGTTAATTTTTGAATCTTGTTCGTCGATTCTCTTCGATAAAGAATTAAGTTGCTGGTAAATTTTGAGAAGCAGCTCATTATTGCCACTTACATTTTTTAAATTATTTTCAGCTTTTTCTGCTGGTCCTTAGCGGCGAGTGCAAATGATACTCCGGGCTTGACGAAGTTGGAAGGTATGATATTACGGTGTACTTGTGTTTGCTTTGGAACAAATTCAACTTTTGCATCTTGATATCGGGAGCATCCTTGATATGATGCTGGTTGACCAAAAATACCGCAGTTAACGCAGTATAATTTTTCTTAAGGCTCCGTCTTAGCTAATTTGCACTCACCGGGAGCATGAACGTCTTTGCATTTGACACACCAATAGTGCATGGCACAATTGGCAGCCGAATGTCTAAATCTTTGACACCGGTAACACTGGCAAACTTCTCTTTTTTGGAGGCGCTCCCACGTCACCACTTTGAAATTCAAGTACCTTATTTGTTGAAGGGCACTTGGACTGCTCTTATTTGCAATTTGTACCAGGTAAAGTGGTACATTTTTCCTTTCTATGCTCGACCTTCTTGTCGCAAAGGCTTTGACTGAAACGTATCCTCTCAGCAGTCCAAACCCTTCAACAAGACAGTTGATTCTTTTCACTTTTTGGGGTATATGTGAAGTGTGGAACCTCCCCAGAATTCAGGGCATCTTTGGCTGACTTGAAATCAACCAGTGATTTCGTCCTTATAGTTAATTTTACGGCATTCACTCTTTTGATTTCGAAATTGGCCAGTTTATTTTCGGCTGCGAATGGCCGAACCATATCTTTCCCGCTTTGTCCGAACACGTTGATTGGCGGAACTTTTTCTGTCTTGGATCTGCTAAGGGTGACTTCTCTAGCTCAAGCCAATCAGGTGAATGAATTATCCTAGATGGAACCATATATGTGAGGGTTTTTAATACAAATGCATTTACTGAGATTGATTTACTTGGTTGATGGCGTGATTTGATTCGTAAAGATACGCAATATTTAACTCGGGTGTGACCATCTCCCACTCCAGACACCAAGCCAATGATTGGTGTACGCTTAAGTCCCAGTAATTGTATGGTAGCCTCCATAATAAATGAAGCCTGTGACCTCTGAGCAACTAATGCCCTTATTACATAAAAAGATCGGCAAGCTGATTGTGCCCTAATCACTGCAGTTGCTAATAGAACGTCGCAGGATAATAATGTTTTAGAAAAGTTTGATAATATCGTCGTCATATCTTGTGTGTGCGGTTGTGAATTTTCTTTATCTTCTTTAGATGCCCCTTGTGTTTCTTTCTTTTCTCTCTCTAGACGCAGTACTGAATGGTGGCGACAGCCACAACGTTGGCAACTCGTCGATTGATGGCATCTCCTTACCGTATGCGTCGGTGCAAGACAATTAAAGCATAGTTTATTGCTTTTTGCATAATCTTCGCATTCTTTGGGAGTATATTTCAAAAATTGTTTGGGCTGGTACAGAACATGTTGACGTTTGCACGTTACGCATGTATAATTGGACTTTTCTCTTCGGTTGTAGTGTGAAATGATTTCATTGGGACTTGCGTTGTCGACTTAGTTCCTTCTGACATGTCTATCGTTCTTAGTCTAGTCTCCATAAATTTCTTAAGCTGTTCGCAGGTTGGCAGCTCGTCCGTCTTTTTTTGACTTAGCTGAAGCTCCCATTGTTTTTTCGATTCTTGGTCTAACTTATAAACCACATGATAATTGATAATAACGTCCCATGAGCTCGTGTCGATGCTTAAGTTTGCAAGAGACTTTAAACATGCTGAAGTAGTGTCCAATAGTTGTTTCATGGCGTTAGTTGTCTCGACGTTGATTGCTTTTTGTCCAAGAAGCCGCTTAAAAACTTCATTTGTATTTAACCTTCCATTTTTATAACGCCTCCTCAATAATAACCAAGCCTCGTTTTAGTTGGTTTCTGTTGTTGACAGATTCTTCAACACAATTTCAGCTTCTCCATGAAGATAGCTCTTTAGATAATTTGATTTTTGAACAGCCAAGGATCGTATTAGTATGTATTAGAGACAGGAATATGTCACAAAAAGACTGCCATTCTTCGTAACCTCCAGAAAACTTAGGAAAACTAATCTGCAGTAGGCGTACCTCGCAACTGGTTCCTGATGATACAGATGATGCTGAAGATGTTGAATCTTTGTTTATCTCGTTTAAATCATCTTTCATTTGGGCCTTGTATTCTATGTATGTTTCTTCAACTTGTTCATATTTATCTTCGGTAAAATAAGATAAATCAGTCTATTCATCCTTTTCCAATTCACAAACTATTGTAGTGTGACGATCATTAAATTGTTTCCATAGTGACTCTAAGGCTTCGATTCTAGTCTCGATATATGAGGCTGTTTTTCTTGCCTTAGAAGACTTCTTATAGTTCCCAAATGCCTTCGTAATAAGCTTTAATAATTCGTCTTGATGAAGTATTAAAGAGTTTGTAGTAGTAGCTCTCTCAATTTACTCCCTTTTCAAGAAACAAATATATATATATATATATATATATATATATATATATATATATATATATATATATATATATATATATATATATATATATATATATATATATATATATGTATATATATATATATATATATATATATATATATATATATATATATATATGTATATATATGTATATATATATATATATATATATATATATATATATATATATATATATATATATATATATATATGTATATATATATATATATGTATGTATATATATATATATATATATATATATATATATATATATATATATATATATATATATATACATATATATATATATATATTCGGATATACTTTAACACTATTTAAAGTCCAGTTGAAAATCAATTAAAATATTCATAAAGTCAGAGTTTTTTAATGTTGAAGCTCTATGAAACTATAAATTTTCACAAGTATTACGAAATTTGATCCCCATTTTTCTATGTCTGTAGTGTAGATTCATAAATAATTATAAGTCCAAAAACACAAAATATTTCCAAGTCACTATACTATGAACCCAACATTTTCACAGAATAGAATCTCAAAAATTTTACAAGTTCCAAATCGATAGAATTTTTCACAGTTCACTTTTGTTAAGCACTTAACTTCCGGGCTTCAGCACCATGTTCATTTTGTTCAATCACTAACCAAAACAATGCACTTCGATATTTAATTAAATCACTTTTAAGCACATAATTGATTTATTTTACCAAAAAAGCTCTCACAATTCGATCATAGCTCAGCCTCATTGCTTTTAGGTAAATTTCTCGAGAGAAATTTACCTATTGCGGAGAGCATCATATATATATATATATATATATATATATATATATATATATATATATATATATATATACATACAGGGTGGTCAAAAAGTCGTGGATCAAACGAAACTAGGGGTTAGATGGGGTCATCAGCTGCAAAAAATTGTTCTACGCGAGGTCTTTAAAGTCAAACCCTGCAGAGTTATAATTTATTTTGTGTTCTTATGAGAAAATTAACTATTTTTACTAATTCTTATAAAAATTCGAAACAATCTACAACTTGTATTGTTTTTATGATTTTCACTAGATTGGTACTGATGAGTCCTTGCGTTAGACATGCTATTTATGGTTGTTTATTGGGTGTGTTGAAGGTAATATTGAGTTTTACGATTTTTTTTTTTTTTCTCAAATCATACCTTCTTACTTACTTCGGACCCCCCTGTGAAAAAAAAATACTCTACCGAAAAGTGACCCTGTATTATAAGTTTTGGCGCATTTAATAGGGATTCTGAAAAGGTATAACACATGGCTATGCGTAGCTTTGATGTCTTTCGAGGACGATCATTCGTAGGAAGACCAAAATTAACCCAACCATAAAACTCGGCCTAACCGATTTAAAAATAAACTAGAACTAATACAATTAATGATAAAGACTTTCTGCCTCCCTTTTACACTAACCGTTTCATCCTTTGTCAATAAAAGGCCAGTTCGCCCATCACTTCAGGTAGCGATATTTTTTCTAGGAAACGAAAGGCCGGGCCGGGTGGGGTGGTGGCCGGGGGATGCGCGTGAGTATCTTTCTTTTGAATGTTTAGACTGTTCTTTAGTGACTCGTTTCCTGCCTGTGACTTAGCACGTGTTCTTTCTCTCGGTTTCACGACGACTTGTGATCAGTTTCTTTCCCTTGACCATTTGACCTACGCTTTGTTTTTCGGACTTGTGATAGATTGCCTACCTGTGACCAGTGCTGTGTGAATCGGACTAGATTCGGAATCGGACGGATTGGCTAAATAAGTGGACAGATGGCTGCTGCGAGGAGAGAATACACCCAACGGGAGTATGCAGAAATGCATTACCTGTATGGCTTTTGCGACGGCAATGCCCGGGCTGCTGCCAGGGAATATCGTCAACGCTACCCTAACCGTGATCGTTTTCCGGACTACAGGGTCTTTATGTGCGTACATAATTCCTACATGGAGGGAGTCTTACCCGGTCAGCATGCTCCAAGAGCAGGCAGACCAGTGGTGCGACTTGAAAATGAAGATGAAGTGCATTTATTGTAAAATGTTTTATTTTATTAAAACAATTATTTCACAATCTTTGTTTTGTTTTTTCTTCCTAGAAAGATATTAGAGTCACTCATGGCCATGTGTTATACCTTTTCAGAATCCTTATTTAATGCGCCACAACTTATAATACAGGGTCACTTTTCGGTAGGGTATTTTTTTTTCACAGGGGGGTCCGAAGTAAGTAAGAAGGTATGATTTGAGAAAAAAAAAAAAATCGTAAAACTCAATATTATCTTCAACACACCCAATAAACAACCATAAGTAGCATGTCTAACGCAAGGATTCATCAGTACCAATCTAGTGAAAATCATAAAAACAATACAGGTTGTAGATTTTTTCGAATTTTTATAAGAATTAGTAAAAATAGTTAATTTTCTCATAAGAACACAAAATAAATTATAACTCTGCAGGGTTTGACTTTAAAGACCTCGCGTAGAACAATTTTTTGCAGCTGATGACCCCATCTAACCCCTAGTTGCGTTTGATCCACGACTTTTTGACCACCCTGTAGATACGAGGTGTGTTCAAAAAGTATCGTGAATTTTGAATTTTCGCGGGTTACGTGTATTCGAATTTCGATTTTTTTTGTGGTGTTATGTTGGTACTCATGTCTGTCACTTATGCCGACAAGCTCGGCCATTTCAAATGTTCACTTAATTAGTGATAGCTGCTTTACTTGCACGTGTTTTCAATCGTCTTCGATTTTTACTTATTCAAAAAAATGGATCAAAGAACGTGTATGAAATTTTGTGTGAAAAACGAAATTAAGTGCGCGGATGCATTCCGAATGTTGACTGTGGCATACGGAGAAGCTACCTTGGACCGAAGCAACGTTTATCGGTGGTACAAAATGTTTTTAGAAGGCCGAGAAGATGTGAATGACGAAGAGCGTGCCGGACGCCCGAGCACTTCAACAACAGACGAAAAAATTAATGAAGTGGAGAAAATGGTATTGGCCAATCGTCGAATCACCGTTAGAGAAGTTGCTGGGGACCTAAACATATCGATTGGCTCGTGCAATTCGATTTTTATCAACGATTTGGGCATGAGACGGGTCGCCGCGAAATTCGTACCAAAATTGCTAAATTGCGACCAAAAACAGCAACGCATGAACATTGCTAATGAGATGTTAAACTCTGTCCGCGACGAACCAAATTTGCTCCAGAAGGTCATAACTGGTGACGAATCGTGGGTTTATGGTTATGACGTGGAAATCAAAGCTCAATCATCTCAATATTAGCTGCCGCATGAACCAAGACCGAAAAAAGCGCGCCAAGTTCGGTCGAATGTGAAAGTTTTGCTGACACTTTTCTTCGATTGCAGGGGCGTGGTGCATCATGAGTTCTTGCCACAGGGAAGAACAGTCAATAAGGAATATTACCTGCAAGTTATGCGCAATTTGCGCGAAGCAATCCGCCAGAAACGCCCGGATTTGTGGGAGAACAAAAATTGGCTTTTGCACCACGATAACGCCCCTGCTCACACATCGTTGCTTGCGCGCGACTTTTTGGCCAAAAACAACACACTAATGATGCCGCAGCCACCGTATTCCCCAGATCTGGCCCCCTGTGACTTTTTCTTGTTTCCTAAACTGAAGAGGCCCATGAAAGGACGACGTTACGCTACGCTTGACGAGATAAAGACGGCATCGAAGGAGGAGCTGAACAAGATTAAAAAAAATGATTTTTTGAAGTGCTTCGAAGATTGGAAAAACCGTTGGCACAAGTGTATAATATCTCATGGGGATTACTTTGAAGGGGGCAAAATAGATATTCATGATTAAATAAATAATTTTTGAAAAAAAACAAAATTCGCGATATTTTTTGAACACACCTCGTATATATGGGATATAACGAAATTTGTGACCACGCTAGAGGTTGCAATTTTGCTTCGATTTTCACCAAATTTTGAGGAAAGGTGTATTGGGTAATTATCTCAGTAAAGTTCGTGAACCAGCTATATCGGCTGGGCGAAAACAAAATGGCGGCCATTTTAGACGAAAAATCGCGATTTCTGTTCTGACCAAAGTGTAGCCCCGATTTGGATGAAATTTGGTACAAAGGTTCATTGAAATATGTGATGAATTTCACAATAAAAAATTCAAAGTCGGTATGGCAGAAACAAAATGGCGGCCACTCAAAGGTCGAAAAACGTGCAAAATTTTGTTGTTGTAATAGTGGTCAAAGCTTTCAACAGATTTTCATTAAATACAGTAGTTTGATAGAAATTATAAATATCTAAAGAATTACGTAAAAAACCTGGAGGTCAGGTTGCAAAAAACGAAATGGCGGCCAGTTGAAGGTCGAAATTTCAAAGGCTTTTAAAAGTCGCAATTTTGATCCGACATATATTAAACTTGGTTTCAAGATAAACATTACTTACATCTACAGTCTTTGATATTTTGGTGATCATGCATGTGCAAATTTCAAAATGGCGGCCGTTTAAATATGCGTTTTTTTCATGTTTTTGTGGCCCTCTAGCGGTCACATTTTCCAACGGATTTTGATGAAACTTGAGATTGTGAATCCCTGTACTATGTTCTTGCAGGAAATTATAAAAATTGAATGAAAAATAAAAAAGCCAAAAATTTAAAGCTTAATATTTTTAGCTGCGATTTTCTTTAAAAATTGAATTTTTTTGCCCTGTCTAGAGTGAAACTCCTATTTGAACGAGATAGTACATTGATTGATGAGGTCCTAGCATACAAAGATTTAAAATAATCCAAAATCAAATGCATGCATTCAAAATGGCGGCCCCCAAATTTCTGAAGGCAAGCGCAATTCGCTATTTTAGTGCCAACTGAAAGAATGAATATTTTTCATTGAAACGTTTTAAATGACTTTACTTGAAAGAACCTATATACCAGATCATTTTTAAGATATTGTAAATATTTTGAACAATACCCTTAAAAAATTATAAAATCGTGACTTGTCTGTCTGTCCGTCCCTCCGCCCGTTTGTTCGTGCGTCATAACAAGTTTTCTCGCAAACCACATGAGCTAGAATGAGGAAATTTTCTACGTAGGTCGAAAGTGGTGCCTCTTGAAATTTTCAGTGCAAGAAAATATTTTAAGGTATTTAAGGGGGTCTCCCCATACAGGCGGGTCTCCCCAAACAGGCGGATGGCATACAATTTTTTTTATTTCTGTAGCCCTCTAGCAGCCAAGATTCTCAACAGATTCCGTTGAAACTTGAAATTATAAGTTATTGAGGCAAGTTAATTTAATTTGATTATGCAAATCGAATGACAAATAAAACAGTCGAAAATTTACAGCTTAATATTTTTAGCAGCCGATTTCAATAAAAATCGAAATTACGGCCCTCACAGTTCAGAAAAAAATTGAAATGTTTATATTAATGGCAATGCAAGAACTGATTAAACTTTTATGGAAATCTTTTGAAATTAGCTATTCGAGCTATTTAAGCCTTTGTGTGGTTACCACTGTGAACTGTGTAAACAGCAGATGCGAGAAGGGCGAAACCGGTATTTATATGTTTACAACAATATGTAATCCATACGCATGCAACTCAATTTAATTAGCAAAATATTTGCGCCCCGATAAAAGGTTTCTAAAAACGAACCTGGCCAGATTTTTTTATGTTAATAAATACCCATGTGGTACTACGAAAATTGCAGAAAGAAGTTTAGTAGTAGGCAAGCCAAATTCTTTTTCGAAACTTTACGCTACATACGAGAAATTTACCTTTCCGGCTGGTGCTGCCAACGGGGATTTTTTGAGTGACAAGTTGCTGGCGAGTTCTTAAAGACGCACACTGCCATCTGGTATGTGATGGTTAGAGTGTTATATGTAAACAGCTCACTATACAGTTTTCGATCGTACAATCTAATATATTTTAACCTAATTCTAATAAAATTCTGTCAAGAATGTTATCTTATACTAAAATATACTATCACAATATTCCTAACCTAAGCGTTTAACCTTATCTCTAAACTTAATATAATAGACATAACATACACCCAACCTATCCCTAATTTTTAACACAAGTAAACAGCAACACTAAATTTAGCAAAAATGAGCTGAAACGCTAAAACTAAGTAACAAAAAGGACAAAAACCAAAAATAAACACGAATAATTTAGACATTGTCATTCAGCCACACATACCTAGATTTCTCCGTCTCAGCTCGACCATCTGCAACGAATTTACCAATGAATATCTCCATCGGAATTGTTGGTCTCTTCCTCTCAAATCTGGAAGATATTTTATATTCTCATCGGTTGTCCGCCTATATACAAATGTAAATCTTATATATGATCACCAAGAAGAAACTGATAAATTTTATTTCAAACAAAAGTCAAATTATTGATTCATCTAATCCATAATATTTTTCATTTGACTCTTCCCATAAGTAATTATTCGCCAAAAATATCTAATAAACGTCTCGCCTAGCATTTGCGCAATCCATTTCCCTAAAAGCCCAATATATTGTATTTTCCAGAGCTCAACAAGTCAGCCACTTACTTCCGCATTTCATCATAAAACATGCAAATATAAATTTGAATATAAATCTTCGCCAACAAAAAGTTCAATTGTGCGAACTAACAGTGATGTGACACAAAATGACTGCGAAACGAAAAAAACATTCTTTATCTCTTCAATAACAACCATTCACTGCCACTAATCCCCGCTGTCTATAAAACCAGCATAAATCTAATTTAAACTCGTAATCTTGTCTCGGGATCTTGACTTCCACTCTCCCGCTCAACTTTTCGATATTTCGTGCTCGTTGTCGACAATTCTCTCTGTCGAAAAGTCCCGAATGTCTTAGCACACTGATTTATATTCATGAAAATTTAAATTGGCACATGCTCGTCATTAAAAGTTTTATCCTTCGATTTGCATATCCGCATAATGAAAAGGGAAACGAAAACTAAAATGAAAAACATGAACGAAAAAAAAGAACAACGAAGAAAAGCCAAACTCTTGTGTCTCATCGCGCAAATACTCGTATCCTTTGACTTCGAACCGACAAAAGGTGAAATGAAACGGAGCAAAGGTAAAGGTAAGGATGTGTGTTGTTATTGCAGCGATTCTTCCGCAAGCTTCGCAAGGATAATCAACTTTGATTTAGTTCTTGCATAGTTACGCTTGAATGGTACACTTAACCCGTTCCTGTTTGTGCACCTGAGCATTCATTATTTGAGGAGCAAAGTTATCTGCGAAGCTTTCGATTGTTGCTGCCAAGCTTCGATAAGGATGTTTGCCTTCAATTTCGTAGAGCGAAACTGAAATTAAAGGAGACACAGTGAACCCAAAAAAAACCTCATTAAATAGTAAATGTATCATGCCACATTTAAACTTAAGCTTAAGGATTCAAAAGTGTTTATTCCTGATTAATTTTTCAAGCGGGTACAGTGTTGAAAATTAATAATGTAAGGATCATTCCGATGTTCTGAGATCTTATGAAACATTTCATCAGAATCACTGAAAGATACTTGACTTCCTCTTAACAAAAATTGGTCCATACTTCATTCATTCACATCCTAAATATTCTTACATTCGAACAATTTATGCAGACGTAAAAGTTCCAACTCAGCTATAACTACGATCCTGACCCAATTAATTTCCCATGAAACCAAAATGTTTAATTTCTTCCGATGCAGTTTGCGTATCCTATAAATTCAAAATCGACTCAATGCAGTGTCACGAAAAATACACAAACTTGCCTCCCGCCCTTCATCTTTTCCCTCCGCTCTACTCTCATTCGATTTCCTGGCTTCCATGGCAAGTAAGGCTTCTCAATTAACATCGAGTTCAGTGGTACAAGTGCGCTCTTAACTTGAAAGTATCCTTTTTATATGAGTTCCTTAATTATTCATCTCAATTGAATCTATGTCCTGAACTTATTCGGGTACGTTCAAATCGAATTATACCGATTTCGAATTTCATCAAGAGTTTGTCGGGAGATCTGTGTGCGCAGTTGGGCTGGTGTAGAAGTGTAAGGATGTATTTCAGTATAAGTTGATAAATTTATATGTTCCAATTTAGAGAGGATTTATCAATTGAATAATTTCAGAGACATATCCGGAGGAAATCGATATAATGAGTTCAAGTTGGTCCTTTGGCAGCCGGAATCGAAAGGAAGGATAAGTTTCAAATTGTATATTTGTTAGGCATTTATGTAAGCTTGAATTGAGTGTAGCAAGTGTAACAATATAAGCAAGGATATTTAGTTATAAATAGTAAAGTAAATTAACAAATTGGCAAAGATTGTAAAGTTTACGGAGCAATAAAGTTTGATACAAAGGAAATGTCCACTTATTTGTTTGAAATTGTATTGAATTAGAAGTGCTTGAAGGGATTCTATTTTATATATAGTAGTGTTGTTATAGTCCATTGAAAGTGGAGCGAATAGCTCGATATAGAATGAGTTTAGGGTTTCAACAGTATGATGCTAATTTTTAAGCATACAAAAAAAGTTTTCCAAAATCGTTTTATGCCTTGAAGTCGCATAATGTTAGTTTAAGCGAAGTTTCATACTGGCCACATGACAGGAGGTAATGCTCGAATAAAAAGGTGAGGAGAACCACCTGCTTAAAGACCTACATGTAAACGTACCTGTAATGATTTTTTATCTTTCCGTTTCCTTCGTTCATTCGAGATTTTACGAAGGAAATCTAAACCAACCTCTCATCAGATATAGATGTAAATTCTTGGTAGGTGCAAATGGACTATATCCAACGGGTCAACTAGTCCCGGCACGCTAAGTCTACTCTGAGGTGGCTGCTAGCAGGCTAGCTGGTTCCGCTAGCAGATTATGTCCGAATACAATTTATCAGCTATCGATTGAAATGCACGATTAAAACGCGATCGAAAGATTTCCCGTAGAAAAAACTTTTCGATGATTCTATGAATTATGTCCAGCGAGGCTACCAAGCAATCAAAAATGAATTCGTGCATTCTCGATCTCCATACCGACGCAGTGCAAGACGTAAGCTATTCTAATTCTTCTTGAAACAGTCTACGCTAGCAAAAACACCAAACCCAAAATAAGGCACCGCTCAACCGAACCAATCAGTCACAGATTATTAAAATTCTACCCCTTCATAAGTCAATATACCTGACAGAACCTAGAAAAACTTCCTACAAGTGAATTAGCCTGGGGATATCAAGAAAACAAAGACAATATTAACCTTCAGCAAAGTTAGAATCAGGCGAAAGGAAAGAGTAAAAGCTGGCTTCTAAAGTAGTGATCCCGTGTGGAAAACGACCATGCTACTTGGGCGAGACGATGGTGCTGCGCACAATGCCTTGCTGTGCAACACAGAGTTCTTACCCTCCCAGGGGCAACAGCCGCCGGCACACTGCCAGCCAGCATCAGCAAGTCAAGCCCGAAAATTTGAATAACAGTAGTAACCAGCTCGACAGGTCAACGGTGTCAGCTACTGCGAGCTGCCATCATTTTGGTGCGCTAGCCCAAAACTGTGGTTCTTCCAGTTTGAGTCCTGATTCCAAGTGCATCAGGTCACAATAGACTCAACCAGGTACCACCTTATGGTCTCATCATTGGAACACGACACAATCGCTGAGGTGGTCGACATAATCTGTGCGCCACCGGAGCTTGACAAACACAGGAGCCCCAAGGCAGCCAACATCTTCCCCTTAACAGACTCCCCCAATGCCCAGCTTTAGAAGCTCTTCACAGGTATCGAGCATGGGGATAGGCGGCCGTCACATCTGCTACGTCACACGCGCTCCCTTCCTGGGACGCGAGTAAGTGACGATGTACTGCAGGTCAAATAGCTCGATCTTTTATTACAGCAGACGCGGCATATACTGCTATTGACCAAGAATCAGATGTTGGAGGAGATCACCGAGTTTGCAGATGAGGCATACAACATGAGCCGGGCATAAATAGCCGTGTCCATAGAGGCAACCACGCGCTCCGTGAAACCCTCAACTGGTTTCTCCTCTAGACCCCCAGACCAGGTCACAGTCGAGCTAGCCACCCTGCGCTTAGAAATTGCACAGTTCACCGGTTTGACTCGTGAGGCACTCCAGCAACCATTCGCCAGAGCCCACATGCAGCCCGGGTGCTCCTCATCATCAGATCAAGAAAAACACAACGTAGATATTACTGGTATCACAGCTAACATGGAGCCCTAGCGATCCCACGCAAACAACCCTGCACATTTCTAGCTCAGAGCACCGCTTTTGGAAAACCAAGATTGCTGGTACTGTACTCAGCGGACACCATCGGCAACAACCCAGAAAAGTGCTTGTACGTCTCGGACTGCACCACAGAAGTTCGTTTTCTGGTGATTTATTTCAAGGCACCTCATTGCCCGGCCCCATCAGAAGCAGAGCCTCATGTTACAGGCAGCCAATGGTATGCCTATCGTCACCTTCAGCCTCCGCAACTCTAACTGAACTTTTAGGTACGCCGTCCATTCCACTGGTTTTTCGTTACTACAGACATTCAGACAGTCATCCTGGTATCCAACGCACTCAACTATCGAAGCCTGCTTATCAACCTACGAAATTGAGGCCTCTTGGACAACTGCACCACCCTCTCTAACGTCTGCGCCGTCGACCCATAGTATCAGCACTGTGGCCAAGCCGTCGACTTTGGAAGGCACTGCCGGAGAAATAAACAAGCAGATCATAGCAAAGCACGCAAAAATACCTCTAGGACCCAGTGAGTAGGCTTTGATTGCTGATCTTTCCGTTAAACACCAGATAATCACGCATGGTCCACGGGAGAACGCCTCCTTACAGCGAGAGTAGAGTTTAAATGAGGGATATTTCAATCTTAGTTAAGCCTATGGGCCAGTCCAAAAAATAAGGTGTGAAATGTTATAAATGAAATGGCAGGATTGCCATAAAATGTTTTGACATTATATTGAGTCTCGCTTCTAGGGTGGAAAAACCGATTAATATATAAGCCTCTAATTATCTTTACCCAAACCTACGCAAGCGGAGAATTGCTCCGCAGAGAACATGGCGAGGACATTATGTCCACTACGTCACAATTTCTATACCCGCAAAAAATTACTTCGCGGAGGGAAGTTTTGTAATAAGGACGACTTGACGATTCAATCACAAATCTTAATTTTATCCAATCACACTTCAGTATTTATACACTTCTCTTTTACTTAACCTATATCTTACGCAGTTAATTTGTTTTCTGTTCCTTTTTTACAAGTTTAAGCAAGAATTCTTTAGTTGACACAATTCTACCAATGCTTTCCATTAAATCGATTTTATTGCCTCATGAACAAAAACTCACGCGTCTCGATATTACCAATATGCCAACATATGCAGATATCCATAGTCCATATATAATGCATGCACTCATATGTCAATAACCCATGCTCGTACTTATCACTTGGGTATGGTCGATAACCTCATGATGAGTAATACAATTAGCGTGCATTGAGTGTGGTCAGGGAATACCTCCACACGTGATGGGTTATGATTTTATTGCAACGTGATTTGGGTACACTTGACATTCAGAATGAGTGTAGAAGAAATAAAAGCAATTGCATTGTATGATTATGCAACTAGTATTTTTACATATAGCCACGCAAGAGGATTGATATTTCATGGTTCTCTTTTTGTTTGCTTAAGTTGGATTTTTGTTGGTAAGCAAATGAATTTTGTTAGTAAGCAAATGAATTGAATGATGTACAACTGAACATGTGTGTATATGTTTGCCTATGATATGTACGTATGAATGTTATTACGATTGTTGTTAGAGTTCATGATATGTGAATTGAATCTGCTATTATAGTAAGTGAATGAATATGTACATATGTTTGTTTAAGATGTGTACGTACAAATATTATTATGATTGTTGCGTTTTGATATGTGAATTTGACCTATTACAGGTGACATATGAATTTAAACTGCGCGCGTCGAAGGATTTGGAGAATTATTTTTTTTTTGATTGGTAGTACAGTCAGTGGCATCTATGTCAAATTTACATGTCAATCATTAGTGTTTGAGATAGGCGTCGTTTCGTGAGCTGCTAAAAGTGAGTTTTTCGTTTTTTGCGATGTTGAAATTTATTGAATTTGCATTAAATTTTGTTTGTGGAGTCTATTACCTGCTGCGGATATATTGAGGATGGTGCAGAAAGCCTTTGGTGATGAGCCAGTGTCTAAACAAAATGTTAACAGGTGGTATAGTGAGTTCCAAGCCGGCCGTGAACGTGTCGATGACGAAGACCGTCCTGGCCCAACATCAACCTCTTCTCTTCTTCGATTATCGTGGTGTTGTGCACTATGAATTCCTTCCGCCAGGCCAAACAATCAACAAGGAATATTATTTGAATGTTATGCGTCGTTTGCGTAACGCTTTCCGCCTAAAAAGGCCGGAATTGTGGAAAGACAATTCTTGGTTTTTACACCACGATAATGCACCATCCCATACTGCACTCATAATTCGTGATTATTTTGCCAAAAACTCAACCCATATCGTTCCGCAACCACCGTATTCACTTGATCTGGCGCCGTGCAACTTCTGGCTGTTCAGCAAGCTCAAAAGACCGCTCCGGGGATACCGTTTTGATACGATAGAGGAGATTCAAGCCGCAGCGAAGACGGAACTGAAGGCCATCCCGGAGACGACGCGTATCTCAAATACTAATGAATATTTTGACATGAAAATTCGTCATAGATGTCACTCATAGTACTACCAACTTAAAAAAAAAAATTCTCCAAATCCATCGACGCGCGCAGTTTAAATTCAAATTTCACCTTATTTTTTGGTCACAGTAGTATGGTGCCCAAAGATGATGGCCGTTGGTGAGCTACTGGAGATTACCGTCAACTAAATGTAAACAACCGCCTGGACCGCTACCCAATTAAGGATCTGATCCAGGAAGCCAGCAGCTCGGTCATCAATCTTCTCGGTCATCAATCTTCAGCTGGTCTTTTATCAAATCCTGGTAGCACCAGAAGAAATCTGCAAAATAGCTATCGTAACACCCTTTGGGCTATTCAAATTCATAGAAATGCCTCTCGGCCTGCACAATACAGCCCAAACCATGCAGCGAGAAAGCTCAACTTCGTACGCATCCACCAGGATGACATCCTAGTATTCTTGGCTAGCCACGACCATCACCAGCGTCACCTTGAACAACTTCTTTTCATACTGCAAGTGAGAAAACTTCAGCCCAACTAGAATAAATGTCCGGTCAGCCTACCTGCGGTCATCTTTGCCGGGTGCCACATCTGTGAGACAGGTTTTCTACGACCTGCTTCCAATGCGAAAGCCATCGCCAACTTTCTCAAACCTGCTGACTCGTCACAGTTGATACGTTTCCTTGTGAGGCTTAACTTCTTTTGCCGCTGTATATCACGCACCGCTGAGTTACAAGCACCCCTTGCAGAGCTGCTTAACGATTGTTGCGCCAAGAGACCACAAATTACTTGGACACGCGACGATGGAGCCACTTTTGGAAGCTGCAAGCAAAGCATCACAACAGCAGCATTTTTTTCATTCTTGTACGAGTTGGAGCTAAGCATCGACGCATCCAAAACCACCACTGGGGCAGCTTTAGACCAACAACGGGACTACGACAAGGTAGGCAGCTGCAAGAGGACGGATGGGCATTTCAACCACATCTACGTTGACCTTATTAAACTCCCGTAGTGTAATGGCTGCGAGAACTGCCTTACCATGATCGACCGCTATACATGTTGGCCTCAAGCAACACCAGTGCATGACATCAAGGCCAACACCATCGCCAAAGCGGTGTTTGACTACTGGATTGCCATATTCGGGACGCTACGCGAGATCACCTCGGAATAAGGCCATCAGTTTGAAGCCGAGCTCCTTAATGAACTTAGTGGCCTGCTGGGAGCCAACCACGTCTATACTACACAATATCATCCACAAGCCAATGGCATAGTTAAATGGATGCATTAAATGCTGAAGAGCGTTTTAAAGTGCGTTCGGGAAACCCCTTGGCTGCAAGCACTCCCTGCGATCGTTTTGGGTTTGCGCATCACCTTCAAAGAAAACCTGCAAGCCTCCCTAGCAGAGATGGTTTTTGGTACGCCGCTACGAATTCCAGGTGGATTCATTGCACCTCAAACGACACCAAGCAGTTACCACAAAACGATTCAAAACAATTCGTCCGGACCCACCAGACTGGCAGACCGAGCACAATTCATTCGCTTCCAAGGACCTTGCCACCTGTGAATATGTATTCCGCCGCATCGACGCAGTCAAGAAGTCGCTCAACCGGTCGTACTCCCCACCCCACACGGCCGCCAAAAGTTCACCTACGTCATAGACGTAATCGGCGTTGCAAAGACCGTCTCCACCGACCATCTGAAGCCAGCGTACTTGGAGCCCTCCGATGCCTAGTCGTCAAGACCACCGTTAGTACCGCTTCAGTCATCCTCACCACCACCACAGTCGCCCACACCACCGCCCGTGCTACCAGCTCAGGCGAAACAGCAAAACCCAACTGGCATCAAGAGGAATGTCACCTTTTTACTTCCTTCGCTGAACGCGAAGGTCATTGTGGAGGAGCGAATGTTGCAGCAGGGAATGTCCCAACGCAAGCGAGAAAGGCTCCAGGTCCAGATGGTGTTCCAGCTGAGGTGTTGCGGCTTGTCTATCACCATTGTCCTGAATTGCTGCTCAGCACATTCAACGCTTGCCTACGGGACGGGTTTTTCCCGGTACGACGGAAGGTGGCGAGACTCGTGCTGATCAGGAAGGGAAAGGGAAATCCTGAAACGCCGTCTGCATACCGCCCGTTATGCATGCTGCACACGGCTAGGAAAGTGCTAGAGAAACCCATCAAGGGAAGACTCATTGACGTAATTCGTGCTGCTGGGGACCTATCTCCTCGGCAGTGCGGCTTTAGAGCAGGATGTTCTACCATTGATATAATTACAGAAGTGGTAAACGCGGTACAAAAGAGAGAGGCATATAGTCGCACCAAGCGACGGATTGTCTTGTTGGTGACACTCGACGTCAGGAACGCCTTCAACTCCGCTAGATGGGTGGATATTCTGAATACATTGGAAAACTCTTTTCAAGTTCTAGAATATCTAATGCGGCTTTTGAGGAACTACTTAAAGGCCCGAAGCCTACTCTACAACACGACACAGGGCCAACGAAGGATGAAAATTACATCAGGTGTTGCCCAGGGACCTATCCTCAGTCCGGACCTGTGGAACGTGTCTTACGACGGGCTACTTAGACTGGAGATGCCAGATGAGCCGCGCTTGGTCGGCTTTGCGGATGATTTTGCGGCTTGGGTCGCCGGACGCACCATTGAACAAGCGAAACTTAGGCTAGGTATGCTAGTGCGCCGGGTGAGTGACTGGATGACTGCTCGAGGGCTCAGTTTAGCATTGGAGAAAACCGAAGTGGTCATCTTGAAAAAAAGAAGAAAATCCTTAGAGTAAGTACGATCAATATGCGAATCGAATCAAAGCCATTGGTAAAGTAACTGGGGCTACTGATCAACTCGAAGATGAATTTCTCTGAGAAAACCAGGGCAACGGTTGAGAAGGCTGCTTCAGGAGTATCGGCTCAGAATCGACTTATGGCCAACGTAGGGGGACCCAGCCCGTCAAGAAGACGCCTCTTGATGAGTGTTGTAGCGTCATTGCTACTGTATGGAGCAGAGGTATGGGGCGACATTCTCAGTAAAGAGGTTTGCATCTTCATATCGGAAAGTCTCTGATTCGGCGGTGGGAGTTATTATAGGCGTTAAACCTGTCGGCCTTCTTGCTAGAGAGCGCCACTCCAATATCTGCGTCAAAACAAGGATGTGAGGGAGATGGTTGTCAGTGAAGAAAGACAGCGCTCCCTCAATGATTGGCAGCAGTCTTGGGTGAATTGCGCGAAGGGAAGGTGGACTGCGTGCCGCATCCCGGATGATAGACCAATTTTTCACTGTCAAGCAGCTACTTGAAAAATTCTGGGAGTTCAATATAGAGATACACCACATTTTCGTTAACGTGCAGTACCAAATAATGCTTTGCTTTGGCATTCCAGCCAAATTAGTCCATCTTACCAAAATGATTATGACTTTGACGAACTCCGCACGCAAATATCGTACTAAAGCAGGGAGACGGGCTGGCCCCATCGCTACTCAATTTGGCTCTAGAGTACCTGTCGATACACGAGGAATATTACTACGCTAGTCGAACTAAGTAGTAGCCTATATGGACGATATCAACATTTTATCATGGTCATTAAAAACTGCCAAAGAACTCTTCCTGAAACTCGACAGCGAAGCAAAAAAATAGGGCTACAAATCAAGGAATATAAAACAAAGCTCAGGACGCAGTCGAGGTAAAATACCTCTAGCACACAAAATATCACACTTGGCGAGTACAGTTCCAAAAATGTTAGCAAATTGGTATATCTAGGTGCTAAGAACTGCTAAAGAAAGAGACGAAATACGCCAAAGAATGTAGCTCGCAAATAAAATATTTTTTTTCAGTTTTGACGATCTGGAAGACCAGCTGCATAGAGAGGGAAACAAAGCTTCACGTATGCAAATCTGTGATAAGACTTGCATTGTGCTATGGCTGTTAAACATTGACCTTGATCGAAGCATCCGCAAATATATTTAACACTTTTAAGCGACAAGTCTTGAGGCGAATAATTGAAGCGTGGCTAGACGGGAACCAATAGTAGATTCAATACAACCATGAACTGTATGAAATTTTTGACAAGTCGGAGGTCTCAATGACTGTAAGACTCCGGATGCTGCAATGGGCTAGGCACATAAATTGTATGGACGATCAACAGATACCCAAAAAAGTATTCGTTGGGACAACTGAAGGCCAGAGACCAGTGGGAAAATCAAGGCAACCCTGGTGTGACTCGGTCGACGAAGACAGTTCATCGCCGCTGGGATTTTGGAAAAGGTGGACGCGGTCAATGGACCGAGACAGTTAAAGTTGCTTATTGCAGGAAATGAAGCCCTAAGAGGGGCTGTAGTGCTACGAAGAAGAAGAAAAGTCTGAGAGAGTCAAATCTGGGGAACACGGTGGGTGTTCGAGCAGTTCGTACTTTAATTTGTACAATTTGGCGACCGTCAAAACACTCGTGTGAAGACGTCATTGTCTTGATAAGAAATGATTTATTGCGTCAGAGTAAATTGCTTTACTCTATTCAAGCTAACCAATCAACAACATGCCTTTTGAAAGAGACAAGAAGAGGAAATTACAGAAGGAAGATCATTGATAAACAGTACGAAAAGAAGAGGTCCAAGGATTGACCCTTGAGGGACACCAGATGTAGGATTGAATGGAAATGAAAATGTGCCATAGAGTTTGACACGACATGAACGGGAGGAGAAATATGAAGAAATCCAGGAATGAAGAGAACCGGATATGCCAAGCAAAGCTAACTTTTGACAGAGCAGGACATGGTTCACGGAGTCAAAAGCTTTCGAGAAGTCCGTGAATATTGCATCTACTTGAAGCTGTTTGTCTAAAGCTCTTGCAATATAGTCTTCGAACTCAGCCAAGTTCGTAGAAGTTGAACGACCCTTTAAGAATCCATGTTGCTGTGGTGTGACATATGAACTCAGGGACTCAAGAAGCCTGTTGTGCACAAGTCGTTCAAGCAGCTTAGAGAAACAGGAGAGGAGTGAAATAGGACGATAGTTTGAGGCAGATGATATGAATGAAACACCATCGATTTTTGACATTTTTAAATATTTTTAAATTTATTTCCTTTTTTCAAAAATAAAAAACTTTTACATACATTTTCCACGACGACATGATTTGTTTGACCATTTCACCTTTTATTATTTTGTACAATACTACACTCTTAACGCATCTGTTATATATCTTCAGTTAAATGTCCACCTATAGTTTGTGTTGTTGGGATATATAGAGTTTTATATATTTTACATAAGAATTTACCGCTGATTTTCGTATTGCACTACTTAACTTTCATTTGCTTGCTTTTACCGGATGCCCCACTTCCTGATGATATATTTTATTTTACTTACGAAAATAGTTTAATTGGTTTACCATTAAATTGTTCTTCGGTAGTTGTTAAGTTATGTTTCATTTTTTTCTTTTTTTTTTCTTTTTGTTACTTTTATAACTTTTTTAAATTTTGATGTACTTAGTACAAATTTAATTACATAATTTTAGACTCTTACTTTTACTATTTTTTCTTTAAATGTTAATAAAATTATGCATTATCTGATTCAGTTTGATATTCATATTTTTGTGGCGATTTATTTGTTAGGTTTTAATTTTTGAATGTGTTTGTAAATATTTAAGAATTTCTTAATTAATATGACCACCACCTCATAATTGGTTTAAATTGTTAATTTTTACATAAGTGTTGTTTTACTTTAAACTATATTAGAGATATTTAATTACACGGAGAGACATGCACACATTTTTTTTAGTCATATTGTCAAATGTCCATTCTGGGTTCATCGTTTATCGGTTTTAGTGATTTAGTAGTTGCTGTTATGCTTTGGATCGTTTTTAACAATATTTGAAAGGAATTGGGGGATGTTATACTCGTATATTGTTATTGGAAAAATTTACAATCATCTTTGACGTTGTTTTGTTCGGTGTGAATTTACAATAGGGAGGATATCTGTGAAATGGGTTTTGTTAACAACGTTAGTTTTAATGTTGAGACTAGTTGAATATAACTTTGCTTTCTCATTCCCTCAATTAGGGCTACCTTCCTCCTTAAATCTTTGAATATATTTGTAAGACAGCCATTACATGCTTGTGGATGATTTGTTGCAGTTGTAGTTCTTCCTCGATTTTTAAAAGCATTATTCTCGAAAATACTATTTTATGTTCAGGTCATCTTACTTTGCTGGGTCGTATTAATATTAGTTATCTCTATAATCTATTGTTGTTGTTGTTCACGATGAATTTTCCCTGTAAGAAGAAGATGAGTATGAGTAGTAATATTTAAATGTTAAAAACTTATTAGTGTTCAAGAAATTGTAAAATGAAGAGCAACTAATACTTAAAATAAGCCCGAGATAAAATAATGAACATTATATCTACATTTTTTTTTTTTTCACAAAAGTGAGTAGTTAATAGTATCTGAATCGGTCTTACGCCAATGCACTATAAAATAACACCCTATTTAGCGACTCGAAGTGGCATAAATTTCCCTTATTCCCATGTTTGGGCGCTAACTTAGACGAGTCAAAATTTAAAATCCATTTTCAGTGATTCAAGTCGCCCTTTGTAGGCTCACAGTACGTTTACCGTTCATACACTTCCCATCCTCCATCAACACTTTATCTGGGAGAGGCTCAGCAAAATGGATGAACGAGTTCCATTTTCGGCTCTCACTAGCTATGGACCAATGGGGACCAAAAAATAAAATCGAAGTCCAATCCCGTTCGGGAAAAATTTTGGACAGCTTATTCTAAAGTCACTCCTAATGTTGAGCGAAAACTGACTCACATATGCCAGTGTGAAGTTTGATTGAGGTTTAAAATAGAATTTATTGATATGGTGAGTAGGTTACTTTTCATTTTGAATCCCTAAGAGAATTTATTGTGGGCCATTTAGGACTGGACTAGGCTTAGCAAGATCAGTTTCAGTATCAAGTAGATGCGAAAATCATTTAAGTATCCCAAGTCCAAACACTGGAACTCTTTTCATGGTATTTACTTTATGAATCTACAAGTATCATGATCTTTTGAAAGCTACAGCTTATTATTTGAACCTCTAACTCCTCTTCAGTAAAATTATGCATTTTTAACTAGTACCAATAGGATGTCAGGTTAAAATTTTGACACGAGGAAGCTTTGATGATAGGTAAACTGAAACATAATTTTGCTAAGGAGAAGTTAGAGGTTCAAATTAGAAGAATGATAAAAATTGGCTTAGCAGCCAGTTCAAAGGTAGTCAATCTTAAATAGTGTTACGAAGCAAGTAACGTAGCTAATATATAATCATTAAATAACGTAATAGCTAGCACTATCAACAAGTTAGCATTTACATCTAGCAATAGATAACAAACACTAGCAATAGATTAGCATTTTATACAAACAATAGATTAACTAATAAATAGTACATGACTTAAGTAACTAACACTATCAACAGAACTGCAATAGCATAGCCAAGAAATAACATTACAATTAAAGTAACATTAACTGACACTACGAGTATTAATAGAATAAAATTTTATACAAACAGTAGAATGACTAAGAAATGGCAAAAAAATAACTAGCACCATCAATGTAATAGCACATAGGAAGCCAACAACCAATACAATAAGCAATGAATAACAATTAAAATAGCTCAATAGATAACGCAACCAATAATTACATAAGTGAGCCATTAAGGAAGTAGCAATCTAAGTGAAAACTTAAAATAAATACAGCTATTAACAACTCAACGAAATCAATAAAAGGCACATGATACCAAACATTAACAATTATCTTTCTCACAACCTTCACCTGCTACGTCAAGATCAAGGAAATCCATTCATGACGAGTGAATTTCGAGTACTAATGTGTACGTTATCGTATACTTAATTAAAAGCAACTGAAATGCTGAAATAGCATTATCTTTAAATATATGGGCTCACGCCCGCCATCTGCATCGACAAGGCCAGGGAGCCCCAGAAACATGAACCATGGAATTGATGTTTTTCGTATGCGGAACGATATGGAAAGAAAAATGAAAAAAAATAATAGCAATGCACTAATAGCACTGTGCATTTTTGATGTACGAATAGCATTCCATGTTTGTTGATATGGAAATCAAATGAAAAAAAAAAAAAAAATAATGCATCGAAAGCCCATCGTATGAATAGTGTTTCTTATGGTTACCTACATGGTCGATGGAATAAGGGTGAGTGCACGGAAATTGGTCTATCAGCATTTTGCCCTATTAACCGTACCAGGTATTGACTATGGCAAAAGTTGCCTAGTCGGCAATTAATTTGGATAAAAAGCTATGAGGCCCCTGAAGAACCAAATTTCGTCGCCAGATGCGTCCCGAGTGGAACTCAGGCTTTGGCAGACCTTCCAGAAACGTCTCAAAATCAACCCCTAGTGGAACTAAGGCTGCCAAGTGCCTTCCAAGGTTGGAGAACAAGACTCTTAAGACCTAAGCAGAACACAGTTTGCTCGCTCACTTACCAAGTTTACGAGATCTCTCTACAGACAACCCTACTTAAATGGAACTTGGGCCACTTAACGCCCTCCAGAGCAGGTCAATAATGGTCTTTTCAAGAAGAACCCAGGTTGTCCCAGTCCTCCTGAAAAACCTAGACGACGCTTGCCAAAGCGGCACTGAGACTTTTAACAAGCCCGTTGATGGTAAGGAACCTTTGGGCAAAAGTTCTACTCTGGGTTTAAGCATCTTAGAATTTTCCTCACTAACTCTTTACAGGCCACATCTACCAACAAGAACCCCGGGAGTGCTCGGAGGCTCCATACGTGGTCCACCCCGTCGGACCGACTAAACCAACGGAAGTGAAGACTCTTCCCCCAAACATACATTGGACGAAGCGCTTCACCAAAATCCCCGTGCTGCACCTGGGCTTCTGACTCTGGGAGAATACCGGGCACGCCACCAAGTAGTGTCCAGCGCAAACGTGACTCCAGAGGCATCTCCCGCGATACCGTGTAAACGCCAAAGGGGTGGCCTACGAAGCACAATCAGCAAGCAGGTGGTGGAGCTCCGCCGACTAGCATTGATCGCTGTCCCTCCAGAGGAGCAGGCCCGTTTTAAAGACCAGGCCACCGTACTTCAGCGAGACTACCGCTGGACTCAACCGATTAAATGTGCACAAAGTTGCAGGAGACAACCAGACATCTAGACTATACCATCACCCGCTACAACCACAGACCAACGAAGTCCCGCTCAGTCGCCGATTCTGACGTCCACCCGCCAACGCTTGAGCGATATGATTTAATTTTAGTTCTGTTGTCTATCTTGCAAAATATATTGAAATTATCATAGTTCTATATTATTATAACATTTTAAAGAAAACAAGCAGTGTTTCCATTTTCTGGCTTCCCGATTACAGGTGTTCCAAAGGTAAGGAGCAATTTTTAGTTATAGTGGTTATGAGCTGAAGGTTCCTTCATGCTCCCACGATACCAGCTCCCATTTGGAGCTAAAGGCAACCCCAGCAAAACAAATTTATAACAATACAATCTTTCAATGAAATTGTGAATCAGGACAGCCGCAGACGGAATAAAGTTGGAAGAGCCTACAATAAGGACAACCATGACTAAACGAATCGACCGATGGACACACAGAGTATCAAAAAAAAATTTGTTACATGAAACACACATAAAAAACAATATTATAAAATATCAAATGAGAACAACTAAATATTATCAATTAATTGAAAAAAAAGAGAAAAATCAACCAACTCTATTAAAAATTAATTTAAAAAAAAAAACAACTTTGAGGTTACAACTATTTCTAATCAATTTAATAAAAAAAAAAACAAAACTAACAAATCCTAACAGAACAATTATATTATAATCTTTTAATTTAATTGTATTAATCTTTTAATATGATTGTATTACAATCTTCCTACCATACATGTTAAACTTATCCAATTGCAACTAAAATTAATGTAGCAATAATGAGCTATGATAAAAAAACAAAGCTGGAAAGTCAAGAAAAACTACAAACGACCCTGAATAATTTAGTCATTGTCATATAAGTGATTCGCGGTGGTTCGAATCCCGTTGGCGACAACGAGATTTTTTTTGAGTAATTATTCAAACGGACTATAAGCCCGTTTAGTTATGAAACGTACTGGTTTAAAATCAGAACGTATCACACCTGGGTAGACGGGCACATGGCCAACCATAGTACTGACCATATGAACTTCCCGAGTGCCGACACATTCGTTCAAGATATTGAAATACTCTAACCATCGCTAGAGAAAGGCCCGAAATGGGCTATAGTGCTAAAGCAAAAAAAGTTAGCCACCAAAAACTAGACTGCTTTGTCTCAGCTCGACTAGCCTCAACATACCTCGCATATGACTACCTTTATTGAAAGCATTGGTGCCGTGAGCTCAAATTTGCCTATTTATACGATATATGATCGGGGTACCATCAGAACCAAGAATATAACAAGTTCTGTCCAAATACACAAATGCTCAGGAGGAATGTAGCCTGTGGTGGGATAAGTCTCCATGTACGAGTATACTTCACTATGGTGGAACGGCTGTGAAATCCAAGGATTTTTGCTCATAATTACAGACATCGTGATATGATTTCAAACAAGCTTCAAAATGATTGTATCGACCCACATAACTTTGACTGTTTCATAAGCTTTTCTATTCGTTATATAGTTTTAATAATTCACCATAAGCTTTCTATATAGACCAATTCATACGCAAAGACATTTCCTTTTGAAAACTCGTTACGTTTCTATCGTACTAAAACTCTAATTATACCAGTTCGGACATCCGTATGTCAAAACTGGTCTCACCAGAGCGTTGTTATAGATAACTTTGACTTTTTGATTAATTTTCTCATATGAAAGAGTCGTCAAAGGGACCCTTTACGGACTTTCTTTAGCATGATTTTGACATATGCATTACAGTACAGATACTGATCGAGAAGAACACTGAGGTATCGAAAATTAGGATTTATGTGGAATCCGTTCTGAACTAATCTCACCAGCCATAATGTGGAAATTTTTTCAATTACGTTTCAGGTCTTGACTAGCTTACCGTTGCATTGTCCGAAATAAAAGTGTATCGTATTTTTTCACATTCACGTGCATTATCAAATTCTCCATGTAAGTTTGTTAATTTTTGTATATTTTCTAAAAGTTCCTTTGAACGACTGGTGCCTATTGGCCTACCATATAAATAATCAGCTCATGACCAAATGCCACTAATTATCGCGTTGGCGATACATTAAAATCAAAGCCATTCCATAGGTTGCAAATGAAATTTGTAATGTTTTTTTTTTCTAAAAATCCATGTAGGGCACGGATGCTTATTGTCTGGCACAAGTGTTAGCGAGCCATAAACAAGATCGAGCTCAGCTGACTAGCTTCGTTTAACGAACACGTACGCGTGTTTTTTGAAGAGCTATTTGCGGGATCATATGATGCGGGTTCTTGTCCAACGACAAAGCTTGTTGCGAGTTCCAGCGTACCAACTTTCTTCCATTTGCAACTTCGAATTGCCGCCGTAACATCTCCACCTTCTTTTGGAAACTCCTACCTTTTCCTCTGTGTATCTATTTATTTTTATAAAAATTTTACCAATTTCCCTATAATGTTAATTTCCACATCATCACAATCCTACTCTTTTCCCTTATTTTCAATTATATAGTAATCAATCAATAGTATATAATGATTTTAATTTTCCCACTAACAGCATTCCATTCATTAACTCCCAGTAACGAAACTTCATTCAATACATTTTCCCTAACAAAACCTAATTCCTTCCTTCATACTAACTAATTCTATTCACTAGCTCCCACTAACAAATTTTATTTTTTTATACTAACGAAAATTCATTCACATTTCTCTACTAACAAAATTCAATTTCATACCCGAATACATAGTTGAAGTTGCTTATTAGATAAATGGGAAATCAAAAAAGCATGGCTCCGCTGGCAGCGTCACGGGTTCTCGACCAGGGATCTGCTGGGACCCTGGGTTCAAGTTCCCCGAGCGCTGGGAAGCACTCTTTTTGGAGTATCGGCAAAATCAATAGTTTCCGTATATGTATATGTGACACTTTGCATCTAATCAAACATTTCTTTGATTACGCAAATTGCCATATATGCAAAAATGGAAATCATTGCGTTTGTCGATACGAAAACAAGATGTGTAGGCAGCGGTATCGAAGTGTATTAAACTTCGATTACGTTACCTAGATGCGGCAGTAGTAATGAAAAATGAAAGGGTTGCGGGATCGGATTTACTGGAGGTGAAATGTGGGATTGGGTGCTTGAATTGGGGGTCAGTGAGTATTGGACTTTGGAAGTAAGAGGAATTTTGCCTTTTCTTTTGCGATAGTGTGTGGTGCGATACGGAGCTTATGTAAAGATTTGGATAGTGTTATTCACTAGCTACCGGGGATTGATTGAAACAAAAGCAAAAGAACCAATCAGTGAATTCGAAAGAAGTGTTGTAGTGCAGATGTTAGTAATTCGTTTATAGCAATTAGACCTGTAATTGCAGTTTGGTGGGAAATGAACTTCTTGGGTTAGTGCGAAATTGTGTCGAACTTATTCAATGATATAATAAAAAAAAATGTGCAGCGATTAATTATTCATTAAAAAAACAAAAAAACTAATTTTGTTGGTTAGTCGAGAGGACCAGGTGCCTTACAGTGAATTTTTCTGCGATTACGCTTGTACGACGGATCGGAGAGTCAAAAGTGGCCGTTGCGTTTTTATTTTTGTTATCTTAGCTTTAAAATCTAATTTTCAGTGGCCCCAGGCTTCTTTTTTGTATTTCACTGGATGCTCGGAGTTCTGCAAGGAAAGGAGTAAGTACCAATCTGGTATTTTGTTTCAATATTTTGCGAATTATATTATTTTACAGAAGCTTGTTTTATTGTATTTCTTTTATATTATATTGAATTAGTTTATTGTATTATATTTTAGTTAATATTTTTTTGTTTAAATCTCGAAGGGGGTTTTTAGTAGTTTTTCACATGTTTATCCTGCAAAATTTTTGGTTGGAATTATAATTGTTGAATTAAATAAAACGGCTATGTCATATTAAAACTATCATCTTTCATTTCTCAAGATGACCTTGCCTTTCCCGTCCTTATCCCTCCGTGATAGTGTTTTTATATAATGTGGCTCAGCACGAGCAGAGCGTGTCCCGGAAGACCCACGACACGACTGAGCTCTAACCAGCCTCGCTATGCCACCCTGAGCTACACACCCCTCTGCAAAAAGTTAATGTCTGCAACTGCGGTGACTTTTGTGGTTGTAACAAGCTACACTACAAAATATTCATCACGCGCACTGTACTCTAAAAGACACCGATCAATTTTTATTATCTTTAGAAACGTTCTATTATGTGCTAATTAAGCTACTCTACAGTAATTTTTTTAGTCTCGTCAAAGTTAGTGGACACGGAGACTTGAGATAGATGCAAACATTGTGCCAAAAGCAGCCATTACTCTCTCCGAAGAAGGTCGTTACATTACAAGGGAAATGTAAAACCTAAAGATGTTTAAGTGGCTGAAATGAAACACTCATCTCTGCCCAAAGGATGAAAACTTGACAAATTTAGTTAACTTTAATCTATTAAAACAACAAACTAAGCCGTTTCGATGGGGTGACCACGTTCTTTCTTCAGGGGCTGATACCCTTGATCACCACAGGGCTGCTTGACTGCTTATGTTTATTACAATATCAAGAAGAACAGAGGCACAGTTACTATTTCTCTCCGTCAGATTTCCATAATCTAGACTGCCCCTTTACATTGGCATATTACTTTCTTGTTTTAATTTATAATAATAATTGTTTTTTGTGGTTGGGAGATGACTTTCATTTACGCACAGAATGTGAGACTCTCATGCTCACAAGCGACTTGACTACCCACTAACTACATCACCCCTCAACCCGAGAACCCAGCCTGGAATCGTTTGACACATTACTTTGGGCCAGGTCTTGTTTTGTTACGCCGCGAGATGCCTTCAAGCTTGGGGGGTCCCTCTTCTAGCGGGAGGAGAGAGGGGAAAAGGAGTTGCCAGATGAGCAATCCCTCAGCCGCAACGCTCCCGGTTGTGTGAATCTTTTTCATCTTTCAGGACTGCCCGAATCTAGTGTGAACCCTGGTTCCATTTGTCAATTGATTCGATCAACACCGCGACTATACTATCCGGGGTGAGCTCTCCCGTCTCCCTATAGAGGTCCCGTTGCAGTTTGTCCCATGTTTTGCTCGCAAAAAATGTATGGCAGGCATTGTCTGCCTCTTCTGGGCAAAACTGACAATCGGGGGACCGAGACTTGCCACTCGTGTGCAAGTAAGACTGAAAACACCCATGCCCGCTCAAAAGCCGGGTCAGGTCTCACATCCCGAATGAGGCACGCAGTCCACCTTCCCTTCGTGCAATTC
The DNA here is from genome assembly GCA_963969285.1 of Odontomyia ornata. Classification (NCBI taxonomy): domain Eukaryota; kingdom Metazoa; phylum Arthropoda; class Insecta; order Diptera; family Stratiomyidae; genus Odontomyia; species Odontomyia ornata. The sequence continues at coordinate 54,882,780 of OZ017742.1, read as the reverse complement.
ACCCAAGACTGCTGCCAATCGTTGAGTGGGCACGAAGTCCACCTTCCTTCGTGCAATTCACCCAAGACTGCTGCGAGTAGGTTGAGTGGGCGTCTTCCTCGTGTCCTTGTTTCGATGCAAGTAAATGACGCGGCGCAACAGGTATCACGCCTGCAATATCTCTCACCACCGAATACGGATACGAAGATGCAATCCTCAGTGCTCCTCTTCTCTGTACCAGTGCAAAGCGTTTTCGGTATGCCTCTTTACTGAGAGCGTCGCCCCATATTTCTGCTCCATACAGTAGCACCGAGCCTACAGCACTCATCAAGAGGTGTCTTCTTGATGGGCTGGGTCCCCTAACGTTGGCCATAAGTCAACAATACTCTCAAAGCAGCCTTCTCAGCCGTTGCCCTGATTTGCTTACAGAAACTCATCTTCGAGTGAATCAGTAGCCCCAGCTACTTTATCGCTGGCTTCGATTCGATTAGTATACCTCCAATACTGATCATCCTTACCCTAGGGATTCTCTTTTTTGTCAAGATGACCACTTGGGTTTTTTCCATTGCTAAATTGAATCCGTGAGCAGTCATCCAGTCTCTCACTCGGCGCATTAGCGTACCTAGCCTAAGATGCGCTTTTTGAACGCTGCATCCAGCAACCAGAGCCTCAACACCATACCTACATAGTTATAATATTACTGCATTGTGCTCATTCTATTTTCCTTATAGGCATAGACAGCGAGTCGTCATCAAAATCAAACAATTATCTCTGTTTGTCGTTGCAGATGCATCATTTGATTGAGACTTATCTGGTGAATTTTCTTGCATTTCTGAACTAATCACGAAAAGCTCTATTTTACAGTTTTATTATTTATATTTGAAGTTAAGGGGACCACAATATGATTTCGTTTTATTGAGTTTTCCAGAAATACACCATCGGTACTCAACATAATTTTATGTGTCTTCGGATTCATCAGCTAATATCCTTTGGTAGTATCACATAAAGGTAATTTTACTTGCCTTAGGATATAGTTTCTGTAGTTTTTCTTTTATCACCTTGACTATAGGTATACAACCAAAAACTCACATCAAGTTTCTTCCCAGACCATATCTCTGCATGATTAACATATGAGGGGACACGTGTCAGGCAACGGTTGTTCATATAAACAGCTATGGCAACTGCTTCTGTCCGTATTGTTTCCGTAAGTTAGAATTTAATAGCATACAGTGGGCTCTTTCTATAAGTGTGTGACTCATTTGTTCAGCCAAACCATTCTGCTAAGGGGTAAATACATTTAAAATTTTCATGTATCGTTCCTGATTTCTTTAATTCTTAAATGCGTGAATTTCGTTATTGATTTGGAATAATTATTTTTAATTATATTAAGGTCTATAAAGTTAAAAAAATATAGCATTGACTTGTAGCCACCGAAGATGAAAAAACCATATGTTGCATATCTGCAACAGCACGCATTTATTACATTCCTGCAACAGTGTACACTTATAGCTACGTACAGGGAATAAGATGTATGCTAAACACTCAATAAAGTAGATATTTGAAATTCTTTATTTATTCTTGGTGAAATTTCACAAAAACAATTCTTACCTCTGTTATAGCATAAGCTCACTCTACATTTTTCACAATATGTGAATGTGTAGCCCTTACAGTTTGGGTATTTACACCTGGCCCGATCACCCCATTTTGGCCAGTGGTCTGTCTTGTCTTGGCGGACATCTTTAGTGGGCATAGTTTGTGCTGGTCCACGCTTCTTCTTCAGCTGCAAATCAGGTTCTAAAGTTGAAGTGCTTGGGCGGCCCCCTTTTGCACCATTGCGCTGTAGGCCGAGGTTACATAAGGTATTTGCCAGCTCAAGTCTATATTTGCACAGATTCAAAGGTTTCGTATTAGGTCTGGTTTGTTTCAGAGTGTTTTTGTACAATAACCATGAATTTATTGTGGTCACATCCAAAACGTGGAATAACAAGCGATTTGTCCACTTTCTGCTTTTTCGAGTAATATGGTACCTTCCAATAAAGCTGTCAAGCAGATCAACTCCCCCCACATGGGTGCTGTAGTCTTTTATTATACTGGGACAATTTATTGGTACCCGCTGTTTCGTTGCTTTATCATACCTCGAAGTAGTGGTTACAGGGAGGCTCCGGTATAGCTTGACCACAAAGTAACTGGCTTATTATCCTTCCAGACTACTGCACTGATATCGATACCATCGACATTGGCTACCTGTTCCTCATGGTATCCCCTTGGTACTTTTCTTTTCATCACACTTTTCTTATCCGGCAGTTTATTATTTGGGATACGATTTAACTGGATTGTTCCCAAGCAATATATTCCTTCCTTTGCAAGATAAGTGACCAAGGGCACCGATGTATAGTAATTGTCAAAGTATATAATATGGTTTGCACATCTTGGAACAATCCGCGCTAGCCGCACAACTGTGTTACCAGTTGGTCCCAAGTCTGGTTCGCCATTTATGCGAGGATGATTGCCAGCGCCAGTATAGATCTCAAATTTGTGTGCAAATCCATATACTCGTATGCTACATATCAAGAAAAGCTTGAAACCCCATTTGTGCGGTTTATTGGGAAGGTATTGCTTCATGTAGTGGCCCATTTTAGTAGCACACATTTGTTCATCTATAGACAAGCGTTGTTCCAAAGGTACAGCAGCATACCTGCTATTTAGATCGTCAATTATTGGCCGAATTTTGTGCAACCTATCATGGTTAGGATGGTCAACAGGTAAGTGAGTGCTATTGTCATTAAAGTGTAAAATAGAACAAATATTTTCGAAATTCTTTTGTGTCATGGTTGATTTTACAGGCTCATAGCCATATTGATCTGACCAGTACATCCGGATGTTTGGGAATTCAGCAATGGAAGAATAAATAAGAATCCCAAGGAACTTATTGAGATCATTTTCAGTGAAAGGAAAGGGATATGAAATATTTTTCTGTGCAGAATATAAATTACTCTGTGACTTGATCTTTTCCCTAAGCTCTTGAGTGAAAAAGAAAGAAAAAAATTGGCACGGCGTTTCTAATTCCAATATGCTGTCAGGATATTGAATATTTTGTGGAAAATTTGTAATGTTTTGATTGGTGCTGAGATTTATGCCTCTCCCTCATTCTGCTGAACGGAAGGCTGTGGTGCCTTAGTTACATTTCCTAAAGTTGGGGCATTATCATTATAAAAATTAAATAAAGATCATCAACAGTACTTTCCATAGGGATGTACATATCTTCAGCATCTGCTTCCGCCAATAGCTGACGATTATTCCTATGTTCAACTTCCTCATCTTCCACTTCTCCTTCTGACGATTCCATGTCATCTTCAGACTGATCTATGTTCTAGAGGTATTCCTCGATTTCTTGGATGGTCAGCCCTCTTGGCATCCTAGAGAAAAACAACCAGAATTTGGATGGAATGCAGCAAGTAAGTCAGCCGGAAATCAAATTGCTTTGAGTGCAAATGCGCAATGTTGCATTTATGCAACAAACTGATTTTGACGAAAAATGTATATCAACTCTCTGTATTTCCGCAAAAATATTTATTTCTTGCTCTTTTGGTGTTATAAGATGTCTAAAAACAAAAAATAAGCAACACTTGCCTAACAAAGTTACGAAAAAAACTGAATTACACTTTGCACTAATCACTTGTTCACATTCACACGCGCCCGCGATCCAACAAAGTCTGATTCCCAAATGCAGGAATTTAAAATCAAGACGCCACGTCAACTGTCAAAACAACCATAAAATTTGGTTTAAATTATGGTCTATTAAATTCGAATGTGCGTAACGATTTTGGTTAAATCAGTTGAATTTCGGTATGTTGCAGATATGCAACAACGCGAGTTTAAGGGTTTAAAAATCTGAGAATTCTTTACTCAGATATTCTTTGCCATTATTCTTTTTCTTTTTCTCTAACTGACTTGGTCCATTGACCGCGTTCTTCAATTTCGAAATCCGAGCAGCGATAAACTGTCTTCGTCGACCGAGTCAGACCAGCATTTCCTTGGTTCTTTTTTGATCTTCGCCCCTCAGTTTTCCCTACGAATACCTTTTTGGGTATCTGTTGTTCGTCCATACGATTCATGTTGCCAGCACATTTCAGCTTCCGCAGTCTTACAATCGTTGAGGCCTCTGGCTCATCAAATAGTTCATACGACTCATGGTCGTATCGAATTCTCCAATGGTCCCCGTCTAGCTTCGCTCCAATTATTCGGCTCAGGACCTGACACTCAAAGGCGTTCAAAGTCAAAGTCAAAGTCAAAAGCGCTTTATTTAATACTTATCGTCATAAATTTTAAAAGAATATAAAGCAAATTCCAAACAATAACAATCAAAAAACTTAATGGCCCAAATGGCTCTCTAAATTTGTACGTTATCGTTAACTCATATCATCAAAAAAAAAAAACTATAGCAAATTCAATTAATTACGATTATTACATATTTTTAAAATTTAATTGGAAAAAGGAGAAAAAACCAACCAACACTATCCTAAAATTAATTTATAATCAAAACACAACAGTGAAACTTTGATCCTACACCTAATATGTTGTAACTTATTTCTAATAATATACAATCAAAAACTTTATCTTATACTAAAAAAAATCAATAACAATGTTCCTAACCTAAGTGTTTAATCTTATCTCTAACGGAATATAGTAAACATTATATATACCTAACCTATACCTAATTTTTAACAAAAATAAACAACAACACTAAATGTAGCAATAATGAGCTGAAACTCAAAAACTAAATAACGAAGAACACCAAAACTGAAAATATACACGAATAATTTAGACATTGTCATTCAGCCACCAATACCTAGATTGCCCCGTCTCAACTCGATCAGCTTCAACGAATCTAGCAAATGAGTATCTCCATTGGAATTGTTGGTCTCGTGAACTCAAATTCGGAGGATATTTTATCTTCTTATCGGTGGCCCGTCGATATATGTGATATATGACTGGGACGCCGTCAGAATCAAAAACATTTCGATTCATGTCCAAATACACGAATGCTTCTGGAGGAATGAAGCCAGTAGCGAGGCAAGTCGCAATATACCCGTCTGTAGGATGGAACGGCTGTGAAATCCAAGGGTTTTCACTCACAGTCACAGATCTTGCGATATGATTCCGAAGAAGTTTCAATATGAAGATATCGACCCTCGTCACTTCAGCAGTTTGATAAATTCTTCTATTCGATATATAATGTTTCCAATCCGTCTAAGGCTTTCTGTACAAACCAGTACATGCACGAAGACATTTCCTTTCGAAAACTCTTAATTTTTCCATAGTACTAGCGCTCTGGTTGTACCAGATCTGACATCCATATGTCAAAACTGGTCTAACCAGTGTCTTGTAACAGATAATTTTGACCTTTTGATCAATGTATCTGGAATCAAAGGCGTTCAATATTTTTGTGGATGCTTGGGTTAGGGGTTCATGATTCACATCCATAGCATAACACAGGTCTTATTACAGATTTGTATACTTGGAGCTCTGTTTCCCTGTGCATACAGCTGGTCTTCATGATCACCAAAGCTGAATAAAATATTTTATTTGCGAGCTGTATTCTTCGGCGTATTTTGGCTCTTTCATTCGCTGCTTACGTTATTTTTGTGCCTAAATATAGAAATTTACTCACATTTTCGATATTGTATACGCCAAGTGTAATATTTTGTGTATTTGAGGTATTTTTCTTCGACTCTGTCATGAGCTTTGTTTTTTTTTCATCGATTTGTATCCCTACTAGTTAGGGTTTTGTAAAATAGTTTTACAAAACCCTACTAGTTTCGCGACCAGTCTGTCCGTCTGTCCGTCCGTCCGTCCGTCCGTGTGTCACAGCAGTTTTTCTCGGAAACTACTTTAGCTAGAAACATCAAATTTTATAAGTAGGTGTAAAGTGGTGATCTCTTAAAAGTTCAACTACAAAAAAATTTTAAAAGGTATTTAAGGGGGGTCTCCCCATATGGGAGAGTGACTCCCCGAAAAAAAAATTTCATTGAAGGTAGCTAATATGGGTATCAAATGAAAGGTCTTGATGAGAATTTTACAAAACAGGTCTTAGTTTGGCAAAATTTGCTTCGAGAGGCGCACAGGGAGGAGAAATCCACGAAAAATTTGTGTCCACCCCCCTCGCGATTGGACACCTGTGATCCGAAAAATCGGAAAAAATCTGAAATGTAGGACTTGGTAGGTACAACAACAACAAATACGTGAGAAGTCGCAATTCACTGAATTTTGTTAGTAATAGTATGATTTATTGATTTTATGTTTTCTTGAATAAAATCTTAACGGTACCCTTAAGTTCAATCAAATTCAGTACGTAGATGTCTATTTGTAAGATTGATCTATTCTGAAGGTTTCATAAAGATTGAATCATATTTAGCGAAGTTATAGCGGTTTGAATTTTCCTGTATTACTACGGAACAATATGCGCTGCATTTAGTACTATGGCAACATATGGCTATGGAACAACATGCGCTTTTTACCGACTCAGAAACGCCAGTTTTGCTAGGATTTACATGAAAATTTTAGGAATGAAAGGTGTCATGTATATCTATGAAAATCGGTTCAGCTAGTGGTATCAGCAATCGTAAAACAAAAAAGTGGCTGTTTTAAATGCGAAGATTGAATAATTTTGAGTTATTTTTTCCCAACTTCAACGTTTAAGGTGCATGCTTTGAACACTTGGTTCAATTGAATGAATGACTGAAGATGAGTACCTTTAATTAATGCTCATAAGTGAAACAAGTCAAGGAGGTGGGAGAGAGCTCCTAACAAAAGGGCATTGTAACCATTCTAGGATTCGAAAAAATTGGCCATTAATCGATGATAACAGTACAGGAGAGTGGCCCCTGAAAAAAAAAATCATCAAACGTAGCCGATATGGGTATGAAATGAAAGTTTTCATGGGAGCTTTTAAAAACAGTTGTTAAACTGTCAGTTTTTGCTACAGTGGGGGCAGAGGAGGGAAATACATGAAAAATGTGTTTCCTCCGTCGCGGATGGACATCTGAAATAATTGTCAAGGGAGATATTTATGAGTATAACAATACCATAAACCTCAGAAGTCGAAATTCGTTCAACTTTGTTAATAATAGTATGATCTTGGAAATTCATATTTTCTCCAATAAAATCGTCTTTGACATGTTTCTTAATTTGGCTCGATCTGGTGACTGCATTTTGTAAATTGAATACAAAACCCTTCTGACATGAGCGTAGATCTGTTTGCCCAACTTTTTTCACTTTGCTGCCGAGTTTCAGGAAGAGTTCTTTGGCAGTTGTTAGTGACCGTGACAAAATGTTGATATCGTCCGCATAGGCTATTGCTTGGGTCGACTTGTATAGTAATGAACTTCATGCATTGACAGGTAAATTCCTTATGAAGTAATCCAGAGCCAAATTGAATAGTAAAGGATATCCCATCTCCGTGGTTTAGTCCGTTATTTGTGTCATTGGTGAATTGGTTATTGATTTGGATTAAGGAGGTTGTTGACGTCATTGTCATTTTGGTAAGATGAACTGATTTGGCTGGGATGCCAAAGCAATGCATTATTTGGTACACTACTTTACAATCAATACGTTCGAATACTTGCTTAAAGTCAACGAAAATTTGGTCTCTCTCCATCTTGAACTCCTAGCATTCTTTAAGTACCTGCGTGACACTAAAACAATTGTTCCGTTGTCGATCTACATGCTGTAAAACCATCTTGATACTCCCCATAGTTCGTTTTTCGTTTGCGAGGTCGTTGTCGTGAGTCCAATCCATTCCGCGACCTATCTGCAGGTTTCGAAACAATTAAAGATTTTCCAGGGACGAGGAGTTAGCCTATCGCCCAACCTCCATTCCGGCGGCATCGTTATTACGTCGATTCGGTTATCAGGCGCGGAAGATTTGCCTTCACCCTCTTACGTCCTCACAAAGGAGGTGTAAGTAGGATTTAGTAGCAGAGCTGTAGATGTATTTACAATTATTAGTATGCAGTTTGTCTAGCAATAATATTTTCTGGACAAATGCGAACATTTTGTCAAAAAGGCTGCTTGCACTATAATGTGCAATCCTGACCAAAATAATTTGATACCATTTTCTGCTGACCCAATGGTTCTGTGTAATGAAAAGTCTGTTACTCAGCTTCATATACGCAGGAGTGCATATACGTTGGACAACATTCAATGGTATATCGTCATCGCCGAGTCGTATAATTTCCATCTTCATCCAAGTCTGTTTCCAGCAACATCCCTAAGATTTGCTGTCTTTCACGCTCTTTTATATCCTTGCTGCTGGTATTAGCAAAAAACTTTCAAATACTGAGTTAAGAATGGTTGGCACAAAATTGCTACATTGCTTGCATGGTTGGGTCAAATGTATCTTCTTGATTTCGTAGCACGTGTTGCTTCCTATGCAAATGCATACTGATTGAACAAGTAGAAGAAACGAATGGGACGGGGCGTAAACGGTAGCCACTGAAAAGACTGGCACCATCGTCCACATGTTCAAAGGAACGCACATGTCACGGACAGGTGGACCAATCTTACTGATGCCAAAGTAATATTAAAGCTTTCTAAATTTGTAAAATGAAGCGAAACTTTAAACATGAGTTTGTAATAGATGTTAACTAAAAAAAAAATACTGCACCCCTTAGCATAATAAATTTCATTAATTGTGAAAGATTTACATCAGAGTTTTTGATTTTGATAGTTTAATATTTCAAGATTTCAATCCTTTGTTCTTAATTTGAAGATACATTTTTCTTTTCTTGATTCACCCTTCCAGCTTTGAAAAGCAGTGAACCACAAAAACCACACAGCGTCTATCCTCCCGGAGTATCTTCCTTACTCGTATATTATTGATTGATGCATTCTCACTGGAGACTTCCCTTCCTCAATCAAAACCACATCCATAATGAATACACTCATTCACTCACCACCTCAACCCACACCCAATGAAACCAATAGCATTATACTCACCAGTTGAAATAACTCGATCCTGCCTGACAATCTCTCGCTGAACCACACCATTTGGACTCCTGTAGGGGCGGGCAGGGTCGTCCACCACGTTTCGAATATTTAATTACTTTTCTGTATCGATGCATCTCCCCGATACCGCATGTTTTACTGCATGGACTCCACTCCGACCAGTGTCCGACACGACAGTCCCTCGGGGGTCGTATAACACGCTTCCTATGCTTTCTTAGCTCATAGTTGTGAGCAATATTATTCAGGATCGCCTCCTTGTTGTTCTTCGGCACCACTTTAGTGGCTTTCTCTGATAAATCTTTGGTTGTGTTCTGTCTGTAAATAAATGAAATGAGAAAAATTTCATTCAGTTTTCGTTTTGTTATTCCAAACTTGGTTAGTGATGTGGAGCTTTTGTGTTGCTTTGGGGGAGGAAAATAACAGAAAGGATATAAATTAACTCTCCGGGGTGAGCATTTGTTGGTAAATATTGAGAAAAAATCAATGAGTTAGTGTTCATTAAGTGAACACTTTAATTTATTGCTTTGTTTTTAGTTTATCATCCATGAGGGAAGCATTATCAGTCAATATGTCTTCTTTGAATTAGGATTTGGATATACCATGCGGCTTTCCTACCTACAAATTACCAGCTTGGAATATATTTCCTGTTCAAATTCACTCCAAACCTGCATTCTGCGAGTCACAAGCAGAGGGAAGGGAAAAATCTCCATGTCGTGATAAGAGGCAATTTAATTTATTCAGGAAAACGTTCATGGCAGCAAAATAGCGTTTATTTTAATTTTATTATCGTGCACAGAAAATGCTCCATCAAATTTATTTTTGTGATATATGGCCACTTTTTATCGTAATATTGTCAGTAGAGCAACGATGATTATTTTATGATTGGCTTGGAAAAACGTTTCTCCCTCTTCCAGCAGACTATCAGTGATCACTTTCTTTTCCATTTAATGACAGGTTTAAATTGAATGCATGTCAATGATGATTGATGTGCAATGTTCGAGCTCACATATTGAAAAATGGGTTAATGATAAATATGACTTATTAAATGATGCTTTTGATGTATGTTGGATGCAATTGATGTTGATATTGCCCGGCTGGCAACATTATGCTTGTATGAAAAAGTAAACGCAAACGTGTGTCAGTTAGTGCAAACATATGTAAATTATCTAATTGTTCACTGCATAATTTGATTTTATATGCTTAAGCCAGAGGAAAAACTAAATGGAGAAAATTCTTTTTGCAGTACTTTTGAAACTTTTGACTTTTGTATGTTGAGCTGTGTACTTTGGTAACTTAATAAAAGATAATTGAAATATTAAATCAGAAGTGGAATAAGTTATATCTAACAATTGCCACTAAAGCATTTTGGGCGAGGAAAAACAAAAAGTAAAGCAGCGTCGCGTGGTTGTGGTTTATGCGGGCGTGCAGCTGTATACAAGTCCGCGCAAGAAACGGGACTAAGGTATATGGTTGGTTGGAAATTGATTTATTGTGTCTTAAGTACCAAATGCTAAGGAAAGAATAAGAATATCAAGAAAAAGAATGACCTAAAACTGTGCAATCACGGTAAATTTTTGGATCAGTATTACAAGTCAAGGCCGAAGGCGGTTTATTCAATACTAGTCCTTATAAATTTTAAAAGAATAAAAAGCAAATTCTAAGCAATCAAAATACAAAAATTCAAGGGCCCAGATGGCTTTCTAAATTTATATATTATCAATGAAACACATTTAATCAAAAAACTAATAGCAAATCCAAATTAATTAAAATTGTTACATATTTTCTGATTCAATTGAAAATAGGAGAAAAAAAACAACTAACTAACTCACTTAACGTGGACAATAACAATTTATTGCAAGAATCTAAATCTAATCTAATCGGTACAAGAAACTAAACTTGTCTGCTCCGCGACCAAAAGCCAAAGAGAACAGCTGATGATAAGTCTTCTTGTTGCTAGATGATTGGGTGCCAGATTTGTAAAGTCAAATTTCCTCGAGATGATGTCAGCGCCACTCAGTGGTGGACATAGTTTTAATGATCGCTACAGTACCCCCTTTCTAGAATTGAGGTCAAGTTGATGTTGGCTTTAACGTCCGACTGTAAGTGTTGAGGGGAATGTCATGATGTTGGTCGTTGTCATCTTTTGTAGTATATGCTGGTTTGAGTCGTGCGGTTGGGGCGGTCGCATCTTGTCCCTTTACCTTGATAATGAAGACGAGATCGTTGATTCGTTTAATCAATCGAATGGCTGTCTGACTACATCGACTCGCAGGAAGACATGAGTGCAAGGGCAAAGATCCTTGTATTGAAAAAGGGTTCTTTTTATGTGTTGGTGTCAGTCGAAGGTGTCACACGTGCTCACGAAGTTTCACGACAAAAAAGGTGGGATCAGCTGGCATGTCCTCGTTTGTAAAAAAATTGCCCGGAACACGTAGCTGTTCGCCGTAAAGTAATTCGGCGGGTGAAGCTCCCAAGTCCTCCTTGAGTGACCTTCGCAACTTAGTAGAACAGTTGGAAGTAGTTCTATCCAGGATGTTGGTCGACTGCAAATAAGAGCTGATTTTAAGCTTCGGTGCCATTGCTCAATCGCACCATTGGACGCAGGATGATAAGGTGTTGTTCTAATTCGTTTCGTTACGGTCAGATTGGTAAGGGGTCGAAAAAGTGTGCACTCAAATTGAGCTCCTGGGTCGGTTGTCAACGTCGTGGGAGTTCCAAAACGCGCAACCCAAGTGTTGTAAAAAGCGTTGGCGACGGTGTCCGCAGTCATGTCTTGCATGGGGACCGCTTTTGGCCACCGTGAAAATCTGTCGACCATGGTAAGACAGTATCGATACACGCTTACCAATGGCAGAATGGTGATGTCGATGTGTACATGATCGAATCTTTCATTTGGTACGTTTATTGAGATGGGTTGGTTCCTGTTGTGTCGTTGAATTTTCGAGCATTGACAGAGGATGCAGTTGCGGGTCCATCGTATCGTGTCCTTCTGAATGCTGAGCCATACGTACTTTTGGCGCAGTTGGTGAAGGGTGGCCTTGCCGCTCGGGTGAGCAAAAGTCTGTTGTCGAGGTTTTGGTGGGACGTAAGGACGAATGTATCCCGTTGAAATATCGCAGTAAACTGTTGTAGTAACGATTGACAGCTTTTGTAGTTGTAATCCTGTGTTATTGCTGTTGTCTAAGAGCGCACGAAGCTCGTCGTCTTTTTGTTGAGCCTTGGCTAGTTGAGTTGGGTCTAAGGTGAATGGCATGTTGATCGTATTAATTCTGGAGAAGGTGTCTGCTACCAGATTTTCCGAGCAAGTGATGTGGACTATCTGCATCATAAACTGAGAGATGAAGTCCAACTGTCTCAATTGTCTCGGATTAGCTTTGTCAAGACTTTGAGCGAATGCGTAGATTAAGGGCTTGTGGTCAGTTTTGATAATAAAATGCCGACCCTTCAGAATATACCTAAAAAAACTTGATTGTGGCATAAAAAGCTAGTAGTTCGCGGTCATAAGCGCTGTATCTAGCTTCCTTTGGGCTCAGCTTATGAGAGAAGAAGCCGAGTGTTCACCATCGTGCTGTTCCAATGTCAGATGCGTCAGTGACAAGTTGAAGTTGTGCGTTGTAATCTGGATGGACGAGTAAGGCTGCAATTGCAAAGTCGCGTTTACACATTTGGAAAACTGATTCCATTTGTGGTGTCCATGGAACTTTGCGATAATCGTTTCTCTTGCTGTTGCTTAAGAAAGCGTTCAACGACGCCTGATGGTTGGCTGAGTGTTTAAGACAACTTCTGTAGAAGTTACAGGCCCCAAGAGATCGACGCAGCTCGACGATGGTCTCAGGTTGCTTGAAGTTAAGCAGTACCGTGATTTGCTCTTGTGTTGGTTGTGAACCGTTTTTTTGATCGTGTAGCCCAAATACTCTATCACCGTTCGACCGACAGCACACTTATCATTGTTAATGTGCAAGTGATTGCAGGCGTGAAGTGATTGCAGGCGTGATACCTGTCGCCCTCCTTGCTAGAGAGCGCCGCGCTATTTACCTGCACCGAAACGAGGATGCGAGGGAGATGGTTGTCCGTGAGGAGAGACAACGCTCGCTCAACGATTGGCAGCAGTCTTGGAGGAATTGCACGAAGGGAAGGTGGACTGCGCGCCTCATCCCGGATGTGAGACCGTGGCTAAATCGAAGGCATGGTGAGGCTGACTTCTATCTGACCCAGCTTTTGAGCGGGCACGGGTGTTTTCAGTCTTACCTGCACAAGATCGGTAAGTCACAGTTTTCCGATTGTCGGTTTTGCCCAGGAGAGGAGGACAATGCCTGTCACACATTTTTTGCGTGTACCAAATGGGCCAGGCTGCGAAAAGAACTCTACAGGGAGACGGGAGAGCTCACCCCGGATAATATAGTTGAGGTGATGCTCGAATCGGTTGACAAATGGAACCAGGTGGCACATTATGCTCGGGCAGTCCTTAAATATAAAAGGGACAGCAGCCAGAGGTGCTGGGGCTAGGGGATCGCTCTTCTGGCATTTCCTCTTCCCCTTTCCCCTCCCGCTAGGAAAGGGACTCCCCAGCTGGAAGGCGCCCCACGGCGTAACAAAACGAGACCTGGCCCGAAGTAATGTGTCAAACGGTTCCAGGCTAGTTTCTCAGATTGACAGGGGAGGTGTTTAGTGCGTAGTCCAAGGGCACCCTCCATGGAAGTCTCACACTGCCAGACTCGGCGGGCGTAAATGCCTTCACCTCCCTACCCCCCCAAAAAAAAAAATGTGCAAGTTTTGTTGCTCAAGTCGTTAACGGACAATGTTGAGGTGTTCTCGATGTTGGTCAGCACTGTCGGACATGATGATGATATCGTCTATATAGCAGAAGACGAGTTCCAGTCCGTAGAGGATGTTGTCCATGTGCCGTTGAAAAGTTTGTGTGGCATTTCTAAGACCGAAAGGCATAACCAAATATCCAAACAACTCGAATGGTATTGTAACGGCTGTCTTTTTTATGTCAGCTTTCAGTTTCCTGCCTGGCAGACGTCAAGGCCGTTGAAAGACTGGTGGTCCAGTTGTTTCGATGAAGTCCGCCACTTGATTAGCTGCTGCTGATGTATGTATTGTTGTTCTTGTTGAAGACGTATCGTAAGTCGTAGGCTGAATGATGGTTGCCGATGTGGTCGCCTTTACATGTGTCGTGGACACCCCGAAAACATCAACCAGAGCGACTTGTCCCGGGCTGGAACAGATAGAATTGTCATCTAATAGCCTTCTGTTTTTGAAATCGATCAAAAGCCCGTAATGTGCCAAGAAATTCACCCCGATGATTATGGAAGAGACATTTGCTCCAATTAAACTCCACACAAGTAGACGCTTGGAATCTAAGTGTATCTTCAAGGGTAGTTTACCATAAGTGGTAGTTGTGGTGTTGTTGGAGGCACATAATGTTAGTACTTGCGGCTGCTGAAGTCGAGCGAAGCGTTTAGGCAGAATCGAGACGGACGGTCCGGGGTCGATTAGGAAATTTAAGTGTGACTGCTGATTGGCTAGGTGTAGTCTGAATTCCTGAATTTTATCTATGTTGTCTACCATTTCGGTGATGGAAGGCAACTGTCTCAGTTTCCCTGATGCTGATTTGCTTGAAACGAGCAAAGCTCCGAGCACTGCTTCGCTTTTACGCCAAATCTTTTATGGTAATAGCAAGCCTCGTTGTTAGTTGAAGTGCGGTGGTTGCTTGCAACACCTGTAGAACCCTGCAAATCAGAGGATTTGAAATTGTTTGTTGATTTTTTCATCAGAACGACAACGTTATTAAGCTGAGGCTCGATTTTTTCAAGCCATTTGTTGAGGTCCGACGTACCGACTGCTTGTGGTGAAGCGGCCTCTGTAGCCAATACGTAAGCCAGAGTACTGTTTTCCACTATGCGGTCCGCTTTTTTTGCGAGTTTGTAGAGTTCGGAATCCTGGCTAGTAGCCAGAATGCACCTCACGCTCATTTGTAGTCGTTTCATCCACAATGTTTTGAGGATGTTCGCAGACAAATCCGAAGGTGCGAAATTTTGCATTTTCGAAGTAGTTGTGATGGTTGTTTTCCGTTGAGGTCTGCTCCTGTGAGCAACCGGTTTAGCTGTCGCTTCTTAGATTCTGAGAATCTGGTGATGCTGTTTGAGCATGCCATATTTGCTCGTGACTGGTGGCGAACGGATAATGTCAGATACTTGCTGCAGGATATCGATGTCCAGAGCAGCGATAATCGTATAATAACGAGCGTTATCAGACGTTATTTTGTTGATGGAAAATTGCACCTCCGCCTGCATAAACCAAAATGTCGGGCCACTTCGCCAAAATGGTGGCAATTTCACGTCTTTGAAAGAAGCAACTTCCGCAGACGGTGGAAAGTTTGTTGCTGTATCCACCGGTGGCAACAATTTGTGCGAAGATATCAGGTCCTTGCTTGGTTTATATAGCGTGCCGAGCACCGTGTTGTTGTCGCGCCTTGCCGGCAGCGGTGTATGTTGAACGAACTTGCCGGTTGTCAAACCCTCAGTCGCCATTTTAATGGGTGCTCTCCTAGCCGGGGCTCACGTCGATGATAGGGTCATCAGTTGTGACCGCATTGTATCCCATGGATCAAGACGTTCACAATGCAATCGTTAAACTCACTAAACGTGGTAAATAGCAATTTATTGCAAGAATCTAAATCTAATCTAATCGTTACATGAAACTAAACTTGTATGCTTCGCGACCGAAAGCTAAAGAGAACAGCTGATGATAAGTTTTCTTGTTGCTAGCTGATTTGTTGCCAGATGTGTTAAGTCAAACTTCCTCGAGATGATGTCAGCGCCACTCAGTGGTGGACATAGTTTTGATGATCACCACATATCGGGCAATACTAATCAGATTGAGTCAAACTAACATTAATTTGAAAGGTGACATCCCAGTCTAAAATTTTTATATAGGCAGTTTTGTATTTCATCATTCGTGTCAAAAGTTGTATTCATTTAAAAATGAGTGAAATTTCTGAAAAAAAATCGTTATATTTTACAATATCACTACGATCAAGGTGAGAATGCATCGCAGGCTCATGAAAAAATATCTGGTGTCTACGGTCAAGATACTTTATCAAAAGCCACAGCCAGGATGGTTCGCTTGCTTTCGTTCTGGAAATTTCGATGTCAAACAAGCACCTCGCTCAGGTCGATCAATCACCGGAAAAGTCGATGAAATCTTACAAAAAATTGAAGAGGACCGACACATAAGCAGCCATGACATTGCTAAAGGAACTGACGATCCATCGACGTTTGTGTGCCGCATGAATTAACACAAAAAAATTGACCGAATTTCCTTTTGCGAAATGCTCATAAAACGCAACGAAAGCGAGCCACTTTTGAAGCAAATCATTACGAGCGATGAAAAATGGGCAAGACATGAGAATGTCGTTCGAAAAAGATCATGGTCAGAAAAAGGTAAATCATCACAAACGACTTCAAAGCAAGGATTGACACCAAATAAGGTTATCCTGTGTATGATGGGATTGGAAGGGAATTGTTTATCATGAGATGCTAGAACCTGGCAAACACTCGATTCGGCTCTGTACTGTCAGCAATTAACCACATTGTAAAAACATTCAAAAAAACCGGCCAGAATTGATCAATAGAAAGGACATCATGACAATGCCAGACCAGACACATCTTTGATGGCCTGGCAAAAATTCACAGAGCTTGGCTAGGAAGTTTTAATGCATCCACCGTATAGTCCAGACCTTTCACCGTTAGACTACCGTTTGCTTTGGTCTCTGCAAAGCTTTAATTAAAAAAAAAATGCACTTCATAAAGGGAGTGTGAAAACTTCCGTGTTCTTCTTCAGTTCCACACTACACGCCTAGGCACTCGAAACACTAAGTTTGCCGGCGCTGTTCTCAGCAGACATCACCCTCAACACCTCGGAGAAGAGCCTTTATATCTCCGACCCCACTACAAAAACTAAGTTTCTGGTAGACTCTGGTTCCGCCCTCTCCATCATTCCGAGGCATCACATCGTCAGGTCTCTTCGTAAGCAGAGCCTTGTGCTACGAGACGCTAATGCCACCCTCATTATCACCTTTGGAACCCAACAACTCACCCTAGGTTTTGGGGCACGCCATGCACTTCACTGGTCGCTCGTGATAACAGAAAGCCATTGTAGGCGTCAACACACTCAAGTATCATGATCTACTGATCGATCTTCGCAACCAGCACCTCTTGAATGACATAATCAGTGTTTCTACAGCCTGCACCCCAGGTCTAGCTTCATTAATATACAGCAGTAGGGCCGTCACTAAGCCATCTACGTTCAAGGGCACCATTGAAAACTGGTACCAAGCAATTATCGACAAAAACGCAGACGCACCCGCACAACCCGAGGAATCAGCCTCGGTCAATGACCAACCTACTCATGGGAGAACGCCTCACCACAGTACAAGCCGAGTTCACTTTCTTATTGAAACGAGGCATAGTTCAACCCTTATCGAGCAAGTGGGCCAGTCTTCTGCACATGGGAGCAAGTGGGCCAGTCCTCTGCACATGGTGCCAAAGGATGGCAGCCATTTGTGAGCTACTGGGGATTCCCGTCAACTGAACACTCAAACTCACCCAAACTGTTACCCATTGCTTGTCATCGAGAACTTGATTCAAGAGGTATTCGGCACAGTTTTTTTCAATAATTGACCTCAAACGCACATCTTACCAAATCCCGGTAGCTCCTGAGGTCATAAAGGATGTAGAACGTCAATCACTACGCCCTTCGGACTACATGAATTCTTAGGAATGTTTTTTGGTCCAGGCAACGCAGCCAAAACGATGTAGCGGACACTAGATCATTTATTGAGGAAGTTCGACTTTGTCTGGGTCTACCAGGACGATATCCTAGTGTTCTCGCCCAGCCACGCTTATCACCAGCGCCGCCTCGAGCAACTTCTCTCTATGCTGCAAGCAGTGAATCTCCACGCTAACTGGGATGAATATCAAGTCGGTCAGCCTGAGGTCGTCTTTGCCAGATATTACACCTGCAAAACAGGAAATCGGCTGATTCATCCCAGCTGAGGTGTTTTCTCAGGAGGCTGAAACTTATTGGCGCTGTATTCCACACACTGTCGAGTTTCAAGCACCACTCTCGGAGCTGCTAGAAGGTTGTACGATCAAAAAAGCACTACAAACCAGGATACCCGATCTTGGAGCGGCTTTTGAACGATGCAAGCAAGGCAACACTGAGGGAGCCACGTCAGCCTTCCTTTCGTCTTCGTATACATTCGTACTGCGCACCAACGCATCCAGTACTGCTGTTGGCATGGTCTTGGACCAACGATGAGGCGGCGGCACTTGGGTACCGTTAGGTTTCTTCTCGAGGAAGCTCTCCAAAATCAAACAGAGCTATTCAACCTACGACCGTGAGCTCCTTGCGAGCTTTGCTGCCATCAAGTTCTTCTAGCTTATTTTGGAGGGAAGATACTTCATCATGTACGCTGACTACCGGCCACTTTCTTTTGCTCTGACGCAAGGCGATGAAATTTAATGGCCTGCTTTTGGCGGGGTAAGCCAAAAGCAGACCATTAAATTTCATCGCCCAATTCAACTCGCAAATGGAGCACACACCAGGGAATGACAACATCGTTGCTGATGCACTTTCACGTGTAGAGACTGTCACAGTACTTGCCGCAATTACAGCTCGAGCGATCAGCGAAGCACAAGCACAATTGGTGCTGTATCGCTACACAATATACTATGTGGAGTTTAACGGTACCAATAAACCTTACCTTTCACTTGCACTCCACCATCAAACTTTCAATTCCGTTCATCAGCTGTCGCTTCCGAATGGACATGCCACCGCTGGGCCAAGTAATGCGTACCATGTCAACTATCAAATGTCCACCGCCACTACTCCGCCAAGCTAGGAAATTTCAAGATGCCGGATGGTGTTTCGACTACATTTATGCCGATTTAATCAAGCTGCCGCAATGTGATGGCTATGAGAGCTGCCTCACCAACATCGAACGCTATGCACAGTGGCCTCAAGCAGTACCAGTGCATGACATTGGAGCTAGCACCATTGCCAGGGCACTATTCGACCACTGGATCTCAATATTTGGCTCACCATTGGAGATCACGTCGAACCAATCACGTCAGTTTGAAGCCATGCTCCTGAGTCCGCTCAACCACCTCCTGGGCACCAACCACATCCATACCACCCTCAAGTCAACTGCAAGGTAGAATGGATACAACGCACGCTCAAAGCAGTGTTAAAGAGCGTCCCCAAGACAATATGGCTACAAGCAGTTCCTCCGATCTTGCTGGGTCTACGAAACACATTCAAGGAAGACCGGCAAGCTTACCTGCAGTAATAGTCTTTGGCACATCGCTTTGGAGTCCAGGCGAGCTCATTACATCTTAAAATACACCAGCCGGCTACCCACAAGATTTTGTCATCAACTTACGCTACCTCTTCAAATCGATTCGCCTAGTCCCGTAAGACAGATACTCCGTACACCAACCATTTGTATTCAAAGACCTGGCCAGCTGTCAGTACATGTTCCGCTGTACCGATGCTGTAAAGAAACCACTCGATCAACCATACTTCGAACACCACTGAGTCGTCGGAAGGGTCAAAGTTAACACGTACGTCATAGTCATAATCGCTATCACCAAGACCCTGTCCACCAAACCATTCAAACTAACATACTTAAAGCAATCTGCTGGGTATTCAGTGACACAGCAGTCGCACTCAACGTCTCCACAGCTGCTTACACCACCACCACTGCTGGCCTCAAAAACGAGTCAACTAGCGCAGGTTTGGCTGCAACAACAGCTCCAGCCATCCAAGAAGAAAGTCATGTTTTCACTATCTTCGACGCATGCGAAGGTCATTGGGGAGGTTATAACTGTGATAATTCGGAATGTCACGATGGCGGCGCAGCTCGCACATTGCAAGCAGATTTTAATGCTACGACAGGTTTGTTCTTGTGGTCCACATACATTCTCACATAAGAAAATGTGAAAATTTCCTATGTTGTTTTTCTCGGTTTTCAAGAATAAACATACTGAGAGAAGACACACTGAAGAAGATAAGTTTTTTTCTTTCTGTTCCAGACTCCTGCACGGATGTACACTCTTCCGGCCATTTTTGCCCATAACAGTTTGTTTAGAGAAATATTAAATTTTGAAACACCAAGATTGGCGTTAGAATTCTAAAGGGGACCGGGAACGTAAGGGTTAAATATTCAGATGCGCAGAAGTATTTTACGAATTTCCAGCTATACAATATTGAACTTCGTCGATTTGAAGGCGATGGATGCCGGGCGACAGGACGATTTAACGTCATTAGAGTAGGACGTTGAAATTGGGGCGAGAGGATTGGAACATTCGACATGTGGCCGAGTGGCTATACAAATGTAGTTCGTGTTCGAATAAAGTGGAATTGAATTAAAGTATTACCATATACTGGGGCTAGTTTGTGGCACAATTGGAGGTTTTTATCAAACCGTGACAAAAAAGAATGTGATATAACAAAAACAGTGATTGGAATAAATATAAAAGTTTTTTAGCTTTACTTTTAGTAATCTTTTGATTTTTTCACCCTCCAATAGTCATCATGTACGCGCTTTTTCTATGTCAAACTTTCACTTCATTTGTGCCATCCATGACAGACAGTCTAATAAGCCCTTGCTCCTCTCATTATTCTTTTTCGAATTTCTTTCTGTATGTCAATGTATGCTCTTTGTCATTTCAATACTGTGCCCTATGCTAATGGCCGTATCTTAGATTTAATTCTATGTAATATTGAACGAACCTCTATGCGTCTTTCCCGTGTTCTCTTTCTTTATATTTCTTCTGATCCTCATCATCCCCGCCTACTTTTTAATGTGTCTCTTGCTACTGTTCCTCTTGTTCGGGAACAAAGATAATATCGCTATAACTTTTACAATGCTGATTACTATCAAATCTCTGATGCCATTCTTTCGGTGGATTAGTCAGCATTCTTTAATGATCTGGACCCTAATATAGCATGTTGCAACTTTTATGACTTCCATAACTCTTTAATATCTGTTTCAACACCTCTTACTGCATAGAGGACCTCTTACTGCATTGAGGACCTTGAAGGACTTTCATTTGTTAAGACCGAGCTCGTCGTGTTTTTCTGTGGGATGGGATGACTGAATCTCGTAACATGTTTTGTCAACTTAGATTGTTGGCTAAAAAAAACAAGTCAAATCAGCAATGTTTTCCTATTACAGTAGCATTGAGTCTTCTTTGAATTCACATCATTCCAAGCCTTTCTATAAATAAATTCGTTCCATAAAAATTCTACCAGAACTCCATCCCCTCTTCACGTAAATGGTGTTTCAGCCTCTTCGTCTTAGGCGACCTGTGAGCTCTTTAGTTCTCACATGTATTTCCTTTTTAATCCTGTGGGCACATTAAATAATATTCTATTTATTTCACTCCATCCTCGCTCTTTCCCAGTTTTATGTACTGCAGATAATATTGTTACATGCACGAAAAATTTTGCGAGCTACTGTTGGAATTGTTTTCACAACCATTAAGAACATCAACAAGCGAATGTGCTCGAAAACCCACCAAGCATGATCAACATCTGAAAGTTAGTCACTGCCCCATTCATTAAACTGCTCGAATATTCCAGGCAGTTCGCTAATGTACGAGACATGGATTGAATGACTAGAGACCCTATATAAAGCTGAGCTGAATGAATGGGGGGATTCATTACAACCACGATATAGTAAACTACGATAGTGTGGAGTGCGGTGTGAAAAGCGATATTGAAGTGATAAACAGTTGAAATAAAAAATTAATAGACAAGTTGTGAAATAGTTAAATTATTGATTGTGCAGTTTTAGTAAATAAACTCATTTAATTTAAAAGACATTGCGTTTTCACTTTCCCGGATCATTAAAATTATTGGCCGCGAACCATAATACGCGACAATATTTTAGACTATATTATAGCACTTGATGGTTCTGCAGTCCAGGTCCTGACAGCATCCCTAATCACTTTGCTAAATCTTTGCCTACATCAATTATTGTTCCCTTCTCCCACCTTTTTAATGTAAGCATATCATGTGGTATCTTCCCATCTTATTGAAAAAGAACATATAGCTCACCTCTTATTGAAAAATGTGATGGATCTTCCATTATCAATTATCGTCTTGGTTCCTGAGCAACATGGCTTTATCAAAGGCCGATCCACTTTGACCAATCTACTGAAGTTTACAAGTAAGGCAGCAAGAGCCTTCGAGGACCGCTTACAAGTGGAATCCTAGTATCTGGATTTCTCTAAGACTTTTGTCTCGGTGCACCACAATATATTACTGCGTAAACTTAGAACTTCATGTGTTCCTGGGTATTTGCTTTATTGGTTCTCCTCATATCTTTCCAACAGTTTTTGTCAAGTCTCTCTTAATGGTTCTGTTTCTATCTCTTTCATCCCATCTCGTGGAGTTCTTTAAGGTTCCATTCTCGGTCCCCTCTTATTTTTCCTGTTTATCAATGGCCTTTCTTCTATTACTAAGTTTCTTTGCCTCCTGTATTTCGATAATGTTAAAATATTTAAGGTTGTTTTGTCTTACGTTGACTGTGTACTCCTCCAGAATGATCTGCAGCCTGTGTCTCGGTGGTGCTTCTCTAACCATCTTCCATGTAATATTTTTAAATGCATGCATATAACTTTTTCTTCTAATCCGAGTTCTCTAAGATATCAGTTCTCTATTAACAATACTCAAATAATCACCGCGTCTCATTTCAAAGACTTAGGAATCATTTTTGACTCTAAGTTGAAATTTGATATCCACATATCTGATATAGTTTTCGAGCTTTAAGGGCTTCTGGTTTTGTTCTCTAACACTCCTATATTTTCTCGGATCCTTCGTCTTGTATAAACTTATTCATCAGTTTAGTCCGTTTCATATTAGAATATTGCTCTCCTGTCCATTTTCAATCTTCGCTTGTAGTAATATTTTTGTTTTCTTTCTCATCGCTACTTTTTTTTTGTTTCTCTCTATTTGTAATTGAATATTTTCTATTAAATAGAGCCAAATAAATAAATTGATCACAACTAGAGAAAACATCTGTGGGCAAATTAGGTGATTTTGGATAATGAAAGAGGAAAGATTATGGTTGGTGATAGATTATGGATCATGATGGCATATGATACGGTATGATGCCAGGAGATGGCCGATGATAGATTACAATGATGGATAAAAGCAAATGATGGTGGATGATCATGTCGGATGATGGCGGACCATGATGAATGATGCCAGATGATGGCTAGTTGATTTATGGTGGTGGCAGAAACTTGATGATGGCTAATAATAGTTCATGGTGGCGTATGGTACCAGGTGATGGCTGATAATGACAGATGATGGTACATACGGGCGGATTACAATTTATAATACCAGATGATGTTAAATAATGGTAGAAACGGGCGGATAATGGCTAACGCTAGCGTATGTCGAGGGATAATGGCGAATAAGGGCTAATAATGCCGGATTACGGCTAAGGGTGGCTGATAATAGTGGAAAGACGTAAGATTCATGAACGTAAATGATGTTAGATGATGGCTGACGATAGCGAATTATAGCTGAAGTTAGCAGTTGATGGCTCATTAAGGCTAATGATAACTCATGGTGATGGACGATGGATATGATGGTGTATTATGTATGCTGTATGATAATGAATGATGCCGGATGATGGCTTATGATAGATGAAGGCGAAAGATTTCTAACGATGGTGAATCATAATGAATGATGGTGAAAGAAGCCGGATGATGAAGGATGATGCCGCATAAGACCGGATGATCACTAGTGATGGCTGATGTTACATCCCCTTTTTATTCCACGGGAGCCACTATGGCCCTCAGGGAAATCGGGGTGCACCGGCGGGGCTTATGGACCTGGTTTAGCTCGTCCAGAGACGGGCGTGGGACGCCACTCACTTGTCCCTCAAGGCCCGAATAAGCCGCCAAGCGAGAATGCGGCTTGCCGGAATAACCACCGTCGCGATTCGGCCGAACCCTACCTACACACGGACTACCACTCAAACCTTACACCTGCACAACCTTACCGCCCTTATGCGACCCTCCTATACTCCTTTCTATCACTAACCCTCGCCGGGACCACTACACCAACCCCGAACACTTTGACACTATATATCACTAATTTCACTTTGTTTTATTGAACTTTAACATCGACTTGCCACTCAAGCCGCACCCGTCACAATCTGTAATCTGAAAGAAGTCTTTACCTGTTTTTTTTCACTTTTCTTCTCAAAGCGTAAATTTTATCAATGAAGTTTCAATAACATATAATAAAACTCTCAAATTCTATATAAGCAAACATCTGATTCACACTAAAAAGAACTTACTTCTACTGAGTACCTACTGGTTGCATCCGTTGGCGCACTTTATTATTATTCCTTCAACGTCTGGACTCTGCTTGTCGCTTCGCCTTTAATACTACTTTCTTCCGCAACTGCTGTTTCTCGTTGCTTCGCACTTAGAATTCTCCGCACTTCGAATTTCCTCCGCACTTGCTGCTTCCCCTGAGCATCTGTTTTGCCACCCACGATAAGAAAGAAAAAGAGGACACGCGCCATTCTTCGCGCGCTTTTATAGCCTCCTCCTAACGGCCAATGTTCCGCTCTTCGACCGAATGTCATTGTCTCCGGTCATCCACCTCTTCAGCGTGGTAATTTCTTTCTGCCGCCACTTGGTTTCCGCTCCCCTCTGGTGGTGATCACTCCAAGTGCGGGTGAATTAGCTGAACTAATTCACTGACAGTTTGGCCTGTCAGTTGTGTTTGTTTACTTTTTCGAATCAATTTGATACCAATTGAAGGTTTCACTACATCCGTATTTAATGCCATTTCCAAAGCTTCTTCGTAAGTCATTGAATCTAGATTGGCTCGTGGAATTTTCAAAGCTGCTTTTTTCAATTCCATTTATCTTAACTATTAAATCCAAGTCGTATTCCATATCAACACTTGGCCATAATTGTTCGAGGACATCATGTGACCATTTTATGCCTTGTGAGTCTTAATTAATTGCATTTGGAGTTATTGCGAACTTTGACCACAATTCAGACGCGAAATGAGGTGCCATAGGCGCTAGCATTATCTGCTGCGAGGCCAGGGCACGCTCGTAGTATTTTCCATATTTTATAACATCTTTTGGTGATCGCCGTAGAGCATTGGTAAGTCCTTGCATTTTCGAAATAGCCACACTTAGTTGATGAGTATGTTTATAGTGAAACGTTGCCCCCTTGATGTAATAATTTCGAGCATCGTATAGTTTATAGTCACTGGTTTCGAAAGATTCTGATTTTGGTATATCAACATCAGGAGCGGTACGTGCATTGTAGAAATCATTAATTGTCAGCCACAATCACTTTTGCGAATTTAATACTCCCGGAAATGTTGTTGTTGACCAATACCGATGTGACATGGGAGCTACATCCGCTAATATTATCAGTCGAGATGTATCACATCCATATTCAGATATTATTTCAGTCGGATCCACCCCATCATTTTGGACTTTTTCATTTTCTCCCAAGCAACTATTACTGGCTCTCCCGTTGATTTCTCTACCATTTTATTCCTTTTTGCATCAATGACTTATACCTCGGCTTCTTTCAAGTACTTTCCCGAGCCTTTTACACGATAGGATCTTCCTCTAACCATTCCTTGAACCAGCAATCTTTTGAATGGTTCCGGGTGAGGTACTAAATCTTTGCTATACAAAAAGTGATTTATAAATCTTGCATAGTACAAATGTAAAACCGCATGTTCCTCGCCGCAGATATACAAGTCTACTGGCATAAATCTGTGCATCTTTCGCTTATCAAATATTTCTACGTCGTTCTTAGGATCCAGATATCGAAGGAAGTACCAGGAACCATTCACAAAAGTATCTATTGTATCTGTTTCTCCTTCCGCTTCAGTATTCCCACATTTAGGATATATTACATGATTATCCACTTCATCGTCCTCATCCAATTGTGTCCTTCTTGGTAATAAAACAGAAAAGTCCCATTCATTCACTGGAACAGAACCACATGATTCGCAATGTATGATTGGAATTGGTGTACCCCAATATCTTTGACGTGAAATTAGCCAGTCTTGCAATTTTGAATTCACAGGGTATCCACCAATTTTGAGATCTTGGGCTCTGTGTATAACATATTTTCGATTTTCTCTTACTGTGTTAGATCTTTCGGCTGGCATGGAGAGAAAATTCGCTAAATCATAATCTCTCTGATTCATATTTGGTGCGGCAAAATATACATCGCAGAAATCAGGAAAGTAAACATCATCATGTGAAATTATTTTAAGAGATTTTCCGAAATACTACTATTATGATTACAATTTGGAGTGGCAAACAAACCCTAGTCGAGTGCGGCTTAGCTTTCTGAATATACCGAGTCACGCGAATGCTACGATAGTGTTCGAGATGAGGTAATACTGGTGCCCTTCTGTTTTATCCGTAACACTGATGATGGAGGATGATTGCAAAGAGAAGAGGTCTGACGATGGTGGACGAAGCCGGATTATGGCTGAAATTTTTTATGATGGCGCGTGGTGACGGATGATTGCTGATAACGACTGATGATGGAGGATGATACCAGCTGATGATAGCAGATGCTGGGTGACAGTGCTGGATAATTACTGATGATGGCGGTATCAGAACGGATGATGCCGGGTTATGTCTGATTATGGATAGCAAAAACGAGTGAAGGTGAATGATGCTGGATGATAGTTGGTGATGGCATATGATGGTGGATGATAACGTATGAGGTCAGATGATGTCTGATTATGGTGAATGATAATTGATGATACTGAATGATTAGAGATCATGACGGATGATACCGATTAATAACTTATGAGGGTTCATAAGGACGTATTGTGATAAACTTTGTCTTACGATAGCTGATGATAACGGATGCTCATCGATGTGGGCAAATGTTGCTGGTGATGGTGCATAAAGGCGGACAATTTTAAATGAAAGCTAGTGATGGCTGATGATGTTTCATGATGGCGTACGATAGGTGATGGCGGATAATGGATGATGATGGTTGATAATTATAGATGATGGCGAATGAGGGCAAACGAAGAAGTATGACTGCGGATGATGATTCATGATACTGTATGAAAACTGTTGTCAGTGATGTCTAATAATGATTGCGAATAATGGTTGAAACGGCTTGATGATGCCGAGTGGTGGCTGATGATGGTTGATGATGACATTTGAAAGCGAATGATGGCAAATGATGGAGAGATGACGTTGAAAAACGGTTAGTGGCTGATTTATCAAAGCAGTTATTTCCTACCTTAAAAATTCCGCGGATAGTTCCCTCTTGAGTTTTTGGTGCAATATTACTTATTTTCCATAAAAATGCTAGATATAATATCTTCCTGTGATTTATGGCAGTTCCGAGTCCTTAACTGCAGAAAACGTACTTATTCTATCTTGACAAACTTCTGAAGCTCCTGACATTTGCTTTAATAATTTAAAGCAGAAACTAAATTAAATTTTCATTTCCTTAGCAAAGCTCGTTTGAAAATGTCATTTGATTTTCAAATTGCCATCAGATAAGTCTTGAACAAAGTCTTCACGTGTGCCAGTTTTCCGAAATACTACTCAAGAAACTTTATCTGATTAATATTTTATAAGGGTTCGAAGGAAATGCCTTTTCTCATTTTGCAAAATTTGTGTGTTTGCTTGAATGACAAAAGAAAAACAATTCCATTGTTTACTTTCGTCATATCAAAACTGCCATTTCACCCGCCAACAACTTTTCAGATCGATCAATTAAACGGAAAGTTTTCCATCCGTGCCATGATTCAACCGGATCAAAAGAAAAACTTTTTCTTCACTCTCTGCAAGTTGGATTTCAATTCAAACTAGCAGTTTTCGAGCATCAAAAATGGTCCATGTACATTTTTGCTGGTGAACTAAAACTTAAACTTCATCGAACAACTAAACTAAAGATTTAATGTAGGTATTGCTTTTGAAATGTCTCAGATTTGCCATCCGATTTTCACTTGAATGGAACTTTTGATTTGCAATGTAGAGGTTGAGAAATTGAATAGACAAAAGTGGGGACACCAGAAACATAAAAATTGAAAAATGGAGAAAAAGAACAAACTATACAAGACAGATCCCTTAAAGTCTGTACAAAGTATCTAATGCTAGTGACTCCGGCATCAGACATAGACTTTCGAACGATTTTTCCTTGAATCCGTCTTTCTGCAACCAAAGCTTCCAAGGTTGTGTTGCTGAAGAGTTCAGCCAAGGACGAATGCATGCATAAAGAAACAGAAAAAAGCCCGGAAGACAATACATGAATGAAGATATTGTGTTATTGGAATTTCCCTTTTGGCGAACATTTACATTGTTACGATTTAGCATAATCCGAACAATGTTAAGGTTGGATGTTGGTTGAGAAGGAATTTTCCTGCCTTGAAGACACAGCCGAAAGGATTTATTTCCTGTTGTATGACGATGAGCATGTGTACACGACATTATTACTATTTCCGTAACAGAGTGATGCTGTGCATGTTTATATGCACATAAATGACTTGTTATGAGAGATGTATGGTAAAATGTAGAAAATAATAAAGGAAGCATTTATTTGCATTTTTGTGATAGTATTCTGCTACAAGACGTAAAACAAATCAGACCATGACGTTAAAAATTATATTAAAATAATTCTAGTTATCAACAGAATGAAATGTTTTCAAAAAAGTTTAAATAGCTGAATAACATTGCAATAACAGCAGGAATGGAACTCCTAATTGAAACCACTGATAAGGTCATCGGCACTTATGCCATCACAACAAGAACACGTAAGGGATGGGTTATTAAAAATAATGATGACGTCATCGGTGCTTACGTCATTGCAGCATAATTAGGTATAGAAATGCTGGAAAGATTTAGTATGATGGAGGTGAACCGATTACCCTATATAAAGCGCCATGCCACACACGCACGGGGGTTAAATGTCTCGCGACATTAACAATGACGATACATGACAAACGAATGTGATACCAATAGTTAAAGTGAAAAAAGAGTTCAGAATGATCGTGCAAAGTGATGAATGTTTAAATTTTCACTCGATTTATGTAGCAAATCGTGATAAATTAACATTTTTATTAAAATAAAATACAATTTTTCCTTTCGCGGGAGTCTCAAATTATACACCGCATCTAATACGCGCTACAATGATGTTATATATATAACAAGTTGAGTAAGCAGGAGAGTGCTCCTACCAGAAGGTCTTTGTAAACATCCTAGGGTTAGAATCAAGTTTTCTAATGGCGTGAATCGATAACTTGAATTATTCATCCAATACTTAGATATGAAATCGTTCAAATTTATACAAAAGATGCACAGTTTCTTTCATAAGCACAGTGCAGCCGCCATTTTAATCTAGCTTAAATGATTTTTCTGAATGCTCGGCTGATTGAACATGTTCAAGTTAAACACTTTTCCTTAAATTTTCATGAAAATTGAAAGAAAATTAAAGTACCTAAATCAATTTTAAATATATATAGGGTTTTCCAATAAGAGGTGTTATTTTGAATAGATCTTCTGATTTAACACCTTGTGACTTCTCCCTTTGGAGCCACGTGATAGAGAAGGCCTATACCAATAGCCCAGTGTCAATTCAAGGTCTCAAAGATGAAATTCGTGAGGCTATCGAGGACATAGGGCAGCCACTTTGCGATTTGGTTATGGAAAATTTCATGAAGAGGATATGGTCCTGTAAGCGTGTCGTAGTGGTTATTTGCCCAATGTTAGTTATTGCTATTAACGGCATATTTTCTTCTTTATTATGAACCAAACATCCGATCATTTATTTTAAAAAATGGCATTTTTCTTTCAATATCAAAATAACACCTCTAATTGGAAAACCCTATATGAACCATAAACACGTGTTATCGTTGTTGTAATTCCATATAATTGAAATGGCTATAACTCACTTGATTAAGATTCGATCTCAATTAAATTTTGTGAACATATATATCTTATATCAGTCTATATAATTGCACAATTTCAAGAAGTTTAAAGGTACCGTTTTGATTTTATTGGCAAAAATGTAAAATCTACAAATCATACTATTATTAACAAAGTTGAGCGAATTTCGATTTCTAAGGTATTTGTTGCCCTTGTACTCATAAAGGTCCACATTCGTGATAATTTTCAGATTTTTCGGCTGAAAGGTGTCCAATCGCGAGGGGGGGGACACAAATTTTGGTTACATTTTGCCTTCCCGTGGACCCCCTAATTCATAAAATGATTTTTTTATTTCAGATTCTAAAAGTTCTACTTAAGACCTTTCATTTGATACCCCACTCGACTACCTTTGATGAAAAAAAATTTTTAAGGGCCAATTCGTTATTAGGGGGGAACCCCCTTAAACATTTTTTAAAATTTTGTCAAGGCCTTAACTTTTGAGAGACTATCACTTCTGATCTTTTCACAAAGTTTGAGCATCCTAGCTTCTATAGTTTCTGAGGAAATCAGCTGTGACGCACGGACAGACGGACAGACGGACAGACGGACAGACGGACAGACGGACGGACGGACAGACGGACGGACAGACGGACAGACAGGTCGCGAAACTAGTAGGTCTTTGTAAAAATTTTTTTTACAAAGACCTAAAAATGAAAGTAAAAGCAATTGAAGATTTTAATTGAAGTTTCAAGATGGTGACCGAAAAATATAACTGAAAATTTAATTAGATGTGGAAAAAATAAGCATTTTAAGAAAAAGATGAAAAATAAGTTGAAAATTTTACAAAAATTGAAAAAGCAGCAATTTTAAAGTAAACAAGTTGAGTAAGCAGGAGAGTGCTCCTACCAGAAGGTCTTTGTAAACATCCTAGGGTTAGAATCAAGTTTTCTAATGGCGTGAATCGATAACTTGAATTATTCATCCAATACTTAGATATGAAATCGTTCAAATTTATACAAAAGATGCACAGTTTCTTTCATAAGCACAGTGCAGCCGCCATTTTAATCTAGCTTAAATGATTTTTCTGAATGCTCGGCTGATTGAACATGTTCAAGTTAAACACTTTTCCTTAAATTTTCATGAAAATTGAAAGAAAATTAAAGTACCTAAATCAATTTTAAATATATATAGGGTTTTCCAATAAGAGGTGTTATTTTGAATAGATCTTCTGATTTAACACCTTGTGACTTCTCCCTTTGGAGCCACGTGATAGAGAAGGCCTATACCAATAGCCCAGTGTCAATTCAAGGTCTCAAAGATGAAATTCGTGAGGCTATCGAGGACATAGGGCAGCCACTTTGCGATTTGGTTATGGAAAATTTCATGAAGAGGATATGGTCCTGTAAGCGTGTCGTAGTGGTTATTTGCCCAATGTTAGTTATTGCTATTAACGGCATATTTTCTTCTTTATTATGAACCAAACATCCGATCATTTATTTTAAAAAATGGCATTTTTCTTTCAATATCAAAATAACACCTCTAATTGGAAAACCCTATATGAACCATAAACACGTGTTATCGTTGTTGTAATTCCATATAATTGAAATGGCTATAACTCACTTGATTAAGATTCGATCTCAATTAAATTTTGTGAACATATATATCTTATATCAGTCTATATAATTGCACAATTTCAAGAAGTTTAAAGGTACCGTTTTGATTTTATTGGCAAAAATGTAAAATCTACAAATCATACTATTATTAACAAAGTTGAGCGAATTTCGATTTCTAAGGTATTTGTTGCCCTTGTACTCATAAAGGTCCACATTCGTGATAATTTTCAGATTTTTCGGCTGAAAGGTGTCCAATCGCGAGGGGGGGGGACACAAATTTTGGTTACATTTTGCCTTCCCGTGGACCCCCTAATTCATAAAATGATTTTTTTATTTCAGATTCTAAAAGTTCTACTTAAGACCTTTCATTTGATACCCCACTCGACTACCTTTGATGAAAAAAAATTTTTAAGGGCCAATTCGTTATTAGGGGGGAACCCCCTTAAACATTTTTTAAAATTTTGTCAAGGCCTTAACTTTTGAGAGACTATCACTTCTGATCTTTTCACAAAGTTTGAGCATCCTAGCTTCTATAGTTTCTGAGGAAATCAGCTGTGACGCACGGACAGACGGACAGACGGACAGACGGACAGACGGACGGACGGACAGACGGACGGACAGACGGACAGACAGGTCGCGAAACTAGTAGGTCTTTGTAAAAATTTTTTTTACAAAGACCTAAAAATGATAGTATGTGAACAAAAAAAAAATGAAAACAATAGAGTTTTACTACTTCTGCAACTTCAAAAATGAAAGACTAACGTGTGAAAATTCCGTGGAAAGTTAAAAAGCTAAGTTTTCCTCTTTTAAGTAGAAAATCGGAAAAATGGAAGATTCCTACCAAAAGTTGAAAGGCTCGGTTGGTTCCTCGGTTGACTAAAGTACTTCAAAATGAGGAGTTGATTGAGCTTCTTGAAGAAGAGAGCTGTGCTTGGCGTAAAATGGAAGGAATAGAAGATTTCAGAAAGATTCTGAAGCAAATTTTCATTGAACAACAAATCAGTGGAATACTTGCAGAATTTGGTGAGATAAAGATAAATTTCAATTGGAGCCTGAACAAACATCAGGCAAAATAAGAAAAGCAGTCAATCGATTTAAAGTCGTAAATAAACCAGAAGTTAGACCAGTAATCAGCTAAATTAATGGCAGAGCTTGGTAGTCTCAAGAACCAAATTAAATGTGTCAACGAAAGTGTTAGCCAGATGGAAGAAGGAGTACGTTATCCAAGTAGAGGAACAAATCAAAACATTAAGAAAGACTTGGAAGATACCAAGACTATGATTACTCACACAACAGTTCCAACTTTATAGCATCAATGTTTGATGGGTGAAGGGTTGCGAGTATCTACAAAAACCAGATTAAAACTATCGTTAAAAACCACCGACTGGAAAAATTAGGAGAAGCAAAAGCATCAATTGTCGCTCTAATGAATCCAGCTATTGAGATTCTTCAAACTATACTCTGTTACTCGTATATAAGCTATGCAGCTGTAATGAATGTACTTCATATGTGTTACGAAGACCACCACTTTTTAAACAGAGTTATTTGGCTTTTTAATTAATTGGTAATATCTTTTAATTTCAATTCGATGAAATTTAAATTGCCAAGTGGCCCATTAAGTTTTTGAATATTTTTAACATTTTTAAACTTGCTTTATATTTTTATAAATTTTATGATTGATTGAATTGTTGGATGGTAAAAATCTCAAGCACACATATGCACATACACCCATGGCCAAAAAAGTATTTCATTACTCACGCAAAATTTAATAAAAAAAAAGAAAGCTTTCTGTACGGTTCTATTTTTTTGAAATTTATTTGATCCGTATAGATTCTACTTATAAAAAAATCTTTAAGGAAAAGTGTTAGGGTTGGCGGGCAGCTCGATTTCCGCTAAAAAGGTAGAAAACCCCAAGATCTAATTTTATAGACCTTTGTTAAAAAAGGGTAATAAAATAAAAGCGGTTGGTTTTTTTGGTCTCTGTTATTTTTATTATGTTCAGATATTTTTAGAATTCAAAAATTGCCTGTATACTCTTCTTCTTTTCTTTTAATTTTTGTTTTCAGTATTTCGTTAATCCCCCTTTGTCCTTCAAAACAGCTTCCACTCTTCTGGGCATTGAATCACTTAAAATAATTTTTAACTCTTCGATGGATTCCGGAGACTTCTTTTGGATTTTTGGCTACATAATTCTCCACAAATTTTCAATAATATTAAGGTCTGGGCTGTTTCCTGGCCAGGAAACTGATACTATCCCCCGATTTTCTTTTAATTGTGTTAGCTGTGAATACATATTGACCATGACAATACCTTTTTAGATAAAACCTAAGGGTTTACTTACAGAGCGAGCTTGGTGGCAAGGTGCACTATCGTCTTGAAAAAGTGGGTTTTCAACATGGCAGCTCAGCTCCTCGATTGTTGGAACCACGCCTTCTTTGATGACATTTTTATATTTTTCTGCATTCACGAAACCCTCTAGCATCAAAATTTGTTCAACAACATTATATGTTATGCATTTCCATACCATGCTTGACTGTTTGAAGAATGCACTCATCGGAATATCGTTCCTTCGATCTCCTTCGAACTGTGGCTTTTCCATCGGGCCCAATCAAATCGAACTTCGATTCATCAGAAAATATGTCATTTTGCCAATCAGAAACCGTCCATTTCTTATGCTCCTTGGCCCATTTTAATCATTTTTTCTTCATAGGCGCTGTTAAGAGCGGCTTTTTGGCAGGCCAGGAAGGTCGAAGACCCATATTCGCTAGGCATCTGGACAAAGTTCTTCTGCTGATTTGCATTCTCAGCTTTTCCTGAAGGTCTCTGCTCAGTTTCCTAGCAGTCTAAAACCGGTTTCGAAGGCACATTCATTCCAACGATCGATCTTCTCACGGTGTAGTGACGCTTGGTCTCCTACATCCGGCTTTCCTCCGTATGCTTCCGGTTTCTTTATTTTTTTTTAAAACGTCGCACTGTGCACCCAATTATTTGAGAAATTCTTCTTTTCGAATAGTTTTCTCTACTCAGTGCTATAATACGGTGTTTTTTCTTGGTTTAACACCATATTTACAACTTTTAAAAAACTACTTCCGATGGACGTTTTGCTGATTTCTGAAATGTTAATGGACCACTTTTGACAGTTTGTGTCTTTTTATAGCAGAAAAATGTATGTATAAACAGGTTAAAAAGAAAATTTATTATCAGTCGAAACCCTTTTCCAACATTTTATATCTGCAAAGTGGAAAATTTGCGAATTTTCAAGGTGCGGCTTTTTTTTGGCCACGGATGTACATAACTGATCAACGATTCATCATCCATTCATTCTTTTGTTACCCGTTTTTCAACTGTCTTATTAATCAGACGTATAAATAAAGCACCACACTTTGCAAACTCGATTTATTTATGTTTCCCAACCAATTTTTTACTTAAATGAAGCGCATTTGGTTCTGACTTTGGAGACAACCACTCAGAGCAGGTATACTCGTGCAGCTCACAGCTACGACACGGAATGCGAAAGTCAAGTGAAAACACACCAGCTAGCCTACCTAGCGCAAAGAGTGACTAACACTTTTAGTCTCCTCTGCTTACACCCGGAACAGCGAGACGATGCACTGATAAAAGCCTTTATTAGCACACTGTATGATCGGCAAGTACAGTTTGCAACTTCTCGCAAAGCCAAAAGTGAAGTGCATTGAGATATGCTTACAACTTTGAGGCAGCCAAAAATATCACTCGTAATTTACCGGGTTCAAGACCGTAAATGCAGGCGCATGGATATAGGCTAAAGGCCTCAGATAGATGGTATACAAAAATGCTGGACTTGTGGTGAGAAAGAGCATCTGCAAAGAGACTGCTAAAGTTGAACTTTTGTCACCAGGAGGAGATCTAAAAGAAATCGAAAGCCCTGTAGCCAGTCTCTTCAAACCAATGAGTGCGGGGAAAGTATAAGACCCAACTTTGGGGGGATAGAGGTTGACTAAGGGAAGGGACTACAAACCCTTGCTTGCTGATTAGACCCAAGATAAAGAACATATTATTTTAGGCTCCACTGTAAATTTTCAATATCTATTACCATGTGCACTTACTACAATAAATGTCAAGGGCGTTGGTCTTTGTTGTTGTGTTTATTTTATGTATGAAAGAATACAAATGCTATTTTGAAGTTTCGCGTACGAATGGAAACTCTTGCATTTTGCTCTGCGGTCAGCCAATAGCGAGTTATTTAGTAGCGCTATATGCGTTATCATCAAGGGGCAGAAAGTAACCGATTCAAGGCGATCTGCGATTCCTTTCCACTTGGAGCGATTCAAACATTAGAATATAACTTCAGCCCGCGAGAGAAAATAAGCTTTTCGCTTGCCAATTGAAAGCTGCGGGGATGTTGCACTCGTTCAAAGTGGGTCGTTTGCTCTGCTCTAATTGTATTTGCCTAAAACCCCGCCAAGCGGATATGCCCCGGTGCATCCGTGATGATTGTTCCAAGCCAGTGTAAAAGAAGAGAGAAGGGTGGAAGTGAAGTGGAAGGGTGCGGATCTGAAAGGGAAGCCAAGCGAAAGCCGGAGCAGCGGGAGATCTTGCTGACGTACCGGAAGGACGGACGTACCGAAATAACGAGTGCACCGACATATGGAAGGACCAATGGATTTGATGGCCGGAAGGGAGAAGTGGAGCCAGCGAAAGGCGTTGTAAATTTAGTATCAAAGGGAAGTGGAGACCTGGAGGCAAAGTGGCTGATGAGAGAAGTTAAGCCGGACGAACGGCGTAGCCTAGTAGGAAGGGGAAGCGATTTACTTTGAGGTACGCTGGGTAGCAGTCCATGGTGGCTGAAGGGAAAAGTGGAACCAAACGAAAGGAGTAGTGAGTCTAGTAGCGAGGGGAAGCAAAGACCTGGAAGTGAGATGGCTGATGAACTGGAAGGGAAAGCGATGCACCTTGAGGTTTATTGGATGAGGGTGCTTGGAGGCTGAGGAGAGAAGCGAAACCGAGCGAAAGAAGCCAAAGCCTAGTAGCGAGTGTAATTGGACGATCGGCGTAAGCTTAATAGGAGAAGAAAGCGGTGGACCTGGAGGTATGTAGATGTTTGACTGAGCTTGTAGTCACTGACTTGTGTTGCATAAGGAGCTAGGTAACATCGATGATACCTAATAATAGGGTCGAGAATTGTAGTCAGCGACTAATTACGCCGAAGAATACAGCCCGCAAATAAAATATTTTATTGGGTTTTGACAATCTTGATAATCAGCTGCATATACAGGAAAACAAAACTCCAAGTAAACAAATCTGTGATAAGACCTGTGCTATGCTTTAGGTGTGAAACGTTGGCTCTAACCTAAGCACCCGAAAACATATTGATCTTCTTTGAGTAACGGGTCCTGAAGTGAATGATTGGAGCGAAGGTAGACAGGGACCAATGGCAGGTTCGATACAACCATGAGCTGTATGTAATTTTTAACGAACAGGAGCTCTCAACGATTGTAATAGTACGAAAGCCGCATAAATGCCACAAATGAAGCATATTAATCCATACTTCTCATTCTAAGGACCAGAGTTGTGTTCAGACAAAATAAGCTACTCATTTATAAAATACCAGTCAAACCTGTGCTGTTATATGGAAGGGAAACATGGGCCCTGGCGGTCGAATTCAAAAAACCAAGGCACGTATTTAAACGCAAAATGCTCCGGGAAATCTACGGCCCAGTGGAACAAAGGGACAGAGTGAAAATTACGTTGCAATGATGAGTTGTTTGAACTTCTTGACGACCCACCTGTTTTCTTTTGTGTTAATTTACGTAAATTGCAATGGGCGGGCCATGTAGAAAGAGTGAAAAAAGACCGGCTACGCAAAAGAACATTGAGGGGTAAAGCACAAGGTATACGTCCAGCGGGGAGATCGAGGACTCGATGCGAAGTCACAATAAAAGCTGATAGCAGATCCTTGTCGGGAGCAAACAACTGGTGGACAAGTTCACGGAACCGTGATGATTAGAGGAAATTAATTCTGGAGGGTAAGGCCTGGCTTGGGCTGTCGCACCATAGATGATGATGATGATCGAAGCTGGAATGGGCTGGCTACTTGAATCGTATGGACGAACAATGCATTCCAAAAAAGGTATTCGCCGGGAGAACTGAAGGCCGAGTACCAGTGGGGAAACCGAGGAAATGCTGATCTGACTCAGTCGATGAAGACAGTTTATCGTTGCTTGGAGGACGTGGTCAATGGACCGAGGCAGCTTGGGGTGCTTTTTACGAGAGGGGCTGTAGTGCTATGAAGAATAAGAAGACTAATGTCCTCAATCCTAAACTATATAAGATGCTTGTCTGTTGAAACGCGAATGTCAAAAGCGTGGAAAGGTTTGCTAGACTCTGAGAGAAATTCTCAGAAACTAGTAGTCTTTGAGGAAGACCGCTCCCACGCACCCGAGACGAGACAACCTACTACGGTATGGGGGCCACATAGGAAGTATCACTCAGGCAGAGTGTCACGAAAAGCAGAGCTTTGATCTGTACCTCGGACTATGGGAAGCCCATGATAAGTTGTTGTCACCCTCTACATTGTGAGGAGCCTCTCTTGGCTGAAGCGTAGTGGCTGTGGCTTGAACAGCATAGAAGGTAGTTTCGAGCAGACGCCAGTTGTGTTGTGGATATCCCTAAATGGCGATAAACTGGGACCCCTACATTCGGGCTGATGCACGTTGATTGGCATATCAAACCAATCCCTGTTTAATGGCGATCGTGAGGTAAGGCTTATTTTTGGTAGTTGTCCGTGTAATCCATGTTTGTTTCCGTATTTCCCTAAGCTGGTTGAAAAATACCACAAATATCATTTGATGGTTCTCTCCGTCTACGTTTTTATGAGATGAGCTGCAGATGAAGAGATTTTATAAGTGAGAGCATACGTGACTATCTATGTCAGCGATTTTCGGAAGAAATTGTGGTAAACTTTGAAGAAAAACCGTAATTAAAGTGCTGGATGGAGCGTTCGCGGAGGATAGGAGTTACATATACGAAAAAACCAAAGCGTGGAATCTTGGGACGAGAAAGTAACGCACTACCAAACGGTGAGGTGTCGGCTTTAGCCGCAATCTTCACACTTTTTGACATACCAATGCCACGTAGCCACTTACTCTAATCTACTCGTCTCTCTTTTTGTAGGCGTTCCCGAGTCAACTGGATCAGGATGTGCATACCAATCCTACCTATACGCTGTACATCAACACACTGGGATTAGCAAGACGACCCTTAAAGGTTCTCTAAACTCATCAACATCTGTGTGCCGGCTTACTCACTATCAGCCAGCGATTTACCGCCAACCGTCAACCATAAGGAGTCTGGAGCAGGCAGTCTAGTCAGAATCACGAGCGGCCCCCTAGAGATTACAGGGGAGGAGTATTTCACTAGGCTAAAGGCACGTCTGGATACCACTGTTTGGGAAAGCATCTCCGAGAGGCAAAGTGGAGGACGACGAGAGCGGAACAGCAAAAGTTTGATGGCTTAAAGCAACTGCTTGCCTCTTCGTCACAGTAGCAGAGCGGGCCTTTCTGGAGGCAGGTAAAGGTACTGCGCTGAGGGGTTGGGAAGAAATCAAAGCCCAACTGCGTCCTGAGGACCGATTCCAAATCACATCAATACTTCTGCAGCGCAACGATATTTAATTGTATTAAACAACTATATATATATATATATATATATATATATATATATATATATATATATATATATATATATATATATATGTATATATATATATATATATATATATATATATATATATATATATATATATATATATATATATATATATCTGGTTGCATACAAATTCACAAATGAGTGTCGATATTGGAATTCAAGAGAATAGGTGAGGAAGGCCATTCCAGATGCCTAAGTGGTATTCCCTTGGTAAGTCAGTGCAGGGCTCCCAGGAAATGGCCAGTCGGGCCTTAGCAGGATATATAATAGTGTGTTAACTCTCTTAACCACGGTAAAATAATTTAGCCTGAAAACCCCTTATTTAGTTGAAATATGCATTGTGATGATTTCATAACATTAAATAAGAATTGTGGCAAATGTGGTTGTTTTAGGGTGCGCAATCTTCATATCATATGCATGAAGGGCAGGTAGGCTGCGTGCCTCATTTCGGATCTTAAGCCGTGGCTTAATCGAAGCATGGTGAAACAGACTTCTACCTGACACAGATTTTGAGCCGGCATGAGTGTTTTTAGTCTTACCTGGACAAGATTGGTAGGTCACGGTTTCCCAATGGTCAGTTTTGCCCACAAGGGGAAGACGATACCTGCCTCTTATTTTTTTGCCCTTAAAAATTTGAACAGGACACTACAGAGAGACTGGAGAGCTCACTACGGATAGTGCGATCACGGCAATGCATTAATCGACATAATTTCAGTGGCACATAGTGTTCGGGAAGACCGAAAAGATCAAAGGGACTCACAGTAGCTGAAGACGTCGGCACTGGGGGGATCGCTTTTCTAACGATTTTACTTCCTCTCTCCCTCCCGCACAAAGAGGGATTCCCCAGCTTGTAGGCACCTCATGGCGTAGCAAAAACGAAACGTGACGCAAAGTAATGTGTCAAACGATCCCAGACTAGGTTCTCGAGTTGACAAGGGAGGTGTTTAGCTCAAGTCGCTTGTGAGCATTTTAGTGCGTAAGTGGCATTTACCTCCTAACCACAAATCCGTTATCCATTAATTGTTATTTAATTTATTGATTTTTGTATATGGTCATCCCGTATTTATAATGTTAATTTTCACTTGAAGCATCGCATAACACCTCTTACTCCACATAGTCTAGCTCCGACGACAATGCATACACATTCCCGCCAATGCACTAGTGGAGGGTCAATTTTGATGTTTCTTCTACTGGCTTAGACATCGACCAGTTCCTGTTTCGAGCCACAACTTTGACCAGAAACTACAACATTTACTTGGAGGAAGTGGCATCTAGTCTCCACATCCTCCTAAAGGGACCAGCAGAAGAATGGTATCGGTTATTCTGGCAGCTTAACCCCAACTTTGCGCGGCTAGATTTGGAAGCCTCGTTGAAGGAGCGTTATGGATCGCATTGGGCCGAGGTAGATGTGCGGTGAGCCATTGATGCACGTTTCCAGAGGCCAGATGAATTTTTCCGTAAAATTTATTGGTGAAGATGGCTTTGCACCTTAAAAATCGGTTATCCGATTTTGATATGCAGACCATCGTATTGCGGCACATGAACGAACGAATGATGAATCATTTGGCAGCCTTGAAAGTTCCATCAATAATGGAGTTCGTTCGTCACTGCACTCAAGTTGAAGTTGTGTGGCTTCCATGAGGTAGACCTGTGGTTGACCATCGTAGTAGGCATCCGCCCAACATTGACGCTGCTGATAAGTTGGAGAATGCCTGATATGATCCTCAAACAAGATCTGCTGCAGGACGTTATACACGCTTTCACGCCAAGTGGGATCCCTTCGTCCTTACAGGAACACCATAACACAATGAATAAAGAGAAACCAGACCAGTGCCCATCCACAAGTTACTTCACTTTGCCTCATATCTTCGACTTGCTACCATTTCCTAGCGATGTTATTATCCCACGTAAAGTATCAAACTACATCGAAAGTAATGGAATGGCGGGCAATGATTAAGAACCACCCACCTGTTTTAGAGCACGTCCCTTCCGGGATCGCTTTCGGAGATCCTGGAGATATTTCTTCGTCAGGCGTCTCTTGAAGCGTGCATGCGTGGAGTCAACTGTTGCAACTGCTGGCTACAATAGGTCTTACGCAGAGATTTTCGTCAAGGATCGTGAATCAACGGGCTTGCTTGATAGCGAGGCCCGTGTCAGTATCCTTGAAGCTGGAGCCTTGGACCTGCTGTCGGACTTGGGCGTGCATATGCATACTGCGTGCGCTCATGTCCAGTCTTCACCAGGACACAAGGAACCAGTTCTGGAATACGTCACCAGATTGATGCGATTTAACAACATCAACAATTTGATTTCTAGATGTCCCTTCTTTACCGCACGCAGTATATCTTGGAATTGACTTTTGGGATCTCTTTAAGATAGCACCAATCCAAGTTAACGCTATCAAAGCAGCCACAGATTTTCAGAGCCCTGAATTCCATCTGTTGTCTCCAAAAGACCAGCAATGACAGGACTTCGTCAAACAACAGTTTCCGTTGTATAATGAAAAAGGCTTGGGTAGGACCAGTCTCGTATCTGATCACATTGACACTGGTTCTGCTCGACCCATTAAGTAGCGGCATCATGTTGTTTCGCCCGTTATATACAAACTGTTGTATCCTGTATGTAATCTTTGGGGGTAACAGAGAAAAGTCGGAGTTCGTGGAGCTCTTTCATGACCCTTGACAGAAAACCCGGCAAGGTGCGCTCATGTCTGGACGCTAGACACCTCAACGAAGGGCTGTAAAGGATGGCTATCAGTTGCCGCTGATTGAAAGTGTTCGGCACGATTGCGGAGCATCAAGCTCATTACCAGTTTGGATTGGAAGGATGCCTTTTGGCAAATACCAATGGATGAGACAAGTAAGGAGAAAACGGCCTTTATTCTCCCTAGCAGATCCTTGTACCATTTCAAGGTCATGCCGTTTGGCTTATGGAAAACTCCCCAAACAATGTGTCGGTTGAAGCATATAGTAATACCACATGAGCTGCAGGTAAAGGGTTTTATTTATCGATGACCCGCTTGTTACGAGTTCAACATTTGATGGGCCCTTGGAGCTTCTGAATATTGTTGCAAAACTGCTCAGGGACGCCAACTTGACCATCAATGTTGAAAAGAGCAAGTTCATTAAGAAGAAGATCAAATATCTTGGCCTTGTGGCGAGTGGTGGTATCCTGCGCACCGACCCAGAGAGGTTTCAGGTGTAGTTTCGTATCCTGAACTCCGAACAGCCAAAGACGTGAGACGATGCATGGGCATGGCTGGATGGTACAGGCGTTTTATTCAGTTACGGCCCCGCTAACGGATTTGCTAAAGGGTAAACGTGCCTTCAAGTGGTCTATTTCCGCCAATAGTGCCTTCAATAAAGTGTAGGAACTGTCGATTTCTGCTGCAGTGCTGGCCAATCTTGACTTTACAAGGCATTTTTATATCCAGTGTGACGCAAATACAGTGGGTATTGGAAGTGTTTGCTCCAGAAAGACGATGAAGGTGGAGAGCATCCAATCGTATATATGTCGGTGAAGCTCAACGCTGCGCAACGTAGCAATAGCATTCCTGAATTGGAATACTTAACTGCAGTGCCGAGCGTAAAGAGGTCCAGGGCATATATCGGAGGGTTGCCCTTCACCATCATAACCGACCATACCAGCCTTAAATGGCTGATGCAACAGTCAGATTTTCCTGGTCGATTGGCTTGCTGAAGTCTGAAATTGCAAGGGTTCAATTCCCAAACATCATCAATATGTGCTACCAATTGTGTGGACTGGAACGTAAGTGAACCCGACGTTTCAACTGATGTCTTCTTGACGACATATTACAGTGCAATACCAAAGAGTATTGCGGCAAGTCCACCGCTTGTTTTAAACCTAATTTGATTATAAAGTTGTATGTTGATTCACCGTTCCCCTTGACCTGGAGCTCTACATTTAGCATCGTGACCTTGGCCATGTGGACTAGTTTTGTTGGGACGCTGAAGTCAAGCATTATTTTGTACGACGCACTTCTGTCGACATTGTGGTATGCATGGTTGAGGTCTGCAAAGAGTTGATGCTCAACGATGTTATACTTCTAGCACGTTTCGAGCACCTGCTTAACTGAGAATATTTGGTTTATTGTAGACCATCCAATTCGAAAGCCTCCCTAATCGTCTCCTATAATACTTTCATAGTACACCTTTCATATGATTTCGGAGAGCATTTTATAAGACATACACAGCAGAGAGATGCCTCTATGATTTGCACGACTTAATTTGTCTCCCTTTTTATGTACAAGACATTTTATACTTTTTGCTAGTCCTCTAGTAACTGCTTTCCTGAGAATATTCTGCACATGAGTCGATGCAGAACGTTATTTGAACAGAGATTCCCACTCTGGAGCAGTTCAACTGATATTCCATCTATCCTAGGAGGGCTGTTTTCCCCATTTTTGCCTCTATGTGCCATTTCTCTGCCAATTTTTGGATTGAAGTCATCCGGAATAATTTTAATGTCATTTGGCGGCAATGCATTGATAGTGCGTTTCAGGGTGCTGCAAAATTTGTCTTTGATTGCATCTTTCTTGTCTTCTTTGAGCGCCCATGACAATTGACCAAACACATATTAAAGAATTTGGTTTGATATGAATTGCAAGGAGCCTTTCGTTAACGCATTTAAAGTTGATGATAACCTGTTTAAATGTGTTGTCAACAATAAAAGCCACTCGAAACTCATGGCTTCCTTGCAATTTTTTACTTTTAAGTCCGGTGTGCGTTGGTATGTTGAATAGGTCTTCACTATGACATCTGGTCTCTTGCATTGCGAGGATGTCGATTCTGTATTTCTTTATTTCATCCAGAAGTTGTCGCAGTGCACCTGATTCATTCAATGATCTAAAATTTCAAGCTCAAAAAGAATAGTCCTTTATACGTTACAATAGATATTCGAGGCTGTCCTGATTCCATGACAAGTAAATATTAAGTGCGGCGTGGTCAGCGTTTCTATTTAGTTGGTTTTTGGTTCACGAGGGGCATTTTATATCCCACATACCCACCGGCTAGCCAGTTAGAGCACCCTCTAT
The DNA here is from genome assembly GCA_963969285.1 of Odontomyia ornata. Classification (NCBI taxonomy): domain Eukaryota; kingdom Metazoa; phylum Arthropoda; class Insecta; order Diptera; family Stratiomyidae; genus Odontomyia; species Odontomyia ornata. The sequence continues at coordinate 54,838,466 of OZ017742.1, read as the reverse complement.
CTGTCACCTGAGGACGTGTCTGACATTCTTCGATTGCAAGTTCTGTCTTCTAGACGAAGAGAGAGAGAGAGAGAAAGACGCTTTTGAATGAATGGTCAGGTCAGGATAAACACCGACTCTATCGTAGATGGCTGTTGTCCAGGTTTGATTACAAATAAATATTAAGTAGGGTGGCAACGAGATCTGTGTCGAGTGATTCTTCGGATGGACTATAAGCCCATTGAGTTATGATATGTACTTGTTTAAAATCAGAAAGTATCGCAGCTGGGTGGAAGGACACACCGTTAAAGCGTGGTACTAACCAAATCACCATCTTGAATGCCTACACATTCGATCAAGATAAGGAGTTACCCTAACTATCTCCAAGCAAAGGTCCGAAAGGGCCTGTAGTGCTAAAGCAAAAAAAAGTGGGTTGCTGTCAGCGTTTCGACTTAGTCGGTTGTTGGTTTACGAGTGACATTTCATTCCCCACATACCCGCCGGCTAGCCAGTTAGGGCATCAACCTCTATCCGCTACCTGAAGACGCGTCTGATATACTTCGATTGTAAGTGCTTCTTTGTAGAGAAAGAGAGAGAGAGAGAGAAAGACGCTTTTGAATGGATGTCAGGTCAGTATAAACCCCGGTTCTATGGTGTAGCTATGTTGCGATCGGGCTAGTTTTGGAGCAGAATCGGGACGATTCCTATCTCTTAGGCTGCCTACTAAACTAGAAAGGTGACGCTTCAGGTGTTCGATCGGTGGAAGATAATATAAAGAGCATCGAAAATTCTATGGTCACTGCTGCGATCGTTACTGAAGCGACCCATGCAAGGGCCGTAGATCCCGACATAGTAAAGAAACTTCCTGAAACCAACGAGGAGATTACGACACGAACAGCAACGAGTGACCTGACAAATGAAGCGACGTTGTGTGATTGCACCGCCAACGCCGAAAATGTGGCGGTAGTACTGCATCTGGAAACGGAAAGCGATAATCTCTCCTAGGGATGGTTGCAAAGTACAATTTCCGCCCAGCAATACGAGAAAGGAAGACTATTCCGAAAAGCAGGAGATGTTCTGAAAAGAATACAATCTGCATACGACTCCCCAAAAATCAGCAAAGCAGTAAAGGTTGGGCTGCTTGAGCTTAAAGAGCTCCTAGATCGCATAGGGCGCTACCAGCGGAGCTGGTTTAGGGCCAAAGACGAACAGAAGGCTAAAGAGGTGCTTGGGGCGAAATCTTAAGGCGACATGCAGATAGCTCAGCCATAAAAAGTCAATAAAAGAATGGCGCCTCGCCCAATCGAAGGAGATCGGGATAAAAAAAGGAAGGAAGAGGCACTTGATGGGCGTGGAGTCCAGATCACGGGTTACAGATAGTGCTTACAAAAGGAGCGAAGGAAGCCGCAAAGAAACTCCTTCAAAAACTGCCAGAAGCTAAAGTTTGCACGGACGCCCAATCAGAAAAAGGACGATGCAAAACAGGAGACACAGAAGCCCCGACGAAGACCCCGGCAGCAGGTACCGCTCGAAAAGCCCCAAGTTGGCCCATCGTACGCGGAGGTACTGTGGGACATCAGGTGCAATTTAAGGCCCAAAGACACAAACACTACCATTAAAGTAGTACGGCCAACGCGGTCGGGCCACATACTGGTCGAATTCGCAGCAGTAGCCGGCAATAGGGAAACATTCTGCGACACAGTAAAGAAAGTCCTCGGCAAGAGCGCAACTATAGCCTCGCTCAAATCGATGGCAACGATCGAAATAAGAGACATTGACTGCGTGACGGATCTAGCCAAGGTAGAAGAGGCCATCAAAAAGGAGTTTCCTAGCGTGCGAAGGATCAAAGCGAGACTGACATCAGAAAACAAAGGAGGCAATGCATGGCCATAGTTTACTTGACCGAAAAGGACGCCGAACAATTCCTGAACAAGGGCAAAGTACAAAAAGGGAGGGTTGTCTGTAGGATACGGCAAAGAACAATGCCTCTTCAATGTTTCAAATGCCTTGGCTATGGTCACACCGCACAAGTATGATAAGGACCCGATAGGAGTTCCCTATGCTACAAATGCGGTGAAATGAGATATAAAAGAAAAGAGTGTACGAAGGAGGCACACTGTATTCTCTGCAAGAATTCTGATCAAAGACATGATTTTGGACAAGTCTTGGGATCAGAAAAATGCCGGGTATTCCAGGAAGGCAAAATCAGAACTTCAATGACCCGCATCCTGCAGCTAATTCTACACCGTAGTTTAACCGCCCGAAATCTGCCTGAGCAGTTTGCGAGGGACATGAAAGCCGACTTCTTGCTGCTGGGAGGGCGGCACCATGATAAAAGTCCTGCATTATGGTATTCTGACAAAACTGGTACTGCCGCCATCTGGATTCGGAACAGTGATTTCCAAGCGGAGAGTTGTGGATGGGGGGATAGTTTCCTGTGGGTTCGGTGCTCAGGAGCCACCTTCTTTAGTTTGTATCTAACGCACAACGAATCGACATCATCTTTCCAAGCCAAGTTGAATGCTCTGGCCGGCGCTGTCTCAAACGCAGAGAGCAAAGTGCTCGTTGGGGGCAACTTCAACGCTTAAGCAATCGAGTGGGGTATGCCTCAAACAGATCCTCGGGGGCAACGAATCCTGGAAATGGCAGCCAGGATGGTGCTCGTTGTACTAAACTCCAGATACACGCCGACTTTCTGCCGTATTGGCTGTAAGGGAACCATACCGGACGTGACATTTGCCTCGGAATCCTTAGAACGAAGGATACACAATTGGGAAGTATTAGCGGACTACTCAGCTAGTGATCACCAGTGCATTCTGCTTGAGATAAATGATATTGTCCCCCGACGTCCGTGCTCTCGGCTTTCTACAACTCGATGGAACATCGAAAGGATGGACATCGAGAGGTTCGTCACAGCCGGTGAGCCGCTATAGGGAGCTTCAGAGGGGACGGGAGAACTGGCAGCTCAAGACGTGGTGAACTCTACTATGAGCATCATTACGACTGCTTGCTGCGCTTCTATGCCCCGTCAAAAACCCCGGCACGGCAAGCCCCCAGTGTACTGGTGGTGAATTGAAATCGCTGAAAAGCGAACGGAGTGTCACAAGCTTCGACGTGAGGCTCAGTGGGTTGGGAACCGTGATGAGGCATGCAACTAGGTGGCAGCATATAAGTCGGCCAGGAAACGCCCTCGCAAACTGATCAACAATAGCCAGGCTCGCTGCTGGCAAGACCTAGTGGACAATGTGAACAAGGATCCTTGGGGCCTTGGCTACAAGCTAGTTATGTGGAAGCTTGGTGCCCTAAGGAAGCCTGGTATACATAACGCGAAAAATATAGACGCGATAGTGCGGAGACTCTTCCCCGCCCATCCCCGTCCATGTTGACGCTGTCCATGGTAAAACAGCAATCGAGTGTCCACTCTTCACACAGCTGGAACTGGAGGAGGCAGTCCTCTCATTGAAAGCGAGGATGGCTCCAGGTCCAGATGGTGTTCCGGCTGAGGTGTTGCGGCTCGTCTATCATCATTGTCCTGACTTGCTGCTCAGCACAATCAACGCTTGCCCACGGGGCGGAGTTTTCCCGGTACGATAGAAGGTGGCGAGGCTCGTGCTGATCAGCAAGGGGAAGGGAAGTCCCGAATCGCCGTCTGCATACCGCCCGTTATGCATGCTGGATACGGCTGGGAAAGTGCTTGACAAACTTATCAAGGGAAGACTCACTGACGCGATTCGTTCTGCTGGGGACCTATCTCCTCGGCAGTACGGCTTTAGAGCAGGATGTTCTACCATTGATGCGATTGCAGAGGCGGTGAACGCGGTCCAAAAGGCAGAGGCATATAGTCGCATCAAGCGACTATGGCTATATTTGACGTCAGGGACGCCTTCAACTCCGCTAGATGGAAGGATATTCTGGATACGCTGGAAAACTCTTTTCAAGTTCCAGAATATCTAATGCCACTTTTGAGGAACCTGGTCTACGACACGATACAGGGCCAATGAAGGATGGAAATTACATCGGGTGTTACCCAGGGATGTTTCCTTCGTCCGGACCTGTGGAACGTGTCTTACGACAGGCTACTGAGACTTGAGATGCCAGATGAGTCACGCTTGGTCAGCTATGCGGATGATGTTGCGGCTCTGGTCGCTGCACGCACCGTTGAACAAGCGCAACTTAGACTAGGTATGCTAATACGCCGAGTGAGGGGCTGGATGACTGCTTGCAGGCTCAGCTTAGCACAGGAGAAAACCAAAGTGTTCGTCTTGACAAAAAAGAGAATCTATAGAGTAAGGATGATCAGTACTGGAGATTTACAAATCGAATCGAAACCATCGGTGAAGTACTTGGGGCTACTGATCGACTCGAAGATGAGTTTCTCTGAGAAAATCAGGGCAATGGATGAGAAGGCTTCTTCGGGAATATCGGCTCTGAGTCGACTTATGACCAACGTAGGCGGACCCAGCCCGTCAAGAAGACGCCTCTTGATGAGTGCTGTGGGGTCAGTGCCACTGTGCGGAGCAGAAGTATGGGGCGACGCTATCAGCAAGGAGGTATACCGAAAACTTTGGCACAGGTATAGAGAAGAGTAGGACTGAGGATTGCATCTTCGTATCCGGCAGTGTTTGAGTCGGTGGTGAGAGATATTGCAGGCGTGATACCTGTAGTTCTCCTCGCTAGAGAGCGCCACGTCATTTATCTGCACCTAAACGAGGACACGAAAAAGACGGTTGTCCGCTAGGAGAGAAAGTGCTCACTCAACGATTGGCAGCAGTCTTGGGTGAATTCCACGATGGAAAGGTGGACTGTGCGCCTCATCCCGGATGTGAGACCGTGGCTATATCGAAGGCATGGTGAGAGTGACTTCTATCTGACCCAGCTTTTGAGCGGGCATGGGTGTTTGCAGTCTAACCTGCACGAAATTGCTAAGTCACGGTCCCCCGATTGTCGGTTTTGCCCAAGGGAGGAGGACAATGCCTGCCACACATTTTTGCAGGCTGCGAAGGGAACTCTACAAGGAGAAGGGAGAGCTCACCCCGGATAATATAGTTGCGGTGATGCTCGAATCAGTTGACAAATGGAACCAGGTGGCACATTATGCTCGGGCAGTCCTAAAATATAAGAGGGACCCACAGCAGCCGGGAGCGTTGGGCTGGGGGATCGCTCTTCTTGCACATACTCTTCCCCTCTTCCCCTGCTAGGAAAGGGACCCCTAGCTTGAAGGCGCCTCATGGCGTAACAAAACGAGACCTGGCCTGAAATAATGTGTCAAATGGTTCCAAGCTGGGTTCTCAGGTTGACAGGGGAGGTGTTTTGTGGGTAGTCCACTCACCTTCTTGCGAGCATGGGAATCCCACACTCTGTGCATAAATGGCATTCACCTCCCTACCACAGAAAAAAAAGGTGATGCCTGGAGGCAGAGGGATTGAGGTTGTTAAAAATGACATGATACAGATTCCACTCTGAAAGAATCTCAGTTTCGATTAGCTATGGGGGGAGTTTTAGGGGGTGCAAGTTAGGGCTGAAACGTGGTAAGCATTTTTTACCTTCAACCTTCAGCTAACAAACATTTTCATAGACATTTATTTCATTAGACGCTATTTAAAGTTAGCTTTGGTTATAAGGCTAAGCAAATTGTTAAAATCATTAGAGCTTTAACCCATAATTTGCGAGACATTTTATTAAGATATGCGTAGATATCGAGTTATACTTTAAGTTCCTTGTTTGTTTCTTTTAGTCCAAAAACATTCCCTCAACAGCTTTGAATCTTGGTTATCATTAGTATTCCTCCGGAGCTATTAATCAAATTGAATTTATTCTAATTTGATTCATCTTTAGCGCCAAATGGATATTACATCCGAGTAATCGTCTCTAGTAGATCGTAAAGTAGAATTTTAGCAGAAAACATTAAAGTTCATCTTTGTCCATTAGCCAAAGTTTAGTAATTAATCATCTAGATATCGCTAGCACGTGTTCTTTTCAGAAGCTCTTCAAGTTCTTCCATCAATTTCAATCAAATCAACCAAATCCTCCTACAATGCATCAAAAGTTTATACAACATTTCAACGTTTCGGGGAATCAACAGTCACAACACAAAATCTTAAATAAAAAACTCTTTGCCTCATCCAAATATTTAAGAAAAAGTAAATATGTCAATCATTGTGGAAAATAAAACAAGTAGAAGGAAAGTATACTTACGAGGTATTCATTTTTGCTAAAAGTCGGGCACGTGCTTTATCCTTAGGCGATGAAAGAGCTGGAATTTCAGTGACTTCATTTTGACGCTCTCGTTCGATACTTGCCGATAATTCATTATTCATTTCCACGTGATTGTGCTCCGTTTCCAAGTGAGTTTGTGTCTTAACTGTTTCGTATTTGCGCTCGTCCTCCTCGAAATTGAACACTTCGCTAAGTTCGTACTCTTTGAGCTGTAAATATTGAAAGAAAAGCGCAAAGAAAATGAGAAAATTCTTCGTTTCGAAATCGATTAGAGACTTGTGAGAGGAAATTTCGTATGAATATTCGAAGAAAGTTGCCTTCACAGCATATGGTCTTTACAAGGATTCAGGAATTATTAAAGAGTATTTAGGTATTTCTTGCGAATTTCACTCGATGCAATCATTGGAGTGCAGGAAAATACGTAAGCTTAAACATAAGAAATATGAAGGATACAAGTGTTTTAATATGTATGATCAAAAAAGTTTATTGACACGGACTGAGGAAAATCTCTCAAACTATTATTCAGATTTAGCAAGTCACGCTGATACACTCATCGACCATTATTCCTCTGAGTCCTCAATATGTCTTGATGGATGGGGTGTATAGAGAGAATGAATCAATTGATTCCTTTTCCGTTCTCAAAATATACTCGAAACTTGGTAAAATCTCGGACCAACCCACTAATTCATAGCCCACATCATTTCTTGTATTTGAATGATGGATAGCTGAGCCCACATTGAAGGAGCCTATGAATGGAATTGCTTTCTTTTCAAGGTTACATTCAAATTAATACAAAATTTTTTGTAGGGTGATTCAAGAAGGTTGTAGCAGCAAGATCTTACTCTTCTATGACTTCAAGTAATTTATTTGTAAGAAATCAAATCAATGGAAATTGATTCGTTTCACAAATCTTAAATAGCTCTTTGATACATGAGTACGCGTAGGATTGTGACCTGTCCTTACTAAAATTTGCTTACACACATATGCCTCCCACGTCCCATATAAACTGAATGCTACAGGCATGTGTTGTCTGGAGTATTCAATTTCAATCTAAAAATAAAATTCCAGGTTAATTCAGTTAATGTTTGCGGATGAAAATTTCCCAGAAATCTACCGAAAAATTTCAACTTCAACTCTATGGTTGAAAACCTTTTCATCCAACGAACTGAGAGTGTTACCTGTCGTATTTTCCACTCTCCAATCAACATTGACATCATGGAAATGATATGAAAAATTTCCTGTGAAAATCTCTTCCATATTGCATTCTCCCGACTTCTCTTGATATTATCAAAGTGAGCATTGAATTACATCATTGCTAACCACTTTTAGTTCCCAGATCCATTTCAAACTCCTTCCCAGAAAAACACTCAGCAAACATCCAAATATAACATCAAACCACCATCAAACGTGTCCAGTTTGTTTTATCATAAAATATTTACGACCTTAAAGGTCGTGAGACCACACTTAAAATGATGAAGGATACAGATGTCTACCACTATGTCGAAAGATACCGAAAACTCAGCAGTTTTTCCCGTTTGGGTTTCGTGGAAAAATTCTGGAGAAAGGGATGAATCCAACATAAAATTTTGTCCTGTGGCAAATGATAAGAAAAATTTCTATAGAATTGAGTGTTTCCATTTCTGTAGAGGAAATATTAATCATTTAAATTACTGAATAATTTATAAACTCTGAACTTTCAGTTCGACTTTCAGTTAGAAGGACATTTCGTTGAAAGGAAAACCAATATTGGGAATGTATAGTAAACGTATTTGTTTTTGTGATTAGAAGGCGAGTACCATTTATACAATGAGTGCGGGGCTCATATTCTCGCAAGCAACTGGACTACCCACTCAACACCTCCCCTGTCGATCTTAGAACCTAGCCTGGAACCAATAGACACATTACTTCGAGCCAGGTCTCGTTTTTTTTACGCCATAAGGTACCTTCAAGCCCTAATAGGAGAGGAGCCGAGAAGAGGAGTCGCCAGACAAGCGATCGATTGCTGTGAGTCCCTTTCATCTTTACGGACTGCCCGAACATAATGTGCCACATGATAATATTTGTCAACAGATCTAACCGTCACTCCAACTATGCTATTCGCGGTGAGCTCTGCCATCTCCTTGTAGTGGTCCCGTCGTAGCCTGTCCCGTTTTTTGCACGCAAAAAATATGTGGCAGGCATAGTCTTCTTCTTCTGGCTAAAACCAATAACCGGGGAACCGCGACTTACCAATCTTGTGCTGGCAAAACTGAAAACACCCATGTCCGTTCAGAGTCTGGGTCAGACAGAAGTCAGTCTCATCATGCCTTCAATTCAACCACAATCTCAGATCCAGGATGAGGCATGCAGTCCTTCTTTCCTTCGTCTAATTCATCCAACACTGCTGCCAATTGTTGAGTGAGTGCTGTCTCTCCTCGCAGGCAACCGTCTCCCTCACGACCTTGTTTCAAGGCAGGAAAATAGCAAGAAGCGCGACAGGTATCAAGCCTGCAATAACTCTCACCACTGAATCAGAGGCTGTAAGATATGAAGATGCAATGCTCAGTGCTCCTCTTCTCTATATCTGTGCCAAGCGTTTCCACTATACCTTCTTACTGAGAATGTCGCCCCATATTTCTGCTCCGTACAGTAGCACTGACTCTACTACACTCATCCAGAGGCGCCTTCTTGATGGGTTGGGTCATATGTCGACTCTGAGCCAATATTCCCGAAGCAGTCTCCTCAGCAATTGCCTTGATTTGCCCAGAAAAACGGATCTTCGAGTGGATCAGTAGCCCTATCTACTTCACCGCTGGCTTCAATTTGAGTAGTATGTCTCCAATACTGATCATCCTTACTCTTATTCTTCTTTGTGTCTTATTCTTCTTTGTTATGGGTCACCACGGCGTTGGTCACTAGAAACATATCTAGCACATTTCCAGGCAATAAAAGCCAACATTAGAATGTATTCCTAACTAGCCAAATATAAAATACGAGGGTGGTTCAAATATGATGGAGACAAACGCTGTAGATGGCGCGCATGTATGTTTTGAAGGTCCTAGCTTCAGTATGTGATAGATGAGTCCCCTTAAAACAGTGTTGCCTATTTATTCTCAGGAGTGCATGTTTCACGTGCGTGCTACGAGCATGAGTGAACGTTAAGTGCCGACCGCCGTAACACAACATATTGTCATTCGTTTTTTACTGTGGGAAGGCTTTAAAAACACGGAGATTTTTCTGCGTTTGCGAAATCAGTTCGGCAGTAAGTGCTTGAGTAGGGTTGCTGCGTTTAAATGGGCCAAAGCATTAAACGATGTTTGCAAAACCGTTGAAAATTAGCCGCATGATAGTCGACCACGAGCCAGCATCAGACTATACAACATTTGCCGCGTAAAACAACTCATTTTGGAGGACCGTAGGATGAGTTTTCGAGGCATCTCGATTGAACTCAGCATCAGTATTGGTAGTATAGAGTCTATCATCCAAGAACACCTTCAATATCGCAAAATAACGCTCCAAATGGAAAAGCATTCCAGCACAAAGTGCGATTCTTCTCCAGGATAATGCGCGCCCTCATACCGCGCATCTCATGCTTGATACAATATCGGAATCGGGGTGTAAGGTACTGGAACACCCCTCCCCTATCACTCTGCGACTACCACATGTTTGGACCACTGAAAGAAGCCCTCGGAGGTCAAGCATTCAATGCTTCAACACCGACGACGAGGTAGAAGAATTCGTGCGCACATGGCTGTTCGAGTCGTGCAAGGAATTCTTCGATAACGGCATCAAAATGCTTCCAGAAAGGTGGACGAAACGCGTAATTTGTAAGGAGGAGTACCTAGGAAAACTGTAATTTTTTTTCGATAGTAAATAAACGTGTCAGAGCATTTGTCTCAATCACATTTGAATCGCCCTCGTAGAATGTATTCTAAACTAGCCAAATATCCAATATAATGAAATAATCTAGAATGTATTCCTGACTAGCCAAACATCAAATATATTGTATTCCTAACTAGCCAAAAAATCAATATAATGAAATAAACTTACCAAATAATTCATTGGTACACAAGAATGTATTCCTGACTAGCCAAATATCAAATATAGTATAGTTTTACCTAACTAATTAACAGAAAATCAAGCAAAACAGCGCAAATATAAGATAATTAAGCAAAATAGCCCACTCAGCCTATAACTAGCCAACTATTAGATACAATATACTCCTAACTAGCTAAAAACCAAACACTCGATTCACTAAATCAATGTAATGAACCCCTAATTGGTTTAACATCAGATATTACCTACGAAACAATTAACATTGTCATCGTTCTCAGGATTAAACTAATAAAATAGAAAACTAGCAAAAAAGAAAAATGCCACTTTGGCTTAGCCTGGGCATTTCACCAGTATCCAGCGAAAACGCTACTTCGGCTTTAGCCTGGGCGTCCCAACAGTAATCAGCGAAAACGCTAGTTGGGCTTTAGCCTAGGCATTTCACCAGTATCCAGCAAAAACGCTACTTCGGCCTTAGCCTAGGCGTTCCACCAGTATTCCAGCGAGAACGTTACTTTGGCGTTAGCCTGGGCATTCCACCAGTATCCAGCGAAAACGCTACTTCGGCCTTAGCCTGGACATTCCACCAGTGTCCAGCGAAAACGCTACTTCGGCCTTAGCCTGGATGTTACACCGGTATCCAGTAAAACCGGTACTTCACCTTTAGCCTGGGCGTTCCAGCAGTATTCCAGCGAGAACGCTACTTTGGCGTTAGCCTGGGCATTTCACCAGTATCCAGCGAAAATGATACTCCGGTCTTAGAATGGGTGTTTTACAAGTATTCTGCCGAAATGCTTCTTCAGCCTTAGCCTGGGCATTCGTCGAGCGAATCACCTCTACCATTTGATTTTTTGGCACCCTAGCCTGGTCAATGCTAAGTGTACTTACATCACTTATCCCTTATCTACTAACCATTTCTTACACAGGCTGCAATAGACCCCGTAACCAACAGAAGCATTCAGAGGCCCCTTACGCCGCTGCACCACGGCCTGACGACCACCGTCCTGTTCAATCAATACAACAGGAGAGTCCTCCTCTGGAGGAGTCGTTAGCAGCCAACCCGCGAGTAGCACCCCAGTCTATCACCATCGAAGAATACCGGGCGAGGAGTGGGCCTGTAAGATCATTTCCGGCTAGACGTTTAACACCAGAAACTGAACCGGAGATAAATTTTCACATCAGGGATGGACGTCAGGTGCAGCTACGTCGGGCGAGCTGATTCGACTAATCAGGGTCAGTATAAGCAAAGACGAGAAGGCCATATTCCTGGACCGGCTAAGGGTCCTCCAGTGAGCGAAAAAGCGAACCATCCACCGCTACCATGCGCTTTCCCAACAGATGCGCCAGCGTGTCAGCACCAACAAAGTGTATCGACTCCAGAGGCCACCACGCCGCTACTAACTTCTGTTTTATCAAAGATACTGCTTATCAAACTCTGTTAGCTCTGCGAACTATTAGTACAAGTTATAACGTTTTTTGAGAAGTACTGCCCAAGTCTTTCTTTCTGGTTTGGTGTTTGCGCTCCTCTGGTGGTTGGAGCAACAAGTGAGTAGCCGAATACTACGGGTTCGGAGTAGAAGGCTCCCTCAACTATCTAAAATACATATAGCGTTCCATCGATAACGTTACAGTCCCTCTCGGGCCTTCGCTTCTGCAAATAGCGCCTCCAGCTGTTTCGGTCCATTGATTGCGTCCTCCAATTTCGAAATCTGTTTTCATCGACCGAGTCAGACTAGCGTTTTCTTGATTTCCCCACTGGTTTTCGCCCGTCCATCTTTACTTTAGGGATTCAATTTTTTGTCATGATAACCACTTCTGTTTTTTTTCAGTGCTAGCCTGAACTCACGAGCAGTCTTCCAGTCTCTCACTCAGCGCCTTAGCATACCTAGACTAAGTTGCGGTATATTCACGGTAAGCCCAGCGGCAGGAGCCACAACTGAGTCCGCATAGCTGATCTAGCGTCACTTATCTGTCACCTCCAGTCACAGTAGCTCGTTGTAAGATACGTTTCACAGGTCTCGACCACGGATAGATCCCTGGGTAACACCTGATGTAACTACCATTCTTTGGTGGCCCTGTATTGAGTGGTAAAACAAGCTTCAGTAATTTAGGTAGTCCATCAGAAGCCGCTTTAGATATTCTGAAACTTGAAAAGGAGTTCCCAGCGTATCCAGGATATGTACCTATTTACCGGAGCTAGAGGCGTTCCTCACGTCAAGTGTTACCAACAGAACAATTTGCTGCTTGGTGCCGCTATATGTCTCGCCTTTTGGACCGCACTCAGCAACTCCGCAATCGAATCAATGGTAGAATGTCCGGCTCTAAAGGCAACTCCCGAGGAGAAAGGTTCCCATCAGCGCGAATCGCGTCAGTGAGTCTTTCCTTGATGAGTAACTGTAGTGCTTTCCTAGTCGTATTTAGCATGCATAACAGGCAGTGTGCAGACGGGGATTCGAAATTTTTCTTCCATTTGCTGAACAGTGCAAACCTCGCCACCTTTTATCATATGGTGATACACCTGGAGCCTTCCGCGTTTCCAATGACAGGGCTGCCTCTGCCAGGTTCAGCTGTGTGAAGAGTGGGTCATGTAATCATATCTCGCAACCACCTAGGTCGGCTGGAGACAACCCACGTGATAGGACGTCGGCAGAATTGTCTCGTAAAGCAACGTGTCACCATTGGTTTGATCTCAACAGCAATTGAATATTCAAGACACGATTGGCAATGAAGGTATTGTAGGACCAGGCAGTAGAGTTGCCCCACGCTAACATAATTTAAGTATCAGACCACAATATATGGAAGACATCAGGTAGGTAAAGCGCTTGGTTAGTTTCACTCCCAACTTGGCAGCACACAGTTCTAAGCATGGAACCGTTAGCACTTCGATTGGTTGATTTAGCACACAGTTACCTGGCACGAACATGACCGCTCCTTGATATTAAGCGGACTTTTATGAGTATTGCAGCACCATATGCTTACTCTGTGGCATCACAGAAGTGTACTTGCTTCTTGTAGGCGCTAACTTATCTTGGAAAACGAGCTTTCTGCAATCATGGCAGCTCACTGCGAAACTCGGCTCACTGCGTTGTATCTCGGCTAGCAAGGCTGCATCCCAGTCCAGTTTCAGTTGCCATAACGTCTGTAGGAACAGCATGGCGGTCGCAATAACTGGCGCCAGGATGCCCAATGGGTTGAGCATCCTAGCGATGTAAGAAGCATTCGTCCTTTTTATGAATTTTACCCCAGCGAGGTCCAAGTTGATGCCGATTTGAAATTCGTTCGGAAGCCAAATTACCCCCAAAGTTTTAATGTAGTCTGCTGATAAATTGCCGAAGTCCAGTTGGACGTGCAAGTTATCAGCCTTGATTGGTTGCAGAGTGCTGGGATGATTCGCGTACCACTTACGCAAATGCATTCCTGCACTCACGAGTATCCTGCATAACCCGCCCTACTTCTGAGTTACCTCAGCCAAATTGTCGGCCCCGGTAATGACGACATCAATGTAGAGGTCACTCTGCAATGCCATGCTGCCCAAGGGAGCTTGATACCGCGCTGAATGAGATAGGACTTGAAAGCACCTGGTTGCTAGACATGGGACAGACGTTGTACTGTACACGTACGGTCTTTAAATGATAATATCGCAAAGCCTACGATGAACTAGTCCTCCATACTACTACATGAAACTTGTGATCGTCGGGACGAAGCACATTTTTTCAATGTCGGTGAAGACAAAGCATGGCATACGGAAGCGGAGTAAAATTGCAAACAGATGACCTCAAATTGTTGGTCGAGTATGAAATATTTCGGTCAAGAAAACGCTCGTGAATGTTTTACTACACGTGTCAAAGGTCACTCTCAATCTGGTGGTGCTACTATCCAGCTTCAGAACGCAGTGGTGAGGCGGAAACTAATGTGCTTCCTTGTTTAATGACCACGTAATTCCTTCCATATGCCCAAGTTGCTCGTACACGCCCATAAATTCCGCGTATTGCAGCTTCAGTTTAGGATTGTTTTCCAGTCTGTATTCGATTGCAAGGAACCATTCTACGATTTGCCCAGACTTCTGGGATTCTCGTCGAAAGGAAGTCAAACCTAGAAACAACCGTCACACTCCCGTTGCGTTATCTGAGTTAACTGCACTTCGCAAGCCCTTTCAGTTGCTGTAAATTTGTGAGTTGAGTCTGGTACTCCTTTCATCTCCCAAAAACATTTCATGGTCTTACACAATTCTGTGTCTTCTGCCAGGATTCCACATGTTACTGATGACGTTTGAAATGTGCTGACCTTTCCTCCTACAATTCAGCGCAGCAGTGTGTTCAAGAGTTTGGGTCCCAATTTCATTTGGCCCATCGCCGAGATCTCGTAGACATGTCCAGTGCTCAATAATATGTTGATCCAGTCGGTCTTGTAAATGCTGGGATCTGCCAGGTTACTACTTTGGTAATGGGCTATTCGGACACGTTCAGCTGTTGCGGTGAGATTATCTTGTCCAGCACATGCGTCTTCGATACCCTGGCGTACCCAGTTAGTCGAGACCGCAGACCAATACTCACTGTTTCCTGAGCTCTCTCTTTTGTGCTACAGACCATTTCAACCAGCGTTTAATTGTGTATGGGATTCAGACGCAGCCTTTGAACGGTATGCATTGCCATTAAATTTATCTGGGAGCCTGGGTCCAGCACAGCTCGATATTCCGTTGCCTTTCCATTGATGCCAATCAGCCTGACAACAGCTGCATTCAAGAGTACATATCTCTTTGAACGCGGATTCGACACTGTAGTCAGAGAAAACGCAAATGCTTCCACTGGATGCCTGCCATTATATTTTTGTGCAGATTTGTTCCAAAGAGTCAATTCATTTAGTTTAAAATTGGCCTTTCCGCCTAAATGCAGCAGGTTCTCATGTTTCTTGGCGCAGTCTTTACATCCTCTGTCGGAGCAGTTGGCGGATTTGTATTCTTTGCGACATTTGACACAAAGTTTTTTGGCTTGAAGAAATTTCAATCGTCAAGCAGCATTGAGCTTTAAAAATTCCGGACGGATGTGTCTGCTGGCAGATGAGGTATGAAGAAGCCGGAATAGCAGCCCCTGTGGTTTTCAGTACCTTCTTCTGTTTGTCCTGTGCCTTTGATTGGTGTCCAAATATTTTGAGGGCCTGAAAGGGCGTCTCCAAGAATTGCAAAGGCCTCTTGAGCAATGGCAGTTCTCAAGAATTTAACAAGGACTGTTCATAAAATTCGTGAGTGGTCGCATCTAGCTTTTTTGACAGCACGTGTAAAAGCAACCTTAAGATTTTCCAGACTTCAGATGCATTCTTTAGTCATGTGGAGTGAACATTTCACAGCAGCACCCGACGGCTTTTCGCCAAAATGTGAGGACTGTCCCAATGATCTATTGATGAGTACGGCGGTCAAGAGCCGATGATTGTCATAACGCTCCTTTAATATCGTCCATGCTGCTTCGTAGTTCTCTTCCAGTAGGGCAAAATGCATAATCAAACGCTCAGCTTCTCCCGTGAGATTGATCTTGAGATACCATAATTTCTGGTAGTTGGATATGGGCTGATTATGCATCATTTGTTCAAATAAATCCTGAAATTGCCGTCAGCCCAAGTATTCTCCATCCGAATTCGGTAGTGTGATTGTGAGCAGACATAGTTCAGGGCTCGTCAAGTTGGGCATAGGTATTCCAGGCGTGGTGTTGCATTCATATAATCCAGTCTCCAGCCAGTCCTGAGTAACTTCCTCCAAGTTGCTATGCTGCTCATGGTTGAAACCTAATTCTTCAGGATCATCACTGATGATCCTCTGTTCATTTGAAGTGGTAAACAAATTTAATAAAAGAAAGGTTTTTTCCCATATTTTTAAATATTTGTTGGTTTTTTGAAGTAAGGGTAAACAATTTCAAAATTTTTAAGCTTTCGCATCTTATAGAAAATTTAGTAACGCAACTTTTATTTTTCCACAATCTTGGTCTAAAATGAATCGTCTTAAGGATAAAAGTGAATAAATTAGGAGAAAATCGAGTTTTATTTTAAATAATTTTTTAATATCTCGATTTATTTAGTAATGTTCCCGACTTTTTTGAGAGAGAGTACGAGTCAATTATTATTACACAAGTTATTACACATGGTTTTCTGAAAAAACCAGTGTGTCTCCTCTCAACTGCCAAATGTAGTCATCATTTTACAGATCAGTCCTGGTCTGAATATATATTGGATATAATGAACTACGATTTTATCAGTTTGCTTGTGTAAACTACACGAATCACCAATTTTTTTCCCACGGTTGAAACGCCATCAACCCTGCTTTAGAAAGTGTTGGGGACTGCTCCTATGCCCTTATTCGCCGAAGCAGAAAAACACCTGTAACATATTTTTATAAGCTTTATTTAGCATCCTTTTAAGGGGTTTGCTTTGACGATTGACTTCAAATGACCACTGCATAATGTAGCTTTGTCAGTACCAATGCATTTAATGCTAGTTCCTTTATATGCATTAGAAAGTCCCCACGTAAGCTCGACATGCCAATCATTGGTGGTAGTTGTTTCTTCAATTTTTTATGTTTGCTACACATAAAAAACAGGTTAAACGGTGATCTATGGTAAAACCGATATACAGAGTTTTCCAATAAGAGGTATTATTTTGATATCAACAGAAAAATGCCATTTTTTAATACAAACGATCGGATGTTTATTTCATTATAAAGAGGAAAGTATGATGTTAATAGTCAAAAATAACATCAGGCAAATGACCACCACGACCACGCTTACAGGACCATATTCTTTTCATGAAAGTTTCCATAACCAAATCGCAAAGTGGCTTCCCTATGTCCTCAATAGCCTCACGAATTCCAGCTTTGAGGTCTTGAATCAACGCTGGTCTGTTGGCGTAGACCCTCTTTTTCACGTGGCCTCAAAGAAAGAAGTCACAAGGTGTTAAATCACAATATCTCGGTGGCCAATTGTGATCACCTCTTCGAGAGATACCACGGTCCGGAAACTTTTCCCGTAAAAAATCAATGGTTTAGTTGCTTATGTATCACGTAGCGCCGTCTTGTTGAAAGTAAACGTTGTCCAGATCGATAGTAACCAATTCCTGCCATAAAAAATCATTAATCATCACTTGATAGCGCAACCCATTAACCGTAACTGTTGCTCCAGCCTCATTTTCGAAAAAGTAAGGTCCAATGACTCCGACGAACCATAAACCGCACCAAACAGTCACATGTTGAGGATAAAGAGGCTTTCCAGCAATAACTCTTGGGTTTTCCGAGCCCCAGATGCGACAATTTTGCTTGTTGACGAAGCCATCAAGGTGGAAATGGGCCTCATCACACAAGCTGATTTTTCGATGAAATTTCGGATCATTTTCATGCATTTCAAGAACCCAATCAGCAAGGACACGACGTTGTTGATGATCGACCGGCTTGAGTCTGTACGGACGAGCGTATGAAATAATACTCAACGTTAATTTAAAGAAACAATGAAGTTTATTTAAACGATAATCTTACACTTAAAGTTTTGCTCGATCCGTACGCGTCGACGTATCACAGTCGAACCTTCAAGAACTTTTCTTTGTACGTCGCAGTGAGAGAGAATTTACATTTATACATTGCTGTTGCAAATCCGCGGCGCTACACTACTCCCTGCCAAGTGACATTACTTATGGATGGAATGTCATGTCAGCCAACTATATTCACAAGTAAGAGTGCCGTCTCACAAAAACCTAACGGAGTTAGATTCGGGAGGCCTCTTGTCGTTTGCCACTGTGAATGGAGCTACTATTCCGGTTTTAGTCAAAAGCGAATGTGACTTCCTGCTGGGTGGATATGTTTTCAAACCTGCTGGCGGAGTATTTATCGGCGGTATGACTCTTGATTTTGCTGTTCTTAGAGTTGGCGTTTGTGATTCGGCTGGTGTTGATTGTGGTATCATGATATCAGCTGCTGTTGAAAATGGTGATTTTGTAGGCAACATGTTATCCGCTGTTGTCCTTTGCGGCGCTTCTCCGCTTGGGACCTTCTCTTTGTGGTGCGACGTGTGTTCACGTACGTCTTCGATAAAGGCGGGTTTGAGCCGTTCGGCGCTAATGTTGGCAATGCGCCCATTGATGTCGATTGCGTAGAGGACGTCACTAATTCGTTTTAAAACTTTGTGCGGTCCTGAATACGGCTCTCTTAACTGGGTCGATTCTCATGAAGACGTGCGAGCAAGTTTTAAGACCTTTGTTTATAAATAGCGTTTGAGTATTGCGTTGCCCTGTAGCTGAAGGACGCATCTGCATCATGGTCTCTCGCAGCTTACGTAAAAATTCGTGTGGCTCGATGGTTGTCTGGTGTGGTACGATTAATTCTCCGAGGAAATTGAGTATAGTTCCATATAGCATATCGGTACATGATGCTTCGAGGTCTTCTTTGACCGTTCCAAGCTGTATTCTGCTTGTGACACATGATTGCTGCTTTGAGCGTGCTATGCCATCGCTCGATGAGTCCGTTAGAAGTGGAGTGATAGGGTGATGTCCTGGTACGATTGCATCCCATGAACCAGGTAAGCGCCTTGAACAGCGAGGATTTAAATTGAGAGCCTTGATCTGTTGTTATTGTTTGCGGCACACCAAAACCATCAACCCAGTTGTTGTAAAATGCTTGCGCGACTGTCTCGGCGGTTTTGTTGGTCAGTGGTATTGCCTCGGGCCACCTTGAGAATCGGTCGATTGCTGTAAGGTAGTATTTATATCCTTGAGACTGGATCAATAGTCCAATAATGTCTAAGTGCACGGGCTGAAATCGTTCCTCTGTCATTGGAAACTCCTGCAATGGATTTTTTTGGTGGCGGCCAACTTTCGATCGCTGACATGGTATACAACTACGTGCCCATATTCGAATGTCCCTATTCATCTCTGTCCAGACGAATTTTTTTGCAATGGATCTGCACGTTGCTCGACCACTTGAATGTGATGGATGATGATAGGTGTCAAAGACTTTTCTACGCAATCCTGCTGGAACAAACGGCCGAAAGTTTGCTAGTGTTGTGTCGACTATTACTTGTAGATTATCACCCATGCTGACACGTTGTAAGATGAGTGACATGGTATTGCTTTGTAGTAATTCCTGTACCTCCATATCCGTCTGTTGTTCACGTGCCAATGCTCCCAGGTCCACTGCAGTTGGTACGGTAATCTCTTCGATTCGCGATAATGTGTCCGCGACGTTGTTAGCAGTTCCGGCTATGTATCGTATGTCTGTGGAGAACTGCGATATAAATTTTAAATGTAGTTGTTGCCGTGGCGAAGCCATGTCTGACAGTTGCGCGAATGCGTGGCTAAGCGGTTTGTTGTCTGAGAGGATGTGAAACGGTGCGCCTTCGACGTAGTGGCGAAAATGGCGGATGCTGCTGTATATGGCCAGCAGTTCGCGATCGTAAACGCTATATTTTGTCTCCGCCTTGGATAATTCCCTTTGGAAGAAAGCCAGTGGGAGCCATTTGTTTGCTTGCAGTTGCTCTAGAACCGCGTCCAACGCCACGTCTTACGCGTCTGTGGCCAATCTGGGTGATTTATTTGCCTTAAAGTGAACAAGTAACACAGCGTGGGCTAGGCTCTCTTTGCAATTCTAGAATGCTTCTTCAGCTTCTGCTGTCCACCCGATGGGTGTCTTATCGTTTTTCTTTAATGATGAGAAGAAATTATTTAACGGTACTTGTAAGCTCGCAGCATTTCGGATGAAGCGTCGATAATAATTGATGCATCCCAGGAAATGACGGAGTTCTGCGATTGTTTTGGGTTTTTTGTAGTCTCGGATCAATTGAACGCAAGAAGGTGGTGACGAAATGACTGATCAAATGGCCTAGTTACTCGCTCTCTGCTACACGCTACGAGCATTTTGGAACATGAATTCTCAGACCGTTTTCAGTGAGGCGTTCAAAGACCAAGCAAAGGTGCCTCTTGTGTTATTTTATTGACTCGGAAGCGACCAGGATGTCGTCGCCGTAACAAATACAGAAGTCCAGGCCTTGAAGTACTTGGTCCATGAATCTCTGGAAAGATTGCGCTGCGTCCCGTAGGCCGACCGTCATTGCAGTGAATTTGAATACTTCTATTTTTGGGATGTCCTCTTCATTAACTGGGATGTGATAAAATGCCTTAAGAAGATCGATTTTCGAAAAAATACATTTACCGGCTAGATCAGCATTTACGTCTTGAATGTAGCGCATTCTGGCACGGTGGCGGCGTTTAGTCGTCGGTAGTCCCCACACGCTCTCCATGTACCGTCTTTCTTTTTTACGAGGTGCAGTGGGCTCGCCCACGGGCTGCTTGATGGGCGACACAATCCTTTGTCTGGTAGGAACTGAATTTCCGCTTTGGCGACCTAGGTACTCGATCTCTGCTACACGCCACGAGCGTTTTGGAACATGAATTCTCAGACCGTTTTCAGTGAGGCTTTCAAAAACCAAGCGAAGGTGCCCCTTGTGTTGTTCTTCTGACTCAGAAGCGACCAGAATGTCGTCGCCGTAACAAATACAGCAGTCCAGGCCTTGAAGTACTTGATCCATGAATCTCTGGAAAGACTGCGCTGCGTTCCGTTGGCCGAACGTCATTGCGGTGAATTTGAATAGGCAGAATGGTGTCATTACTTTTGTTTTTGGGATGTCCTCTTCATTAACTGGGATGTGATAAAATGCCTTAAGAAGATCGATTTTCGAAAAAATACATTTATCGGCTAGATCAGCAGTTACGTCTTGAATGTGGCGCATTGGGTAACTGTCCGGCACGGTGGTGGCGTTTAGTCGTCGGTAGTCCCCATACGTTCTCCATGTACCGTCTTTCTTTTTTACGAGGCGCAGTGGGCTCGCCCACGGCTGCTTGATGGGCGACACAACCCTTTGTCTTGTAGGAACTGAATTTCTGCGTTGGCGACCTAAATTTTCTCCTGGTTCAGCCTTCGAGGGTGTTCCAATATTGGCGGTCCCTTAGTTATGACGTGGTGATGCACCGAGTGAGTAGTCCCTTTGGTTTTAATGGCCGGGTTTGTTATACTCGGAAAACCTTTGAGTATATCGTCGTATTGCGAGTTTCTTCTGATGCTCAATACAGACTCGTCTTGCATCGCGCTGATCCGACCCGCCACAGCACTTTTTATAACAGGATCGCGTAGCCGTTTGTTTTTTATGTCCACTAGTAGTCCGTAGTGGCTTAAGAGGTCGGACCCCAATATAGGGTGTGCTACTTGTGCGATATGAAACTGCCATGGGTACTGACGCTGAAGGCCGAGTGACACATTTAGCGCTCTCTTTCCAAACGTATCTATCAGTGTGCTATTTACGGCGTATAGTCTGTGCAAACTGCGTTTGCGTTTCTTGTGCATTACGTTAACTGGAAGGACCGAGACATCTGCGCCCGTGTCGATTAAAAATTTAATTTTTGATTTCGTGTCCCACATTTCTAGAAGACTCTGGCGAGAATCATTAGCCGTCGTCTATTGAGCTAATGATTTGAGTAGTTTTCCAGTGGTGGTACACGAAAACTGAAGGGTGGACGACAGCACACAGCAGCTGCCCCGAATCTCATATGATAGTAAGACCATTTCGTGTCCGGCTTTCTTGTAACTGGTTTGGTGTTCGCCTGCCGTGTTGGGTGGCGGCACTGGTTACAATGCGGAGACACGTTCTTATCTGATCACTGAATTTTATTAACTTCAGCTCTGCCTTCCATTCTTTGCGGGGTAATGCATTCATCGTGGTGGTTTGCAGCGAGGTGTGCATTATCTTGATTAATCAGTTGCGCTACATTGCCATCTGCGCAGCTACTGGCAATGTTGTCCGCCGCCACCGCCAGTTTGCTTAACTCTGTTACATCTGTTGCTGCGAGAATCGCTCGTGTTTGGATGGGAAGGCGTTGAAACTATAATGATTTCAACATGGTGTCGGACATGTTGTTTCCTGCCACTGATTGCAATTTCGCTAGGAATTGTGATGGACGCTGTTCCTCTAACTCCAAGCCGTGCATCAATTGTCTGATGCGCTCGTGGTCACTAATTGCGAATACCGACAATAGCCTTGCCTTTAAGGTCTCGTATTTGCCAATGGCAGGCGGTGATTCTATTACGTCCGCAACTTGCGTAATGATTGACGATTCCATTTCGGAGACAACTTTGTCGAAACGAGCTGCATCGTTTGTAATTCTGCATGGTCGGAACGTCGCATCTACGCGCGCGAACCACAATTCCGTTTTGCTCTGCCAAAATGGTGGCAACTTACACGTGATAGCTTGAATCCCTGTTGCGTCTTGCAAGACGTTTATGCCTGTGCTCGCTGGGTTGTTTGAACCGCTGACTACGTCGTGGACGTTGGCCATACTCACTTGTAATTAACGGGGTCACCAATGTACGGACGAGCGTATGAAATAATATTCAACGTTAATTTAATGAAACAATGAAGTTTATTTAAACGATAATCTTACACTTCAAGTTTTGCTTGATCCGTACGCGTCGACGTATCGTAGTCGAATCTTCAAGAACTTTTCTTTTCACGTCGCAGTGAGAGAGAATTTACATTTGTACATTGCGGTTGCAAATTCGCGGCGCTACAAGTTCTTAAGTTAACTGAACTTTATAAGCCTTAAGACCCAACTCTTTATAAAAAATACGGTGTAATGACGTTTGTGGAATGCCTAATTCCAAAGAACGACGAGGAATGGATAAACCTGGGTTTTCTTCAACACTTTCGGCTACAGCAGCAATATTCACGGCTGTTCTTGAGTGACGTGCACGGGTTTATTAAATTTCTTATATTCTGCAATTTTTCGCCGCTAATTTTTAGGTAAACTTCTATCTCTTTCTTATTCTTTTGTTTCAAAAAATGCATTTTGTGTTTGAAGTATTCAATGCTAGTTTGTAAACTTGCTAGTTCAAACTCGCAATCAATCAAAATAACTTGAACAAACGAAAATACATTAAAGCCGCACATAAAAAACGGAACAGTAAAACAGTTGCGTCAACAAATTAATGGTACAAAAAACTAATGAATACAGTAAACATTGAGGAGACATCAAATTGGTAAAGAAGTATAATGTCGCTGTAGAAGCCGAGTCAGAATTCTCTTTAATTCATCTTTTGATGCTTTAAATTGAATCTTCTGTGCAAATATTCACCAGAAGTTGTAGCAATCATTGCGAAAATGTTTCAACTTTTTTTTCTCCATTGCTAAACTTCATCGAAGAGATGATTTACATTTTATTTGCAAATTAGAGGTGAACGTTAAAACATTTTTTCAATCATCTTTTCCAATTAGTATCCGTTGGATGTAATACACCACCCATAAAAACGACATACATCACAATCTTCTACTCATAGACAATGAGAAATTCCTGCAATCCTTAATGGCAACTCTACTTCAACTCGTAAGTGCAAAAAGGAATAAATAAAGATTCTCGTGATAGTCAGTGCAAGCAAGCAAACTTTTGTACTCATACAAACCTTTATGAATTGAAATGTAGCTATCGGTGGCAAGCGTTTACTCTTCGGGTAGAAAAAACTTCCGGCCGGATGGGCGGGATACCTCGATGTGATGCGATAAATCACTCCTTGTGGATCAGTCGGCCAGTTGGGGGCGGTGAATGTGAAGCCATTATCAGTGCCGGCATCAAGTGGGTCCATTTCCACTGTGACTGTATCGATCCAGGTTCCGCCGACACAAAGCTGTGGAAATAATAGAGAAATAAGAGACCGGAATACACTTGAGAATGCTGAGTAGCAATAGAGGACAATAGAAAGCAAATTAGCGAAACGATACGGCCCCGAAGAGTCCCAGCTGGGCCAAAGAAAGAGCCTATCGGCTGGGAAATCTCATTCGGAGCTCATTAAAATGCTATAGAAAAACGAAGGAGGTACGCAGTGGTCCTCGCAACCCACCTGGAAGGAATCGACTCCAATAAACCAGTCGGGAGATGGAACAATCCGTGTCATTAGCGAGACTAAGCTGTGATTACCGTCCACAAAGAATTTCGCCTCGTTGCGTCCACCACCCATGGGGATGGCCGGTATGCTGAAGCTATCGAAAATGCTACTTTCAGCAGACGACGTTGACGTAGTTTTCGTTGACGTGGCTCCTGATGTCGCCGTTGACGAGCCTGGCTGTGATGAGGATGTTAATGAGGGTGATAATGATGCTAGCGGTGAGGACACTGTCGGCGTCTGGGACGCAGGCTGCGATTGTGTCTCGAAACCGTCTGTTCTTCCTGTTTCAGCGAAAAGTTTGACACCTTCCGACGCTCGTCGTCCAATGCGAAACAGCATAAAGGATGAGTCGTGCGTTCGTCCTGGAAACATTTTAAAAGAAGCTTCATTAACTTTGCTAGTAAAATTATTGTCTATTAACAAAGACATTTTAATTAGGTGTAAAATATGATGTAGATTGAATTGTTACGAAGGGTATAGAAGTGGTCGAAGGCAGGAAGTTAAATACGGACGAAATTATTTAAATCTCTGAAGTACGTATCCTATCGTGCAGCTAAAGTAAAATGGTGACATTCTCTCTGCATATTGGACACTTCCTTTTCCGGTATCTCTATAATCAAACAAAACCATTTATCCAACCCCATCCTCTAAAAGGTTTTCTTCAAGGACACAAAAACCAAATCTTCATATCACTTTCGCACCAACCTCAGGTGTTTCATTGCCATCTCACTCAATTATATGCCTGACATTCCATCTCAGATTCCTGGATGTGTTATCTTAACAAGGAAAACATTTTAAGGACTACATTAAAGACATCATTGTGCACTTAAAGTGCCGCTTAAAGACAAACAAATAAATACGCGCCAAAAGCAAATATACAATTCTAAGCTATATTTAAAGCATCCCAAAAACCCACATCAAATACAAATCCTACGCGAAAAAATAAAATGCGGTCTTCCACTACAGCTATCGCGAAACGAAATTTTTTTTCATCCATCCTGTCCCTGCGAACGAATTAGGAGCGAGCGAAAAAAAAAGAATAAGAAGAAAATGGAAAAAACAAGAAAATTTTCTTCAAGAATCACATCTAGGAATGGACAAGCGAAAAGGAGCAAAGGATTTTTCTAAAGAAGTCATTCCGGGAATATATGTTCGCCGAAGAAGTGAACTGGAGATATACTAACATACACAGATAAATGGAAACCGAAAAAAAAGACATCGTGAAAGGGTCGTCGGCAAAAAGCAAGGATTGACGATGACAGTGGGAAAAAATTTATCTATTGAAGCAAATAGGACAACGAAGATAGCAAAGAACTAGGCTTGTAGAATTATAGAGAAAAAGAAAGGATTTTCAAATGCCAGTCGTCACTTTAAAAGCTTTAAGGATGAGGTGAGGAAAATATCCAACAGAAAATTAAATAAGATGAATTTAATTTTTGGGTTAGACTAACAGATGAATTTTTGGATAGTGGCGGTGGGAAAGATTGCTAAATAAATATTTGTTTAGAGTTGGAGAAAGGACAGATATTTAATTTACTTTAAATATATAAATTTATAATGACTTTACGTAAATGTTTAGCTGAAAAATGTTGTGAATGTTGAATCTCAATTTATCGATTTACAAATAA
This sequence comes from Odontomyia ornata, assembly GCA_963969285.1. NCBI lineage: Eukaryota > Metazoa > Arthropoda > Insecta > Diptera > Stratiomyidae > Odontomyia > Odontomyia ornata. Next base: position 54,812,660 of record OZ017742.1, on the reverse strand, counting down.
GTTCATCATTAAAAAAGTTTTTTCCATCTTCTCATCATTATATGTTTGAAGACTGGAAGTAAATTCTTCAAAGATTGTGCTGAGAGAAAATTTTCCTCATACTACATCAATCATTGATGAGTGGGCGCCATCTCACAGAAAAAACTTCTGGGACGCGCAACATAATAAAACCGAACTTTTCTGTAAAAACTAACAACGACTTTATGAGACACATTGTTGCGGTCACGGTGCAAATGAATACAAAACTTCATTCATTTTTGATTGAATTTGAATTTCAGCATCTTTAATTTAATTTGCTTGCATCATTAATCGAGATTATTATTTCACTTAGAAAAAATACCTTTTTCAGTTCATTTTCTACCAGCGCAATAACATAAAATGGGTTTGCTGCCTTTTCATTACTAATTCAAAGCCTCTTTCACAGGATTATTTTTGTTTTTCTATCTCAACGGTCCTTTACTGATATAACTACAATACTGAGAGTCGGTTCAGCTAAGCACAGTGTTGTTATTTCATGATGGTTAATAGTATAATTTACACATTGTATGATAAACTATGTGAGGTTGCAATGAATTGCATGAATAGGATAGATCCCAGACCATGTCACACATACACAATATTTGCCATAGTGGAGGTTTTGTTTGTATGATCATAAGAGGGGATCACAGGAACAGAACACATGCGTTGGTTAGCAGTCAAAATTCCAGTTACTTAAAAAATGCTTACGAATGGAATTCATCACGGTTTCATCATGGTCATATAGAGAATCAATATGAATTTTTAAGATCTGTTTCGTCCAACGACTGTTAAATGAATACCTCATATTATAATTCATATGTTTATGCAATTTCTTTTTAAACTTTGACATGCTGCTCTTGAAAACAATGTCTATCGAGATTAATAAATTCAGACTGATTAGTGGATTAATACTCACCACTTTATGGTTTTTTATGCCATATAATTTTTTATTTATTCCTTCAATGCCAAAACCTAACTGTTTCACTCAGTAGGTTGAAACTCACAGTCAAATCTTGGCAGTCTTTTGTTCATATTTTGCCCTGAATCCGACCCAAAATCCAAATCACTCCAAGGCAATGCATCTTGTGTCTAAACTTTTTTCCGACCGTTACTACTCGTAGAGATTTGACATTAATTTTAACGAATGCAATAACCAATATTCTACTATTTCAAATGTATAAATTCCTCATCCTCTTAGACGCTGGGTACACTATGTGTATTTGCCTTCACTGTCGCTTTTCTTTTTCCAGAGCCATCCATTGCGAAAAAGAAATATTAACTGAACATCTGCGATCTCTTTTTATTCGAAAAAATCGCAGAAGATGGCTACTGCATGTAACAAAAATATCGTTAGGATAGCATTCGAATTGAATTTTCAGTCGTTTTTGAGAGTGGGTGACGAGTGGACGTTTATTTCAAGCGAAAAAGGCAGGAAAGCATTTAAGTTCTAATATTTGTGGTGTTTTGAAAACGGATCGAACAAAAGCTTACGAAACCGGTACAAAAGTTTAGTTTCGGTAAGTTTTCCATTAGTATATCACGTGCTCTTTGTAAGATACACACTTGTGCTCCTCAGGTTTGAACTACAGTTTTTGTTAATATGACAGATATTCTATTTCTCAGGAGAAATCATGTCGCGTTTCTTAACGGATGAAGTGATAGTGGAGCTCTTGAAATGTAGTGAAGATGATCTCTCCGTTTTCGATGATACAGACTTAGTGCCGATCGAGGATGCTGCAGAAACCATCATCTTGGAATCAGAAAAGAAACAGGATGATGTAATGCATTAACCTGAGGGTAGCAATTCAAGAATCTTCTGGCTGTCGGAGCAAATGACTCCTCGTGGTCCGGATATTTCTAATGACAAACTATAATGTGAAGGAGCTTCAGAGATTAGTGGTCTTTGTTCCTCTTTTGAGTATTTGGACCTCGAGTTTTGGAGGTTGGTAGCAGATCAAACAAATTTATATTCAGTGCAGCAAAGAGACTTTCGATCGGTGAAAACAAGTCAAGTAGAAATGATCAACTTCACCGGTGTACAAATCAGGATGGGCAACTAAATTACCCGCAAGCGAGATTGTCTTGGAGAAGAGACCTTGCTGTTCCCATCATAAGTGAAACTATGATGCGCGATCGCTTCTTTGAACCTGGAAACCACATTCATTTCGCTGACAACACTGCAGAACATCAAGATGGAGACAAACTCTGGAAAATCAGGTCGTTATTATCTAAAATCGTTCGAAATTGCCACAGTCTGCCTCGATCAACACATATGTCCATCGACAAACAGATGATATCATTTTCAGAAAGATGTAGCTTTCGTCAATATGTGCCGTCGTAACCTAATTCTTTAGGGTTGAAAAATTTTGTTTTGGCTGCGAGGGACGGTCTTGCATTGGGCTCTGTCATTTACTTTGGCTCTAACACGGTACCTCTACAGGGCATGACTAAACTTGGCTTAGGTGGAAGCGTCATCGAACTGCTATGCCAGAAGATTGATCAAGATTCTGTTTTGTACACGGACAGATTTTTCATAAATTTGAGACTTGCATACTATTTGAACGCAAAAAAACAGAACTTGTTCATCACAGGGAAAGCTATTACAGCTGAATGTTCAAATATTAGGGTGAAACTGTTCATCCACTTTTTCTGCAAACAGGCACGAACAGAGAAGTTACCGAAAAACAGGCAAAATCGGACGCAAATGAGAAAAATGTATGGAATGAAATACCTGCCGCGATTCATGGAAGACAAGTACGCTTCAAAATACAGGCATTTAACATGTTCGTCCCGTCGCTGAACAATTTGCATTGAGTGCACCGTATACTAAAGCATTTTAAAAAATAATTGCTTTGAAATGTATCACACGGAAAAATAAGAAATATTGAAAAATTCTCCACACAGATAAACCTGAGGTGCACATTTGTGTACCTTCATATTTCAAAAGAAAAACTATACAATTTATATAAATAAAGTGATTCGTTTTTCATTTCAACCATTTTCTAAAGGAGGAAAACTAAAAATACCAAAATTTTTGCTCAAATCGGTTCTGGGTCTCAAGAGATTATCGACAAAGCTTATAGTACAAGATAGAACAACAAATTTGTCAAACGAATTGACGTCAGCAAAGAACAATTAATCAAACTATATAGGACCGAATATAAATTTAAAACATTATACGCTGTAACATTAAATCTAGCTACTGCGCGCAAGGGATTTCTTCACATTTCAGTAATGTTGCTTGTGTGGCAGTTATCAAACTGAATTGAAATTCAGTTTAGGGACTCTTTTGATATGCAGTGTGGGCCACCTCCTTGCAGAGCACTTCAGATATCACTGAATAGCCTAGTGAGCTAGTAAACCATGACCTCACTCCAATAACTAGATCAGAAATTGACTACAAAGCTTGAATTTACGGTTTTGAGCTAACGGAAAAAATATTTTGGACTTAGTTGCATTGCACGGTATCGCAGAGGTAAATTTCATTCTCAATTTCATTTTATTTTGTGGTTGAAAGTCGTATGCCATTCAAGCACTGAGTGTGAGCCTTTCATGCTCATAAGTGACTGAACTAGCCATTAAACACCTCCCCTGTCAATCTGAGAACATAACCTGAATCCATTTCACACATTACATGCTTCAGGCCGGGTCTTATTTTGCTATGCCGTGGGCACCTTCAAGCTGGGTGGCTCCCTCAGCAAAGGGGGAGGGAGCAAAAGGAATTGCCAGACATGCGCCCTCCCATTCTTGACGTCCTCGGTTCATTATGGAAGCCGCATAGCAAATATGACTCGGTCTGCGTCCTGTCGTTTCTGTCTGTGTACTGTGAATGCCAAAAGCTGCGAATTGTAATCAAACCAATTGTGGACGCAGTGGTCATCTAATGCATTAAAAGAAGTGGGTGTATATCCACACCCGTATTAAGTATTGAAACATATACTCATCACACAAGACCTCGCTATCGGCCGCCTCAGTAACAGTGGAACAAATTGTTTATACGCATGCACAAGCAAGCAATCGAGCAAAGCTTGAGCTTTATGGTTGCACCAGTCACAGAGAGATGGCGGTAAAAAGGAACTGAACTTCGATAAACTAAATTTAATCGTCTTTGTTTGGTAAGCAATTAAATCAGCATAAATATGCTGGAAAAGAAAATCATACAAGCAGGAAAATCGAGAAGTTTTTCTCCATTTGATGGCTCAACGCATGTGCCCAAGCTTATTCTATCCCAAAGGACTTATCCCGTAATAAGCAAATAAAGGTACGCTCAACTGTTCAACTCAAGGTGTCAGCTAGAGTATTAGCAGCCGAAGGAAGGTGCGCCCGGGGCCTGCAGTTGAGCAAATCATTGATTGATTTATCAATCTAACTACATACTTAAGGCATCAACCCAAGTATGAGGGTACCAAAGCATTGTGCCCAGGGCAGCAGTTAGATTATTGATTGATTCATCGAAATAACTGCATAACCATGGCTCAGTCCGAGCATTCGCGTCATAAGGCAATTATACCGGAGACCTGCAGTAATTGCCGTAATTTATTGGTTTCCTCAAATACAATATCAAATGCCACTATCCAATTCATTTCCTTTAAACAACAAACATAATTAAGTTAGATATAAATCATGAAAACTTGCTGTTCCATTAACACTCTTAATTTATACATATGCAGTCATACGACCTCATTAACTTGCTCTATAATAAATTGACTAGCTTAGAAGAATTCATTTTTAAAATATTGCATTAAGCATAAACCAAATTTAAGCACAACAAAACATTTATACATTTATGCCATTTATGCACAGAGTATGGGACTCCCACGCTCGCAAAAAGACGACTGGACTACCCAAAAAACATCTCCCCTATCAACCTGAGAACCCAGCTTGGAACCGTTTGACACATTACTTCGGGCCAGGTCTCGTTTTGTTACGCCGCGAGGCTCCTTCATGCTGGGGGATCCCTTTCTTAGGGCGAGTTGAGAGGGGAAGAGAAGGTGCCAGAAAAGCGATTCCTCAGCCCCAGCGCCGCCGGCTCCTGTGAGTCCCTTTTATATTTTAGGAATGCCCGAGCATAATGTGCCACCTGATTCCATTTGTCAACCGATTCGAGCATCACCGCAACTTTATTATCCGAGGTGAGCTCTCCCGTCTCTCTGTAGAGTTCCCTTCGCAGCCTGACCCATTTTGTATGCGCAAAATATGTGTGGCAGGCATTGTCCTCTTCTCCTGGGCAAAACGGACAATCGGGGGACCGTGACTTACCAATCTTTTGCAGGTAAGACTTAAAACACCCATGCCCGCTCAAAACATGGGTCAGATATAAGTCAGTCTCACCATGCCTTCGATTTAGCCACGGTTCCACATCAGGGATGAGGCGCGCAGTCTACCTTCCCTCCGTGCAATTCACCGAAGACTGCTGCCAATCATTGAGTTAGCGCTGTCTCTCCTCGCGGACAACCATCTCCCTCGCATCCGCGTTTCGGCGCAGGTAAATAGCGTGGCGCTCTCTAGCAAGGAGGGCGACAGATATCACGCCTGCAATAACTCTCACCGCCGGATCAGAGATTGTCGGGTACGAAGTGTAATCTTCAGTGCTCCTCTTCTCTGTACCTGTGCCAAACGTTTTCGGTACACTTCCTTGCTGAGAGCGTTACCCCATACTTCTGCTCCGTACAGTAGCACTGACCCTACAGCACTCATCAAGAGGCGTCTTCTTGACGGGCTGGGTCCCCCTACGTTGGCCATAAGTCGACTCAGAGCCAATATTCCCGAAGCAGCCTTCTCAGCCGTTGCCCTGGTTTGCTCAGAGAAGCTCATCCTCGAGTCAATCAGTAGCCCCAGGTGCTTGAACGATGGCTTTGATTCGATTCGTATATCTCCAATACTGATGATCCTTACTCGAGGGATTCTCTTTTTTGTCAAGATGACCACTTCTGTTCGGTCCGGCTTAGTTTCATTTAAAACTGATCAGTCACTTCACCTTATTTGGATTAAAATACTGCATTGATTCGCCATGACAGGAAACAACACACAATCCAGCCACTGGGGCTGTAAAGTGCACCAACTGAAGCTTTCGTGAATATCTGATGACATAAAAAACAATAGTGTCGCATGTTCTGGTTCGCAGCGGATAATTTTAATGTTCCGGGAAAGTGAAAACGCACTGCCTTTTAAACTAAGTTAAAAGAGTTTATTTACTAAGAATGTACAATGATTAATTTCACTATTTTACAAAAAATTAATTAAGATGTTATTTTTGACTTGTCTATAAATTTATACTCCAACTGTCTGTATCACGAAAATCACTTCACCATCAATCAATATCGCCTTTAATTCGCGCTCCACGCAGCTTTTACTTTCGCGGTTTTACTATCTCCTCCATTCTTTTAGCTCCGCTTTGTATAGGGTCTCTAGTTATTCAATCCATTTCTCGTACATTGGCAAATGTTCTGACGAGAACTACCTGGAATATTCGAGCAATTCTGAATGGCCGCAGTGACGTCACTTTCAGATATTGAAGACGGATCTACTTGGTCCATTCTTGTGCTTTCGAGTACATTCGTTTATTGATCATGATGTTATTAATAGTTGCAACAACAATTGCGATAGTAGCCCGCAGAATTATTTGGACATGTAACAATACATTCAAATAATGTAAATGTTTAACATTATTATAGAAATAAAATAAAATTCTTTGTTGATCTGATTGACATATATATAGTAGCATGTAAATGTTGTGCAGCGATATATCTCTCTCCCCCAGGAGCCTTGATATGTATGTAGAGCGCATTATACCAAGCTCCCTGTTCGTGCTAGTATACAAAGGGTATACTGGTACTATAACAGGCACGTTTGGGTCCTTTTTATCTTTTTAGACTGCCCGAACATAATATGCTACATGGTTCCATTTGTTGACTGATCCATGCATTACCATGAGTATACTATCCAAGGTGAGCTCTTCCGTCTCCGCGTAGAGGTTCCGTCACACCTTGTCCCATTGTTTGCACACAAAATATGTAGTAGACATTTTCTTCCATTCCAGGGTGAAACCGACAGTCTGGGGACCGTGGCTTACCAATATTGTCCAGGTAAGACTGAAAACAAATAGCGGTCAGTCAAACCTTGCCTTCGATTCAGCCACGGTCTCAGATCCAGGCTGAGTCGTGCAGTCCTTCATGCAATTTATGCAAGACTGCTGCCAATCGCTGATGAGTGAGCGCTGTCTCTTCTCACGGGGGACCAGCTCCCTTGGGCCTTTGTTTCAGCACAGGTATATAATACGGCAGAAGGCAACAGGTATCACGCCTGCAACAACTCACACCGGCGAATCAGAGACTGTCAGATATGAAGATGCAATCCTCAGTGCTCCTCTTTTCTATACATATGTCAAGCGTTTTCAGTACAGCTCTTCGTTGAGAGATTCACCCCATATTGCTGCTCCGCACAGTAGCACTGACCCTACAACATTTATCAGGAGGAACCTTCTTGATGGGTTGGGTCCCCTTGCGTTGGCTATAAGTACACTCAAAACCAATACGACTGAAACAGCTTTCACAATCTTTTCCCTGATCTTCTCAGAGAAACGTAGATTCGAGTTGATCAGTAGCCTCAGAAACATTACCGTCAGCTCCAATTCAATTAGTGTATCTCTGATTGTCATCATACTTGTCTAGAGCTTCTCTTCCTTGTCAAGATGGCCACTTTGGTTTTTTCCAGGGTAGACTGAACCCACGAGCAATAACTCAGTTTCTCACTCAGCGCATTATCATACCTAGCCTGTGTTGCGCTTGCTCAATGGTGCGCCCAGTGCTAGAGCTTCAACATCATCTGCATAGCCAATCAAACGCGACTCATCTGGCATCTCCAGTCTAAGTTGCCTATCATGAATCACATTCCACAGGTATAAACCAAAGATAGGTCCCTGGGCAACACCCCATGTAACTTCCATTCATCGTTGGCTCTGCGTGTGTTATAAAGGATGATTCAGGCCTTAACGCAGTCCCCCACAAGCCGCAGCAGATATTCTGAAATTTTAAAAGAGTTTTCCAGCATATCTAGAATATTTACCCATAAAGTGGGAATGAAGGCGTTCCTTACGTCGAGGATCACCAATAGAATGATCAATTACTTGTTGCGGCTATATAATACTAACGCATTGCATAATATTCCAAGTCTAAACCTTGACGTTGAGATTTATTGTTGGGGTATCTAATTCCATGACCATAACGCAATTCGAGTTGATATGGTAATTATCACGCTCAAGTATGTAATTATTACATAGTTTTTCAATTAGTACGCATCACAGCTGAGTGAACTGATAGTCCAACAGCCGAATTAGAAGTTCAAGCTCATTTCCAAAATCGAGGTTTGAGCTTGGGAGCTGCTGCGCACGTGGACTGTGCTCAAACCCATAGCTCCACATGGAGCGGCTGTATGCCTCTCCTTTTTGGACCGCACTTATCACCTCTGCAATCACATAAAATGCTTATACTATCTCGTTCATCTATTCCCCTTCTTGTTTGAAAGGCGTCTATAGGGCAGCAAGCGTCAGCATAACGAGCTCCTAGCCAAGACCCTACAGATCCGTGTTCACATTATCCACTAGATTCTACTAGCAGCAAGGTTTGCCGTTGCTTATTTTGAGCTGCCAGTTCTTCGGTCCCCTGCGAATCATCCTGCAACGGAGCACCTGCCGTGAGCACCTCGACAAACCTCTCGACGTCCATCCTGCCGATATTCCACGCATTTGCTGAAGATCAGGAGCACGGACGTTAGAAGGCAACATCACACATCTCAAGATGAATGTACTGATGATCACTGGCTCAGTCGTCCTCTAATACTCTCCAATTGTATATCCTCCATACTAAGGACTCCAAGGGGAGCGTCACGTCTGGTATGGCTACTTTACAGCCAACCCGGCGGAAATTTGGCGTATTTTAAAATGGTTAAATATTACGAGCACCATCCAGGCCGCTATTTCTAGGATGCGTTTTCCCCACGGATCTGTTTGAGGCATGCTCCATTCGTTTGCTTTTGCGTTGAAGTCTTTCCCACCGAACCCGTTATTGTGTACCTTTCAGAAACACTGTCCAAAGCATTAGACTTGGTTTGGAAATATGATATTGGTTTGCTCGGCATTAGATACACGAGCTCCAAACCCGCACAAAACCACCCCCGTCCACAAGCCCTCCACCCGGAAATGATTGTTCTGAACCCAGATGGCGGCAGTATCAGTTTCACCACAATACCATGCTCACTCAGCAGCAAAATATCGGCTTTCATGTCCCTCGCAAACTGCTCAAGTAGGTTTTGGGTGGTTGAACTGCGGTGTAGGGTTACCTGCAGGATACGTTTCATCGAAGTTTTGATCTTGCCTTGGCTAGGGCCTCCTGGAAAACCCGAAAGAGTTCGGTCTCGGACAGTATCGTTGCAAAGCATACAGTGTGTCTCCTATGTGCACTTTTTTCTTTTGAGTCCCATTTCGCTTTATTTGTAGCATAGAAAACTCCTATTGGGTCCTGTGCAATCTTTTGCAGTGTGACCATAGCGAAGGCTTCAAGGCGCTACTTATTGCATACCCTGCAGATAAACCACCCTATTCTGGCTTTCCCCTTATTCAGAAATTGTACGGTGTTCTTTTTGGTCAAGTCAATGATGGCCATGTATTGTCCCCTGTGGTTTTCTGGTGTCAGTCTCACTTTTATCCTACCTATGCTCCATTTTGATTGCCTTTTCTACTTCAGCAAGGTCCGTGACGCAATCAATGTGTCTTATTTCGATCATTATCATTGGCTCGAGCAAGGCTAGAATTGCGCTTTTCTCGAGGACTTACTTCACTGCGATACAGAATACTTCTTTATTGTCGACCTCTACTCCAGATTAAACCAGTATGCAGCCCAACCGGGTTAATTATACTACTTTAAAATCAGTGGTGGTATTTTTAAGGCCTTAGCTTTCCCCTGATATCCCACAACGCTTTTGCAAAGGAACGGTCATCTTAGGGTTTTTTGAGCAGTGCATATTGCTGGTGTCTGCATTGTGGCATTAATCTCTCCTGTTTAATATCAGACCTTTTTACTTGCTAAGCATCCATTCAAACTTTATTTTTTGGCGCTTTTTGAAATAGTTCCTTTGCAACTTTCTTCGTTCATTTTGTCAGTACAGTTTGGAACCTCTGATCGAGCATTCCACGCCCTTTACGTGCCTTTTTCTTCCTTCTTTCATCTCAATTTCCTTTAGCTGGGCTACATGCCATTATTTTATCAATATTTTACGGTGGAGCTATCTGTGTGTGTTACTTAGACTCAACTCTAAGCTCTTTTTTAGCCTTCTGCTCTTCTTTGGGCTTCTGATTCACTTCGGCCTTTAGCCACCTCCTTCGGTAATTTCTTATACCATTTATGAGCTCTTCTAGTTGCAGGAGGCCATTCGTTACAATCTTTGTTGATTTTTGGCAAGTCGCATGCAGATTTTATTCTTCTTAGAATGTCTGCAGCTTTTCGGACCAGCTTTTTCTCTTAATCTCGCTGAATAGCAATTATACTTTGCGACGTCTTTACTTGTGAGGGATTATCGGCTTCAGTTTCCGAGTGCAATACTTCAGTACTTTCGGCGGTCGCGCCGGAATCACACAACGCACTTCATTTGTCTGGTCATTCCTTTTTTTTCCTGTAGTGATTGCTTTGTGTCCTTCGGTCACTTTGGTAGCAGTTGTAGATGTAACGATTGAGTTCTCGATGTTGTTTATATTTTCTCACACCACAGGAACACCAGGCGCGTCCTGCAAAAATCCCCAATCTTCCTTTTTAGCACGCTTCGACGTACGTCTTTTACCACGAATGCCACGTCAGCGTTACCGTGTAAAGCAGCTAGGTCCAAACCATCATGTCCGCCAACCCAAAGCATCAATTCTAGTTCATTGTCCAGAACGCGGTACAGATTCAGTCAGTGTCGTTAGCTGTCATACCAGGAGAACCTTACGGGGACCTCCATATACTTCGGTTTGTGGAGATGGCACTTCCAAATGAATGCTAACCTCCAAGAGAATTCTTGTCGACCGGTATTTTCCCTGCGGGCAAATCAATGTCATTAGTTTCATACCAGTTCGTTCAAAGTTTACACGTTTGAGTTGACGGATTAGTTCAATGCAGAAAATCTCCCTATTAGAACAGGCCTGGCCCTAAGCATCAGGCACCACAAGGATTGATGCCTACCCTCGCATCTTCTTTCTGCTTTGCAAGGGTAAACATGGAGCTAATAAGGCAACTACACATACCAACGGAGGGTAAGGATTTTAAGGAGGAAAAGTTGCAAGGTTTTCTCTTAAATTAACTAGGTAGCTTATATCAACGAAAGCTACTTGCGGAGAAAAAAGTATCAAATGGACCAATGAAAGGGAACGGTAAGACAGCTTATATCAACGAAAGCTACTTGCGGCATTTGGGCACAGTAAGATATCAATATATTTCAGAATACTTGACACGAGAAGAGAATACACTCTAACGCCCTAAACCATAAAAACACATATTGGGGGATGTCACTCTTTTCGTTTGTAAAGTGGCGCAAGCACTGAAATGACCGGATGCTGGACATGTAATTATTGTGACGTTTTCTAGCATTCTTTCTCAGGTTTATTTTTTCTGGTGTAGGCGATCAGTATACTCTTCTCTTGTCACAGGCGTTCTGAGAAGGGGAAAATATTCTAAAGGTAATTAAGTTTACCTGTGACTCTGATTCTTTTTAGAATATTCATGAACAGCCTCCTGGACTCCTGAAACTAGAGCCGGTCGGAGACCAAGGAAGAACAAAACGCTGAGCTTACCACTTAAGCGCAAACAACTCCAATCCTACATACCAACAAAAGGTTGCCCTGTAGCTCTTCGAAGGTCACCGGGAAACAAGAAGAAAATGTGAAACACTTTATGGAAATGCTACATTGGACCCGGCGTTTCGGACAATCCTGATGAATATGGTTAAGAAAACTGCCAAAACACAGCTTTCAAAAGTGTCAAAAAATACACTTCCTTATGAAGTCATACCTAAAGATGTATTTGATATAAGCCAAGGGGTAAACCACAAGGGAAATACTATTGGTGAAGCCTAAAAACAGCAGATCAAACATAGATGTGCTGCCACAAGTGAAGTTAAAACAAGCAAATTGCCATTCGAAATGTACAATCAACCCAGTTTAACTACACAATGCTGAAATTTGGAGAGATAACTACAAATAATGACTAACTTCATGACTGGCTTAAGAAGGCCCTTGGCGAGAAAGTAGCTGTATCCTCGATTGAACATATGGGAATACTTGGAATCAAGAACCCTGACTTGGTTGTGGTAGAGGACTCGGTCAATAGAGAGTTTTAATGCAGGGTGATTCATTATGAGGTTTAGTTTTTAATCTCAAATAAAAGCCAGCAAATTGAATTCTATAGTTAAAATTTTATCGTGAGAGAAAATAACAATTTATTATATTTATTTTTTAAAGATTATCCTGTTTAAATGTTGACCGCGACTACGCCGTAAATGGTCCATTCTGAGGGTCCAATTTTGGACGACGTGTTCCAGCATAGCGACCAGTTTCTTGCGACACCACTAAACTATGCATTTCTGTGACGGTAATGGTAGCTGTTGAAGCTCTTCAGGTTGTTCATCAGTCAAAATACGACAATTTTGTTTATTGACATATTCATTGAGACAAAAATGCGACTCGTGCCTAAAAATTTTCCGATAAAAGTGCGGATCTTCATTGAGCTGATTTTCATAATACAGCTAGACAATTTAGTATTGTGTGACTTTTTCCCATGATGATTTTTTAAACAATATTGAATAAAAATTACATAACCGTTTGATAGGAGTCACGCGTGATTTGTGAAAAAAACCTGCTGAAAATCGAACCTCATAATGACCCTCTCTTTATAAACGATGCTCATATGGGACAAAGTCAACAAAACAACAGGAAAAAATGTTTGGCCATCATCGATCGGGCTGAAAAAAAAGTTAAAGAAATCATAAACAAGTGGAAGGTGAGAAAAGCCTGGTAATCTGCTGAGAATTGCAGAAAGATACCACTGCTTCTAGTATATTGGTTAAGGCCATATCATACAGAGCTGCAATAGACTTAAAAGGAGCTTGGCTAACAATATGGTTAGACAGGGAATAAAAGAAACAAATTAGGTAGACAAGAGTACGCTCCTGGCGGAAGAGTTTTGTATCCAATCTGTAAATATGTAAAGTCACTTCAATGTTTTTGTCCAACAGGATTGTAGAAGAGCCACGCAAGACTTGATATTTGTTTTGAAATCGATAGTACCAAGCATGAAATACTGAAGAGTTCTATAGAACTATTCAGCCATTTATCAGCAATACATAGCACTTGAAATCTACAATGGTGCTTGTCTGTTTCAGAATGCTTAGAACTCCATCAAGGACCACAGCACGGCAGCCTCCAGTTTATTGTTCATCATTTTAAATCATTGAAAATAACAAGAATGCCATAAGCTTCGACTAGTGGTACAAAAGGTGTAAACTCAGGAAAAAGCATGCACTAGGTTACTAGGACTCAATTTAGCCAGAAATTGCCTTCGCAAATTTATTAAAAACGGCGTGCGCAGCTGATGGTAAGATTTAGCAGGCGACGGTTCTAGGGATCGATGGGGCTCTGGTTAGAAAGTAGTATTTGGAAGCTCATACAAGATAAAACACCAGTAGGATAACTTTAGTTCTTTGCTGGAATCAGCTGATGTTGGTTGAGCCGGAGGTACTAGGAAGTAGATAGCCAAAAGGGATAGGGGAAGTAGCTATTTAGTTCTTTTGATCAGGACACTAGCACTCCTTTTGCGAAATGACTAGTAGCATGCCTACGAAGAGCGGACAGAAAGAGGCTACTCTAACCGCATACGAAAGGAACGCGCCAGGACCAGGCGGGGCTCCAGCTGAGGAGTAGAAGCTTTCCCACTGTTCATGCTTTGACTTCCTGTGCTACATGTTAAACGGTCGTCCTTATATATACATGGGTCTTCTTGAAGAACTAGAAGATGCCAAGATTCATTTAAATCACTGAGGCGAAAGGAAGGTCTAAGTTGTAGTCTGACAACTACTTGTTCGTATGCTAGACATGGCCAGAGAAATTCACAATGGGAAGACTCAATGAGGCAATCCATGCTATTTGGGACCTATTTTAATGGTATAATGCCTTCTGAGCGGGACAGACTATCATTTATACAATTGCGGAAGTAATAAATGTGGCTTAAATTCGTTTCCGGATTGTTTACTGGTGACACTTGATGTCAAGAGAGCCCTTAATCATGCTAGATAGATGGACATCCTCAAAACTTTGAAAAATACTTTGTTTGTTCTAAAATATTGGACACGAATTCTGACGGACTAATTTAATTCGAATAGTCTAATTGAAGAGATGCTTGGATGAAAAATGGAACCATGTTGTACATTATATTTGGGCCGTCCTACAAGATAAAAAGGGCTCACAGCAACCAGAAACATTCAGGTTGGAAGAATCCTTCTTTCTCTCTCCCTTCCTCTCCAGTCCTCGCATTCCCTGCCCGCCCACTAGAAGCAGGATTGCTCAACTTGAAAGAGCCCAACAGCATAGCATAACGAGGCTTAGCCTGAAGCAATGTGTTATCACCTCATAACCACAAAAAAAAACATGAAAAAACCTTCCTTCTAGCAATAAACTGTGGTTAGCAAATATAAAATTATTTGCATTGAATCCTAGCTTAGCTGAAAAAGTATACTAGGTATAACTTATCAGTGTAATAACAAATTAAAGGCTAGTCAAATTGAATAAAAACTCAAGCCACAGGTATGGACAAATGTAGTTTTTGTAAGTTTCTATGAGAAGTTTATAATTTTTGAGTAAAATTATCACTTCCAGGAATCCTTGGGTTGATTTTAGAAACCCTAATTTTATGAAAAAAGACAGTAAATCTGGAATAGAATTATAGCATCATAGCCATAGCATGGTTGCATCCTTGATGATTGTACATGCAATGAGGATTGTACAATTGAACACTAAACATGAATTAAAATTTTATGAAAACCCCTTACTATTCCATGGTTTTTAACATTTTCAGTAATTATCATGTTTTTGAATATTTTCAAATTCAAACATTTTCAAATAACAATTTGCCCCTTTAACCATACGTTTCGACAGTTATTTCAGGAAAGTTGGTTAAATACGATTCCCCGAATCGATAATTTCCGTAATCCCCAAAAGTATTGAGTGAACTGACTCGTTTTTCTGAAACGGCACTGCCGTGTCTTTGCATGTACGAGTATGGTTATATCTACTCAAAGCGTTCGAAAAAGAGGAAGACAAATCGTGATCTCAAAAAGAGAGAACGCCTTAGGTACTTTCTGATTACTGTATTGATAATACCATCACGTCAGTTTGTATTTTCCTTTCGATGGTGAGAATGCTTCTCAAATAAGTGCCGACAACCAAATGTCTATAAGGACATATTCGTTCGGGGTAAAATATTCTAAAGCAAAACGGAGGATAAATGCAATAAAGGAAAATTTAAATTTCCTTTTGCTAAGCTTTCTCTTCTTAAAGCGGAAATTAAATTTTTCTAGATAAATATCCGGATTGAGTCACTTCACAGGAATTTGTTCATCATCGTTTTAAAGTTTCATGGGAATTTATTTCGTTGTGTAGATCAGAGGATGAATAATACCTGAAAAAAAGTACATGATTTTGAAAAAGTTTATTGCCACGTATTAAGGTTCGCGGCCAATAATTTTAATGTTCCGGGAAAGTGAAAACGCAATATCTTTTAAATTAAATTAAAAAAAGTTTATTAAAAAAAAATGCACAATTTTAATTTCACTATTAAAAGTCTTAGTTCCACTTGTCCATAAATTTCTATCGCAATTGTCTTCTAAAATCACTTCACAATCACTCAATCAATATCGTCTTTACCTCGCGCTCTATTGCAGTTTTTAGTATCGTGGTTCTAATGAATGATCCCACCCATTCATTCAGCTCGCCTTTATATAGAGTCCCTACCCATTCAACCCATTTCTCGTACATTGGCGAATGTTCTGCCGAGAGGTACCTGGTATATTCGAGCAGCTTAATGAATGGAGTGACGTCACTTTCAGATGTGGATCATGCTTGGTGGGTTCTCGTGGTTTCGAGTAAATTCACTTTGTTGATCATGAGGTTCTTAATGGTTGTGAAAACAATTGCAACAGTAGCTCTTAGAATTATTCGTGCATGTAACAATATGTTCAAATTTCATCATGTGAGAACTAAGACCACTTCAAATTTTAATGTGTTGCAAGTACTTTAAACGCGGTAATTCTTGAAGTCACTTTTTAGGCGTTTAGAAGTGTTTTAAATTTTTAAACAGATTCCATGCTTTGTTTCATTGCACTTATGTGCGTTGCACACCACCAATAAGATAATAATGCAGATAAATTTTTCACATACAATCTAAACCCTTGATTTTACCCAGGCTTGGACTTGAACCTAGGCTCCCAGATTAAAGTTCAGGCCCTAGCCACTGACCGACATGATTTCATGTACATTCACTTCAAACGGCCATGTGAGATGCTTAAAAGTTCTTTAAGCGCTTTAAAGCTTTATCGCAGAATGTTTTTGTTTTTTGCTGGGACCAACAGTTACAGTCACGATAATAACACCACATTTAGAACTGTACAGACGTGGCCAAAATAATGACGAATACATTGAAAGTAAAGACGGACGAAAAACGGAGATTGATGGAAAGATTTTTTCAAACGGAAACTTTTGGACGTTTGGATGCAACAAAAAAAAAAGATGGTTCAAACGCCAGAGTCTCATAAAAGGAAAGACAGCGCCTGATATTCGTGTGGAGGATGAAAATATGAAGAACTCGATTGTTACTGCTGCGACCGCTACTGAAGCCACCAGAGCAAGAGTTTTCAGTCCCAAAAAAATGACGGATTATACTATGTTCCACAAAGTGATCACGACAGAAAAAGAAAAGAGTGACCATTTCATCGCTACCATCGAAAATGTGAAAATATAGCGTTCCCAAGAAAAGAGGTTGCAAATTTCAATGCCGTCTAGCGACGTTCTGAAAAAAGGCTAATCTTAGAAACAAGAAACGTTTCAAAGAAAATCTAATCAGCGCACGACTCGCCTTAAATCAATAGAGATGTAGCGATGGGCTCCTAGAATTAGCGGAGCTGCTTGACTGCAAGCTGGTTAAAGGCCGAGAAGCTGGTTAAAAGCCGAGAAATACGAGAAGGCAAAAGAAGCACTGAGCCCAAAAGAGTATGCACAGATAGCTCCACCAAAAACCATCATTGACTTCACTAAAAGGGATGCAAACAATTCCTAAATTAGGGCAGAGTAAGAATAAGTTGGGTTGCTTGCAAGCTACGGTAAGGAGTAGCGCCTCTTCAATGCTTCAAATTCCTTCGCTATGATCACACCACCCAGGCTTGTAAAAGACCCGGTAGAAGTTCCCGATGCTACAAACGCGGTGAAAGTGAACATAAAAGAGACGATTCTACGAAGGATGTACACTTTACCTTTTGCAAGGATGTTGATCTAAGGGCGGCATGTCTTGGGGTTATGAAAAAGCCGGGTTTTCCAGGAAGCTCTATCCATAACAAAATCTAAGCTTCGATAACACCGTATCCTGCAGATAAACCTATACCGCAGTTTAACGACCCGAAACCTTCACGAGTAGTTTTCAGTGGCCACGATAAAAGTTCTGCATCATGGTATCCTCTGAAACTGATACCGCTGCCATCTGGATTCGGAACAGTGATTTCCAGGGGGAAGGCTGAGGACGGGAGGGTGGTTTTGTGTGCGTTTGAGTCCCAGAGACCAACTTTTTTAGAGTGTACCTAGCGCTAAACGAGTCGATGTTATCTTTCCAAGCCAAACTTAATGCTCTGGAGGGCACTGTTTTGAACGGAAATGGTAACGTGCTTGTTGGAGCCAAAAACGTTCTACCAAGAAAAACACTAAGCAATCAAATGAGGCATACCCTTGACAGATCTCCCCGATGGCGCTCCTTGTGCTCTACACCCAAAATACACCATTATTCCTCCGTATGGACTGTGAGGGAATTATACCGGTTTTAGCGTTCGCCTCGGAGTCCTTATTACGAAGGATATACAATTGAACAGTATTCGAGGAATACTCAGCCAGTGATCAACAGTGTATTCTGCTTGAATCCCGTGATGTTGTCTTCCGACGTCCATGATCTCATCCTTCTACAATCGTCTGGAACATCGGAAGGATGGACGTCGAGAGGTTTGTCGAGGTGCTCAAGGAGGGGACAGTAGAACTGGCAGCTAAAAATATGGTGAGCTTAACTACGAGTATCATAGCAACCGCTTGCAGTGCTTCTATGACGTCAAAAATTCCGGCACGGTAGGCCCCCAGTGTACTGGTGGTCGACTGAAATCGCTGAAAAGCGAAAGGAGTGTCACAAGCTTCGGCATGAGGCTCAATGGGAACGAAACCATGACAAGGCATGCAACCGGATGGCGCAAGTAAGCCGGCCAGAAAATGTGTTCTAAAATTGGTGAACAACAGCCAGGCTCGCTGCAACCAAGATCCAGTGGGCAATGTGAGCAAGCATTCGTAGCGTCTTGGCTACAAACTATTTATACGGAAGCTTAGTGCCTTATGGACGCCTCGCATACATGAAGCGAAACTGGAGGACGAGACAGTGTTGGCGCTTTCCCCACTCATCTTCTCCGTGTTGATGCTGCCCACGGTGAAACAGCAATCGAGTGCCCACTCTTCATATAGCCAGTGGTGGAAGAGGCAGCCCGATTATTAAATATAAGGAAGGCTCCAGGTCCAGATGGTGTTTCAGCTGATGTGCTGTGACTTGACTATCACCATTGTCCCTGCTTGCTGCTCAGCACATTCAACGCTTGGCTACGGAACTTTTTCGGTACAATGGAAGGCGCCAAGGCTCGTCCTGATCAGGGAAAGAAACGGAAATTATGCACGCTAGACACTGCTGCGATATACATGCTGGACACCGCTGGGAAAGTACTAGAGAAACTCATCAAAGGAAGATTCACTGATGTAGTTCGTACTGCTAGATACCGATCTTTTGGGCAGTACGGCTTCAGAGCCTTGATGCAAGTTCAGACGCGGCAAATGTAGCCCAGAAGGCAGAGGCACACAGCGACGCTAAGCAACAGATTGTTCTGTTGATGACACTCGACCTTGGGAATGCCTCCAACTCCATTAGGTGGGTGGATACTCTGGATGCGATGACAAACCCTTTTTAAGTCATAAAATATCTGATGTAGCTTTTGAGGGACTACCTGATAGACCGTAGTCTGCTTTGTGACGCGACACATAGCCCACGAAGGATGGAAATTACATCGGATGTTAGCCAGGGATCTGGTCCAGACCTGTAGGACGTATCTTATAAAGGGCTACTGAGACAGGAGATCCACTACACAGATGATGTTGCGGCTCAGGCCGCTAGACGCGCCGTTGAACATGCGCAACTAAGACTAGGTATGCTAATGCGTCGAATGAGAGACTACATGAATGCTTCCGGGTTTAGTCTAGCATTGGAGAAAACCGAAATGATCATCTTGATAAAGAAGAGAATCTTTAGACTAGGGATGATCAGTATTCAGGACATACGAGGTGTGTTCAAAACGGAAGATGACTTTTCAAATTTCGCGGGCAGCATACATTCGATTATTGAATTTCTTTATTTTTTCTTCATGCTGGTACACTCATCATGAACATATATTTACAGTTAAAGCTATATAATATGTTCAGTATGTTTGTGATAACGGTTAGAAGTGTTTTGCATGCTCGACAATTTTTCGCTATCGAAATAAATGGGTCAAGGTGTTTATGAGAAGTGCTTCGAGGATTGGAAAAAGTTAGGGCACAAAAGTTTTGATTATTTTGATGGGAACAACATAAATATTGACGAATAAATAGACATTTTTTCCTAAAAACAAAAATTTACCTTACTTTTTGAACAGGTTTCGTACTAAGCGAACCAAAGCCAGTGGTGATGTAGCTAGGGCTACTGAAAGACTTTAAGATGAGTTTTTCTGAGTAAATCAGGTTAACGGCAGAGAAGGCTGCTTCAGGCGTATCTGTTTTGAGTCGACTTATGGCTAACGTAGGGGGATCCAACCCATCAAACAGACGCCTCTTGATGAGTGCTATAGCGTCAGCGCTTCCATACCGAACAGAAATATTGGGCGACTCAGTTAGGAGGTAGACCGAAAAAGCTTGGCGCAGGTACAGAGAAGAAGAATGCTAAGGATTGCATCTTGGCGTCCAGCAGCCTCTGGTTCGCTGGTGAAAGTTATTGCACGCATGATATCTGTTGCTCTCCTTGAAGGAGAGCGCTGCGCTAGTTGCCTGCGTTGAATCCAGAACACGAGAGAGAAGGTCACCCACGAGGAGAGACAGCATTCACTCAACGATTGGCAGCAGTTTTGGGTGAATTTTGCGAAGTAAAGGTGGACTGCGCGACTCATTCCGAATCTGAGACCGTAATTGAACAGAAGTCATTATGAGACTGACTTTTATCTGAACTAGCTTTTGAGCGGGCAGGAGTGCTTTCAGTCTCACCTATACAAGATTGGTAAGTTACGGTCCCTCAACTCCCAGTTTTACGCCTTCCACACATATTTCGTGGCAAAAACTGGAACTAGCTATGACGAGGCTACTACAGAGCGACGAAAAAGCTCACTTTAAATAGTACGAGGGTCATTCAACAAGTACCTAGCCTCACCGCCTGATGGCGCTGCTATTAGAAAAGAGTTTTACCATCATGCAGTACATCCTTTTAATAGCATACTGTCAAAGTTTCAGTCGATTCCCTTCATTAGTTTTGTTTTGATAGCCTTTGGAACCGAGCGTGTCGGTCAGAACAATATCGTTCAGTGATTAGATTCTTGTTTTTGGAAGGGAAAATGCGCAGCGAAATCAAAGATCGCTTGAATGCTGTGTACGGTGACTCTTCTCCTTCGATGGTGATTGTCAAGAATTGGTTTAACGAGTTTGTTCGTGGCCGCACGTCGGCTTTTGATGAGCCACACCCAGGTGCCCCGAAAATGGCTGCTACGGAGGAAAACGTTAAAAAAATCCACGACCTCGTATTGGCAGACCGTCGAGTGAAGGTTTGCGAGATAGCTGAGACTGTGGGCGTTGCAGAAGAAACGGTGCATCATATTCTACACGAAGAACTGGGCATGAGAAAGCTGTCGGCGCGATGGGTGCCACGTTTGCTCACACCGGAAAACAAACGCAATCGTGAGACGTGTTTGGCGCAATCTGGCGGAGTTCTTGCAGCATTTTTTGACCGTCGACGAAACATGGATTCACTGGTACATACCAAAGACCAAGGAACAGTCGAAAAAGTGGACTTCACCCGGCAAACGTGCTTCAAAGAAGGCGAAGACTGTTCGATCAGCTGGAAAGGTGATGGCCACCGTTTTTTGGGCTCACAAGGTGTAATCCACATCGATTACCTCGAGAAGGCCAAAACAAACACGGGGCGCAACTATGATGACTCATTGGGCCGATTTGACGTGGAATTGAAGAAAAAGCGGATCCGCTTGGCGAAAAAAAAGTGCTGCTCCACCACGACAACGCGCAGGCTCACACCTCCGCCGTCACCATGGCCAAATTGATCGAATCGCGATACGAATTGCTGCCCCATCCACCGTACTCTCCAGAGTTGGCCCCCTGTGACTACTTTTTGTTTCCAAACCTGAAAAATTCACTCGCCGGGAATAGATTTGGGTCGTATGAGGAGAATAGATTTGGGTCACCGCCACGCAGGCCATCGAGAAAATGTATTTTTTGGACGGGTTGAAAAAGTTAGAGCATCGCTGGGCCAAGTGTATCGAGCTTGGAGGAGATTATGTGGAAAAATAAATTGCCACCTTTTCAAAATTTTCGTTTTTCCTTTGTAGGCTAAGTACTTGTTGAATGACTCTCGTATATTTGTGGCGATGCTTGAATCAGTTGACAAATGGAACAAGATGGCATATTATGTTTGGACAGTCTAAAAAGATAAAAGGGACTTACAGCAGTCGGGAACGTCGCGGTTTGGGGGCCGCTATTCTGGCCATTTTTCTTCCCGCTAGAGTAGGGATCGTCCAGCTTGAAGGCGCCTCACGGCGCAGCTAAATGTTACCTGGCCAAAAGTCCTGTGTCAAACGATTCCAGGCTAGGTCTTGAAGTTGACAGGGGAGATGTTTATTGGCTAGTGCAGTCGTTCACAAGGATGGAAGCTCAACACTCCGTTCATAAATGGGATTCACTTCGCAACTACAAGAAAAGAGGAAAAAGCATTAGCCCTCACCAGCGAATCCGAACAGTTAGTAGAGATATTGAAACGCAAAGTGCTCCGGAAAATGTTCGGCCCAGTGAAATAAAGAACAGAGTGGAAACTTTATTACAACTATCAGTTGTATCAATTATCTGACGGTCCAATTGTATCTGCTGCGTAAAAATGCGCAAAATGCAATGGGTGAGTCATATAGAAAGGATGGCAGAAAACCACCTACCCAAAAGAACATTTAAGAGCAGAGCACAAGGTAGGCGTGCAGCGGCAAGAACGGGGACTCAATGGGAACACACGATAAAAGTTGACAGCAGGTCCTTGATGGAATTGATCAACTGAGGGACCAGGTTGAAGGACCGTTATGATTGGAGATTATTCCTGGAGGCCAAGGTCCGGCTTGGAGTCACGGGGTGACCACTCTAACCACTAAATTACGTGGATAACTGAGGGTTAGTTTCACTCATGCCCTTGTGTTTCTGCTTCCTATATAAGTTGACAGAGTAAACTATACTATGTTATTCGAAGGAGATGTAGTGAAATGTGTAGTAATCGAGCAGTTAAAGGGTTAAGGAAAAACTCAAGCATAAAATGTCCCAGATCAATTGAAACGATCGAACTGGTACGATTGCAGATTGAAATGGAACAATTTCAGATTGAACTAGAACAATTTGCGATCGAACTGGTACGATTTGAGATTGAACTGGTACGATGGAATACTTTTGACAGGGCAGTTGTCATTGAGTGAGGAAGGAGACTTGACAGATAACCCACGTTTGGGAATAAGTGCCGGTGCTGGTGATAGTTCAGGTAATAATTTCCATAATTTAAATTTCACTGACGCTCACATCTACTGCAACACCCAGTACAGGAACATAGTTGCCCATAATCTGAGCAGTTCGGACCCGATAACGTGCTACAGTCATCTCGATGAAGCTGACCCCAACAGTCTCCTTCTGAAGACCCATTACAGGAACTGCAATATCTACTCGAAACATAGCCTGTACGGTACTGGCAGCAAGTCCCAGCATTTAGTGCAAAAATCAACCAATATTTGCAGAAATATTGCCAAAAGCCCATCGTTCCTGAATGCTAACAAAAGCAAAGAACATTCGCGGAAGTTACGCAATTTCTCTCTCAAGGCGCGCAGCGGTACAGACAAGCAACACCCCAAGCGCCAGATCATAGGGAAATCCAACACGGTCTCGGACAACTCCTTGCAGCCAAGTGACAAGTACTTGAGTCTCTATTTGGACGAGAAAACCGCCGAGTCCAAGTCCTTGCTAGCGAACGGTAACGTTAAAACATATCCCGCCTGTCGGCCACGTGTGAAGAGTGGTTCGAAAGATGCACGCAGTAGTAGTAGCAGTAGAAGCAAGGACGGTAAAATATTTTAAGAGGCTCATCTGTCGTGCAAAGCGAAATTCCGAATAAACGGCGGTGTAAGGAACAATCGCTCTTAAAACACGAAAGTTTTTGCAAAAGGCAGAGTCCAAAAGTGTATTTTAGGTCCAGGAACAGGCTTGCGACTTCTGTGTGCCGGCTCCGTGGATGTTCCATGTTTATATGCGCGACCTGGGGTTCGGACGTGTACTTTGGTGCCGAGGAATTTCTTGAATTGCGAATTAGACATGCGAGTGGCGGACCACTGCATAAATTCCTCTCAGTAAGTGCTGCGACAAGTGTTTATTTGCCCACGTCCAGGGAGATGCAAGAAAAGGCGTGTAAAGTGTCAAAAATCAAATTTGCTGCCGCCGGGGCAATGGAATACGCGAGTGCAAAAGGTCCGCGTCTGAACATTGAGCTTGATGCATTGGCGCACGTATTTGGTGGAAGGCGAAGGCGAGCGCAGTTGAAATGTTGAAATGAAAAAGTGCTCGATGCACCGAAAAGGAGTTTTTCTTTTTTCTTCGTCTGGTGTGTGATCGCTGCTGTTCATCGTCCTCGTTCGCAAGTGGGAAACAATTGCGATCGTGTTTGTGTGTGCGTTCAGGGCACGCGTGATAGTGGGCGAGTGTGTGTGAGCGCATATTTCCGACGGAAAAGACCGATAAAGCGTGGACGGGAAAATCGATAACATAAAAATGGAAGTTGTCGTAAAACGAACGAGCGATTAATTTAAATATTTATCGGGCAGAGATAATTAGCCGCCTAACGATTATCGATTGTTTGTCGACCCTTGCTTCCCTCGCGATTGAACGTTGTTGTATTGGTAGCGAGATTTTTATTTTTGTTTTATTCGCGCAAGCATTATCGCATCGGGCGCAGCGGCGGGGAACCAAACTTGTTACGAGAGAACGAAGAAAGTGAACGAGGAGACGAAACAACTGACTAAAGGTGAATGCTTGGGTGCTGACAGAACAAGTGAAAACTGAACAGAGCGGGGAACAGTGCAAAGTTTTGATGTATGCTTCACCAAGTTAATCGTCCTTATAAAATATACGCTGCATTGTTTCATCTAAGGAAATAAAATCAATTAAAATGGCCGTACGAAGTCATCAGTATTTTAGTTGAAGATGGAACAACTATCAAAGTACTATGACCACCGTTTTTCAACAATTGCGAGAAGATCAATCATTTGTTGAGCTTGCTCAACAACTTTCAAAAACTGTTATTAGAGAATCCATGCAAACATCCAACAATTATACTACCCGCAGATATAATCTACAGAGATCTGAAGACTATAATTGATTTTGTATATAGAGGTGAAATAGATGTTACAGAGTCGGAATTACAGGACCATCTGCATCGTCGTCGAGCGCTCGGAGGACCATGCAGGTGAGTACCCTTTTATTGTGTCATATATATATATATATATATATATATATATATATATATATATATATATATATATATATATATATATATATATATATATATATATTTTGCATGTTTTTTCCATTTTAAAACAAAAGGAATTTATTTAAAAATATCGCAAACCGATTGCGCTGAAATAGAACGAAAAAATTTAAGACACAAAAAAAAAAAGAGTCGCAAAAACTAATAAAACAAAGACAAAACAAATACATAATTATTTTGTTAAAAAAAACGGTCAAAGAGAAGAAATGGAAACATTGTATTAGAAGTCTGCTATCATATTCTAAACTTCGATGGATAATGTTTATGTTACGGACTGATGTATTTAGTAGATCACTTGGATCGAACACAATCACAATTAATTGACCACAACTTTATTATCCATGAAGCTATAGTCATATAAGAAATATCAAATATTGTTATATTGTTCCTATATTGCTTTTAAACAATTAATTTGAAAACAGAATTGTGTTGTTCGGAAAGAGGAAAGAATTAAAAAATGAATTAATACCATACCCTTCGGTCTTTCCTTTCTTCCGACTCTGACCGGGTATAGGACCCGGTACGGTAGCAGGCTGCCCCCCAAAAACATGAGCCAGCCGCCGGGTACTTAAACAATACTTCTCGTTTCAGGTGACGTCGCGGGTTGAGTGGCCCAAGCATAGTGCCTCTTTATGGCTTAGAGTTATGCAATCAAATTGTATAATTCCATGGCATAAATTGGTCACCGGGGTACTCCCCTTCTGATGGGAAAGTTCATGCAATTCAAGTTGTATGAGTTTTCCACTCTGAAGAGGAGTACCTGGCCACTGCAACAAAATATATATGGATTTAATCCGGTTGGGTGGGTCCGAAGGGGCTCCACCACCACCCGGTTGTCCTTCTTTCATTTGTGGGCCATGAGCTTCGTTGAGTAATGACGAGGTTACCGCAAGTCTACCTTTCTTTTCAGGTTCCACTTGTTCTCGTAACAAGTTCTATCTCCCTCGGTGTAGTTATCTACACTTTTTGCGACTTCGGTCGCCTCTTGATCTACAACCAAATTCGTGAGTGCGAAATTTTTCGTAGTGGGTCCTCGTGCTGGGGAAATGAACTCGCCCCACGACACCGCAATGCTAGCCTGCCAGCGCATTCACGTGTCTCCAGACGAGGGCATTCTCGGCAGATATTGTCATCTTCTTCTGTCGAGGCAGCAGAACATCGCTGCAGTCCTTTACGGACTTTTGAAACTTCTAAATTCACTACAAATGATCGGTGATTCAATAACTGTTCATACAATTGGGCGGCAACCCCCCTTCTCCCCCTTTCTTTAGTATCGCCAATGGTAGAGTACATTACTTAACGTTGTATAGAGTATTCTTTCTTGTCGGCTTTGAAAACCATTGGCAATGTGATGCATATCAAATTTTCAACACATCCAAGGCACTGAAAGATATAAATAATTTGTTCCGTATCTAGGGTTTTGGCCTACAAGCTAAGAGCTTCTACTACGAGAATTTCAGCTCATTGTAACTGATTGTCATAAAATAATAAAATACATTTATGTCCTTCGTGGAAGTGTTTTGAATTCAGTATCCTCTTCTTCTTCTCTTTGCAGTAAAATCAAATATCAAAGAAGTTCTTTTTTAGAATCATTCCACGGTGCTATGCATGAACGAATTTTCTCCAAAATTTATAAATTTCCAGGCAACATTTTCAATACTTTCTTACAGCGTAACCTTTCGACCACTCATAATCATCCTATCACAGCTGTTTCCTTCAAAAGCTTCCATACCATAACAAATTGGGTAAATCCACCGTCAAAGTAGTATTTTCGGAAAAGGTAAGTAAATGTTTCGATTGCATTTGACATCACCGTAGCCGAACTGAAAGTGGAAGTAAATCGAAGTTGAATAGCCCCTAAAACAAATGGAAGTTGGTCGTACTGCTCCTTGTGATAGCAGATATTTGGCATTCATCCTACATACAACATTGGCTGGGCGACTGAAACTGATGGCACCAAGCGGTGGAAGGAAGCCCGGGCGTAGGATGCACGAAAAATTGACGAGGAAAACAAGACCAGGAAAGTTTTTTTTAGCTCGTGTGCCATTACGTGACCGGGTTCATTGATTGGAATCGAACCTTTAAGCCGCCCCCTAAAACGCTACAACATGAACATTGGCAGTGTCATCATCATCGCCATCATCATGAACATCCTTGCTTTGCTGGTCGTACTATGGCTGGTTGTTTTCCACCCATGCCATTGCTGTTATTGTAGTACCGTCATTCGTCCTTTGCAGCTTAAATTCGTTTCGTGTCTCGAAATCCGAAACTGACGTTGTGCTTTTAAACTAACTCAAAGTAGTTGCGATGTTTGTGAAAATTTTGTGAAATTCATGATCCCAAATCCTCAATGGTTTACCATCGTCTAAACTGGCTACGGTACACAGGCAGTAACTCGTTGTGATATCGCTCTTTGAAAATGGTAAACTTGTGTTTTTCTTGTACTTTACGAGCCGTAGATGTGAACAAGGATGCCTCCGAATGCTGCCTAATGTCACCCATTAGGATGTTACATCTTCAAAATGGGAAAAGGCGCATCAACCCTGAGGCCAAGAGATTGAGAACTATCTGTCTGTCGCTCGTTTTGTTTTCAAGCACTTTCACGAATTAGGTTTAAGTACGGTTCATACTTAGCCTCTTACAAATATT
Organism: Odontomyia ornata; assembly: GCA_963969285.1. NCBI lineage: Eukaryota > Metazoa > Arthropoda > Insecta > Diptera > Stratiomyidae > Odontomyia > Odontomyia ornata. The sequence goes on along the minus strand of OZ017742.1, from coordinate 54,784,821 downwards.
TTGCATTTGCTTGCAATGTTGTCTGGTTATTGAGCCTGCCAATGTTGGTACCGAGTCTGGGGAAAGGATCAACCTATAACAAGATGTGAAATAAAGTGAACATGAAACGTTCTCCCAAAGTGGTATTAAATACGAGGTACACGCTCTCATTTTTTCAAGATTAAAGTAATTACTAAAAATATTATTCGCTAAACAACAGTATGATGTACTGAAATTCATCACATCACATTTATGCATGACTTAAGATCTATTTAAGTACTTCTTAGTCATACACCCCCAACAAATTGCTGATTTTGATTAATTTATTCATCACCTCCCTGCTCAGAACATGTCAAGCTGAAAAGAATTTCGCCGCCTTAAAAGAACATCATGTAAATTAAAGTAAGCACTTATCAGCCAGTAGACGCCTCCACAGCCTCCATGCAACCCTCAAATCTGAGCACGTTCCCAACTTGTCGACACCACCAAACCATAGATTGAATTCCCTCTCGCATTTCTGGTGAGAAACCACATTGTATTGGGGTGTGTTTGCAGGATCATAAGTAATTTATGGCACCTCAGAAATTTACGCGCTTCCTCATGCATGAAAAATTGAGCGAGGAAAATTAGTGCAAGCTTTGTAAAGCCAATTTGTGAATATAACTGGCAATTTCATACTTAGACTTTCCTTTGTCTGGTTAAAAGAGGTATTAAGGACACAACTCCCTGCTCTACATACTTTACTTGTTTCTCTCTCTCTCTCTCTCTCTCTGTCTATTCAACTTGATTCCTCTTAACAATTTCTGACTGACTGGCACTTGAGCTCATTTCGACCTTGTACTTTCATCTTGTCCTGATATTTTTATTTCAGATGTGAATATCATTCACTCCGTTCTTCCTCCTGCTTCTACCTCCCACTCATGTTCATTTACTGCTCGTACCTCAGAACAGCATTTTTGTTCTCTTGCAATTTGCTCATATCTGCCAGGATAAATCTTTTTATCCTTCTCAGCTTATTTCCGTCTGCTTTTGATGTTACTACGTAGGAAGGGCTTTATTTTTCATGTTCACCCATCTTTCGAATTCAATTTTACAATATTTTGTACATGTTTCGTTTTTTTCTCTCTCTTCCTTTTGTTCGCATAAAACAAAGTGTAATTGGCTAATATTGAAATCTCTTTTACAAGTGAACGAAGCTTTTGTTTTATTTTTTATGACGTCAGTTTATCAAGTTTTGTATTCAAAAGAAGGAATATGATGTGATGCTTTTTACGCGTTTTCAAAGTTTAGATAATTGAGGTCGCAAGGAGTTTTATGATTAAAATTTCCCGGAATTTCCAGCATTTTTATGAAACATGAAAATTTTGTGATGTTTGCCAGCAAAGGATAGGATGACATTTAGAACGACTTTTATGAGGAAACTTTTTGGCCAAGTGTAAACGGCAAAAGGCTGGTCGGTATGATCATGCTGATGTGTTACATTCTGCAAATTTATTATGATTGAAGTGGGTGTCAAACAAAAGGAAATTTGTACAAAGATTTATCTTACACATTATTAAAATACTCGAATTTTGAAAAATTTTGATTCCATCATGCGTGACATGTTGCAGTTATTAACGTTATATATGCAAATATACAAATTACTATTTCACAACGCTTGTAAAATGATGGATGAAATCAAACTGTTGCCTTCTCGTGGTGCCAACTAGATAACAAACCAATAACGTTAGTGGCGAGTGTGGGACTCCACATTCCCGCATACCAGCTTGGGGCTAGCAACGTCACCTGGCATTACCTAATTACTATGAAACTTGAAAAGTGTGTAATATTCGCTTTGACTTTGGAGCGATCCCGAGATGTAATCTGCCATCCCTGCACGATCATCAACGTAACCTGATGAAACGTCATTGAACGTACTCACGAGGGATCTCAGTTTTCATTTTGTCGAACCAGTGGAAGTTTTTTGGCAACGAGACGATCATCGCAAAATTTTCTGAAGAAAAAGTGCGTTCCCCGGGACGTTTTTACGATCCAATTTAAGGCGAAACGAACTATTTAGTCATCAAAATGATTGCCAACAATTCAAATTGATGGGTGTTCACGGTTTGATCAATAGTTGCGTGAAATGTTTCATACCTGCGAGTCACGAAACTGGCAACGATATTTCATCGCAATTTTTTTCTGTGTGTACGAGGTGTGACAATTAAGTAATGAGACTGATTCCGTGAAAACCGTTTTTTAAAAATTATTCTACAACTCTATCATTCCCTTCAAACCAGTCCCCTTGGGCAGCTATACAAAGATTTCAGCGCGTTTCCATGCAACGTAACATTTCTGGAACGCTTCGACTGAGATACCATCGTCAGGGCCGTCTGGATGGGCTCTTTTGACCACCGATTTTGTTCTAGGGAATAAAAAAAGTCAAATGGTGACATATCAGGCGAACTAGCAGCTGTGGCAACATTTCGATCCCTTTAGAGGCCAAATACTGCAACACGCTGAGGGCGGTGTGGCACGGCGCGTTGTCGTGATGAAGGATCCAGTTACGAGCGATGTCTGGGCGCACCCTGTTGACTCGTTTTCGCAATCTTTCGAGATCTTGGCGATAGTAGACTTGATTTACGGTTTACACCGATGAAACAAATTCTTTGTGGATAATTCCACGGCTGTCAAAAAAGGCGATAATCATCGCTTTCACTTTCGACTTGCTCATGCGAGCTTTCCCGGGCAGGGGGCGTGTGGAGACAACCATTGTGAGCTTTGGCGTTTGGTTTCCAGGTCGTATTGGAAAAACCAGCTCTTATCGCCTGTAATAACTCGATCAATCAGCGTAGGATCGTTTTCCACTTGCTCCAAACAGTCTACTGCGACGGTCATTTGATGTTGCTTTTGCTCCCCTTCGGTTAAAATTTGTCTGACTTTTTCACGGTTTATACCCAGTTTCAAGGCCAACATTCGAACTGTTAAACATCGATCTTCACGGATTAGGGCACGCACACGCTGCGTATTCACGTTAGTCCGCGCCTCAACTGGTCTCCTGCTCCGCGCCTCGTCTTCCACGCTTTCACGCTCCTTTTGAAACTCTTGATGCTATCGAAACAGCTGGACACGACTAAGAGTACTATCAGCATGCACTTTTACAATTTTAGCGTACGTTTTCGAAGCTGTTTTGCCCAATCTGGCACAAAATTTTATCGCGACGCGTTCCTCTTGCGTTCGTTTCTCCATTTTCGTGACGAGCAGCACCAACACACGTCTACTCAACACGACACAGCAGTATTAAAAATCAGTCTTATAACTTTATTATCACACCTCGTAAATCAACTATTGCTGGGCTATAACGAAAAACAAAGGGGAAATTTCAACGCCGCAATCACGATTCAAAGAATTCTATTGTGGACGTGCGTAAGAATGTGGATCAACGTGCATACGTACGATAGGAATTCGTCACCTAATATATGTTTTATAAAAACGGGCACGTTTGATTTTGGTGTGCATATGAAATAACAACAACCTTCACCACCTATAGTTCACAGTTAAATGTAAAATAAAAACATAAGGGAAAAGTTGAAGATCTAACAAAATTTTGTAGCGCTTTTGGTTTGCGGGGCGGCAAATGAATTTGCTCCTTTGACAGTAAGTTAAGTTTTGAAACCACCACTAGTGCTGAAAATATTCTGGCCAACTGAGCTCGACAAGCTCCAAGTCCAATTTGCGGCCTCCATCATGGCAGTTAGCATTTCTAAATATCAAAGTCAAAGTCAAAGTCAAAAGCGCTTTATTTAATACCAATCGTTATAAATTTGTAAAAGAACATAAAGCAAATTCCAAACAATAAAACTATAAAAAACTTAATGGCCCGAATGGCTCTCTAAATTTATACGTTATCAGTTAAACACATTTATTGAAAAAAAATACACTTGCAAATTTAAATTAATTAAGATTATTAGATATTTTTTGATTCAATTGGAAAAAGGAGAAAAAAACAACCAGCATTATTCAAAAATTACTTATACTACTAACACAACAATGAACTTATATCCTAAACCTAATATGTTACACACTAATTCTAAATAAGTTCAATCAAAAAAAAAAACGTTACCTTATATTGAAACCTATACCTAATTTATAATACAAATAAACAACAATACTAGATGTAGCAATAAAGAGATGAATCTAAAAAAACTAAGTAACGAGAAAAAGCACAAAAACAGAAAATAAACACGAATAATTTAGACATTGTCATTCAGCCACCAATACCTAGATAGTTCCATCTCAGCTCGACCAGCCTCAACGAATCTAGCAAATGAGTATCTCCATTGGAATTGTTGGTCTCGTGAACTCAGATTCGGAGGATATTTTATCTTCTTATCGGTGGTCCGTCGATATATGTGATATATGATTGGGACGCCGTCAGAATCAAAAATATATCGATTCATGTCCAAATACACGAATGCTTCTGGAGGAACGAAGCCAGTAGTGAGGCAAGTCACAATATACCCGTCTGTAGGGTGGAACGGCTGAGAAATCCAAGGGTTTTCACTCACAGTTACAGATCTTGCGATATGATTCCGAAGAAGTTTCAATATGAAGATATCGATTCTTGTCACTTGAGCGGTTTGATAAATTTTTCTATTCGATATATAGTGCTTCCAATCCGTCTCAGGCTTCCTGTACAAACCAGTACATGCACGAAGACATTTCCTTTCGAAAACTCTTAATCTTTCCATTGTACTAGCACTCTGGTTGTACCAGATCTGGCATCCGTATGTCCAAACTGGTCTAACCAGGGTCTTGTAACAAATAACTTTGACTTTTTGATCAATGTATCTGGAACGAAAGAGACGCCGAAGGGCCATGACTACTTTTAGTGCTTTACTGAGCATGATTTTGACATGTTCAGTATAGTACAGATACTGATCGAGATGAACACCGAGGTATCGAACACAGGATTTATGTGGAACCCGTTCTGAACTACCCTCACCAGCCATAATGTGGAAATCCTTCCAATTACGTTTCAGGTCTTGACTGGCCCCCTGCAGCGTTGTCCGAAACAAAATTGTTTCGCACTTCTGCGCATTGATTTTCATTCGCCAATTGTCGGTGTAGAGCTGCACATCATTAAACATTTTTTGAAGATTGCTCTGAACAATTGTAGCTTTTCGGTCTGCCGTATAGATGCTCAGATCATCAGCAAACGCTACCAATGATCGCGTTGGCGAGACGTTAAAATCAAAGCTGTTCAATAGCTTGCGAACGAATATTGAGAAAAGCAGGGGCGCAGTAACTGTTCCCTGCTGTAGACCATTCTAGACCTTGAATTCGCGCATTGTTGTCAGATTTCCATCAGTTACAATAAATGATTTCCCGTATAACATATTACACATCATGGCGACACGGTGTCTGGGGAACCTGTCCTGAAGAAGTTTGAAAACTAGTCCATCTAACCACACCGTATCGAAGGCTTTCTCCATATCAATGAGACATGCTCCAACACATTCTTTGTTGTTTAGTTTCCAACAGATGTCTGAGGTTACTTTCGTTATTGCATGTATGGTCGAATGCCTGGCACGAAAACTAAATTGGCAATTCTTCAAACACCTTGCTGATGTTAGGCAGCAAGCTGATTGGGCGATAGCTTTTAGGGCATGAAGATTCTTTTCCTTTCTTCAAGATCGGAAATACCTTAGCCTTTTTCCACTCATTTGGGAAATATGAATTGTTCAACATATTGTTGAACAATATGCAATAATTCCTAATAGCAACCTCAAGCAAATGTCGGAGAACTATATTTGGAATACCGTCAGTACCACATGATTTTTTGTTGTTTATTCTGCGAAATATGAAGCACAAGTCTTCATAGCTGACAAAATAATCAATAAGATTCAAGCTCGGTATGAGGTCAGATGTTAATGTTTCATCGAAATGAAGAATTGATTGGCCGTTCAGGCTTGATTTGAAGTCGGAAACTTTTGCTTCAACGACCTCCGAAAATATTTCATTCCTTCTCTCTGGGTTTGGCAGATGAACCGATTCAAAATGTGTTCCAATCAGGGCAAGTTTCTGCAATCCATCACATATAATCCTGTTTCCATTTCTATCCGGAGTCGTACTATCAATTTCGATACCAGCTCTATCGAGAAGATTTATCTCATCACTAGCGACTTCAAGATTCGATACCTTCACGCGAGACTTCCTGCGGAATAAGCTATTCCCTTTCGCGAAAACGCCATCTGGGTCCTGTGGGCTAATACCCCTCAGTTTTTCCGCCCATTGATTGCTGACCTCACTCCTGAAGTATGAACGGATTAAGTTCCGGACATTCTTTAGGTGTAATTTCAACAAAGCCAACGAGGGATGGTTGTAGTCCAAAAATCGTCGATAAATATTGTTGACGCGTGTGAGAAGAAGGTTTTTCAATCTTTTCAACCTTGCAATGTTTGGTGTTTCATATCCTTCCATATTGTTTCGATGTTTAATCTTGGGAACTACTTTCTCGATCGTTTCCAACGTCAGCTTCTCTAACTTCGACAAATAGAGATCTATTTCATCGTCAGTTAGATTTCTGTTATTAGGAACCATTGAGCAAGCGTTGCCATCATCAGAAGAGGGACATTGCTTCTGGTACTCCCGATTAAACTTCTTTTGAAACTTTCCCCAGTCTGTTTTTTTGAAATTCAACCGATGGTTTTCATGTTGAACTGGAATGAGGAAGAAATCATCCCTTTGATGATTGATTTCCATTACGATTGTGTTATGATCGCTATCGTAAGGAAGCACCTGCAGTTTCCGTTGAGGACTATTAAAGCTGAATTCAAGTCTTGCGTCAGCAATGCAGAGGTCCAAATATGAATTTGTCCTAGGGTATGTTGGGAACTCCGACCCATATAGGTTGCACCTGTATTCAATTTGGTTCTCTGTTATCCATGATTTCAGGAATACACCTCTTGGATTATTGGTGGCGTTTAGCCATGATGTATGCTTGGCATTCAGGTCACCGGAAAAAATATAATAATTATGCAGCCTATTCAATTCGAGTATTTCAAACAAGGAATTGAGTTCCTCCTTGAACTTGAGAACATTTTGACCAGTTGCATAGGCAGAGATAACGAAGAGGTTATCCCCACCTGGCAGTGAAATTTTGATGACGGACACTTCAAGAAATTCAAAGTTTTTAAATTCGACTTTTTCAATATTTTGGAAACAATAGGATCTTCGAACCAATATTCCGGTGCCACCTCCCCCATCACCTATTACCCTATCGTTTCTTACGAATGCAAAATCTTTGAATTCCATGGAGTGCCATGAATTGAGGTGGGTTTCAGTGAGAAGTATGATGTCAGGCTTTTGCTTAACAACAAATTCAAGGAGATAATCACGTCGATGTAGAGCAACGATAGAGTTGACGTTAATCGATATGAGGCGAAGCCTATCCATGGGAATATGACTGGATGACAAGTTATTATTAGGCATTTGAAAGACCTAAGCGCTGAAAAGCAAAGTTAATTTTTGAATCTTGTTTGTCGATTCTCTCCGATAAAGAATTAAGTTGCTGGTAAATTTTGAGAAGCAGCTCATTATTGCCACTTACATTATTTACATTATTTCCAGCATTTTCTGCTGGTCCTCTAGCGGCGAGTGCAAATGATACTCCGGGCTTGACGAAGTTGGAAGGTATGATATTATGGTGTACTTGTGCTTGCTTTGGAGTAAATTTAACTTTTGCATCTTGATATCGGGAGCATCCTCAATATGATGCTGGGTGACCAAAAACACCGCAGTTAACGCAGTATAATTTTTCTTTAGGCTCCGTCTGAGCCAATTTGCACTCACCGGGAGCATGAACGTCTTTGCATTTAACGCAACGATAGTGCATGGCACAATTGGCAGCCGAATGTCCAAATCTTTGACACCGGTAACACTGGTTGACTTCTCTTTTCTGGAGGCGTTCCCACCTCACCACTCTGAAATTCAAGTACCTTATTTGTTGAAGGGCACTTGGACTGCTCTTATTTGCAATTTGTACCAGGTAAAGTGGTAAATTCTTCCTTTCTATGGTCGACCTTCTTGTCGCAAAGGCTTTGACTGAAACAAAATCAATATCTGGTGCAGCCTCCTTGAGCACCTGAAGAAGATCGACCGTATCTTCTCCGCTGTCCAAACCCTTCAACAAGAAGGTCTGATTTTTTTCACTTTTTGGGGTATAGGTGAAGTGTGGAACCTCCCCAGAAATCAGCGCATTTTTGGCTGACTTGAAATCAACCAGTGATTTCGTCCTTATAGTTAATTTTTCGGCATTAAATCTTTTGATTTCGAAATTGGCCAGTTTATTTTCGGCTGCCAATAGCCGAACCAAATCTTTCCCGGTTTGTCCGAACACGTTGATTGGCGGAACTTTTTCTGTCTTGTTGGAAGCTTTTTCAGAGGAACCAGCAGAACTGCGGGCTGGTTTTTTCTCCTTATTGTTGTTCTTTAAATATTGAATAAAATTAACGTCATTATCTTGATTAAAATTACCTCCGATGTTTTCTTCGATTTCCATATCTTCGGCTAATCCCTCCAGCGCTGCAAAATAATTTTGGCTCTCGTTGGCGCCACCAGCACTTAGAACTTCCTCTGGATTTACTTGCTTTGTATTTTTCTTCGGCTTTGTTACCTGTTGCCATTGATTTTGTGGCTGCGTCTTTTGAGGCTTCATCCCTTTCTTGAAAAGATCCTTGAGAGACTGTATCTCTTGCCTTATTTCATCATTTTCTTTCTGCAATTTAGCCGTTTGTTGATTGTTCGCTATTATTTGCAGCTTGCACCCTCCATCTACGGAGTTTTCTTAGTTATGTTTTCTTTTGGTGATTGTCGCCAGTTTCGTATTCGTGGTTTCCCCAGGTTGCCCCAACGGTGGGAAGCCGTCGGGCTCCTCCATACCAGCGGCGAAGTTTTCTTTGGTAATTTGTTTTTCGTTACCAATCGAAGGAAAAATATTCGATACAAATTTCCTGAGTCGATTACTTCGACAATATAATACTTTTTCCGATAAAAATTAACTTCGGACTAACGTTTTTAAAAAATTAATTTAATTTTTGAAAACTTTTGACAGGAGCGATTTAAAAGACGTCTATACGCAAAGACTACTACGATCCATCCCCATTTCTAAATATCAAGTCATGGTGGCTGGATTAAATTTAAATAGTTCTGGTACGCGATATAGTCAAAAATCTTGACGTCGTAGACCCATATTTATAAAGATGCTCTGATCAGCCATCTCTTAGCCACCAAAACTTTTCGTCTTTTACGCGACTTTACATTGGGTGACAAGAGACCCTCTCAGTTGCTCAGGGAGATGCAGCAGCTGAGGGGTTCCAAGGTTGGTGCTGATCTCCTTTAAACCCACTGTTAGCAACATTTATAAGGGCACTTTTGGTTTGCAATCCATCGTCAACTCTGCAACAATTGGCTGAGATGGCTGATAAAGCCCTAGAAATATTAACATTACTGGCAATTTTCTCAACAGCAATTCAACCATCGTCAATTCAATCCTTACAACTAGAAATCTGTGCAACAACTACACAGTTGAATTCTCAGCCTACACCTCTAGAGCAAACGATTGCACTAATTTAAAAAAAAATGAAATTTCATATTTTGGTTCTTCTAAATCGATGGGCAGTCAAACACGTACACATTCTGGACGTCGTTCTTTTACACCTTCTAGCACCCAACATAACGTTTGTCGATAAAATCACACAATTGGCAACAAAGCACTCAAGTGCGTCGCTCCATGTAACTAGGCGGCCAATCAATCCGCCGGCTCTATCGAACCAAAACGTCTAAACAACTGCTCTCCCCCGATGGCAGGAAAGCATATCCTTTCATTAAGCCAACGCCTTGTGATGTTCGATAAAAGCACACAAAAGCATTTTTTGATTGACACTGGCACAGGCATTTCGGTGTTACCAACATAACACTCCAGAAGTCTACCTTTTTTTCAGCCGGAGGCTTTCAACACCCAATCACACATCCATCAACACGTATGGACAAAAAATTCTTACCTTAGATCTCAAACTTCGTCGTGAGTTGCCATGGAGCTTTGTAATAGCGGATGATTTTAGAACTATTTTAGGCACATATTTCTTGAGCCACTATGGGCTAGTAATCGACTCGGCAAAGCGTAATTTGGTGGACTCATTCATCACACTTTCATCTTCTAGACATTACGTTTCCACTACATTTTGAAATATCAGTGTTCAAATCCAGTACCATTGGGACCCACGTATACACCCACTTATCCGCAAGTATTGTGCCATCACGATTCATGATGGGTTCGCACAGTCCACAAAACACGACGTACAACACAACATCCTCACTAAAGGTCCTACGATAGTATCGAGAGCTCACCGTCTAGCTCTGATAGGCTTGGGGCGACTTAAAAAGAGTTCAACTTGTTAATGTTACAAGGGATATGTCGGCCTTCAAATTCCACTTGTTCCTCTCCTCTTCATATATAAAAAAAAAGGATTGAGAGTAGCGTCCCTGCGATGACTACAGACGCCTCAATGCGGTCGCTATTCCTAACTGCTACGCAACATCAATCATTCATCTGCACAGCAAATCGGTATTCTCAACTCTAGAACTAACTAAGGCCTACCATCAAATCCCTGATTCATCAAACGACATTATAAAGTCCGTAATTATCACACCTTTCGGATTCTTCAAGTTTATTTGTATGATGTTTGGGTTATGCAATGCAATTCAGCCATTCCAACGTTTTATCCAGGCAGTCCTAAACGATATTTTCTTCTGTTTTCGCTTCTTCTTCTGAAGCGGAACACCTCAACCATATTGAACAGGTGTTCAATCGGCTTGCAGATCATGGCCAAAGACACAATCAAATTCCTTGGGGATATGATTTCACCACAAGGTATCAAGCCCTCCCCTGACAGAGTTGAGCCTACATTAACCTGCAAGTTACCAACTATGATGAAAGACCATAAAACGATTCTGAAGCATTGTTAACCTCTACTGTCGCTTCATCTCTCGCACAGTGGAACAGAAACGGGTATTTAATTCTTTCTTTGTGGATCCAAAAAGACGGATCAAGGAAAAAAGATTGGACACTCCAAACAATTTCGGCCTTGCTGCAGCTCTTCTACTGTTTTTCCCTCACCATACAGCCGAGCTTGCTTTCTTCGTAGACGCCTCCAATGTAGCGATTGGAGCTGCTTTGCAGTAAGGAGTTAATAACTCTTGGCAACCTCTTGACTTTTACTCCGTGAAGCTGAATTCTGCACAATATTCGTATAGTGCTAATGACTGCGAACTTTTCGGTGTAGTTGGATGGACACATTTTTAAACTTTTTCAGGACAGGTTTCCCAGATACCTTGTTGCCATAATGTGCAATATGTTATTTTAGAGCCCATTAGTAGTAACTGATGGCAACCTGATGACAAGCTACTCCGCCTCTGGTTTTCACAATATTCATTAGCAAGTTATTGAACGGCTTTGACTTTAACGTCTCGCCAACTAATTGGTAGCGTTTGCTGATGATCTGATCATTTAAATGGCAGACCGAAAAGCTTCAATAGTTCAGCGCAATCTGCAAAAATGTTTAATTATGTGCAGCTCTACTTAGACAATTGGCGAATGAAAATTAATGCGCAGAAGTACGAAACAATTTTGTTTCAGATAACACTGCAGGGGGCCAGTCAAGACCTGAAACGTATTTGGAAGGATTTCCACATTATGGCTGGTGAGAGTAGTCCAGAACGGGTTCCAGATAAATTCTGTGTTTGATACCTCGGTATTCGTCTCGATCGATTTCTGTACTATACTGAACATGTCAAAATCATGATCAATAAAGCACAAAAAGTAACCATGGCCCTTCGACAAATCATTCATTTCAGATACATTGATAAAAAGTTCAAAGTTATTTATTACAAGACCCTGGTTAGATCAGTTTTGACATATGGATGTCAAATCTGGTACAATCAAAGTGCTATTATTATGCAAAGATTAAGAATTTTCGAAAGGTATGTAAAAAAAGCCTGAGATGGATTGGAAGCTTTATATATCGAATAGAAAAATTTGTTAAATTTCTAAAGTGACGAGAGCCGATGACTTTACATTGAAACTCCTTCGGAATCATATCGCAAAGTCTGTAACCATGAGCAAAAACCCTTGGATTCCACAGCCGCTCCACCCTATAGACGAGTAAATTGTAACTTGCCTCTCTACTGTTTCGTTCCTCCAGAACAATTCGTGTATTTGGACATGCATTTTTGATTCTAATGATGTTCCAATCATATATCACATATAAAGATGGGCCACCGATAAACAGATCGAACCTACTCCCAATTTGAGTTCACGGGGCCAACAATTACAATGGAGATACTCATTTGCTAGATGCATTTATGCTGGTCGAGCTGAGATGGAGCAATCTAGGTATTGGTGGCTGAGAGACAATGACTAAATTATTCGTGTTCGTTTTCTGTTTTCGTTTTTTTCGTTACTTAACATAGTTACTTAGTTGTTGTTTATTTGTGTAAAAACTTAGGAATAGACTTCAGTAAAATATATATTTTTTTTGATTGAATTTGATTGGAATTAAGTTATAATAAAAGCGGTGTAGGATGAAAGTTCAGTGTTTTGTTGCAATTATAAATAATTTTTGAATAGTGGTTTGTTTTTTCTTTTTTCGCATTGAATCAAATTATGTAATAATTTTGATTAATTTGAACTTGGTATTGTTATTTTTAACATAAATATGTTATTACAATCAATTACTTGCAATCGTCAGATCTCGTGACGATCCCAATTTCCAATTGTGCAATTATTACAATTGTACTCGGATACAATTGCAAGACTTGAATGGGGCGTTCCGGCGGGCGCCTTGGGGTCCCGGCTAACCCGTGGAGATGGAGTAGGTTTGGCGCTACTTTTCAACCCTTAATTTGACCCTGGAGCCGCTGACGAGCTTGAGTTCCCCGGAACGTGCCACCTAAACGCGCACGGAACCTAAATTTCCTTTGGCATTAAAGAGAAGACGGAATTTAATACCACCGCGTTGGTATTCAAGGTAATTTACGCCTAAAATAAAGAGAAAGTGAAGACTTTTGACGCGAAAGATTTGAAAAAACTACTATTCATTTAACTCGGAGGATCCCAGCACCCGAAACACTACTACTCTTTTCACCTGGAGGAATGCAGCACTCTTGTTCCGTTTTTGACGCGGCAAGTCAGTGCGACCACTCCAGGAGTAATTTTACCGGCTGATACTCTGTGAAAAAAATGTATTCAACCACAAAAAAATATCACAAAATATCAAGTATGCATATCGAAATAAAAAATTCCAATTCCACGAATGCAAATCAGTCTATTATAATTTCCACATTACTTACAGTTCTAAATACAGTTCAGAAGTTGGGGACGCTCTTCCGATGGGAAATTAGGTTGATTCGCTTTACAATATTTGATCCAGCCGTAATGCACATACAATAAATACCATCCAGCCACTGGCATGTACAATAAATACAATCTAGGCGCTGGCGATATAATGATTTTTCCCACGCTGCCTCCGTAATGCACGCACAATACTTAATATTCCAATTATTCCTTGCACCCGCTGCGTCTTCCTTTACTTTGCTAACTCCAAAACCAAAGAAAAAGAGAGAGAGCTTCCACCATCGCTCGCCCTTATATAAGTTGTTCCGCAACGGTGAAGATCAAGTTCAAAGTAATACTGTCATCGTCGTCACCACTCAACCTCCAGTCTTAGTAATGGCATAAGCCAACATTTCGCGGCCATATGTTTTCGCGTAGAAGCTTCCAAATGAAAACAATGTTAAGTTTGTCTTGTTTTATTTGATAAGTATTAACTATAGTGGGAAATGCAAATGGAGAGGCAAATTATCTTCTTGCATAATGGTCGTTAAAACTTCGCCTTGATTTTCCCGAATAATTTACAGTGGCTCTTTAGCAATCTCCCGAATTTGCGGCTAAAGATGTTTTTCCAGGCAAATCAGGATGGCAGCTGATAAGGTGGGAGGGGGATAATCACACTCGCGTGGCTGCTGATTACAACAAGGGGACTCACTTCATCAAAAAGACGATTCCTGATAAGCACCCTCAAGTCAGTCCTTCTCCGTGGATCAGAATTAGATGGGATGCCTTCAACAAGAAAGTGCACCGAAAACGGTTGGCACAGGTACAGACGCAAAGATCGCTTCGATATGTATGTGCTTATCGGACTTTTTCCAGGTAGGCAGTGTTTGCGATTATAATGGTAATACCCATCGCTTTCCTTGCAAGTGAGCAAAGAAATATTGAATTATGCCAAAGCAATTGGCTACAGTCCTAGGAGAGTGACACAAAGTGAAGATGGACTACGCATTTGACCTTTTATCTGAGAAAGTGGCTAGATTAAAGGCATGGTATAAAGAATAACAAGGTATGCTCGCTCATGAAAAAAGCTTTTTATGTGACGTCACATGGATCGGAGCTTTCAGATAGAATGCATTTGTTAATGCATTTTATATGGATTTCAGGACTTGTTTGAAATAAAATCAGAGATTTCTCATAAAAATCCATTTTCTTGCTTGGTTTTTACCTTTGTAATTAATTTTATGCTCATAATAATATATGTAAATAAATCTTCAAGTTCAAGGAATACATATGATAAATGCAATTGCTCTGCTTCGGTATAGGTGCGCATTTTTAGTTAATAGTATGTTGAATATATTATTATCTGATCTGATTAAGGTACACTTTTAGCAAATATTTTAAATACATTAACTAGTTTTCTTCTCTGGAATATCAATACATTATATTTAATTATCCATACATTTCAATTTATTTATAAGCAACAAAGTAAATTAAGAAAAATGAATTTTTTTCAATTCTTGAATTGTGAGCATAAACGATTTTCAGGGGATCGTTAATTTTGAAATTTTATTCAATTTGAATTCAAGGACAATCAACGAGACACGTAACGTTCTCATTGACGAATCCCATCGAATTTTTATCAATTCAAATATTGCAAGCATTAGTTGCAGGCAATTTTATTTTATGCAGATAATTCGGTTTTACTACATATTATAAATATCACATTGCTATCATGGAGATGTTTCCCTCACTTTTTTATATTTTCCTTTATATTTAATCTTGCGCATGCTTAAATTCAGTTTGAGTCGAGAATATGTTTTACATCTATGAAACACTCCGTTGGCTATTAAATTCTGAATATAGTGTTTTCCAATAAGAGGTGTGATTTTGAATAGATCCTGTGATTTAACACCTTGCGACTTCTTCCTTTAGGGCCACGTGAAAGAAAAGGTCTACACCAATAGCCCAGCGTCGATTCAAGACCTCAAAGATGGAATTCGTGAGGCTATCGAAGACATAGGGCAGCCACTTTGCGATTTGGTTATGGAAAATTTCATGAAAAGGATATGGTACTGTAAGCGTGGTCGTGGTGGTTATTTGCCCGATGTTATTTTTCATACCTTCTTCTTTATGATAAAACAAACATCCGATCATTTATATTAAAAAATAGCATTTTTCTTTTAATATTAAAAATAACACCTATTATTGGATTTCATTAGGGAAAATTTCATGAAAGGCATATGGCCCTGCAAGCGTGGTCGTGGTGGTTATTTGCCTGATGTTATTTTTTACTATTAACGGCATACCTTTTTCTTTATAATGAAATAAACATCTGATCATTTATATTAAATAACGACATTTTTCTTTTAATATCAAAATAACACCTCTTATTGGATTTTGTTATGGAAAATTTCATGAAAGGCATATGGTCCTGTAAGCGTGGTCGTGGTGGTTATTTGCCCGATGTTATTTTTTACTATTAACGGCATACCTTTTTCTTTATAATGAAATAAACATCCAATCGTTTGTATTAAAAAATGGCATTTTCCTTTTAATATTAAAATAACACCTATTATTGGAAAAGAAATCAACATTTGCCGATCCAACCGATTCGATCCATGTGACGTCACAAAAGCTTTAAATGGCGATCCAGCTTTCGTGAGCGAGCATACCTTGTTATTCTTTATACCATGGATTAAAGGCATGGTGAAGCTGACTTTTACTTGACCCCGTTCTTGGGTAGGCATGG
This sequence comes from Odontomyia ornata, assembly GCA_963969285.1. NCBI lineage: Eukaryota > Metazoa > Arthropoda > Insecta > Diptera > Stratiomyidae > Odontomyia > Odontomyia ornata. The sequence goes on along the minus strand of OZ017742.1, from coordinate 54,768,721 downwards.
ATGTTTTCAGTCTTACATGGTAAGTCGCGGTTTACAGACATCGTGTCTTCCGTGTGAGCAGTGTATGTTACTTGCCATGCATTTTTTGCCCGGAAGGGATGGGACAGGTGGAGTTGCGATCTCTTCAATGAAGTTGGAGCACCTTTTACGGAGACTATAATCAGCTGACAAATGGAACCACGTAGTATATTATATTTGGGAAATCTTGGAGGGTAAAAAAGGCGTACTTGAGCACCCAGAGACGTCAAGGGTATGGTCTGTTTCTTAGTAAGCCCTTCTTCACCTTTCTTTTCTAGAAACTAGATTCCTGTAGCCAGAAGGTGCCTTTAGGCGAATGAAAAATTAGGTTTAGCTGGTTGTAATGTATTGAACGATTCCAGCTCAGGTTCGCAGCTGACAGCGGAGGTATTTGGTGGAAAATTCGGAAGCTTTGTGTGCTTGAAAGCCCCACACTCTAAGTGTAAACAGTCTTCATCTGCCCCCACAAAAAAAAACAAAGTCTCATTCAATGTGAATGTTTTGTGCCTGATTAAATACGCAAAACTGTTGCCCTGTCTCACAACAAAATGTCAGTCTCATTAACGTCAGGCTAAATAATCGTTTGCAGATGTCAGTTTTATACTTAAGGATCCCTTGTCAAAGTGAAAGCAAAACAAGCGACCTACTTTTTCAATTACCACGATCTATTAATGAAATTCTGAATTATGCTGGTCAAATAAACGATAAAGAATAGTTTCAGAAAGTAATCTATACTCAACAGTATTCTTAAAAGAGATGCTTGGTGGAATTCTTCATCTTTAGATGTTTTAATAAGTTAGTTATGAGAAGCGTATTGATATATAGAGGTGAAATATACGATCCCGTATTATCAGGTACACTTGTTCACATTCAGTGTATAATATGGAGAAATACAAAGTAATTCACTTTACCAGGCTCAACACTAATAAAAATGCTCAACAGTGAAGATAAATTGAAATGGAGCCTGCATGAAATTAATTTAAAAAGTACTAAGGTTAAGATTTTTTGTCAGAAATAAATAAGATTCATCTCTTTACCATCGAACACAAAAGAACCTTAAAAAAGTTCATAGTGTAGGGCTACGAAGATAGCAAATAATTTAATGAACTTATCAGCACTGAAATCATATTATTCACCATCATTTGCTTTCCAACTGCTAAACTGCTCGGACACGTTTTTTCTTTCTGCTCGAAGAAAATTCTTTGCTCTGTATTATACAATATGTATCTGACCCAGTATTCATCGCCTTATAATATACATATAGACAGAGAAAGTAAAATTGCCGTACGTGAATTATTTCTTGACCAACTTACTATGAAAGTAAAAGTGCCGTGCGCGAATTTTTTTTCTTGATCAACTTACTAGGAACATTTTGTGGTGCGTACATTTTATTAAATTTTTAATTTTGTTGACTGCTTGACGACCTTGAATAATTTTATTAAATGGACATTAATAGCAAAATTTGCAATATTGAAAACACTTGACCTTGAAGAATTTTAGTGTAAAAAGTGAAATTATCTGTGTATATCTCGGGTTTTCAACATCTGTTTTGCTCAAAATAATTTAATAATTATGTGCATAAAGTGCAGCCTTCCGAATTGCATCGCATTCGATAACTCATTTAAAGCGTTTACATGCAAAGCTTTTTGTAACAGAAAGCTTCATGGTGCATGCATGGATGCGCCTAGAGATTGATACCATCTGTATATGGACAATTACTACATATGCACTGATTTCCAGGGATTCGAAAACACCCTTAAAAACATGTACGATAGGCTTATAGGCTACATCGATAAATTGAACGATGAGAAATATCACCTGATCTCGCGGCAGCAAACTCAGTCTTGAGCCAACGACGAAAGCTTCGTGGAAATGGCATGCAGTTTCGATGAACTAGCCGCCAGAATTTCAGGAAGCAATACAAAAGTGAGTAGAACACTGGAAATGTTTGCAGCACAACTTACATCTATTAAAGAGACTGTTTTATGCCATTCGTTGAAGGATAGTGAATGCTGCAAGCATTCTACATCTCTTCATCGCACCACCGTAGAAACTATAGAAAAACATGACAAAAAAATCGAGAAACTAGCGCCATCTTTAAATAAGGCAAGTGATAAAGATGATGTGTTTTAGCTTTGAGCCAAACTCGATAAGCTTGAAAAGAAGTGCAACAACATCATGGAAGGGCAGCAAAAAGTTCATAATGAACCACATAATCTTCACAACGTGCCACAGATTCCTTGCTCAATTGACACTCAGCTCAGTTGTCTACCACCACCAAACCCAAAAACCCCTAAATACATCTACAAACTTGGAACTTTTTGGTCAGCTGAAGAGTGGAATAATCGTACAAAAAGACTTGGGGATTCAAATCATGAAGCAAACTTCGCACTTTCTTTGTAAGAGGAAACAGGAAAAACTTTATCGAAGCCACAGTTCGGAAAACGATTGAAGATGACCTTCTAATCAGTGCATGCAAAATTGAGAAGCTACCCTGCCGCAATCAACAAAGATGTGGATTCAAGGTATTCATTACTACACGATATGCCTGGCTTTTCAAGAATTCCAAGAAGAAGAACGGTGTTTGTTCATGGAGCGGTATAACTTTCAAGCAGTGGAGTAATAAAATTGCGAGCCCGAGATCCAAAGACAGCGGAAAATAAATAGCTCTAAGAATGTATGTAATTCCGTTATCATTACTAAGAATTCACTCTCTACTACTAACATAAATCCCAAACCTCAATCCCTACTTTATCTTTCTAAACGATTGAATGACTGCAGCACTTCGTTAGTCGACCCTAAACTGCACTCTAATAGTGACACTGATAATCCACTGGAAACAGTCTTAGACTCAGAGACATCTTGTGCACAACAATTGAAAGTAGATTCCTGCCTAAATTCTTCTGCACAGGGTACTTACAATAACTTTGTGCGCGGAGAAGCCTTATGTCCAATTTCGTCTGGATCAATTTTACAACCCGTGTCACTTGCCCCAACCAACACCAACCAATCCTTTTTAGACCCGCTGTTGCCACCCACAGTCAAGGCCACTATAGTTTCGGGTGCTGACCTGGAAAAAAGATATCTATTATCTTGACTCAGAGATATTCAAATTTACGATTCTGTTCGGCTTAACCTGTCATATATGCACAAGGCTCCAGATAAAACTTGCATTGAAGGGAAAACGAAAACCAGCCTTAAAATCATGATTCAAAGAGAAGGTCTTCCAATTGATCTTGTGGAATTCGTCTTGTGTATTTCTCCTATCATGAAGAGCTTAATATTACCTTACATCAGGCAAAATAAGATCTTGAAGTTTACGCATACCATGTTAGCTCTAATCATATCTCGTCATTCTAAAGGGATAGAGAACAACATCATAAATTTTTTCGTCCCCAATAAACAGAAAAATTTTAAGCTATTTTAAGATAACTGTGGTGGTATGCACAGTAAGTTAAACAAACTTTTTTGGACGCAAAATCGTGCTATTTTAATATCTTCGCCCTTTTTGAAACATGGTCGAACGATTCTCACATTAACGAAGAGGTCCTTGATAGTAATTGGAGTATTTAGAGAGATAATAGGGACCCTCACAGCACCGGACAGTCACGAGCAGGTGGTGTATTAATCGCAGTACACAACTCTTTTACGAGTAAACTAGTAAGCTTCACGCAATACAAATTATTCCAGCATAAAGTGGTTAAAATAAAGAAAGGAATATCTAGCGTATAGATTAGCGTGTTCTATGTCCCCCCAAAATCAAACGACACTGTCTACGACGACGTCTGTCAAGTTATAGCTGAAATCACTGCAACTACTAATGAACAGGATAAAATTATCATTACTGGTGGTTTTAATCGACCAAACTTAAAATTTGTGGTCGATGAAGAAGACGGTCTCCCTTTTCCTATCAATCTCCTAGATAGTATTGATTTCAATCTTTTAAGCATGCATATGACGAAGTAGTGGTCAGTTTAACTGATCACAACGAGCATCTGTTTTCTAATTCAGCTCATCACTCAGCTTTTACTGTTGAATTGTCCACTCGTGATAATTTTAATTCTATATCGTACAATTCCAAAATTAATAAACTTTTATCCCGAGTGAATTGGAATGATACCCTGTCAACGTTAGACTTGGATACGACTCTATCCACCTTTTACCGCAGAACCTTTGACGCCGTTGAATCATTCATACCTAAAAAAAGAAAAGAGACAAGATTTCGGAACCATGGCTGGGGAGTGATCTCAGACATTTACGTAATCAAAGAAAGAAACTCTACAAGCTCCCAAAAAGAAGGAATGATGCAAGCAACGCGATAAAGAGTAAGTATAACGACCTTGCTCTTGAACTTAAGCTTAAATCTTTAGAAGCATATCAATCGTATGTTAACGTCATAGCTCAAGAAACTATTTCCAATCCTAAAAAGTTTTATGATTTTGTAAACGTTAAGCGTAAAATCAATGGCTTTCCTTCGGTAATGGTATACAAAGACTCAATGTCATCATGTACAGAACAGATCTGTGAGTTTTTTGCCGACCATTTTCAGCATGTTTACTCCAATCCTGCTACTTTACCAAACCTCAAGTCATCGGAAATAAAGTCAAGGACTCTTATAAACAGTGTTTCAATTTCTGAAGATGAAATTCTCCAAGCTATCGAAGATCTTGATTTGAATAAGGGGCCTGGCTTAGATCTTATTCCTTCTTCATTATTTTCAATAAATCACTATCTAGTGGTATCTTTCGTAAGCTTTGGAAGCCATCCTTTAGAACACCAATCCATAAAAAAGGTAAAAAAATGGCTTGTAGTGAACTATAGGGGTATTGCTATCTTATCTACTACACATAAATTGTTTGAGAAAATTATATGTAGTAAAATTTCTCCCCTAATTGAACCATTTCTTAATGAAGAGCAACATGGGTTCCGTAAAAATAGATCCATACCATAAATCTTATCAATTTGACGTCTGATATTCTTTGTAGCATGGAGCAAGGAAACCAAATGGATGCCATATACACAGATTTTAGCAAAGCGTTCGATAGAGTGAACCATGGAATATTATTAAAGAAACTCCGTAACTTTGGCATATCCGGTTCACTGCTCTGCTGGGTTCAGTCCTATTTGAAAAACCGAACACGATTTGTTAAATTTCAAGGTCGGTTATCGCGTGAGATCAATGTCATCTCTGGGATTCCTCAAGGCAGTAATCTCGGTCCATTTCTCTTCAATATCTTTATCTTAGATCTATCAAAAGTGCTGTCTGATATTTCGCACCATTTTTACGCAGACGACCTCAAACTGTATCATAAAATACAATCCTCAACTGATGTTTCTTTTCTCCAATCCAAATTAACCATCCTCTATCAATGGTGCGTTGAGAATCATCTTGACCTCAATTTGGAAAAATGTCAGGTTTTAAGCTTCACGAGGAGAAGGAATGTCATCATATATAATTATGAAATCAATAACATACAACTGAGACGAGTTGAAAAAGTTGTAGACCTTGGCGAAGTCTCAGACACAAAACTCAGAGTCAACCTTCATTATGATCAAGTTCTGTGTAAAGCCAATAAGATGCTAGATTTTATTAAACGGAGAGCGAAAGAATTTATGAACATTTGGGCAACAAACCACTGTACACTTCACTAGTCCGTCCTATTTTCGAATATGGCTGCATAATCTGGGATCCTATATACGATATCTATAGCCGTAGACTTGAGTTTGTACAAAAACAATTTCTACTCTTCGCATTAGGATCCCTGCATGACCCCACTTCTTTTCATAATCTACCATCTTATGAGGATCGACTTCAAACAATAAACCTGACATCACTCGCCTCCAGGAGAGTCGCTTTGGCTGCATGTCTACCATTTGACGTCTTTAGGTGTAATATTCAAGTTCCTTTTCTGTGAGACAAGATACACTTGCGTGAACATATTAGAGTCGCTAGACATAGTCCCATGTTAACCACAAATACACATCACACCAATCATGCAGACAATGAGCCGGTTAACAGGTGCTGCAAAATATTCAATAAGTTTGGTGATCATTACTCCCCAACCACTTCCAAAGTCCTGTTTTATGTCAGAAATATTAAAAGTCCTCGAAAACATACTCTGCATGAATCATAACTTTTTCCAAACTACTTAATCTCTAAAACCCAAAATTAAAGAAGCATGTCAGATTTTACAAAGAGCTTATTTCTCAACACAACTTCAAAATAATCATCTGAGGGTTAACATTCTATTCAAAGCCACCCCGTTGCTGTGAACTGTATGCACTTAAATGAATTACAATCAATAGATACCTGCTCTACGTGTATTTTGAAATTCTAACCCTTGTACTTGTCCGTTCCCGATTATCCTTTGAGCGCGGATGTAGTATATCCAAGCTAACACCAAATTGATGGTAATGGACGTGGTGGATGCTCGAAAGTCTCGTAAACGTGAGAACGTGGAATATAAGCTTCGAAAATCAACGCTTTACTATACGTGGAGTGGTAAAATAAATGCACCATGCCAGGTACTCGTACGATACTGGCTGGTACTTGTATACTCGTATCTCCTGCCATCCTTGCCATGGAAGTTAAGCAAACAAAGTTGTGTCGTCATTTATTATATGGAAGTTTGGCTAGTGGAAGTCTTTTGATGTTCGCAAGGAAAGTTTTCGTTTTTAATCTCTTTATGGATCCGTCATGGAACGAAAAACTCAATTTCCTTAATAGGACCATCACATTTTCTATATGTACCTAAGCAGACGTTATATCCTACGCCCGGTTGTGTTCGTATTTTCACCCGTACCTTATTTGCTGTGCTGGCAAGCTAGCAAGCTGGTACATTTACATGAATGTCGATGGGAGAGTGAGCACCCTTTGAACGTTTTCGGAATTTTTTCAATACCGCCCGATGCTGCTCTCTTTTGATAATGCTGATGATCTTCGACGACTCAAGGCCGCATGCAAGGATAAACAGGACCCAGATGAAACGAGTTGACTGCCATCATCCTCCAGAACTGGCTTGCTCGTTCTGCTTTTCTCTCCTTCTCGCTCTGTATCTCACAGCCCTTATTGCATCGTTTGAATGTTATTGTTGGCAGAAATTAGGCTTTTAGTGATGCTCAAGGGTGTATATGCTCAGAATATAGACGAGTTGTTGGAATCCACGTTTTACTTTCATCTCATTATTTGCTTGTTACTTTGAAGGAGTGGAAGCACTCGAGCTGGCACGGTCTGCTAGATAGAGAGTGAGTTGGTAAATATAATATCGACATACTTGGAAATTACAGCTTCCTTTCCTTTATATACTTAGCGTTGGACTATTTAAATATATATTGGACGATGTTGTGTAGATAAGTAAATAATTTCTTGTTTGAATGGGTCTTTATGTGACGCGATGGCTTCAAGGTGAATTGGTTTTCTGTAATTAAACTGCATGAGTTAGTTGGAAAAGGAATGTTTGAAAACATGCTTTAATAGCTTTCATTGAAACCTTCTTGAAGTATTTCTTTGATTCAAAAGTGCAAGCTGGAGTGTTCAATACGATTAAAGAACTTATTTTATAAAGCAGAGAAATTCATACAAAAGAAACATTTCGAAAGCTCTTTTAACAGTTCGTGTAAAGAGGGCAGAAGATAGCTCAATTTTTCTGAGAAATTTTATCTTGTAGAAGATCCTTTAAAACTGTCCTTTTTTCCGCAATAGAATAGAGCTTTACTAGAAGGTTAGTAAATCTGGCGATAATTAGTGATCGAATTGCAAAACTTATTCACATGAAAGCTTCGTGAATATTCCACCAATTTCTTTAAGTGTTAAATAAACTGATATTTCAGTGAAACACTGACTATTCAGATCAAAAATTTAGGAGACTTCTGCAAATTTGGAAACTCAAAAACTTAGTTTTGAGCCAGACGAACTGTTACGAAATATAATTAAACTAACAAAAAATAACCCTGGAGCCACTCCTGGAAGGGAAGGATTTCTTGCACTCCAACATTTTAATCGGAATATTGTCAAGGAACCACGCTCTGAAAGACTGGTAGGAAGGATTAATTAATCAAGCAGAGGTAATGTTAGTATATGCAATGTAATTATTAACGTTAAGTAAGATTAGGGATTAAATGAAATAGGAAGCATCTATTCTTCGCTACCGAGGTTCAAGTCCACTCCCACGACGAGGATTGGCAGGAGAATTCGGAGCTAAGGAAGCGCAATATTCCAAAAAAACGATTTCAGGGTACACAATGCTACTCAACGTCAAGATGTTATATCGTTTTTCATCATTCTGACGGTATCGAATACGATCTAACGTTATCATCGCACTATGATGATTAAGCGTACTACTAATGATACTTGCTGATAACTCCATGCTGACGGTGATCCCCAGAGTGAGCCCAATAACAATAAATAACCATTTATTTTTTTAAGTGAAATAAATAAGCCTAAAATGTCTGCGAAAAGAACCAAATTCCCAGCGATACTTAAGATAGATGGCATGACTAAGAAACTTAGCGGACTAAACATGCTGTAGTCCACATAAATGTCTTCTGCTTAAAAATTCTGTGAAGACCCATATCCGCCGGTTATCTGAACAATAGCTGACACGATTCCCACTCTACTGGCTTTTGCAAATCGATCTATGACTGAATTAGAAACAATTGAAGCACATCCATCAGTACAGTACTCTTCACATTTATACGGATCCAATGCATCTTCTCGTATTAATGAACAGCAACTTTTTGGTAAACTCTTATGCACGCTATGCCAATTTGTAGCATTCATCGTACCGCAACAGTGAAATGTATTTTGTAGCTTGTCCCATGTGCGAACAACTTTCCAATTGTCACCACGCGTTTTATGCATAATTGCACGAAACAACTCCCAACAAAATAGTTTCCTCAGAATTAAGCAGTGCCGGCATATGAAAACAAAATATGTACTTATGAAAGCCTTGGATTTTTCGTCCAATACACCGTAATACCCTTTCGCGGACACAATGATGGCACCGGCAACGAAGAAAGCCACCGAAACCCGACAAGGCAAACCAAATACGCCACCACAAACGCGTACCTTCTTTATTTTAAAATATTGCGTGGCTTCAACATATTTCGCGCGAGGCAATCAAATGAGGTACCAACAACTCGAGTCAAAAATAACGTTCCTGCACGTAAACACAAGCATCAAAATAATAAATGACACTATGACCAAAACAAGTCGATATGGCTGTTATCGATAATGCAGATGATTGTGCGCAAAAGAAAGATGGCCACCAAGAATAACGGGGTTTGTGTCCATGGAAAACGCTGTAAGGTTGAGCAGCCATGGTGGTTGTTGTGGCCGTGAACTTGGGTGCTGCAACTCTAGTCAAAAAGCCGTTGCGACAAAGTTATAAAAGAGCCAGCGACGGTTGAAGCGGTCTCTCTTTTTACGGAATATTTGGACAGCCAAGAAAGACGAAGGTGCAGCAATTGAGGATTCTCAGGCGGAATAGAGCGATCACTATGAATAACAAGCGCGAATACTAGGAGGAAGGAGCGAAAAAAAATTGATTTAGACAGTAAGCAACGCTGAAGTTCCGCCACAAGCGTGCCAATTGGGCCCCCAATATAAGAATTAAGGAAGTTGTAAGTGTACGAGTTTTGAGTATATTCATAATAACTTTGTATGATACTTGAGATTATCATTTTGAATTTTCATTTTAATTGTGAACGAAATTTTCTTGTTTGTGATAGCGCTTCTAGCCAGTGTATTCGCGCGTGGAGCGTGCAACGTTGGTGGAAGGCGTAAATTACGCCTGGAGTGTCCAAGAATCTTTTCCGTCGGGGATTTCAATTTGCTTGGTTGCTTTTTTTTTAGTGGAAGTTAGAGTGTGCAAGAATCCTCTCACTCGGGGATTCCAATTTGTTTAGTTGGTTTTTTTTTAGTGGAAGTGGTAATAGGCGGCTCAACGAGTTTGGAAAAGGCCATTGGCGGTTAGGGCATATTAGCCAGCCAGAGCAAGGTGTAGGCCCTCTGTGAGTGACACAACTCGGTGGTTTTTTAGTGACCGAACCATTCTGGGGAGCCTCAAGCTCGCCAATTGGCTCCTGGGGGAACGCTAGGGTTAGCGAGTGGCGTTTTCCTACCCCGTCTCCTCGGGCTAGTCGGGACCCAAAGGCCCCTAACCGGAATCGCTTGGTGTAATGTAACAGTACATCATGCCATTTGAAACATTAACAAACTTTACAGTAAAAGGCATGAGTAGTATTTGATTCGTATATCAAGTAGTTCTGCTTCATAGCTCTATGGCCCCAGCATCCAGAAAATACAGGAAAAGAGTTTGAGGATTCATCAAAATGCATATACAATGAATTTTTTGTGTCCACTACTTTTCAAGCTATGATTTAATAAGTCAAGTGGACGAAAGTACGCTATTGTCAGAAGCGTTTCGTACTCAGTTTGTGATATATAGAAAACTTCGCTACACATTTAATGAAAATTCAAAAGAATGACAACCACCACTGAACTAATGAGCAAATGTGAGGTCGATATACTGGCGGTAGAAGAAACTAGTCCGGTTGGCAATGATGTCAATGAAATACAAGCAGACACTTTCTTCATAAGTGGCAGGCCTCCACGAATATGGGGTTGAATTTATAGTGGCTGATTAGTTTAAAGGAATTGTCACCGATTTCAAGGCAGTTAACGAACGGATTATCTGGTTGGTTAACTGCTAAGCTTCCACTGAAAATAATGAAAAAGCAGTCAAGACTGGTTTTTGCAGCACCTCAGAATTGCTCTAGGGTCGTAAACGCCCAAATCAGCTGGGAGTGGGCTCACTGTGAAACAATAAGAGGGCAGACCCTAGCCAAGGTATAGCGAGCGGAGTGTCATTATTATCATAAAAGCAACACGATGAGGTTCACAAAATGAACATTTAGTAAAATCAAATTTAAAGATACAATACACGTAAAAAAAAAAATGATTGATATACAGACGAACGTGCCCGGACTCATCAGGTGACGAATAATGTTTTGCTCGTTGCAAAGCTGGGATGTGTATTGTCTCACTTCTGGCTACTTGGTCTATAATGTGAACACAAACCACAATTTTAACCATGACAATGATTTATTCTCCTTCTTCTTAGTAGCCCTACAGCCCCTTTCGGGCCTTCACTTAGAGATTGTTAGAATATCTCATTATCATGATCTGATGTATCGGCACTACACAAGGTGATATGATCATTATCACGCTTTGGCCGTGTGTCCGTCCAGCCAGCTGCGATACATTCTGATTTTTGAACCAGGACGTATCATAACTAAACAGCCTTATAGTCCGTCTGAAGAATCACTCGAACTAAATCTCGTTGACGCCAACGAAACTTGAACCAGAGACCTTCAGCTTACGGGTTTCATGCTCTAACCACTAAGCCACGCGGACTACGCGAAATTATTTATTACCCACACCAAATACATAAAACCACTGAAATAATTTAGTCGCGGTCTAACGATGCCGGCTGTAGCAAGAAGAAGAAAATCTCGTACTCTTGCCGCTTTCAGCGCTGTTAGCGGTGAACACCGTAACTTTATTCAGTAGTAGATATGTTAATCACTACACGACTCCCTCCTGAATATGTTGGTTGACTGACAACTGATAGCGGTTATTTTTATTTTGTCAATAAGTTGTACTTTCTTGGAGTTCGAACTTCCGTATTTCCTCAAACGCTGATTGTCGATGGGATAACTTGTTGGATCCAAAGTTGATTCAAAGTACGCCGGTTTGATTCAATTGGTACAAATGTTAATTTGTTTTCCGCCTATTTCCAGCTTGTATACATTTTTAGATCGCTCTACAACTTTACATGGTCCTTCATCGGAGGTTCCAGAGGCTTTCTTACTCGGGCGGTACGGAGGAAAACGTGCGAGCAAGTTGCAAGATCCTTATGAATGAAGATTTTGCGCTTGTTTTGACGTAATGGTGGAAGTGCTCGTACAGACTTCATATATTCGCGAAACTTTGGACAAATAATTTGGGATCCGGCCGCAAGTCTTGGTCGAAGAAAAATTCACCGGAAATTCGTAGAATAGTCCCGTACATAAGTTCCGCAGGTGTTTCGCCAATGTTTTCTTTGATGATTGTACGCAGTCCTAGCAAAACAGTTGGTAGGAGTTCAATCCATTCTTCAATGTAGTGGCACATAACTGCGGCCTTTAAAGACCGGTGCCAACGTTCAATCATCCCGTGTCAACGTTCAATCATCCCGTTTGCTGCAGAGTGATATGCCGTCGTTCGGGGTTTCCTGCAGCCGACTAAGTGTGTTAGCAATTGGTATAGGATGGATCAAACTGGGATCCCTGTTCCGATGTTAGAATTCTCGGGGCTCCATAGCGTGCAATCCAGTTGGAATAAAATGCGGTGGCGATCTCGTCCGCTGAGATAGTTTTGATGGGAACCACTTCAGAGCATCTTGTAAATCGATCGATTATCGTTAAAACATACGAATATCCTTTTGACCGCTTTAGTGGTCTAACGATGTCAATACGCACGTTACTAAACCTTGTATCAGGCATATCAACTTGACCTTCTGTAGGCTTGGCATATCGTCCAATTTCACTCCGCTGACATGGGAGACTAGTCCTAGCTCATTTCAGTATATCTTTGGACAGACTTGGCCACACATACTTTCAAAAGCTTGTTCGTAGCTCTGCCGTTGAGATGAGGGGATTGATGAAACAAGTCAAAAACTTGCCATCGCAATGGTTTTGGAACGTAAGGCCGAATGTTGTTCGCTGAAAAATCGCAATAAATAGCTGCCTTGCTGTCATCTAGACGTAGTCTCCAGAATCGCACGTTCGTTTTGCCTCGAAGTAGATGATTCAATTCTGCATCCTCCTCCTGTACCTTCGCTAAATTTTCGGTTGTCACTGTAACTGGCATTCCAATAGCGGCAATTTGGGATAGCGCGTCAGCTGTTTCGTTATCGGTTCCCGTTTTTTAAATAATATTTGTTGAAAATTGCCCAATGAAATCGAGTTGCCTGAGTTGTCTCGGAGATGCCTTGTCAGTTTTTTGATTGAAGCCGTATAGGATGGGCTTATAATCGGTTTTAATAATGGGTTGCTATCCTTCATGTGGCGGGAGAATTTTATGGCATTGTAAATCGCCTGGAGCTCCCAATCATAAACACTGTATTTGCACTGCGCATCACTAAACTTGATCACTCCTAGAAAGCTGCGCAATTCCATGACAGTTGCTGGTTTTTTAAAGTTTAGGATTGTTTCAACTTCTGTCGGAATAGGCCTTATACTGTAATATTCGACGCAATATCCAAGATATTTGATAGTCGGTTTTCCAAACGTACATTTCTCTATGTTTATAGAAAGGCCATACTGACGCAGTCTGTGCAGGATGATTCTTAAATGCTCAGGGTGTTCTTTGTGTGTCTTAAGAGGTAATTAATATATCGTCAATGTACGCATAACAAAAATGCAGGCCTCGTAGAGCGTTGTCCATGCAGCGTTGGAAGGTTTGCGCAGCGTTGCACAAAACAAACGTCATCACCTTAAACTCGAATAATCCGAATGGCGTTATAATGGCAGTCTTCGGAATATCCTCAGGAGCCACCGGAAATTGATGGTATTCCCGCATCAAGTCGAGCGCCGAAAATACCGTGCATCTACTGACTCTGTGAGCAAAGTCACTAAGATGAGCAATGGGATATTTATTCGGGATGGTGTTTGCATTCAAACAATGATAGTCACCACAAACCAGTTTTCTTTTGGACTAGGTGTAGTGGACTTGCCCACTGACTGCTTGCCGGCTGACAAGTTTTTTGTTGCAGCGTAAATTCGAATTCTGCTTTTGCTACTCTCGGCTTCTCAGGAGTTAGGCGTCTTCCTTTTTTTGCAACTGGAGGGGTTTTAGTTACAATGTGGTGGTAAATGCCATGAGCCATAATCCTCCTGGTATCAGATGGTAGAGTTTAATTGGCAGACTCCTTCAGCAGATCGTAGTACTCTGAGTTTTTTATTTACCGTAGTAATAGCAGCATTAGCTTGGTTGGTAAACGGTTTTGAGTACGCAACTTCAGGTGATCCACTCAATTCACTAGTTGAGTTAAAATATAATTCATTGACTCTCTGTGGACAACCGCAACACTGGAAGGCTGGTGAAGTTCGATCATCAAATCCGCCATTTTCGCCATTTTTTCAATGTGGGGCTCGCTCGATATTGCAAGTACGACACGAATATTTTCCGGAAGTTGTTCCAGGAGTAGCGATCACAGCATTGCATCAGTTACTTGCTCCCCTCCAGTATTGCGAAGATCCGGTAGGTAATGCGAGGGCTTCCTTCCATCCGGATTTAGTCCTTGTAATAAGCGCTTCAACTTAGACTCGGTGGATTCCACAAACGCCGTCCAAATTCGTTACTTCACTGCTTCGTATTTGTTTCAGCTGGCGGGTTTCGCGCAATGGAGATGACGTGCAGTAGAATATTGGCCTCTGCAAACTGAATTAGATATTTGAACTTTGTTTCGGCCTGTGTTATGTGGTGCGTATGAAATGCAGCTTCAACTGGGTCGAACCAAAACACTGGATCCGGTTTATAAAAGATCGAGAATTTTGTTATCCTTGATGCGTCGACAAATAAATTGCTTGTTGAAGGCTTCGGTGTGATTGGTGGTGGCGTGTTTGTATTTTTAGGAGGTTTTGGTGTCTCCATGTTAATTTTGGTAGCCATTTTTATGGCGTCACTTCACCAACTACACAAAAGTATTCAAGCCTAAATTTAGCGTTTATTTTCCACCCGATCACGTCGGGCTCACCAAATGTGGGCATTTGGTCTATAATGTGAACACAAAATACAATTTTAAACATAGCAATGATTTATTACCCGCACAAAATACATAAAACGGTTGAAATAATTTAGTCGTGGTCCAACGATGCCGGCTGTAGTAAGAAGAAGAAAATCTCGTACTCTTGCCGCTTTCAGTGCTGTTAGTGGTAAGCATGGTAACTTAATTCAGTAGTAGATATATTAGTCTCCACACACTGCCGCTGTCCGCGCCATCTTAACGTCATGTTGTGGTCGCCACAGTACTCTTCTCAAAGTGACAAACTTATTGAAATTTTTGAGTTTGGAGCGAAGTGAAAGCTCTTATGTTTTGCTGTCCTACATCGTGATATGTTTGTGTATTTGGTGAATAGCCTGGGTAATTTCTTTGTTCACGAGTACTTGAGAAGTTGATATGGTGTATATTTCCTGACACAGACACTGGAACGTTAGTGATAACTATTTGAGCCGTTTGTTGATCTTGTTGTTGTTGCTAAGCTTGCTGTTAGGCTTGTTGTTGTTGCTGCTTATATGACAACTGTGCCTAGGTATGTTGTTGCTGTTGCTACTTTTTTTGCTACTGCTGCAACACGTACTGCTGTTGCTGAACAACTTGTTTCTGTGTCACGTATTGCTGTTGAGCCACTTGTTGTTGGGTTACTTCTGGCTGTTGCTACACAACAATTTGATGGATAATCCTTGGCTGCTGTTGGTGCTATTGCATGGCATAGTTTTGTTGCTGCTTTTGTTGTTCCTATTGGCGCTGAATCAATGGGTTTTGAATTTGCTATTGCTGCGTAATAAATTGCTGGTTGTGTAAATTATTTTGATGTTGAAGTTACTGGTTCTGCTGTTAGAGCTGAATATTCTGAGCAGTTTGTTGATTGGCCGTGGTTGATACCCTATAGGTGGCCCTCAGTATGGCCATCGCTGGAACTGGCTGCTTTTTATGAGCCGGAAATACTGGCTTTGAGCGCTTTATCGCAACGTTGACTTCGTAGTAGATATTGTCGCGGATTTTTACAAAATCGCGTGTGCATCTATAGCAAAAATATTCTGTGCGAGATCTTCGCTTTAGCGGACCGATCGAACATTAGATTATGTCACATGATTGGGCGTGGATTCCAGTTGTCTTCGTTGAAGTCAATGTTACAGATTTCCCAGAATGGCGTGTGCATCCATGACAAAAAGGTTCTACTCGAGCTCTTGGTGATAGCGACGCAATTGAATAGACGACCATGGCTATGGTTCGCCATGCTTGTAATTATGTTGCGTGGTTGTCAAGCAATAACACTTGAGCACACTTGAGATTATATCGCGTGATTGGGCATTAACTGCGATGGCCAAAAACGGAAGCGCGCGGTTTGCACACGGGGTCACCAATATGGTGAATGATTTCAATGTGCATTGGAGATTAAAAGCAACGCGATGAGCTACACTCAATGAACATTTATTAAAATACAATACAATACAATATCCGCAAAAAGTAAATGTCGTCGGGGTCGTCACAAAAGCGACCAGCCCAAATGGACAGTGCCTAATAGACTAACAAAAAAAGCGATATAACTAAGGGTAGCAGGTGCAAGTCTTGTTAAAGGATGTAATCATGAGTTCTCAGTCTCCTCTTAATTTTTGGTATGTCCCAGATTTGGATGTAGGTTATTGGTTCCCAGTCTTCCCTATAAAATATAAAATTGGTTCTTGTCCAAGCTATAATTTTTTTTTTGGGGTATGTGGGTAAGGGTATCCGGCTCCTATTGGGTGGAAGAGTACATATCCCAGATAATTTTATGTGTAACTAGAAGGGACATGCCTTCCGGTCCGGTTTGAGTTGATCTAATAGCAAAAAGTTATCGTTGTCTGGCTGGTTTTGTTCTAGGAAAGTCATATGTCTTGAATCAATATATGCACGTGCCTTGCGGCTTGATGCTTTTAGCGGTAGATATGGTCGAAATGGGTTCGGTAATATATAAACACAAAGTTAACTTAATAACAAACACTTAACGAGTACTAGATTGAATATTTGGTTCAAGAACATATCCAACCCATTTGACAATTCGATCAAGAAAGGAGATTTATCTTCTTGTTGTCAACGTTAGTGCTCTCGTCGCGGTTGTTAAATCTTCAATTAATCAAGTGAGTGCTGCTGCATTACTTTCCTTTGAGTGACATTGTCTGTCACGATGATGTTTCGCTAAAGGATACGTTTTGATAACTGGCTACAGGAGCTGATCAAAAATTGACTTCCAATTTGCTGTTGCAGTTAAATCCCTTGCTGATGAAGGTGGCATTCTGGTTTCGTACTCTGTTCATTAGATGGAAGTTCATCTTGCTCGTGCAGTGGAGTGTTGACTACGAACGCCGGTTTAAGCCTCTTGTAAAGATGTTTACGTTACTACTCCCATGTTGACTGTAAAAAGAACTTCAGACAATCGTTTAATGACTTTATGTGTTCCTGTGTAGGACTGATTAAGTGCCTTGTAATAGCGTCAATGCGCACAAAAACGTGAGAACATGAACGGGGCTCTCAGTGAATAAATGCAGATTTGTCACTACGTTGATTAATTGGCACTAGACAGATTTTTTGCATTTGCTGGGTAGTGCTAACTCAAAAGAAAGCTTGCCAAACACCTCATTAATGCCATCAGCAAGGAGTCCTCCAGGAAGAGTAAGTGTTGCTCCGGAAGATATAACGCTGCTCAGACCCAAATCTTCTTTATAAGCGTTGTGAAGTCCTAGCAATATGGTGGAAACAAAGCTGAGCCAGTTGTCTTTCTCTTCGTGAAACATGATGGATGCTTTTAACGTTCTGTCCTTGCGCTCCACTAATTCATTTTTTGCTGGGTGGTATGGAGAAGTTCACGTATGACATCAGCCCAGTGAATTTGGCAGAGCCGAGAAAAGGGCGGATTCGAATCGAGAGGCCTGATCTGTTGTAATGACTTCCTGCACTCTAAGTTGTGCCGTCAGTTGGAATAAAAGGCAAATGAGACTATTTACGCTGTTTGATCACTTGCGGAATGGCTTCCAGCCACCGAGAAAATGTATCAACTATAGTTATCCATTCGAAGGTCTTAACGGTCCCAAGATGTCTAAATAAACTTGTGCAAAGCGCTTGTCAGGAACTTTTTTCCTTCTTTAGGCGTTTGACATAGGAAGCATGCTCGGGTGGAGGAATGTACGTCCTTTCGTATCAAAAACCGAACGTACGCTCCAGCGTGTGAACATATCTGAAATATGTTTAAAATACGATATCAAAACAATTTCAGAAACAAGTGCCGGATTCGATCAGCTGATATATTGCAGTACAGGTTTTCGACTGTTAGTGCTTGAAGCCTGAGCGAATTACTGTTTTCAGCAAGTAGTTTTTGAAGCTCTATGTCCGATTGTTCTAGAGTTTCATTGGCTCCAACAACTTTGGATGAAGTTTGTTCCATCATAAAAGCTCAAAAGAATAATAAATAAAATGGAGCTCATCAAATATGGTGGCAGTAGTGTTCATAAGTCTATTCAAAAAGTCATCCAGCACATTTGGCAATAAGAACTTAAGCCAAAAGAGCCGAGCCAATCAACTTTATTGCCTATCCACAAAAGGGTGACGAGCTACAGTGCGAAAATTATAGCGGCATATCACTACTTTGTCGGCGTACAAAATGTTTTCTAAAATCTTAGAAAATCAAATCGGATCATACGCCAACAGTATTACTGGGGAGTATCAAGGTTATTTTAGAAATCGACAACAGACCAATCATTCACACCCAAGCAGGTACTTGTAAAATGCTGGGAGTTCAACATAGAAGTACACCACATTTTCATTGGCTTTAAGCAAGCATACGACAGTATTGATCGAAACGTACTGTACCAAATAATGCTTTGCTTTGGCATCCTAGCCAAATTAGTCCGTATCACCGAAATGATAATAACGTCAACGACCTCCCAAGTCCGCATCAATAACCAAATCACCGATGTATTTGATACAAATAAAGGACTAAAACAGGAAGATTGACTTGCGTCATTACTATTCAATTTGGCTCTGGAGTATGTCATAAGGAAGCTACCCGTCGATACATGAGGTACATTACTATACAACTCGAGCTAAGTAGTGGCCTCTATGGACGACATCAATATTTTGTCGCGGTCATAAACATCTGCCAAAGAACTTTTCCTGAAACTCGACAGCGAAGCAAAACTAGTAGGGCTACAAATCAATGAAAATAAAACGAAGCCCATGACGCAGTTGACGAAATATACCTCAAGCACACAAAATATCACACTTGGCGAATACAGTATCGATAATGTGAGCAAGTTTGTGTAATTAGCGCCAAAATAATGAGAACTAGTAATAAAATGGACGAAATACTCCGAAGAATACAGCTCGCAAACAAAATATTTTGTTAAGTTTGACAATCTTGAAGACCAGCTACATACACAGGAAAGCAAAGCTCCAAGTATACAAACCTGTGATAAAACCTGTGTTATGCTATTTCTGTGAAACATAGACCCTAACCCAAACATCCGCAAATATATTGAACGCCTTTGAGCGAGGGGTCCTGAGGCGAATAATCAGAGCGAAGCTAGACGGAGATTTATGGCGAATTCGATACAACCATGAAATGTATGAAATTTTTGACGAGCCGGAGATTACAACGATTGTTAGACTGCGGAAGCTGCAATAGGCTGGACACATGAATCGTATGGATGAACAACGGATACCCAAAAAGTATTTGTTGGGAGAACTGAAGGCCGGAGACCAATGGGGAAACCGAAGAAACGCTGGTCTGACCCAGTCGACGAAGACAGTTCATTGCTGCTCGGATTTCGAAATTGGAGGGAGCGGTCAATGGACCGCAGTTTGAGGCGCTATTTGCAGGAAGTGGAGACCCAAGAGGGGCTGTAGTGCTATGAAGAAAAAGAAGTAAACGAGAAGAAGAAGCACAAAATAACGTAGAGGAATTTGTCGGAAAATGTCAGTAGTGCCTAAATTCAACATACCAGCGGACTTTCGGCATGACTCCACATGAAGTTCTGGTTGATGATAAACTTCGAACGGACTGTGACTTAAATGTATTGGAGTTGATTAGGTAAGAACTAGTCGCAAGCATTTCTAAAAATTGAGGACATTTAGGAGAACAGGCAAGAAAAATAAATAAAAGAAGTTCAGGAGTAACAAAAATGTCACTACGATAGGAAGCGCTGAGAAGTAATGACTTATAAAGTTAGCGGTATTCTCGCAATACATCGCACTCAATTTGGTACTGATCTTGGCCTGAAGTGAAAATACTTGGGACCGTATGTTTTAGAGAGATGCAACGGGAACGAAAGTTATGATGGTCCAACGCTATCAAAGGGCAAAAACCCCATTTTATGCCATCAGCAGCCGATTATATGAAACCGTAGCAGTTGATCCATCTGAGATGCATGAATTGAAGGATGGCCGGGTCAGAATGAAAAGAAACGTGAATTTATATATTTTTTGTGACATACTGCAATGACATTGTCATTCTTATGAATAAAGTTAGTCTGTAACAAGCTGTCAAACAAGCAAAATCATTTTCATCCGCATCTGCCCAAGAGAGACTAACATACATATAACACAACAATGGAAAAAATTAAATTATCTTAAAACCGGTTTTTAAGGTTTTGTAAAATCATTTTACAAAACCTTACTATAATCGCGTCCTGTCTGTCCGTCTGTCGTTCCGTGTGTCACACCACTTTTTCTCGCAAACTACATAAGCTATAATCATAAGATTTCTTAAGTAGGTGCAAAATGACGCCCTCTTCAAAGTTTCACCTCAAAAAGAAATTTATAAGGTGTTTAAGGGGGTCTCCCCATATATGGGAGTGGCTCCTGAAAAAAAATTTCATCGCATGTAAGCAATATGGACAGCAAATAAAAGGTTTTGATGAGAACTTTTCAAAACCGGTTTTTAACCAACAAGTTTTGATTTGAGGGGTGCATGGGAAGGGGAAATGTACGAAAATTTTGTGTCCCCCCTGCGATTGGAGACCTTTGACCCGAAAAACCTAAAAAAAATCACAGAGGTGAGACATGAGGAGAACAAGGGCAACAAAAACCTCAGAAGTTTAAATTTGATCAACTTTGTTAATAATAGTGCATTTTATAAAGTTTAAATTTTGACCTATAAAATTAAAATAAGACCCTTAAATTTCCCAAAAGCTACAGTTTAAGTTTTTTGATAGCAATTGTATGTTTTCTGGAAATTTCATAATAATTGAACAATAAAAGCAAAGTTACAGCTAATTTAATATTTAACAATTACAACATTAACACGAGATATTAGAAGAAACACGTTTGCAACGGACCTAGACACGATATGTAGGAGTTTTGATAAAAATTTAAGAAATGGTTCATAATATTGATGTGTTATCATGACTAATTCAGCGATGAGGTCAAGAAACTGGAAACAAAATGGCTGCGAATTTAAAAACATAATGATTTTTCGAGTGAATTTAAAAACATAATAATTTTTCGAGCTCAATTTATGGAATCTGCATATTAGTCAAGTTTTGATATGCAGAATATATTGTTTGATTTATTGATTGTTTTACAAAGTCTTTCTAGCAGGAGCACTCTACTGCTACGTCAATTTGTTTTATTTTTAAAAATTGAAGAGATTGAAATGAGTAAGGCGTATCTAAAATGTGAGCGAATTTGTGTATTTACGCGCTGAAAAAACGAGAGCTAGCAGTGGAAAAGATGAAATACGCTGAGGAATATAGCTTTCAAATAAAATATTTCATTCAATTTTGACGATCTTGAAGACCAGCTGGATATACAGTAAAATAAAGCTCCAAGTATACAAATCTGTGATAAGCCTTGTGTTATGCTATGGATACAAAGTATGGACCTTAACCCAAGCATCTGCAAATATATTGAACGCCTTCAAGCATCGGGTCCTGAGGCGAATAATCGGAGCCAAGCTAGATGGGGACGAATGGTGAATTCGATGCAACGATGACCTGTATGGAATTTTTGACGAGCCGGAAGTCTCAACGATTGTTAGACTGTTGGCCGCATGAATCGTATAGACGAGTAACTGATACCTAAATAGGTATTCGTTGGGAGAACTGAAGGGCGAAGACCAGTGGGGGAACCCCACGGAAACACTGTCTGACTTGATCTGTACTCGTTGACCGAGACAGACCAGTGCTTCTTCGTTCAACGCTGGTCGTATTTCGAAATTGGAGAACGCGGTCAATGGACCGAGACAGTTGTAGGTGCTTATTGTAGCAAGCGAAGACCCGAGAGGGCTATGAAGAAGAAGGAGAGATGAGTAAGGCAAGCTAACAGGTTGCGTGGTTGAGTTCTGCAGTTAACATTGGTGCGAATCACCCGCTGAAAAGCTGGAAGGATCCTAATAGGTACCACAATAGCAGTATGATCTGCAAACATCATACTTACTACAACAAAATCGTATGAATATCCTAAAACTAAATAGTCTTTCAAAGGATCCTAAACTCTTTAAATTTGAAAAAAATTGAACCTTATTTACGGAAGTTATGGCCATTTGAAATTTCTCTAGTAACTATAACAACACACGATTTCCGTATTCTATGGACGTTCTGTCGAATCAGACACTGCAGTTTTGATTTGATTTTCTTAAAATTTTCAGATAAGATGACTTACATAAACGTGTACATCTCTTGACGTGTTTCTTGGCTTCACTCGTTGCTGATGACTGCATATCGTAAGTTAGGTACAAAACCCTTAGGTAGGCGTAGGTCGGTTTTCCTAACTTGTTTAATTTTTCGGTTATTCCCCAAAACGTGATGCTATCCACCAAAGTCAAAACAAATTGATTGATTGATTTTCTATTGTTAAAACAAATTTTCTCGAAATCAAATTCTAAATTAAGACCATACAATGTTGAAGTTCAATTTTTTCTCTTTTTCATTTTCGGAACACATTTACCTGGTAAAGTTTTGAGAAAAACAATCTTTCTAAAATTGGAAAATGTGAATTGACTAGAACTTGGCATATTTTTCAGGTAAACTTTACAAAACAGTTGATTATTCAAAGCAGAAAGTTTTAATCATGGGTTTTTGCATGAATGCCTGCAAGGGTTGAAAACAATCTCAATTTAGCTTTGCGCCCACACGTTAGACAAAAAACTCAAATTTAAAAACTTTATGCGTGCGAAGAACATTCAGGGGAGAAAAATCGTTATACGATACACATCCTTCAATCTTTAATGCATTTTCTTTCCAATCTAATACCTTTGATTGATCCCTTTTTTTGGAAAAGTTTACGTGCTTTCGTATGTTGATGAGATACACAATATCTCGTTATAAAGTGCCATGAAAACGAAACCGATGGGTCGGTAATCGATCTCATGGGGGTGATGTCGTCGTCGGGAAAAGTAATAGACGCGTTTTATGTGAGGACGAGAGGGCGTGCTCCATTGCCCGGATGTGTGGATGAACGGGAAGGTAATTTAAATACACGAGAATTCGTTCTTAAGTAGCATCCACTCAGACATCGTTTCATCGAAAAGGTCCTTTTTGAATATCATACATATTCGATGCTCGATTTTGTTATGATGGAAAGCGAATATTCCGGGCATCAGCCATTACATCGTGTGAATTTCTCTAGGGCATCATTAACTCGGACAAGTGTTCTTTCTGATTTTCATTCTTTTTGCATTTCGTCCATTTTCATTCTGGCAGTGGTCGAGTTGGTTTTAATACAAGGATTATACATTTGTTTTTTGAAAGATAGGAAGGCCAAATATTTCCGTTTTCTTATTCCTTTCGCAGCATTTATTTTATAAGTGATAGCCTCATAATATTGCCCTCTTATGATTCAGGAGAGAGAGATTATTATCGTATCCGAAAATCTGCCCAGGGACTTTTGTCCGTTCATTCTTTTGCAAGTAGCAGCAATAACTGGAAGGGTTCAAAATACACAAATTTATTGCAAGAAAAAGCTCTCAAGCCCAGACGATTAATGGAAAGGATCAGAGCGAAGACCATCTATCCGTTGGCCATTGGTAAAATTATTGAGGTCATATAAAGCGATATTCGAGGAATAGTGATGTCTTAATAAAAAATAAAAACAAAAAATAGACGCAATTTGATACGAACTTAACGGTTTGCGAATAACAAGATAGCATTTTTGCGTTCCTACAAGCTTTGCGCTCGCATCCAATGATTGTCCTTGTTTATGATGTGAATAAATTGGTGAACATTATGAGGGAGCCTGGGAAACATTTTTTTCATAGAAATTCCTTTATGAGACTTGAAGGTAGTTTGAAATGATATATTTTAGTATGATACCAAGGAAGTTGCTCAAGCGATACAACACGGGCGCCTTGCTGTCGAATCGTATATCGATAACTAGAGTCAACTTTATTCTGTTTCAAAATGATGTAAAGCTTGTTAAAAATATTTCGTTTTCACTTCAAAGCTTCTTTGGCTCGTTTTTGCTCGAATTCCAGGAAATCCTAATTGAAAACGGGCGTTAGTTTCCGCTTCATAGCTTTAATCTATCTAACGATCTTCGAGGTTCATCTCAACAGGAACATCCCATCTCGATTTCCATTTCCTTTCCCTTCATCGAATCCATTTGATAAATCAATTCGTTGTCAAAAGAAGTTTCACTTATACAAAGGACATATTCATTGAAGCAATTTCAAATTGTGATATTCGATCTCAGAAATGTACCGTTGCAATACGAAGTAAAAGTGAAAAATTCTGTTCTTACACCGTCGTACTGATAAAGATGAACTACGGCAAAATTCAATGAATTTCTGAGATATAATTGGATGGCAAGTATAAGTGAATTTATGAAGGCGTGTACACATGCACATGGGAAATTCACCGAATCATCACGTCATTATCGCTTTTGATGAAAATCTTGTAATGAGATTCGTAGAAATATATCTCTTGGTACCGGCATGTGTTAAAATTTACTTTTCTTTAGGTTCTATATTTGAAGCATGAATTTTCTCGAAATAGTAATAGGTTCCCTAAAATTTTGAGAGTTGATTTCATTTAAATTGGTTTGTCAGGGAAATTCATGCTTGAGTGAGCGGCTATTCTATAGGAATTCAATTTAAGTATGTGTACCCACATGAACTGTATAAAAACTGAGTTTTGGAACAAAAGTTCTTTATATATAATTTTTTCTTTATCAGAATGTATGCGGTACAGAGGCCTTATAGTATAGTAGGTGTTCTGACAAAGTCATTCCACAATCGCGCATCGTTTGAACATTACTTAAAACTATGCATATTATCGTATTTCTATGTGATTATTACAATTAGCTAGAGGAAAATTTAGGCAAAAACCTTTACTGAACTTATACTAGCTTAACATAATTTAACTATCTACTTATAACTAGTTAAAATCTATGACGCTAGGTTACGGCCAAAAGATAGGTGGTAGCAACTGCTTATTTTCAATTCGCCAGGGCATGAATTAGCGGATTGGACTAACGCCAGCAAGGCTGTGTGGCTTTTCAGAAGAGAAGTAAAACGGTTTATTAAGTACCATTTTCAGGTATCTATTTTGGGTGATCTGAAGCTTTGTTACTAGATATTTAGCACATTGGATCCAGGTAGGTGAGCCGTATAGTATGATTGGTTGGATTGCCATTTTGACGATGAGCACTTTGTTTCTGGTGTTGAGACGTGAATTACGATTAAGAAGGGGGTAAAGCGAAAGCACGGCCTTAAATGCTTTGCAGCTAATATACTCAATATGTCTTCTGAAGGTAAGTTTTTTATCGAATAGAAGTCCAAGATATTTAAGATCCTCACTCCAAGGAATAGTTTGCCCTTAAAAAATTTATTGGTCGCTTGGGTAGGTGAGCAGGCTTACGCTTCCTGGTGAAGTATATTGACTTCGTTTTTGCAACATTTATTTTAATTTTCCATCTATGGTAGTATTGATAAGTAAGTTCTAACGCCGTTTCAAAGCTGGAAATAATGGAAGTTGGATCTGCGCCTATGCTGTATATGCAAATGTCGTCTGCGAAAGCTGCAACTTGGCAGTTTGGTAAAGAAGGGAAGTCAGACGTATAGATGTTGTATAGCGATGGGCTTAGGCAGGAGCCTTGCGGAACACTGGCAGATATACTTTTCACTGGGGAAATGCTTTCCCCTACTTTAACCTGGAACTTCCTATCAGTTAAAAATGCTTGTAAAAGGTTCAACAAGTATGTGGTTGTGTTATATTTCTGAAGTGTATAGACCAGAGCATCATGCCAGACTGTATCAAAGGCTTTTTCTATGTCCAGTGTCACCAAACCTACAGAAAATTTATTGTACCTTGCTGCTCTGACGTCCTTCGTAACACGGAGGAGCTGATGCTCTGTCGAATGTCTGTTTCTGAAGCCGAATTGGAAATCAGGTAAGATATTATTGTTAGCCATTAAATTATTTAATCTTTTCAGGACTATTCTTTCAAAGAGCTTACCTAATCCTGGTAGTAAGCTAATGGGCCTGCAGTTGTCGGGAGAGTGCGGATCTCTTCCAGGCTTCGGGATAGGTATGACTAGAGCTTGTTTCCAGATGGATGGAAAGAAGGAGAGCCTAAGGCAAGCGTTGAATAGGTGGCATAAGAATACTTTTCCTTTTTTTGGGTAAATTTTTAAGTACTACATTCGGTAGGCCATCGATACCTGGTGCTTTACCGTTTTAAACCTTTTTTGAGTAAACTTATTAACTCCCCGGTTTTTATTAATGGACCAGGAGGTAAAGATGTTTGTTTAGGTTGTTGTTCCGAAGCTTTGGCCACCATCATTTCTGCTAAATTGTTGCAGAACCTATTGGAGATATTATGGAACTGCTTAGATTTATCTGCAAGTATATCTGCTTTTCCTTGATTAGAGTAAATATGCTCTTCGTTGTTATTTGTAATCGAATACGGTAACGCATGATACTTTCGCTTAAAAATTCTTTTTAAAAACCAGACTTTCCGCGAGTTGTAGTCTAGATTTGTTAACATGTTGTTCCATCGGATATTCCGGGGTTCCTTAATTTTATTCTTAATTGCTAGAGTGAGGATCAATCAAATAATAGTCACTTTTTCCAATGTGTTTTAATTAAATTAAATAAAAATAATATTTTCCTTTTAACATTGGATATTTATTTTGTGTAAAACGCATTTTCGACTACTATTTGTAGTCTTCTTCAGTACAATGAATAATTTCAAAATGCTATTTTAATTGATTTTACTACCCCTAATTACTCTACTGAGTTACAATTTCCTTGATCGGTATTCATTCTAAGTGCGTCAGGTGCCTGCATGATTTTCAGTGATTCAATAGCGTCGAGATGCCATGGGTTTTCCACTCGTCTTATCATCATCACATTTTCGTCACCGATGTGGTGGTTTTCTTCGATCATATGCTTTGCGACCGTTGATTTGATCATTGTTCCAGGATTCCTCCGGCCAATATCCGCTTCCCTGAAGTGTTCTCTCGCTCTTATCGGGCTCAAACGTTTTGTTTGTCCGACGTAAATTTTTGGGCAATCCTTGCATGTTATTTGATACACTCCACTCGATTCACCAAATAATTTCGGGTCCTTAGCTGATCCTATCTTTGATTTTAAGGTGTTATTCCGGCTTGTTGCGATGATGTCAAATCCGTTTTGTTTCATTATTTTTCCAATTTTCCTAGAAAAGAAAGAATTAGATATACTTCCGCGCCATAAATCTTCTGATTGTTGGGTTAGTGTCGTTAACTTTTTTCTTTGCAGCCTTGCTTCCTTTTTCCTAATGATTTGCTCAATCGTTGTCGGTTCGTATCCATTTATTATTGCGGTTTGTAGTATGAAGGACTTTTCTTTTTCGAATCTTTCTTCATTCAATAGTACTGTCAAGAGCCGGTGGATCATTGAATGGTATGCTGCCATTTTGTGCGCGTAGCTATGGAAGGAATCATTCGTGATTGTACGTTGTGCACTCATTGGTTTTACACAAAATAAATATCCAATGTTAAAAGGAAAAAATTATTTTTATTTAATTTAATTAGAGTGAGGATATTAGCACCAATTTTGAGAGACCTAGTGCGGGTTTTTTGCCATTTACGCCGCAAAGAATTACGCCTCCTTATTAGCTTGTAGGTTTCTTCATCAAATTCTATTAAATTATAGGAAGCTTTTGATCGCTTTGGAACGCTAAACTCGATAGCTTGCCAGATAGTGTTTGTGAATTCTTCAATTTGCTCCTCACATACTGAGGGAGTATTGAGCGATTCTATCGTTCTTGGTGCTAAGGTCACTCTTTCATTAATAAAACTCGCCAGAGAGACAAATATCTACGTCCATTTCCCTAAACAACCCACGTTCTACTCTCTTCATGGAGTTGGTTCCACTCTGGATCTGGTTCTTAGTGACCGAAATATTACTCCCTCTGAGCTGAGTGTCTTGCAAGCCCTCTCATCTCCACATCTACCTGTACTTTTTTCTTTAGAAACGACAAGAAGTAATCATAATGCACCAAAAACATACTACTGCTTTAAAAAAGCAAAAGTTCTTAAAGCACCATATTGAGCTGGTAATTTTCTACTGAAGGAACTTTCTGGAATCTAGGCACCCATATGACTAATATTTATAGAATAACCATGCTATTGCGTAGCCTGTATGGGGTAGTAGTTAGAGTGCTCACACCGGTAGCCGAAGGTCCCTGGTTCAAATTCCGTTGATGACACCGAGATATGTTTCGATTGATTCTTCAGACGAACTATAAGCCCTTTCAGTTATGAAACGTAGTGGTTTAAAATCAGGCCGTATTGCAGCTGGGTGGAAAGGCACACGAATAGACCATGGGACTCACCTCATCACCTTCCCGAGTGCCGACACATATGATCAATATTATAAGATATTCTAATTATCTCGCCTAACTATATAGAATTCAAGGGAACATAGAATACAAGGGAATTTAATATTGTTTCCACGTGCAAAATGATAAAGCACTTTTAAATTTGAAGAATTGAAAACTTTAGAGAACTTAACATATACTAGTACTTGAAAACTTAAACATTCAAGTATTTTGAGAGAACGCTCATCTTTTTAGGGTTTTGTACTAAGATACAAAACCCTATTGCAATCACGACCTGTGTCCGTCTGTCCGTCCGTCCGTCCGTCCGTCTGTATGTCACAGCACTTTTTCTCCGAAACTATAAGGGCTACAGCCATGAAACTTTGTGGAAAGGTCAGAAGTGGTGACCTCTTGAAAGTTCAAGGGTGGAAAAATTTTTCAAAGGGGTATAAGGGGGGTCTCCCCGTATAGGGAGGTGACCCCTCAAAAACAAATTTTCACCATTGGTAGTCGAGTAGGGTGTCATTGGAAATATCTCAATGAGATCTTTTCAAAACAGGTCTTAAAATTGCCTTATCCGTACCGAGGGGGGCAGGGGAAGGGGAAATGTACGAAATGAGTACATACAATTGAAACAAGTCGAAGAGGCAGGAAAGAGCTCCTAGCAAAAGGGCTTTGTAACCATTCTAGAATTCGAAAAAATAGGCCATGAATCGATGATTACAGTACAGAGGAGTGGGCCCTGAAAAAAATTTCATGAAAGGTAGCCGATATGAATATCAACAGAAAGTTCTCCATGAGAGCTTCTCAAAACAGTCCTTAAACTGAGAGTTTTTGCTTCAGTGGGGAACAGGGGGGGGGGGGGGTGTGGGGAATACATGAAGAATGTGTTTCTAAAAAATCTGGAAAAATTATCAAGGGAGATATTTATAGGTATAACTAAAACAAATACCTCAGAATTCACAATTCTTTCAACTTTGTTAATAATAGTATGATCCTCGAATTTCACATTTTCTCCAAAAAAATCGTCTTTGACATGTTTCTTGATTTTATTCGTTGCTGGTTACTACATTTTGTAAGTTGAGTACAAAACCCTTCTGACATGAGCATAGGTCTATCTACCCAACTTGTTTATTATAGTTCAGAACAACATATTATCATAAACATAGAATAATCCAGGTTATGTGTCAAACACCTCTATGATTTCTAATATTTAAAACTTTTTCACATCGTTACATGTTCAAATAATTTCATGACCTACTGTTGCCCTATACACATCAAAGAAATTATATCTTAAAAACAAAACAAGTCTTCGATGGATTCAAAAACAACCACAATATAACTTTGAATTTCGAATCATCCTTACACAGGTAGAATGATCGTAGCGACTCTCTACAGTGTTAGAATGGAATCATCAAATCTACAATAATTTTATGGATTTCTGCATTATAAAGGGGATAATAGAAGAAGCACTTTTATTTGCAAATATAGAGTTTTTAATTTAAATAACTAAATAAGAGTCTTAGAATCAAATATGCATGTGAATAGCAAAAACAAACAAGAACGCTAAAACAGGTGTAAGAATTAACTTTTGGAGCTAAAAAAGCTCTCAGCTTTCATCGGGCACTACAAACGGAGCTGTTCAAGGTCATAGAAGAATATAAGGCGGAAGAAGAGCAGCAATTCAAAGCAGAGCTGCAGGTTGTCTACCACGCAGATAGCTCCACTACAAATACCATCAAAAGAAGGGCCTCTTGGCTAAATGAAGACTGGGATATAAGGAGGAAAGAAAAAGTACTTAATTGGAAAGTTAGATCAGAGATTCCACACAGTCCTGACAAAGGCAGCTTAGAAAGTCACTAAATACCTCTTTAGACAGGTTCTTGAAAATGAAGTTCTCAAAGACATCAAACAAAAAGAAGTAAGCGATACAAAGCAACAGGGAAAACCCCTGAGGCAGGCACTGCTCGCAAAATCCAAAGATGGTCAATTTTAGGCAGATATGTTGCGGGACATCAAGTGAGGCATAAAACACGAAGATACATTGAATGCCATTAAGGCCATATATCAACTTGGTCCGGCCATATCTTCCTCTTTTTCTTCTTTGCACTACAGCCCCTCTCGGGCCTTAGCTTCCTGCAAACAGCGCCTCCAACTGTCTCAATCCATTGACCGCGTCCTCCAATTTTGAAATCCGAGCAGCGATGAACTGTTTTCATCGACCGAGTCAGACCAGCATTTCCTTGGTTTCCCCACTGGTCTCCGGCCTTCAGTTCTTCTAACGAATACCTTTTGGGTATCCGTTGTTCGTCCATACGATTTATGTATCCAATCTATTGCAGCTTCCGCTGCCTTATAATCTTTGAGACCTCCGGTTCGTCAAAAATTGCATGCAGCTAATGGTTATATCGAATTCCCCATTGGTCCCCGTCTAGCTTCACTCCGATTATTCGTCTCAGGACCCCATCGCTCAAAGGCGTTCAATATATTTGCAGATGCCTGGGTTAGGTCTCATGTTTCACACATAGCATAACACAGACCTTATCACACATCGGTATACTTGGAGCTTCATTTTCCTGTGTAAGCAGCTGGTCTTCAAGATCGTCAATACTGAATAATATATTTTATTTGCGAGCTGTATTCTCCGGCATATTTCGTCTCTTTCATTGCCCGTTTTCGTTATTTTAACGCCTAAAACACAAATTCGCTAACATTTTCGATACTGTATTCGCCAAGTGTGATAT
The DNA here is from genome assembly GCA_963969285.1 of Odontomyia ornata. NCBI lineage: Eukaryota > Metazoa > Arthropoda > Insecta > Diptera > Stratiomyidae > Odontomyia > Odontomyia ornata. The sequence continues at coordinate 54,737,359 of OZ017742.1, read as the reverse complement.
TTTGTGTATTTGGGGTATTTTTCCTCGACTGCGTTATGAGCTTTGTTTTATTTTCGTTGATTTGTAGCCCCACTAGTTTTGCTTCGCTGTCGAGTTTCAGGAAGAGTCCTTAGTTGTTAGTGACCGTGACAGAATGTTGATGTCGTCCGCATAGGCCACTACTTGGCTCGAGTTGTATAGTAATGTACCTCGCGTATCGACAGGTAGCTTCCCTATGACGTACTCCAGAGCCAAATTGAATAGCAATGGGGCCAGCCCATCTCCCTGCTTTAGTCCGGTATTTGTGTCAAATGCATCGGTGAGTTGGTTATTGATGCGGACTTGGGAGCTTGTCGACGTCATTGCCATTTTGGTAACACGGACTAATTTGGCTGGGATGCCAAAACCAAGCATTATTTGGTACAATACCTTATGATCAATACTGTCGTGTGCTTGCTTGAAGTCAACGAAAATTTGGTGTACGTCTATGTTGAGCTCCCAATATTTTCAAGTACCTGCTTGACTGTGAACAGTTGGTCTGTTGTTGATCTACCTGCCATAAAACCACCTTGATACTCCCCAATAATACTGTTGGCGTATGATCCGATTTTATTTTCTAAGATTTTAGAAAATATTTTATACACCGTACAAAGTAGTGATATGCCTCTATAATTTATCGCACTGTAACTTGTCACCTTTTTTGCGGACAGGGAATATAATTGATTGGCTCCACTCTTTCGGCATATGTTTTTGTTGCCAAATGTACTGGATGACTTTGTGAATAGCTTGGTGAACACTACTGCCACCATATTTGATGAGCTCCACTGGAATCTCATCAATGGCCGGCGCTTTATTATTATTTTGGGCTTTGATGATGGAACAAACTTCATCAAGAGTTGGTGGGGCCAATGGAAGCTCTCCGCAGACACCTATAGGCTCCGATGTTCTGGAACTGTGCGGGGGATTAAGAAGGTTCTTGAAATATGATGCCCATTTCTCCTTAATCTTGATTTCATCAGCGATTATATTCCGATGTCATCACGACAGAGCGTGGTTTTGGGCTGATAACCACGTTTCAGGCTTTTCACTATTTTGTATGCTTGTCTTGTGTTATTGCTCGCTAAACTTAAATCAATGCTTCTCAATTGGTCGTCATAGTATTTTCTTTTCTTAATCCCAATTATCTTATTCGCTACTCTTCTGAGATTTTCATAGTGTTCTCTCTTTGTCCTGGTTTTCCTACCTACGTATTCTTTGAACGCCTGATTTTTTTATCTAACGCACTCTGGCACTCATCATCGAACCAAACCAATAATAATCTTTACTTGGAAAAATACTTCAGGCTTAGCAACGTAGCAGTCAAAGTAGACGCGACACATCAGGCGAAGAAGAAAACGGAACAGAAAGAGATAGAGCAAAGGAGCGACTACATGCTCTTCTTGCATTTTTGGAGCTTGAAGTTGAAAATGAAGGAAGGAATGAATTGGCTAGGCAGGAAAATTCATTATCGACGGAGTCAGAGGAGGCAAGCAAGCAGAAGACACACAAAGGTAAAACCTCGAAACCAAACGATGTAGCTACCGTGAGCGCACTATTTGTTGCAAAAGGCGAAAAGCGGACGAACTGTATTTTCTGAAAGTTACAATATTCGAGTGAGAGCTGTGAGTGTGCGTGTAAAATCAGTTTGGGGGAACGTGAAGCATTAGTCAAAAAAGCCATTCCGTGTTTAAATTGCTTGAATCGCGGACATAAAAGACTGAATGCATAGTGCGAGTTAAATGTGCTTGGTGCTCAAAGCATCACGTGTTATTAATGTGCCGTGAATTTACGAGAAAGAAAATTGATGATGTAAACGAGCAAACATCGAAACTACAAATATCGTCGTTAACTATTTGGCTTCCTCCGTTGCTTCACGTACTGTTTATTTACAAACATTAAAGGCAAAATTGTACTCCGAATCAAATGAAATGACTGCGAGAGTTTTAATAGACCCTGGATCTGAAAGATCTTACATACGAGCTGATCTGGCACACTAACTTGGCTACTTTTCGAAAGGTAAACAAGAAATTATGCACTCGCATGACTTTTCTAAGCTTTGTATGAGAAGTATGGATGACTCGTATGCATGCACTTTTGATGAGATCAATAAGGATATAATCTGTGACACTGTGTCTAGCATTAAGAATGATGTATGGGTAAAAAAGTTACGAGAAGAGGGTATATTCTTGCCGGACGTTGATTCAAAGATTTGTTCGGTTATAGACGTTTTGATCAGCACGGACGTGGCTGAAAACTATTTCCAGGTAACAAATGTGAATTAGAGAATAGTTTAATTGCTTTTCAGACACTTTTAGGTTGGACCGTGATGGGTAAATACGTCGGTGAAAATTTGGAGTCCGATACGACAGCTTTAGTAACGAGTATGTTTATACAAGAGGCCAATCTTACTGATCTTTGAAATTTAGATATACTCGGGATTGAGGACCCTATAGAGAAAAAGAGTCGTAATTTTCAAGAGCGTGGAGCAAGAGAGTTTATAATGGAATCTGCTAAAATTCACACTGAAGGGTGTTATGACTTACTATTGCCTTTTTTAGAAGACCATTCTGATTTACCGAACAATTATAGTGTCTCCTATACACGTTTAAATAAGCTAGTTGACAAATTGAAAAAACCAAATCTATTTAGCTCGTCCGATAAGGTTTTTCGCGAATGGCAACTAGAAGGAATCATCGAAAGAATACCTTATGACAATGATGCAAAACATTGTCACTATCTACCACATCGCGAAAGAAAGGGGATTTCCGCTGTTGAACCAATGCTTAGAAAAGGGTCCTAATCTCTTTGAACTTATTCCTTCCATACTCAATCGTCTTTGAGTTTGAAGTGGGGGTAGATGCCGACATAAGAAAGGCATTCTTGCAAATATCGATAGCTAAGGAACACAGAGATTTTCTATGGTACGAGAAGAGAAAACTTGTAGTTTTTAGACACTGTCGACTAGTATTTGGTTTTATATGCAGTCTTTTGCTTTTGGCAGCGATAATTTCACTTTTACTGTACCAAGTTTTGACAGTAGCAGAAAAAAGCAGCAATCGGGAATGGTTGAAGGAAACTGTTGCAAAACACGAAGAGGCTCTTCACGTAGATTACGTCGTAACCAGTGCAAGTTCGTTGAATAAAATGTAAAAATTTATGAGTGGGGCTAAGTTGATTATAACCAGTGAAGGCTTTGATCTACGTGGCTGGAAAAACTCTGGTGATGACTTGGACAATAGAAGAACTCTTGTTCTTGGTATTTTGTTGGGTAAAAATAGCGATAGTTTTTCGATAAGCCCTGATGTTTTGAGAGTTGAACATGATTTCACAGAAACCATTACAAAACGAGTTATATTGTCAATTGCAAATTGTATTTATGATCCCATATATTTTTCATGTTCAGTATTTTTGGTGCCTAAATTGATGTTAAGGAAGGTGTGGGATGATAAAAAGGCTTAGGATGCTGCGATAATGAAACTTTTAGACAATGGATGTTAGAGTTAGTCTATTTGAAAAGCATAGAAATTCCTCGTAAACTAGACTCGGGAGAACTTGAAATACATGCTTTTTCGGATGCAAGTTGCATTGCCTATGCAGCAGTTGTTTTTGCTCGTGTAGTTCAGGGCGGAGGTTTGGTAAACATAAAGCTTTTGAGTGCAAGATCTTGTATCGCGTCTAAAGGGGCCACCATTCCAAGGCTGGAACTAATGGCAGCATCTATTGCTGCATGATTTACTAGCTCGGTTACAAGCTCATTAACGCGTAAAACAAATCGTATTACGTATTAGTCCGACTCGAGCACAGTACTAGCGTGGATTTCAATTAGAATGGATGGGAAGCATGAAATAGTCTGTTTGCCAGTAAGGGAGACTCACGAAAAATTAGGCCATGTAGGAACGCAAATAAATATGCAAAAAATGAAAAATTTGCAAAGTCAAACTCCACCTTTGCTTTTGGATCATGTCCGAGATGCGAAAGTCTTTTAAGTGACCGGTATCGATCTGGCCGGCCCTGTTTTCTTCCGTGGGGGAGGGAAGGGTTGGATCTGCTTGTTTACGTGTGCTGTATATTGGGCTGTTTATTTAGAACCATTATCATCCTTATCGACTGAGACCTTTTTGGAAGCGTTACACAGATTTATAGATAGGAGAGGTAGGCCTAGAACAGACTACGAAGATAACGGGACCAATTTTTCTGCTGCAAACAATTTCTTCAAAGCATCACATTGGGATAAAATCACGAAGCGTAGTTCGGTGGCTCAGATAGAATGGCACTTCAATCCTCTTTCGGCACCCTGGTGGGGCGGCTGGTAGGAGCGGCTGATAAGAGTTTTAAAATCAAATTTAACGCAAAAACCTCGGTAAAACGAGTCTGTCTTACGAGACGCTAAATACCGTTTTATGTGATGTAGAAGCTATTGTAAACTCTCGACCTCTGACATATATGTCAAAAGACACTGATGATCTTAAGCCATTTTCTCCTTCGTAATTCCTTCAAAAAATACAGGAGGTTGGTACTCCCGACATTGATATGTTTTATCATGAAAATTTTAACAAAAAATTCAAACATATTCAGGAGACTCTTGACACCCTTCGTAAAAGATTTCGAAAGCAATATCTAGGAGAATTATATGTATTTCAAAAAATTCTAAAAACGAAAATAGAAAATTTGGGGATGATAATCATAAACGCAAAGATTGGCCTCTTGCTCGAATCCTTAATTTAATCATTGGTAAAGACGATAACGTTAGAGTTGCCATAGTGAAAACGCAGAATAGTTTGCTTAAACGTCCTATACAACGAATTTACCCTCTAGAAATTGCACAAGAGTACCTAAAAGTTAATGAATCATTGAATCGAAAGGCTAAAGTTATAAAATCACGTTATTGTGACGCTAATAAATCTAAAATGAAATGTGAACAATCCGCTGAGAAAAATCTTTTAACGGAAAGTATTCAATCGAAAATTGTAACCACGAGAAGTGTTAGAATTCCATAAAACATTATCTCCTTCGAATTCCCACAAATTCCAATCCTACGATAATTGAAATTGTTAAGAATATCTTTTCCAAAACAAAAACTAAATTCAGCAAAAATAACTTTTCCCACAAAAATATTATGTATCAACTTACGTACTTTCAAAGTGCTTCCACAATCTGCTGTGAGTTACCACGTTGCACACTTTCAAACATTCTTCACAATGCACAAAATGCTCAGACATGCAACTCCGCGACTTTGGAAATTTTGCATCTCACGGGTCACAGCAGACCATGGGAAAGTTAAATTGTAAATTATGTCTAGTAAGCGCAATTAATGTATTTAAATAGATGGACACAATAAAGGCATTCATTCCATCTCCAAAACTGTTTTTGATTCATTCATTTTAATTTCAGAGAAGTTTTTCTACATTTGGCGACCGTGACAGGACTCTATGATGTCAGGAATCATTAGCAAGCAGCAAGAGCTAGGAGATGAAATCGAGCGGATGGTGTGAAACTTCTCCAAAGATAGTCAGCTGAGGAAAACCCAGTACTATTTGGAATCAAGGAAGAATCGCCTCATGCAACTATGGGAAGAGTTCCATCAGAATCAAACGCTGCTTGTGGCTGACATCGAGGATCATAAGGATTCATCTTATGTTCGCAATCAGTACTACGAGCAGATCAAGAAGGTGACATTCAGGCTACTAGAGCTAATCGAAGGCCTTCTGATGGAGATCAGTGCTACGGAATCACCATTCAGACAGGAACCTACGGATCCATCATCCAGGCAGGAAGCTATGGAATCATCATCCAGGAAGGAAGTGCGGGGTGCACCGAGCAAGGTGTTGTCAATGGTCAGCACTCAGCACATCTTGATGCAGACATTGCAGCAACTTCTCAACCGGCTTAGTGAACGGGTAATCTCTAAGCAGCCAGCGCAGTTCATGGAGCTACAGTTGAAGTCCATCAACAAACATTGGGATGCGATCAGGGAGAAACACTTCAACATTTTAGCGGCGGATGAGGTTCCAGACAACTATGACAATACATCATACAAGCACATGGAAGAAGAGGTAGAATCGTTTCAATTGGAGATTCTACAGAGCGGCTCTTCAGTAGAACCTATACAGGAAGGTGCATCAACCAACATCAAGCTACCTCGCATTCAATTACCGAAGTTCGACGGTAATTACTTGCATTGGCAAGAATTTCACGACCTTTTCAGTCAATTAATTGACCAAAGCAATCTTGGACCGTCGCAGAAGTTCTGGTACCTGGAAACCAATCTTTTGGGAGAAGCAGAAGCGCTCATCAAACATTTATCGGTATGCGACAAGGATTACGTTTCAGCTTAAAAACTGGTGAAAAAGCGCTTTGAAAACAAGCGTCTGCTGGTGAGCTCTATTTTTCACAAGTTGATCTCACAACCAACGATCACTGTCGAAACTGGTAGTGGTATCAAAGCTCTTCATGATGATACGCAAGAGTGCATCAGAGGCCTTCAAGCATTGAGGGTTAATGTGGAACAATGGGATCCAATACTCATCTTTCTGCTGTTGAAAAAGCTCGATAGTGCAACACATGTTGCATTCGAACGATCTTTGACCATACCAATTCAAATACCGACAATGGAGCAGTTTTTAAGATTTTTGGAATTCCGGTTTCAGGCACTCGAGGCAGTTGGCGGGGGACCAGTTGAGATACACATTAAAACGATCAATGCCAAGACAACTTTAACGTTTACTAACAACAGCGTATGTAAGATGTGCAACGGATCCCACCACCTTCACCATTGTAACCTCTTTATAAACTTGGGTATCGTTGATAAGAAGAAAGCTGTCAGCAAGTGGCAACTAAACTTCAACTGCCTATGGATTAGACATTCAGTAAAAGCGTGTACATCTCGCAGTTGTACCAAATGCCGTTTGCACACACTGCTCCATCGCGAGCAGAAATTACCTGAAGGCACTAGCAGTGAAACTGGAATGGCAGTCAAGGCAAAACACCTTCTCAACGGCAATACAAGCGATACTGGTGAAGCAAGTCTAGCACGGAAGGCGTTGACAATGCTGAAACCAACCAACAAAAACACACCTTATCTTTTACTGGGAACAGCAGTCGTTACAATCAATAATGCCTATGGAGAGCCAGTGCAAGCTCGAGCATTGCTTGACTCAGGTTCCTAGCTCCACTTCATTACCGTGAAGCGATACAGCAAATTGGGCTTCAGAGTTAAACGAGAAATTCAGCAAATCGTCGGAATCGGTAACACAACACAACATTCATCCAGGCGAGTGTCCTAACATCTACAGTCTTCAACATCAAATTATGCAACACAAATAGAAGCATTCGTTATCAACGAGATAACATCTGATCATCCAACTCGGAAATTTGAAACGAGTAATTAGCCGATTCCGTCAAATCGTTCACTTTGCAGATCCGCAGTTCAACCAAACAAAGGGTATGGATGTCTTGATTGGAGGAGAGATATTTTGCTCACTGATAACGCCTGAAAAGATATCAATGGGAGCTGATTTGCCTTTGTTACAAAACACGCAATTAGGATGGATGGCATTTGGAAAAATTAACGAGCTAGCTCCACAGAATACGTATTGTGGTAAAGCAACAAGCCTTGAACAACAGCTTATTCAATTGCTTCAACGAGGGGGATTCCACCTATATAAATGCCTTCAAGGATCGAGCTACTGAATTCGATGTAACCAACCTCGGAGAAAATGGTGCTATCAAGGCATTAGGGCTAATATGGAATCCATCTACTGACCAATTCAATATTAAAATCAACATTAAAGACAACGAGCAGCCAGTTACGAAACGAGTCGTCCTTGCTCAAATGTCACAACTATTCGACCCCCTTGGGCTAGTGAATCCAGTAGTGGTATTAGCGAAAGTCTTTATGCAGCAACTTTGGGAATCGAAAATTGACTGGGTCATTCCACTTTCGGAAAAACTACAAAAGGGGTGGCAAGATTCCAGATCACAGCTTCCCGTCTTCAAAGATTTAAAATTACCTCGTTATGCCATGATCTCTGCAAAACGCCAGAGCACACAGCTACATGGTTTTTTGAACGCCAGTAAACTTGCATATGGAGCATGCATCTATATACGCACTGAAGACCTCCGTGGGCAAATTGATGTCACCTTATTATGTGCGAAGAGCCGAGTTGCACCAAACAAACAAACCACAGTTGCTCGACTGGAACTTTGCGCTGCAAAATTATTGACACAACTCATGCGAAGAGTGGAAATTTCTCTACAAAATACTATCGATAAAACCTTCTACTGGAGCGATTCTCAAACGGTTCTTCAATAGATCGCATCACCATCATCAAAATTTACCACGTTCGTTGGCAACCGAATCGCATACATACAAGAACATACAGAAGATGGAGTATGGCAGCACGTATAATATACACAAAACCCAGCAGATATAATCTCCAGAGGCATGTTTTCTGCTGAATTATGCTCAAGTACGCTGTGGTTTAAAGGGCCAACCTTTCTGTTACAACATTTTTCAAGCAAAGCTATTAAAAACGAAGAAATTGTTTTTGAACTTCCTGAACAACGAAAGCAAAAAATTGTGTTGATTAGTACTCATACTCAGCTACTATCAGTTATTCAAAACATCCGACATAATAATAATTTTCAGAGATTGCAAGAAGTAACTTCCTTCATATTACGCTTTATTGGAAACTGCCTAAAGGAAAAAGGAACTCTAGCTGTAAACCAAGCCCAGACGAAATGAAACGTGCACTACAAATAATCATATCCGTCATGTAGCAAGATGACTTCGCAGATGAGATCAAACACCTCACGAAGGAGGATTCTGTTGCCCATGACAGCAATCTCTGCTCGCTAACGCCCTTCTTAGATCAACACGGGATTATACGAGTAGGTGGTCGACTGAGGAATAGTCTGCTACCCTTCAATACAAAGCACCCAATGCTGATCTCGTCTATGCTTGAATTCACTCCGCTAATCTTCTCACACCTTCATCATAAGCACTTGCATGCAGGACCACAGGCTCTGCTATACATCTCACGGCAAACATTCTGCTGTATCAACGGAAAGGGGATGGCCAACAAGATAGTCTGGCAATGCATGCTGTGTGCTCGATTACAACCGAAACTCCTAACCCAACTTATGGGAGATTTGCCAGCGGAAAGAGTCCAACAGTCCAGGCCGTTTCTCCACACTAGCGTCGAATTAGCGGGCCCATCCACATCCACTTCAAGATACGACGAAAACGACCGTCCAAAGCATACGTAGCAGTATTCGTATGCTTCTCCACAAAGGCAGTGCACATCGAGCTAGCTACGGACTTAACCTCGGCAGCCTTCATAGGATGCCTCAAACGCTTTATTGCTAGATGAGGGTGGCCTTCAAAACTACTCAGCGACAATGCAACAAACTTCGTTGGAGCAAACTCAGAACTTCAAGAACTATACTCACTCTTCAATGAGCACTTCAACTCAATTGAAGAAACGTGTACTAGTGAAGGAATCGAATGGTTGCGCATCCCACCGAGATCTCTTCATTTTGGCGGACTCTGGGAGGCTACAATAAAGTCAGCAACATATCACCTGAAACGCGTGTTAGGAAGTGCTTCACTCACTTACAAAGAACTCAACACCGTCAATTGTCAAATAGAAGCCATCCTTAACTCTTGAGCACTTTGTCAAACGTCAGCGGATGCAAACGATCTTCAAGCGCTAACCCCAAGCCACTTTCTAATTGGAAAACCGTTATCGACCATTCCTGACCCCGAAATCAACCCCGGAGCGATTCCTCTTCCAACTCGATAGAAGTTGGTGAAAGCACTGCATGTGGATTTTTGGCAGAGGTGGACAAAACAATACCTACAGAGTTTGCAACCACGGATAACGTAGCAAGAGGTCAAGCAAAATCTAGAACCCGGGACATTAGTAATTCTCAAGAATGCGAATTTGCCACCAATGAATTGGCGCATGGGACGAATAACAAACATTTATAAGGGATTAGACGGTAGAGTAAGAATGGTGGAAATAAAAACGGCAACAGGCATAACTTCACGGGCAATTGACACCATCAGTCCTTTGCCATGTATAGGTGGAACGACCTACGAGCCTCTTACTCAAGACGAAGCCTCAAGTACAAAAATCAACCATCCTCTAACTGAAGACGAAGCCAAAAATACACACACCAACCGTCCAAAAATAGCTCCTGTAGCTTCTGACCTAATAGCAGCCGCCCAAACTATGTCCCGAAAGAGAGAAAAACCCAAAGATTCAGCGTTAACGCCAAAACGAGGAAGAACTTCCCTCCTCCAAATGTTCCTCGTTTTTTGTTGGTACCGTTGATTTTTGGGGGCGAAAGTGTAACGCAACATTTATCAATCGCAGAAATAATCCCATTCAAAAACAACCCTGGTATTTACTTCGAAGAAGTTAACGAATTAAATTAACTGATACCACTTGGAAAATTGTGACCAGACCATCGTAGTCCGCCCAATAATTTGTTAAGTCGTAGTACTTAACAAATTATTGGGCGGACTACGATGGCCTGGTAAGGCACATAACTAAGCTGATTGGCATTTGCTCGGCACAAGATAAACTATTCTATGTTGGCCAATATTGTAGTACACTAACATCGCAATTTTTTCGACTGCACAACGAGATCCAACAGAAAAATCAACTGTTACAACAGCACCAAGCAAGAGTTCGAAGATCTCCGCTGAACATCGTTGGCTCAGCCGCTCATCTGTTATTTGGGGTACTAGATGAAGACTTTGCCAACCAATATGAGGACGACATAAGAAAAATCAAGCAAAATGAAGGCTATCTACTAAAGTTAATAAAAAACCAAACGATGATACTCGATTGCACATCAAATATTTTGGAAAAGGAAAATAGACACATTAATCAACAATTAAGATTTATCGAAAATCAGTACGAGCATCTGGCAAACACAACGCTCAAAATCGAAGCACTTTCCAGTATCTTCAGCTCCTTAGCAGTACAAACCACAATTTTACTCTTCAACTTCAAAAGTATACAAGATGTGCTCATACAAGTAATTACCAACACTTACCAAGGAAAAATAAATCCATTATTGATAACACCAACACAATTGCGAAAACAACTGCAAATAATAGGAGAGAATCTACCAAAAAATCAAATGCTACCTGTTTCTCCAGACGCCTTCCATAAAATATACAATCTAGCTACAGTTCGAGCCAGAACGACGCCATCAAATGTCATCTTCGATATGCAAATACCGCTCACTACAATAGAAAATATCAGCTTCTTAAACTGTGTTCTGTTCCTACAATCGTAAAAAATATTTCAGCTTCATTACAGCTATCTAGTGAATACTTAGCGGTTAACTTCAAACGAGATCATTTTTTCCCATTTTCAGCAGAAGAACGTGGAAAATGTCTGCGCTTATCAGAGACCGAACTAATCTGCGCTCATCGTCATTCTGTCTATACTGCTCAATCCAGCATGTATGAATGCGAAGTCGCCTTTCTGGTTCATCTGGCTAACTTTTCGTCAACTTGCGCGGTGCACGTATCTCCCACTACGAATACTTGGATCAAGCTGAATGCTGCAAAACAATGGATCTACGTTTTGAAGGAAGAAACAACATTCGACGCGCTCTGTGGAAGGGACTTCGAAATCCTTCATCTTCGTGGAAGCGGCATTCTGAAGCTAAGTCCACAGTGCGCCTTAAACCACCGAGCTTTAACAATTGCCGGCCACACTCACTTCGAAAGCACCATGAATTTTTCTTTTAACGTCTGGGAAACGTTTCCGGACATCTGGACAACCGAGACATCGAGCCAAACTATCGATTAAATGTATCCACTATCGACATCGATCAATAATTACGGAAACAACTCAAAGACGGGATTGCGGAAATCAAACGAGCCGACTTCCGAGAACAAATTTCAACGCACAACTATGTTTTGAATTACCTGCGTTTAGCTATCATACTTGCAGTAGTGCTATGGCAACTTTGGCACAGGTTACGTTCACTTGTCGTGAACGTAACCTGTGTCAAAATTGCCAATCCAAAACACCGGAACCGCAATGGAAGCAAACCACAGGAACAAAATTCCATACATTACCACGACATCAAAACGGACCCAGCCAACATCTTCTACTACTGTTTAACCACCCCCAGGTGTGTTTCAAGTGGGGGAGGATGTCAATTTCCATAAAACATTATCTCCTTCAAATTCCTACAAATTTCAATCCCACGATAAGTGAAATTGTTAAGAATATCTTTTCCAAAACAATAATTGAATTCAGCAAAAATAACTTTTCCCACAAAAATATTATGTATCAACTTACGTACTTTCAATGTGCTTCCACAATCTGCTGTGAGTTACCACGTTGCACACTTTCAGACATTCTTCACTATGCACAAAATTCTCAGACATGCAATTCCGCGACTTTGGAAATTTTGCATCTCACGTGTCACAGCAGACCATGGGAAAGTTAAATTGTAAATTATGTCTAGTAAGCGCAATTAATGTATTTAAATAGATGGACACAATAAAGACATTCATTCCATCTCCAAAACTGTTTTTGATTCATTCATTTTAATTTCAGAGCAGTTTTTCAACAGTGAAGTTAAAAAAAATGTACCATTTGATTATTGTTTTTCTCATGAAAGAGTTATGTGATTTCATATATATATATATATATATATATATATATATATATATATATATATATATATATATATATATATATATATATATATATATATATATATATATATATATATATCTATATATATATATATATATATATATATATATATATATATATATATATATTTATATTTATATATATATATATATATATATTAATATATATATATATATATATATATATATATATATAGATATATATATATATATATATATATATGTATATATATATATATATATATATATATATATATATATATATATATATATTATATATATATATATATATATATATATATATATATATATATACATATATATATATATATATATATATATATATACATATATTTATATATATATATATATATATATATATATATATATATATATATATCAATTAATATATTTATATATATATATATATATATATATATATATATATATATATATATATATATATATATATATATATATATATACCTATATTCTTATGTATCTCTTGCGATAGTTTATATATTTAAGCGATTATAAACTAAATTTGTTTTCACATAAGGAGGAGGATGTGAATTGTTTGACATAAGTGTATTTGTATTTGTACGCAGCGCCACCACACTTATTTTATTTTTATTCTCACTCGAGTTCAGATGAGAGCTCATTTCCAGCTGGCAAAGTAAAGCGTGAGCATCGCACAGCTATTTGTATCAAGTCATATCTGAGTCACATTTTTTTTTTTTTTTTTTTTTGTGGTAGGGAGGTGAAGGCATTTATGCCCGCCGAGTCTGGCAGTGTGGGACTCCCATGGAGGATACCTTTGGACTACCCACTAAACACCTCCCCTGTCAATCTGAGAACCTAGCCTGGAACCGTTTGACACATTACTTCGGGCCAGGTCTCGTTTTGTTACGCCGTGGGGCGCCTTCAAGCTGGGGAGTCCCTTTCCTAGCGGGAGGGGAGAGGGAAAGAGGAATTGCCAGAAGAGCGATCCCCCAGCCCCAGTACCTCCGGCTATTGTAAGTCCCTTTTATATTTTAGGACTGCCCGAGCATAATGTGCCACCTGGTTCCATTTGTCAACCGATTCGAGCATCACCGCAACTATATTATCCGGGGTGAGCTCTCCCGTCTCCCTGTAGAGTTCCCTTCGCAGCCTGGCCCATTTGGTACACGCAAAACATGTATGACAGGCATTGTCCTCCTCTCCTGGGCAAAACCGACAATCGGGAGACCGTGACTTGCCGATCTTGTGCAGGTAAGACTGAAAACACCCGTGCCCGCTCAAAAGCTGGGTCAGATAGAAGTCAGTCTCACCATGCCTTCGATTTAGCCACGGTCTCACATCCGGGATGAGGCCCGCAGTCCACCTTCCCTTCGTGCAATTCCTCCAAGACTGCTGCCAATCGTTGAGCGAGCGTTGTCTCTCCTCGCGGACAACCATCTCCCTCGCATCCTCGTTTCGGCGCAGGTAAATAGCGCGGCGCTCTCTAGCAAGGAGGGCGACAGGTATCACGCCCGCAATCACTCTTACCGCCGAGTCGGAGACTGTTGGATACGAAGATGCAATTCTCAGTGCTCCTCTTCTCTGTATCTGTGCCAATCATTTTCGGTATACCTCTTTGCTGAGAGCGTCGCCCCATACCTCTGCTCCGTACATTAACACTGACCCTACAGCACTCATCAAGAGGCGTCTTCTTGATGGGCTGGGTCCCCCTACGTTGGCCATAAGCCGACTCAGGGCCGATATTCCCGAAGCAGCCTTCTCAGCCGTTGCCCTGATTTGCTCAGAGAAACTCATCTTCGAGTCGATCAGTAGCCCCAGGTACTTCACCGCTGGCTTCGATTCGATCTGTATATCTCCAATACTGATCATCCTTACTCTAGGGATTCTCTTTTTTGTCAAGATGACCACTTCGGTTTTCTCCAGTGCTAAACTGAGCCCGCGAGCAGTCGTCCAGTCCCTCACTCGGCGCATTAGCATACCTAGCCTAAGTTGCGCTTGTTCAACGGTGCGTCCGGCGACCAGAGCCGCAACATCATCCGCATAGCCGACCAAGCGCGACTCATCTGGCATCTCAAGTCTCAGTAGCCCGTCGTAAGACACGTTCCACAGGTCCGGACCAAGGATAGATCCCTGGGCAACACCCGATGTAATTTCCATGCTTCGTTGGCCCTGTGTCGTGTCGCAGAGCAGGCTTCGGTCCTTTAGGTAGTTCCTCAAAAGCCGCATTAGATATTCTGGAACTTGAAAAGAGTTTTCTAGCGTGTCCAGAATATCCACCCATCTAGCGGAGTTGAAGGCATTCCTGACGTCGAGTGTCACCAACAGGACGATCCGTCGCTTGGTGCGACTATATGCCTCTGCCTTTTGGACCGCGTTCACCACCTCTGCAATCGCATCAATGGTAGAACGTCCTGCTCTAAAGCCGTACTGCCGAGGAGATAGGTCCCCAGCAGCACGAATCGCGTCAGTGAGTCTTCCCTTGATGAGTTTCTCTAGCAATTTCCCAGCCGTGTCTAGCATGCATAACGGGCGGTATGCAGACGGCGATTCGGGATTTCCCTTCCCCTTGCTGACCAGCACGAGCCTCGCCACCTTCCATCGTACCGGGAAAACCCCGTCCCGTAGGCAAGCGTTGAATGTGCTGAGCAGCAAGTCAGGACAATGGTGATAGACGAGCTGCAAAGACTCAGCTGGAACACCATCTGGACCAGGAGCCTTCCTCGCTTTCAGGGAGAGGACTGCCTCCTCCAGTTCCAGCTGTGTGAAGAGTGGGCACTCGACTGCTGTTTCGCCATGGACAGCGTCAACACGGACGGGATGGGCGGGGAAGAGTCCCCGCACTATCGCGTCCATCTTTTCCGCGTCATGTATACAAGGCTTCCGTAGGGCACCAAGTTTCCCCATGACCAGCTTGTAGCCAAGGCCCCACGGATCCCTATTTACATCGTCCACGAGGTCTTGCCAGCATCGGGCCTTGCTCTTGTTAATAAGCCTGCGAAGATATTTCCTGCCGGACCTGTATGCTGCTAGCCTAGTGTCTGCCTCCTCCCGTGTTCGCGCCCGCTGGGCCCCTCGCCGAAGTTTGTGACACGCGCTTCTTTGTTCGGCGATCTCGTTTGACCACCAGTATACTGGAGGCTTACCATGTCGGGGTCTCTGACGGGGCATGGAAGACTCGCAAGCAGCTATGATGGTACTCATAGTTGAGTTCACCAAGTCCTTGGCTGTAGGCCCTCCACTCCCTAGCGGAGCTCCCAGCAACGGTGCGCCTGCCGTAACCGCGTCAGCAAACCTCTCAACGTCCATCCTCCCAGTCCTCCATCCGAGGATTGAAGTTTGGGCATATGCACGCAGAGTGGCACCGACGTGAATCTCAACAGCTATATACTGGTGATCACTAGCCGAGTAGTCCTCTAGTACTCGCCAGTTGTGTAGTCTGGGTACCAGGGACTCCGAAGCGAGTGTCACATCGGGTATGGTTCCTACGCAACCCCATCGGCGGAAAGTAGGGTTGTTACCAGTATTTAGGACAAAAAGCGCTGTTCTGGCCGCCATGTTCAAGATTTGCTTTCCCCTTGGGTCGGATTGTGGCATACCCCATTCAATGGCTCTAGCGTTGAAGTCTCCCCCGACCCGCATGTGGCCCTCTGTGTTCGAGACAGCGTCCTCCAGGGCATCGAGTTTGGTTCGAAAAGATCGCATTGCCTCGTTAGGCGTCAGATAAACACTGAAATATGTTATCCCTGAGCACCGCACCCACACAAAACCATCCCCGCGTCCATGGCCCTGCACCTGAAGGCGGGCGCTGTCTTGAAGCCAGATGGCCGAGGTAGCAGATTTGTCAGGGTACCACGCTTGCGAGTCCTTGTTATGATGTTGCTCGCTCAGCAACAGGAGGTCAGCTTTCTTACCCCTCGCAAACTGCTCAAGTAGGTCCTGGGCGTTTGTGCTTCGGTGCAAATTGACCTGCAGGATACGGATCATTTGAGTATCGATTTGGCTTTAGTTAGGGCCTCCTTGAAAACCCAGCATCTCCCTGTCCCCGGCTCATGTTTGAGGTCGCCGGGTGCTAGCTTAGCATCCTTGCAAAGAATGCATTTTGCTTCGTTCGTGCACTCCTTCCTTTTGTGCCCCGTTTCACCACATTTGTAGCACAGAGATCTCCTGTCGGGTCCCCTACAGCCATACGCGGTGTGTCCGTATTCGAAGCATCTGAAGCAGCGGATAGGGATCGCTCTTCTCCGTATCCTGCAGATCACCCAACCTATCTTAATTTTGCCCTTCGCCAGGATTTGCTGGGCGTCTTTATCAGCTAGTTCGACAATAGCCATGCGTTGCCCCCTTGTGTTTTCACGCGTCAATCTTGCCTTGACTTCACTTAAGCTGGGGAACTCCCTCCTAATGGCATCCTCTACTTCAGCTTTGTCCGTGACGCAGTCGAGGTCCCTGATTTCCAGGGTGGCCATTGGTTCGAGCGAGGCAACCGTTGCCGCATCTCCAAGAACCTTTTGAACCGCGTCACGGAATGCATCTTTGTTTGTGGCCTCTGGCCCGAATTCCACCAGCAAGCCACCGGTCCGGGTTGGTCGAACTGCTTTGATGGCAGTTTTGGTGTCGTCTGGCTTGACCGCTCCTTTAATTTTACGGAGGACATCTGCGTAGGTTCGGCCCTTAGTGGGTTTAATAAGCAGTGCCTCTCGCAAGGGTTTGCGCCGCGGTTTGCTTTTTGTTTTCTGCGGTATATCGGGGGGTTCTTTGTTCTTTTCGTGGTTGAGCTCTTTGTCTGTTTTTTCTAGGAGTAGCTTTTTGGCCGCTTTTTTCGCTGCCTTGTTTCGCACCACATGAAACTCCTCGCCTGGAGTGTCAACTTCGTTTATGGTCTCATCCTTCCTCCTTTTCTCACGGTCGCCTTCAATTGGGCTACCGGCCATTCTTTTGCTGCTGCTAGGAGCCACTGTTGCCTCGAGGGAGAGTGTGTCTTTTTGGTGCTTTTCGGTTGCAAGCCACCTCCGCCTGTAGTGCGTTATGCGGCCAAAAAGCTCCTCCAGTTCAAGAATGCCATTCTTGACACTCTTGCCTATGTTTTTCTGCACTTCGCAGGCAGCCCTCAGTTGTTTGACGATATTCCCCGCTTTCCGAGTAAGCCGCTCCTCTTCGGCGCGGTCAAGGGCGATTGTGTTATTTGGCGCCACCTCTTGGGAGAGGCCCCCATTTCCTAGCCCTTTTGCTTCTATCGCTTGGGTCGCGTTTGAAGTGGCGTCGACCAACGGCAAAACTTCTCCCTCCCCCAGTCTTACACTGGCCTCTGTTGGTGTCGCAGCTTGCTCCGGATTGTGTACGTCTTGCACTGGGCGCTCCGGGGTGCGCTTAGTCCTTCTACTGCGCCCAAAGGCCGCAATGATGCCAGGTTGCACAACATTAAACACCTTAATTAATAAGGCTCTCAGTATTTATTTCTCCTAAACCTGATATTAGTGACAAAACTCATAGGTGTGGACGAACTTTATAATGAGTTTTGCAGTGTTAAGGAAACCGTCAATAAAATCACTGATGAGCGTAAACCGTCAAATAAAATAAAACTATCTATGAAGCTTGGCATGAACCATTTGAGCACTCGATTATATCAAAGATTTTTCAATTTATTGGGTCCACTCCATGTTCTAACTAACTATGTGGAAACACCTGGACTGATTCAAGAAATAAACAGAGCGTTGAGCATTTAAAAGTAGAACTGCAAGTAATAATTAACTCTGAGTACAACTGCAAAGACTTTTATGATTACGTTTCGAAGTATAAAAAATTCCTCAAATGTGCCAAATTACAATTCTTTCAAAAAGAAAAACTAATTGACTAGTGATTGGAAAGTGCTTTATTTATACTGATTCGTGTTGAAATTTTTTGTCAGTATTCCTTTGTAACACTGAAGAGTTTATTTTGTTAATTTTATTTTAAAATTTAAATAAAATTGTTAAATAAAATATTAGAATTGTTTTTCTCTCGTTTCTGTACATTTTTAGGTATGTCAAGTTATTTTTGGCCAAGTCCCGAATATTAATTTCTGATTTCCTGCATACCTGTTACTAAGAGTTGGCAACCATAGATGGAATGAACTTCATGTGATAATTCGTTCCCGGAAAGCAAAAAAAGTGTAGTTAGTTTAGTAACCCACCTCGAATTAAATGCGGAGAGCGAATTAATTTATAGTTATTTCTCAAGTGATTCTATTGCCGCATTCGCATTGTTAATCGGCCTCATATAGTTTTTAAATGAAATATATATGGCTGTTGACATGCATTAACTAAATATCTCATAATTCACCCAAGAGGAAATGAATCAAATACAAAACTGTGTGAATGATTCACGAAAGTATCTCTTCATTATGACCCAAATAAAACAGGAAACCAGAAAACTTAAAATAAATAGGAAATATGACCCAAATATACACAGCAATCCATCCATCACACACGTCACACCTGTCGTTTGCTTGTTTCGAAAATAGAACACACTCGTGCCCATGGGTGTATCTTTCACAGAGAGAAGATATTGATTGCCGGATGCCAGTGCAATTTTCTGTCTCTAATTTCAATGGACTTAAGCTCACCTGGAAAGTTTCTCAAAGTCAACTCAAGTTGCCTCTTCACGACGATACAAAGCTGCAAAGGTTTCCATGTGTTATCTTTTAACACTTGAAAGTTTCTGGTGCAGTCATCAGCGTATGCAAATAAGACATCAAAGAACTTTCCGAAACCAATTACTTCGGTAAACATTCTATGCTACATTGGATTAGTAGTTTGTACTTGGGAAACATTTAGAGCATACATTTAATGACCACATTAGCAGTTTGTGTTAACTTAACCATTGAAAAGTTTTCATGTCTTGCAGGATTGACGAGTTTGAAATCTGGTTTGATGAGTGATTGCAGATTGGATTATTAATTTCAATTTCACTGAGGGGAATCACCAGCACCACATACTTGCTAATCAAATATTCAAAGAAAGTAGAACGAATAGAAACCATATTTCAACATTTTAAAGTCAACGCCCCAAACGATTTCCTATTTCACTTAAACGAAAACCAATTATCTTCCTTCCTCTATCTGAATATGAACTCATCGCATAATCGATAACGATCGAATTCCCGTTCCGGAAATAAACCTAATTGTCGATTGTCATCAACAAATTACGACAATAACAATTTATTCCATTCATCCATTCAATCTAATTGACAATTTTTTAAAAAGATATTCCACATTTTCAGCTCCTACCCAAGCGATATCTTAGCTCCTACCCAAGCAGGACCACCCAACATAAGGACGAGGATATTGTGCGCTAGCCAAAAAGTGTCTGGAAATCTCTAATAAATTTCACTAGAAAACCGCAGAGCCTTACCAGAAATCCCGAAATCTAGATATTATAGAAAATGAGCGGACTACGTGGAAATGGAAGTTTGGAGCCAAGAGTTTTGGGTATTGGCTATCGGAACCGATTTACTTCCCAATTTAAATAAAATTCAAAATGGAAGACTCCATCCCTTTTAAATCTTCTGATTGAAGGGGTCGATTTGCTAGAATCGTTCGTTTTTAATAGGATACTATTTGGTTAAAGTGAGAGATAGTCTATTAGTAGCAGTGACAGAGAAGTAGGGTGTGTAGTCGCCCTTGTTAGCAGTGACAGGGAACTAGATTTAAATTGATACCACCACGAATGGAGTTGAGTCTATGGTTTCAAAAATGCTGTATCTATAAAATTTCAATTAACTGAGCAGCACCTTAAGGAGATTTAACAGGATTTTATTCATTCTTGAGTGAATTTTTGCCATCCTTTTACGATGTACCATCGAAAGGAGTATGTACTCAGGAGGAGACTCGTCTCCAATTTTACATTTTACTCTTTTCCATTTTCAAATTCAAATTAACGAAAATTAATTTGTCTTTTCAAACAGCATTGTTAATCATTCCAACCCTAAAAAATTGAAGTCAGGATTGAAAGGATATCATTTAAAAAAATGGAAAAGATAATTTTCCGTGCTTTGTACGTTGTACGTGTTTTTTAATTGAAAAATGATGCCTCACAAAGCAGATACGTTTTTCAAGAAAGCCATTTTTTAGCCGCAAAAGTATTGTATTTTCATGCTTACGTATTTACGACTCAATCTTTACTTTAAATTATTCAGACAGTGACACCATCAAATCTAATTACAGAGTAATTTGGTTTGACAGTGCTTTGATGATATGGGATCAGTATATCGATGGGGTGCACCGTACTAGACGGATCTATTAAAAGGTAATAAGTTAAGGGTGTTTCCGTTCACAAGTAATGACTATATGATTTGATTTGTCATACACATTGCAGATAGAGCAATGTTTTTTAGGGTACTGTAAAATCATTTTACAATACCCTACTAGTTTCGCGTCCTGTCTGTCCGTCTGTCCGTCCGTCCGTCCGTGTGCACAAGATTTTGTAGGTAGGTACAAAATAACGCCCTCTTCAAAGTTTCATCACGAAAAAAAATTTATAAGGTCATTCAGGGGGGCCTCCCCATATAGGGAAGTTGCCCCTGAAAAAAAAGTTTTCATCGCATGTAGGCAATATGGGTGTCAAATGAAAGGTATTGATGAGAACTTTTCAAAACAGGTCTTAAAATGGCTTAAAATGCTTTGAGGGATGCAGGGGAAGGGGAAATGTACGAAAATGTTGTGTCCCCCCTTACGATTGGACACCTTTGACCCGAAAAATCCGAAAAAAAATCACAGAGGTGAGGCTTAAGGACTACTAGGGCAACAAATACCTTAGAAGTCGAAATTCGATCAACTTTGTTAATAATAGTACATTTCAGAAGTTTTACGTTTTTGCCTATAAGATCAAAATGGGACCCTTAAATTTCCCAAAAACTATAATTTAAGTTTCTTGAACGCATTTGTATGTGTTCTGAAAATTTCACAACAATCGAACAATAAACAGCTAAGTTATAGCCGATTGACTATTTAACAATTACAACAACATTAACACGTTATACTAGGAAGATACACGTTTGCAACGGACATAGCCACTATAAATATAGGGTTTTCCAATAAGAGGCGTTATTTTGGTATTAAAAGAAAAACACCATTTTTTAATACAAATAATCAAATGTTTATTTCATTATCAAGAAGAAAGTACGCCGTTAATAATATAAAATAACATCAGGCAAATGATCACCACGACACGCTTACAGGATCATATCCTTTTCATGAAATTTTCCAAAACCAAAATCGCAAAGTGGCTGCGCTATGTCCTCGATAGCCTCACGAATTCTATCTTTGAGGTCTTGAATCGACGCTGGGCTGTTGGCGTAGACCTTCTCTTTCACGTGGCTCCAAAGAAAATAGTCACAAGGTGTTAAATCACAAGATCTATTCAAAATAACACCTCTTATTGGAAAACCCTATATGTAGGAATTTTGATAAAATTTTTAAGAAACGGTTTGTATTATTGATGTGTTATCATGACCTCTCAAACGACGGGGTCAAAACACTTGAAACAAAATTGCGGCGAAATTAAAAATATTGTCGCGTGTAATGGTTCGCGGCCAATAATTTTAATGTTCCGAGAAAGTGAAAACGAAATGTCTTTTAAATTAAATTAAAAGAGTTGCAATGTTCTTCGTCAACTTGACCCGGAAGGCACAAGTCTGCTTCTCCGCAATGCAGTCTTGATACAGTGACGGTCCTAGCCAACGTCCGCCCGACAAAGTTGGCCCCCTCAGCTTGATGGGCTTCCATTCTAGGCTGCTGACTCGGTCTGGATCTCTTTCACCCTGGACAATAGCTCCGTTTATTTCGCTTTTTGCAGTCTCTTTGCAGGTGTCCCTTCTCACCGCAATCCCAGCATCTAGGCGCACCATTTACATGCGGCTCTCGCTCATTTAACACGCGCTCACACTTGCACTTGTCTGCCACTACCTCACGGACCCGGGCACTGGTACGAGTCGCATTTTTCGCTGCCTCGAACCGTTTGCTTTTGAGCTAAACGAACGGCTTGTTGCAATTCCTGGTCCTCTAAGACGCCGATGAATGCTTCTGTTGCTGCGTCATCTCGATGTTCTGGGTCGTATGCTGGGTAAGCCAAAATTGCCAGTCGCTTAATGTCTTGGGCTAGCTGCTGTAAGGTTTCGCCAGACTTCTGCATCCGATTCCGTAGCTGTGCCCGATAAATCTGCTTCAGATGGTCGCCTCCATAACGCTTGTCGAGCGCATTCAATATAGCAGCCGGGTTTGAGTGTGAATCAACGGGGATAGTCTGCAAAAGCTCGGCAGCTGGGCCTTTTAGAGCAAGAATTAAAGCAGTTGCTGGTTCCTGCTCATTCCAGTGATTTATCATAGCGGCGGCTTCAAACTGGATTTCGTAAATACTCCAGACCGTTTGCCCATCAAATATTGGTGCTTGCACATTTCTGGATGTGCTTCGCGCTGCGGTTATAAGAGGGGCTGGTGAGGTGATTACTACTGCCTTCGCTGCTTCCAAGTCCTTTTTCACTTTTTCCATCTCATGGTTCATTCTCTCCTCAACTTGGCTAATCTAATGGATAATTCTCTCCTCGACTTGATAAACCTTTTCTTCGACGCTCCGCCTTTATTTCGGTTGACTGTTTTTGCAAATCCGCCTTGATTTCGATCGCTTGTTGGTTGCATTTTTTGGATGTCTGTTCATTTAGCTGCGCTGATTGTTCATTTAGCTTCGTTGATTGTTCATTCAGCTTCGCTGATTATTCATTTAGCTTCGTGGTTAAACTGGATGACTGCTCATTTAGCTTCGCTGATTGTTCATCTAGCTTCGGAGTTAGACTGGATGACATCAGCACTAACATTTGAATCAGTGCATCTTCTGGTTCCTTTGATTTTGGCGTTTCTACGTCTCCCTTAAGTTCCGCCATTGTAAATTCATTTATTTTCAAATGTTAGCTTCGTAGTTATTATTTATTTTTATTATTATTTATTATTTTTTCCCCCACCAGTTTTCACGTTAAATTTTACTATTGTGCACTATAAAAATGTTCAAATTTTCACTTTTAAAACTTTATTTCTCACTTCTCGACACCAATGTCGAGTGTTATTGTTCGAGCCCAATAATTTTAATGTTCCGGAAAAGTGAAAACGCAATGTCTTTTAAATTAAATTAAAAGAGTTTATTTCGTTACTTAAAAATGCACAATCACTTATTTAACTTTTTCACAATTTTAATTTTCACTTGTCAATTAAAATTCTAATTTTCACTTGTCCATAAATTTCTATCGCAATTGTCTTCTAAAATCACTTCACAATCAACGAAAATCACTTTTCTATTACTCGAACAGTATCGCTTTCGCAGGTTTTACTATCGCGGTTCTAATGAATGATCCCCCATTCATTCAGCTCGCCTTTATATAGGGTCTCTACCCATTCAACCCATTTCTCGTACATTGGCGAATGTTCTGCCGAGAGGTACCTGGTATATTCGAGCAGCTTAATGAATGGAGTGACGTCACCTTCAGATGTTGATCATGCTTGGTGGGTTCTCGTGGTTTCGAGTAAATTCACATTGTTGATCATGAGGTTCTTAATGGTTGTGAAAACAATTGCAACAGTAGCTCGCAGAATTACTCGTGCATGTAACAATATAATAGCCATAATAATTTTTCGAACTCAATTTATGTAATAAGTATATTAGTCAAGATTTAATATGCAGAATATATTGTTTGATTTACTAATTGTTTTACAATACCCTTCTGGTAGGAGCACTCTCCTGCTACTTCAACTTGTTTTTTTTTCTGGTTTTGCTTAAGTTAAGTTTTTTTCGACAAGCTAACTGAATCTTTTATGTATCTATCTAGTTAAGAATAATCATGTTTATGATTAGGACGATGTTTTGATTATACGATATGCAGGATTTGGTTGAATAGTTTTGAAAGCGTCACTTATTAATTAGAACAGGAATCAAACTTGATTCGCTGTGTTAATATTTCATTCACTATATGATCACAAACAAAAGTTTATTTCTATCTGTCAATTCATTCATTGTTTACAAATCATTTGAAGTTGACGTGTCAGTGAGTTTCTAATCAATGAATAAAACTGAATTTCATGCAGTGATAATTTTTTTTGTTTTGTAAGCTTTATTAGCAACAAAAATTCATACAGAAATGGTGAAACTGTTGAAGGAATCTGCTCCCTCATTTCCAACTGTGCATCGATTGGTTTTAGAGTTTTAACGTGTTCGTACAAGCGTAGAAGATGAACCACGTAGTGGACGTCCAAAAAGTGCAACAACACTAGAAATGATTGAACGCTTATGATATGGTTTGTGAAGATCTAAGTGCGACTATTCGTGAAATCGTTGATACCATAGGCAGCTTGGGTGTAAGGGACCTCAGAAAAAATAAGACTCCTAGAATAGATGGCATACCAGTAGAGCTAGTCCAGAGCGGGGGTCCCCATCTAAACAATCTTCTGCATCGGTTAATATGCAGAATATGGTCAGAGAAACAGTTACAGAAGGGCTGGCGAAAACGTACAATATGTCCGGTATACAAAAAGGGGGAGAAATTCAGGTGTGAAAATTATAGAGGCATCGCTCTACCGTGCACGTCTTATAAAGTGCTCTCCGAAATCATAGAACGAAAATTAAAGTCGTACTATGAAAGCATTATAACTCCGCCGTAGACGGTCCCAAGCCCGTTTGAGAAAGGAGGAGGGAACCCCTTGTTTCCCCATACCATAGCTTCCATGATTCCTCATCCCAAGTTCCCCAATTAAGTGGTAGTAAATGTTCTCGGGGTCGCGCATTGGGTTTACCCAATAATGGGATATTAAATGGAGAGAAATGCTAATAACAGTAAAAAAATCGATAGCTCTGCTATTAAATCGTACTTACACCTCCTTTGTGGGGACGTAAGTGGGCGAAGGCAAATCTTCCGTGCCTGACAATGGAATCGACATAATAACCATGCCGCCGTAATGGAGGTTGGGCGACGGGCTAACTCCACGTTCCCGGACAACCCCTACACGAAATCTGCAGATGGGCCTCAGAATGATTTGGACTCACGACTACGACTTCGCAAACTAAAAACGGACTAGGCATTGGTTCATGGAATGTCAGATGATTCAATTACCCTGGTGCTGTCAAGGACCTTTTAGATCAGGCCAGTCAATATAAATTAAAAGTACTGGCAATCCGGGAAACGGATTCGACTGGAATCTACATTCAAGACATTAGATCACACACAATATTCAAAAGTGCGAAGCCTGCCGGAAAACGAGAATTCGGAGTAACCTTCATTGTGGATAGGGAGTTCAAATTGCACGTTATTGATTTTAAGCCAATCAATGAACGGTTGCGTGCGATCCGTATACAAGCGAAATTCTTCAAAATCTGGCTGATAAATGTTCGCGCTCCGACCGAAGAAAAACACGAAAAAACGAAGGAGAACTTCTACAATCCTCTGGAAAGACTAGTCAACTCATTGTGTACAAATGACGAAAAAATAATTCTGGATGATTTATACGCTAAAGTTGGCAACTGGAGGATATAGCCTCCACGATAAAACAGATGACAACGGCCAGCGCTTGATTGACTTTGCATGACCATTCATAAAATGACCTAGGTATCACTGGATGGCAACATACAAAACCAGATCGACCATGTTCTGATCCAACAAAGATCAGTTTCGAGCATTCTTGACGGCGGTCACACCGAGGAGCCAATTGTAAATCTGATCATTACTTGATCAAAGCAACTTAACGAGGTCATATGTCTAAGGAAAATTTAGCGAAGACTAGCCCGCTACAATAATTTGACATCGACAGGCTCCAAAGGGCGTCTGTGACCAAAAATTTCACGGAAACCGTCGACAACCAGCTAGCTACCATTTTATCAGGTGCATCGTTAAAGACGAGCAAAGAGCTCTGGATGGAAGTGAAAGCGGCTATTAGGACTGTGGCAAAACAGACGATCGGACATCAAGCCAGCCACAAGAGGAATGATTCGTTCGATGATGAGTGCCAGAATGCGTTAGATGACAAGAATCAGGCATACAAAGAATACGTACGTCAAAAACTAGGATCAAGAGAGAACACTATGAAAATCTCAGAAGAGTAGCGAATAAGATAATAATGATTAAGAAAAGAAAATACTACGACGAACAATTGAGAAGTATAGATGTAAGTTTAGCGAGCAATAACACAAAAGAAGCATACAAGGTAGTGAAAAGCCTGAAACGCGGTTACCAGCCCAAAACCACGCTCTGTCATGATGACATCGGCAATATCATCGATCGCTGATGAAACGAGCATTAAGAAAAGATGGGCACCATATTTCAAGAACCTCCTTAATCCTTCGCACAGCTCCAAAACATCGGGGCCTATAGATGTTTTCGGGGAGCATCCATTAGCCCCACCAACTTTGTATGAAATGAGTTCCATCACCAAAGCCCAAAAGAATAATAAAGCGCCGGGCATCGACGAGATTCCAGTGGAGCTCGTCAAATATGGTGATAGCAATGTTCATAAAGCCATTCACGAAGTCATCCAGTATATTAGGCAACAAGAACATATGCCGAAAGAGTGAACCCAATAAATTATATTCCATATCGACAAAAAAGGTGACAAGCTACAGTGTGAAAATTATAGAGATATATTACTACTTTGTACGGAGTACAAAACATTCCTCATTTTAGAAAATGAAATTGGATCATATGCCAACAGTATTATTGGGGAATGTTAAGGCGGTTTTAGAGTAGGTAGACCAACAATAGAGTCGTTGTACACTCTCAAGCAGATACTTGAAAAATATTGGGAGTTCAACATAGACGTCCACCAAATTTTTGTTGACTTTAAGCAAGCATACGACAATATTGATCGTAACGTACTGTACCCAATAATGTTTGCTTTCTCATCTCACCCAAATTAGTCCGTCCAATCAAAATGAAAATGATGTGACGACCTCCCAAGTCCATATCAGTAACCAACTCATCGATGTCTTTGACATGAACATCGGACTAAAGCAGGGAGATGGGCTGGCGCCACTGTTATTCAAATTGGCTCTGGAGTACATCATAAGGAAGCTACTTATCGAAGCACAAGGCACATTACTATAAAGTCGAGCCAAGTAGTAGCCTATGCGGATGACATCAATATTTTGTCACTGCCATTAACAAATGTCAAAGAACTCTTCCTGAAGCAAAACTAGTAGGACTACAAATCAATGAAAACAAAACAAAGCGCATGACGCAGCCGAGGAAACATACCTCACATATACAAATTATCATACTTGGCGAATACAGTATCGAAAATGTAAGCAAAGTTGTGTATTTAGGCACCAAAATAACGAGAACCAGTATTGAAACAGATGAAATTCGCCAAAGAATACAGCTCGCAAATAAAATATTTTATTCAGCTTGGACGGTCTTGATAACCCGCTGCATACATAGGAAAACACAGCTCCAAGTATACAAATCTGTGATAAGACCTGTGTTATGCTATATGTGTGCAACATGGACCCTAACCAAAACATTTGCAAATATATTGAACGCTTTTGAGCGACGTGTCCTGAGGTGAATAATCGGAGCAAGGCAAGATGGAGACCAATGGTGAATTCGATGCAACCAAGAGCTGTATGAAATTTTTGACGATTGTCAGACTACGGTAGCTGCAATGAGCTGGACACATGAATCGTATAGACGAACAACGGGTACCCAAAAAGGTATTCGTTGCGAGAACTGAAGGCCAGAGACCAGTGGGGAGACCGAGGAAACGCTGGTGTTACTCGGTCAATGAAGACAGTTCATCGCTGCTTGGATTTCAAAATCGGAGAACGCAGTCGATGGATGCGAGACAGTTGGAGGCGCTATTAGCAAAAAGCGATGGCCCGAGAGGGGCTGTAGTGCTACGAAAGATAAGTAGAAGGAGATGAAAGTATTATAGGAGATTACCAGGGAGGGTTTTAAGTGATCGGTCTACAATAGACAAAATATTCTCAGTAAAGCAAAAAGTGCTTAGAATATAACATTCATTTGCACCAACTCTTTGCAGACTTGAAGCAAGCATACGACAGTGTCGACAGAAATGCGCTGTACAAAATATGCTTGACTTTGGTGCCCCGACAAAACAAGTCCACACGGTTAAGGTTTAACTAACTAACAGACAGCTTTATAACGGAATCAGGCTTAAAACAAAGGGATGGACTTGCTGCAATGCTTTTTCATGTTGCGCAGGTAGACTAATGTTCTAATCCACACAATTGGTAGTATATGCTGATGACGTTAATATTATGGCACGTTCAATCTTGAATGGCATAGTTGCATTTCTAAGTCTAGAATCTGAAGCAAACTCAATTGGCCTACAAGTCAATGAAATTGAAACTGAGACGCTGAAGAAGATCGAAAGATAAGGATTGAAAATCGATTTCGAAAATAAAATTAAAAAACGCGCAAAATTAAAAGGAAAAGTTTCTTCTTTTTTTTTTAACTGAATTCATAACTCAAACGAGGAAGATAACTCCAGTTCGACAAAATTTGATTGCAGGCAACCATAACCTTGAACACACTTGTGTGTGTGAAACACCGCATAAATGCTACAAACAAAGCATATTACTCCGTACTTCCCATTTTAAAGTTCAGAGTTGTGCACTGGCAAAAGAAAGCTCTTCATTTACAAAACAATATTCAAATCTGTACTGGTATACGCAAGTGAAACGTAGACCCTGAAGAGCGAATCGGAAAAGGCAGTTAACGTATTTGAATGCAAAGTGCACCGAAAAATTTACGGTGCAGTGAAATAAGGAACAGAGTGGAAACTACTTTACAACACGACGATCGACCTGTTTTTTCTTGCGTAAAGTTACGTACATTGCAATGGGCGAGCCATGAAGGAAGAACGGAAGAAAACTGACTACCCAAGGGAACATTGACGGGTTAAGCCCAAGGTAGGTGTCCGGCAGGAAAACCGATGACTCGATGGAAAGACACAATGGAAGCTGACAGCAGATCCTTGTTGGGAGTAACCAACTAACGGACAAGGAAGCGGAACCGCAATGGTTGGAGGGAAATAGTTCTGGAGGCCAAGGCTCGGCTTGGACTGTCACGCCATAGATTATGATAGGCATCTCAGACGAATAAGTGCTCTATATTTTTCATGAATAATTATGAACAAAAAAACTATTCAAAAAGATAAAGTCGCAATAGTTAACGATTCAACAAAAACTGAATCGAACACAAACTTTTAAGCGTTATTTGGAGCGTTTTAAGCAGAATGAAACCGATTTTGTGTATCATTTTCTAATTGTAGATGGGAAGTGGTTTTATCATAATGATTCTAAACTGCTGGTTGCTTAGCTTCAAAACAGGCCAAGTCAGAATTGTGATTATTTTTCTACTCATCGATTTTTGACGTGAAGTCTTAGAATGTAACAACGGACTGTACACATCAGGACGACAACTTCGGACACTCTTGTTTACACCAAGGCGGCTGCTGGCTAGCTAGCAAGTTCGGAGAGGAGTTTCGGTCATAGTTATTATGCGAGCAGACTAAGTCCGAATTACAACACTCAACCACCGGTTTAAATGCCCGATATTAAACGCGTTGAGCAACTTACAACGACTCTACTTCATATTACGTAGCTTTTTTTCCATGGAACAGGAACCAAGACAACTGGTGAAAAAATGTGCGCTCGCGAATATTACCCTACTGGAACTCAAAACCAAAAACAGTATAGTCTAACAAAAAAAACACAAATTCTAAATATGGCACCTGGGAAGGACCGCAGCGCGAAACCAACCATTATTACCGGAACTTACCCTCTCGGCGGCATACTCACCTTTCGCCCTTATCCTGCTGAGAGGGAACGGGTTTACTGGAAATGGAAAACGTGAGTAAGTTACCAATTCATGTTGAGCTTATTATTCTCATAGATCATTTACATTCTTTTCACTTATTTGTTTCATATTCATTTAAGATAAAAATCTCAGGGACTAACAAAAGATACAATATAAGTAAAAACATGGCCAAAAGCATGTTTAAGTTGTTTAGTTCAAAACATGTTCTTAAATGGTTTCCTATCGGTTGGTTGAAAGCGCAAATATCTATTCACGGCTAAGAATTGTCTCTGATTTCGGAAACCCACCCCATATTCTCACCGTTATTAGATACAATAGGGTTTAAAACGTCATGTAAAATTGAAATTATCTAGTGGTTAAAACCTTTTCAAATATTTGCAATTGCCTCACAGAAACATTTAAAGCTCACAGCAAATACGTTTGTATTTAATTTCTTTTAGAATTGACAGTAATAATAAGCTACTGACTTAAGTTGTAACTCAAGCACACATACTAGTGATTGGATCATTAAATTAAGTTGCTTACTTTCCTTTTCGGTTGTTTTTATAAAAACAACAATTATGGATCATCAACTTAACGCTAAAGTTTCTTGTCGTAAGCGTTAAGTTGATAATCAATAATTGTTTTTTTGTTCTATCATTTTCTTCTTGTCTTTTTTGCTTTCTTATACGTTTACTTTAACTTAAAGTGAAGGCATCATAACATTTTAGTTTGGTGTTAGCATTTGAAGATGTAAAATTTTTAATTCAATATCCACAATGGAAAAATGGCTGAGAAAGTGTTGGGAATAAAATGTTTTTTTTTTTGCAAGCAAAATTCTTCAAAATTTGGATGATAAATTTACTAGCCCCGATCGACGGCAAGGGCGAAGAAACAAAGGAAATGTTCTGCAATCACCTGGAAAGACTCGTTGGCACATTGCCTACAAACGATACAAAAATTATTCTGGGTGAATGTTGGCAATTCGCTATTTCATTGGGGAATGACTGGAGGATATAGCCTCCACGATGCAACAAATGACAACGGCCAGCACCCGATTCACTTTGCATGTAGCCAGAAATCTAGTTATACGTTCGGATTGCTTCCCTCATCGACGCACACATCAAATGCCCTGGGTATCACCAGAAGGAAACAAACAAAACCAGATCGACTATGTTCTGATCCAATATTGTTGGGCCTCGAGCATACTTGATGTCCGTACATACCAGTTTCACGCAGGTCCCCGACAAACAGCTAGCTCCTATCTTATCATACACATCACTGAAAGCAAGGAACGAGCTATGGGTGGAAATGAAAGCAGAAACTAGGACCGTGGGAAAACAGATGATAGGACACCAAGCCCGGCGCAAAATAAATAATTGGTTCGATGATGAGTACCAGAATGCATTAGACAAAAAGAATCAGGCGTATAAATAATACATGAAAAGGAAAATCAGGAAGAAGAAAGCACATTATGAGAATCTGAGAAGAGTAGCGAATCAGATAATTAGAATACTTTGAGGAAGAATCAGCAGCATCGACGTAAGTCTAGCGAGCAACAAGACAAGTGAACAGAGTAGTGAAACACCTGAAACGAGGTTTTCAGCCCAAAGCCACGCTGTGCTGTGATGAAATTGGTAACAATATCGCTGATGAAAACAGGATTAAAGAAAAATAGGCATCATATTTCGAGAACCTTCTTAATCCTCCACACAGCTCCAGAATATTGGAGTGCTCACTCAAATGTCCAGACTCTGGAAAATATTAACTTGACATTTTTTCCTCCCTCTATTCTGCAATTAATAGACCAAGGTGTGATAAAGTGCCTTAAATCCTATTCCTGAAGGTAAATTTCAGTTAAACAACTTGATACATTTCTAGGCTGGTTCTGATGAAATACATCGACGCAGCTGAGGATGCTCAAAATATCAAAATAAATTTGCTAGATGGCATAGAAATGTTCGCAAACTCCTAGCAACAAGTACCACCAACGACCATTGAAAACAGTTTCCAGTGAGCAGGACTTTGAATCAATTCGTCAAACGACGGAGAGAGAGATCAAAAAAGCTCAAGCAAGAGAAGAGGATGAGCTCCATTAAGCTCTTGACTATATTGTAGAGCTACTATCGAATTGCAAGATCTTGATTTGTTTGAGAACATTGATTCTGACATTGTATCAAGGAGCACAGTCAGCAGAATCAAGCCACCAAAGTGACACTGACGATGAACCTACTGAGCAGAAAAGCAACAATAATGAGGATGCAGTAAATTCGTCAAAATATGTGAAAAGATTTTTGGGAACAAACGAGCTCACGAAACATGGTATCTA
The DNA here is from genome assembly GCA_963969285.1 of Odontomyia ornata. NCBI lineage: Eukaryota > Metazoa > Arthropoda > Insecta > Diptera > Stratiomyidae > Odontomyia > Odontomyia ornata. The sequence goes on along the minus strand of OZ017742.1, from coordinate 54,704,492 downwards.
AGAAGCATCTCTTTTGATTGATGGTTATCTGCAAAAGTAAAAATAAAACTTTAACAATCCAAGGTATACAACAATAAAACAGTAGAGAAACGGGAGAGTCCTACCAATTTTCCAGAATTTTACAATCCTTTTTAAGTTAGAAGTTTATACATTTGTATGATAAATGTATGGACTTTTTTCTTTGATGAACGACAATTTTTGCAAATGGGTACAACTTTTTTTCATAAGTGGCTTATAATGTACTATCGGGTGTAACATTCTATTTGATGAGGTCCCCTCGAGGTACGTTATAACCGGTTTTCACTATATATATATATATATATATATATATATATATATATATATATATATATAGTGCAAACCGGTTATACCTATATATATATATATATATATATATTTATATATAAATATATATATATATATATATATATATATATATATATATATATATATATATATATAAATATATATATAGTGTTTTCCAATAAGAGGTGTTATTTTGATATTAAAAGAAATATGCTATATTTTAATACAAGTGACCGGGTGTTTATTTCATTATAAAGAAGAAGGTATGCCGTTAAAAGTGAAAAATAACATCAGGCAAATGACCACCACAACCACGCTTACAGGACCATATTCTTTTCATGAAATTTTCCATAACCAAATTGCAATGTGGCTGCCCTATGTCCTCATAGCCTCACGAATTCCATCTTTGAGGTCTTGAAGCGACACTGTACGGTTGGCGTGGACCTTATCCTCAAACGAAAAAGTCACAAGGTGTTAAATCACAAGATCTCGGTGGCCAATTGTGATCACCTCTTCGAGAGATAACACGGTCCGAAAACTTTTCCCGTAAAAGATCAATGGTTTCTTCGCTTGTGTGGCACGTAGTGCCATTTTGTTGAAAATAACGGTTGTCTAGATCAATACCATCCAATCCCGGCCATAAAAAATCATTAATCATCTCTCGACAGCGCAATCCATTAACCGTAATTGTTCCTCCAGCCTCATTATCGAAAAGGTAAGGTCCAATGACTCCACCGGGCCATAAACCGCACCAAACAGTCACACGTTGAGAATAGAGAGGCTTTTTAACAATAACTCTTCGGTTCTCCGAGCCCTAGATACGACAATTTTGGTTGTTGACGATGCCACCGAGGTGGAAATGAGCCTCATCACTAAAGATGATTTTTCGATGGGGTTCCGGATCATTTTCATGCATTTCAAGGACCCAATCAGCAAAGACACGACGATGCCGATGATCGACCGACTTGAGTTCTTTGTTAACTGAACTTTATAAGCCTTAAGGACCAAATCTTTACGTAAAATATGGTGGAATGACGTTTGTGGAATGCCTAATTCCAAAGAACGGCGAGGAATCGACAAACCTGGGTTTTCTTCAACACTTTCGTCTACAGCAGCAATATTCTTGGCTGTTCTTGAGTGACGTGCACGGGGTTTATTCTTCATATGACTAAGTTGTCCCAACAGCTCAAATTTTTGCACCAATTTCTGTATTGTGGTCCGACAAGGTTCTTCGCGACGACCCAGAAATGTTGGAGTTTTACGAACCGTCCCTGCCAAATATTCACCATTTTTATAGTGAATTTCAATAATTTCAATGCGTTTTTGAAGCGTGCATCGTTCTATTTTTATTAATGGCGTAGCTTCTACTTGTCAAATGTCAAAAAATGATAGCTTCAGAAGTGACATCTACCAAAATAGCGGGCTATTCAAAATAACGCCTCTGATTTTAAAACCCTTGATATATATATATATATATATATATATATATATATATATATATATATATATATATATATATATATATATATATACAGTAATCCTTCCAACTGCGCGGTAGTTCCGTTCCACAAAAACAGCGCGGCGCCAAATATTCGAAATAGGTCAAAAAAGTATGTTGAAAATGTTTATTTGACATACAAATTATATATATAAACATAAAAACAAGTATTGTTTCAGCGACTCTTAAAACAGAAATCATTACATGAATTAAAAAACAAATTAACATGAAAAAACCAACAAAAAATTTAAAAAATATCATTGTGATTCTTTTAGTATTCTGTAATTAAAATCCTGATGAGCTTTTTTATCCTTGAAAATAGCAAGTTATCAAAGACTTTTTAGCAGTCTTTTTATGTTCCTTATAAATTTTCTCATATGGAGGCAAAGCAGCTGTTAAATATCTGCCGAAATTTAAGTCACGCTCCACATCAGGGTCCACGTCAAGAGAATTTCCTTGAAGCTGACTACCAAGTTTTAAAAGATTAGCTAAATTTTCGGTGGTAAGCTTATTACTACTTATAACTTCTATTCCTTCTTCTTCACTTTGAATATTGTCATCGTTATTGAACTGATTTATAATATCATCAACAGTCATATTTTCTTTATGAGTTTCTTCAATGACTTCCATAATATCTTCTGATACTATTTCTTCGAACCCGTCTCTACCAATTGTTTTCCCTAATGTCACAATTTCCAAAATATCTGGCATCTCAACCGTAGCTTCTTCAATGCAACTTTCTGGCCATATTTTCTTCCCCACAGCATTCATAGTTGAGTTTTGAACTTCGTCCCAAGATAATTTTATATTTTTTATCGCAGATAAAATATTGTACTGTTTCCAAAAGTCACGGATTGATACATTATTTGGCCCAATCAATTGCCTGAAAGTTCTTCTCAAATAATAACGTTTGAATGCGGCGATTATGACTTGATCCATCGGCTGAATTAACGATGTAGTATTTGCAGGTAGAAATATCACCTTAATGTTAGGATTTAATTCAGCCAAATAGGCTGGGTGACTTGGCGCATTATCAACAATTAATAGAATTTCGAAAGCAATGTTTTTAGCTTTGCAAAATTCTTCAGTTTCAACACAAAAACAATTCAAAAACCAGTTCTCAAAAATCTTCGAAGTCATCCATCCCTTTTTGTTAGATACCCAATGAACTGGATGGAAGTGAGTTTTTCGATACTCCTTTAAATGCCCGAGGGTTTCCGAAGTATGAATAAGTAATGGCTTGTTTTTGAAATCTCCAGTTGCATTTCCACATAATAAAACTGTCAGTCTCTCTTTTGATACTTTATAACCAGGAGCCCTTTTTTCATCCTTGGTAATAAAAGTCCTACTAGGCATTCTTTTAGGTAAATTTCTCGAGAGAAATTAACCTATTGCGGAGAGCATCATATATATATGTGGGAAACGAGCTGTGCTGGCAACCCGGAACGAGTGGCCTGCTAGACGACACAGACGAGATAACGGGTGATTGAACAACTGGTTAGCGAGCACAAACACATAGCAGACGGATGTTGAAGAAGATTCGTATCGAAGACGTCGTGAGAGGCAGTTTAGCAGAGAGCCGTTCCCATCATTCTTAAATTCATATTGTTTTCATTTACAAGTCCGCATCACTATATTAAATAAATATCTTTTATCGAATCAACATCATCGTTATTATTACAATCCCACAGTTTTGGGGGCTCAACCGGGATTGGATAATTGAGCGATCGGATACTTGATTAATCGGATTCATCAAACTGGGATTTTTATATAGTGCTTTGATATTCAGTGTAAATTCAGTGACAATAGAAATTGAAAAGTGCAGTGAACATGTCGAGTAGGAAGTTAACACTTGGTGACTTAGTGTGGGATAGTTTGACCCATCAGCGAACGAAAGCGTCTAGTATAGCTGTGCTGCATAAAGTCGTTTTCGAGAGAGATGACGGTAGAAAAAATCGTAGACAATTACGCGAGTTCGGTGGGTTTGAATATAAAGGCGAAGACAGTGAAGAATTTGAAAACAAAAGAAAGTACATTTGTGATAATTTCGACAAAGTACAGTTAGAAACAGTAAGTGAAATTTTATCGATAAATGTGAAACAGAAAACAAAAGAACAGTTAGCCGTCCAGTTGTGTCGATGTTTGAACGATCTCGAGGTCTTGGAAATGGAAATCGATGAAGGGCGCGAAATCGAGGACCGAAATGTGCAAGCAAGTAGTGAAAGCGACGACAACACCAGCAAACGATCGCAAGGAGTAAGGGAGGAGCAGAGGAGTCGAGCTGATGCCGAACATGAGGAACTGTTGTTGCTGCGAAAACTAATGAGCATTAAACAACTGCGCATAAACGACGAATCGGAGTCCGATGACGAATTGAGCGATCCTCGTCATTCGAGAACAAGCGCGAACAAAAAACGTTGCTTGAAAAAGTACCATAAAATGGCGAATGTAAGCGAGAACGACGAAAATGAAAAATCAAATGGCGCGTGGGCTGATGGTGACCGTAGGACGGGCACTATGACAAAGTGCAGTTTTTCGTTTCGAGACGTTGAAGATACAATTCGTACATTTGATGGTAGTGGACACTACCTTATTGAGAATTGGATTGCAGATTTCGAAGAAATCGCTGACATGTTTGTTTGGAACGAGCTTGAAAAATTTGTGTTTGCTAAAAAATCGCTTCGTGGCGATGCCAAAACATTAGTACAAGCTGAAAGAGGAGTGCGGTCCTGGATTGAACTACGAAGATTGCTGCAAAAGGAGTTTTCGATGAAAATTAGTGGTGCCAAACTACATCGGGTGTTGAGAGAACGAAAGAAGGAGAATTCCGAGTCGATGATGGAATATGTGTTAGCAATGCAGGAGATGGCCGCTCGTGGTAATATAGATGAAGCGTCGCTGATCGAGTACATAGTCGAAGGAATACGAGACACCGAAATTAACAAAATGATGCTGTATGGAGCTGAAGACATAAAGCAGTTGAAGAAAAAGCTGAAGATTTACGAGGACATAAAAGAGAAGGCAATAGCCGTAGCCGATAGCCGATCCAGAGTTGTAGCTGAGAGCCGATCAAGAGTTGTAGCTGAGAGCCGATCAAGAGCCGATACCATTGAGCTGAATAGCACAAAGCTGAACAGTGGAGCTGGTTTTGCAGTAAATAAAAAACATTGTTTTAATTGTGGGTCTGCTGATCACATAAGAGCTGCGTGCACTTTCCCTACAAAGTGCTTCAAGTGTCGTGAGTCTGGACACATGTCCAAGGAGTGTCCGTTAAGCCAAACCCCTAAAGTGTTGAACGTTGCTGAAGTTAAGTCCATTGATAATTCGCCGATGTTGAAAAATGTGTCAATTGGAGGAGTTTCAGTAAGAGGACTTATTGACACGGGCAGTGATGTGAATCTAATCAAGGAAACTGTGCTGCATACATTACCGAATATTCAAATTCAATCAGCTGTTCGTTCATTTCTTGGATTCGGAGGAGTTTCCGTTGCTGCGGAAGGAAAGTTTCTGGCCGATGCCGTGGTAGATGAAATTAAAATGTCATTATGGTTTTACGTCGTGCCAGATGGGGCCATGAGTGTTGATTGCGTGCTGGGCCGTGGAATTGCTGCCGTTGCTGATATAATCATTAAGAGGGACAGTGTTGAATTGAAAAACTGTTGTGCTGAAGACGAAGCTGTTATTATGTCCATTGCAACATTAGAAGACGATGGTTTGCCGCTAGAAGTAGTACCGTCTAAATATCAAAACGAGGTGCAAGAATTAATCGAATCATACAAGCCGCAGGTCGTAGTGGAACCACCGTTTAAGATGCATATCGAGTTGAAAGAAAAAATGCCAGTCGTGCATCGGGCTAGTCGACTAGATTTTGTTGAGCAAGAGGCACTCAGGTCGCAGATTTCTCAATGGCTGATGGATGGAGTTATTCGACGATCAACGTCGCCATATGCTAGTAGAGTAGTCATCGTAAGAAAGAAAGATGGTACGCCGCGAGTTTGCGTCGACTACAGAGATCTGAATAAGAAGGTCATTAGAGAAATTTTCCCGACTCCATTGATAGAGGACGTCATCGACAAGCTGCAAGGCGCACGCGTGTTTACAACAATAGACCTAGAAAACGGATTCTTTCATGTAGCAGTCGATGAATCGAGTATTGGATATACGGGATTTATCACCAACGAGGGGCATTTTGAGTTCATGTACGCGCCGTTCGGATTTTGTAACTCGCCAGCTGTGTTTTTGCGTTTCATTAACTTTATTTTCAACCCGCTGATTCACGAGGGGATCGTGTTAACATATATGGATGACGTGATAGTGCTGGCCAAGGATGAAAGAGAGGGCGTACAGCGCTTGAAGTACGTATTGGAAGTGTGCATGAAGCACGGGCTTCGGATTAAATGGAAAAAGTGTCGATTCTTGCAGCGGCAGATTGACTTTTTGGGACACCGTATAGCAGACGGAACCGTCAAGCCAAGCGAGCAGGTTGTCCGCGCTGTAACAAAATTTCCATTGCCACAAAATATTAAAGCTGTACAGTCCTTCCTGGGATTAACCGGGTACCTGAGAAAATTCATATTAAATTATGCAATGATTGCTCGTCCATTGTCAAACCTTTTAAGGAAAGAAGTGCAATTTCGCATGGAGTCATCGCAAATAGATGCAGTAACAAAGTTGAAAGCTGCTATTACTAGTTGCCCAGTTTTACAAATTTATCGACGAGGAGCAGAAACAGAGCTGCATACGGACGCTTCAGCTAGAGGATTTGGAGCTGTGTTGTTCCAGCGAAGCGAAGATCAACAGTTGCACCCTGTTTACTATTATAGCAGCAAAACCACTAGTGCTGACGAGAGTGCTCATAGTTACTATTTGGAAGTTAAGGCCGTCTATTTGGCTTTCAGGAAACTTAGACACTATCTGTTGGGAATCCATTTTAAGCTGGTCACTGATTGCAGTGCTTTTAGACAGACAATAGAAAAGAAGGAGTTGCCACTAGCAGCCTCGAGATGGGTAATGTTTATTCAAGATTTTGACTTTGAAGTGGAGCATCGAGCTGGAAGTCGCCTCCCGCACGCTGATGCATTAAGCCGATTTCCCACGATGATATATTTGATGCGAGATGAATTTATAGTCAGGTTAGAGCGAGCGCAAGCGAAGGATCCGCATATCGAAGCTATTAGAAAAGTGCTGGAATCCAATCCTAATTACGATGGCTATGTGTTAAAAGGATCGTTGCTGTTTAAAGGAGTTGCCGGAAGAGAGCTGTTATGTATACCAAGAGCGATGGAATCAGAAGTCATTCGAACCGTGCACGAACGGAGTCATTTTGGCGTACGAAAGACGATATTCCAAATTGAGAACGAATACTACATCTTGAGTTTGAAGAAGAAGGTGGAGAGTTGCATTCAAAACTGTGCGCGGTGCATCCTAGCAAGTCGCAAAGCCGGAAAGCAAGAGGGGTTGCTGCATTGTCTAGAAAAGGGTGATCAACCATTGGACACTCTTCACGTGGATCACTTGGGGCCGATGGATGCCACCAGTAAGTCATACCGCTATATTTTTGTTGTTGTGGATGCTTTCTCGAAATACACTTGGCTGTTTCCGACGAAAACGTTGTCTACCGATGAAGTCTTGAGGAAGTTCGCCGAGATCCAGAGAAGCTTTGGAAACCCGAGACGGTTAATCAGTGATCATGGAGCTGCCTTTACGTCCGCAGCTTTTAAGGAGTTCTGTGACCGGGAAAACATACATCATGTGATAACAACTACAGGAGTGCCGCGTGGAAATGGGCAGGTTGAACGAGTCAACGCCAATATAGTGCAAGCTTTGAAGAAGCTGGCTATCGAGCATCCTGAGAAATGGTTCAAGTATGTGGACCGTTTGCAATTCGCGCTGAATACGAGTTTCCATAGAGCTACAAAAACTACGCCGTTCGAGCTACTCTTTGGGGTACGAGGCAGGGGTGCAGAGCATACTGAAATTCGACAGATGATAGAGGAACTACACGTGCAACATTTTAATGCCGAGAGAGACCAGAGACGAATCGAAGCCAGAGAACACACCCAGAAAATTCAAGAGGAGAACCGCCAGCAATACAATAAGAGACGTAAGCCGGAAAACATCTATAAGGTGGGAGACCTTGTCGCTATCAAAAGAACGCAGTTTGTTGTTGGAAGAAAGCTAGCCAGTGAGTTTTTGGGTCCGTACGAGGTTACGAAGGTGAAAAGAAATGGGCGATACGATGTTGTCAAAGCCAGTGCCAGTGCCGAGGGTCCGAAGATAACTAGTACAAGTGCTGACTACATGAAACCGTGGCGCCGTTATGCCGACTATGAAGACGAAGGTTCTTCATCCGAGACGGATGAAGTTCAGGATGGCCGAATGTGGGAAACGAGCTGTGCTGGCAACCCGGAACGAGTGGCCTGCTAGACGACACAGACGAGATAACGGGTGATTGAACAACTGGTTAGCGAGCACAAACACATAGCAGACGGATGTTGAAGAAGATTCGTATCGAAGACGTCGTGAGAGGCAGTTTAGCAGAGAGCCGTTCCCATCATTCTTAAATTCATATTGTTTTCATTTACAAGTCCGCATCACTATATTAAATAAATATCTTTTATCGAATCAACATCATCGTTATTATTACAATCCCACATATATATATATATATATATATATATATATATATATATATATATATATATATATATATATATATATATATATATATATATATATATATATATATATATATATGGGATATAACGAAATTTGTGACCACGCTAGAGGTTGCAATTTTGCTCCGATTTTCACCAAATTTTCAGAAAAGGTGTATTGAGCTAATATCTCGTTTAAGTTCGTGAGCTAGCTATATCGGCCGGGCAAAAACAGAATGGCGGCTATTTTAGACGAAAAATCGTGATTTTTGTTCTGACCAAAGTATGGCTCCGATTTGGATGAAATTTGGTACAAAGGTTCACTGATGTATGTGATGAAATCCACAATAAAAAATCCAAAGTCAGTACGGCAGGAACAAAATGGCGGCCGCTCAAAGTTCGGAAAATATGCAAATGTTGTTGTTGTAATAGTGGTCAAAGCTTTCAACCGATTTTCATGAAATTCGACATTTAAATAGAAATTATGAGTATCTAAGGAATTGCATGAACAAACTGGATGTCAGGTCACAAAAAATAAAACGGCGGCCAGTTGAAACTCAAAACTTCAAAGGCTTCTAAAAGTCGCAATTTTGATTCAACATATATGAAACTTGGTTTTAAGATAGCCATTACTTAGATCTACAGTTTTTGATATCTAGGTGATCATGCATGTGCAAATTTCAAAATGGCGGCGTTTTAAATATGCGTTTTTTTAAGGTTTTTGCGGCCCTCTAGCGGTCACATTTTCCAGCGGATTTTGATGAAACTTGAGATTATTGATCTTTGTAATATGTTCATGTATTATGCAGAAAATTATTAAAATTGAAAGAAAAATAAAAAAGTCGAAAATTTAAAACCCAATATGTTAGCTGCCATTTTCAATAAAAATTAAATTATGTTGCCCTGTCTAGCGTAAAACTCCGATTTGAACGAGATTTGGCACATTCATTGATGAGGTCTTAGCCCACAAAAATTTAAAATAGTCCAAAATCAAATGCATGCATTCAAAGTGGCGGCCCCCAAAGGTCAGAAGGCACGCGCAATTCGTTTTTTTAGTGGCAACTGGAATTATGATTTTTTTTTCATGGAAACGTTTTAAATGACTTATCTTGAAAGTATTTATAAATCAGACTTTTTTTGAAATATTGTAAAATATTTTCAAAAATCCCCTAAAAAATTATAAAATCGCGACTTGTCTGTCTGTCTGTCCGTTTGTTCGTGCGTCACAACAAGTTTTCTCGCAAACCACATAAGCTAGAATGAGGAAAATTTCTACGTAGGTCAAAAGTGGTGCCTCTTGGAATTTGCAGTGTAAGAAAATATTGTTTAAGGGGGGCCTCCCCATACAGGGGGCGACTTAATTTTTTTATTATTTCGGTAGCCATCTAGCAGCCAAGTTTCTCAACAGATTCCGACAAAACTTGAAATTATAAGTTATCAAGGCAAGCTAATTTAATTTAACTATGCAAATTGGATGACAAATAAAAAATTCGTAAATTTACAGCTTAATATTTTTAGCAGCCGTTTTCATTAAAAAATTCAAAATGACGGCCCCTGGTAGTTCAGAAAAGAATCGAAAATGTATATATTAACGGCAATGCAAGTGCTGATTAAACTTTCATGGAAATCTTTTGAAATTAACTATTTGAGGTATTTAAGCCAAAAAGTTATCACCTTTGTGTGGTAACCAATGTGAAATGTATAAACAGCAAATGGGAGAAGGACGAAACAAGCATAAATATGTTTATAACAATTTATCACCCGCCGCGTTCCAATATGTGATCCATACGTGTGCAACTCAATTTCATTAGCAAAATATTTGCACCCCTATGAAGGTTCTCCAAATACGAACGGCGGCAGATCCTTTCTGTTAATAAATACCCATGTAGTGCTACACAAATTCCAGTAAGAAGTCCAGTAGTAGGCAAGCCAAATTCTTTTTCGAAACCTTACGCTACATACGAGAAATTTACTTTTTCGGCTGGTGCTGCCAACGGGGATTTTTTTATTACCTTTGGGGATATTGATGTGTTTTTTTCTGCATTTGACTTAATTCTTCTTATGCTGGACTCGTTTGTACTGAATCTTTTCGCTAAAACTGCAGTTTTTTTCATCATTTTCTATTTGCTTCACAATGTCCTTCTTTGCTTCCAAAGTTAAAACTTTTCTTTTTCCGCCTTGTTCCATTTTAATTTTTGGCTGTTGAAATTGTTCAAATTTCTTTGTAATATAAGTGTTGGATCAGAATCCAATATAATTATGAAACATCAATTATTATTTGTAAAACTAACTAAGCTATGCACTCCAATGGACATTATTTTGAATTCGTTCGCGCCAATAAATGCGCAATCCAAGCTGTACTAATTATATTTTACAATTAGCTTATAACTTCACTTAGTATACGAAAATATAAACATGGCAACACTGTAAACATGACAGCGTGCAGTTCGTTTTGTGATTCGAGGAAGGAAGGTCGGACTCGCCGACTAAAACTTGTAACCTAAAATCCGTGTAAATTAAACTTTTTGTAAAATAAAATAATAAATAGAAAAGCCTATTTATTTCAATTCATTTTTGGTCCATCGAGCCGGATACGGCAGTTTCGTTTGTAGTTCGATTTCGATAATCGATCGGGATAAAAAAAGACATTTTTCGTCGGGAATAGTTCACTAAAAACCTAACAGTAAGATTTCGGTAATCGATCGGAATCTGAAAAGAACAGTTTTTTCGTCGTGAACAGTTCAATTAAAACTACTAGTAGATTTCGGTAATCGGTCGGAATCCGAAAGAAAAGTTATTTTTCGTGGACATTTGTATAAAAACTCAAACTGTACGTGATCGATGACTAGTGAGTCTGAAGACAATGGAGATGACCGGAAAGTTCTCGAATCAGTAAATAAACTGAAAAGAAAGCGGGCCGCTGCGCAAGGAAGCATCACACGCGTTAAACGGATCATTGATTCAAAGGGTGAGAAATTAAATATTCATGAGCTTAACACGAGGCTAGAGCTCTTGGAGAGTTCGTTTAGCACGGCTATGGAGACCCATCTTGAAATCGAAGATCTTGATGATGATGCGGCCCAAAACGCAACTAAACTCGCGGAACTGGAAGATTTATATTGTGGAACTAAGGCAGCCATTCTTGGGTACTTAAATCAATCAAGACCAAGTAAGGATGTTTCTAATACGACAGGCACATTTTTAACACCTCGATCGCGGTCTAAAAATCTTCCGCGTCTCAAATTGCCACTTTTTAATGGTGAGCCTACGTCATACTTAGAATTTTGGAACAAGTTTAAGTCATTGGTTGATAATGATGACGAGTTAGAGGATTTCGAAAAATTCCAGCATTTAATCAGTTGCTTAGGCGAGAAGGTGCAAAAAATTATCGAACATTTAGAAGCGACTCCTGAAAATTACACTCATGCGAAAACTTTATTGAACAAACGGTTCAATAATCCCGCATTAATACTGACGGGTCATGTTCGAATAACTGTCGAACATGACTTCCTGCAGTAAATTCGACAGCAGTGTCTCAGCTACGACAATTATCTGATAGTGTTATGGCCCATATTCAGTCAATGTCGTCATTAGCTAAGCCCGAGCAAATATATCACGGTTTATTATTGCATCTGGCATTACAAAAAGTCGACTCGGAGACGCGACTAAAATGTTCGTGTATCATTTGTAGTGCAACAGACCATTACATTCAAAAATGCCCCCAGTTCACAGCGAAATCACCCGTCGAACGGTATTGGGAGGTAAAACGACGATCGCTTTGCATTAACTGCTTAACAAAGGGTCATACGACCAAAAACTGCACAAGGTTGAAATGTCGAATTTGTGCAGGTGCTCACCATACCTTATTACATCGGGATCAATCGAAGCAAGTGGATAACGTTAATTCGGACGTGAAGGTTGTGCCTTCAGAGCACGACGTTAGCACAAGTCATGCAAATAATTCATCGTTGATCATATCGTCGTCGTCGTCATCTTACGACATCGCACTTCGACGGTTTTCGAACCTGGAGCGCAAACTGAGAAAAGATCGAGAATTAAACGAACAGTATTCTGCATTTATGAAGGAGTATGAAGACCTAAATCATATGGAGCTCATAGACACTGAAGATCGAAACCGAGTACGTTATTGGATCCCTCATCATTGCGTTTTGAGACCGGAGTCTTCGACAACGAAACTTCGTGAAGTATTCGATTGTAGCTGTCGCACTAGTACAAATATATCGCTAAATGAAATGATGATGGTTGGGCCGACTATACAGGCCGAGCTTTTCGATATTCTCATTCGTTTCCGTTTTCATAAATATGCTTTAACCGCGGATATATCGAAAATATATCGTCAAATAATTATAGATGACGATGACAAATACACTCAGTGCATTATCTGGAGAAATCACTCATCAGAAGAAATACGTCATTACAAGCTAAACACAGTTACTTATGGTACAGCCACAGCCCCATTCCTAGCTACTCGTTGTCTGCAGGAACTTTCAAACTTATATGGAAAGGATTATCCAGCCGGTGCAACTACTATTCGTCGTGATTTCTACATGGATGATCTCATAACCGGGGCTGACTCGACCGAAGAGCTTTCAAAGATTAAATCGGAGGTAAAGTATATTCTATCAAAGGCAAAGTTTGATTTGAGAAAATGGTGTTCGAATGATGAGTACTTGCTGAAAGGCGATCCGGTAGAGGATCTAGCAATGAGTTGCTCATTCGAAAAGTCGAATAGTATTAAAACTTTAGGAATTGTTTGGCAAACCGTACCAGACTTATTTAGTTGCTACTATAAACACAATATCGATGAAAGAAAAATAACAAAACGCACAGTTTTATCGGATGCTGCGAAAATTTGTGATCCATTGGGAATCATTAATCCTGTAACAGTCATACCCAAAATATTCCTACAAGACCTCTGGAAATTAAAAATAAATTGGGACGAGTCATTGCCTACAAGTTATCATCAACATTAGGAAACATTTAAGGGACAGCTAAGTTTAATACAAAATATAAAAATTCCTCGTTTAGTACTTGCAGATCCGGAAAAAACAACCTTGGAGTTACATGGATTTGCCGATGCCTCGCCCAAAGCATATGGTTGCGGTATATACGTTCGTTGCATCGCATCTTCTGGAGCAATATCTGTAAAATTGTTATGCGCGAAGTCTCGAGTAGCGCCGGTGAAATCGATCACCATACCTCGATTGGAACTCTGTGGAGCTCTACTTTTGGCGGAGCTAATGGACCGAGTTCAAAAAATCATCAATAGACCTATTCAGGATGTTTTCTGCTGGACTGACTCTACGATTGTCCTGGCATGGCTTGCTGATCATCCGTCTAGTTGGAATACTTTCGTGGCGCATAGAGTCGCCAATATACAAGCGTTGTCATCGAACATGAGATGGAAACATGCACCCACAACTTCTAATCCTGCGGACATTGTTTCCAGAGGCATGCTCCCCGAATCGCTCGTAGATTCAACTCTTTGGTTCAATGGGCCTGATTTTGTAATGGAATCCTTTGATAAATGGCCTATTAGAAATCAATCGACAGCGAATGTTCCGGAATCCAGAAGAGTTAAGATCGTCCTCACCGCAACTATAGTTGATCGGGAAGACTTAACATCAAATGTAAAATTTATAAATGACTATCAAAAACTTCGTCGCGTATTTGGATTCAATTTGCGATTTGTGAACAACTCGAGACGAACAGAAGATAGGAAAATAGGTCCTCTTTCAGCGGAAGAGCTCGACACTTCGCTACATCGAATTATTTGGATCGTTCAGAATCAGGAATTCGCTAAAGAAATTAGACTACTTGAAAGTCAATTGAAAAGTCCTTTAAGGAGTTCTATCGCAAATTTAAACCCTTTCCTAGATAGCAATTCTAAGATAAAACTACTAAGAGTACGAGGACGTCTACAGAACGCAGACATTACCTATGAATCGAAACACCCAATCCTTTTGCCTAAAAACCATCCATTTGTCCTTTCTCATGTCAAACATTATCATGAACAAAATTTTCATGCAGGTCCTCAAGCGTTAGTTGCTGCCATCCGCCACAAATATTGGATCGTTAACGCCAGAAGCTTTGCAAGACAAGTAGTGCATCAGTGCTATCGTTGTTTTCGTTCACGGCCGCAAGTCTCACATCAACTAATGGGCAATCTTCCAGCTTCTCGCTTAAAACCAACTCGGCCTTTTCTCGTTTCTGGAGTCGATTTTTGTGGTCCAATTTGCGTGCATTAAAAGGGCAGAGGAAATCGTTCGTATAAGGTTTATATTGCAGTGTTTGTTTGCTTCGCAGTCAAGGCGGTACATTTAGAGGTCGTCTCGGACTTGACATCGCAAGCCTTCATTGCGGCTCTAAAAAGATTTATCGCTCGAAGAGGTCACTGCCGTCACCTGTACTGCGATAATGGAACCAATTTCGTTGGAGCAAAGAGAGAGATGAGAGAGCTTCATCAACGTTTCAACAGTCAGCAAACTCAAGATTCGATTATCCAGCTGTGTGCCGATGACGGAATCGAGTTTCATCACATACCTCCTCGAGCACCACATTTCGGCGGACTCTGGGAGGCGGTGGTTAAGATGGCTAAGACGCATTTATATCGTACTTTTGGACTTGCCTCTCTGACCTATGAAGAATTGTCGACGGCAGTAACTCAAATCGAAGCGATCCTAAATTCTCGGCCGTTAACTCCACTTTCGTCAGATCCGAATGATCTGAACCCACTAACGCCAGCACATTTTTTAATTGGCGAACCGTTGAACTCGCTAGCCGAACCCGATGTTACCAACGTTAACATTTCTCGTCTATCTCGTTGGCAGCAATTATCCTGGTTACAACAGCAGTTTTGGTTACGTTGGTCCAAAGAATATCTCTTACAACTGCAACAAAGAGGCAAATGGCATACAGAAACGAAAAACATTCAATTGGGTCGATTAGTCGTCGTCGTCGATTCCAGTCTACCACCACAACGATGGCTACTAGGTCGTATAATTGAACTCCACCCAGGTGCGGACGGGCTAGTCAGAGTGGTTTCCCTTAAAACCAAGTTGGGAATTCTGCGTCGGCCAATCGCCAAGGTATGTCCTTTACCAAGTAGCGATCTGGAGAATTGAAGGCAGTAGCCGTTCAAGGTTGGCGGAATGTTGGATCAGAATCCAATATAATTATGAAATATCAATTATTATTTGTAAAACTAACTAAGCTATGCACTTCAATGGACATTATTTTGAATTCGTTCGCGCCAATAAATGCGCAATCCAAGCTGTACTAATTATATTTTACAATTAGCTTATAACTTCACTTAGTATACGAAAATATAAACATGGCAACACTTTAAACATGACAGCGTGCAGTTCGTTTTGTGATTCGAGGAAGGAAGGTCGGACTCGCCGACTAAAACTTGTAACCTAAAATCCGTGTAAATTAAAACCTTTAGTAAAATAAAATAATAAATAGAAAAGCCTATTTATTTCAATTCAATAAGAAATCACACAAAGCAAAAGTTCTACTTATACTTCCTACGTATGTCAAACCCGCAGTCTTAAATTACAATGATGTTACGACACCACAAGAAAACTGAAATAGTATATAAAACAAAGACCTAATCCAGAAAGAGTGAATTCGATTCTGGCGCGAATACGTTGCGTACAGAAAAGCATATCAACACCAAGGTGTGACGGCGATAAAAAACATTTAGCCTTAAAACGGGCACTTGCGTTAATGTTCACGCGATGCTGGTGAATGCAATGTATTGGTGGCCACAACCTCGCCAACGTGCACTGCGTTCTACGAAATTCAAAAATTTGGAAACCGCGCAGTGCGACATTTCAATCACGGAGTGCGAATATTGGTACTAAAAACTCAACTCGCGCAGTAAGAAATCGGGCACTAAAAAACCGCGCAGTCGGAGGGATTACTACATATATGTTTATATATATATATATATATATATATATATATATATATATATATATATATATATATATATATATATATATATATAATATATATATATATATATATATATATATATATATATATATATATATATATATATATATATATATACAGTCTTCCACAAAAGTCAAGGTACAGAGAATCGGTAACTGAAAATTTTATTACTGAATCAATATTTTTATTTGAAAACCAAAAGTTATGAAATGGTAATAATACGAGTTCTGTTGAATTTAAGTTTTCATACATTTAAAGGGATTTGGCAATAATGATCATTGAAGACAATCATTTTTTGTTGGCAATGTCTCTTTTCTACTCCACAAAAGTCTTGGTACAGTTGCAGAAAATGCCCTGTTATTTGTAAAAAGAGGAGTCCCCCAAGTTCATATTATCAGAGTGAGTTAACAACCGTAGGCCGCTGTCTTTAATATCGCGTCCGTATTCGTGGTGTATCTTTTATTTAATAAAATTTTTAAAAAATGAGTCGAAAGGAGTTGAGTATTAAGGAGTGTGAAATAATTATTAATCTGCATTCAAATCAGAGCAAATCATATTCTGAAATAGCTGAACTAGTGTTGCGAAGTCGGTCAACCATTCAAAAAGTGATAAATCGATTTAAAAAGGAAAATAGAGTGGAAAATGTGCCCCGAACAGGTCGTCCATCTAAACTAAGTGCAAAGGACAAGAGAAAAATTTCGCGAATGGTAAAACAAGATCCATTCCTAAGCTGTAGAAAAATCTGCGATGTTCTTGGAATTAATGATAAGAAGGAGGTTAGCGCAGAAACTGTGCATAGAGCTGTCGTAGAAGCTGGATTTTCATCTCGTACGCCTAGAAGAAAACCTCTTGTAAGTTCCATAAACCAACAAAAAAGAATAACATTTGCAAAAGCATAACCAATAACGTTTTGGGATAATGTTTTATTTTCGGATGGGTCTAAATTTTGTATATTTGGTGTAAATGGGCATAAGAGGGTCTGGCAAAAAGTAGGAGAAGCATTTAATCCCAAGAACACTATTAAACCAGTAAAACATGGAGGCGGTGGTGTTATGGTTTGGGGTTGCATGGCTGCTGCTAGAGTTGGAAATCTGACATTCATCGAAAATACTATGGATCAGAACTCTTATTTAGAGATTCTACGAAACAACATGAAACAAAGTGCAGCCAAATTAGGTATGCGAGAAGATTTCTTGTTTCAACAGGACAATGACCCTAAGCACACTCCGCATAAAGTTCGAATGTGGCTATTGTACAATACTCGCATGCTTGCTACACCACCTCAAAGCCCTGATTTGAACCCTATAGAGCATCTTTGGAATGAGCTTAAGACAAAAATCCGAAAAAGAGTGATATCAAGCAAGGCGCAGCTTAAGGATGTTATATTGGAGGAGTGGGCCAGAATCAGCAGCGAATTTACTAAAAAATTGGTATATTCTATGCCTAAAAGACTAAAGTCAGTAATTCAGATGAAAGGATATCCGACAAAATATTAAGAAAAGTATAATTCAAATAACTATGCAAGACTATAATTACAATTTGTATCATTTTTCTTTAGGTGTACCATGACTTTTGTGGACTTCATTCATTGACTTTCCAACACATCATATGTAATAATATATTAATACGACAGAATTTTCGTTTTGTTTTACATGAATTTAAAGTGTAATGATTATAGTTGAAGTAATACCAAAAAATTTTTATCACTATAGGTTTTTTAAATAAAAATATCAAACAATTTTCATGATATTTATCACTGTACCTTGACTTTTGTGGAAGACTGTATATATATATATATATATATATATATATATATATATATATATATATATATATATATATATATATATATATATATATATATATGCATATATATATATTTGACATTTTTCAGAGTGTTCTTACTTTGTTGACAAATTTTGATAGAGTTTACGGTAAACGTCGAGAAAGGATAAGAGTATCTTGTTACTAATAGCATTGGCCGCAGTGAAAAAGCGAAAAGAAAACCTTGTCGCTTGCCTACAGAGCTCTCCGCAGATTTTAAAATATTTTTAGGATGCATTAACTGGCAGGTAATCTGAAAATAAAAATTGTTTCAGTCACATGACATTGTGAATAAATATCAAGCGATTGACATACAAAACAGCACCATTGCATCACTGATTTTTCTCCTTTAATAACAGAAGATATTTATCTATTTTGTTTTTCAAGCAAATGAAAATAGAATGCAACGATGCATGGTGAGTTCAGAATTACTTATACGAGAATGTATATGATTCGCTCCCGACTTTTGAAATTAAATATTTAAATTATTTTTTCATTCCGATCCCAGATGATCAAACGACAAAATAGCTTCTTAAAAATATAATTTTCCCCGAAAATTTCCCATTGAAATTCAGCATGCATTCCTGCTTTGCCGTCATAAAGTTTTCATGCCGTGCAACAAACTTCATGCTGTTTTTCTTACGCCAAAGTGAAAACTTCAATTCGACCATTAATCACGCGCCACGAATTGCTACTTGCACCGGTTCATGGACGACGTAATCGTCCTTTTCTTTCGTCGACAATGTCTTTGCTGCTGTTTACAAATAAATCAGCGAACCTGATTCATTCACACAGGTCGAAAATTGCCCTGATATACATTTCAGTAGCGACGATGCGAAGAAAATTATTTCCTCTTGACGAAGTCTAACACGGCCGGCACGTCAGCGTGAAGCTCAAATAAATTCCAAAGAAAAGTTTTCCCGTGTTTTCAGAGCGTAAAGAGTGAGAAGAGAATGGGAAAAACACGAAACTGCTGCCACGAAAGTTTAAGTGTTTTCTGAGTTATTTCTCGTTGTTTTCCCCCATTCGGCGTTCGGAGCTCCTTCACAATTCTCCTGACTTGACTGAGATTTATTTTTTATTTGGCTTTGATGTCCTCCACAAGTGGAACGTCTTAACCCATTTCGATGGAAAATATATTGCATGCTCATTTCTAGGGGGCGCTTTTGGCTCATCCGTTTGTTGGAACGGACTCAAAGTGGACCTGAAATGATCCGTGGCAAGGAGCGGATTGCGTAAAGCCATAAATCTTCGATGGGGCCTCACCGTAAGGGGATTTGCATTTATCCTTATGCGTTATTCAGCATGTTTAGGGTCGGTTTGGGGTTGCGACGGGATGTTTTCAGCCGCAAATAAAAGTCAAAAAAGCAAATTCAATAAAAAGCAATATTGAAGGATATTTTGAGGAGGCTTAAGCCGAATCAAACCGATTTCGGATTGTTTTATGCGAAGCAGTTGGCAAGTCAAAGGATGCTATTAGTTCGACAGTCATTTGGGAGTCGAAGGGAATTTAATGTTTTCCTACAAGGCAAAAGGCTTAATTGAGAAATTGAAACGGGTCAGATTTTGAATTAAATTCACCCACCAGAGGGTCAAGTTGAAATCCTAGAATGATTTGGGATTTAACCAGAAAATCTTCATCTTGTTTTCCACTGAAATGAAATTTAATCCAAGTTTAAAAGAAAACTGGCAACGAATCCATTAGTGTGCGGTTAGCACAGGAATAAAAACTTTTCAAAGAAAAAATAAAATAGTTTTCGTTTCGTGAACTTGTAAACCTGGCGATTTTAACTTGGATTACACCCCAAAAACTTTTTCCCTGTCGAAGTTATTTCAACAGAATATCTTTTCTATCGAAACCTTTTGTAAATTTCTTATGGCTTTTCTTCGTGGCTTGATCTTTTGATCTTCGTCTTCTGAACATATTCTCAGGGGGTTTTTATGTTTCTAGGAAAATTTACATGCCGTAAATGTTATTTTTACATTTTCATGGATTTGCGGTGGAAATGAATCTGAAATATTGCAACAAGATGTATTTAATTTTGAGGTAATTATATCTGAGTTGAAAGATATTTAATGATAATAAATTGTAATTTTGTGAATATTATTTAACAATCAGGGGATTTCCATTCCATGAAAAATTTGGGTGGCGCCACATGTAATATACTTTTGGGAGTTTGATAGTTTATGAGAGGCAGATACATTAAGATGCAATGTTCTTTGATTTATATGCGGTTGGGTATGTTATTTATATCTGCAGTGATCGAAGCATTGCAAATTAGATATTCTCATCAGACCAACAGTTCTTGTAGATGATAGCTTCCAAAGCTTTTGAAAAACTTATTGCGATAGACGCACTGACGGATGAGCAGGCAGGACTAGTAAAATTTTTTACCAGTGCTGGATAGACATTTTGCGACGCGCACTTCGATGAATCAGTGCATTCCGAGAGCTTTAAATTAAATTACTAAAACTCATACTATAAATTTCGTCCACAGTCCAGCAATTTAATAAATGATTCAATAAATTTTAATGGCAAGACATCGAAATAATTTCTTGAGAAAACATGCAAAAAAATAAATAAAATTTGTTTAAAATGATCTTCGAATGAAATAATATTTTAAAAAGTCATCCACTTGGGCTATTTATAAAATTATCAAGATGATTAATATTTCATTGGCTCTAGGAAGCAGATGAAAAAATAAAAGTAATGGCGCTACAAATTTCTTTAGAATTTCAGGTCATTAATTACGTTTATTTTTAAAAAATGTTGTGGCTTAATCTTTGGTATGCATGTAAATAGAAATCTAAATTCTGCAATGTTTTTTTCCTTCCATTTAGAACTTTTATATAAATGCACCTTTTTTTATGGTGTAAACAATTCGATCAGTTTTTGCAATGGGGATGTTTCTGTTTACTGTCACGTTGAATATTTTATTATGGTACGATGCTTGGCAATTTCATACATGAAGTACTTTGAACCAAAGTCAAAGTCAAAAGCGCTTTATTCAATACTAATCGGTATAAATTTTCAAAGAATGTAAAGCAAATTCCAAACAATAAACATACAAAAACCTAATGGCCCAAATGGCTCTCTAAATTTATACGTTATCTTTATCATATTTTGAAAATCAATTCGAAAAGGAGAAAAAACCAACCAACACTATCCTTAAATTATTCATAATTCAAACACAACAGTGAACTTTCAGCCTACACCTAATATGTTTTAACTTAATTCTAATAAAATTCTATCAAAAACTTATACTAAAAAATTCTATAGCAATGTTCCTAACCTAAGCGTTTAATGTTATCTCTAACGTAATATGATAAACATTACATATACCTAGCCTATCGCTAATTTTTAACAAAAAATAAACAACAATACTAAATGTAGCAATAATGAGCCGAAACTCAAAAACTAAATAACGAAAAACATCAAAATTCAAAATAAACACGAATAATTTACACATTGTCATTCAGCCACCAATACCTACATTGCGCCGTCTCAGCTCGATCAGCTTCAACGAATCAAGCAAATTAGTATCTCTATTGGAATTGTTGGTCTCGTGAACTCAAATTCGGAGGATATTTTATCTTCTTATCGGTAGCCCGTCGATATATGTGATATATGACTGGGACGCCGTCAGAATCAAAAACATATCGATTCATGTCCAAATACCCGAATGTTTCTGGAGGAACGAAGCCAGTCGCGAGGCAGGTCGCAATATACCCGTCTGTAGGGTGGAACGGCTGTGAAATCCAAGGGTTTTCACTCACAGTCACAAATCTTGCGATATGATTCCGAAGAAGTTTCAATATGAAGATATCGACTATCGTCACTTCAGCAGTTTGATAGATTCTTCTATTCGATAGCTAATGTTTCCAATCCGTCTCAGGCTATCTGTACAAACCAGTATATGCACGAAGACATTTCCTTTCGAAAACTCTTAATTTTTCCATAGTACTAGCACTCTGGTTGTACCAGATCTGACATCGATATGTCAAAACTGGTCCAACCAGTGTTTTGTAACAGATGATTTTGACCTTTTGATCAATGTATTTGGAATGAAAGAGTCTTCGTAGGGCCATGACTACTTTTAGTGCCTTACTGGGCATGATTTTGACATGTTCAGTATAGTACAGATACTGATCGAGATGAACACCGATGTATCGACCACAGGATTTATGTGGAACTTGTTCTAAACTACTCTCGCCAGCCATGATGTGGAAATCTTTCCAATTACGTTTCAGGTCTTGACTGACCCCCTGCAGCGTTGTCCGAAACAAGATTGTTTCACACTTCTGCGCATTGATTTTCATTCGCCAATTGTCAGTGTACAGCTGCACATCATTGAACATTTTTCGGAGATTACTCTAAACTATTGTAGCTTTTCGGTCTGCCGTATAGATGATCAGATCATCAGCAAACGCCACGAATGATCACGTTGGCGAAACGATAAAATCAAAGCGCAAAGTGCAGGTGCAGTAACTGTTCCCTGCTGTAGATCATTCAAGAACTTGAATTCACGCATTGTTGTCAGATTTCCATCAGTTACAACAAACGATTTCTTGTATAACATATTGCACATCATGGCGACAAGATGTCTGGGGAACTTGTCCTGAAATAGTTTAAAAAATAGTCCATCTAACCACACTGTATTGAAAGCTTTCTCCATATCAATGAGACCTGCTCCAACACATTGTCTATCATTTAGTTTCCAACTGTCATATATTTGTGAGTACATTAATGTATATTATTTTATCCAACCCTGAATTGTTTTGTTTCGAAAAAAGTGAACAACTTCACACACATGGGAGTTCCATCTTTTTTCCGTCCTGAACGTAGCCGTGACCAGAAACGTGTAAAAACCAAATTGAAAATCTTTGGTTGTCAAATAAACCTACCTTGCATAAAATGAAAAGACAGTTTTTCACTTAAAGTTACAACAAATTGGCGACGAGGATATTAAAACGTGTATAACAAACTCACAGAAAGATACGATACGTAAAATTGTGACACTGTGACACGTGTGATATTAATAAAATTCAATAAATCGTGCTCCATACAATTTTAAAATTCAATAAATTGCTCAAGACAATAATTCAAAAATTTACTTAATCGTGCCTAATATAATTTTAAAATAAAATCATGACGGAAAGTCAAAGTTCAAGTTCGGCAAACCAAAATTCTACAGCTCCGACGATTTCAATGTTCAATGTGGAAACATTTGATAAAAATACGATTTGGTCACGTTAGATAGATCGGCTAGAAGCCGCATTTGATATTTACGAAGTGAAAGCTGCCCAAAAGAAAAATCTTCTTTTACATTGCATGGGTGCCGAAACGTATAACATCTTATGTGACAAAATTACGCCAGAAAATCCAAAAATTAAAACTTATAGTGAAGTTGTGACCCCGTTAAAAGAATATCTCGAACCAGAAAAACTAGAAATAGTTGAACATTTTCGGTTTCACTTGCGCAAGCAAAAAAGTAACGAATCGTGTAGTGATTTTCTCATAGCATTACAAAAGCTAGCAATTACTTGCAATTTCGGTTCGTATCGCGACACAGTGATATGAAATCAATTTGTGTTTGAACTATTCAATATTAGAATGCAGAACAGGTTACTTGAACAGAAAAATCTAACAGCTAATACAGCATTAGAGAGAGCAAGGTGGTGGCATGTTTTGTGAAAAAATCAAAGGAAATATTAACCAAATCAAATTAAAAAATCATAAAAAAAACTATAATTCTGCGAATAAAAAGTTCCAATATAACAACAAAAAGCTAAATACAAAATTAAATCCAAAAGAAGAAGTTCTAAACAATTGCTGCTATCGATGTGGGGATCCGTCACACAGGGCGAATGAATGCCGCCACAAAAATTCTCAGTGCGCCTTCTGCAAGCGTGTCGGACATTTGAAGCGAGTGTGTTTCAAAACTAGAAACAAAAATAATCGAATAAATATCCTGGAAGAAGACGGAAGGAATGATGTTGGTGCGGAAAAATTGCGAGTGGAACAGCTATTGCAACTATCGGAACAAAGGAGAGTGAAGCAAAATGCATTAAGAAAAAAAAATATTTTGTAAATTAAATATTAATAATAATTTTGTTTCTTTTGAAATCGATACAGGCGCGCCAGTGTCGGTGATCAGCAGGAACGACGGGAAGCGATATTTTGCAAAGTTTGAAGTTTTACGGAACGACACGCAACTGGAGAGTTATTCTGGCAACAGCATTAAATGTTATGGTTACATACACGTAAACTATATATTGTGGATTCAGACAGAGGACCTTTACTGGGTCGGGAATGGCTACGGCAATCGAAATTGAATTGGCAAAAGATAGTTAGTGAAAATCTTGCAGTTATATGGAATATTAATCAAAGAACAGAATTGAAAAAACTATTAGAAGACTATGATAGATTGTTTATGAAGTCCATAGGTAAAATCAAGGGTATACAAGCTAAAATTCACCTAAAGCATGGAGTGAATCCAAAGTTCTACAGAGCGAGGAGCTTACCATTTTCCTTAACATGTGCCGTTGAAAGGAAGCTCGAAAATTTGGTTAAAAACGATGTTTTGGAAAAAGTTGACACTAGTGAATGGGCGACTCCGATTGTTGTCGTTCCAAAATCCAAAGGGGAAGTCAGAATATGTGATGATTACAAAACCACGGTCAATAAATGTATTGAGATAGATGAATATCCACTTCCTAATATTGACGAATTATTTAGCGGATTTGCAGGTGGAGAAAAATTTACCTAAAATAGATATACATAAAGCGTATTTACATATGGTAGTACATCCTGACAGCCGGGAATGTTTAACTCTTAACACACATAAAGGATTATATAGGCCCAAAAAATAATGTTCGGTATTTCAAGCGCTGCCGCAAAATTTCAACGCGAAATGGAAAATGCCTTACACGACATACCAGGGGTTAAAGTATTTCAGGATGATATTAGGATTACTGCCCCGAATGACATTTTACATTTTGAAAGGTTAAGATTAGTTCTGGATAGATTAGATAAAATGGACCTTAAGATTAATAAAGAAAAATCAGAGTTTATGGTAAATGAGATAACATATTGCGGGTATGTAATTAACAAGAGTGGCATTCACAAAATGCCTGAAAAGATGGATGCCACCGAAAAGATGCGAAAACCAGGCAACAAAGACGAGGTTCGTTCATTCTTAGGGATAGTAAGTTATTATGCTCGTTTTATTAAAAAAAATATGAGCACCATTATCTATCCACTCAACAACCTGTTAAAGCAAAACATAAGCTTTAGTTGGACTGATAAATGTGAAGAAGCATTTAATAAAATAAAAAAACTTTTACAATCTGATATTGTGTTGGTTCATTACGACAGCAAATTACCACTTATGTTGGCCGTGGATGCATCTCCAGTTCATGTCGAGTGTGTATTAAGTCATCTGTATCCCGATGGAACTGACCGCCTAATTCAGTATGCATCACAAACACTGTCACCTACGTAACAACGATACAATCAAATTGATCGTGAGCTTATGCGATTATATTTGGAATAAAGAAATTTTACCAGTATTTTTACGCAAGAAAATTTACACTGGTAACGGACAATAAACCTCTTTCACAAATATTTTCTTCTCATAATGGTCTCCCAACACTTTCAGCGACTAGGATGCAGCATTACGCCATTTTCTTAGAATCGTTTGATTACGAAATCATATATAAAAAATCAAGTGAAATGATCACAAATACTAACGTTTTGGTAAACGACTTAGGAACGCAACTAGTTTCGCATGAGTTTAAAGAATTTTTGAAATTGAATGGCATTGTCCATAAACAAGGGGCACCTTATCACCCAGCAGCTAATGGACAAGCGGAGCGATATGTTCAGACCATTTAAAGCAAAATAAAAACATTAAATTGTAAAGCAAGTGAAATTGAATATGAATTAGTAACCATTCTAATGGCATAAAGGAGAACAATACACCCAAGTTAAAAATAAATCTCCAGCCCAACTCATGTTGGGCAGACAAATGAGATTAAGATTGGATTTAATGATCCCGACAAGTGAATATAAAGATAGGGAGGTACTAGTGGCGAGAAGTTTCCAGGTGGGTGATAGAGTCACTGCCTGAAATTACTTAAGTGCTGAAAAATGGGTCTTTGGTAAGGTATTCGAGAAGTTAGGAAAATTGCATTATTTAATAAACTTGATGGCAGTAGGACTTGGCGAAGACACGTTACACATTAAGGATAACAATTCGTTAAATCCTGATTCAGTTGACCAGGAAGCGATGCCAATAGCCATAGACCGATCCAGTATCGAAGCACTGCCAAAATATGACGTTCAACAAACAACAACAAATGATGCTGCCACAACAATTGCTCCCAAAGTGAATATTTTTGAACTGAGAGTCCAAGATGATACGTCCCAGATAAAACATCAGCCGATCCCTGCCACTGTTGCACCTGTCTCTACTGATCGATCGAAAAGAATTACTCGACCCCCTAAACTGTTTCGCGATGAATTCAATCATTTTTAAATTCACGATAAAAAGAAATATTGCATGAATTATTTTTTTGAATTATAATAAGTAAGATTAAATTTAAATTGTAAATTTAAAAAAAAAAAACATTAACTACGTAAAATTATTTGTTATATCGAATTTAATTTACTGGGGGAAAGTTGTCATGTATTTGTGTGTACATTAATGTCTATTATTTTATCCAACCCTGAATTGTTTTGTTTCGAAAAAAGTGAACAACTTCACACACATGGGGATTCCATCTTTTTTCCGTCCTGAACGTAGCCGTGACTAGAAACGTGTAAAAACCAAATTGAAAATCTTTGGTTGTCTAATAAACCTACGTAGCATAAATAGAAAAGACAGTTTTTTACTTAAAGTTACAACACCAACAGATGTCTGAGGTTACTTTCATTATCGCATGTATGGTCGAAAGCCTGGTATGAAAACCATATTGACAATTCGGCATCAACTCATATTCCTCAATGTGGGCGTTCAATGCTCTGTTGAGTATCATTTCAACCACTTCGCTGATGTTAGGCAGCAAGCTGATTGGGCGATAGCTTTTGGGGCATGAAGATTATTTTCCTTTTTTCAAGATCGGAAATACCTTAGCCTTTTTCTACTCATTTGCGAAATATGAATTGCTCAACATATTGTTGAACAATATGAGTAATCTCTAATAGCAACCTCAGGTAAATGTCGGAGAACTACATTTGGAATACCATCAGTACCACATGATTTCTTGTTGTTTATCCTGCGAAATATGAAACACAAGTCTTCATAGCTGGCAAAATAATCAATAATATTCAAGCTCGGTTTGAGGTCAGATGTTAATGTTTCATTGAAATGAAAAATTGATTGGCCGTTCAGGCTTGATTTGATGTCGGAAACTTTTGCTTCAACGACCTCTGAAAGTATTTCATTCCCTCTCTCAGGGTTTGGTAGATAAACCAATTCAAAATGGGTTCCAATCAGAGCAAGTTTATCCAATCCTTCATAAATAATCCTGTTTCCATTTTTATCCGGAGTCGTACTATCGATTTCGATACCAGTCCTATCGAGAAGACTTATCTCATCACTAGTGACTTCAAGATTCGATATCTTCACTCGAAACTTCTTCCGGAATATGCTATTCACTTTCGCGAATACGCCGTCTGGGTCCTGTGGGCTAATACCCCCTCAATTTTTCCGCCCATTGATTGCTGACCTCACTCCTGAAGTATGAACGGTTTAAGTCCCGGACATTCTTCAGGTGCATTTTCAGCAAAGCCAACGAGGGATGGTTTTAGTGCAAAAAGCGTCGATAAATATTGTTGACGCGTGGGAGAAGAAGGCTTTTCAATCTTTTCAACCTTGCGATGGTTGGTGTTTCATATCCTTCCACATTGTTTCGATGTTTAATCTTGGCAACTACTTTCTCAATTGTTTCCAACGTTAGCTTCTCTAACTTCGACAAATAGAGATCTATTTCATCGTTAGTTAGATTCCTAACATTAGGTACCAATGAGCAAGTGTTGCCATCATCAGACGGGGGACATTGCTTCTGATACTCCCGATTAAACTTCTTTTGAAACTTTCCCCAGTCTGTTTTTTTGAAGTTCAACCGATGATTTTCATGTTGAACTGGAATGAGGAAGAAATCATCCCTTTGATGATTGATTTCCATTACTATTGCGTTATAGTCGCTATCATAAGGAAGCACCTGCAGTTTCCGTTGAGGACTATTAATGCTGAATTCAAGTCTTGCATCAGCAATGCAGAGATCTAGATATGAATTTGTCCTAGGGTATGTTGGGAACGCCGACCCATATAGATTGCACCTGTATTCAATTTGGTTCTCTGTTATCCACGAATTCAGGAATACATCTCTTGGATTATTTGTGGCGTTCAGCCATGATGTATGCTTGGCGTTCAGATCACCAGCAAGAATATAATAGCTATGCAGCCTGTTCAATTTGAGTATTACAAACAAGGAATTGAGTTCCTTCTTGAGCTTGAGAACAGTTCCACCAGTTGCATAGGCAGAGATAACGAAGAGGTTATCCCCACCTGGCAGTGAGATTTTGATTACGGACACTTCAAGAGATTCAAAGCTTTTGAATTTGACTTCTTCAATGTTTTGGAAACGATAGGGTCTTCGAACCAATATCCCGGTGCCACCTTCCCCATCACCCATTACCCTATCGTTTCTTACGAATTCAAAATCCTTGAATGTCATGGAGTGCCATGAATTCAGGTGGGTTTTGGTGAGAAGCATGATGTCCGGCTTTTTTAGGGTTTTGTAAAATAATTTTACAAAACCCTTCTAAAATCGCGTCCTGTCTGTCCGTCTGTCTGTCCGTCCGTCCGTCCGTCCGTCCGTCCGTCCGTGTGTTACAGCAGTTTTTTTCGGAAACTACTTAAGCTAGAAACATCAAACTTTGTATGTAGGTGTAAAGTGGTGTTCTCTTCAAAGTTCAACTAAAAAAAAATTTTATAAGGTATTTAAGGGGGGTCTCCCCATGTCGGGGAGTGACCCCCCGAAAAAAAAAATTTCATTGAAGGTAGCCGATATGGGTATCAAATGAAAGGTCTTGATGAGAACTTTACAAAACGGGTCTTAGTTTGGCAAAATTTGCTTCGAGGGGCGCACAGGGAGGGGAAATACACGCAAAATTTGTGTCCTCCCCCCCTCGCGATTGGACACCTGTGATCCGAAAAATCTGAAAAAATTCAAGAATGTAGGCCTTGATGAGTACAACAACAACAAATACGTGAGAAGTCTCAGTTCACTTAACTTTGTTAGTAATAGTATGATTTATCGATTTTAGCGAAGTTATAGCGGTTTGAATTTTCCTGTATTACTATGGAACAATATGCGCTGCATGTACGAGTATTACTATGGCAACATATGGCTATGGAACAACATGCGCTTTTTACCGACTCAGACACTACAGTTTTGCTAGGATTTGCATGGAAATTTCAGGAATGATAGGTGTCATGAATGTTTTTGAAAATCGGTTCTGCTAGTGGTATCAGTAATCGTAAAGCAAAATAGTGGCTGTTTTAAATGCGAAGATTGAATAATTTTGAGCTATTTTTTCCCAACTTCTACGTTCAAGGTGCATACTTTGAATACTTGATTCAATTTAATGAATGACTGAAGATGAGTACCTACAATTAATACTCATAAGTGAAACAAGTCAAGGAGGTGGGAGAGAGCTCCTAGCAAAAGGGCTTTGTAACAACTCCAGGATTCGAAAAAATTGGCCATTAATCGATGATAACAATACAGGAGAGTGGCCCCTGAAAAAAATTTCATCAAACATAGCAGATATTAGTATGAAATGAAAGTTTTCATGGGAGCTTTTCAAAACAGTTCTTAAACTGTCAGTTTTTGCTTCAGTGGGGCACAGGGGGGAAATATATGAAAAATGTGGTTTCCTCCCTCACGAATGGACATCTGAAAAATTATCAAGGGAGATATTTATGAATATAACAATAACAAAAACCTCAGAAGCCTAAATTCGTTCAACTTTCTTAATAATAGTATGATCTTCGAATTTCATATTTTCTCCAATAAAATCGTCATTGACATGCTTCTCGACTTTATTCAATCTGGTGACTGCATTTTGAAAATTGAATACAAAACCCTTCTGACATGAGCGTAGGTATGTTTACCCAACTTGTTTTAACAATGAATTCAAGGAGATAATCACGCTGATGTAGACTCTCAATGGAGTTGACGTTGATCGAGATGAGATGAATCCTATCCATGGGAATGTGACTGGATGACAAATTATTTTGACGCATTTGTAGCCCCTAAACGATGAAAAACAAGACTAATTCTCGTATCCTGTTTATCGATTCTCTCCTATAGAGAATTTAGTTGCTGAAAAATTTTGAGAAGCAGCTCATTAATGCCACTTACATTATTCACCGCATTTTCTGCTGGTCCTCTAGCGGCTTGTGCAAATGATACTCCGGGCTTGACGAAGTTCGGAGCTAAGACACTGCGGTGTAGTTGTGCTTGCTTTGGTACAAATTTAGCTCTCGCATCTTGATATCGAGAGCATCCTCGATATGATGCCGGGTGACCAAAAACACCGCAGTTAACACAGTATAGTTTCTCTTTTGGCTCCGTCTGAGCCAATTTGCACTCACCGGGAGCATGCACATCCTTGCTTTTGACGCATCGGTAATGCATGGTGCAGTTTGGCAGCCGAATGCCCAAATCGTTGGCAGCGACAGCACTGGTTGATTTCTCGTTTCTGGAGGTGTTCCCATCTCACTGCTCGGAAATTCAAATATCTGATTTGTTGAAGAGCACTTGGACTGCTCTTATTTGATATCTGCAGTACTATGAACCGATTGTTGTCATTGAAGCAGTACTATAGGAACAGCGATATGGCACACGTACAGTGTACATGAGTGATGTGAAATTTCTCAGAGGAGAAAAAGTTGAAAAGAGATACCCTTTATGAGAAAGAAAGAGAAGAAAGGGATTTAATTGTCATTCACTGACTGTTTCACTGAGAACTGTCAAAACACATTTACCAACCGATACGAAGCGGTAAAATCAGCGATGCCCGTTTGGAAATTTTTCATCAAACTATTTGGTCCCGGTTTCAGAAAACATTAAAAAGTGATATCGCGTGTGATACGGATGAATATTTGATTTATCGTGTGCGGTTTCCAATTGAATTTGAAGTTAAAAGTGAAAAATGAAGTGCTTGCTGGTAAATTGTAAAAATAATCCATTCCATATTACAAGGAAATCTTTTTTTAAGGTGTAAATTGGTTTTATAATTAAATTAACATAAATTAATTGGTTTGCTATGGAATTTGTGTAATACAAAACATGACGGGATTAATCGTTTTAAGTGGGAATAAACTTAGCTAGTTTTTGTTTGTGTTTCATAGCAAATGCCATGGGAATTGTCAAGTGTGAAAAGCCCATGGGATTTAGTTGAGTGGTGTCACTATAAAGCATTTATAATGATGGGGGCTGGAAAAGTTTTTGAAATATTTTCACAATAAGATTTATTGTTTGTGCGATACTTATTAAAATATATTTTTTAAGGATCCCCAATGACGTGAAAACGCGTAGGCAGTGGCTATTAGCTATAGGACGTCCGGAAGCTGACGCACGCAAGCAATCGGTTGTGTATTCCGATCAATTTGTGCCAGAAGATGTTCTGGATATTGGAGTAAGAAAAAGCTTGGCCAAGAATGCGATACCGAAAATAAATGTTGTAAGTCGTACGAAAATACTAATACGGTTTTTAAAAGTTTTTCTTTGTATTTCAGCCAAACACAATGAAGCCTGCATAAGTGGACAATTATGTGGTGAAGTTTTGGTGAGTATGAACAGTTAATGATTTCATTTACTCCTAATTAGAAAATCTTTTTTATATGGATTACTAAATACATCACATTTGTAAATATTATGATTTAAACGATGAATAGCGACAATTTGATAAATAAACTACATTTCCACAAGATTTTAGGAATGTAATTGATGTTTAAATCTAGTCAATTATTTGTTTATTTTACTTATATATGCTATAATTTTATAATATATTATCAAATATTAAGTGGTACCTTCGAAAAAAAACTTGGCAATGTAATAAGGTTTCGAAAAAAATAACTCCTTATTTAATTATATTCATTAGATTAATGATTAATACGTATATTTATTATATATACTTAATTTAATAAAAGAAAAAATATATAAACTGTCTTAGGTAATAAATAATACTTGTGAAGTAGCTTCCACCACAGAGCCTGATAAAATAATGCATCATATGGAAAACATGAATTAGGTAAAGGTGGTTATAGTAAAATAATTCATAAATTTAAATAAAGTGTTTTATTTCAGAGTACAATGGAATCATGCTGTGAACCAAGCAGTGTCCAATGCAATATTTAGCAGCAAAGTGGGCATAATGTAAGTCATAAACATTTTCAAATAAGTTATAATCTATTATAAGTGTGAATTAATCACTTTGGTGAGAGTTTGGCAATGTAATTAGCAGTTCAAAATCTTACCTCTAGTTGCATTATACCAGCTTCAATGATTTGAAAAACATTCCAATAGCCCT
The DNA here is from genome assembly GCA_963969285.1 of Odontomyia ornata. Classification (NCBI taxonomy): domain Eukaryota; kingdom Metazoa; phylum Arthropoda; class Insecta; order Diptera; family Stratiomyidae; genus Odontomyia; species Odontomyia ornata. Next base: position 54,671,617 of record OZ017742.1, on the reverse strand, counting down.
TAAGATCACTAAATGTTATGATTTTTCATGAGTTTGGAGTTGGCCGTCCACTCCTGATATTTTCAAAGTATACGCCTCCGTTATAGTTAATTTGGGTGATTTTGATCGGATATTTGGAAGTGGCGGAAGTGTTCCAAGTAACTATTGGTAAGACCGGCAATGTGAGTAAGCATGTTTTAAGTGGACTTATTTTTGACGGAGATTGCTTTCTTTTTCTGTGCTTCTTGTACGTACTTTCCATGATTTCTGTCGTCTTCATCGGCTCCGTAGTTGCTCCAGTACTGTCGTATGAGTCTGTGAATTCCTGGCCTTCATAGCAGATAGGTAATGGTGCTAATTGATGGATTAATCGCCTAATGATGCCGAAGCTCGTCTGTACATCAGCTACACGTACACGTCCATCTCGTCTTAAAATGATATCTATAATCCGTCCCAGTTTCCATTTGCATGGTGGTAGATTTCCCTCTTTAATAGTTACCAGCATTCCTGTTTTGATGTCTATTTGTTTTAATAACCATTTTGTTTGCTTCAGTAACTAGCTCAAGTGTTCCATATACCATCGCTGCCAAAACTCCTTTTTGAGCTGATTTCTTAGTTGCCATCTCCTTTGTTGAGCGGTTTAGACCTGAGAACGGTTCTCCAATTAGAAATTGTGCTGGTGTCAGTGGCGTTAAATCATTCGGGTCTGAAGAACGTGGAGTGAGTGGTCTTGAATTTTGTATGGCTTCTACTTCTGTGGCCACTGTGCATAATTCCTCATATGTTAATGTAGCTGACACAACCATCCGTTGTAATAAAGACTGTAGATTTCACCGCTGCCTCGCACAGCCCACCAAAGTGCGGTAAACGAGGGAGTATGAAGTGGAACTGGATATTGCGATTTGCGCAGTTGTTCACGATTGTTTCAACACATTCTGGTTTCGTCAAAATAGCTTCAACCTCTTTCAGTTGATTGTTCGCAAGAATTATCGCAGTAGATTTCTTCACACCTTCCTCTTATGGAATCAAAACGTTAAGCGCATTTAAAAATGCATCGGTAATTAGGTCGGACACGGCTTCCAAATGTATTGCTTTTGTTACAAAACAGCTATGTAAGATTTTGGGGTATTTCGCCTAGAATATTGAAACGCGTGTAAATTGGTCCCCAAAATCTATGCAACTATTGAGAAATGGTCTTGTCAATTGGACTCGATGTTTTGGTAGGTCACCCATGTATTGGCTGAGTAAATGAGGTCAAAATTTTTTACATGAAACGCAATTCACCACAACGGTTCTGCAGAGTTTCTACCGTTTAGAATTCAATATCTTTGTCTCGCAATATTCTGTAGCGCTTGAGGTCCTGCACGTAAATAAGCTTGATGGAGATGCGTGAGTAAGAGTCGCGTAACAAGATGATCTCCTGGTAACACCATGGGGTGTTTTGTATCGTAACTGATTTCTGCTGCTCGCAATCTGCCTCTGACTCGCATGACATTATCTGTAGGTTTCAAAGGTGCAAGAGTGCGAAGCTTACTTGATTTCGCAACTTCTTGGCCCGCCATCAAAGTTGACATTTCATCCTTGAAGCTACTTCGTTAAACTTCTCTGATGATAACTTAGAGGCCATCATTCAATTCTTCGGTTGACAGATAATATGACTTAACGTTTTGGCTTCTGTTTTTTAAGTTCCTTATCGCTCAATTTACGTAGGCCATAACCCGCAACAGCTTTTGGAATGCATTTCCATGGGCGATTGAGTACAGTGGATGTGTATGAGAATCAGTTGTAGCGGCTGCGGCTGATCGTTTGTAATCTCTGTAATTGAAAATACTTCTAATATGATTGACAACTGTTTGCAAGTTGATTTTAGTGTGATATTGATTTTATCGCTTGCTTTTGCCTTTGTATTGCTAATTCCTGATATATTGACACCAGGATGACTTTTTGAAAATCCCAACCTCTTTCGCAGTTTTTCGGTTATAAAATTCAATTGCAAACCGGAACCAAGAAGGACACATGCTTTTATTGGTTTCCCTTCATTGTTATCGATTTCGGTGATTACTGTTCCTAAAAGAACTTATCCATCTGATTTCTTGGATTGGACTGATAAACTAGCGCTTTGTGTTGCTTTTTTAGGTCTTTGTTAAAAAAATATTTTACAAAGACCTACTAGTTTCGCGTCCTGTCTGTCCGTCTGTCCGTCCGTCTGTCCGTCTGTCCGTGCGTCACAGCTGATTTCCTTAGAAACTATAGAAGCTAGAATGCTCAAACTTTGTGAAAAGGCCAGAAGTGGTAGTCTCTCAAAATTTGAGGTCTTAACAAAAATTTAAAAAATGTTTAAGGGGGTCCCCCCTAATAACGAATTGGCCCTTAAAATTTTTTTTTAATCAAAGGTAGTCGAGTGGGGTATCAAATGAAAGCTCTTGACTAGAACTTTTAGAATCTGATATAAAAAAGTCATTTTATGAATTAGGGGGTCCAGGGGAAGATAAAATCTATCCAAAATCTGTATCCCCCCCTCGCAATTGGACACCTCTGAGCCCAAAAATCTGCAAATAATCACGAACGTAGACCTTTATGAGTACAAGGGCAAGAAATACCTTAGAAATCGAACTTCACTCAACTTTGTTAATAATAGTATGATTTGTAGATTTTACATTTTTGCCCATAAAATCAAAACGGTACCTTTAAACTATATATATATTCACAAAATTTAATTCACATCGAATCATAATCAAGTGAGTTATAGCCATTTCAATTGTATCGAATTACAACAACAATAACACGTGTTTATGGTTGATATAGGGTTTTCCAATAAGAGGTATCATTTTGGTATTTTAAAATAAATGCCATTTTTGATATGAATGGTCAGATGTTTATTTCATTATGAAGAAAAAGATATGCCGCTAATAGCGAAAAATAACATCAGGCAAATAACCACCACGACACGCTTACAGGACCATATCCTTTTCATGAAATTTTCCACAACCAAATCGCAAAGTGGCTGCCCTATGTCCTCGATAGCCTCACGAATTACATCTTTGAGGTTTTGAATTGACGCTGGGCTATTGACGTAGGTCTTTTTTCCTTGTGGCTCCAAAGGAAGAAGTCGCAAGGTGTCAAATCACAAGATCTATTCACAATAACACCTCTTATTGGAAAACCCTATATATATTTAAAATTGACTTAGGCACTTTTATTTTCTTTCAATTTTCATGAAAATTTAAGGAATATGTCGTAATCTAGGAGCTATGGCTCTAAAAGCAGCGCTGACACAGGCACACAGCACCAACTCAATTTAACAAGGAGTAACCATTCAGTCACCTTCCTCAGCTCGACACTCGTTTTTTTTTTTTTTTGCATGAAAAATAATTAAAGGGAAAAATTTCTTTTGTACTTAACACCCGGGAAACAAAATTCTAAAACTGTTTTAATGTGTAGTGATTTTATTTCAATATCTTTTGAACATAATTTAACTAATTGCGGTGTAATGCGGTATGCAAATGCTTAGAACGAAACGGTTAACCCCTTAAATTATAGGAACGATAAAATCATTGTATCATTTAAACCCCACAAAATTTGTCAAATTTTACCCATTCCAACCATAATATTAATTAAAAATTGTTTTGTTTGTTGGTAATTAACGCGTGCCTGTCCTATTCTTTCGATTTATTTCCCCCTTAATTACGCCTAATAATTATAAACATACATTGCTTTCAATTGAAAACTTAATCGAATCTACAAAAAAAATAAACAATTTCGAATTTTAAAAATAACCGAAATGAGTGTGCATTATCACCACCGCATGTTCACACATAGATGGCACTTCTATTTCCATATGGTACGAGCGAGGTTATTGCGTTTGCCTCGAACATGTTTTCAGGGAACAGTTTCCCATAAACCGCTTCGTAGAGAAGACGGCATTCGATCAAGTGCCAACAGGGATCTGGTGAAGTGATTTGTGTGCTTGTGGTGATCATTTGAGGAGTATGTTTGGATGGTTGGCGAGGGAGACGTACTAATAAAACGTTTGTGGCAGAGACAACTTTTACCATCCTGTGGATGCACAGCGGAAAAAAAAGAAGGAAAAAAAAGGAAAAACTTCACCTATTGCTACTTTTTCTACGACAGTGCCTGTAAAAAAATGATAGCAGCTGCCAATATCGCCATGAGCCATCAGCATTAGGTCCCGAAGTGTGGTGCAACAGGTGGTTGGAAGGCAAGGTGAAGATCGTCATCGTACGGAGCGGCACATGTTGATTGGGAAACGGCGGGACCGTACTCCCTGTTTCTGGGAAAACACACCGTTTGTATGCAAAAAGGCGCATTGTGTATTCAAACATAGTTCAACCAAGAGTGATAAATCAACTGAAAAGTTAGATCCAGAAGAATTAGTCAAATCACTCAATCCATATATTGACCAACGGATTGCATATAAACGAAATATTAAACATTAAAAGCAGTAGAAGAAGTAGCAGCGAGCATTACCACGTTCGAAGACCATACGGTTCTGATATTCAAGGAAGTCTATATGTATTTACACTTTGATAGCTGAATTTTTAGATGATTTTATACACCCTTAAGATCTATTCTATGTCTTTATACTCGTGTGTTAATATTTGATATATGAACGCGATTCTTCACTACCAAAAATTCCAGGACTTGCTTACCTCCAAATCGTCAACGAGCGCTCGTCGTCGAGGGAAAGGTACTGTAAGTACCCTCTTAACATTTTTATAATTATATATTTATTTAATTAAAAAAAAAAAATATATATCAAATATATATAAAAATTAATATTTATTCCACATAGCAAATTATATTGAATATACATAAAAATTTAATTTATTGAATGATCGAAATGAAAATGTAATAGGACGACAATTGTCCTCCAAATGCATCCGTCTATTTAGAAAAATCGTCGTATAAAATCGTTTTTTTTTAAAGGAAATAATGATTAATTTCGTATAAATCCATGTAAAAAGTTTTGAAACATAATGTATGAAGGGTGAAAGAGTGGCATCTACAAGAGCTAACCATAATAATTGTAATAATACAGGAAATTGGAGTAAAATGAATTTTCTTCTAACGTTAATCCTCTTTTAATATCAATTTCCCTCTTTCGATGGTTAAATGCCTTTCAATATGGTGTTGTAAATTGCTGTGCTGATTGCCATAGAAAAATCATACTGTGGAGATATATCAATTTCATTACATTGGCGTTGTTCAAATAAAAACAAAATGATGAATTAAACTGGAAGAATCGGTCTTTTCCCTTCCGGTCTTTTCCAATCGGGTATAGGACCCGGTACGGTGGCAGGCTTCCACCCCAAAATATGAGCCAGCCGCCGGGTACAGAGTAATTTCTTCTTTTGTTTCAGGAGACTTTATGGGTTGAGTGGCCCAAGCCAAGTGCCTTTTTATGGCATAAAGTTATGCAATTCAATTGTATAATTCTATGACATAAATTGGTCACCGGGGTACTCCCCTTCTGATGGGAAAGTTCATATAATTCAAGTTATATGAGTTTTCCACTCAGAAGAGGAATACCTGGCCACTTCAACAGTTTAACATTGGATTTATTCCGGTTGGGTGGGCATGAAGGGGCTCCACCACCACCTGGTTGCCCCTCTTTCATTTGTGGGCCCTGAATGTATTTGGGTAAGGACGAGGTCACCCCCAAATTAGTCTTTCTTGTCAGGTTGCACTTGTTCTCGCAACAAGTCGTAATTCCTTCGTGGAGGTTATCTACAGATTTGCGACTTCGGTCGTCCTCTTGATCTCTGCAAGCAATTCGTGAATGCGAAATGTTTTGTAGTGAGTCCTCGTGCCGGGGAAACAAACTCGCCCCACGACACCGCAATGCTAGCCTGCCAGCGCATTCACGCGTCTCCGGACGAGGGCATTCTCGGCAGGAATCAACACCTTCCTCTGCCGAGGCAGCAGAACATCGCTGCGGTCCTTCACGGACATTAATTGAACATCTTTATTCACTACAAATGGCGCCCAACGTGGGGCCCGAAAAGCCCGGCTGTATCATCAGTCGTGAGCACGAGACAGTCCATCGTCTCTAGGTGTCCCCACTAGGTGTTAGAAATTTTGGCGGGTAGATAACTCCCGAGGGTTTTTGCACTAATCGTGCCCCAGCAGCCTAATAACTTTCGAACGTGTGTAGTCCCTGGACATCAATGTCGTTTGGTCCTGCTTTTGACTTATACTTTGGTGGTTTACCACCATTGTATAACTAGTAAGGCCAAATGATATTAGAGTCCCTTTTTGTGTTCGGAAGTTATTATCCCAACATCTATTTTGCGGAGGATTCTGATCCGCTCCCCAAACCAGCGGTGCCTAAGTGTCTTAAATTACATGGATTTTGATTTCATGTGATTGGCTGATTAGCTAATCCATGACTATCCATGACAAGACACGCGCTGCTTGTGGATTAGAATCCCACCCTGGGCTGACAAGCTGTAACTTGAGAAGTTTGATAATGAGGGATCACTTCGGAACCCTGATTTTCATGGTGCCACAAGAGAGTGTTTTTTGATAGTTCAATCACCACTTAAATTTTTTCATAAATTTTTTTTGTGAGGTTCTGAGATAGTTCGCCACTGACGGCCACATAAGAATTTTAGTAATTTTTTCTCACCGTTTCTTCATTATTGTCATTATTCATATAGCTAATCTTATATACCCATATTCTTCATTATTTATTTATCTAGGTATTTAATTAGGAAAACCATTTGTATTTAAAATGCCTACAAAAAGAACTCCCGAAAGGAGAAAGTTGCGGTCGGATGCCGGACCAGCTCTATTGTGTTCCATCTGTCACGAGGACATGGACGAAACTACAAGCCAGAGGTTGCAGTGCGGACACAGGCTACATCAGCTGTGTTTGGCACAACTGCGGCAAACCTCATCCACGTGCCCGCTCTGTCGTCAGCCTTTGGAAATCGCACAGCCAGCAACAGAACGACCTCGGTCCTCCAGTGCAAGTGGAGCTGTCCCCAAAAGCGGACCCCTTCCATCCACGACAAGGAGTGCACGAGACGATGACTACAGGGCTGAAGCAGTTCCGCCTGCAGAAGAAGCGAGTCCACCGGTGGCTGTGGAAACCACAGTTCTAAGAGATCTAATGGCGCTCGTACAGGACATGTCCACCCGGCTAGCCTCTCTAGAGAGCCAGCGAGAGAACCCCGCACCATCCCGGCCAAGAACTCCTCCTATGTGGGATTCGGACCCAAATCCGTGGGATTTCCCAGTAGACTCGCGGCGTGATCCCGAACGGATCCGGCCAGGTACAGCCATGAATCCATTGGCTCCAGTTTACCGGCCCCGATTGAGCCAAGCACCGCCACCAAATCAGGCTCCCGTGATTCCGCCGGACCAACGCTTCCATCCACACGACATGTATCGGCTGAAGCCGACACAGATCCCCAGCATCATCCAGGGATGGAATCTACATTTCAGTGGGGAACCCAACACGATAACGGTAGAGGTTTTCATAAGTCGGGTGGAGTCACTGATTGAGCAGATGCTAGCAGGAGACCGCACAGCGCTCGCAGGGTACTTGCCTATGCTGCTTAGGGGAGCAGCACTGGAGACATATTGGAGAATACATTCAGCTCCACCATCCATACGCTGGTCACGGCTGAAGGAGGTACTCCGCATGGAATACCCTACGGTCGACATGGACGAATTAGTCCTGGATAAGATGAATGCTAGATGGCAGCGTCCGGACGAGTCCTTCCATAAATATCGAGCCGATATCCTTCGGTTGAATGACCAGCTGTCAGAGCCATTGTCTTCTACCCAAATTCTGCGCCTGCTAAAGCGAAATCTAAGACCGGAGATTCGTCGGCATATCGTGAACTCCAATCCACAGAGTATGGAGGCCCTGCTGAGAAATGTGCGTCGCATAGAAGGGTTTGAGGAAGACCTACGGGACCGGCCATACTTACTAACCAGGACGGGTCCTCGACGAGGAATCGCGGAATTGGCCCCAGATTATACCACCCTAGATCTGGAGGATGATTTGGACCCAGACCAGCTTGCTGTAGCAGCAGTGGGAAGTCTTACGACCTGCTGGAATTGTCACCAAACCGGACACCGGTTTATTTCATGCCGCGCAGAACGTAAGGTTTTCTGCTACGGTTGCGGCAAGCCGGACACTTACTTCCCGGACTGTTCTGAATGTGCCGCACGAAAAAACGGCCAAAAGAGTACCCGACCACCTCAGCGGTACTCGAAACCCCAGCAGTAGCTCCTCAATCAGTGGCTCACCCCAACCAACCTGACGTTAACCCACCAGCCATGACCATTACGACTGCGGATGTTCACTCTCTTCCGGAGACCTCACCAACGACAATATTAAAACGACCATCGCAGTCACTGCCAGAAGAACCGCGGCAGCCTCAAGTACGCACTCTAAAACCTTATCATGTTAGACTGCAGGAATATCGGGTGGCTCGAGAGCGAATATTTGCTTCCGAAGTCGTCACTTCCCGTTCGTGCACGACAAAATGATCAACCCGTCGTTGGCGGAATTTCCGCAAGAGAGTGCGCACCTAGCGTCGAACCTTAAACTCTTGTAACATCTCGGAGGTTGCTGAGAATGAGATCAGACCTTATCATCCAATTAAAGTGTTGGGCGAGACCGTGTTTGCATTGATCGACACGGGTGCCAGTATCAGTTGTCTTGCCTCGAGCTTTGGCTCGAAGGTGCTCCAAGAATATCCGAACTTGATTAAATCCTGGCGCACTGAAATCAGTACAGCTGATGGCACCAAACACCCTATACGAGGTAAACTAACAACACCCGTGACGTTCAGGGGTCAGACGAAGGATATTACCTTCTACATTATCCCGTCTTTGACTCAGAATGTATACCTTGGTGTCGATTTCGTCCTTCGCTTTGGACTGGCCTCCGATTTATTCACCGATTTGTCTTTAAAAACCAGAAATGTCAACGAAATCACTTCTACTCCCGATAGGCATGACCTGACGCCTAACCAACGACAACGCCTGGAAGCATCCATTGCTGCTTTCCCATCTTACGCTACCCAAGGCCTTGGCCGCACCACCCTAGTCTCACACGCCATCGACGTTGGCGATAGTAAACCGATTAAACAGAGACACTACGCCATCTCGCCGGCCATGGAGAAATTGGTGTATGCGGAACTCGATAGGATGCTCGAGTTGGGGGTCATAGAGGAGTCCCAAAGTGCTTGGTCATCACCGGTAACCTTGGTTGTGAAGCCAGGTAAAGTCCGCCTCTGTCTTGATGCCCGTAAGGTAAACGCGGTTACCATCAAGGACGCGTACCCTCTTCCACTCATCGATGGAATACTAGGGAGACTACCGAAAGCCAATTATATCACCAGTCTCGACCTAAAAGACGCTTTCTGGCAAATTCCACTCGATGAGGGGTCAAGGGACAAGACCGCCTTCACAGTGCCTGGACGACCATTATATCAGTTCGTCACAATGCCCTTTGGCCTGTGTAACGCGCCGCAAACGATGACTCGGCTGATGGACAAGGTCATCCCACCTCACCTGAAACACCAAGTGTTCGTGTACCTTGATGATCTGTTACTCATCACGGAAACGTTCGATCAACACCTCCTACTCCTACAAGAAGTAGCCCTGCACATCAGTAAGGCGGGACTCACCATCAACGTACAGAAAAGTAAGTTTGTCATGAAAGAAGTCCGATACCTAGGACATGTCATAGGACATGGCACTATCAAAACGGATCCAGACAAAACTCGTGCGATTGATGAGTTCCCCTTACCAAAAACTGTGAAGCAGCTACGACGTTTCCTTGGTGTGTGCGGTTGGTACCGAAGGTTTGTTCGGAATTATGCAACAGTCTCAGCGCCCCTGTCAGACATGTTGCGGAAGGGGAAGTTCGTTTGGACCAAACTCAGCCGAAAGGCATTTGAAGAGCTTAAACAAGCCCTCACATCAGCTCCTGTCTTGCACAGCCCCGACTTCACAAAGCCCTTCTCCATTCATTGTGACGCAAGTCAACATGGAGTAGGAGCCGTGCTGGTGCAACTGACCGACGAAGGAGAGGAAGCTCCCATCGCCTTCATGTCCAATAAGCTGAATTCGGCCCAAAGAAACTATACTGTTTCCGAGCAAGAATGTTTGGCAGCGGTAATGGCTGTGAAGAAATTCCGAGCGTATATCGAGGGCCACCAATTCGAGATCATCACGGACCACGCGTCACTACAATGGTTGATGAACCAGGCAGATTTAAGTGGACGCCTAGCCAGATGGGCTCTTAAACTGCAAGGGTTCAAGTTCTCCATCAAACATCGGAAAGGAACCCAGAACATCGTACCCGACACTCTCTCACGGATGTTTTCCCCAGAGGGAGCCGAATTAACAATAACTGACGAGGACCCCATCGAAATAGATTTGGACAGCCCACATTTCGAATCAGATAGCTACAAAGAGTTGAGGCAAACCATAGCGACCCAACAAACACAGCTGCCTGATTTGAAGGTAATAGACGGCTATGTGTATAGACGAAATGAATACGCCACTGGTGATCCATGGCAGGAAGAAGAGTCTTGGAAACTCTGGGTACCGGAGGAAATGACACAACATCTGATCTTCCGCGCACATGACCATCCTTTAAGTGCCCACGGAGGTTACGGTCGGACACTACGGCGACTCAAGAAATACTTCTTTTGGCCTAAAATGGCATTCCAGGTCAAAGACTACGTGAGCGCCTGTGAGACCTGTAAAGGCACCAAAGCGCCCAACCAGCCTCTTCGACCTCCTATGGGTCAACTCAACGTTCCAGAACGCGTGTTCCAGCGTCTATACATCGATCTACTCGGTCCATATCCTCAGTCTTCAATGGGACACATCGGAGCTATAGTCGTTCTAGATCAGCTCTCAAAATTCCCAATGGTGGAACCTATCCGTAAGTTTACATCTCCATCGATCGTGAAATTCTTAGAGAACCGGGTATTTCATGTGTTCGGTGTTCCAGAGAGTGTGTACTCAGATAATGGAGTACAGTTCCGGTCTCGGCAGCTTAAGAGCCTACTTGAACAGTATGGCGTTGAACACCAACTGACGCCCATATACTCTCCTCAGTCCAACGCATCAGAACGGTTGAACCGCACCCTATTGGCCGCGATCCGTTCCTACGTCCACCCATCTCAAAAGGATTGGGATCGGCGATTGTCTGCCATCACATGCGCCCTGCGATCCTCGTATCATTCTGTCACCGGTGTCGCCCCTTACTTTGCCGCCTTTGGACAGCACATGATTTGCCACGGTAAATCATACCGACTGTTACGGCAATTAAAGTGTTTGGGAGACCCCGTCGTTGCGCTGGAGCCCCACGAACGTCTAGGAGACCTCCGCCAACAAATTGGACGGAAGATTAAGGCCGCAGGTAGTGCAAATGAAGCGCAGTACAATCTCCGGTCACGATCTGCTAATTTCAAAGAAGGAGATGAAGTTTTCCGGCGAAACTTCCGCCAAAGTGACGCCGCGGGGCATTACAACGCCAAGCTGGACAGGCGATTCCTGAAAAGCCGCATAAAGAAGGTAATGGGACCTAACCGTTACTTGATAACGGATCCATCGGGAAAAGAAGTGGGGATATACCACGCGAAAGACCTGCGTCGATAGATAATTAGTCACGTCTGTTTGTCCGTCCGCATATATTTTCAAAAACGCACAAGGGTTGTATATTTCCGGGCAAACATCAACATAAGTCAGTCCGTCCGTCTGTCAATTGTGTTTTTCTTTTATTGTCCATCATCTCTAGTCCCGACGCCGAAGCAACCCATGATGCACAGAAATATCCTTCAGCTCCTTTTTCGCAATCCGCATTGCCTTGGGATCACGAGAAAATTAGCTGCCCTGTAGTAATCTAGGAGCTATGGCTCTAAAAGCAGCGCTGACACAGGCACACAGCACCAACTCAATTTAACAAGGAGTAACCATTCAGTCACCTTCCTCAGCGCGACACTCGTTTTTTTTTTTTTTTGCATGAAAAATAATTAAAGGGAAAAATTTCTTTTGTACTTAACACCCGGGAAACAAAATTCTAAAACTGTTTTAATGTGTAGTGATTTTATTTCAATATCTTTTGAACATAATTTAACTAATTGCGGTTTAATGCGGTATGCAAATGCTTAGAACGAAACGGTTAACCCCTTAAATTATAGGAACGATAAAATCATTGTATCATTTAAACCCCACAAAATTTGTCAAATTTTACCCATTCCAACCATAATATTAATTAAAAATTGTTTTGTTTGTTGGTAATTAACGCGTGCCTGTCCTATTCTTTCGATTTATTTCCCCCTTAATTACGCCTAATAATTATAAACATACATTGCTTTCAATTGAAAACTTAATCGAATCTACAAAAAAAATAAACAATTTCGAATTTTAAAAATAACCGAAATGAGTGTGCATTATCACCACCGCATGTTCACACATAGATGGCACTTCTATTTCCATATGGTACGAGCGAGGTTATTGCGTTTGCCTCGAACATGTTTTCAGGGAACAGTTTCCCATAAACCGCTTCGTAGAGAAGACGGCATTCGATCAAGTGCCAACAGGGATCTGGTGAAGTGATTTGTGTGCTTGTGGTGATCATTTGAGGAGTATGTTTGGATGGTTGGCGAGGGAGACGTGCTAATAAAACGTTTGTGGCAGAGACAACTTTTACCATCCTGTGGATGCACAGCGGAAAAAAAAGAAGGAAAAAAAAGGAAAAACTTCACCTATTGCTACTTTTTCTACGACAGTGCCTGTAAAAAAATGATAGCAGCTGCCAATATCGCCATGAGCCATCAGCATTAGGTCCCGAAGTGTGGTGCAACAGGTGGTTGGAAGGCAAGGTGAAGATCGTCATCGTACGGAGCGGCACATGTTGATTGGGAAACGGCGGGACCGTACTCCCTGTTTCTGGGAAAACACACCGTTTGTATGCAAAAAGGCGCATTGTGTATTCAAACATAGTTCAACCAAGAGTGATAAATCAACTGAAAAGTTAGATCCAGAAGAATTAGTCAAATCACTCAATCCATATATTGACCAACGGATTGCATATAAACGAAATATTAAACATTAAAAGCAGTAGAAGAAGTAGCAGCGAGCATTACCACGTTCGAAGACCATACGGTTCTGATATTCAAGGAAGTCTATATGTATTTACACTTTGATAGCTGAATTTTTAGATGATTTTATACACCCTTAAGATCTATTCTATGTCTTAATACTCGTGTGTTAATATTTGATATATGAACGCGATTCTTCACTACCAAAAATTCCAGGACTTGCTTACCTCCAAATCGTCAACGAGCGCTCGTCGTCGAGGGAAAGGTACTGTAAGTACCCTCTTAACATTTTTATAATTATATATTTATTTAATTAAAAAAAAAAAATATATATCAAATATATATAAAAATTAATATTTATTCCACATAGCAAATTATATTGAATATATATAAAAATTTAATTTATTGAATGATCGAAATGAAAATGTAATAGGACGACAATCGTCCTCCAAATGCATCCGTCTATTTAGAAAAATCGTCGTATAAAATCGTTTTTTTTTAAAGGAAATAATGATTAATTTCGTATAAATCCATGTAAAAAGTTTTGAAACATAATGTATGAAGGGTGAAAGAGTGGCATCTACAAGAGCTAACCACAATAATTGTAATAATACAGGAAATTGGAGTAAAATGAATTTTCTTCTAACGTTAATCCTCTTTTAATATCAATTTCCCTCTTTCGATGGTTAAATGCCTTTCAATATGGTGTTGTAAATTGCTGTGCTGATTGCCATAGAAAAATCATACTGTGGAGATATATCAATTTCATTACATTGGCGTTGTTCGAATAAAAACAAAATGATGAATTAAACTGGAAGAATCGGTCTTTTCCCTTCCGGTCTTTTCCAATCGGGTATAGGACCCGGTACGGTGGCAGGCTTCCACCCCAAAATATGAGCCAGCCGCCGGGTACAGAGTAATTTCTTCTTTTGTTTCAGGAGACTTTATGGGTTGAGTGGCCCAAGCCAAGTGCCTTTTTATGGCATAAAGTTATGCAATTCAATTGTATAATTCTATGACATAAATTGGTCACCGGGGTACTCCCCTTCTGATGGGAAAGTTCATATAATTCAAGTTATATGAGTTTTCCACTCAGAAGAGGAATACCTGGCCACTTCAACAGTTTAACATTGGATTTATTCCGGTTGGGTGGGCATGAAGGGGCTCCACCACCACCTGGTTGCCCCTCTTTCATTTGTGGGCCCTGAATGTATTTGGGTAAGGACGAGGTCACCCCCAAATTAGTCTTTCTTGTCAGGTTGCACTTGTTCTCGCAACAAGTCGTAATTCCTTCGTGGATGTTATCTACAGATTTGCGACTTCGGTCGTCCTCTTGATCTCTGCAAGCAATTCGTGAATGCGAAATGTTTTGTAGTGAGTCCTCGTGCCGGGGAAACAAACCCGCCCCACGACACCGCAATGCTAGCCTGCCAGCGCATTCACGCGTCTCCGGACGAGGGCATTCTCGGCAGGAATCAACACCTTCCTCTGCCGAGGCAGCAGAACATCGCTGCGGTCCTTCACGGGCATTAATTGAACATCTTTATTCACTACAAATACTGCTACTTGAACATGTTCAATCAACCGGGGATTCAGAAAGATCATTTAAGCTAGATCAAATTGGCGGCTACACTGTGCTTATGAAAGAAACTGTGCATCTTTTGCATAAATTTGAACGATTTCATATCCAAGTATTGGACGAATAATTCAAATCATCGATTCACGCCATTAGAAAACTTGTTTCTAACCCTAGGATGTTTACAAAGACCTTCTGGTAGGAGCACTCTCCTGCTTACTCAACTTGTTTATTGTTGTTGTGGATACTTGGTTATGTAAAAGTATGTTGTGCTTCTTACCACATTTTTGGCAGCCTCTGGACACGCACTTTTTGTACACATGATCTTTCTTAAGGCAGTTTGTGCAAAGGTCCAATTCTCGATCCTTTTCGATTTTTTTTTTCAGGAATTAGTTTAAGAACGCTTCGCAATGATGAATAGCATGACCGTTTTTGCAGAGTTTACATTCAGGAACTGTTTTGCTGCCAACGAGCGATGATTGCTTGGCTGGGTTGTTCGATTTTTTCGACGACCCGGGGTTTTGGTTTAAAGTTTCTAGTGTTTGAAACCTCATTTCTATAAACTTTAGCAGTTCGTCTAATGATGGGAGCGCACGAGGTGATTTAAGCGTATGCTCGGATAGTGTATAAGAAGCCTAATCTAACTTCTTTAAAACTGTATGCACAACAATTGGGTCCCAATGTTCTTTGGCTGAGATGCCTATTGTTTGTAGCGTAAATAGACATTCTTCTGTAGTATAATGCAGTGACCTGAGTGCTGAGGCTAACTCAGTAGCAATAGCTGGTTGTGCTATAAGCTTGTCCAGTAATGCATTCACTAGCAATCGTTCATTGGCATATCAATTGTTTAGCATGTCCCATGCAACGATATAGTCTCTATTGGAAACGGGTAGATGCAATACGAGCTTAGCAGCTTCTACCGTCAAATTCATTTTCAAGTGCCAGAATTTTTGATAATTGGCTGATCATGTACCATTTGTTTAGACAGATCCTGCGAATTGAGGCCGTTTCATATATTCTCCATCGAATTTTGGAAACTATTTTAGGACGCTTTAATTGGGAATCATTTGTACATGCTGTTATGTTGCAGCTAGTCTCAACTTTCTTGATATTGCTTTCAAGTTTATAAGGAGAGCTTCACTTTGATTCTGTACTTGTAGCGTGAATATCTTCCACAGGTCCCCAAATCGCGCAGTGGCAATTTTCGATTTCTGCCCATGTTTTGGTTACATTTTCTTTTTTCAGCACTAAATATTTTATAGGCTGGTTGCTTGTGGGAGAAGTATTGGCTATTAAATGTTTTAATACAGCTTTAAATGCCTCCAGTTTTTTTATAAGTCGAATTAGATCAGGACTTCGAATAAGATCAGACTTTTTTTTTCAAACAATAGCTGTAAATTTTATGAAATAAATGAGAACAGTGCCAGCACCCAAATCAACAAAAAATTTTACCAAATGGATGTTTAAGGACGAAATAAAGCATCGAACTGGACAAGCAAGACTTGACAAAACAGAATGCCCTTAAAGTTTTAAATATCTTAGCTGGATTGTTTCAAAACGTAATACTCGTATGTATCCATAGAATTTCAAATGTTACTATGATATCTATTAAAATATTAAGTTCTGTATCGTTTTCCTATCTCCATGGTGTATCTCAATTTCAAGCCAGTATTCTGTACCGGTCGATTAACTGCCATTCCCATTCCAAGAAGCGCAAATTTTCCCTGCATCGAATCATACACTTTCGCTTAAGGGTTATTAATGCCCTCTGGCGATTGAAAGTCTATTTAGGATGAGGGTAATTTGGCCATAAAGTTTAGTTTGGGTTTCAGTTACAGCTTAATTGTTGCCATCAGGAATTGACTAGCGTTTGGATGTATGAGAAAGGAGATTGGAATAGGAAAATTACATTTTGACTACAACGGAAGTGCTAAAGCAGGTGGAAAAGGATCAGAATGCGACTTAGAAAGGGTAGTTCTCGTCAATTTAATATGGGGCAATATTATTAAGCCAAGTAAGTATAAGCACATGAGCTTTATCGTCTCAAAGATAAAGTTGTTTAGTTTGCTTTATCGATAGTACTTTACATTTTCCGTAGTCATTCTCTGTACAACAATTACAACAAAGCAAATCCTTGCTACACTTAACCGACAAAAAGCAAAATGACTGACCATTAAGGCGCCTTCCCGTTCATACTCGTACGTCATCCATTTCTAAATTAATTTCTTTTAATCAAGGTAAGTAATCGTTGTTTGCTTGACTTTTTTGTCAAGGACTTTACCTATGCCTGAGCAGTTCGAGCACGTAAGGATATACTCGTACGTATCCAGGACGAATCCTACACTCGACATTCAGTTATTCGTTGCTTTGTTAATTCCACTCATATAAAATGAAGAAGATATTTCAGTAGACTGTCGAAAAAAAAAATTCAATTTTCTTTCTAATTTAATTTAATACGGTTCAGTGGTTTAGATGGCTGGTGCCCTGCTGTCTCATTTCATATAATCAAGGCTCCAGTGACGGCTGGCTTTGAAGCTGGGAAGTATGGAGTCCTACATACAAAGATGAAAGTAATGTACTCGCAATAGATATACTATATGAGCGCGTATTTGCCAAATAGACAGAGAGACATAGGCAGCGAATAGATGTATATCAAAGTCCTTTTTCGCTGAAGTGAAAGACAAACATCTCTCTTAGCTTGTCAGTAGTAGGCTCCCTCGTTTGATGTCATGACATTGATCAGCTAGGGCATACAGAATTAACCCTTAAGCTGACATTGTAAATTAATGCCTCAATTTTTTCAAATAATGAACAAATGAAATATTTATGTGTCTATATTTTAATTTTGCCGTCGCAAACAGTGAAAATTGAGTTATGTGTCGAGCGGATTCGTTTGACATGAACAAATTTACTAGCAATATTGCTTCCGTGCTCTGTGAATTTCATGCTAGACGAGATTAATTGAAATATGGATCTATTTGTGTAAAATTGCGCCATGGGATTTTACATGTTCGGCCTCGGTAGCGCATGGGCTCGACACGTTGAAATGAAAATTATGCTTAATTAAATTTTATTGGCTGTATTTAAGCAAATGCAATAAAGTGTCACTAATGAAGCCTACAGGTGATACTTTTCATTGCGCCTTGTGATGCTGCCAGCTATCCGTAGTGAGTGGCAATTTCCGAGAGAAACATGTTATTTTCCACATGATTGGTATTTTCAAGTTGATATCACGCTCGTGTGATGAATGTATTGAGTTTATAGCCTTGTTTATGATAAAATTATTTCCTTTTGAAATTATTTTTATGTTTCGAAAATATTACTTTTCTTAGAAAATATATATTTTTGAAATAACTCAAATTTTGTATGCTTCATTCAGTAAATCAGAAGATTACTCCAGGATAATCATCGCCTGCAACAGTATTATTGAAGGACACGTTTTGGTGCCTACCTGATGTATGTAGGCTTCAACGAAAGCATTATTTACACTGATGGTTTTCTGCACGTTTGAGACTTAAACATTTATGAAGTTTAATAAGCTTTTTCATTGGAAAGCCAAAGTAAGCACCTGCATCAAATTGAATACCTATTAAGCTTCATCATCCACTTTATTAGAGAGCATTCACTGTATCTATCCATTAAATATGTTGTTACTATCCATTAAATATTTTCACTGCTCGCGCCTTTTTCCCGGAAAAATGGGTAATGTGGTTTAAACTTAAGCTACATCAGCTACGTCCGTATCTCGGGGAATCATATAGATAGAAACTTTTACAAGGTGACAAGTTTTATTGTTCATATATTGCTTAGCAACAACCAAGTTCCTTGAAGCACCGCATATCCACGTATCTCATCCTTCCTTCATTTTAAGCTGCATCAGTTATTGTAGATCCATTCTTAATTGCTGATTTATTACGCAACAAAAAATATTATCGCTTCGAAAAGTCGTTATAAATTTCTTGGAACCAAAATGCAGTTATGGGAATTTTTGCTATTTTATTACTGATTTTTTTTTGTTGAATTTATTTTATTGCCATACTCCTTCCCTGTGAAAAGCAGATAATGTGGCTCAAGTTTTAATTGCATCACCTAGGTTCATATTTCAAGAATCTGACGCCTTTTCAAAGCCATCGAACGGTATCCACCCTTAAAGCCGAAGACTCACAGTGATCAAAAAACGAGCGACTCAAAAATCGTGCTATTCAAATTTGCGCTTTAATGCTCACATCGACTAAGAATCACAGGGTTGTTTGGACGGTCCCTGCACACGCATGCAAGGCTCTCAGTTGATAGGGAATAACTCACGCTACAGCTAACAGATTTGAGACATTTATAAACCTGTGCACAATTTCTATACGATACAAATTTTGTCTATACGTCTGCATCACTGGGCTCATTTCATTGTTAGTGAGCAGCGAGTAAATACCATCAGCGTACAGGTAATCCTAACCGGTTTCAACATGAGACCATAATCGCATTTCCAATTTTCCATACGAGATTTTCCCCTTGCACTATCAATATATTGTTACAATTCCACACAGTTCTGCGAGCTACTGTCGCAACTGTTAAAAACACATGATCGACATTGACTGAAAAGAAGCAACCAAGCAAAGTAAACGAATGACGTCAAAAGCATGTACTTGAAAGCACAAGTATGGACCAAGTAGATCCATGATCAGTATCGACAAAGTAAGCAAGTAACGTCACTGCGGGTATTGAGAATTTCTCGAATATCCCAGATAGTTCTCATCAGAACATTCGCCAATATACGAGAGATGGATTGAATGATTAGAGACCCTATATAAAGCCAAGCTGGATACAGTAATAGTAAAACGGCGATATTAAACCTGCGATAACGAATTGAAGGCAATATTGATTGACAGTGAAGTAAAGGTTTTTCGTTACATATTTGAAGACATTGGAAACATAAATCGATATGAAAAGTCAAAAATAGACTAAGGTGTGATTTGTACAATAGTGAGATTAATTATTGTGTATCCTAAGTAAATAAATTCATTTGACTTAATTCAAAAGACAGTGCGTTTTTACTTTCCCGGGACTTTAAACTTATGGGCCGCCAACCATAACATGCGACAGTGGTGTCGAGAAGTGAGAAAGACAACTTTGGTAGTGAAAACCTTTAAACATTTTTGAGGTGCTCAATAGTGACATTCAACGTAAAAACTGATGGAAAAAAGCCGAAATAAGGAAAATGCCACGAAGCTTACATTTCAAAATTAATGAATTGACCATGTTGGAGCCTAAGGAAGAGTTGCAACAGCGAAATCTGGCTACACAAGGTACAAAGGCCAAACTGATTGCACGCTTGCGTGACGCGATTGAGTCGGAAGGCGTGAATCTGGATTCGGGTGAACCCTCAGATGCGGGAAGAGGTGCAGAAGGTCGAGAAGCAGAAACACCGAAATCGGAGGAACCAGAAAATGCGCTGATGCAAATGTTGATGCTGATGCAGCAAGAGCAGCAACAACAGTCGTCAAGTGTGACTGCGAAGCTAAATGAACAATCAGCAAAGCTGGACCAACAAGCATTTGAAGTCAAGGCAGACATCACACAGAAGCTGGAGGAGAAATCAACGAAGAAAGACCAACAAGTATTCAAAATCCAGGCAGATTTGCAAAAACAGTCAAAAGAAATAAAGGCGGAGGGCGGTAGTCTGAACGACAAAATTAAATGCGTCAAGGAAAACGTTAACTAGGTCAAGAAGAAGGTCAGCCAGGTCGATTAGAGAATCAACCAAAAGATGAAACAAATGAAACAGAATTGGGAGCAGCGAAGGTAGTAGTAGCTATTGGATGTACAACTTAAGAACAGGAATTTTTTTGGCGAAATTTGATGCTTTATTGTGGAAAAATCTTACAATATATTTAATACAAAGTATTTTCCATCGGAAGCTACAACATTTCTCAATCTTTCAGGCAATTTATGAATTCCATCCCGAAATAATTGAGCCGGCTTGGCGGCCAAAAACGAACTTATCCAGCTTCGGATACCTTGCTCTGAAGTGAAGCGTATTCCCGTGAGGGCATTTTGCATCGAGCGAAATAAATGGAAGTCAGACGGAGCAAGGTCCGGACTATAAGGCGGGTGGGCCAAAACCTCCCATCCACTTTTTTCCAAATAGTTTTTCACGGCTCTTGCAACATGCGGCCGAGCGATGTCATGATGAAAAATTATAGCCTCGTGTCTGGTCGCATATTCCGGGCATTTTTCGATGATGGCACGCTTCAAACGTATTAATTGTGTTTGGCACAGGCCACCTGTGATTGTCCGGCCCGATTTCAACAACTCATAATATAACGGTCCCTTCTGATCCCACCGAATACACAGCATAACCTTGGTGCCATGAATATTTGGCAAGTGCTCTAGAGCATTTACAAAATCCAGTTTGAAGCCGCCACTAGGACAAACCACTGGAATGAGCAGGAGTGAGCAACTGCATTAATTCTTGCTCTAAGAGGCCCATAATGAATACGCTTGACATGCGTTATGGAGACGATCATCTGAAGCAGATTAATTGATCACAGCTACGGCATCGGATGCAGAAGTTTGGCGAAGCCCTACAATAACTAGCCCAAAACATTGAGCGACTGGCACTTTTTGCTTACCCAGTTAACGACCCAGAATACCGAGATGAAGCAGCTACAGAAGCATTCATTAGCGCATTAAAAGACCAGTAATTGCACAAGCCATGCGTTTAGCTCAAAACAAACGGTTAAGGATGCATTGGGTTATAGCATGAACCCTGAAGCAGCGAAAAGTTCGACTTGTACCACTGCACGGGTTTGAGAGGTAATTAGAGACGAGTCCAGGAAATTGAGCGAAAGCCCTAGGTAAATGGTGCGCCTAGATGCTTGAATCGCGGAGAGAAGGGACAACTGCAAAGAGACTTCAAAAGCAAAGAAAACCGAGCTATTGTTCAGGGTGTGCAGCTAGGAGAAGATGTAGACCGAGTCAGGAGCCCAGAAGGGAGGCCCTTCAAACTAAGGGGTCGGGAAACATGTAAGAGCCAACTTCGTGGGGCAGAGGTTGGCTAAGAAAACCAACGTCTCCAGCACCCTCATCACCGTGTCAAGACTACATCGTGGAGAAGCAGACTTGTGCCTTCCGGGTCAAGTTCACGGGAAACATTCCCCTATAACAATCGACACTGGTGCAACCCGATCGATTATTCAACCAGACCTAGTGAAGCAACAACTAGTTTACAAGGACACGATTTTCTCACTACGAACAACTACGGAAGAAACTTCACATATACATGTGGAGGTCAACCTCCAGACACAGTTGGGAGACCTTGTGTTCTGACATAGTTGTCTAGTGGCGAACATTATGGATGACTGCATTCTTGGAATGGAATTTCTGCAACCATATAAAATCAGGTGGATTTGGGCAAACGGCTATTAAAAAAACAGAAGGTCGAAGTATTGATGGAGGATCCCAGCGTCCGGATTCTCAAGATGTGGTAATCTATGCCGACACTGATGTACCGAAATCTTCCAAGCGCATTGTATGGGCCAAGCTGGATGGTGATTCTGGAAACCACCGATCTTATCTGATAGAGCCAACGAAGATGTTGGCATTATGAAATTTGAGTGTAGGACGAAGCTTTGTAAGACCTATAAGGAACCGATACGTGCCAGTTAGAGTCCTTAACACTGCAGACTCAACTACAAGCATTAAAGTGGGAGAAGTATTCGGCAGCTGCCAGCTTGTTTCCACCATCACCTTTTTGGAAGCTACTCACGACCGTCATTGGAAAAAGACGGAAGACACAGACAAAACTCGAGAACTTACGTCTGCAATATTGAAGCAGACCAAATTGCCAGTGCAGCTATTTAAGCGAGCCTCTGATATGGTCACCAATTACAGTGACATCTTCTCAACAAGCCTGGATGACCAAGGCCGAACGAGTATGGTAACTCACGTCATAGATACACAGGGAGCCAAGCCAATTCGACAAGCACCGAGACGCCTTCCTATAGCCATAGATCTCGGATATGGAAAAACAAGGTATTATCGAGCCCTCTGTTAGTACATGGGCCGCGCCAGTAGTTCTAGTGAAGAAGGCTGGCAGCACTCGTTTTTGTGTCAACTATATGCAACTTATTGACGCCACTAAAATAGTTACCCACTTCTGCACATCGACCACATCAGGGACACTTAAGCCGATGCAAAACGGTTTTCTACACTCAATCTCATGAGTGGCTACGGCAGGCAGAAATTTACTAGAAGGACCAAGAAAAGACCGCATTTTCAGTTAGGACCAAATTCTGGCAATTTATGGTGATGCCATTTGAGCTTTGCAACGCTACAGCCACTTTCGAACACCTGATGGGAACGTGCTAACGAGGCCTAACCTGGAAGACCTGCTTGGTGAGCCTAGATGACATCATTGTTAACGTGAGAATGTTCGAAGAGCATGTGCGGAACTTGGAAAAGGTGCTCTCCCGATTGCAACTGGTGAATCTGAAACTTACTCCCTGTAAGTGTACCCTTTTCGCAGCTGAAGTAAAATATCTGGGACATGTTGTATCAGCAGAAGGGGTCCAAATAGACCCTGAGAAAATTGAAGGCGTGAAAAGCTGGCCAACACCAAAAAACAAGCGCCAACTACGAATTTTTCTGCGTCTGGCGACCTACTATCAAAAATTCGTCAAAGACTTTACCAAAAAAGCTAAGTGCCTCCATCAGCTAACCGAGAAAAATCGTCCGTATATCTTGATTGAACAATGCCAGGCAGCCCGTGACACCTTGAAGGAGAAGCTATGTGAATCACCCGTGCTAGCATATCCAAAATCCGGCAAAATGTTTGTATTTGACACCAATGCGAGTAACGGCGGCATTGGACCTGTATTCTCCCAACAGATTGATGGCGAAGAAAGAGTCCTCTCGTATTCTGTGATAAGGTAGGACCTATAGGCTATAATAGAGGCCACCAAGTAGTTCCACAAGTACCTATATAACCAGAAATTGTTTCTCCGAACAGACCATGCGTCATGAGATAGCTGCTGAGCTTCGAAAACCCCAAGGGATACGTTGCGAAATGGATTGAAAGATTGCAGTTATACGACTACAAAATTATTCATCGGAAAGGTGGAGTTTATGAAAATACTGGCGCCAAATCTTGTCATCCATGTTCAATTAACTGCAAGCATTGCCGACGGATTGAGGAAAAGCAGCCGACCGTTGATCTGCGATTGATAACGGCCGAGTTCGATGAAAGTTGGTCATTAGAGGAGATTCGAAACGGCCAGCTAGCCCATAAAGACATCGGACCTATGCTCGAGTGGAAGGAAGTTTCGATGCATAGCACTATCCTAAGAAGTTATTGGGCACAAGGGAACTCCCTTCAGGTGGAGGGTGGCGCACTCAAGCGCAAATGGGAAACGGCGGATCATAGCAGCTATAGGATGCAAACTATACTTCCCAAAAGCCAAATCCACGATGTGGTAAAAGAAATGCACGAACGATCCTCGGGAGGCCACTTTAGTATTAACAAGACCTTAGCGAAATCGCGAGAAAGGTTTACTGGCTTTACGCTCGAGAAGACGTAGAGGAGTTGTGTCAAAGGTGCACAATCAAAGGTCAAAAGTTCAAAGTGATGACTGAGAGGACAAATGCAAGCATATAATGGTGGGGTACCGTTTCAAAGGATTGCTCTTGACATAGCAGGACCCTTTCCTGAATCCAAATGGGGAAGTTGATACACGCTGGTTATGGCCGATTAATAGCCTAACAGCTAGTGTTAAATTGGGTCAATAGGTACGGTGTACCTTGCAAACTACATTCGGATCAAGGCCGAAACCTTGAGACCCTGGTTTTTGGCGAAATGTGCGAGCTGCTGAGAATATGGAGAACAAGGGCACCACCACTGCACCCCAATCCAATGGAATGATTGAACGTTTCAACGGCATACTCAATAAACACTTGGCTAAGATAGTAGACGAGAACCAAAGGGACTGGTGCTGGCACATTCCATTATTCTTGATGGCGTATAGAGCTGCCGAACATGTATCGACGGGCAAAACACCAGCCAAAGTCAATTTTGGAAAGACTTTTCGTCTGGTGGCTGATATAAAGTTCGGAACACCCTCTGAGAAACCCCAACCGATCTCTGAGTATGCAAGTGAGCTAAGGCAACAGTTGAATCAGATACATCGGACAGTGCGAAAACACTTCGAATCGGCTACTGTTCGCATGGAGACCAGGTATGATCTAAAGGCGAATTCTACAGGCTTTCAGCAAGATGACTTGGTATGGCTGTATAACCCACAACGGCGGCACGGTAGTTCTCTGAAATTGCAGCATAATTGGGAGGGGCCATACCGAGTTGCGAAGTGAATCAACGACGTCGCATATCGCATACGGGAAGACCGTAAGACGGGAGACAAAATGAAAATCGCGCACTTGGGCCGTCTTGCTCCATATTACATCCAGGAAGTCTCCCTTAACTACCACTAGCGACACATCTTTTAGGGGTGAAAATAACTGAGGTGGGTGCAGTGGGTGCAATATTGTCGCAACTGTTAATAACATCATGATCAACATTGATTGAAAAGAAGCAACCAAGAAAATTTAACGATTGACGTCAAAAGCATATACTCGAAAGCACAAGAATGAAACAAGAAGATCCATGATCAATATCTGAAAGTTAGTCACGGCAGGTATTCAGAATTTCTCGAATACTCCAGGTAGTTCTTGTCAGGACATTCGCCAACTTACGAGAAATGGATTGAATGACTAGAGACCCTATATGAAGCCGAGTTGAATGAATGGGGGAGAGTAGTAGTAAAAACTACGATAATAAGACGGCGATAAGGGCAGAGTACGAATTAAAAGCGATATTGATTGACAGTGAAGTCAAAGATTTTTGTGATATATCTGAAGACAGTTGAAACATAAATTAAAAGACAAGTGAAAAGTAAACTAAAATGTGATTTGTAAAATAGTGAAATTAATTATTGTGCATTCTAAGTAAATAAACTCTTTTGACTAAATTAAAATACAGTGTTGTTTCACTTTCCCGGGACATTAAACTTATCGGCCGCGAATCATAACACGCGAAAATATGATCTGTTGCATTAACACTGAGGAAAATTCCTGAGCCGCAGCTGATGGCTACAAATTTGTTCCAGCATGTGTGGCCAGGATAGGAAAGTTTCTTTTCTACCTCTAGTGCAGGTAGATAACAGGCTTATAGGGCCTACAGGTGGTACAAATGGACTTACCAATCAACCGCGAAGTGTTTTGTGACTATTTTTCTGGCAAGAAAAGTTGGAATAATCTTGTATCTGCGCTTAAATTTAAGCCCGCGTAACTTCAAAAAGCAATTTTTTTTTCAGCTCGGCTGAAAGTCGCTGTGTCGGCTCTACCTATGTCTCCGTTCGCTGGTTTTTGGGGAGAATCATGCATACCAAAACGAGATGAAGTGTACTTTCTTTACATAATCTCGAATCTACAAAATTTAAAGATTTATTCCATTGGTTTGCCTCAGAAGGTATTATTTTCAAGGGTTTACACAACAAGTGTGAAATTTTGCAAAAGGTCGAAACTATGCATGCAAAAGTGACTTGAAAGACCGCATGGTCTATGGATGGAGTAGAGTCCAGAATTTTTTAGTTTAGGATTCTCTTCTTATCATGAATCGATAAAAGTAGAGTTTCCACTAGTTTATTTTTTGAAATAAGAGTTATTGCTACTTCCCATTTCACTGCACAAGGGCGGTCCGATAAGTGCTTAGCATCATGGATTTGAAGAAAATTGAGAAAGAGCATTATCGGTCAGTGACTCGATTCTTGTTTTTGGAAAGGATATCGTTCAGTGGAATCAAGGAGCACTTAATGCTGTGTGCGATGACTTTGCTCCTGCGATGGCGAACGTAAAGAAGTGGTTTAACGAGTTTCAACGTGGTCGGTTTTTGATGAGCCCCGAAAGCAGCTACCATGGATGATAACGTGACAAAAATCCACGAGCTCATATTGACAGACCTTCGATTGAATGTGCGCGAGATAGCTGAGACAGCAGGCATTTGAAAAAATGCATGGGTTATATCCTGCACAACATTTTGGGCAAGGAAAAGCTGTCGGCACGATAGCTATTGTGTTTGCTCAATCCGTAAAACAAACACAACCGTGGGACCACTTCAGAGCATTTTTTGACGTGTTTAAACGCAATCCAAAGGAGTTCCTGCATAAATTTGTGACTTTCGATGAAACATGGCTCCATTGGTATACACAAGAGACCAAGGAGCAGTCGAAACAGTGGACTCAACCCGGCGAACATGCCCTAAAGAAGGCGAAGACTGTCGTATCGGCCAGAAGGATGATGGCCATCATTTTCTGGGATTCAGAAGGAGTGATCCGCATCGATTATCCGAAGAGCTCTACTATGCCAAATTATTGGGCTGATTTGATGCCAAATTTCAGAAAAAATGACCTATTTGGTGAAAAATAAGTGCTCTTCAGCCATCACGATGCACCAGCTAACACCTTCGCTATCGCCACAGGCAAATTGGTGAAATTTGCCTCTTAACTGCTAGTCCATCCACTGTTTTCTCCAGATTTGGCCCCGTGCAACTTCTTTTTGTTTCTAAACTTGAAAAGTCACTTGCCAGGCAGATATTTGAGTCAAATAAGGAGGTCATTGCCGCCACGGAGGCCTGCATTGCATACCTCGAAAAAACGTATTTTTCAGACGAGTTGAAGAAGTATAATAACCGCCGATCCCGCGGGTCGATATTCCACTGAGGTTTGTTAACCCTATACAAATTTTGCAACCAGCTGATAAGGTTGGATAACAGATCTCTGCGACTGAACCGGGACTTGATATCGCCGAGGTGGATATCAGCCAGGGAGAGAAAATGTTTGGGAGCAGTTGCTGGGCAATATTAAGATGTCTCGCGTGCTGCTCGGTTTAATCTACAGTTGACTTTTGATATTGGGCTCATGAGCATCAAGAAGCGTCTTGGATGGTTGTGTTGGATCGTGATAATTGCTTAAGTTCATCCATCAGAATGAATTGAAAATTGGTTATTGTCGTTTAAGTTGAATCAAAAATTGTTTTTGTCGGACGGGAATTATTTGAGCGTCTTGACAAAAGTGTTTGGCACCAGAGATTTTGTACGTATGCTGAAATCAAAACCAATTCTTGGCCACAACGAACAGCGTAAGGGTAGCGGAGATGTCCCCAGGCATAAACTTATCTCAGGCACTTGGAACTTTCGGCTGGTTGATATTTATAAAATTGGTGTAGCCGTGGAGGTTTAGCGGATTTGTGATCATTGCGATTGAAGCAGTACGAAACCAGTTATCTGAAAAGGTATTCGAGTACATGAGAACCAGATTTTCAAACTGGTGTTCTGACAACAGTAGAGGTTGGAAGGTAATTTGCGTATGAAAAAACCCAGAGGGTGAGTTTATGCATTAGTGATCGTTCGAAGTGAAAGCAATGGGAAGAGTGGTGCTCAAAAGCAGTAGGCCTTGATAAAGTAAAAAAGCAGTAAAAAAGAGCAGCGTACTCGTGTTTCCATCTCTTTCTTGAGAGACGGCCGTAGACAATATAGGATAGTAGTGCAACACTTAAAAAATAATGAAGAAAAGTAAAGCAGATAGTTGCTGCATATATTGGCATAAGACTCAACAGCGGAGCCATCTAAAAACATACAACCATTGTGGAGGTATAAATATAGTTTTGTATAAAAGCGACACATCATTCCGATTCCAGTACAATACCTCAAGATAGAGCGGAGTTTATTTTTCAAAGTGGCCTCCGTAAAAGACACTGCATCATTTTTCGTCCACGGAAGTTCAAAACAGTTTGATTACTGCTTGGAATTTGGTCCAGAAGTATTGTTTTTTTGCAAAATTTGAATTCAAATAATAAATATGTACAACCGCCCAATGTTAGCATTGCGCGGCACTTCAAGTTTACTTGAAATATTTTCTCGATTGAGGTCAAATACGTGGAGTCAATTCTAAGGTTATTGCAGTAGACAAAACACTCAGTAGATTCAAAAATGTCAAATGTTCAGCGGCTTTCAAATTTGATAGTCTGGGTACTTTAACCAACCATTTTAAGCAATAAAAGCTAAAATTATCGTTTGAGTTGAAATTACAAAGTAACAAACCAGAACCCGTTTATTCAATAAACAATTTTCTTTATTAGAATGTATACGGTACAGAGACCTTATAATATAGTAATTGTTCTGACAAAGTCATTTCACCATCGTTTGAACATTACTTAAAACTACGTGTAGTGTCGTATTTCTATGTGAATATTACAATTAGCTAGAGGAAAATTTCGGCAAAAACCTCTACTGAACTTATTACAAGCTTAACGAAACTTAGCTATCTACTTTTAACTCCCTGAAATCTATGAGGCTAGGTTGCGGCCAAAGAGATAGGTGGTAGCAACTGCTGGTTTTCAGTTCGCCAGGGCACGAATTAGCGAATTGAGCGAGTCATTTGCTTTCGCGATTAATTTATCACGGCGTGATGCAGCGAGCTTAAAAATTGGACTAACGCCAGCAAGGCTGTGTAGTTTTTCAGAAGAGAAATAAAACAGTTTATTAGTCACCATTTTCAGGGATGAATTTTGGGTGATCTGAAGCATTGTTACTAGATATTTAGGACATTGAATCCAGGTAGGTGAGCCGTATAGAATGATCGGTTGGATTGCTATTTTGACGGTGAGTACTTTGTTTCTGGTGTTGAGACGCGAATTACGATTAAGAAGGGGCCAAAGCGAGAGCACGGCCTTAAACGCTTTGGAGCTAATATGCTCAACATGACTTCTGAAGGTTAGTTTTTTGTCGAATATAAGTCCAAGATAATTGAGATCTTCACTGCAAGGAGTAGTTTGCCCTAAAACGTTTATTGGTAACTTGGGTAGGTGAGCAGGCTTTCGCTTCCTGGTGAAGAATATTGACTTTATTTTTGCAACATTAATTTTAGTTTCCCATCTATGGTAGTTTTGATAAGTAAGTCCTAACGCTGTTTCAATTCTGGTAATAATGGAAGTTGGATCTGCGCCTATGCTGTGTATGCAAATGTCGTCTGCGAAAGCTGCAACTTGGCAGTTTGGTAAAGAAGGGAAATCAGACGTATAGATGTTATAAGGTGATGGGCTTAGGCAGTAGCCTTGCGGGACACCGGCGGTTATACTATTCACTCGGAAAATATTTTCCCCTTCTTTGACCTGGAACTTCCTGTCAGTTAAAAATGCTTATATAAGGTTCAATAAGTATGGGGGTTGGTTGTATTGCTGAAGATTAAAGACCAGAGCATCATGCCAGACTGTATCGAAGGGTTTTTCTTTGTCCAGCGTCACCAAACCTATAGAACATTTATTGTGCATCGCTGCTTTGACGTCCTTCGTAACACGGAAAAGCTGATGCTCTGTCGAATATCTATTTTTAAAGCCGAACTGAAAATCAGGCAGGATATTATTGTTAGCCATTGAATCATTTAATCATTCTAAGACTATTCTTTCAAACAGCTTGCCTAAACCTGGTGATAAGCTAATGGGCCTTTTAAGTAAAACTATTATGAAGTAACCAGGAGGTAAAGGTGTTTGTTTAGATTGTTGTTCCAAAGCTTTTGCCACCATCATTTCTGCTAGATTGTTGCAGACCCTATTGGAGATATTATGGAGTCAATTCTAAGGTTATAGGAGTAGACAAAACACTCAGTAGATTCAGAAATGCCAAATGTTCAGCTTCTTTAAAATTTGATTAGTACCCACACTTTAACCAATCGTTTAAGCACTAAAAGCCAAAATTATCGTTTGAGTTGAAATTACAAAGTAACAAACCAAACCCATTTTTTCAATAAATCTGCCACTGTGTGTTTAGAGTAGAATGTTGTCATTTTAAAGGAATTTTTTATCAACAAAGTAGCAAGAATCCAGGGAATTCAACAAGAATAGTTTCATTGTGAAGATTTGTGACCCGAAGACCATATTTTATATAAAAAGAGTATGACATAACATATTGATCGGCTGAATCTTTTTCGGTGTAAATATTGACTAAATTTTTCAAAAATTGCAGAGCTTGCTTCAAGAGACATTTTGATCAAAATATATTTACAAAATAAAGTTTATAATTTACGTGAAGTAATAACCTAAAAGAAGTTTTATTTTTTCATGTCACTTCTTAAAAATCCACTCAATTCTGACTCAACGTAGACTTTTCTCAATATTATCTCAGTTTCAAGTGACCGATAAATGACTGCAAATAACTTGCTATCAAGTAATTTTTTTTAAATTTCCCATGCAATTTTTCAACTCTGAA
Source organism: Odontomyia ornata (assembly GCA_963969285.1). NCBI lineage: Eukaryota > Metazoa > Arthropoda > Insecta > Diptera > Stratiomyidae > Odontomyia > Odontomyia ornata. Next base: position 54,640,653 of record OZ017742.1, on the reverse strand, counting down.
TATATCGTGCCAATCCCCGTCTGGTACTAGATTTCCATAAAAAAACATCCTCTATCATTTCCTAGGTACCACCACCACCCTCTTTCTTCCAACGCATCGTAAAATTCATTGTGTCACGTGAACTTTAAAGATTTATCAATGAATGAACGAAGAATGTTCGCCTCGACTCTATCCTTAATATAATGGATATCACAATTGAGAATCGATTTTCTAGGATATGCTGAGGAAAATTCTAGATTATAAGTTCATTGAATCTATGCATGTGCCATTGGTTGGCAGTTGACTAAGAAAGGATTCAAGAATGTAGCCTAGTCCTTCTACGAAATGTATGAGTGGATATACAGTTATAGTGTGAAGGAAGCTTGCTATTGTTATGAGAAGTATTAACTTCCTCTGCATTGAGCTCTCGAAGAACGATAGTACTTGATTGCTCAATTCAATGCTATTGTTCGCCTAGAAAATTATATTAAGACCGCTCGAAATATTACAAGATGACAAGTCTAGTGGAATAAGTAGGAACGTGGTGTTAGAAGTAATATGTAAAAGTGACTTCTACTTCATTTTAAGAGCTTTATTCCTGAAGAATTAGAATCGAACTTATGCTGAAAGAAAAAGATTTTTTAATTCTTAATGTCTTAAGATTCAACTTTGTTTTTCTGGGAGGTAAATGTCTACTTTGACTTTATCATATGTACGTTACCCTTCAGATGATGCAGCATTTCATGAAATTGTTTGGTTTCACTTACCTGTAAAGAAAAGAAAAAGGATTATAAAAGGAGCTCATCGAAGAAAAAAATGTTTTGTAAATTTTTATGAATGTCCCATAAAAAGGTTTTGCACTATATTACGACAATATCTTCACTACAACACCTGAAAAAAACACTGGAAAACCCTGAAAACCTTAAGCGTAACTTGAGCATGATAGGCACATGGCAATCTCGCAGCTTTAAACCAACACAAGTAAAATCCTTTCTTGGGAAAAATATCTTCCCGCCCGCTTTCGAGCAGAAAATTCACAGCATCTAGAATTGTAACAAAAGAAGTAAAGCAAACAAACGGATAATCCAATTCAATTTGACTTTACCTCCAAATATTAATGCGAAATTCCTTTGATTCATCAATTTCGGTATTATTTGTTCCTGTTGCGCTTTTTGCTGCTGACCTCGTTTCCATTATCCAAAACTGTAGCTCACCACCCGATGGACCTTTACCCGGGAGAAGGTGATCGATCGGTTTATTTGGATTTATTTCATACTCCATATTGACGGCAATTCCATACCTTAATCGGCACACGGGTGATTCAAGCTATTTAGCAACAATGAAATATAATTTTTGCTACGTAGCGGTACTGAGCAACCAACGACAACGTGTTTGCAGACGACAACGGCTGGGTATTGCGAGCACACGAATAGTAGTGGTGATGACCCACACATGGCAACTCACTCGCATCGTACAATACCTTGACATTGCGAACACATGCATTGTAGTAGTGGTGAGGCACACACGGCAACTGGTTTGCAGGCGACAACGGCGCGGTATTGCGAGCAGACAGGCACGGTGGGAGGTGGTGAATTGGATACAGCAATGTGCTCCCATGCAACAACGGCTCGACATTGCGAGCACACGACAACACCGTAACGAAACGAGTGCAGGACGACGACGAATTTTAGGCAGATCCACGACATCATCGCTATATTACCAGCCTTCGATCCATCTTCGCAATGTGGCCTTACGGCGAAGCAATTCATCTCCAGGGTGAAGAAACTCTGGGAGACATATTCTTGGAGCGAGCAACTAGTGATGTGTTCTATCTGGGCGAACATGAAAGGAAATGCAAAAGTCTGGGCCGACGGCATCGATGTAACGTACGTTTCACAGATTTTGCCAAACGACTTATCCAGGATTTCCTGATTGATATCAGCAGTGCATTTGTACACCTGCGGATGAGTAAATCTATCCGATGAAACGGCGTGTCTGTGAAAGACTACTTCGATAGAATAAATTCAACGGGGCGACGCGGTAATAGGTCAGACGCTGTAATTATTACAAACTTCAGGAACGGTGTAAGGCATCCAGCCCTGCAGAATGGAATTGCAGGCATGCCGATCGCAACATCGACGAACCTACTATTCGCGGTACGAAAATTTCTCAGCCGCTTTCGCAACTAGTGGTAGCAACAAAAGACCAACGACGGCAATAAACGATGACAAATGAGAAGCTAGCATATCAAAACATTCAAAATGATGACGGGGCTCAATCACATGTTACAATTGCTCCAAAATGGGGCACGGATCGCTCAACTGCCAAAAGCCAGCGAAGAGGCCTCAGTGCCAAAAGTACCTCAAGACCAGTCATCGCACGCAAGGGTGCAATTTGAACCGAATCCAGAAATTAAAAGACAGTGGCGTAAATGTGGTGACGTGTCCTATTGTAATGCGCGGCTTCGAATACGATGCAATAATAGACTCTGCTAGCGAGAAGTCTCTGACTCAGGAATCAGTGGCGCGTAGACTGAACGTAGACATTGTGCCAGTGATAAAAACGTTCAAGAGATTTGCAGGCGGTGTTGTACGGTGCGAATTTAGAGCAACCTTTGACATAATCGTGTGTGCTGTACAGAGACCGTGCGAACTATACATAAACAGTGATCACGAACTCGGTATGCCTATATTATTGGGCATGGACGTCTTCCGTAGAAGAAACTTACAAATTGTTTGTGAGAACAGTACGTGCGAAATTGAAAGGAACACAATAAATTACAATTGGGGAAATTTGAACGAAGCCGATATAAATAAAGTGCGCACAGCAATAGAATGATATAAATCTCGATTTGGCATCGATCTCTCTCAACTAGCCAAGTGTCTAATAGCCGAAATGAACATTAAAATTAAAAGTGATGAGCCGGTGATATTTTAACCACATCGATTTCTTTTTGCCAAACGGGCAATGGTTGACGCGAAAATTGTAGAACTTCTCAGCCACAACCTCATCCAAGAAAGTGAATCGGAATACGCAGCACCCATAGTGATGGCGAAGAAACCAGATGCGAGTGCCCGATTGTGCGTTGACTATCGTGCTTTAAACGCAGTCACCGTTAAAGAACGATATCCGATGCCAACCGTGGAAGAGCAGCTATTGCGGATGTCCGGAAGAAAGCTCTTTACAACGCTAGATTTATGGCGGGATATTACCAAGTCCCATTTAACAAGAGCTCGCGGAAATACACCGCATTTGTGATGAAAAACGGGCACTAGGAATTTAGCTGCATGCCTTTTGGATTAGTCAATACACCCGCCATATTTCAGAGAGTCATCACGTCTATATCAAAGCAAATTGAGAACAGCATAAGTGCGTATGTAGACGAGATCATCATTGCAACCAACACGGTCGAGGAGTCAATAACGATGCTGACCAAATTTCTGGATCTGCAGGAGGAAGCCGGGATGACACTCCGGCTAGACAAGTACACATTTCTCGCATCGCAACTATCGCTCCTGGAAAACACAGTTTCGGAAACAGGAATTTCACCCAGCGACATCGAAGCGGATGCGATACGCAGCTTTTCAGTGCCAACAAACGTTCCAAAAGTGCGACGTTTCCTGGTATTGGCAAGCTACTTTCACCGATTCATCCGGGACTTTGCAACGAAAGCATCACCGCTAACGAAGTTATTACGGACGAAGGAAAACGCTAAGGTCAAATGGACCAACGCACAAGACGACGCCTTCAATGAACTAAAGGAGGCCTTAACGAGCCAATCAGTCCTCGAAATACACGATCCAGATGCAGCGCACGAAGTCCATACCGATGCCAGCAGCATGGGCATAGGTGGAACGCCGATACAGCAATCAAATGGTAGCTGGAACCCAGTAGCATATTATAGCCGGCAATACAACATGTCGGAGCAGAACTATACGAGCCACGAGCTGGAGGTGTTAGCTATTGTGGAAACAGTCAAAAGGTTCAAGCTGTATCTCCTTGGGAAGCCATTTCACATCATCACCAACTGCGCAGCCATTACTGTCACGAAGACCCGAAAGACACTCATTCCCCAAATTGCTAGATGGTTCCTGCGACCACAAGAGTACGAATGCACCATAACACATCGATTCAGTGACAAAATGCAACACATAGATGCTCTCAGCTGAGCATCAGCTAATAAGAGCGACGGCATTCAGACCATTGCTGAAAACGTTTTCCGAATCCAAATCGATAATGATGATTGACTAATCGCAGTACAGCGTCTGGATTCATCTCTGCAGGACATTGTGGAGATACTGCAGGGAGAGTGAGAGTCTGATCAAGTAACGCAGCTTAAGACGGATTACTCGCTGAAAGGAGGTCGACTTTATTGACGCGTAGACGACAACTTGAGATTCGTTGTAACGAAAGCAATAACATGGCGAGTAATACAAACGTATCATGACAAAATGGGACATTTCGGCAAAGTGAAGACGCTGGAGAAGCTCCAGGAACTATTTTGGTTCCCCGAACAACGTAAGGTGGTGAGGCAGTACATTAAGGCATGTGTCGAGCGCTGCTATAACAAACAAGTTGGAGGAAAACCAGAGGGAGAACTCCATCCAACGGACGTCAACCCGAAACGATTTCGTGTATTGCACATAGATCACCTAGGACCATTTCCATGCAGTCGAAACGGAAATGTGCAAGCAATAGTGAAATGTGATCCCTTCACAAAATACACCATCTTGAGAGCAGTCAGCAACACGAAAACAAACACAGACCTAAAACTGTTGAATGACCTGTTTGGATTCTTCGGGATTCCGGAACGAATAATCACCGACAGAGGAACGTCATATATATCGAAGCTGTTCCAACGGCACTACGAGAATAACGAGATACAATGCGTTCAAGTAGCTGTGAGGACGCGACAGGCAAACGGTGAGGTTGAACAGGCTAACCAAACTATCTTGCAGTTCATACGAACCGATGAAAGTGCGCCGCAAGATTGGGATGCAAATATCCACAAAATGCAGTTCACAATGAACAACCAACGGAACGCAAGCACGAAATTCACGCCTAATGAACTTATATACGATTTCAAGATAAGGGCAGAAAGCAGTAGCAGACGACATTGAGACGAAAGAGAATAGCCTGTCCAAAAAGCGGAAGATTGCCATCAAAAACATCGAAACGGAACGAGCAAAATGAAAAGAGCAACTTGATAAGCGACACAAGCGCCCCACGAGAAAGGCGGTTTAGTTGTCATACAAAACGCCCCATCAGGAGCAAAAATACAAGGGCCCCTATGTGATCGAACGAGTGGTTCACAACGATAGATATTTGGTCGAGGACTTGGAATCTCAACGTGCCAGAAGACACTACGCTGAAGTTTTTCAACGGAAGATATGATGCCATGGTGTGAGTTAGGACCAGAGATCGATCCATTCTCCAGCGATACCGACGACGATGGCAGCGATAAAGAACCCGAAGCGCGTTCTCACAGGACGGTCGAGCTGTCACACGTACAGGCAGCACACGCACCAACACCATCAACCCATACTAGGAATAGTGTACCAGAACCCATATAAATACGAGTGCGCTTCATGCACTCGAGAGAGTCTTGTTTTGCGATGAATCTAATAAATTCTTTATGCCAGTACAAAGTATTCCTGTTTTAACATAACAATATCTTCAAGTTCGTTGATTAGCTGTAGAGCACGAGATCGTTTATCAGTTCAAAGATGGTTCATCCCAATCATTGCTTCAGCCATGTTTCTTGTAACCACCACCTCTTCCGTTACATGAGAGTGTGATTTGCTGGACATATCCATCACGGTTACTGAAGCGATAGGCTAGGAGTTTCCTTTTAATTTACCATCTTTCTCCGAAACATTCACCAATCTCATCGGTACATAGTTGTCATCACCGAGCTTCGCACGACTATTAAATTTCGTAACGCAAATAGTTTTGTTGGCTCCACTCGGTAGAAACCGTAGCCTTCAGGATTGCCGTGAGGCTAAGCTCGCAATATATGCTCTGATGATTTCGGAACATTTGTGTCCTCTTTGACTAATATTCGCCGCTCTGCAATGATTTCAGTGTTTCGCCATTCTAGTATCCCTCAACTCAAGTTCAGGGTAAGTTTGTTCGATTTCAGAAACTTCATCCTGAGCATAAACTCTTCTATTGTATCTAAAACAAGGAACTTATGGCTGCACGCGATCGTTGTTTGTAGTTCGAATTCCCCACTATTCCTGGGTTATACTCTACATGCGATATTGGGCTTCAGGATAAATTGTGTTGCACCAGTATGGATAGTGAGACTTCTACTGCAGTCTAATTATTGAGCTCAAGATCAGATGCCGGATATGATAATAGAACAAGCCATTCCATATCCTGAACAAGTTGTTACAGTGCTTCTTCTAACTTCTGCATACGAGTCTTGAGTTTTGACCAATAAATCTGCTTTATGTGGTCGTCTTCATACTGTACATCGAATGCTTTCACAAACTTGATATATGGGCTATCAGTGTGTTTCAAATGTATATGGCAATATTTCCACTGCAAGTCCTCGCAACGCTTAAGGAAGAACTGTCACTTTTGTTTTTTTGTAAAACCATTTGCAACTGCAGTGACCCCAACGTGAGTCTTGTATATGCTCCAAGACGTTTAACTGTCGAGAACTGGTACTTTTACACAGTAATCATTATCTTTTTCGGTTGTAGTGTTTCACAATTGTTCTCTATTTTCCCTTATTAGGGCTCGTTAAATATTCAATTGCTTATTTAATATGAAACACAGTTCCATTACACAGAATACGAATTTTATTCTACAAGTTTTAAAAAATTCCGGGTTTTATTCCTATCGCCCATAGTTCTCTTATCAATGTGTTGTCAATAACACCTACTAAATGTCCAAAATGGTTGGTGATTACAGTGGCTCTTCTTCTTTGTAGCCCTACAGCTCCTTTCGGGCCTTCGCTTAGAGATAGTTAGAGTACTTCATTGTCATGATCAAATGTATCGGCACTCCACAAAGTGATATGATCATTATGACGCTTTGGCCGTGTGTCCGTCCACCCAGCTGCGATACGTTCTGATTTTAAATCAGCACGTTTTATAACTGAACGGGCTTATGGTTCGTCCGAAGAACCGTTCGAACTAAATCTCGTTGACGCCAATGAGTGCCCTTACCACTAAGCTGCGCGGCCCTTATACATAACACAATATGTTTTTCAGACTCAGGGTGTTCATGTGACCGCTCCTCCTGGGAAAGATGCTTCGGCATGCATGCGATTTTTTATCTCTGGTTAATGCCAGTTGTCCGTTCTTCGTGCGTTGGCCGTTTGTCATGCGTCATCGGTGTCTTGATTGTCAGTGTTGTTGTTGTTTGGTGCATCCTCATTGTGCTAGTAGTATGACCACTAGGCTACTAGGTCTCACCACTTTCCTAGCAGTACTAATAACAGTGTCTCCTCTCGCGCAGCTTGCAGAAACCACTGCCCGAGTTGACGTTTTATGAGCTTTGACAACTAAAGGAGTTTTGGCACTCCTCAAACCCTTGCTGGCAGTCGAGACCAGTATTCCTGCCCACACTTAGATGGATGTCTCCGCCCGTGTTTCATTTTTTATCTCCATCATCATTAAAAGTAATCTTGGGGCAATTTTTACGTCCCTAGAGGAAATGGTGTCGAAAGCCGTGGTTCATCACTATCCTACTGCATTGAAAGTAGAACGGACGTCGATTTCGGTGTACGAAATTTCCTACCTCAATAAAGGGCTGGCACTTCAAACTCTATCCTAAATTTCTGCATGTAAGCCAAAACATGTTAGCTTTACTCTAGTGTCATTTTGAATATCTTTTGAGTCTCTTTTAAAGAGAAATTTTAACAAAGCCTCATCCTCTGTCGTTACCCCAATTTTGCCGTTGTCACCGCTGTCACATTTATGATAATTACCTGTGATAAATTGAAAGGTAGATGTCACTTTTGTCTATTAGCCAGAAGAAAAGTCGTCTGTGATAGGCATCCTCAATGACTTTCAACATTTCCCTAATTACTTTCTTTGGCAAATGAAAATTAAATTTTCTTAAGTGAAAATCTACAAATGAGGTGCTAGAATGGGATATAATTGGAAATTATTTTATGGTGACTTTTAAAATTGAAACTTCACAGTTCAATATAGTTTAGAGGATTATTTAGAAAAAGAAGCTTTTTTTAACGTTTAGCATTGAGGATAATTACTCTTAGCAGCCAAGGACTTGCAATCAACTTTTCTTTAAAGTAAGTTGAAGTTCAGTGTACCTTCTCTGGTGGAAGTTTTACTTCTTTCAACGAATTCAACTGCTACAGTCAGCTAATATTTAAAATTTTAAAATTCTCACAGACATCAAAGCGTGATAAATTGCTTGAAGCTCTTACAAACTTTTTCCTTCGTATTTTCTTTCTATGAATCCTACTACAACGCGATGGCAAGCAGTAGGAGTATGACATAGGCCAATCAAATACATTGTTATCTCTCTAATTAGCTCTTTGGTTCTTTTTGTAGACTCTTTCTAGCTTTTATAGGTTTTAGAAGATTGATTAATTTAAGCTATGATGTCTTCAAGGATGCTTCCTCTAAAGTTACTTAGTATAACTCATGAAATAGCAAACTTTCAACATACCATTCGACAAAAATAGCCACATTCTAGACAATCACAACTTAATTTCGTTATCCACCTTTGTACGGTGCGAATTTAAAGCAACCTTTGACATAATCGTGTGTGCTGTACAGGTACCGTGCAAACTTTACATAATCAGTGATCACGAACTCGGTACGCCTATATTATTGGGCATGTACGTCCTCGGTAGAAGAAACTTACAAATTGTTATTGAGAATAGTACGTGCGAAATTAAGAGGAACACAATAAATTTCAAGTCCGGAAATTTGAACGAAGCCGATATAAATAAAGTGCGCACAGTAATAGAATGATATAAATCTCGATTTGGCGTCGATCTCTCTCAACTGGGCAAGTGTCTAATAGCCGAAATGAACATTAAAGTTAAAAGTGATGAGCTGGTGATATTTCAACCTCATCGATTTCCTTTTGCCAAACGGGCAATGGTTGACGCGAAAATTAAAGAACTTCTCAGCCACAACCTCATCCAAGAAAGTGAATCGGAATACGCAGCACCCATAGTGATGGTGAAGAAACCAGATGCGAGCGCCCGATTGTGCGTTGACTATCGTGCTTTAAACGCAGTCACCGTGAAAGAATGATATCCGATGCCAACCGTGGAAGAGCAGCTATTGCGGATGTCCGGAAGAAAGCTCTTTACAACGCTAGATTTATGGCGGGATATTACCAAATCCTCATTAACAAGAGCTCGCGGAAATGCACCGCATTCGTGTTGAAAAACGGGCACTAGGAAATTAGCTGCATGCCTTTTAGATTAATCAATACACCCGCCATATTTCAGAGAGTCATCACGTCTATATCAAAGCAAATGGAAAACAGCATAAGCGCGTATGTAGACGAGATCATCATTGCAACCAACACGGTCGAGGAGTCAATAACGATGCTAACCGAATTTCCGGATATGCAGGAGGAAGCCGGGATGACACTCCGGCTAGACAAGTACACATTTCTCGCATCGCAACTATCGTTCCTGGAAAACACAGTTTTGGAAACAGGAATTTCATCCAGCGACATCAAAATGGATGCAATACGCAAGTTGTCAGTGCCAACAAACGTACCAGAAGTTCGACATTTCCTGGGATTGGCGGGCTACTTACGTCGATTCATCCGGGACTTTGCACGAAAGCATCACCGCTAACGATATTATTAAGGACGAAGAAAAACGCTTAGTTCGAATGGACCAACGCATAGGATGACACCTTCAACGAACCAAAGGAGGCCTTAATGAACCAATCAGCCCTCGAAATATACGATCAAGATGCAGCGCACGAAGTCCATACCGATGCCAGCAGCATGAGCATATGTGGAGCGCTGATGCAGCAATGAAATGGTAGCTGGGATCCCGTAGCTTATTATAGCCGGCAATGCAACACGTCAGAGCTGAATTATACGAGCAATGAGCTGGAGGTGTTAGCTGCTGTGGAAACAGTGGAAAGGTTCAAGCTGTATCTCCTGGGGAATTCGTTTCACATCATCGCTGACTGCACAGCCGTTGCTGTCACGAAGACCCGGAAGCCACTCATTCCCCGAATTGCTGGATGGTTCCTGCGACTACAAGAGTACAAATACACCATAACGCATCGAGCCAGCGACAAAATACAACACATAGATGCTCTCAGCCTAGCATCAGCTAACGAAAGTGGGAAGCTCATAGGGTAGAGTTGGCAAAGACTGGGGAAGTGTCTATAGGATTAGCCAATAATGACCAAATCGGTATGGAAGGTGAAGTGATTGCACCGGTCAGGGTTGAGTGAGCTACAAGCTGGTTGACTTTGCTAGTGGTACCTACTGTGCCGCATGAATTCATCTTGGGAGTTAATTTCTTAAGACGATTTAAGATTGCTTTGGACATTAGTAATGGGCTCTGGGACTCTGCATCAATTGCAACGTGTAAAGTATTGAGGAGAAAATCACGGTTGTCACAGGTTGAAGAGGGTTAACTTAAGTCAGTGGTGGAGGAAGAGTTTTCATTGATGGGAGAAGGTATTGGGTGCACCACGGTAGTAGAACATGTGATAAAAACATCGGCAAGCCCTATTAAACAACGGTACTACCCAGTGTCTCCAGCAGTGCAGCAGCATATTAAGTCTGAACTGGATGAGATGCTGCAATTGGATATAGTGGAACCCTCCTCTGGCCCCTGGTCGTCATCCAACTTGCTGGTTAAAAAAGACGGTAAGTTTCTCTTTTGCGCTGATTTCCGGAAGTTAAATCAGGTGTCAGAGCGAGATTCATATCCAATCGCCTATGTATTGGCCACGTTGGGCAAACTCCGCAACGCAAAATATTTATCAACACTAGACATTAAGTCTGCTTATTGGCAGGTTCCGTTAGCCGATGACTCAAACATTTTAACGGCATTTACAATTCTTAGCCTCCATAATGCTCCAGCAACCTTGCAGCGCGTTATCGACAGTGTTTTAGGAGCAGATTTCTAACTCTTGGACGTCTACTCGGACGACGTAATAGTAGTGACCGCTGACTTTCAAAAGCACTTGCAAATCTTGTGTGTGTTGTTGCACAGATTTTGGGAGGTGGGCTTGCGAGTGGTGAGGGTAAAATGTGAATTTTGTCGGCCCATGCTGAAGTATCTGGGCTTCGTTGTGGATGAGCGAGGCTTTAACGTGGATAACGAGAAAGTAAAGTGCTTGTCGTGGATTCCTCCGCCGACTAGTGTAAAGAAGGTTAGACAATTTCTCGGGACAGTATCATAGTATAGGCGGTACATTCCAGACCATGCCACCCTGACCACACCACTCACAAACCTACTCAAAAAAAAACAAGAAATGTAAAGCCAAACTGTCCACCGCTCCGATTCTCATCTGTCCATATTTTTCTCTGCCATTAAGTGTTCAGCCAGTGTCACCCGGAGGGGAAAAGGTAGTCTGTTATCTAAGCCGCAGCCTCTCGAGGGCAGAGAAGAAATGCTATACTCCACCACCGAAAAGAAATGCCTCGCGGTGCTATGGGTGGTGGAAAAATTGAGACCGTATTTAGAGAGAGCTCGTTTTAGTGTGATTACCGACCACTATTCCCTGGTATGGCTTAACAATCTCCGCAATCCTAATGGGCAACTGGTAAGATGGGCGGTCCGTCTACAGCAGTTTGATTACAACATCGTCCCCAGGAAGGGCAAAGAAAATTTGGTACCGGGTGAGCTCTTAAGGTCGGTGCCGGAAGTTGGCGTGGTTGACGGCATGACAGTCTCAGAAGATATGTGGATAAATGATATACAAGCTAGAGTGAAGGGAAGGCCCGATCAGTTTCCAGATTGGCGCGTGGAGGGTAGTTCCTTATGAAGGAACGTACCAGGTCGATACGCAGAATCAGGTGGAAACTCCTGGAAGCGAGTAGTACCGAAATACGAGCGACCAATACTTCAACAATGTTATGATGACGCCACAGCGGTGCACATGGGAGCCCAAATAAGGAACGATCGTGTAAGGCAACGGTTTTTCTGGCCAAAAATGAGGGCAGACATAAAACGTTATGTGGCGGGATATCAGACTTGCCAATCCACGAAGGTCAAAAGGAAGCTTTCCTATAGTCCAATGGTTTCCAGAGTAGGGCAAGTGAAGGAGCCCTGCAAAATGATTTGTGTTGACTTAGTTGGGCCTCTTCCGAGGTCGACGCAGGGGAAGTGCTACATTTTAACATTGGTAGACTACTTTACTAATCTGCCCTTTATCTTCCCACTTCGATGAGCGACTGGCTTTGCGGTACTTTGGACTTTGGAAGAGCAAGTATTTTTGCTGTTTGGAGTGCCTGCAGTCGTAGTGTGCGACAATGAGGTACAATCCCGGTCGAAAAAACTTGAAGAGCTAGGGGAATTGTAAGGAACTACAATTCAGTATACGGTATTCTACCACCCACAAGCAAATCATGCAGAGGCAAGTGCTGAGGTTCGGTAGGAACTTGTCCGTGACAGATTGCCATCACAAAACGAGCAAAATGGAAATAGCGATTCAATAAGCGACGAAGCGCCCCATGAAGTATGAAAAATGCGATTTAGCTGACATACGAAACGCCAACCTCAGGCGAACCTCGGAAGCTGGAGCCAAAATAGAAGAGTCTCTATGTGATTCGCAACGATAGATACTTGGTCGAGGACTTGGAATGTCAACGTGCCAGAAGACACTACGCTGAAGTGTTTTCAACGGAAGATACTCGTATGAAAACATGCTGTGAATTAGGACCAGAGATCGATCCGTTCTCCTGCAATACCGACGATGATGGCATCGACGAAGAACCCGAGGCGCGTTTTCACAGTACGGCCAAGCTGCCACACGTACAGGCAGCACACGCACCAACGCCATCAACCCAGCCTAGTAATAGTGTACCAAAACCCATATAAATACGAGTGCGCTTCACGCACTCGAGAGAGTCTTGTTTTGTGATGAATCTAATAAAGTCTTAATACCAGTACAAAGTATTCTTGTTTTAACTTGACAATATCTCCAAGTCCGTTGATTAGCTGTAGAGAACGAGATCGTTTGTCAGTTCAAAGACGGTTCATCCCAATCATTGCTTCAGCCATGTTTCTTGTAACCGCCACCTCTTCCGTTACATGAGAGTGCGATTTGCTGGACATATCCATCGCGGTTACTGAAGCGGTAGGCTAGGAGTTTCCTAGTAAGTTACCATCTTTCTCTGAAACATTCACCAATCTCATCGGTACACAGTTGTCATCACCGAGCTTCGCACGACTATTAAATTTCGTAACGCAAATAGTTTTGTTGGCTCCACTCGGTAGAAACCATAACCATCAGGATTCCCGTGAGGCTTAGCTCGCAATATATGCTCTGATGATTTCAGAACATTTGTGTCCTCTTTGACTAATATTCGCCGCTCTGCAATGAGTTCAGTGTTTCGCCATTCTAGTATCCCTCAACTCAAGTTCAGGGTAAGTCTGTTCGATTTCAGGAATTTCATCCTGAGTATACACTCTTCTATTGTATTTAAAACAAGAAACTTATGGCTGCATGCGGTCATTGTTTGTAGTTCAAATTCCCCACTATTCCTGAGTTATACTCCACATGCGATATCGGACTTCAGGATAGATTGTGTTGCACCAGTATGGATTGTGAGACTTCTACTGCAGTCTAATTATGGAGCTCAAGATCAGATGCCGGGTATGATAATAGGACAAGCCATTCAATATCCTGAACAAGTTTTTACAGTGCTTCTTCAAACTTCTGCATACGAGTCTTGAGTTTTGACCAATAAATCTGCTTTATGTGGTGGTACTGTACATCGAATGCTTTCACAAACTTGATATATGGGCTATGCAGTGTGTTTCAAATGAATATGGAAATATTTCCGCTGCAAGTCCTCGCAACGCTTAAGGAAGAACTGTCACTTTTGTTTTTTTGTTAAACCATTCACAACTGCAGTGACCCCAACGTGAGTCTTGTATATGCTCCAAGACGTTTAACAGTCGAGAACTGGTACTTTTACGCAGTAATCATTATCTTTTTCGGATAACTGTACATTTTGAATAGTTACCCACTTTTAAAAAGTTGTAGTGTTTCACAATTGTTCTCTATTTTCCCTTATTAGGGCTCGTTATATATTCAATTGCTTATTTAATATGAAACACAGTTCCATTACACAGAACACAAATTTTAAAAAATTCCGGGTTTTATTCCTATCGCCCATAGTTCTCTTATTAATGTGTTGTCAATGACACCTACTAAATGTCCAATGGTTGGTGATTATAGTGGCCCTTCTTCTTTGTAGCCCTACAGCTCCTTTTGGGCCTTCGCTTAGAGATAGTTAGAGTACTTCATTGTCATGATCAAATGTATCGGCACTCCACAAAGTGATATGATCATTATGACGCTTTGGCCGTGTGTCCGTCCACCCAACTGCGATACGTTCTGATTTTAAACCAGCACGTTTTATAACTGAACGGGCTTATGGTTCGTCCGAAGAACCGCTCGAACTAAATCTCGTTGACGCCAACGAGTGCCCTTACCACTAAGCTGCGCGGCCCTTATACATAACACAATATGTTTTTCAGACTCAGGGTGTTCATGTGACCGCTCCTCCTGGGAAAGATGCTTCGGCATGCATGCGATTTTTTATCTCTGGTTAATGCCAGCTGTCCGTTCTTCGTGCGTTGGCCGTTTGTCATGCGTCATCGGTGTCTTGATTGTCAGTGTTGTTGTTGTTTGGTGCATCCTCATTGTGCTAGTAGTATGACCACTAGGCTACTAGGTCTCACCACTTTCCTAGCAGTACTAACAACAGTGTCTCCTCTCGCGCAGCTTGCAGAAATCACTGCCCGAGTTGACGTTTTATGAGCTTTGACTACTAAAGGAGTTTTGGCACTCCTCAAACCCTTGCTGGCAGTCGAGACCAGTATTCCTGCCCACACTTAGGTGGATGTCTCCGCCCGTGTTTCATTTTTTATCTCCATCATCATTAAAAGTAATCTTGGGGCAACTTTTACGTCCCTAGAGGAAATTGGGTCGAAAGCCGTGGTTAATCACTATCCTTCTGCATTGAAAGTAGAACGGACGTCGATTTCGGTGTACGAAATTTCCTACCTCAATAAAGGGCTGGCACTTCTAACTCTATCCTAAATTTCTGCATATAAACCAAACCTGTTAGCTTCACTCTAGTGTCATTTTGAATATCTTTTGAGTCTCTTTTAAAGAGAAATTTTTACAAAGCCTCATCCTCTGTCGCTACTGCAATTTTGCCATTGTCACCGCTGTCACATTTATGATAATTACCTGTGATAAATTCAAAGGTAAATATCACTTTTGTCTATTAGCCAGAAGAAAAGTCGTCTGTTATAGGCATCCTCAATGATTTTCAACCTTTCTCTAATGACTTTCTTTGGCTAATGAAAATTAAATTTTCCTAAGTGAAAATGTACAAATGAGGTGCTAGGATGGGATATAATTGGAAATTATTTTATGGCTACTTTCAAGATTGAAACTTCAGAGTTGAATATAGTTTAGAGGATTATTTAGAAAAAGAAGCTTTTTAACGTTTAGCATTGAGGATAATTACTCTTAGCAGCCTAGGACTTGCAATCAACTTTTCTTTAAAGTAGGTTGAAGTTCAGTGTACCATCTCTGGTGGAAGTTTTACTTCTTTCAATGAACTTAACTGCTGCAGTCAGCTAATATTTAAAATTTTAAAATTCTCACAGACATCAAAGCGTGATAAATTGCTTGAAGCTCTTTAAAACTTTTTACTTCGTACTTTCTTTCTATGAGTCCTACAACAACGTGATGGCAAGCAGTAGGAGTATGACATAGGCCAATCAAATACATTGTTATCTCTCTAATTAGCTCTTTGGTTCTTTTTGTACACTCTTTCTAGCTTTTATAGGTTTTAGAAGATTGATTGATTTAAGCTATGATGTCTTCAAGGATGCTTCCTCTAAAGTTACTTAGTATAACTCATAAAACAGCAAACTTTTCAACATACCATTCGACAAAAATAGCCACATTCTTGACAATCACAACTTAATTTCGTTATCCACCTTTCTTTATCCTTCTCAATGCTCCACGTGGTCAATCAATTAATTTTCCAAGTACTAGAGATTCGTCCTTGGTTTCGCCCACATGTTTGCGGTATTAAAATGAAGAATGTAACAGCAGTACCTGACTCGTGTTTTAGCATTTCTGCTAGAAGTTTCCAGGAAGAAGCGAAAATCTAATTCTTGTTGTCGTTATCGTGTATGAATGGCGTCCTGTTTCCTGCTGATTTAATAATACGTAATTGTTGTTTTGTGACCACGACGCAATTTTGATAATCATTCTGACCAGATGTCTAAGTTCCAAAATATAGTACCATTAGTTGCCATCAGGATGTGTGGCATGTCGACTTGTCCTGTATAGCAAGGAGACGATGCTTTTGATAATCGTAGTGGTATGTCGACCAGCACTTATAGCTGGGACATGAACAAGTTTGAGTTTGTGGAAAGTCTCCTCTAGTCCTTGTCTTGACTAGCTAACGATATTAAATTTGCCAGGTGTATTTATGGGTTGTTTACACGCGCTCTAGCGAAATTTTAATCAAAAAGTCCTTTGGCTGCCGTTGTCGGCTAGCGTAGTCTTGTTTTTGCTCGCCATGCTATTATCATCAAGAGTGATGGCAGTGTTGGGATGTTGGCGTTGTATGTTTGAAGTTGGAATGTTGGTCTCATTAGAGGAATGAACGATGTTGTTTGGATACTGGCAGCTTTGGCTTCGTTGATTAGAACGTTGCCTTAAAATTCCGTTTTTTCATAATTTATGCAAAGTTTGGCTAGCAAACAATAATCTATTTGTCACTTTTCAATAATTGAGTTAAATAAGAATAGAACTGAAAAGCTGCGCAATCGATTTTTGGAGGAAATCGTGAAAAACAATTTTAAGAAAGTCTGCTCTTTTCTCATAATGGTAATGAGGTTATTAACTAAGTGTGACTTGACTAGTATTTGAGCAGACGGGTATGGTAAATTGGGATCTCCTCGTTTTGGGAATGTCAATTTCATTTTGGGGAGTTGGAAAGGAGAATAACGCAACGTTGAGAGAATTTCGAGCGACGCTGACGGTTGATGGAAACTTATACCCGATTTTAATTCGTGTGATTTCCAACGATTTGCTAAGGCATAAATTTTTAATTGGTCGCAATTTTTCGCATACGATAGATTTAACGATGAAGCGCGGTAAAACTATAACCAGCCCTGTTGCGAATTTCAGCGTACCGACATTCTCCCACTTGCAACTTGAGATTGCTGCCGTAACATCTCCACCTTCCTGTGGGCATTCAGACCTTTTTCCCAGTGTAATTATTTGATTTTTTTAAATTCTACCAAATTCCCTATAATTTTAATTTCCACATCATAACAATCCTACCCTTTTCCCTTATTTTCAATAACAAACAAGTTGGGTAGACAGACCTATGCTCATGTCAGAAGGGTTTTGTACTCAACTTACAAAATGCAGTAACCAGTAACGAATAAAATCAAGAAACATGATATGTTCAAAGATCATACTATTATTAGCAAAGTTGAAAGAACTTTGACTTCTGAGGTTTTTGTTATAGTTATACCCATAAATATCTCCCTTGATAATTTTTTCAGATCTTTTAGATCACGGGTGTCCATTTGCGAGGGAGGAAACACATTTTTCATGTATTCCCCCCCCCCTATGCCTCCACTGAAGCAAAAACTGTCAGTTTAAGAGCTGTATTGAAAAGCTATCATAGAGAACTTTCAGTTGATACTCATATCGGCTACCTTTCATGAAATTTTTTTCAGGGGCCACTCCCCTGTACTGTAATCATCGATTCATGGCCTGTTTTTTCGAATCTTAGAATGGTTACAAAGCCCTTTTGCTAGGAGCTCTCTCCTGCCTCTTTGACTCGTTTCAATTGTATGTACTCATCTTCATGATACCTATCATTCCTGAAATGTTCATGCAAATCCTAGCAAGGCTGTAGTGTCTAAGTCGGTAATAGGCGCATATGGCTCCATAGCCATATGTTTTCATAGTAATACAGGGCATATTGTTCCATAGTAATACAGGAAAATTCAAATCACTATAACTTCATTAAATACTATTCGATCTTTATGAAACTTTCAGAAAATATCAAGATCTATATGGGAAGACCTCCTTAGACCCCTTTGAAAAATTTTTCCACCATTGAACTTTCAATTAGTCACCACTTCTGACCTTTTCACAAAGTTTCATGGCTGTAGCCTCTATAGTTTCGGAGAACAAGTGCTGTGACATACAAACGGACGGACGGACAGACGGACACAGGTCGTGATTGTAACAGGGTTTTGAATTTTAGTACAAAACCCTAAAAAATAGTATATGATAATTTCAATTTTTCCAGTAACAACATTCCGTTCATTAATTCGCACTAACAAAAACTTATTCAATACATTTTCCCTAACAAAACTAATTCTATACACTAGCTCCCTCTAACAAATTTCGTTTTTTTTTCTAACAAAATATTTATTCACGTTTTCCTATAAAAAAAATTCCGATTTCATGCCCATCAAGAAAGAGTTGAAATTGCTAATTTGATGAATGGGAAATCAACAAAACATGGCTCCGTTGGTAGCATCGCGGATTTTCGACCGGGGGTCTGCTGGGACCCTGGGTTCAAGTTCCCCGAGAGCAGGGAAGCATTCTTTTTGGAGTATCGGCAAAATCAATAGTTTCTGTATATATGTGACACTTTGCATCTAATCAAACGTTTCTTTGATTATGCAAACCGCCATATATGAAAAATGGAAATTATTGCGTTTGTCGGTATGATAAAAAGTGTGGGTAGCGGAATCGAAGTGTAATGAACTTCGATTACGTTACCTAGATGTGGCAGCGGTAATTGAAAATGAAAGGATTGCGGGATTGGATTTTGCTGAAAGTGAAATGTGAGATTATGTTCTTGAATTGAGTGTAGTGAGTATTTGGTTGTGGAGGAAAGTGAAATTCGTTTGCAGTTTCGAGGAAAGCTTTGGAGTAGAATTTTTGCGAAAAAGTCTTGGTTTTAAGATTCTGGAAGTGGATTTTCAATTCGGCGTAAAGAAGTTTTTGATTTCGGAATGTGGGATATAATTTATCTTGTTTTTCGGTCAATTTTTGGCTGTACGGGAAGCGGTCGTTAAGTTATGTTTATTATAAAAAAAGTTATGTTTGTTATGTAGTTTTAATAAATTGATTTTGCTAGAGTTTTTTTGAAGAAATATGTTTGATGATAACGTATAAATTTAGAGAGCCAATTGGGCCATTAAGTTTTTTGTATGTTTATTGTTTCGAATTTGCTTTATATTCTTTGTAAATTTATACCGATTAGTATTGAATAAAGCGCTTTTGACTTTGACTTTGAAGCGGTGGTTAACGATAGTGGAGGGTGGAAACAAAGAGTTTTTATGAGGAGATGAAGAAAAGTGTGAAGACGAGGAAATATAGGGAATAAGTGAAAGATCATGAAAATTGAGTTTTAAACAAATGAAGTGGAGAAGGGAATAGTGTGAGACGGTTGTAGACAAATAATGTGAAAAAAATTGTGTGATGTGAGGAACTAGTGATTCTGGCATTAATTGAAATATTTAATATAGAGTCCATCAACAGTTGTGGTCGTGCCAAAGAAACCCATTCTATGCTTTTTATCAGAAGTAGGAACGGCCAGACGAACCGTTTTTTTTTTGTGAACTATTTTTTTTTCTATTTCAAAAAAAAGGAAAGTAGCAGCAATTGCTTTTAAAACAAAAACTATTTTCATTGGATTATACGACAATTTCAAGAAGCTGACACGCGGCTTGGTGGCCGTTTGTGTTTTTTTATTTATTGTTTCATCATTTTCGCAGAAGAAAAGTTAATTTGGTTTTCATAAGTTTTATCAGTCCACTTTTCCTTCAGAAGGAAGGGTGAGTAATTATTTTTTTTTCTGATTTATCTGTGAGAAATTGAATTTTGTTTTCTCTTTTGGCGATTTTTATAATTTGATTTTAACTAAATTACTTTGAACTTATTTCACCAAAGAGGGGGTTAGAATTAATTCACAAAATTTAATGTGTGCTCATTACTAATTATTATTATTATTGAAATGATATTGTTAGAGCACAATTAACATTTTTAAATGAAAAACGGCCATTAAACACTAATAATATTGGATTTTCGTTTCTTAAAATGACCTCCCTCTTTCCCGTCCTTATCCCTTCGTGTCAGTTTTTTTTTATGTAAGGTGGCTCAGCACGAGCAGAGGCTGTCCCGGAAGTCCCACAACACGATTGAGCACTAACCAGCCTCAGCATGCCACCCCGGCCTACATACCCCTCTGCTAAAACTTAATGTTTACAACTGCGGTGACTTCCGCGGTTGCAACAGCCCTTCAACCGAAAGTTCTTCCGCGTGCGTCGAAGAGCCAATGATGTTTCCAGCCAATGTAGTAGAATGCTATGATGCAAATATGACAGATTTATCGAATCTTCAGGGCGAAAATTACAGAGAAGCTATCCAAGCTTACAAGCCGGTTAAAACTCGCGAAGTGGCTGTAAAAATGACACGTATATTGAAAGACGAAGAACCTGTATACCAAAGATTGAGACGATTGACGCCGCACGAGTGAGAGCTAGTCAATGCTAAGATTAGCAATTAGATGGGTAACGGGATTGCTCAACAGTCCGTCTCAGATTATGCGAGTCCGGTTGCCGTAGTTGCAAACAAGTTAGGCCGACAGACCAACGCTCTTGTTAGAAGGGTTTCGTGCCCAACTTCTCATAAATGCAGTCATCAGAAACTAATAAAGCAAAGAAACATGTCAAAGAGATGTGCACGTTTAATATCAACTCTCTAATTTCACATGATAAGAGGCGCTACATTGCTGATTTGGTCAGATCCTCGCAACCCGACATCCTCCTTTTAAACGATACAGTTCTTAAACCTCAACACAAAGTGCATCAAATCCCTTTTGAACAAAATAATTTCTCATGTACGCTAGCAACTCTCAACACCAAACCATCCAATGGAAACCCAGACAAAATTTTTATTGACTCCCTATACCTCCCGTGTAATCTAGGTCCCCTGATCCCATTCACGCTTAACGAAATCCTTGCAACAGCCTCATCCCATGATTCATTTATACTCGGAGGAGACTTTAATGCCAGACACGAATACTGGGGGAACTCTACAAGGAATACCAAAGGGAGCTATCTATTCGAATGGCTCCAAGCGGACGCCCTCGTCTCAGCATCCATAGCAAATGTTGGGTCTCAACATTTCCCAGAGGGAATTCAATTTTAGAGGACTTCATGATATTCCCTAACCTCAACTATCCCACAATTCCTTTTACTTGCTCCACGTTTGGCTCATTATTGGAGCATCATGGCATCCATTTCAACATAACCCTCATGTCATACATACCAGTTCCTACTTGCCCACCTCGCTACAGACCGTTTAATTCCATAGACTGACCAAACTTCAATAAAGACCTCAAAGACCTCCTTTCGAATCTCCCACCGGGAAACATCTTGAACGTAGAAATAGACTCTCATATATCGGCACTAACATTAGCCATTGTAGAGTGTCTAGACCAACATGCCTCCTTCCAGAAACCACTTAGCTCCTTTTATAGATGTCTAACTCAGGAAACTCTTCAATTAATAAAAACTCGGAAGCATATGCTCCAACGGCTTAGTCGTATTTATCATCGAAGCATTAAATGAAGCATTAACCGAATCTGATCGTTGCATGTGGGGGATACTTTAAACAACTATATCGTCACCGTGAAGCGTCCAACACAGCTTTGAATAACAACGCTAAAGCAGAGGTTCTACTAACGATGGAAGGATACGAGGGATTTTATTAAACTGTATTCTTCAGTTTCAATAAAGCATCCTCTCCATAATATCCTCTCTTCGTCGGCTTTTCACCACGAAAATGGAAGCAAAAGATCTCCTAAATGCCTTAAACAGCAAGCTTTCTCACGGCTTTGATGGCATCCCAAACAGAATACTCAAGAAGTGCAGGAAGACCATCTTCTCTTTCTTGGTGATGTTATACAATAATTGTATTAATAACGGGTATTCTCTCAAACCTGATCCCAACCAGGCTGCGAAGGAACCATTAATAATTTTCAGCTAATTTCCCTTTTGCTTAACATAAGTAAACCCCTTTAAAAGATTATTCTGCAGTAGTTTAACAATTCATCTAATCTCCTCATCCACCCTTTTTAGTTTGGATATGAACGCGAACGATCTACGAAGCAAGCAATAATGCTATTGCGCAATAGAGTCACCCGCAATCTTCGGTGGAAAGAGTGCGCAGTGGTCTGTGCTCTAGATCTGAAAAAAGGGTTCGACTCAGTTTAGATTAACGGTCTCAAGTACAAATTGAAAATGTCATCCTGTCCGGTTGCAATCACCAGAATTCGATACAGCTTCCTTTCCGATAGAGTATCCCAAATTAAGCTGTGGAATCTTATTTTAAATCCTATCCCTATCGACTCGGGTCTCCCACAAGGCTCTAGCCTTGCTCCCGCCCTGTTCAACTTTTTCCTTCACGATATCCCACGCCCGAGCTGCTCGACTATCGATATAGCAGTGTATGCAGACGATATCCTCCTCACTGTCACTCAAAGCCTCCCAGCGATGGCCCAAATAAAGCTGCAGCGCTTTGTCCACAACATCGTTCAATAACTAAAGGATTGGGGGCTCGAAATAAATACCAGCAAATTGGTGCTGATCTGCTATAGAAATGCCAGCGGAAGAGGGCACCGCCTTTCTGTATCTCAAAGTAGGAATGTGCAAGCACGTATTGCTTAGGCAATCATTCTTCTCGACGAAAATATCAAATACCTTGGAGCCCATTTTAACAATCGACTTGAGGTGAATAGACACGCCAGGAAAACCCTCAATAAAGCGAAAGCAGTATCCTTAATTATCTCGTCCCTCTTTTCCTCGAGATCACTCTGCCCAAAACTTAAGTTCTTAATGTACAATATTCTAATTAGGCCGATCATTACCTACACGTTTCCAGCATGGCTGACAATCTTCGAGAGGAAAATCCTTAAGAAATGCCTGTCCAAATACAGACGGCCTAATAAGAAGCACTACAGAAACTCTATCCTTTACAAAAGTACGGGGATAGAGCCGATTCTCCACTACATGTTAGCAACGACTTAAAAAAACGCCCAAAAAAGTGGTGGGAGCATCCACTTCGATGTATTCACGCACTTTTCGAACCTAACACTACAAATAATCCCTACTACCTATGTCCCTTTAAAATCCTTGAACAATGATTCCGTAACTACCAATAAACTGGCATTTAACGTTTTATGTGAACCAATCACATACCGTGGTTGAACAAAATTTGGTAAGTTCATAAGTGTCAAAACAAAAATGTACTGAAGAACGAATATAAGTATAGGATCGAGTGCTGTACTGAGCAGCTTATAGTTTTAGGTTAGATGTTGGAAGAGATTTAATTTATATTAGGATTAGAGTTAGTTTAAGTTTTAACGTATTTATTTGTCAAACTATTCAAATCGTAAGCCATAGGAGCAAATGGCAAAGTCTATATATCCCAAAACACTGATGTAATATAAGTATAACCGTCAAAGTTTATTTGACATTCATAAACTGTCAAATGTCACATAGTCTTGAAGCATAATCTGTAATGTCAAGTTATAAAATGTCTCAATAAAGTTTACTTAGGGACTTATTTATCAAAGTAGAGTCGAAGATAGTATTTTAGTTTGATCTCCGATCAAATTAATAACAGATGTTACGTTGATCCATAAGATTTACTCCACCCATATGTTTACTATAATGTGAAACAATCTTAGGACATTTTACATCAATTTTATCTGCTGATCCATTTTGACACCGTTTTACAAAATCTATTTCTATAGGTGACATAAAATTGGCCAGCATCCATTTCACATATGATATGCCTCGAAAACTTGCGGGGTAAATGTCTCCGCGCTTTATTTGTTTGTCTCTTGGGCCAGTTTTCGGAAGACGCTTCCGGCTAGTTTGGACAGCTCCACACGCTTTGGTATTCTGAACAATTAGTTTATATTGCAACAAAGGGGAGTTAAAAAAGTTATCAAAGTAAATCTCACAGCCGACGCCATCCAGCTTTTTTGTAAGCTGCAATACTACTGCTTCACCTAACCCATACTCAGATGCAGACTTTGGTTTACCTGTACTCGTGTAAAAATCAAATTCAAACAGGTAACCTGTTGCTGCATCACATCTGCACCATAAGTTGGAGCCCCATTTTACAGGCTTGTTTTTTATGTACTGTTTTAGTACGTTATGCCCTTTGAATTTGACCATGTGCTCGTTGATCGATTGCTCTTTTGTATTGTTGATAGCATTTTGAAACGAAGTATTGAAGTGTTCCATTATTTGCCGAATTTTGTATGCCTTTTCGTAATTAGGACTGTTTGGTTCTCTTGGTTCTTCGTTGTTACAAAAGTGCACGTTTCGTCGTATTCCTTCGAATCGCGCCTTAGGCATAATATTGGACATGAAAGGTCACGCCATGTCTGATTGGATCAGTAATCTCTCAATAATGGTAAGATAAGATAGCCTATAATGAAAATCATACCAAAAAATGCTTTCAGTTCTTTGGTTTCAATAGTGAATGCCCTTGCTATTTTGGTGAGCATACCGTATTGTCTCCGGTACTATGTGTTGGATGAAATCGTCAAAAACTCATTGCTGAACAGAAGATTTCAAAGGGAGTCAACTTATCGTGTTCAATATCCTGACAGATGAGCACTTATCCAAATTAATAATCCACATCACAAAAAGCATTCGGTATGTATGTCCTTTCGTTCCGTTTGAAGGCCATTGGATAGTTGCAAACCGTTTCAGCAACAGGTTCTGCAGTAGACTTCTTGGCTCATGAGATTCAATCTCGATATCAAAAATGCGTTCATCGTCATCATCCAGTGTTAGAAACCTTTAGTCTTCTTCATCAAGCTCTAAATTGTTTTCATCGTCACTATTGTGTACCAACAAAACCTGATTGGCTTTGTTTTTCCTAACTTCAAATACTTTACGTCCCTTACGAACCATAATCTGCAACAATAGGTATAAATAAAGGTGTGTTTTCGACAAAAAAATCATCTTTGAAACCAATAAACAACTCCACATAGAAAGTATATCTATAAGGCGACTGGGACAGATTTGTTCCTTTATGTTTATGACGACTTATCAATGCACAAAACAAGAATGGTGGTTTGACTATTGAACTCAGCGGAAATTTACTTACTAGGCAATGATTATTTTATTCTGTGGAATATGGTATCTAAAATCACATTTACACTACTAAATATGTTCGCAAAATATAAATCGCCTACGCCGAACGAAACGTCAATTTCAAATGTCCATTAAAATATAATGGTTATACTCATATTGTGCTGCGGGACATCAGGGGAAACGTTAGGCCCAAAGACACCAACATTGCCATTAAAGTAGCACGACGAAAGCAATCGGGCCACACATTGGTCGAATTTGGAGCAGAGGCCGACAATAGGAAAGCATTCTGCGACGCAGTAAAGAAAGTCCTCGGCAAAAGTACAGCTATAGCCTCACTCGAGTCGATAGCAACGATCGAAATAAGAGACATTGACTACGTCACAGATATGGTCGAGGTAGAAGAGGCCATCAAAAGGGGATTCGTTAGCGTGTGCAGGATCAAAGCGAGACTGATACCAGAAAATCACAGGGGACAACTCATGGCCATAATAGACTTGACTAACAAGGACAGCGAACAATTTCTGAATAAGGGCAACGTACGAATAGGGTAGGTTGTCTGTAGGATACGGCGAAATGCAGCGCCTCTTCAATGTTTCAAATAACGTGGCTATGGTCACACCGCACAAGTATGCAAAGGACCCAATAGGGATTCCTTATGTTACAAATGCGATGAAATGCGACATGAAAGAGAGGAGTGTACGAAGGAGGCACACCGTATTCTTTGCAAGGACGCTGGTTCACGACATGATGTCGGACACGTTTTAGGATTAGGAAAGTGCCGGGCTTCCCAGGAAGCCCTAGCCAAGGCAACATCAGAACTTAAATGACCCGCATCCTGCAGGTAAACCTACACCGCAGTTCAACCGCACAAAATCTGCTTGAACAGGTTACGAGGGACATGAAAGTCGACTTTTTCCTACTTCAGTTCAGCATCACGGTATCCCGATGAAACTGGTACTGCCACCATCTGGGTTCGAAATAGTGATTTCTAGGCAGAGAGCTGTGGACATGCGGATGGATTTGTGTGGGTTCGATGCTTAGGGACCACCTTCTTTAGTGTGTACCTAAGTCCGAACGAATCGATATCATCTTTCCAAGCCAAGCTTCAGGCTTGGGAGAAAACTGTCTTGAACACAGATGTTAACGTGCTCGTTGGGAAGACTTCAACGCTGAAGCATTCAAATGGGGTATGCGTCAAGCAGATCCGCGGGGAAAACGAGTCCAATAAATGGCGGCCACGATAGCGCTTCTCATATTAAACACCGGAAATACGTCGACTTTCTGCCGTATTGGCTGTGAGGAAACCATACTGGACGTGACATTTGCCTCGGAGTTCTTACTACGGAGGATACATGATTGGAGAGTGTTAGAGGACTACTCAGCCGGTGATCATCAGTGCATTCGGCTTGAGAAAAGTGGCGACTTTCGACAATTGGATGGAACATTGAAAGGATGGACGCCGAGAGGTTTGTCGAGGTGTAGGGAGATTCAGGAGGGACGGAAGAACTGGCAGTTTAAGACGTGGTGAACTCACCTATGAGCACCATTACGACTGCTTGCAAAGCTTCTATGCCTCCAGGTCCTGATGGTGTTCCAGTTGAGGTGTTGCAGCTTGTCTATCACAATTGTCCTGACTTGCTGCTCAGCACATTCAACATTTGCCTACAGGACGGGGTTTTCCCGGTATGATAAAAGGCGGTGAGGCTCGTGGTGATTGGCAAGGGGAAGGAAAATCCCGAATCGCCGTCTACATACCGCCCTTTATGCATGCTACAGATGGCTGGGAAAGTGCTAGAGAAACTCATCAAATGAAGACGCACAGACGCGATTTATGCTGCTGGGGACCTATCTCGCTCAACGATTGGCAGCAGTCTTGGGTAAATTGCACGAAGGGAAGGTGGACGGCAGGATTCATCCCGGATGTGAGACCGTGGCATGGGTGTTTTCAGTTTTACCTGCACAAGATTGGTAACTCACGGTCTCCCGATTGTCGGTATTACCCAGAAAAGGAAGACAATGCCTGCCACACATTTTTCGCATGCACAAAATGGGTCAGGCTGCGACGGAACCTCTACAGGGAGACGGGGGAGCTCACTCCGGATAGTATGTCACCGTGATGCTCGAATCGGTTGAAAAATGGAACCAGGTGGCATACTATGTTTGGGTAGTCCTAAAAGATAAAAGGGACTCACAGCAGCTGGGGGCGTTGGGGCTGAGGGATCGCTTTTCTGGCACTTCCTGTTTCCCTCTCCTCTCCCGCTAGAAAAATGATCTCCCAGCTTGAAGGAACCTCACGGCCAAACAAAACGAGACCGCGTCCAAAGTAATGGGTCAAACGGTTCCAGACTTGGTTCTTGGGTCGACAGTGGAGGTGTTTAGTAGGTAGTCTAGTTGCCTTCTTGCAAACATGGGAGTCCCACACTCTGTGCGTAAATTGCATTCACCTCACTAACACAAAAACAAAAGAAGGTATAAAACCAAACTCATAACGAATCGCAACCGTTTCGCTTCAAATTTGGTCGATTTTGCTCTAAGCGCGAGAATAAGGGAACAAACTAACTGGAAGCAAAACTGTGCTAGCCCCGAAGTTACTCACTCACACACACCTAGCAATATTAGACCATTTTCCTGTAACAACCTACCAAATTTTTGGTACATTTTGCCTTCCCCTGGACCCCCTAGTTCACAAAACGATCTTTTTATTTCAGATTCTTAAAGTTCTAATCAAGACCTTTCATTTGATACTCCACTCGACTACCTTTGATTAAAAAGAATTTTTAAGGGCTAATTCGTTTTTAGGGGGGACCCCCTCCTTAAACATTTTTTAAATTTTTGGTAAGACCTTAACTTTTGAGAGATCAGCACTTTTGACCTTTTCACAAGGCTTGAGCATTCTAGTTTCTATAGTTTCTGAGGAAACTAGCTATGACGCACGAACAGACGGACAGACAGACAGGTCGCGAAACTAGTAGGTCTTTGAAAAAAAATTTTTACAAAGACCTAAAGAAGGAACATCCTAATTGCTACACATTTGAAAAATTGACTCATGCCTTCAAACTGCGAGTCTTCCAATAAATATTCATTTCATCTATTTAGAATAAGTTTAGTATGTTCTACTCAACAACGATTCCCGAATAAGCAACCATACTCGTATACAATTATTATAAAGCTTCAATTACCATAATGAGAACCAGCCATTAAACAAATGCCCCCTTCTAAGATACCAAACTTATATAACGAAGCAACGTAAGACATTATGAGGGGAAAAAAGCGCTGGAATCCAATGTTAAATTTTGACTTTACTTGTAGTAGCAACATTACTCTTTTGTTGAACGGGCCGATTTGAAAATTTATATCGTCATATTGCATCATCCAAATGAATCCATCTTTTAAGCATTTCAAATTTACCTAATTATCATAAATTATTCAAGTAAATAGGTCAGCTACATTAGATACACTTTACAAATTCATTCCACAGAAAGCAGAATTAAATTGCTGAAATATGCAAAGTATAATTTTCACTCCAATCTATCTGTTGCCTCCTCCCCAACAAACTAGGACTTCAAGCACATCACAAAGGGAAGCCTATTTAAGCATGATCTTAAACTCAAAGAAATTGTAATGACGTTGCCAAGAAACACCAACATTTCTTCTCAAATCAATTTCATTTATTGCGCTTCAATTTTCATCCTATCTAAGGAATGAAATTTCCTCTGTCTTCAAAACGTTTTCAACGTGCTGGAATTGTATTACCTTTACATCTGCTTCCTTCTCACAGCCGTCGCAACCATTACAACTACACTTACCTGAAAATTTCGGAATGGTTACATGCATCCTTTAAAAAATGTCGACACTACCACCTTTGTCGTAGCGAACGAGCTCTAATTTCTTCTCAGAATCACCTTTGTTTTAAAATTGAAGGCAATATGGACGACATTCAACTGCCGTTACAACAACGTTGTCAGCCTTTCAAGTCGTAACGCTATCGTTCCGCCTTCCCGGAAGCCTTGGCGATGTGGTAGCACATTGTGGCGACGAACGTCAAAGAACTGGCACAGCCGAAATCGACGTTCAGCGCTCGAAAGTCATAAAGGAGAACCTTCTTCCATGCCACGAGAAAATTAAAATCTTAGAAAGCACACACAAAAGATAAACCCAGATAACATAAAGGATTCGGGGCTTTTGGTTGGAATAAATAATAAATTTCGCCAAGAAATACCGTGCACGGTTTCGAGAAAGTTACATCGCTGTAAAGGAAATTGTAACCATGAAGAGAAATTTCTTTGAGTTTATATACTCGAGAGTTGGTAGGTTTTGCCAGGTAATAGATTACGTCAAAGAGAGTTTGTGGGGTTACCAAGTGTTCGTTGATGATGCAGGATTTGGTATGAATTAATAAATAGGATTTGTATCAATTTTTTGCCCTTTCTAAATTTCCAAAAATAGTTTTTCCTTCATCAACGTAACTCACAATTTTTGAAAAGTGAAAGCTGATAAAAGATTAAAATTAGTTTCATTGGAATAAAGGATCCTTTTATTTCAAAATACCTAATAAGGTTTGTGATACTTTTCTACCTAAACACTCTTAGCTTCCCACGCTAGGAAGTAACGCCACATCTGCAAAAAGACATCCGGCAACACTACGCTCATATTTCACATCATTTTTCCACCTCGTTTCCAAGAAATTTAAAATGAACACCTCCACAAAACCGCAAAGATTTCCCACAGTACCTGCTGCAATGTTAAAATGGTGACTCAAAGGCATTTACGATTTTTCATAATTTGAAATTTTCTCCTTATCCTTTAAAACGTTGTGGAAGAAATTGCGACACCAGCTCCTCCTGTTACCAAACGCTACATGTGGAATACCCGTAACAAGTCGAAATAGCAGGGAAGTGCTCCTGTCAGAAGGGTTTTGTAAAATAATTACTAACTCAAGCAACTTCTTCTCAATATCAACATTTGACTCAGACATACAATCTGCTGTGCCCAAAAAATAAGGTGGCATTTGAATTAAAACTGCACGCGTCGAAGGATTTGGAGAATTATTTTTTTAAGGTTGGTAGTACTGTCGTTGACATCTATGTCAAATTTACATGTCAAAACATTAATTAGTATTTTAGATACGCGTCGTTTTGTGAGCTGCTAAAAGTGTGTTTTATCGTTTTTTGCGATGCCGAAATTTTTTGAATTTGCACTAAATTTTGTTTGCGGAATCAATTTTCTGCTGCGAATACGTTGAGGATGGTGCAGAAAGCATTTGGTGATGAAGCTACGAGGGTCATTCAACAAGTACTTAGCCTCACCTTCTGATGGCGCTGCTATTAAAAAAGAGTTTTACCATCGTGCAGTACATTCTTTTAGTAGCTTACTATCAAAGTTTTAGTCAATTCCCTTCAATAGTTTTGTTTTGATAGCCTTTGGAAGCAAGCCTGTTGTTCGGTTGTACAAAAATGGAAGAAGAACAATATCGTTCAGTGGTTAGATTCTTGTTTTTGGAAGGGAACGCTGTGTACGGTGACTCTTCTCCTTCGATGGCGACCGTCAAGAATTGGTTCAACGAGTTTGTTCGTGGCCGCACGTCGGTTTTTGATGAGCCACGCCCAGGTGCCCCAAACACGGCTGCTACTTATGAAACGTTAAAAAAAATCCACGACCTCGTGTTGGCAGACCGTCGATAGAAGGTTCGCGAGATAGCTGAGACTCTGGGGATCGCAGAAGCAACGGTACAGGGTCTGAATAATAAGTAACCGGACTGACCTCAGGAAATTTTTCGTTGGCAAAATATGTACAATTTTTCTTTAGAAATCTTCAAAGTAGTCCCCATTTGAGTCGATAACACGCTGATACCGGATTTTCTAATCCCCGAACGCTCGCTGGAAGTTGGCAACCTTGATGCTGTCTAGAGCCCTCGTTGTAGCACGTTGAACGTTTTTCAGAGTCCCGAACCGCGTCCCCTTAAGGTGTCTCTTGATCTTTGGGAACAGAAAGAAGTCCACTGGTGCCATATCCGGGCTGTAAGAACTCTGGTTCGGTTTGCAGTCGATCAAGGATTTCTGAAGCGACAGCAACACGACGCTCCTTTTGCTCATCAGTCAGTTGTTTGGGTACCAGCTTCGCGCAGATCTTCCTCATGCCCAAACACGACGATCACTGTTCAACATATCACGCACTTTTTGCACATTTGTGTCCGTGTGACTCGTTGATGTATGACCGACGCGCTGTTTGTCATGGACGTCATCGCGGCCCCCCCGAAAATTTCTGTGCCACTGAAACATTTGAGTTCTGGACAGAGCCTTTTGAATCATTTGAAGAGTTTCCGTAGCCGTTTTCTTGAGTTTGACACAAAATTTGATGCTAACACGTTGCTCGATCTTACGCTCCGTTTTCACTCCAACGACGTAACTGAACACGCACTCCGCTCTCGCTCGATGCTATCTCTCCAAGCGCTTGGAGGCAACTGCTGCAGCCCGGTCCCTTTACCTAGACCCCCACCACCACTACAGCACCATATACCGGTTAGCAGACGCTTTGACGTCGCGGGGCAGGCTCAGTCCGGTTACTTATTATAAAGACCCTGTATTCTACACGAATAACTGGGCATGAGAAAGCTGTCGGCGCGATGAGTGCCACGTTTGCTCACACCGGAAAACAAACGCAACCGTGAGACCACATCAGCGACGTGTTTGGCGCTGTTTCAGCGCAATCCGGCGGAGTTGTGTCTTCGTTTTGTGACCGTCGACGAAACATGAATTCACTGGTATACACCAGAGACCAAGGAACAGCCGAAACAGTGGACTTCACCTGGTGAACGTGCTCCGAAGAAGGCGAAGACTGTTCGATCGGCCGTAAAGCTGATGGCCACCGTTTTCTGGGTTTCACAAGGTGTGATTCACATCAATTACCTCGGGGCGCTATTATGCAGACTTATGGGCCAATTTGACGTCGGATTGTAGAAAAAGCGGCCCCGCTTGGCAAAGAAAAAAGGTGCTGTTCCACCACGACAACGCACCGGCTCACAACTCCGCCTACGCCATGGCCGAATTGGTGAATTGCGCTACGAATTGCTGCCCCATCCACCGTACTCTCCAGATTTGGGCCCCTGTGACTACTTTTTGTTCCCAAACCTGAAAAATCACTCGCCGGGAATGGATTTGGGTCGAATGAGGAGGTCATCGCTGCCACCGAGGACTATTTTGCAGCCCTCAAAAAAATGTAATTTTTGGACAGGTTGAAAAAGTTAGAGCATCGCTGGGCCAAGTGTATCGAGCTTGAAGGAGATTATGTAATAAAATAAAAAGCCATCTTTCCAAAATTTTCGTTTTTCTTCTGTAGGCTAAGTACTTGTTGAAAGACCCTCGTATGTCTAAAAAAATGTTTACAAGTGGTATAGTGAGCTCCAAGCCGGCCGTGAGCGTATCGAAGACAAAGAGCGTCCTGGGCGACCATCAACCTCTTCTCTTCTTCGATTATCGTGGTGTTGTGCATTATGAGTTCCTTCCGCCGGGCCAAACAGTCAACAAGGAATATTATTTGAACGTTATGGGTCGTTTACATAACGCTATCCGCTTAAAAAGGCCGGAATTGTGGAAAGACAATTCTTGGTTTTTACACCACGATAATGCGCCATCCCATACCCCACTCGTAATTTGTGATAATTTCACCAAAAACTCAACCCATATCGTTCCGCAACCACCGTATTTACCTGTTCTGGCGGCTTGCGACTTCTGGCTGTTCAGCAAACTCATAAGACCGCTCTGGGGACACCGTTTTGATACCATAGAAAAGATTCAAGCCTCAGCGAAGACGAAACTGAAGGCCATCCCGGAAACGAGGCGTATCTCAAACACCAATGAATATTTTGACATGTAAATTTGACATAGATGTCACTGACAGTACTACCAACCTAAAAAAAATAATTCTCCAATTCCTTCGATGCGTGCAGTTTAAATTCAAATGTCACCTTATTTTGTGGTCACAGTATCCCATGAGTTGGGCTCAGAAAACTAATATATGGTTACTATGCGTTCTGAATCGTCGCCATATTGTTTTTAATGTGATGACTTGATTTATTTATTTATTTGTTTAGGTATCAACAAGCAGACTGAAATCCAATAATAAATTGAATACAAATTAGAGCTAACGCTATTATCAATAGAAATTTACATAAGAAGAAAAGTTAAAGAAGGAATTACTTACATACTAACTAACGCATGATATAAGAGCAGTTATAACTATGACCAAGAATAATAATTGTAATCAGAAATTTTATTTTTAATGCAAATTTTAAAAGCGGCAAGCGACTGTGGTAGAGGACCAAGACAAAGCTGGTTACGCAAACGGGGCAAGCGTAGTAAGAGAGAGTGGATGAAGCTGTTAGTGCGTGCATACGGAACAAGGAATTCATCAGAGGATCTGTTAGGGTGACTAGTGTCCAATGTTCAAATGTAACTGCATAATTTTTGGATCAGTGACCGTGATAAATCTTGTACAAGATGCATTCATCAAGAAAGCATCGTCTAGATTCAAGGGAAGAAAGTTTGAAAGTACGAAGACGGCACTGTAGGGGACGTAAGGGAGGTTGAATTTGACGGAGAGATCGTGTGGATCTGCGCTGAATCGACTCAGTAGCATCAATATGATTCCTGTGGTGAGGGCTCCATATTTCGAAGCGGTATCACACCAAGATCCTCAAAGGAAATTACCCCCAACAAGACTGTAGATGGAGGGAAAAGGATATTTTTTACAGGAGAATGTCACCTAGTGGCATTTGAAAACATTTAAGGAGAGATTGTTTGATTTGCACAATTCGCTTAGACGCAAGAGGTCACTTTGCAAAATATCAACATACATTACCCGAAAGATCTTAAAGTCGTTAGCAAAAAGCAGAGAGGGTTAAGTGATAACAGAAGGAAAATCATTGGCAAATAGTAGGTATAAAATTAGGCCAATTATGGAACCTTGTGGTACATCCGAATCGGGGCAAAACGAAGAGGAGAAGCAGGAGTTGACAGTGACAAGACAACGTCGTCCCAAACATAGGATAGAAGCCAGCAGTATAGGAAATCACGAATTTTGAACTCTTCAAGTTTTTGAAATAAAAGTGAGTGATTTACTGAATTAAACGCCTTAGAGAAATCCGTGATAAAACGTCTATTTGTTGCCGATGAGCAAGAGCAGCAGCAATGCGATTGGTAAAAGAAAGCAAGTTAGCGAGAGTAGCTCTACCTTTCACAAAACCATGTTGCTTGGGGCTCCCCGGAATGGTCATTCCACCAGAATAATCCCTGGTGGCCTTTATTCAGTAATCAGATTCTAAATCAATATGTTTCACGCAAATTATTATTTAAAAGAATTATCAAGTCTTAACACTTACACCGTTTCTTACTTGCTACGTTGGTGGCCCCGCCGATGATCGAAGTCTTCACACCTCAACTCAATATGCCTGATCCGATTTAATTTGTCGGTTCTCTCGAGCAGTTTTTTCTTTCGCCAAATGGGTTGATCTTAACTAGTTGATTCGCCAGATGTTCATGATGTTCACTTTTTTCTCCAGAAAATGGGTTGATCGCTGCTTGTATGTTCGCAAGACGTCCTTCGTTGGCCAAAAATCCGTGAAAAAAAGAGACCGTTTTCATCGTCGCTGGCTCTTTTGTTGACTTGGCCCAACGGCTCTTTAACTTGAGTTAAAGAACCCAAGTTCAAGGCCACAACATTGATCACGGCTGCTCAAACTAATCTGGGTAGCAAACCCAGTTTTTTTACTTGGTGACCATCTTCCTTTTGCGCACTGTACTGCATTATCAATAACAGCCTGACCGATTGCTTTGATTGAAATGTCAGTTGTGTTGATGCTTGTGACTCCATGCGCGTATGTTTACGTCCATTGCGAGTTAATTCAAAGTGAATATGTCCGCCGTAGTTGTGTCCGCGAAGGGATGTGTCGGGCAATCAGCCCGAGAAACTCGATAAATACTTTTGTCCTGCACTCAATTGACGTAGGGTGTTCTACTTCATTTCTGATTTAAGCGATTCTCCAGCGTCGCAAGCTTTTAGCATGGGTGTCTGGTCGTGAGGATGAATTTCGACGTAAAGATGTAAACTTGCATCGATGCCAGATATCAATGCAACGGCCACAATGATTGCCTCGATCATTCGGATGAAGAGAATTGCAAGGAGCGAACATGTTCAGTTCTAGAATGGTTTCTTTGTGCCGAGAATATAGCCTGCTAATCGCCCAAATTTGTCTGCGATGGAAATGACGATGAAATCGAGGCTCGTGTGTTGATCCATCAAAGCTTGGCTATTTGCTTAATTGGAAGGGTGGCAGTGCGGCACTGAGAAGGAAGTCTCGTTCACCATACAGCAAAAGATACCCTTTTAATTTCATTTTTTTGCCTTCCCATTTTAATTAGTTTGAACGCTACATCTTAAACTAGTAGCGATTGGTTTCCAAACGTGTTCTGCGTTTGCACTCATGAGGTTTGCATTTGCATACGTATTCTCATTACGAGTCAATTTGTTATTCATGACCGATCGCATAACTAATATATGCGAAACAATACATCACTTGGAACTGCTTGAGTCTTGTAAATAGTCTTTAAGTTGATTGGTACAGCCCGAACGAGCGCGATTATTATTTGCAACTGGGCCACTGCTGCCATTTTGCTACCGTTGCCACTATCAGTCGTGTCACGCCTTTCCTGCGTCGTATTGTTCAGTCTTTTGCTCTTTAGTTTCGCGGCTGTTGCGGTTTGGGTTACTATTGTAACGATGACTGGTGTCGCGATCTTTATTTGATTCTGAAATGTGTTGTGTCGTTTTCGCTGTGGAGTTAGTGACTGCAATATTTTTCTTCTTATCCCTATCGACATTGGTGAGTGGTTGCTGCTTTTAATGTTGTTGTTTCTCGTTACCAGCGAGGTGATGATGATGAAGACTCAGATGTTTTACGGTCGTTCACCGTCACTGAGTTTTCCTTATGATGTTGTGCTACCTGAGCATAACTCAACCTTGTTTCATTACCGCTTGCAGCAAACACTACTCCATCAGTTGGTTGCGGTGATACTGGAGAGTTAATAGCATTTTGCAGTGAGAATTGGCTATTACCAGACAGAATTGCAGTCATAGCAAGGCTTATGGACAATTTCCATTTACCCGCTTGATCTTCTGATATCTTTGTGATTGTGTTTCCCGATAAACCTTTCCCAAAGCCATCATTTTGGGTAGCTGCTGCAGCCAGATTATAAAATTTGCGAATACAGATTTAAAAGGTGTTAATAAAACAAAACGTTCTTCATTTTCGTTTTCTTTTTCGATGGTTCTCTGAAACCGATCGTGCTTATTTCGGCATACATTTCTTTCGGCTCTAATTGCCGCTATGTTGAGTTTCAATTGAACCTTATAGTTGTTTTTTTTTCGGCTTTAAACTGAAAACCTAACATAGCTTAGTGCTAATGATTTAAATCGGTTATCCTAACCTTACCTTCATCCTTCCCACCAGTACTTCAGCGCGTGGAGTGGTTCCTTGGTAATCTTCCGAATAAAATGTTAGAGTGCAAGGAATCCTTCCCTTCTAGGAATGGTTTCGGGGTTTAATTTATATTTTGTAACACTTGTTGGAGTGCATTTAACAGGAGTTTGGTATGGGGTGACCAAATTTGGCTTACATATTTGAGGAAAGGGTGCGCAATCGCAAGGAAATGCTTTCTTGTTGACGCTTTTTTGGGTTGGAAGGTGAATGCCATCCACACACTGAGTGTAGGGCTCCCATACTCACAAGTGATTGGACTATCCACTAAACACCTCCCTTGTTAACCTAAGAACCTAGCCTGGAACCGTTTGAAACATTACTTTGTTTTGCTGTGCCGTGATGCAACTTCAACCTAGGGGAAATTTTCTTCAGAGGAAGGCGAGAGAGAAAGAGCAATTGCTAGATTAGTGATCCCCCGCCCCAATGTAACCAGCAGCTGTAAACCATTTTCTCTTTTATTACTGCCAGAACAGAACATGTCACATGGACTACGACCAAACTATCCGGAGTAAGTTCTTTTTCCTCCTGGTCAAAATCTAGAGCCAGAGTATCGTGACTAATCAAACAGATGAGACTGGAAACAACCATACTCGCTCACAAGCTAGGTCAGATAGAAACCAGTCTCATCAGGCATTCGATTAAACTATAGTCTCAGGTCTAGAATGAGCCATGCAGTCCACCATCCGTTCAAGCAATTAACTCAAAACTCCTGCCATTAGTTAAGTGAGCGCTGTCTCTCCTCACTGGCAATTATCTCCCTTGGGTTCTTGTTTTGATCGCAGTGTGCTCTTGCAAGGTGGGCTAAAGGTAAATAACTCTCACCGCCAAATAACTGACTGTCGGATATGAAGAGGTAATCCGCAGCGCTCCTCTTTTCCGTACCTGTGCCAAGCGTAGGGCACCAAGTTTCCGCATAACTAGCTTGAAGCCAATGCTCCGCGGATCTTCATTCATTGTCAAATAGATCTTGCCAGCAGCAGGTCTTGTTATTGTTAATTAATTTGAGAAGGCATTTGCCCGCCGACTTATATGCTGCTACCCCATTCCATGCCTCATCACGGTTCCGTATCCTTCGAGCATTACGCCGAAACTTGTGACAATTCCTTCGCTTTTCAGCGATTTCAGTCGACTACCAGTACACTGGGGCTTACCGGGCTGGGGTTTGTGACGGAGGATAGAAGCGCTGCAAACAATTATGTTGATTTTTTTGTCTCTTGCAAATCAAGCTGCAGTAGACCACCTACTGTGAGCACCTCGACAAACCTCTTGACATCCATCCTTCCGACGTTCCACCCAATTGTAGAAGGTTAAGAGCACAGACATCGAGAGACAGCATCACGAATGTCAAGCAGAATGTACTGATGATCACTGGCTGATAATACTCTCCAATTATATATACCCCATTTTACTGCCTCCGAGATGAATAATACGTCCGTTGTGGTTCCTTGACAGCCAACATCACGGGGAGTTGACGTATTTTCAGTGTTTAGTATGATGTGCATCATCCAACTATTTCTAAAATTTATTTTTCCTGCGGAATGTATGCTCCATTCATCTTCGATCGCTTTAGCGTTAAAGTCGCCCCCAGCGAACACAGTATCATCTGATTTCGAGATAAAGCCTTACAAAGCATTTAACTTGGCTTTTAACGATAATATCAGCCCATTTGTCATTACGTACACACTAAAGAAGTTGGTCTGTGTACGCCGAGACCACACAAAGCCATCCGCAGTCTCCTGCTTGAAATTCACTGCACCAAATCCAGATATGACTAGTACCTGATTCATCAGGATACCATGATACAAAACTTTTGTTATAGTGTTGCTCACTCAGGAACGATAAGTTGGCATGCATGCCCCTGAAAACTACTCAAGCAGATTTTGGGTGGTTGGATTGCAGTGTAGGTCTACCTCCTGGATGCGGGTCATCAATGTTCTGATTTCGCGTTGGCTATGGGCTCCTGTAGAACCCAATATTTTTCTGAAACCAAGAAGTGCCCTGGATTTGGATGCAGATCAGCATCCTTGCAGAGGATACTGTATGCCTATTTCAGACACTAGTTTCTTTTATGTCCCATTTCACCACATTTGCAGCGTAGAGAACTCCTTCAAGGTCCTTTGCGTACTTGTGCGGTGTGATCATAGTTAAGGCATTTGAAGTATCTACCGTATCCTGCACATAACTCGACCTTTTTTAGCTTTGCCCTGGTCAAAATGTTGTTCGGCATCCCTTTTGATCAAGTCAATGATGGCCATGAGTTGTCTCCTTCGGTTTTCTAGAGTTGGGCTCGCTTTGATCCTACTCACGCTAGGGAGCTTCCTTTTGATGGGCTCTTCTGCCTCAGCCTGGTTCGTAGTGCAGTCAATGTCTCTTATTCCTATTGTCGCCACCGGCTTGAGCAAGGCTACAGCTGCGCTTTTTCCGAAGACTTTCTTTACTACGTCGCAGAATGCTTTTTCACTGTCGGCTTTTACTCCAAATGCAACCAGTGTGTGGCCTCATGAGGTTGATGGTACTGCTTTATTAGCAGTGTTGGTATTGTTGACCTTTACATTTTTCCCGATATCCCACGACATTTTTTCGTACGATTGGATATCTTGGGGTTCGAGCAGTGCTTGCTACCGGAGTATTTATCGTGTTTTTTTTCCATCCTGCCTCGCATCTGGTCTTTTTTCTTGCTGGGCGGCCATGCGAACTTTATTTTCTGTCACCTTTGGAAGGAATTTCTTTGCAGCATTCTTCGTTCTTTTTTTTCAGCACTATTTTAAACCCCTGGTCTAGCATTGCATGCCCATCAAGTGCCTCTTTCTTCCTCCTTTCATCCCGATCTTCTTTGATTGGGTAAGGTACCACTCCTTTATTGATGTATAATGATGGAGATATCTGCGCGTGCCCTTTAGGTTCAGCCTACAATGCTTTTTTAACATTCTGCTCTTCTTTGGCTTTCTGGTTTTTTTTGGCGCATCCTACAGAACTCTTCGCTCTTATATTTTGGAATACTCTAGCGTTCACATTGTTTTGGCTTTGCTGCACCCGAACGCTGAAGGAATTCCAGTTTGGACAACGGTGACAGCACATTCAGCACATTTCAAAAATTTGTGGAGTATGATATTAAAATCAACTTTGGCCGATCAAAAATGCAGTACTTGGGATTTGTTGTCAGTAAGGATGGAATAAAACTCTCTACCAAAAAAGGAGAAAATTTCCTCAAATACGACAAACTACACACCATTCAAAATTTGAAAAATTATCTAGAAACTCTCAACTTTTATTGATAATTTTTAAGAAATGGCGTAGAAATCCAAATGGCACTTAATGAACTCCCAGCTCAATCCAGGGAAAATGATAAGAAACCAATTGATTGGACCCTTACAGCTTCTGATGCGTTTGAGAAAAGCAAGCAGTTGTTAGCGGACGCAACGACAGTAATACATCCAGTGAAAATGCACCATTACTAATCACAGCGGATGCCTCAAATTTTACCATGAAAGCTGTGCTGGAGCAATTGGTTAACGATCAATAGCAACCACTCTGATTTTTCTAGAAAAAATTTCAAAAAACCCAGCTAAATTATAGCGTGTATAAAAAAGAGTTGCGGACCATCTACACAGCTATCAAGTATAATCTAGGTAGGTTGGAAGGACAACAATTCATTATCAGAACTAATCAGAAGCCATTGCGCTACACTTTTAACCATATGTTGTCAAAAGGGTCACCTCGACTAATTTGTCAACTGGAGTATAAATCACAGTTTACCACCAGTATGACCCAGGTCAAAGGGGTGTCAAAAACGGAAGCTGTTGCACTTTTGCAACTTGGCGCAAAAGCAGAAAAACTACAATCGATTTGATAGAAATATTGATCGAACAGGAAAATAACGAAGAGTTGAAGGTGTTGCTAAATTCGAAAACTTGACCGAACCCTGAAAAAATTAAAAACGGTAAAGACCTTCATTTACTGCAACACTTCGACCAAAACTGCACGACCATACATACACAAAACTTTTTCGAAATCAAGCCAAATTCTACCAGCAAAATCCGTTCTGCCAAGCATGAAGAAGGACATAGCTCATGGGGCGGAAGCATGCATTCAATGCAAAAAATCGAAAATTGACCCGAACGTTACAACGTCCCCCTTCAGATTGCAGCACCGGATGACCATGTGCACGTTGACTCTGTTGGACCACTATCAGTTGCTAAGAACTACAAATATGTGTTGACGATAATCGAGCTATTTTCATAATAAAGAGAAGCAATGCCAGTCACCAAGCCAACAACACAAGTTTTCACGGTAACCTTATATACGAATTGGATAGCGCGGTTCGACACTTCAAGAATATTAACCACTAATTGTGGAAGCCAGTTCATATCTATGATATTCAAAAATTAACCAAATTGTCAAGCTGTAAGCCGATAAAGATAACGGCAATAAATGAAATAATCGAAAAATTCAACAGATCCTTAAACGCTGCGTTAATGTGCTAGGAAGATGCCCCATGGACACATGGATTACCCACTATTCTACTAGGTTTACGTTTTGACCTTAAAGAGGATTTTAAATCCTCTGCTTCTGAGATGCTGTACGGAGCAACTTTGAGGATACCTGGAGAGTTCATCACCGAAGAAGAATCAGAGAACGGAAGCAAACATTTCTTTGCGGAAAAATTCCAGAAGGATATGCTTCAACCGACTCCTGCCAATCGTCATCGTGAAGGACGCCTTTTCATTTTCAAAGGTTTAAAGTTCTGCAGCCATGTATTCGTGCTGGTCGATACATCAGAACGGTCGTTGGATCAACCGTACGTTGGGACTAATCGTATCATCGAACGTACCTCTGAAGAGGGATACAAAATTCAGATGAACGGTAGGAAAACAACAATTTCGATTAACCACCTGAAACCAGCGTTCATGATTTATACCAGATATCGAAGAAGCAACACCGTCATCTTTTGTGAATTAAGAGGAAAGAAGACCAAAATTGCTGAAAACATACTCTAGACACGTAAAAGCAAAGAAGAAAGT
Organism: Odontomyia ornata; assembly: GCA_963969285.1. Taxonomy (NCBI): domain Eukaryota; kingdom Metazoa; phylum Arthropoda; class Insecta; order Diptera; family Stratiomyidae; genus Odontomyia; species Odontomyia ornata. The sequence continues at coordinate 54,598,727 of OZ017742.1, read as the reverse complement.
GACGTTTTCATTTGTCTGATTGACATTTCTAAAGAGTGAACATGTATAGCGTGCCACAAGCAAACTACACGACATCTGGATGTCAATATCATGTTAAAGAAATTTTCTGACATCTTGTTACTCTTTCTTTGTACGTTTTAGCGACCACAATGAAAACGTATTTACGGGTTTTAATTTATAGCCATTTTGTTTCATATTTCTTGGCCTTGTAGTGTTGCAAACCACGGAGGTATCACAGTTGCAGACATTAATTTGTAGCAAAGAGGGCGTGAGTACCCCGAGGTGGCATGCTGAGGCTGGCTAGCGCTCAGTCATATCCGGGGACCCCTCTGCTTGTGCTGAGCCACCCTACACATGAAGAGAAACGAACGAGAGAGGAGGAGGTTATTCTGAGAAACGAAAAATTATTATTTTTAATAGTTCATGGCCGTTTTATTTTAATTTAAACGAAATAATATGCACAATTAAGAGATTTTAATAAAAGTAAGAGAAGAATCAAATCAGCTCCTTCAAACTTTAAAAAATACGCTAATATAAAACACAACAAAAGAAGAAAATAACGAATCTAATTTAATAAAGAACATAAACAAGCGAAAGCTAAGTTAAAGCTAAAATTAAAAAGAAAACAAACACGCAACGGCCACTTTTATCACTACGATCCGCCGTCTCACAGTCTTTACTGTTTTAATGAAATTGAAGAAAACTCAACGTCCGGAACTTTGTCCTCTTCATAAACCAACAAAGCAGTTTAGGTAAAAAATAAATCTTTACTTCAAGTTTTTTTTAATAAGTTGACAATCTTAGCACTTGTTTTAGATTTTTAACATAATTTGTTCACTCTTTCTATCAATCCCAAACTCTTACTAATTTTATTTTGGCGAAGTAATTAATATTGCTATAGTCCAGCACTTAACTGCAACTTATACTATCAGCATCACGAATTCACTTCCTAACACACTGTTCACTCTAAACTTTGACGTCTAACCGCTATAGACAAGTTAATGGAACTTCCTTGGAATCTCTCGTTTTTTTCTTTCAGTCCCAAGAATTACAAGTCACAATCGAACTTCTACAGTAATTCTCGATACTTCGTGAACTACTTGTACGATTTTCCCCAAATATTAACATCCGTTCGAACAACCACACGAAAATCGCTTTTTCGATCAATTTTCACAATTACATCAAGCCGTCACCATCCAAAAAAAAAAGCAATCCCCCGCCAAAATCAAGAATTCCGATATAGCAAAACAACTCACTCCCCGAATCCAAATCAAGACTAAGTCAATCCTGCCAAAAACTCTGCCCGGTCAAAAGTTCAACAGCCGGCAACTGCCGTTGTCGATGTGTCCTGTTTGAAAAGCGCACAGCTGATGCTCCATACCTATTGTTTGGCTGGTTGTTCTCAGCTGTGCACTTAGCAAAACTCAACGCCATCGCCACGAAAGCAGCCAGCTGATGGTAATTTGTTGTTGCCAGCAACGACCAGATGCTCGTATCATTCAATAGAATGCAAAAACTACTATTGAATGACGCGAACAAATGATCGTTATTGTTATTACCGCATATTGGAATTCATTCATTGGAAATTTTTGTGTGTTTGAACTTTTAACCCTTGATTGCTAATGTTGAAAACTTCAACCAGATGAGAATAAATTCCCAACAATCGATATTTCCTGATCGGAACAATCGTTTGGACAACCCGCACCCTGAGTGTCTCAGCCGGGCAAAGAAGGAACCGACAGGGATAACTGATAAAAAAAACATTTAGTGGAATTCAGACCAGGAAAACATTCTGTATGGTTTCTGATGAGGTGATGAGCGAGCCCCAAAAACCGTCACTTGATGTGCTCCTTTCGGCAAACAATACTCCATGCGAATTATTGTACATCTCATTCCGCAGTACGATTTAACCACTGTAATTAGTTTCGACCGTGTGGTGAGCAGTACCCGAATAATGATGTTTAGAGATCCATATGCTTTTGCTCAGTTTCAGAAGAATGACAAAAGGGGACTGGAGTGGATATATGAGATTTTACGGACAGGGACAACAAAACTGGCGTGATGTTAAAAGCGTCCCAAAAATCACATCCGAGATAAATAGAATACTTTAATGCTGGCGTAATCAAAAACTAAACCAACCGAGTTTGATTATTGTATTGAACCAAAACAGTAACGTATTCTAACACGTCAGTCTTATGACCTGAAGCCATCTTGACCTTGGCATGCATCGGATGAGGATACAAACCAAAGTCACGGATAAGGTCACGAACAAGGTCAAGAGCTCCCATCCCCAGGATGCTAACTTTTGCACCACTGTCTAGCAGACTTTTCAATTTGCATCCGTTAATGCTGATCTCAGTGTTAAGCCGCTTGTCTTTGCGTGATGCTACAATTGACTCAACGCACGCTCGCTTGAGAAATCGTCGCGTGACAAAACATTTCCATGATCTGTGGAATGACGATGTCGATCCACACCGCTTGCAGATAGGCTTGCGGTCAGAACCAAAGTCACAAGCCCCATCCAGGAAATTGCCTGGGTTAAATTGGGCCTCAGACAGACCTCGGTGACTGAATTCCAATCTTCCGAGAAAGTGGTTGCAAAAAGACAGCCGGATCTGGGATGGACTGAATCGTAGCCTCTACTTCGGTAGGGAAGGCACCGGATCACCGTCATGAATCATAACCAGCCGAAAAGTCATCATACAGTTGCACGGAATTGACTTTACGTGCCTGAGCTGGATGTCGAAATTTATCCATTTCTAGCCTTTGCTACGTGGCTTTAATTTGGTGACACCTCCTGACGAGATCCCGTGTGATTGAGACCCCATGTCCAGCCAGATGCTCCTGCAGTCAGAGATTCGTATTTACGATAACTAGCTCTCGCATATCTGTGTCCCTCATCGGAGTCCTGATTTGGAGAACCATCGCTTCAATGGATTCAAAGAACTCGATTAACGGCTCGTGGGATCACTGCTTGCGGACGAACATTTTTCCCAAATATGACCGTCATCAAGCCATGATCCAAATCGCTCAATGAGTTCGCATTTCAGCTGACTCCAACTCAAGTCTCCATACAGTTCCCGCGTCCGCCAGAGCCAGCTTGCGGCGGTATACTGCAAGAGAATAGGCCAGACACCAGTTATCGCTCCGAAATACTATACCTTTTGGCCAGGATGCTAACGCGAAACACAATCGCGCCAAAACTCTGCCCAGTCAAGAGTTCAACAGCCGGCAACTTTCGTTGTCAACGCATCCCGGTCGGAAAGCGCACAGCTGATGCTCCATAGCACTTATTTGGCTGGTTCTTCTCAGCTGTGCGCTTAGCGATATTCCGTGCGGTCGCCACGACAGCAGCCAACTGATGAAAATTCGTTGTTGCCAACAACGACCAGATGCTTATACTGTTAAATAATAATGCGAAAACTACTATTGAATGACGCGAACAAAAAATCGTTGTTGTTATTACCACATATTGGAAAGAAATTACTCCCGGCTCGAAATTCATTCATTAGCAACCCTTGATTGCTAAGGCATATAGACCTTCTTCCATATTTTTGCAGATTTTTCTGCCTGAAGATGTCTAGTGGGGGGAGGGGGGTGTACGCACACTTTTCATACATCTCACCTCACTCTGCCTTCCTCCACGCGAATGCTACAGTTGATAAAAAAAAAGTTTCTAACAGTTGCCCCCTAAAAAGGGAGACTCCCTTAAACATCTCCAATTTGTTCTGTACGGTATTTTTAAGAGTGCGCCAGTTTTAATTTACATATAGTACAAACTTTCATCACTCCTGCTTATACTCGTATAGCTTGCGATGAAACATACTGTGGTTTACGGACGGACGGACCGACAGACAGGTCGCGATCTTAGTAGGGTTTGTAAAATTATTTTACGATACCCAAAAAAAAGACAACAAGGACAGAAAATATTAAAAAATAAATATTGTAAAAATATACACTAGCGAAACTTTTTTCTAGCAACCGCGGGAAGGAGCCTCTCATATGAAAATTTCCGCGGAAAACTGAACACCTTCACATTTGCAAGGAGCGTTAACAGGTTATGCTGGAACGATTCGTTAATGGCGTATAAAAAAGTTGAACCTCCACCTGAGGTGTTGCTCAAAGTATTTAATTTGAAACTGCCACGTCTAACTGTGTCTTGTGTTTAGGACGCATTAGTGTGGCTGTGGTACAGGTTAAGGATGAGCGTCTTAGGAGTTGAGTTTGGTGACGACGATGAATATGACAACAAGAAACCACTTAAATTGATAACTTAATCGAGCGTGTGAGAAATGAACTAGCTCAGTGCCACTCACTTGTAACGGCATTGCAGGAGTGGTAAAATATAATGTCAGCTGGAAGTTGATGGCGCAACAAAAACGGAAAGATAATAATAGGATTCGTGTAAATCATCAGATTAAAGCATATCTTGATGTAGTCTGAGGCGTCTTTGTGACAAGATGTTGGTGCGTGATATATGAAGCCGGAGGAAATTCGACGTAGGCATGTGGTATTTGAGGTGGAGCTCATGCTTTCTGTTTTCCATCTCTTTACAGAGCGAAATCCTGTTAGGGAGGAGTTCTTACAGTTATGGTGTGTTCATTTGTTCGGATGAGGTCACAAAATTTTCTGAGGGATGAACATTTTCTCAAGGATTTTAAAGTAAATTTGTTACTTTAAAATTAAAGTTGGGAGCGTATTTTATGCTAAGCAAGTGGAAAATCAGAAAAATTTTCTGTGCTTACTAAATTTTTTGAAAACTGGTATCCGGCCGTTGATGATAAAACTATCATCTCGGATATGCTGCAAGTTTCTGCTGTTGCTTGTTTTAGCCTGCATGCCATATTCGGACTCTTATATAAAGTTTTATGTCTTGCAATCAATTTTGTTGTATTCTTTGTGTCCCCAACTCCTTTTATCAACCCTGTGCAATAAGTTCTCAAGATATCATAGTTACACTCAAAGCCAATATTAGCAATATGTGCAGTTCATCCATCCATGTCCATTGACATGGCGAGCATGTGCATTCCATTTGCAAATATTTGACAAGCTGCAACGAACATTTAATGACGAAAATAAAACTGCCATTAACGATTTATAAAGAGTTAGCACAATGGTGAATGATATTTGTGATTCCCATGGAGTCAGCGAAAACTATATGTAAAATATGATATAAATTTGGTGTCAGTCACCGACAGGAGTTTTACTAAGCCAGACGATATGCGGGCTGGCAGAAGGGCAGTTTACATTTTGAACATTGGTGACCCCGATGTGATTCACATCATTTTCTAACAGTTCAAGCTCAAGTCTGTATCCAGCTTTAGCCACAGAATGGAGGAAACGCAACTATCACTCCTTGTAATCAGACAGAAGAAGCTAGGGGACGGTCAGCCAATCAAGTTTGGTCACTTTTCAGCGATTTTGGGACGAGGCTTGGAAATACGTTAGGACATGTGTGAGAGCACCGAAAATGTGGCAGCACTTGGCTATACTCGAGACAGTTGCCTTAATAGGGTTGCCTGAATACCAAAGATCTTTCTTTTTCAGTAGGTAGCCGTTCTTCTTCAGAGGGAGAGGAAGGCGGGAAGTAAATATGCCACCAAAGTGTAGGGTTTGAATCATTCGCCACCAATCAGTTTGGTGATGCGGTTCGGTATGCGGGGCCGTAGTTTGGCTTTGCGTTTTTAATTAGATTCGAATTGTTTGTTTCTGGCACCACATCGGTAAATAATCGGAGACACTATTACTCTTCAGTTACCCTCGGTGTGGGAGTTCCTTCGGCTAAGGACCTTGGACCCGGCTTGCCATCGGAGACGGTCGTAGGAGGCACCACTTGCTTATCCCCTGGACCTAAAAAGCCGTCAAGCGAGAACGCGGCCGCCGAACACCCCTCACACAGTCCGAACTACCAATCACTAATTTTTTCTTAACAGGGGAGGACTAGACTCACCGGGTGACCACTTGGATATCTTGCCAGGCTCAGATTTGCCGGCGTAACTCGCACCGAGTGAAAATCTAAGGAAAACACCCGCGCTTAATAGTCCCGGAATAATTTGCACTGTAAATTTACTCCCGATCGCACTTTGTAACTCGCACGAGCGAAAATCTAAGAGAAACACCTGCGGGAAAAGAAATCCCGGAATAAATCGCAACGAAAACTTACTCCCGAACACATCCGAGCCAGATGTACACTTTAACTTCGTGGTAATCCTATTTTTCTTTTAAATAACCAAAAATATTTTCCCTCTTTAATCATATATTTCATGGTAAAGTGCAAAGAAAATTCAAGATGGAACTTTAATTAATTGAAATGCAAAACTTAACTTACTCTACCTAGTTGTGGGCCCCCTGAAGTAATCTGCGTTGCAAAGCTCTCCTGCCAGCGCGCTTGTTGTTGAGTTGATGTCGCCAATCTCCCTTGATTGAATCGTTGCCACTGTTGTAATTTTCCCTCTCGCAAATTTCATCCCTCGATGAATTTCCAAAAATCTCGGTTCGCTGTCCACACTTGGTCCTCGGATGTTGATCCTTACTCGCCAGAAAAGAAACAGAGCCGTTCTTTCTTTTCTGATATTTCATCGGCTCGGTTTCAACCGGCGAGCCGTTAGCTTTTTCCCTTGGCGATTCAATGTTCAACTGCGATCCCCCAACTAGTGTGCATCGGGCAATTGAAATCCAAATTTCCCTTCTTTTAGTACACTCGCTCATCAGGTGTAAATGTGAAAGTAACCGACACTCTGTCAGTATTGTGTTTTTGTTTATTTCTTGAAAGGAATTTTTTGGTCTGCAATGCCCAAGTGCTTAAAAATCCTTAGTGCCATGATCAAGTCCCCAGGAAATGTTGTAATATACTCTAAACTCCTATTAATCATTTCACGAAGAGGTGACACGTTATCGTAGGAAAAGATATTGCCTGTTTCAAGCGGCTTCATAAATATTGCCATTTCTTGCAGCACCGCTGAATATGACGACTCGACTTTCTCATGATGCTTTGCTAGGTCAACAAGAATACTTTCGTGTTCAGCAGGAAAACGAACGTCATTAGAATGTCGAGTGCAGCAGTCGATCAAGTCGGCCGAGTAGCTTATTACTGGGGATCTATACTTGAGAGCAGGTGAGTCAGGATTTCTTTGTGCTTGACATTTTTGCTTTTTTTCAATGAGATGTAATTGGTGCTCAATGTTGTTGTGAATTGAAGTCAGTGCCTCAACAGTATAAGTTCGTCCAGGGGTGTAACATGTTTGACCATAAAGCGCGTGTAAGTGCTCGATTAGAGCGTCGGTATCGTCTTTTGTATTTGCGATCGCAATTATGTGTTTGAATCCGAAATGAAATTTCTATCCCCAACTTCTGAAGCCGATCGAAATCTCGAGTGATATGCTTGGATTTTTCTTTCATGACTCCTTCATGATCCGCCACCTTCTTTTCTTCACCTCCCTCTTCCATTGAATAATTTTATATATTTAACAGATATTTCACCATTATTGTTGTTGGTACAGATGTAAGAGGTCATTGAATGGATCGCATTTTTCGACTTTGATGTAGTGCATGATGAAATCTTCTGAAGAGCCGAAGCATTCTGTAAGTCGACCACCAATTTTTCTATGGCGCACTTTAAAGCCTGGTTGGGGTTGGTCACACGCACGCTCAAAGCTCAACGCTATTTTCAGTATGTTTGTTGCGAGTTTAAGTCGATCTTTACGGCCGTGAAAACTGACTTCAGAATGAAATTTCTTCGGTCGAAAGACGAAAGATTGATTTGTGTCAAATGAGTTAGTACAGGGTGCGCCAGAGAAATTTACTTATTTGAAAAAATTCCCGCGCGGTGAGTTAGGTGGGTAGAGGGGCGAGAGGAGGCGCATCTGGAGGGGGAAGTTCCCAAGTTTGTTTCTCCCTCCAGCCAGTTGCCATCATGCTCTGGTCTAGAGAGCAGCGGGCCTTCGCAGTCGAGAGCTTTTTTTCTAACGGTCGCTCACTTGTTGCTATGCAACGTGACTTCCGCGCTCGCTTTGAAATTCCTCCTTACAGACTCGTTCCTGGCCGTAATTTGATTCTGTCGTGGGTTTATTTCGATCGACCACGGACCATAGCACACCTCAAGAACAACATTCGCGACGCCATTGCCAACATACCGATTGATATGCTGCAAAGAGTGAGAGAATTTCAAAAATCGACTTCACCAGTGTATGCGCAATGGGGGTCGCCATTTATCCGATGTCATTTACAAGACTGCACGAAAAAAATTGGGATATTGTATTCTCAAATAAAAACAAGTTGGGTAGACAGACCTATGCTCATGTCAGAAGGGTTTTGTACTTAACTTACAAAATGAAGTAACCAGCAACGAATAAAATCATGAAACATGTCAAAGACGATTTTATTGGAGAAAATGTGAAATTCGAGGATCATACTATTATAAACAAAGTTGAACGAATTTTGACTTCTGAGGTATTTGTTATAGTTATACCCATAAATATCTCCGTTGATAATTTTTTCAGACTTTTTAGATCACGGGTGTCCATTCGCGAGAGAGGAAACACATTTTTCATGTATTTCCCCCCTGTTTCCCCACTGAAGCAAAAACTGTCAGTTTAAGAACTGTTTTGAAAAGCACTCATAGAGAACTTTCAATTGATACTCATATCGTCTACCTTTCATGAATTTTTATTTCAGGGGCCACTCTTCTGTACTGTAATCATCGATTCATGGCCTATTTTTTCGAATCCTAAAATGGTTACAAAGCCCTTTAGCTAGGAGCTCTCTCCTACCTCTTTGATTTGTTTCAATTGTATGTACTCATCTTCATGATATCTATCACTCCTGAAATTTTCATGCAAATTCTAGCAAAGCTGTAGTGTCTAAGTCGGTAAAAAGCGCATATGGCTCCATAGCCATATGTTTCCATACAGGGCATATTGCTCCATAGTAATACAGGAAAATTCAACTCGCAATAACTTCGGTAAATACCATTCGATCTTTATGAAACTTTCAGAAAAGATCTATCTTATAAATAGTCATCTGTTTGTTGAATTTTATCGAATTTAAAGGTACCGTTTAGATTTTATTCAAGAAAACATAAAATCGATAAATCATACTATTACTAACAAAGTTGAGTGAATTTCGACTTCTCATGTATTTGTTGTTGTTGTACTCATGAAGGCCTACATTCATGATTTTTTTCAGATTTTTCGGATGGAAGGTGTCCAATCGCGAGGGGGGGGTACGCGAAAAGTTCGTACATTTCCCCTTCCCCTGCTCCCCTCGGTACTTATAAGGCAATTTTAAAACTTGTTTGGAAAAGATCTCATTAAGACCTTTCCAACGATACCCTACTCGACTACCAATGGTGAAAATTTTTTTTTGAGGGGTCACCTCCCTATATGGGGAGACCCCCCTTAAACTCCTTGGAAAAATTTTCCCACCCTTGAACTTTCAAGAGGTCACCACTTCTGACCTTTCTACAAAGTTTCATGGCTGTAGCCTCTATAGTTTCGGAGAAAAAGTGCTGTGACATACAGACGGACGGACGGACGGACGGACGGACGGACGGACGGACGGACGGACGGACGGACAGACGGACAGACGGACACAGGTCGTGATTGCAATAGGGTTTTGTATTTTAGTACAAAACCCTAAAAAGATTTAAAACAATAACTGAAGTACTTTTATTGACCTTTCAAATAAGTAAGTTTCTCTGGCTCACCCTGTAGTTGTTTGGATATGTAAACGAAATTTTCCTTTTCATAATTTGAAGACTTTAAATAGTCATCTGTTTTCGTGGTTTTGCTTTGCAGTTTACTTCGTTAATAGTTTGTCAAAAATTACAATCTCGATGGCACAACTTGGAAGCATATCGTAGTCAAAACGCCCAAGGGGTGTCTTGAATGGATCATATACTTTAATTATATCTTCAAACTCTTCTTCTACGCCCATTTTTTCATTTTCCTGTTCTTTGGTATTATCGTCATCTCCAACAATTTCATCATCACTCAGGATCGGTTCAAACTGTTCGCCCTGCGACATTATATCTTCGTCGATAGGAGCGAGTTCTTGTATTTCCCCGAGAGTCTTCGCTGGCGTAGGAGTTGTTGCCGCAGAGTCATCGTCAATCGTACGAGATGGTTGCAGACCTGTTTTGGTTTTCTGCCGATATTTGTAATCGGAATCATCACCTATATCCGAGAAATGATCTACCGTTTCAGGTGAACGTGGTCGGTGAGGTGAACTAACGTGTTGAGTTGGGGCAGTATGAGGCCACTTGTGCTCGCGCTCGGCATGCTCTGGTATATCTCGCGAGCGATCTCGTCGTATGCGTCCTGAATGTCGATATTCCGGGCTTGACGACCATTCTCGCTTCTGCCTACTTGGATAACCTCGATCGTTGCTACCTGATCTCTAATACGTGCGATGTCGCAAGTTTGAACATTCCGACGAAGCGATTTTCTTCTGGACACTCGTTTGGGTTCATGTTCACGAATTCTTACGTTACGTCGCGTTTCTTTCAAATTGTGGCTCTGGAAATATTTCACTCTAGGAGTGAAACAAACAGAGCACTTTCGATTATTTGTTTTGTTTTTTGTGTCAAGAAATAATTGATACGGCACTTGTCTAAAATGTTGGCAGTTAAATCCTTAATGTGCGTATATGCTGTTGGCCCCGACTCTTGTAGTCTTAACTTTACAGATCCGTTCGCAGTATTATCTCGATTTTTTTAAAACGACTCTCCATACAACTCCACGAAATTTATATTATTAATAAATTCTACTGCCATACTATGAATAATAGTGTTTTTGGACAATTTTAACTGTTATTTTTACTTTACATTTTTATTTTAACCTTTACTCATTTTTTTTTTATTATTTTAACCCTTAATCATTTTTATTATTAATCTTGGCTTGGGCGGTATTTTAACAGCCGCTGAGAAAAAATAACAAAGTGCAAATGGTTTCCGTGACAACGCATAATTTTGATTGATGTTGCTTCTTTCTTGTTTCTCTCTTTTGGACTGGACGTACAGTCTGAAAGAGAGGAAAATGAGGGAAAGTAGAGTTGGCTTGATGGAAGGTTTTGATGCGTTTTAAATCGGGCATTTGAATCGGTGGCTGACAAATTGTTAATTTCTTTCCGAAGAAGCTAGCCTACCAGCAACTACCCCGGAGTAGACTAAGGGTGTCCGGAATTGTTGACCTGTTGTGGAAAGTCTGTTGACAAATTCTTAGTCTTCAAGTCTAATACCGATGAGAGGTAGGTCTAGATTTCCTTCGGGAAATTCCGAAATGTACAGATGAGATTTTTAAATCATTACATATCTTCGTCGAAATAAAGCTGAGCGGTAAAATCCTTAATGTATTTCACCAACAGTTAAGTATGGTGAAGGCTCAGTGATGGTCTGGAGGTGTTTAAGCTACAATGGTCTTGGAAAACAGGAAATATCAACGAAATAATACAGAAAGAACACTAATACAATATTCTCAATAAAGTGCTATTCCACCTGGTATTGGTATGACCGGCATCTGGTTTGTCTTTCAACAAGATCATGATTCCAAGCACAGCTCCCATTTGTGCATAAACTATCTACGGTCCAAAGAAGAGAAAGGGAGGCTGCAAATTATGGATTCTTTTTCTTCTTCTTCACACTATAGCCCCGCTTGGACCTTCGCTTCCTGCACATGATGCCTCCAACTGTCTCTACTGACTGCGTTTGACCGAGTCAAACCAGCGTTTCCTCTGTTTCCCCACTGGTCTCCGGCCTTCCGTTCTCTCAACAAATACCTTTTTGGGTATCCGTTGTTCATCCATACGATTCATGTGGCCAGCCCATTTCAGCTTCCGCAGTCTTACAATCGTTGTGGATTGGGCACATCAATCCCCTGACACCAACCTTATCCAATTATGATGGGATGAGCTGGACCGGCAGGTAAAGAATATGCACTTGAAAGTGAAAAACACCTGATGGACAGTCCAAAAGAGGCTTGGGACAATTTTGTAACTGAAACACTTCGAAAATTGGTCGAAAGGCTTCCCAAAACTTGCGCTGCAATCATCAAAGATCGGGGTGGACACATTGTTGAAAAATGAAGTTTTTAAATATTATTTTACAGAATTTAAATATGACGAACATAAACCATAACACAATAGTCTATTTGTTAGTTTATATACAAGATTCAATCGTAAAATTCAGTTAAAAATAAGAAGAAACAATTAAAGCTGAAGAAATGGATTTTTTCGATGATGTCCTTACACTTTTCCACGGTAATGTATGCTGTACGAGCTAACGTATTTAAAACAATGCAAAGTACAAACCATCGACGTCTTTTCGCATTCATGAAACCCAGATTTTAGTCACTGGAGGCATGAGATAAGGAGAAACATTTGCATTCACAAGTAAAACCGACATTCCCTGTATCAACCAGTTTGCACAAAAGCTACAAAGCTTTCAACTGCAAGCAACTGCTGAAATTAAGTCCGCACGAACAACTTACCATAATTGAATACCTTCAGCTATGCATCAACTATTTTAAAGGAGGCCACTATGTAAGCAATTTCCCATCAATAAGCTGCACCAAGTGCCAAAATGAGCCCAGCGATACTACTTTTGCAGCACTCTCAAAGAGGACAGCTGTTAGCTAGTACGTCTTGTTGGGTACAGTATCAGTGAACATCACTAATTATGCTAGTTTACCCGAAACGCATACAGCCTTTTTAGATTCCGGATCTCAGCTAAACTTCATTGATGCTCAAATACTAAAGACGTTGGAGGTAATCGAGTGAATTTCAACATCAATATCTGTGAAATAGGGAGTAAGCATCACCGTTTTCTTTAGGCGTTTAGGGTATTCATCCCGATTGGAAGCATATGTCATACCAGAAATTGGTTCTACTCAACCACCGTTATTTGTCGATTTTTCTTCGTGGCCAATCTCATCTACCATTCATCTTGCAGATTCAAGGTTCAACACTGCAAAGTGAATTGATCTACTACTGGAAGCAAAGTTTTATTGCGAACTCCTAGCCATTGGACAGATACGGCTAGGTCAAAATATCTTAACCTTGTAGAATGTCGTTCTTCGAGCTCAAAAAACGGAAGCCAATAACCACTACGAGAAAATAGGTCACAAATTATGGTTGCCGACCAGCGACATAATGAAGAAAGGCTACTTCAAACAGCGGGCCATGTTCTTAAAAGGATAAAATCTTCATGCAACTGGTCAAAAATCAGCAAAGGAGTAAAGAATGGGCTTTTTAAACTAGAGGAGCTCCAAGACTGCTGGAGTTGGTTCAAAGTCGAAAAGAACCAGAAGACCAAAGAAGAGCAGAAGGCTAAAGATGCGCTGAAAGCTAAACTTAGATGGAACGCGCAGATACGTCCACCATCAAACAAGCATAAAAGGTCGGCGTCTAGTTTAATTGAAGAATATCGGGATCAAAAAGGAAGGAAGAGGCACTTGATGGGCGTGGAATGCCAGATCGGAGGTTCTAGACAGTGATGACAAAAGAAGCAAAAGAAACCGCAAGGAAATTTCTCAAAAAAGTGCCAAAAAATAAAGTTCGCATGGACGACCAGCAAAAAAAAAAGGTTTGATGCGAAAAAGGAGAGAAAAAACCCCAACGTAAACCCCGGCAGCATCCACTGCTCGTAAGACCCCAACATGTTCGATCATATCTTAAAGTGCTGCGGGATATCACGGGAAATGTAATCAACAATGAAGAGGCTTTTTGTGACTCAGTAAAGAAACTCCTCGGCAAAAGCGCAACTGTATACTTGCTTGAGCCAATGGCAATGATCGAAATAAGAGACATAGACTACATCATGGGCCTGGCCCAGTTAGTAAAGACTATCAAAAGGGAGCTTACTAGCATAGGTAGGATAAAAGCGGCACAAACACGCCATAATTGACTTGACCGAAAAGGACGGTAAACGATTTCTGAATAAGCGCAACGTCAGGAAAGGGTGGGTAGTCTGCAGGATACAGTGAAGAGCAGCCCCTCTTCAATGCTTAAGATAACTTGGCAATGGTCACACTGCACAAGTATGTAAAGGACCCAATAGGAATTCTCTATGTTACAAGCGCGGTGAAATGGGACCTAAGAGAAAGGAGGTACACTGTTTCCTTTGGAAGGATGCTGACACAAGTCTGGATCTTGAGCACGTTATTACCGAATATTTCCCAATCCCCTAACTGCCACCGCTTTATTGGGGTTACTGCGGCGGAGAAGGTACACTGTTTCTTATGGAAGGATGCTGAAACAAGTCTGGATCTTGAGCACATTATTACCGAATATTTCCCAATCCCCTAACTGCCACCGCTTTATTGGGGTTACTCCGACGGAGGCTCCACCGACCCAGTCTAACTCACCCGAAGACGGGCGTGGGCGCCACTCGTTCGTTTCTCCGAGCCTCTCAAGGGGTCATCCGAACGAGAAGACGACCGTCCGGAGCGAAATCACAAGTAGAAAATTTTGGGGGCTCGTCGCCACTTAGCCGCGAGAATCGCCTATTAAGGAAAACTATCCCGCGGAACGAGCTAAGGTGTTCCGCAACCACACAAATTCGGGTTTCCTACAACAGGGGAACCGAAACTACCTAGATCGCCACTAGGTTCCATCTACAAACACTACCACTTGTATTAAACGCTACCACTTGTATTGAATTCTCCAGGTCTTCCGGCCTGGTCAACGCCCGGAGCTGGAAAAAGAAGGTTTAGTTATTGTTGCGAGAAAAGAAAAATGAACAATTATGCACTTCGGTTAAGTACGTTATTTTATTCTAAGAAGATAATTCGATCAATAAATGCTAAAATGAAAGCCACTTACACCTATTTCCTAATCTAGTAAGGGGCCCCTTGCTTCCATTTGCTTGAATTTTACCACAGTTGTCTCGTCTCCGTTTGATGATTCAATATCCACAGTACGGCTCCAATTCCTCGTCAGAAGAAAGACGGTCGGCGATCACTCGTTCTATGTTACCTCGTTCGAATCCACTTGTCGCTTAACACTTGGTTCGAGTCCACTTGTCGCTTAACACTTGGTTTAATGTATCTGATCCACTTGTCGGGGTAAATTTCGTTCATATAACACTTGCTTTAAATGCAGCTCCATGGTTGCTTGTATGAAAAACTCCCCAAAAGAACAAAAGAGAAAGCGCGACAATCTTCCAGGGCTTAAATAACCTCCGGGTTAACGTTTTCCACTTGGTGGCGATCATAGTGGGAATTAAGTGTATTACGCACTGAATGTGCTGAATACATTTGACTGACAGTTCGAACTGTTAGTAATATTTGTTTACGTCACGACGAGATGTAAGGGTTTCGAAGTAATCCTCGTTTTCTCTCTCTTCGAGCTTATCGTAATCGGCGGTCGTTTGTTGATGTGCCAAGGTGAGTTTGGTTTGCTATTTTTAAAAGTCATTCATGCCTCTAGTTTGGCTGAAATTTCCCACGATGACTTCATTCTGGCTTGAAGTTGTGAACTCGACAAACGGCATTCGTCTGAGTCTCTTCCAGACTCAAAAATGTTGTTTGCATTTCGATCTGTTTGTAGCGCCTCTAGATTCGGTCATTTTGTGCGATATTTTTTTAAGCTTCATGTTTAATTTTGCTTCTATTACATATATCGAGCCGCAGTGAATTCCTCCTTCCTGGTGTCGCTTCCTGGTGAATGTTGACTGTAGATAGCAGTCAATTCTTCTAGAACTTGAAGTACTCCTTTCACCTTCTCCTTAACACTTTCGTTTTCTCGTTGCTGCTTCTTTTAGTTACGTTACGCTTCAAATTCGTACCTTACTCGTCCCGTGTTTGCCACTAATGATGTGTTAAATTCGCGAGTGTCCTCCTGCGGTATACGCGTCATTGCTGCCTCAGCAGCATCTCTGCTGGAGTTGTGTGAGTGTGAAGATTTTCTCGTCAGGATTGTTGAATTTGTGTCCTTGGCCGGGAGCTCAATGGCTGCGCACTCAGCACTCAGGTTCGAATTTGACTTAGTCGAATTATGTACTCGTATGTACTGCATCGAAATTCATTGGGAGTCTATGCCGAAACGTAGACTCAATGAAACCACAGCCAGTATCAAACCTTGAGTCGAGATAGTGATGTAAATGCTCACAGATTACCGCACATAACACAAACACCTCTTGTCGCGTGCCGGGAGCAACGGTTCAACTTCGGATTTCCTCAGCGTTGCATGTTATTTGTTTGCGACGTTATTCCGATTGCCTCGAGGGGTTATATGTTTTATGCTGCCGCATATATTGATTGGATGACGAACGTTTCCGCTACCGTGTGTATTTGCGTTTTGTTTCGAGCTCGCTGGTTGCTGGTTGCGCTGTCCATAATTGTGGCATGTAAATTGGTAGCGACCTAGCTACTTGAGTTTACTTACATAAAGTTATAAAGCAAAAATGATTATGTGGCTTCCTTTCCGTAATTTAACCAGTAGTCCTTTTATGAATGAAAATTTAAATTACTTGCTGATAGTTACATCATTAAGTTACCAAAAAAAAATTAATAAAGTGCGGATCGGTATTGTGGAGGTTAAACTCTTACAAAATCGCGTATGGTAGTGTTCGGGGTGAGCAACACTATGGAATCTCAATGCCCACCCGTAACAACATCTTGAGATCAGGAAAATGTCGGGTTGTCTACAAAGCCCAAGGCAAGCCAAGATTGGAACGTCCATGATCCGTATCCTGCAGTGATGAACTTTATTATGAGTATCATAACAACTGCTTGCAGAGCTTCTATGCCCAGTCAAAAACCTCGGCCTGGCAAGCCCACACTGTATTGATGGTCGACTGAAACTGCTGAAGAACGGAGAGCGCGTCACACGCTCTGACGTGAGGGCCAACGGGTGCGGAATCGTGACGAGCAGCATATAAGTTGGGTTGACTAACAACTTCGCGGGTTGATTAACAACATCAAGGTTTGCTGCTGGCAAGATCTAGTGGAGAATGTGAACAAGGATCTTCAGGGCCTTGGCTGCAAGCAAGTTATGCGGGCGCGGAAATGCTGGACGATATAGTGCGGGCGCTCTTCCCCGCCCATTCCGTCCGTGCTGACACTATCCATGGTGAAACACACATACCCGGAACTGACAGAAGTAGTCCTATCATTGAAAGCAAGGAAGGCTCAAGGCCCAGATGGTTTTCAGGTGAGGTGTTGCAACTTGTCTGTCACCACTTTCCTAACTTGCCAACACTTGCCTATGGGATAGCGGTTTCCCGAAACGATGAAAGGTGGCGAGGGTCATGGTAATTAGCAAAGAGAAGGAATATTCCAGATTTCTGGGTGCATATTGCCCGTTATGCATACTAGAGGCGGCTAGAAATAGGCTAGATAAACTAATCAAAGGAAGACTAACTGAAGAATTCGTGCTACTGGGGACCTATCTCCTCAACAGTATGGTCTTAGAGCAGGACGCTCCACCATTGATGCGATTAGAGGTGGTGAGCGCGGTTCAAGAGGCAGGGGCACATAGCCACACCAAGCAATGAATCATTCTGCTGCTGACTATCAATGCATGGAACGCCTTTAACACCGCTATACGTGTGGATATTTTAATACGCTAAAAAACCCAATTCAAGTTCGAAAATATCTGATGAGGCTTGTAAGGGACTACCAGAACGACCAAACGCCTGTGTGTGTCTTGGAATGGGCTACTGAGATTGGAGATGCCAGATGAGTCACGCTTGATTAGCTATGTGGATGATGTTGTGGCTCTAGTCGCTGGGTCCACCGTCGAATAAGCGCAACTTAAGCTATATAATCTACTGCACCCAGACTGGATGACCACTCGTGGATTCAGTCTAGCACTGGATAAAACTAAAGTGGTCATCTTGACACAAAGAGAGTCCATAGATGATGATCAGTATTGAGAATACTAATCAAATCGAAGCCAGCGGTGAAGAGATGAGTTCCTCTGAGCAAATCAGGGCAACAGCTTAGAAGATTGCGTTGGACGTATCGGCGCTAAGTTAACTTATGGCTAAAGTAGAGGGATCCAACCGCCTCTTGATGGGTTCTATAGGGTCAATGCTACTAAACGGAGTAGAAATCTGGGACGACGCTCTCAGTCTGGAGGTGATCTGAAAACGCTTGGCACAGGAACAGAGAAGAAGAGCTCTGACGATTGCATCTTCAAAGCCGATTGTCTTTGAATTGGTGGTGGGAGTCATTGCAGGCTTGATACCTGTTGTTTTCCTTGATAGACCGCGCTGCGCTATTCACTTGCGTCGAAGCAAAAACGCGAGAGAGATGGCAGCGACGGAACCTCTGCAAGGTGACGGAAGTGCTTACCTCGGATCGGTTGACAGATGAAATTTTGCGGCATATTATGTTTGGGCAGTCCTAGAAGATGTAAGGGACTAATAGCATTCGGGGCTGGGGGACTTTTTGTCTTGCAGCTCCTTTTCCTCTCTCATTCCCGCAGAAGGAGGAATCCCCTAGCTTGAAGGCAAAATAATGTGTCAAACGGTCCCAAGCTTGATTCTCGCGTTGAAAGGGGAAGCGTTTGGTGGGTAGTCCAGTCACTCGTGAGGATTGGAGTTCCACATTCTGTGTGAAATGGCATTCACCCTTAACTGCTAAAAAAATGGGAGGAGAATCATCCAATTGATCAAAAGACCGGGTTGGTTGTTCATTTTATGATAATTGAATCCAAATATAAACCCGAGTGTTATTTTAAATTACTTATTTCGCGGTACTTCATATAAGCTCAGGGGGGAAGTCAATGAATGTTTTTATTGAAAAACAGAGCAAGACTAGTAAAAATACTTCTTCACCGTCTACTAGCGCTCAAGTCATACGTCTGACCAAAAACTCTAGAAAGGTGATTCGATGCTTACCTAATAGACTCAGATTTTTATTCCATGTATTTGTCACTAGATATGAGGATAAAAGAAGGAAAAATTCCTCCACTAGCCACCAGAGAAGATGTAGTGGGAGATCCTTGTTTAATGTTAATTTTAAGAGGCATTGGTATGGTTCACTGGCAAACATGCCAATGAGCATGCTCAACTGCAAAAGCAGAGCCGGAATAGTCAGAAATGCTGTTTCAGCATAGAAATAGAGGGGCAAAATCATACTCCTCCCGTAAACAGAAGAGAAAAAAGGCTGATCCTGTCTGGTAAAATCTGTACTTAGGTTCTTGCCTTAATTTCTGGGAGGTAGATGACAGATTTTCTGAGTATGTACGAAAAACTTTACCAAAAATTTTCTAAGAAGTTAAGGGAATTTATTTTTTTTCTTCTCAAAGTTGACTTAAGAAGTTAAGGGAATTTTAGTTTTTTTCTTCTCAAAGTTGACTTTACTTTTTACAACTGCAATAAATCTGGTGTATGAATGGATTTTAATAGGTTTCTTATCGGTTCATTTTGTCAAAAAAAAATAATGATTACCGTTCCAAGCTTGAATCAACGATCTAAAGTTTTCATCAATTTCTTTCAATAAATTGTCAATACAAAAAATTAACAACGCAATGAGTGTTGATGCTTTCTATTAGATATTCATAGGAAATAAATTGAAAGATCTGTCTCGAAAAAGTATCGGTCTCAAAAGTATTTGATTTCTAAGATTAATGAATTTTTTAATTTATCTTAATCGAGCTGATATGCCGAACAAATTGATTTAACGATCGATATCCCAGTTTTTACCAAGAAACGCATCTGAACCGAGCCTATTGCTTACTACCTTCGATATAACCAAGCAGTTTTTCCCAAGCTATGTTTTACATGGTTAAAATCTCTGCGTGCCATCTTTGATTCTGTACGTATAGTCAATAATAACTCTCTAATTCTTTCAAACTGCCACGAGTAATATCAGGTAATATCTATTCATCGTCGACGCAAAATATTATCTAACAAGCCTTAAAAATAAACGGCCTACTAACATTCATCTGCCAAAGATAAAATTTCTACTTGAAGATTTGCTTGGACTACTTCGAAAACTTATGTCCCATTAGAATACTTAGTTAAAATTTATTTTTCAAAACATCAAATACTTACTTGAAAGCTTTATCATAAATATTTCCATTTTTAAGTAGTGTGACGTTTAGATCAAAACGTCAGGTAATAAACTTATTTCACTCCCACCATCTTATGCAGATTTCAAGGAAATCTTGAAATTTTATTTCTCAGAAATTCAGCACGTTAAAATTCTTTTATTTCAATTTTTACAAAAATAAAACCTTTAAACTGTATTATATTGTCTGAAATGTCATCACAAAATATATGCACAGTAGCGGTGACGATGGTGGAAAGACAAAATAAAGAAATATATAATTTTTTTTATTGTCCTCAAAAAACGAGAAAGATATATAATAGATACAAATATACTGGAAGAAAAGAATAATGTCGACGTGCGTTACGTCGTTGATCTCTCGTGGGAGTCCTAACGAACTTCATTGTTCCAAGAGCATTTCTCAGTACCCACCCGCCCCAAAAACGTTCTCCATCATCCTGTCTACATTAAACGAGAGGATATCTATCAGTGTGCAGATAAACAAATAAATTACACTTCACACAAGGGTTCAGAATTTTCGCTTACACAAGAAAAGTTGTCGACGAAACAAGACAAGAATTCTCAGTGTTCCGATAAAACATTTATCCCGCACATAACAAGGACATGTAAAGCCCTCCGGCTTCTTGAAAGTTTCCGTCTGCTGCTGATGCTGCTCCTATTTGCGAGTTCGCTACTATTGTAGCAAACGGTGAATTGGCTGCGTATGTGGCAGGGTATAATACTATAATGGAGAGCATGTTAGTTGAATTATTTAAAGGATTTCTATGAATGTAGACCGGCTTCAACGACCACTTACGACAACCAACATTATTATTAAACGTCTGTTTGACCAGGAGAAAAAAAGGACGAAATGCCTCGGACCGGATACCAATTGTGGGTGGCAGTCTCAATGAAATCACAGAATGAATGTTGTTTGTGAATGGTAATGAATTTCGATTTGGTTTAGATGACGGTCCTGTTATCACACGCCATCTTTCTTTGGGGAAACTGGATTGGACAGCGATTAATAATGAATGAGTGGGTCAATTTGGTTGTTCTGATAAATTTGATCAGCTTTAATATTTAAATTCAATAAAATCAGATATTCTAGGCAAGTCGAAGTAAATTTAGAGATAGAACATGTATTTGATATAAGATTTGACGCTATTAAATGCAGTAGAAAATGTTTGCACTGATTAAAAACATTTAAGCTGAATTTGCAGATAATCCGTACGCTAAATTATAAGTATTAGCTCATTTGCAAAATTTTGCCTGCAATATTTCATCATGTAGTCCTCGTGATGTAGTGGTTAGTATGCTCGCTGAGTGAGCCAAAGGTCCCTAGTTCAAACCCCGTTGGTGACAACAAGATTTGTTCCGAGTGATTCTTTGGGCGGATTATAGGTTCGTTTAAGCTTATCGCAGCTGGATGGATGGATATACGGGCAAAGCATGGTACTGAGCATATCACCTTCTTGAGTGGCGAAACATTAGATGAAGATAGGCATATTTGCGCAAATAACGACTGAGCTCCAAACTATTCATCAAATATAAGAAGGAAAATTATTCGGCACCTGAATATTTTTGCTTAAGTGAACTAATTCAGTTTAGTTCAAATTAACAATTTTTTTTTTGCTTTTGAATTGGCAGTAGTAAATCTTCACGTTTGATTTACTAGATTTCATTTCTCAAATCATCTTTTTCTATCGCCCATTTTTTGGTTGTTGTTAGGTAGGTGAAGGCTATTGACACTCTGAGTGTGGGACGTTCAAGGCAAGGCTTCTACTTCTGAGAGCAAAACGTGGAACCGCTTGACATATTACTTCAGGCCAAGCCTCGTTTTCCTATGCCAAGAGTTGCCTTCAAGTTGCAGGAATCCTTTCTCTAGCGGAGATGGAGGAGAAACCTGTGTAGAACATTCATTTGAGACAAAGTGACTCATCAATCTTGTGCAGGTATCACTGAAAACTTCCATGCCCACTCAAATGTTGGGTCAGGTAGAAATCAATACCGCCATGACTACAAATAAGCCAGGCCTTATGTCAGGGATCACACACACATTCCATTTTCCTTTCGTGCCAGTTTCCTAGGACTGATGCAAATCGTGAGGGAGCGTTGCCTTTCGTCTTTAGCAACCATGTCTCTATCATCTTCGCTTTGATGCAGGAGAATATTTTGGCACTCCTTTACAAGGAGCGCGATGAATCTCCCCCCTGCGATCACCACCACGATTGATCCGGAGACAGTCCGGTATACGCGTACAATTAGCACCGCTCATTATTTTTGCACATATTCCAATCTCTTTCATTGCAGTTCTTTGCTGAGAGTGCCATCCCATAGTTCCAATAAGTAAAGTAGTACAGCCTGCATGCCACTCATCAGGTGTTGTCTCCTTGATGAGGTTGATCCCCTTATGTTGGTCATCAGTCGAGAAAGTGGCATTACACATGCTGCCACCTTATCAGTTGTTGCCCCGATTATCTCGGGAAAACTCATCTTTAAGTCTATCAATACACCTAGGTGTTTCACTGCTGGTTTTGCTTTGATTACAATTTTCCCAATATTGAAAGTCCTTACTCTGGAGATTCTCTCCTATGTCAGAATGACAACTTCGGTTTTCTCCAATGCTAGGCTAGACCCATGAGAAGTCATACAGTCCCTCACTGAGCGCATTAACATACCTAGCTTGACTTGAACAGGTTCCACTGAGCGAACAGCGCCCTTTCGTTAAATTATGCAAATCGTCTGGCACGGATGGAGAATACTTTGAAAACAGCTCCTACACAATTGAGAAATAGCTACTTTTAGTATGGTTTGTCAAGATTTCATGCTATTTTAATCAACTTTAAATGTACTATAGTAGGCCCCAGTCCGTAATAGTGCAACAACAACAATATAGTGGCATCATCTCATGATTTTGTCAACGAGCTTTAAGTTTTCCCAGAGATGATATGTACAACAGTGAAATTCATAAAAAGCGAGCGTTAAGCCCGGTCCAGACGCTATGTCTTGCACAACGTTTTGCCTGCGCAGTCATATTTAAGCCCTACCAGCTCAAACATCGCTGCAACTGCACAGTTCTATGCCCGGTTCTAAAACGTTGCATTTTTCTTGCCCACACACAATATTTTGCCTGCAACGTTTTAGTTTGCGCAGGCAAAACGTTGTGCAAGACGAAGCGTCTGGACCGGGCTTTATAAGTGGAGTTGATGGTTGACAAAGAGATATTGGCAAAAAAGGACTGAACGACGAGTGTGCAATTGGAGTTATTGAAGTGCTGACAAGAAATTCTCGACAACAACAGTAAAGAGATTCAATAATTGTAACGGGTGTTTTTTGCTGCAGTTGCGGCAGCCATAGACAATGTGTTCACGAGGTAGTGCTTTATTTAGCGTAAGCACACTCCTTTAGACTGGTCAACACCTCGAAGTTTATCAGATGTCCAAAGTAAAGCAAGTGATGCCATCGCTTACCTTAGATGAGGAAAACCGACATCCCAGGCTCGAAGCTGAGTCACCCTCAGTAGAGTCATAACGCATGCAAATCTGATTAGGGTGGACTCAACAAGTTGCTTTTTTCCTTGTGATGAAAGCAAGCATGTTGGATCAACTCATATGCAGTAAATGCAGCAGTATGCACATGAGTAAGCCATTGTCACGCAGAAATTAATCAAGCTACGTATGGAAGATAACTGACTGGTTGGGATCCAGTGCGGCATCAGAAGTGAACATCAGTTGGTCGGTCACAAAAGGAGATTGATCGCGGACGGTCGATAATCTTTCCTGAAGTAGTGACATATTTTCTGTGAACTTACTCTTATTTGAAAGACTTAAGGATGCGAGAGACATGGAACTTAAAATTTAGTTAAGCGTTACCGCCGTCATTATACATTTTATATCAACTTTACGCACGGCCAAAGGGAATGGCATTGGTGAAAATTCTACTAGTTATATCCTTAGGTTGTGTTGTATTCATGAATTGTGGTGCCTCGTTCAGGTGACCAGGAAAAGGATACATAGCTCTGAAATCAGCGAAGCTGCCGTCAGGATACTGGAAAAAAGTAGTGTATGGTGTAATTTTCCATCGTGAGAAAAAGGGGATGTGCTATTTTGACTAGAAAATCCGGGACCAGATTGTGAGTGAGCTGAAGTTTCCGCAATTATTGCTACCGGAACTACGCAGTTACGAAGCTATTTGTGGATTGTGTAAATAAAAATTACGTTCGGGCACTTTGCATTACGCTTTTGTCTTTTTTATATCTACCAGCTATCAGCGCTTAAGCTGCAATGTTCTTGGTAGTTTTTCAGTACCAATTGTGTGACAATGAAAGTCAACTGCCTTGCCAATCATGAGACCATTGCCAACTAGGGACTAGCGTTCCGCAAACGTTCAGACAGAGACGTTCTCTCTCGGGAAATGGGAAAGTGTAAGAAGTCTTACATCAACAAGGCAAACGCTTTCTAGAAAGTATTCTTCGCCTCTGCCCCCCTTCAAGAGGAGGGATTCGCCAGCTTGAAGACGCCTCACGGTAACATCAACAAGGCAAACGCTTTCTAGAGAGTATTCTTCCTTTCTGCTCCTCTACAGGAGGCGGGGTCCCTCCAGCTTGAAGACGCCTCACGGTGTAACAAAACGAGACCTGGCCCGAAGTAATGTGTCAAACGGTTCCAGGCTGGGTTATCGGGTTGCCAGAGGAGGTGTTAGTGGGTAGTCCAGTCGCCTGCGAGCATAGAATTCCTACACTCGGGGCATAAATGACATTCATCTCCCAACCACAAAAAAAAAGAGAAATAGAATTGTGGCAGTGCCAAAAGCGCGTTGATTGGTGGTGAAAAGTTCGCGAAAGATGCTAATAGCAGTACAAACGAAACTCCATGGGTTGATTGTTTTTTTTTGTGTTTCCAGAAATAGCATGTTTCCCAAGGTTTGTGCTTGGGAGAATACATGTTCTTTCGGTGGAAATGAAGTACAATGCTTACAAAATTATCTTTGTATTTATTATGATTGAAAAATACTTTTTTCGCTTTTATCTGGGAATGAATCGAGGCGGAGCCTCGTTGAATATTAGCGAATTATTCGCATAAAATGCATTCAGAATCAGTCTACTATCTACTTAAAAACGGTATGCTCAATTCCATATCATCACCTCTACATCTTGGTAGGTTTTTAAGTGGTGTCTAAAATTTAGCGAATTTATGGTTTTTTGTAATTTTATAAGTGAGAAGTAAGTGCGAAAGACGTTTTGCACTTAAGCAATACCGAGTGAACTTTGAAATGATTCACTTGCATTTTAAGCGTTTGAGGGCTGAAAAACATTTACAGTTCAACAGACAAAGTTTGTCGTAGTTTCATTGCTTAATAGCGGAAAATTACGTGGAAGCTCTTAATTGCGTCGAACATTTAAAGCATCAAGTTCAGTAGAGATGAGTGCTTGGGTACCTACTGCAGTATTTTGTGCCGTAGTAAAAGACCTATAATTGGATGGTCATATTTCGATTTTCATTTATTATTATTCAGATAGTTAGTTGTCAGTGCCTCCAGCTATTAAAACAACGCCGAGCGCCTGTAAAGTAGTAAAGAGGGTAAGTAGTTTAACTATTTGAACAAATTGAAGCTCCAAAAGATTTTTTAGTTTTTTCAAATTTTAATTTCTTCAATTCTGTCCAGAATGGGTTGAACTCTTTTGTTGAGAATCAAATAACCCAAAATTTTACTTTTTTCACTTAGGAGTGTTTATTTTGACGTCACATGCTTTTAATCGCTTGAAAACCTCTTACTCGTGTTCGTGGTACTCCTTTAGGTGCCTCGATGCTATAAGTATGTCGTCGAGATAAGCATAGCAGAAAATTAAACCACTTATAACGGTACCAATGGATTTTTGAAACGTCTGCGCAGCGTTTTGTAAACCGAAAGCCATCCGATAAAATTCAAACGAGCCGAATGGTGTTAAGATTGCGGTCTTTTGTATGTCATTAGTATATAGGTATCTGATGATACGCGGGCTCCAAATCTATGGTCGTGGAAATTGTTATTTTAGGTATTTGATTTGCAAAGTCTTTAATGTGAACATTAGGGTAACGATCTAGAATTGTTATGGAATTTAATCAGCGATAGTTACCGCACGACCTGCACTGTCCAGATTTCTTCTAAACCAAACGTAGTGGACTATCCCAAGGGCTGTTAGATGGACAACAAATTTCCATTGCAACCATACAGTTTTTACGAAAGGAATTTCTCTGACGAAAAGAAAAGAAATTGCACACACTTTTGATCTAAGCTTTTCGAATATTACAGTGAAAAGTACAAACACTATTGATTCATTACAAAGAAATGTCGCTTAAGTTCTAAACTTTTCGAATAGAAAAGAAAATATAACAGTGGAAAGAACAACCTCGTACAAGTTTTAAATAGCTAAAGAAAAGCTTGTGGCAGCTGAGCAACTCAAAGTGCTGCCACCAGACATGACACAGGCAACCAGTTGCGGCAACAATGACCAACAAAATCACTCACTCACTGACTCTCACTGAGCAATTGTTACGGCCAGATGCGATTTCGCAACCTTCCGAATAAATATAGACATATATATATATATACAAGGTGTGTTCAAAAAGTATCGCGAATTTTGAATTTTCGCGGGTTACGTATATTCGAATTTCGATTTTTTTGTGGCGTTATGTTGGTGCTCATGTCTGTCACTTATGCCGACAAGCTCGGCCATTTTGAATGTTCACTTGATTGGTGATAGCTGCTTTACTTGCACGTGTTTTCAATCGTCTTCGATTTTTACTTATTCAAAAAAATGGATCAAAGAACGTGTATCAAATTTTGTGTGAAAAACGAAATTAAGTGCGCGGATGCATTCCGAATGTTGACTGTGGCATACGGAGAAGCTACCTTGGACCGAAGCAACGTTTATCGGTGGTACAAAATGTTTTTAGAAGGCCGAGAAGATGTGAACGACGAAGAGCGTGCCGGACGCCCGAGCACTTCAACAACAGACGAAAAAATTAATGAAGTGGAGAAAATGGTATTCGCCAATCGTCGAATCACCGTTAGAGAAGTTGCTGAGGACCTAAACATATCGATTGGCTCGTGCCATTCGATTTTTATCAACGATTTGGGCATGAGACGGGTCGCCGCGAAATTCGTACCAAAATTGCTCAATTGCGACCAAAAACAGCAACGCATGAACATTGCTAATGAGATGTTAAACTCTGTCCGCGACGAACCAAATTTGCTCCAGAGGGTCATAACTGGTGACGAATCGTGCGTTTATGGTAATGACGTGGAAACCAAAGCTCAATCATCTCAATGGAAGCTGCCGCATGAACCAAGACCGATAAAAGCGCGCCAAGTTCGGTCGAATGTGAAAGTTTTGCTGACAGTCTTCTTCGATTGTAGGGGCGTGGTGCATCATGAGTTCTTGCCACAGAGAAGAACGGTCAATAAGGAATATTACCTGCAAGTTTTGCGCAATTTGCGCGAAGCAATCCGCCAAAAACGCCCTGATTTGTGGGAGAACAAAACTTGGCTTTTGCACCACGACAACGCCCCTGCTCACACATCGTTGCTTGTGCGCGACTTTTTGGCCAAAAACAACACACTAATGATGCCGCAGCCACAGTATTTCCAAGATTTCGCCCCCTGTGACTTTTTCTTGTTTCCTAAACTGAAGAGGCCCATGAAACGACGACGTTACGCTACGCTTGACGAGATAAAGACGGCATCGAAGGAGGAGCTGAACAAGATTAATGAAAATGATTTTTTGAAGTGCTTCGAAGATTGGAAAAACCGTTGGCACAAGTGTATAATATCTCATGGGGATTACTTTGAAGGGGACAAAATAGATATTCATGAATAAATAAATAATTTTTTAAAAAAAACAAAATTCGCGATATCTTTTGAACACACCTCGTATATATATATATATATATATATATATATATATATATATATATATATATATATATATATATAATTCAAAAAATCATTTTTTTTAATCTTGTTCAGCTCCTCCTTCGATGCCGTCTTTATCTCGTCAAGCGTAGCGTAACGTCGTCCTTTCATGGGCTTCTTCAGTTTAGGAAACAAGAAAAAGTCACAGGGGGCCAGATCTGGGGAATACGGAGGCTGCGGCATCATTAGTGTGTTTTTTTTGGCCAAAAAGTCGCGCACAAGCAACGATGCGTGAGCAGGGGCGTTATCGTGGTGCAAAAGCCAATTTTTGTTCTCCCACAAATCCGGGCGCTTCTGGCGGATAGCTTCGCGCAAATTGCGCAAAACTTGCAGGTAATATTCCTTATTGACCGTTCTTCCCTGTGGCAAGAACTCATGATGCACCACGTCCCTGCAATCGGAGAAAACTGTCAGCAAAACTTTCACATTCAACCGAACTTGGCGCGCCTTTTTCGGTCTTGGTTCATGCGGCAGCTTCCATTGAGATGATTGAGCTTTGGTTTCCACGTCATAACCATAAACCCACAATTCGTCACCAGTTATGACCCTCTAGAGCAAATTTGGTTCGTCGCGGACAGAGTTTAACATCTCATTAGCAATGTTCATGCGTTGCTGTTTTTGGTCGCAATTGAGCAATTTTGGTACGAATTTCGCGGCGACCCGTCTCATGCCCAAATCGTTGATAAAAATCGAATGGCACGAGCCAATCGATATGTTTAGGTCCTCAGCAACTTCTCTAACGGTGATTCGACGATTGGCCAATACCATTTTCTCCACTTCATTAATTTTTTCGTCTGTTGTTGAAGTGCTCGGGCGTCCGGCACGCTCTTCGTCGTTCACATCTTCTCGGCCTTCTAAAAATATTTTGTACCACCGATAAACGTTGCTTCGGTCCAAGGTAGCTTCTCCGTATGCCACAGTCAACATTCGGAATGCATCCGCGCACTTAATTTCGTTTTTCACACAAAATTTGATACACGTTCTTTGATCCATTTTTTTGAATAAGTAAAAATCGAAGACGATTGAAAACACGTGCAAGTAAAGCAGCTATCACCAATTAAGTGAACATTCAAAATGGCCGAGCTTGTCGGCATAAGTGACAGACATGAGTACCAACATAACGCTACAAAAAAATCGAAATTCGAATATACGTAACCCGCGAAAATTCAAAATTCGCGATACTTTTTGAACACACATATATTACTTATGTGGCCTTTTATTTCCTCAACAAACACGAAGCCACACGCTAAATTGGGGACTCCGAGAAAAAAGAACGTACGAAAAGATCGTAAATAATAAAACTACGACAAGCACACGAGATGCTATCTGAAGATGACGATTTCACGGACGCAAACGAAGGCGAGCACGAGTAAAAAACTTCAATTCACGGGAGTTTACAAAATCACTGCTTGTAAGCTTGCAACTGTCTGGCAGGCGCATCGGGCATTATGGTTTGCATGAGCGGAAGCCTAATTTCTGTTGCATCGAATAATTAGCGATGCATCCAAATTCGAAAAAGTCATTGGAGGGTTGGAAATGGCCGCACTAGCACAAGTGGCACAGATATTTTGCCATTAAAACACTTCTTTTATCCGCATTTGAACAAAGTAATGAGGAGCAGATTCGCGAGCTACTTCACGGCTAAGAATTGGGTGACCAACGTCCACCGTAACTTTTCTATAACATGCGATGCATCGCGAAAAACAGAGTGCCGGAGGCGTTACTAAAATTGCTGTGATCAGAACGACTGCCGGTAGAAACGCAATCAACATTGGCGGGTTCCTGTGCCAAAGCCCTAGAAAACCTGGCTATGGCAGCTGACCACATCGCAACCAAAATCAAAAGCCTACTTAAAGCGAGTACGCAAAGACTACGATCATATCAGTGGATTCGAAATCTCGAGACACTTTGGAATATGAGATATCGGGTATGCGTGCGGATTTTCGTAGAATGCAAGTATAGGGGCGAGGTGAACAATGCCGGACATGCATATTGCGACGCAGCTCATCACGGAGCAATTCAACCCACTCTCGTTTTGGAGCCAGAGTAAGGAACTTCCAACAGGCGTGTTCCTTCAAATCGAGCAACGCAAGCACAAAATTACATTTTCTAGCGTACACGGCGGTGGAACTGTCCGTACTTCCTTGAAAGTTCTCCCAAGGATCAAAGCCGACAGGCTTCAAGCTCTACGTTGCTAATGGTTCGGAAATAAACACGTTTGGGGAGAAGCTGGTCAAGATGAGCCTGGGGCTACAGCGTACTTTCAACTGCTGCGTGGCAGCAGTATTGCAGTCGATATTAGCAGCAGACATCCTTCAAATTGTCTCTTAATCGATGTAAAAAACAAGAGGCTCCGCAACTCTTCTGGCAGTACCTGGCCAAAATCGCTTTTTAAATCAGCCGGCAATTGCGACGGTGTGCGGAACAAGCAAGAATCATGAGTTGGTGAGAAAATATCTCGGGCTTACGAACACAGCAACAATTAACGTAGACCAAAGTCACGAAGGGCAGCACCACATAGTTCCAAAAGGCCCCCCGGTCTTTGAGCGAGCAAGTCGTTTGGCACCATACAAATCAAAGATCGCCCTGCAGAGATTTGAATACATGCTTGACAAAGGATCCTGCAGTCCATAATTGAGTCCGTGGGCAAGCCCCTTACACTTATCACCAAAAAAGGAAGCTGGCTTCCATGCGGCGACTCTCGCCGACTCAATGTGTCACACAGCCGGATCGCTATCCAATTCGACACATCGGAGACATAATGGCCTAACTCGCAAATAAAACAGTGATCACAAAACCAAACCTAGAACGCGCGTTCCACCACGTCCAAATTGCGAAAGGCGACATACCAAAGACGGCGGTGATAACACCATTCAGGCTCTACGAACTTTAAGTCATGACTTTTGGGCTTTGAAACGCCGCTCAGTTGTTCCAGCGCTTCATGGACGAGGTACTGAAGGGGTTGGATTGTTGTTGGTGCTAAATTGGCGATATTTTGATCGCATCATGATCCATCAAAGAACACCTAGAACATGTACGAGTAGTCTCAGAGCGGCCGAAAGAGTTCGCAATCATAATAAACATGGTAAAATGTGTTTTTGGCGACGCTGACATCGCTTACCTAGGTTTAAAATACACAAAGACGGAATCAGTCCTCCTAAATCTCGCATTCAAGCGATACGGAGATTCAAGAGACCCGAGAACATTAGAGAACTGCGAAGGTTCCTTGGAAGACTTAATTTTACAGACAATTTCTCCACAATGGACCAAACTTCCAAGCGGCATTAAATAAATACTTGACGAACACGAAGAAGAGCAAGAAGATACCGATAAAATGGACACCCAAGGCAGAAAAAGCTTTTGCAGACTGCAGGGAATCATTGGCAAAAGCAACCCTCCTCGTACACTATAAGAAACACCAACCTGTCTCTGGCGACAGATGCATCGGCTATCGAAATTGATGCCAGTCTACAGCAACTCTAAGATGACCGTTGGCTACCATTAGCCTTTTTCTAATGTAAGTTCTCTCACATAGAAAAAGGTACAGCGTCTATGATACGGAGCTTCTTGCCATCAATGACAGCATCAAGCACTTTAGACATTACCTGAAGGGCAGAGAGTTCTCCGTTCAAACGGATGACAAACCCCTGACGTATGCGTTCTAGAAGAAAACCGAAAAAAAACAACGCCGCGTCAAAGTCGATAACTAAGCTTTGTTTCGGAAAACACTAGCAACATTGGTCACATCCAGAGGGAAAAGAATAGAGTGCCCGATGCATTGTTAAGAATAGAGACAGTCAGCCTGCCCATAGTGATCAACGCTACAAGGATGACATCGAGGATTGAGTGCAGAAATTTTCTACAAAACAACACTTTCGCTTCCAGGAGAATTCATCGCGGCTGATGATAATCGCATCGAATCACACGCATTTATCGAAGAGCTGCAAGAAATAATGCAAACGCTTTGACCAATGTCAGCGGCGGAATTGTGCACCGATATGTTTTTCCGGACTGGCGCAAATTGCAAACCTCTCTCACAACCATACTCCGTGCCGCATGAATCGTAACGGGCTATCGCGGGTTATATATACAACGTCAGCGGGAAGGGAATCAATATTTCCACAGAACGCTTAAAACCAGTATGTATTGAAGCGACCGCGTACAAGAGAGGAAACACTCCGGAACCTGAAAACGACTTAACGATCTCACCAGCTTCGACGAACTCGAAGATTAAGAAGATTCAGTAGACTCCAATCAAAACACCTCCCGCACATATCACTCGAACCTACCCACCAGCATCAGGAATAAACAAAAGATATATACCAAAACTAAAATAAGATTGATGCTATCAAGAATAGATGTTGCTGGTAATGGTTATAGTTAAATTTTTTCCCACGCTTTTGAGAAACACAATTTCACTGGCCAAACAAAAATAAAATATATAAACAGCGAAACAGACAAAGAAAATTCAAGCTTCTTCTAATCGTTACTTCTTAGTGGTTGGCATTACCTAGCAATGTTTAAAAAACCAATTGCCCTTGCACCTAGTTAAGTCTAATTGGCCAAAAAGCCTAGACGTATTTCATTTAATCTTTCTGCTGGTGGGCTTTGTCCAGCAGGATCGTCTGAAGGAAACGAATTGACCTTGTGCCAGGTTCGGTCTAGTTGGCTTAAGTGCCTAGACCTATTTTTACTTAACTCTTCCTGGTTAGCCTATTAGCTCAGGAAGCATAACGCTTTTCTGGTTGGCCTTTTGGCCCAGAACCCTAACCGCATTTCTGAGTGCTCTAGTTGACTATTTGCCTAGAATCCTTAGATGACGCCAAAATTAAGTGTGGCAGAGATCACCGCAGCGGAACCCCGAGCTGGCCTCAAACTCATGAGCATCGCTGAATACTGGGCCCAACAGAAGAAGCCGCTCGACACAACGGTGATAGAAGCCAAACCAACGGTATTACGTGATGGCTGGCAGGTGCAGTTACGGCAACGCACCTACAAAGCATAATGGCTGTTCAAGGTCGCATCAACTGCAGCGGAGTGCGAGAAATTCCGGTAGCTGGTCAGCAAACTCCGGCGGGAGCACCAGCGTCGCCAAAAGGAGCTTCAGCGACAGACCGGAAAACTGAACGCTTTTTAACAACACGCCGAACAGGCGGCCCCCGACCAACGAGGCAACAACCTCAGGCAACCAGAGCGTCCGACCCCGCAGCCTAAATCTAAGATCAGCTGCAAATAAGTGCTTTTAGTTCTTAAGTGTTTAAGTGCATATAATGAATGAAATGTG
The DNA here is from genome assembly GCA_963969285.1 of Odontomyia ornata. Lineage (NCBI taxonomy): Eukaryota > Metazoa > Arthropoda > Insecta > Diptera > Stratiomyidae > Odontomyia > Odontomyia ornata. The sequence continues at coordinate 54,565,496 of OZ017742.1, read as the reverse complement.
AACTTTATGTTAATGAAATTAAATCAAATATGATTAAAATAATACATAAACAATCCTTTGCTGGAGTGTGGCAAGAGTCTGAATAGGTTGAATATAATGGTAGGTGTGTTGGAGTGCAGACAAAAAATGTATAGCTCGAAGAGAAGGGTCATAAAGATAATAATACAACACAATTAAACTACGCTCTAACTATTGCATGTTTTTCTGGAAGAAGACGTCTCATGCGTTCAGCGGTTGGAGCATCTGTGGTTAAAATTCGATGACAGATATTGCGCGGTAAGGGGGCTATTGAAATTTGAAGAGGAAGTAACTTCTGCGTATGTTGACAACAGTTCGCGAAATTGAGTGTTTTGCAACAAATTTTTATAGTTGCACCCTTGCAAACCTTTGTAAAAGTATAAAGATTGGTGTTTCCATCTTCTGTCATTTGTTCCGAACGTCCACCGGTAAGCTAAATGCACCCAGAAACTCAGCACCAAGAAATGCGAAGAATCTTTTCAGCAGACGCCGTGGTCCAAAATATAACTATTCACCGTAAGTATTGATCGAGGTATTCCTTGCTACGTGCAGCTCTAAAGACGATGGTAATCTACGAAGGCAGTGGTTTTTGGGGAGGAAATCACTGATATATCAGTTCCAGTGTCAACTGCGATTTCGGCCGTCGTCATTCACCGCGCATTACAATTGACATTTTAGTTTTCCATCGTAAAGGTGTATGGTTTTTTAAACTTTAGTGCTTTGACTATAAAACGACAATGATAAAAACATACAGTTCTGGAGCGAGAGCGAGATGTTTTTTGTTTTTGGGGGTTGAATGAATGAGAATGATTCCTGCAAGAAATGCGGGTTTCAAAAGCTTCAAGTTTCTTTGCAAGTCAAGCTATTCTAGGTGGCAGCACTAAGTTCACCAATGCCCTACAAAGTTATCGGCCTGTTTTGCTATCTTTTGATTCCTCACAACGAAGCAGGAATGGCATGCAGTTCCCTGAAAAGTGAACAGAAGTTAGTATTAGGCATATTTGGGTCACAAGCCACAATCTCCAACTTGGAGCCTGTGGTAACCCTAAACATAAGGGATATTGACTATCTAACAGAAAACAGTGAGGTAGAAGGTGGATTTAGATGGGGCTCCCCTTATCTTGACGCCATGAAGATAAAACTGACTACTGGAAACCACAGAAGGCAGGAAGCGGCAATCCTTCATGCAGTTGAGAAGGAAGCTCAGCTTCTAATCAATAAAAATGTTAAAATTATTTGGGTTATCTACCGAATAAGGCAAATAACAGTCTTGCTGTGCTGTTTCAAGTCATTTGGTTATCCATGCACTTTACAAAGTTTTAAAGTCTGACAAAAGCTCTCTATGTTACAATAATTGTAAAACAGGTCATTAAAAAAAATAGCGTGCACAGAGGAAGTACTCTGCGTCTTCTGTAAGGACAATGAGTCAGAATCTGAAGACCGCTCTCATATCTTACGGGGTGAAAAGCTCCAGGCCTTTTTAGACGCTTTAACCAAGGCTAAACTGATACTGTATTGAGTCATATCTTGCAGAAGAATTTACATCGGAGCATAAATGCGACGTGAAAGCCAACCTGCATTTGTTCAGCGAACACCATCGAGATAAAAACTCTTCTGCATGGTACCTTGATGAATCTGATATTGTCACCAACTGGGTTCAGAACAATTCCCAAATCCAAACGCAGGGCCAAAGATGAAGAGACGGTTGCGTGTGGGTTCGGTTTTCCGAGGGTACATTCTTAACTGTAACACGGATATTATTTTTTCAAGCCAAGCTCAATGATTTGGGGGAGGCTTTCTCTAACACAGAGGACCTCGTTCTCGTTGGGGAAGCGTTTGGTGATAGAGCTATTAAATGAAACTTGACTTAAATAGAAGCTGTGTTGCTTGTATAAGCAGGAAAACCTAATACGGAGGCAAGTTATATCTAGTGGGAAATGGCACTATCGTGATCCACTTGATTCCACCTTTATTGCACTCTACTTCTTCTCCTTAACAAATTACTTAGGCCTACTTCCGATTAAATGACTACTTATAATCACTTATACGGGGCATGAAGTATGGCGTCATGGCGAAACCCCATGAAGTATGTATAAAATGGATGAAATGTAGTAGCCAAACTATTTAAAAAATATTATTCATCTCTTAATGCATTTGATCTTGACTGTAATGTCATGTGTGGATTTGTTGCTCGTTAAAGCCTTTACTTGGGGCATATTTTATCATTTATTAGTATATAGCTGCTGCTAATACATAAGGCTGCAGAATTTAAAGACAGCTATCTCATGTGAACAATTAATTCATGTAAGAGCACAATATGTGAAAGCTATAAAAGGAAAGGCGCCAAGACTTAATTGTAGCAAAGATGTTCCACTTCTCATTTTATAGTGTTTACAGTAATAAAACACTACAATTAATGCCATTCTCATCTGCACCTACTTGTAGACTATACATTCATTCAACATAGCAAAAACATATACTCAAAAGCCCACAATGAAAACGTTTTGACACGCTTCATTGATATCCTTCGCTTCAGTAATCTGCTCTTCAATAAATTTGTCACTAACTACTTAATCAATTGTTCCGATACTTTTATACACTATCACACATCCCAAAAACGTTTAGGAACTATCTTTTCACATATTGAAGCACGAACCATGCTATTAAATTGCCATCCCCGTATTTTCCCATACAAAATAGGTACGGCAACGAACTTTAAATGTATGTCATCATTATGCCCTATTGATCGTTCAAAATCACGAAGCTTTCATACAGTCCCGAACAAATTTCAACTCACATATCTTGATAAAAGCTTCATATGAACATAAATGTATAAATGAGGAGATATGTACATACGTACTCGTATGTGAAAGATGTCATCTATCCCGAAAAAAAATATCGCAGCCAATTATGTCCGCCTAATTGAACGCTTTTCAACGAAATTGATTGCCAACCCGTAATTGTTTTCTTTCGTTTTTCCCGTTATAGTTTCATATATGTACTTATACGGTCGAATATTTTCATACACACATGAATGTTCATATAAAATGATACGATGTTCGGGTATTTTGTTCGTCATAATATTCACGGATAATTAGCGTTAGTTTATTGACTGGAAAACATTTTCCTGATTTGATTGCACGTTGTCATGACATGAACAGCTAAATGATCCCAGCGGAACGATGAACGAATGGTTCATTCATACATGAGTAAATGATATTAATGCATACACAAATATACAGTGGCTCACAGCTTATTTGATGCACTTCAATGAGCATCACACAAACTGTTGTCCTTATGTAAAGAAATATCATTTTACGAGTTCGCTTGATGCAGTTTTTAGAATGAATATTTCTGAAATTCGAAACATATATGTAAGTGAGAAAATATGTTTCGAATTCCCCGTTAGCAAGAACAAAGCAAAACCACGTGCATAGGCAAGCTCACAGCTTATTTGATGCTGGTAGTTTTTTCTCTCTGCGTCAAAAATGCACACCAAACATCGGAACTTTTTTCACTATACAGTAGACTCCCGTAAGTTCCGCCTCGGTCAGTTTGGTCTACGCTTAGTCCGAGCGGCTATCTGAGCATGAGTCACGCACTTGACATGCGCCAGCAGTAAGCAAGCGGGCAGCACGTCTCCACTTGTTTATCCTCCGATGATTCTTTGTCCGTCTCGTGTATTCATACTGTGCAGTCGTGTGGTGCTCACCTTTTTAGCAGGCCTACAAAGTCAGTGGTTTTTGTTTCACTTGCTTTTTTAGCTGTTACGTCTTTCGGGTAGGTACTCTTGTTTTTAATTTTTTTTATGTGTTTGTTCAATTTTTTAATTTTTTTTTTTTATGTGTTTGTTCAACATCTGCTCGCGTCGTGGTTTAATCTGGTTTTAAAATGAGTGAAAAGTGTAACCATTAGTACGTCAATGGAACAGAGACTACAAGCTCTGGAGAGATTAGACAAAGCAGAATCCGTATAAAGTATTGGCAAGGATTTAAACGTGGGCAAAATTACAGTCAATGACTGGCGATGCAACAGAAAAACTACCAAAGGCTTTTGTACACAAATTGAATCCGAAAAGGTTCTGGAAAAGCATTGCACACTCAGGAGCGCCAAACATGAATTGGTGGAGGATGCTCTGTGATTCCTTCGAGAATGAAGACGAGGAACGCCATTAAGTGGACCAATCCTAAAAGAAAAGGCTATGATCGTACACTCAAAGCTTCAACCAGAAGAGGCGTTCGTGGCTAATGAGGGATAGTTCTCTCGATGGAAAAAGAGACACAAAGTTCATTACATTGGAGTTTGTGGTGAGAAGCTATCAGCAAACTCAACAGTGGCCACCGATATTCTGCAAGATCTTTAACCCTTGTGTCTACAACTGCATACCCGGGTGTTTTTTTCATTTTTAATATGATATATTCCGAGTTCTATGAGAGATATTAGTTTCAGTAGCCTTCTACTCCCATAATCTACAACCAACACACCCGGGTATGTACCAAAACGCAAATATAATCAGCTAATTATAAATGTATACAAACAATATTATTTCATTATAAATGATATTTTTTATTTGATTATGTTTTTATATTATAGAAAAGTAGAAACAAAAATTTCACATTCATTGTTTTGTATGTACAAAAATGAAATACACAATATCGAAAGGAATAATATCAGATATTTTCCTTTCATTTTTAGTTTGCACAGCTATTACATGTAGTTATTACTACCGAGTGTTCAACACAAACTGGTTTGTTGCATTCCTTGCAGATTTTACGAGTTGCCCTTCTTTTAGGACATAAGTAACAATTCCCCTTCTGCTTGTTCCTTCCTGACTGGTCACGTTCTTCTTCAGGATGTGTGGAAGATTTTCAGTAGTTGGTCTTACTGGGGCACCCAAAATTCGTTCCATTCGTGATGAGAAATGTCGTATGATTTGCGCATTTTGTGATCGATTTCGTATTCCTGCAATCGATAACTCTTCGCTCAACTGTTGTAAGAACAACCTTCTACGGTTTCTCGATTTCTTCAAGTGGGAGTTATTTTCTACTTAGATGACGAACGCTGCAAATGCAGCTATATCTATAATGTTGTCAAAAAAATAAGGCGAAGGCCATCTATTTGTTCTCCTTATCGTGGAATATTCACCAAGACATTTATCCATGTTATCGACGCCTCCCTTGGTTCGGTTGTAATCTAGAATCATTTTTGGCTTTCCTTTCGGACCTTCAACTTCTGCATCGTAATAAGAAATTGAAAGAATTACAGCGTTCTTATTATTGCTGAATCCAAAGATCGATGATTCAATTACTCTCCCTTTTGGATTGGGAAATTCAACAGGGACAAATCTAGTCTCTTATTTACTGTTCACAACATTGACAAACCACCTGTCATCAAAGAGGAGACCAGATTATAACTGGTGAAAAAGTTGTCGCATACGATGTTTCGCTCACGTCCACTCAAAAGATTATAACACAAATCTTCGACCACACGTTCACTTTGATTCCTCTCCCGTTCTCTGGAAGGTGCCATACCAGTATATATTTGCCCTTTGATGGGATGAGAAGCAGTAGCGTCACATACCCACCAAACCTTGATCCCACACCTTGCCGGTTTCGAAGGTATATACTGAGTGAATCCTGTTCTAGCACGGTAAGGATAAAGCTGTTCATCAACAGTGACATTGTTCCCTGCAATATAGCAATCCTGAAGATTCCTATTCAACATAAAGAAAATGTCAGATATGGCTGCTGCTTTGTCAGTTTTTAGGTTTTTGTAAAATAATTTTACAAAACCCTACTAAAATCGAGTCTTGTCTGTCCGTCTGTCCGTCCGTCCGTGTGTCACAGTAGTTTTTCTCGGAAACTACTTAAGCTAGCAACATCAAATTCTGTTTGTAGGTGTAAAGTGGTGTTTTCTTCAAAGTTTAACTACAAAAAAAATTTATAAGGTATTTAAGGGGGTCTCCCCATATAGGGGAGTGACCCCCGAAAAAAAATTTAATTGTAGGTAGCCGATATGGGTATCAAATGAAAGGTCTTGATGAGAACTTTTCAAAACAGGTCTTAGTTTGGCAAAGTTTGCCTCGAGGGGCGCACAGGGAGGGGAATACATGAAAAATTTGTGTCCCCTCCCTCGCGATTGGACACCTGTGATCCGTAAAATCTGAAAAAAATCAAGAATGTAGGCCTTGATGAGTACAACAACAACAAATACATGAGAAGTTGCAATTCACTCAACTTTGTTAGTAATAGTATGATTTATCGATTTTATGTTTTCTTGAATAAAATCTTAGCGGTACCCTTAAATTCAATGAAACACAGATGACTATTTATAAGATTGACCTATCCTGAAAGTTTCATAAAGATTGAACCATATTGAGCAAAGTTATAGTGGTTTGAATTTTCCTGTATTACTATGGAACAATATGCGCTGCATTTATTACTATGGCAACATATGGCTATAGAACAACATGCGCTTTTTACCGACTCAGATACTACAATTGTGCTAGGATTTGCATGAAAATTTCAGGGATGATAGGTGCCATGAATATCTTTGAGAATCGGTTCAGCTAGTGGTATCAGTAATCGCAAAACAAAATAGTGGCTGTTTTAAATGCGAAGATTGAATAATTTGGAGTTATTTTTTCCCAACTTCAACGTTTAAGGTGCATACTTTGAACACTTGATTCAATTTAATGAATGACTGAAGATGAGTACCTACAATTAATACTCATAAGTGAAACAAGTCAAGAAGGCGGGAGAGAGCTCCTAGCAACTGGGCTTTGTAACCAATCTGGGGTTCGAAAAAATTGGCCATTAATCGATGATAACAGTACAGAAGGGTGGCCGATATGAATATGAAATGAAAGTTTTCATGGGAGCATTTCAAAACAGTTCTTAAACTGTCAGTTTTTGCTTCAGTGGGGACACGGGAGGAAAATACATGAAAAATGTGTTTCTTCCCTCGCGAATGGACATCTGAAATAATTATCAAGGGAGATATTTATGAGTTCAACAATAACAAAAACCTCAGAAGTCGAAATTCGTTCAACTTTGTTAACAATAGTATGATCTTCGAATTTCATATTTTCTCCAATAAAATCGACTTTGACATGTTTCTTCGTTTCATTCGATCTGGTGACTGCATTTTGTAAATTGAATACAAAACCCTTCTGACATGAGCGTAGGTCTGTTTACCCAACTTGTTTTACGTTGCTGGCGTGTATTTCCGTTATCAAATCTAATGAAGCGAGTGATTGCCCAAAAACGCTGAGGACCCATTGATGCACGTTACATCCGATGTGAGCTAGTTTTCCAAAGGTATGTTGTATGCAAACTGTTAGAATGTGTGACACTTGCTAACAAAATTATTCCCAAATCAGCGTCAGATTTCAATGAAGTAATAGGCTTCCATGTGTGAAGTAGTCCTGTTGGATTTCCCTCACGTTCACGTTCATAACACTGGGTATGTCGCACATTTCAGGTGACAGCAATTTTCTAAATGTATCGATAGTACTGAGACCTTCTGTTGAACGTACTGGTCCACTCTTGGTAGATCTGATAATGTAATGAGACGGAAATCGGCGAGGTTGTGGTGGTTGGCTTGACCAAATTGTACCATCCCTGGCTATGTAATTATTCGGAGGAGATTCAATGGGATCTATCTCAAATTCTTCGTCAGAATCAACTTCATCAGCAAGATTATAATCTGGTAACTGCAACTCCTCTGCACCTGAATCTTCAACTTGCACATTATCATCTTCGTGATTACCTTCTATATCTAATGGCAAAAGTTCGGTAGTACTTTGCTCATCTTCACTATCAGCTTCTAATACTTTCGCCAATCTTTGTCATATATATTCTGCTGTCTCTTCACAGCTTAGTCTTTCCAATTGTCGTGGATTTAGCCATTTACCATCAGCCATTATTACTAGGAATACAAAATGATTATTACGAATATAAAACTTTTAACATTTTTCTAGTACCTGCACAAAAAATATGTTTTCGGACATCAGCTTATTTTTTCAAATACTGAATATTTTCACTACTGGATTTCTAAGCCTAACAATCTATATTCAAAAATTCAAATATATTTCACTGAAGTGATAAGCATGCAGTTTTTTGTATCAATATGAACTGTTCGGTAGTCCCTGAATTCTGATGTACTATTTATTCGAAGCAAATCGCAGTAACGTTAAACGTCCAAAAATTCTAACTGTTCTGCATTAACAATAGAAATCGACTTCGCAATTGCTACTGCAAACAGATGCATGTATAGATCTATGTAAGAGTGCTCTCTGGACCGTATATAACAAATCAAAAATAAATAAGCGCATTAAACATAGAAAAACGTATGGTCCATCAGGGTTTGTTGGTTGTATGCTTATGTATAAAATGTTGATTGTAGACACAAGGGTTAAAAATAATTGATGATGAAGATTTTATTCCAGAGCAAATATACAACATCGACGAAACTGAGTTAAATTTTAAGCTCCTGCCCAGTAAAACCTTTCCCGCCCCCAGAAGAAACATCTGCTCCAGGGTTTCAAATCAAACATGGAAACTCTCCCAATGTATTATCGGTCGCAAAAATCAGCGTGGATGGACACATATTTGTTCAAGGAATGGCTCGTCTGTGAATTAGTTCCCAAAGTGAAAAAACATTTGGCAAAATCAAAACTCTCCACCAAAGCACTTCTACTTCTTGCAAATGCGCCTACTCACCCGGAAAATAGTCATGAAAAAGAAATTAAACTGCTGTTCGTCCCACCCAATGTAACCAGTCTCTAATCGCTGATGGATCAAGGGGTCATTGAGTGCTTCAGGAGGAATTATCGTCGTAAACTACTTTTGGAAGTTCTTTCTAGACTGCAAACTGATGACAGCTTAGGCCTTATGAAAATGCTGAAGTCAGTTGACATGAAGGATGTTATGTACATGTCGGCCCAGGCATACGATGAAATACTACCATCGACGTTCGTAAAGTCGTGGAAAAACTTTGGCCAAATAAAGAGGAAAACACAACAGCAGATGAGCCAAACATGCTTGTCAACGAACCTGATGACAGTGTAGCTCTATTACACGCCCTACAGCAACTGCCCAACTGTGGTCCCATTGTTGAAGAAGATGAAGACAACGAGGTTTTAAACGATGACGTAATCGGCGAGTATAGCATTCGCCAGATGCTTCTTAGATTGAAGAGGAAGACGAAGGAAATAAAATGAGCCACGCTGAAGGCAAAGCAGGTTTGCAACTGGAAGCTACATACATCGGACATCAAAATGAAGCAACTACCGTCAATGCACTGTTTATTAAAAATCACGTGACTTTGCACATAAAAAGTCATTAAATATCAAAGTTCAGAAAAAAATATAAGATGCAATGTTTTCAAATTTTATTTTACCTATTTTTACCTTTAATCTTTTCATTTGTGTCTCTGGTGTACTCTACGGTATGCGCAAGTGTTTTGTGTATCTTATATTTCCCTATACGGATCGATTCTCAACATATATGCAAAGTATCACCGTTTTGTTAGTAAGTACAACTTTAAAATCAGTTTAGTAGTTTTTTCTGTATTGTTTATATCTGGAAACGTTGATTTTACGGTTGTTTAATGAATTTTCTTGAAAAACGATCCTTACAAACAATAAATGGGCATTTTTTAGATAGGCAGTTCGGCCACTTTTAAGTTCGGCCTAGGGTCCGGTCCCGAGGTAGCCGAACTCACGGGAGTCTACTGTGTTGAGTTTCGTAAAAAGAAAATTGATCGCTTTAAGTAACAAGTGGATAAATCATGTCATACTTACACTTGATTGCATCACAACACTTGAGCAGTAATTCATCATTTTAAATTGTTTATTTAAGCTTCTTAGCAGTCCAGCATAGAGATCTAAATATTTCCAATGAAAAAGGATGGGAAAACAAGGGTAGAAATGCCCCAATCAAAATCTTGAAGAGTCTGATGAAGGATTGATTATTAGGAAAAATACGGAAACTCTGAGTTATTGGCTCCTAAATTGCCAGTTGAAGAGTTTACTGGAACCGGTAAAAAATGCCTAGCTGCAGGAAGGAACCAGTTCATCTATAACAAATCGACAAAGCCACCTTAACTTTACTACTGAGCAGATTTCAAAGGATTTGGGGTCTTGAAAGACCATTATAATTGCTGATGAGTCCAAATCAAACATATTTGAAAAATAAAATGACGTACGTTCCAGACCCGGAATGAATTTGACTCACGGCTACGACCTCGCAAACGAAAAGGACTACGTCATTGGATCCTGGAGTGACAGATCACTCAATTACCCTGACGCTGTTAAGGACCTCTTACAACAGGCCAGTCAATATAAATTTAAAATACTGGCAATACAGGTATACTGGAAATGGTATTCAAGACTAGAGATCGCACACAATATTTAAAAGTGGGAAGCCTACTGGAAAACGAGAATTTGGAGTCGCTTTTACTGTGGATAAGGAATTCAAATTGCACGTTATTGATTTTAAAGCAGTCAATGAACGGTTGTCTGTGATCCGTATAAACGTGAAATTTTTCAAAATCTGGCTGATTAATGTTCACGCCCCGACCGAAGAGAAGGACGATGAAACGAAGAAATCGTTTTAAAATCACCTGAAAAGACTGGTCGACTCATTGCCTACAAACGGCACAAAAATTATTCTGGGTGATTTCAACGCTAAGGTTGGCAATGAGCTATCTCATCGGGGAACGACTGGAGGATATAGCCTCCACGATGAAACACATGACAACAGCCAGCACCTGATTGACTTTGCATGTAGCAGAAATCCAGTCATACGTTCGAATTGCTTCCCACATCGACGCATTCATAAAATGACCTGGGTATCACCGGATGGCAACACACAAAACCAGATCGATCATGTTCTGATCCAACAACGCTGGGTCTCGAGCATACTTGACGCCCGTATTTACCGAGGAGCCAATTGTAACTCAGATCATTACTTGATCAAATTAAACTATCGATGTCGTATGTCAAAGGCATATCCAGCGAAGACCAGCCCACTACAAAAATTCTACATCGAAAGGCTCCAAACAGCGTCTGTGGCCGGAAATTTCACGGAAACCCTCCACAACCAGCTGGCTCCCATCTTATCAGACGCATCGTTAAAGACGAGCAACGAGCTCTGGATGGAAGTGAAAGCGGCTATCAGAACCGTGGTAGAACAGACGATTGGCCATCAAGCCCGGCACAAGAGGAATGATTGGTTCGATGATGAGTGCCAGAATGCGTCAGATAAAAAGGATCAGGCGTACAAAGAACACGTAGGTAGGAAAACCAGGACGCAGAGAGAACACTATGAAAATCTCAGAAGAGTAGCGAATAAGATAATTAGGACTAAGAAAAGAAAATACTATGACGATCAATTGAGAAGTATACCTGTAGATGTAAGTTTTGCAAGCAATAATACAAGACAAGCATACAAAGTAGTGAAAAGCCTGAAACGGGGTTATCAGCCCAAAATTAAGCTCTGTCGTGATGACAGCGGTAATATAATCGCTGATGAAATCAGGATTAAGGAAAGATGGGCGTCATATTTCAAGCACCTCCTTAATCCTCCGCACAGCTCCAGAACATCGGAGCCTATAGATGTCTGCGGAGAGCTTTCATTGGCCCCACCAACTCTGGATGAAGTTTGTTCCATCATCAAAGCGCAAAAGAATAATAAAGCGCCGGGCATTGATGAGATTCCAGTGGAGCTCATCAAATATGGTGGCAGTAGTGTTCATCAAGCTATTCACAAAGTCATCTAGTACATTTGGCAACAAGAACATATGCTGAAAGAGTGGAGCAAATCAATTTTATTCCCTATCCACAAACAAGGTGACAAGCTATAGTCCGAAAATTACAGAGGCATATTACTGCTTTGCACGGTGTATAAAATATTTTCTAAAATCTTAGTAAATAAAATCGGATCATACGCCAACAGTATTATTGCGGAATATCAAGGTGATTTTAGGGCAGGTGGATCAACAACAGACCAATTGTTCACAGTCAAAAAGGTACTTGAAAAATGCTGGGAGTTCAACATAGACGTACACCACATTTTTGTTGATTTCAAGCAAGCATACGACAGTATTGATCGTAACGTACTGTACCAAATAATGCTTGGTCTTGGCACCCAAGCCAAATTATTCCGTCTTATCTAAATGACAATGACGTCGACGACCTCCCAAGTCCGCATCAATAACCAACTCACCGATGCCTTTGACAAAAATATCGGACTAAAACAGGGAGATGGGCTGGCCCCATTGCTATTCAATTTGGCTCTGGAGTACGTCATAAGGAAGCTACCAGTCAATATGCGAGGTACATTACCATACAAGTCAAGCCAAGTAGTGGCCTATGCAGACGATATCAACATTCTGTCACGGTCACTAACAATTGCCAAAGAACTCTTCCTGAAACTCGACAGCGAAGCAAAACTAGTAGGGCTACAAATCAATGAAAATAAAACAAAGCACATGATGCAGTCGAGGGAAAATACCCCAAATACAGAAAATATCACACTTGGCGAATACAGTATCGAAAATGTTAGCAAATTTGTGTATTTAGGCGCCAAAATAACGAAAACGGGTAATAAGAGAGACGAAATACGCCGAAGAATATAGCTCGCAAATAAAATATTTTATTCAGTATTGACGATCTTGACGACTAGCTGCATACACAGGAAAACAAAGCTCCAAGTATACAAATCTGTGATAAGACCTGGGTTATGCTATGGGTGTGAAACATGGACCCTAACCCAAGCATCCGCAAATATATTGAACGCTTTTGAGCGGTGGGTCTTGAGGCGAATAATCAGAGCGAAACTAGACGGGGAGCAATGGCGAATTCGATACAACCATGAGCTGTATGAAATTTTTGACGAACCGGAGGTCTCAAGGATTGTAAGACTGCGGAAGCTGCAATGGGCGGGACACATGAATCGTATGGACGAACAACGGATACCCAAGAAGGTATTTGTTGGGAGAACTGAAGGCCGGCGGCCAGTGGGAAAATCGAGGAAACGCTGGTCTGACTCGGTCGACGAAGACAGTTCATCGCTGCTCAGATTTCGGAATTGGATGGCGCGGTCAATGGACCGAGACAGTTGGGGGCGCTGTTTGCAAGGAGCGAAGGCCCGAAAGGGGCTGTAGTGCTAAGAAGAAGAAGAAGAAGAAAATATGTTCAAATAATGCTTGGCTGAAACTTTGTTAGAGAAAAAAAGACTTGTTTGAAAATAAAAACCGATAATTACAAATACACACCTATCTTTTAATTCGGATGCCTTAAAACAGAAACTATTTAATTAGTACATTTCGAGCAATTAATCTGAAATTCTCTACTACTTTAACATACAGGGTTTTTCAAAAAGAGGTGTTATTTTGATATTAAAAGAAAAATGTAAGGTATGCCGTTAATCGTGAAAAATAACATCAGGCGAATGACCACCACGACCACGCTTACAGGACCATATCCTTTTCATGAAATTTTCCATAACCATATCGCAAAGTGGCTGCCCTATGTCCTCTATAGCCTCACAAATTCCATGTTTGAGGTCTTGAATTTACGCTGGGCTGTAGGTGTAGATCTCCTCTTTCACGTGGCCCCAAAGGAAGGAGTCCCAAGGTGTTAAATCACAAGTTCTCGGTGGCCGATTGTGATCACCTCTTCGAGAGATAACACGGTCCGGAAACTTTTTCCGTAAAACATCAATGGTTTCGTTGCTTGTATCGCACGTAGCGCTGACTTGTTGAAATTAAACGTTGTCCAGATCAATACCATCCCATTCCGGCCATAAAAAATCATGAATCAGCCCTGGATAGCGCAATCCATTCACAGCCTCATTTTCGAAAAAGTAAGTTCTTATGACTTCGCCGGACGATAAACTGCACCAAACAGTCACACATTGAGGGTAGAGAGGCTTTTCAACAATAACTCTTGGGTTTACCGAGCCCCAGATGCGACAATTTTGCTTGTTGACGAAGCCACCGAGGTAGAAATGGGCCTCATCACTCAAGATGATTTTTCGATGGGACTCCGGATCATTTTCATGCACTTCAAGGACCCAATTAGCAAAGACACAACGTTGTTGATGATCGACCGGCTTGAATTCTTGTGTTAAATGAGCTTTTTAAGCCTTAAGACCCAAATTTTTATACAAAATACGGTTTAATGACGTTTTTGGAATGCCTAATTCCAAAAAACGACGAGGAATGGACAAACCTGGGGTTTCTTCAACACTTTCGGCTACAGCAGCAATATTCTCGGCTGTTCTTGAGTGATGTGCACGGGTTTTATTCTTCATATCACTAAGTTGTCCCAACAGCTCGAGTTTTTCCACCAATTTCTGTATTGCGGTCTGACAAGGTGTTTCACGACGACCCAAAAATGAACCGTCTCTGCCAAATTTTCACCATTTTTATAGTGAATTTTAATGATTTCAATGCGTTGTTGAAGCGTGCATCATTCAATTTTTATTAATGGTGGAGTTTTCACTTGTCAAATTTTAAAAATTTACAGCTTCAAAAGTGGTATCTACCGAAATAGTGGGCTATTCAAAATAATATCTCTTATCGGAAAACCCTTTATATAACTCAAGGTCAGTATCAGCATCAGCATCCGCTGATATTAAAATAAACCGTATCAGCAACAACCCTGATCCTTATCCCCCAGTTTTACGAGATGTCCAGTCCATTTCACAAATCACTATCTTATTCATATTCTACGTTCAGCTCGTTATATGTCAAAATAACATATTGATTGTATTATCGAAAAGAAGTTCCAGCAATTTTATGGCGCTGGCACGCGGATTTGTGGCCATTCGTTTTTTATTTTTATTCTTTGCTAAAGTGAATTCAATTCAGTTTTTATAAATTTTATTAATATCCTCCCTTCCAGTTGCAGAAAGGATTTGTGGCCGTTCGGCTTAAAATAAGGGTGAGTAATTATTTTTCGATTTCTCTGCTTGGAATACTTTTTTTGCGATCGTTTCAAATTATTTTATTATATTTAAATGGATTCATGAAATATAGTTCATGTCCATAGCTGATTATTATGTATTTTTTGTTTAGTATTTTATTGAATTAATGTTGTAAGATCATGCGTAAAATATTTAAATAACAAGTTGTGTAGGCAGACCTACGCTCATATCAGAAGGGTTTTGTACTCAACTTACAAACTGTAGTAACCAGCAACGAATAAAATCAAGAAACATGTCAAAGACGATTTTAAATTCGAGGATCATACTATTATTAACAAATTTGAACGAATTTCGACTTCTGAGGTACTTGTTATTATTATATTCATAAATATCTCCCTTGATAATTTTATAAGATTTTTTAGATCACAGGTGTCCATTCGCGAGGGAGTCAACACATTTTTCATGTATTTTTCCCCCTGTACCCCCACTGAAGCAAAAACTATCAGTTTAAGAACTGTTTTGAAAAGCTCTCATAAAGAACTTTCATTTAATACTCATATCGGCTACTTTTGATGAAATTTTTTTTACAGGGGCCCCCTGTACTGTAATCATCGATTCATGGCATCAGAAAAAAAAATCAATCAACTTGGAACATCTAAGCATTTCTTCTAATATTTCTACTAATAATAAATTTAAGTTGAAAGAAGAATCGTGTAGTTTAAACATCAAAAATACTAACTTAAATGATAAGCATACACCAACTAGAATAAATCCTAATCTTAATTCTAATGTAGATGCCAATCAACCAAGCCATTACTCCCCACCTAACTTCCCAAAGAATGATATCCTGGCACATCACTCAACTTCCCAAACACAAACTGATAGCAATATTAGAAGTCTGCAACCAAAGAGCTCCAATATTTTGAGCGAAGACTCTATTATCTCTCCTTCAACCTCTGAATACAACAGAATGGCGGATAAATATCCTAATTTGGTACATGGTGGTGTACAAGTTTCTTCCTTACTGCAGTAACGATATGGAAGGCAAATATCTCCTTTCCCGACTTAGAGATCATAAAATTTATGAAAATGTCAGACTTTTTCTGGCATACATGCACAGTCCTCCTGACACTACTTGCATTGATGGTAAAACCAAAACAAACATTCTGGTTACGATACCGCTGGAAGGCCTTCCCATAGATATTGGTACCCTCTGTAGGCTTTATATTAGATACCACGAGGAATTAGGTGTAACATCAGCACAAACTTATAAAGATCTCGAAACATACGGGTCACATGTGAGCTCTAATTATATATCTGCACTACAAAGATCTAGAGAGCAACATCGTAAGTTTTTTCATCCCCAATAACGCACTCACTTCTAAACGTCTCAGACTCTTTTACCACAATGAGAGGAAAAACTAATAAACTATATCTGGACGCCAAATCATGCCACTTTAATGTTCTTACCTAAACTGAAACATGGTTGAACGTGTCTCGATGAAAACTGGACTATTTTCAGAGACAACAGAGATGCTCATAGCAGAGGGCAATCACGTGGAGGAAGTGTCTTGATTGCGGTGCATAAGTCGTTTTTCAGTGAGTCCATAAGTACAGTCTCTAACAATTCTTACCAGCACAAAATTGTCCGCATCAAAATGACAAATGTAAACTGGTATATAGGAGCTTTTTATATCCCTCCAAGATCTACTGAAGAAGTTTACAGTGGTGCGTGTGATGTAATTTCTTCATTAGCTGCTTCGACCAATGAAGAAGACATAATTATCATGACCGGGGATTTTAAACGACCAAATCTGACATATATGGTAGATGAATCTGATAGTGGTCTACTCCCAGTCTATCTTCTCAACAGTATAGGCTTCAACATTATTAGCACCCTGTATGGCAATAATTTGCAGCAAGTTGCTACGACCCCCAACCTTCATGGTTATTGGTTAGATCTTATATTTACTAATGCATATGACGAAGTTGTAGTGAACCCAATAAGCGATGCGGAACATTTAAATTCCAATAGATGCCACCATTCCGCAATTCCAGTTGAATTAACTACTACGGATAGCGCATGCCATCTTTTGTACAATAATTGTATTGTATTTGACCTCCTTAATGCCAACTATGATAGCATTAACAATAATTGACTGGACTGGTACGCTTTCAACGTTAGATACAAACGACGCAGTAGATTGTTTCTACTCACTTCTGGAATTTCCCCATCGATTTCGAAGAAATCTCACTTGATTCCAATTTATAAAAACAAAGAGAAGGCATCAGTTGAAAATTACAGAGGCATCGCAATACTATCAGCAGTTCCTAAACTTTTGAAAAAATGGTCTGTTCAAAAATATCACCCATCATTGAGCCTCGGCTGAACGACCAACAGCATGGTTTCCGAAAAAACCGCTCAACAGTTACAAATCTCTCAGTGATGGTTTCTAGTGTCCTTTGTGAAATGGAAAAAGGCCATCAAATCGATGCAATTTACACAAACTTCAGTAAAGCGTTTGATCGTGTCAACCTCAAAATCTTGAGAAAAAAATTAAAAAATTTCGGTATCTGTGGCCCATTGTTAGAATGGCTCGACTCATATCTCAAAAATAGGACGCAAATCATCAAATTTCAAGGATTTTTGTCCAAAGAAATAAATGTTTTCTCCGGTGTACCTCAAGGCAGCCATCTTAGTCCCATACTTTTTAGCATCTTCATTTCGGACCTCTCTGTTATCTTGTCGGACATTCCGCATCTATTTGATGCTGAAAATCTCAAGCTATTCAAGGTGGTAACGTCTCAAAAGGATACGGAATTCCTTCAAAACAAGTTAAACTCTCTTTTAGAATGGTCAGAAAAACACCTACCCTCTCTGAATTTCGAAAAATGTCAGATAATAAGTTTTTCCCGTAAAAACCCTGTCCTTGTCGTCGATTATTATCTTGACTACCACAAGCTTAAAAGAGTGGACAGCGTTGTAGACCTCTGTGTTATTTTGGACAATAAATTATGTTTCAATCTGCATTATGATGAAATTCTTGGTAGAGCCAATAAGCTCCTCGGCTTCATCTAGCGTCAATCCAAAGAATTTCAAAATATTTGGGTATCCAAGACATTATATCTCTCCTTGGCCAAGTTCTACCCTCCTATGAGCTTAGGCTGCGAATTCTCAATATACCATCACTTGTTTCCCGTAGAACTATGATAACTTGTTGTTACGCTTTTGATGTCCCCAGAGGCTCGATTAAAACAACATTTTTAACTGATAGAATAAAAGTGCATGAGCCATTGCGAGTCACTAGGCATTCTCGTCAATTAGTTGAAGAGCGGCATAATACAATCTATGCAAATAATGAACCGATCAACAGGTGTTGCAAAAAGTTTAACTCACTTAGTGCACATTACTCCCCAAATATTTCCAGAACGCATTTTAAAGCTCTGTTATCAAATGTCCTTTCATCTTCCTTCCATCACGCACAACATATTTTATTAAAATAGCACATTGCATTTGTCACAATTTTTATATTTATAAAATAATTCTAAATTGTACTATTAAGAAATTATTGTAGATTTTTTACTATACTATAGTTTTGTTTTTATATTTCCGGCACCAGTGCCTTGCATGGCTAAATAAGTAAATTTCAGAAAAGATCAATCTTATGAATAGTCAGCTGTGTGCTGAATCTTATTGAATTTAAGGGTACCGTTAAGATTTTATTCACGGAAACATAAAATCGGTAAATCATACTATTACTAACAAAGTTGAGT
This sequence comes from Odontomyia ornata, assembly GCA_963969285.1. NCBI lineage: Eukaryota > Metazoa > Arthropoda > Insecta > Diptera > Stratiomyidae > Odontomyia > Odontomyia ornata. Next base: position 54,546,768 of record OZ017742.1, on the reverse strand, counting down.
GAATTTCGACTTCTCACGTATTTGCTGTTGTTGTACTCATAAAAGCCTACATTCATAATTTTTTTTTTAGATTTTGCGGATGAAAGGTGTCTAATCGCGAGGGGGGTACCAAAAAATTCGAACATTCCTCCTTCCCCTGCCCCTCTTGGTACCGATAAGGCAATTTCAAGATTTGTTTTGAAAAGATCTCACTAAGACCTTTCCAATGACACCCTACTCGACTACTTTTTTTTGAGGGGTCACCTCCCTATATGGAGAGACCTCCCTTAAACCCCTTTGAAAAATTGTTCCACCCTTGAACTTTCAAGACGTCACTACTTCTGATCTTTTTACAAAGTTTCATGGCTGTAGCCTCGATAGTTTCGGAGAAAAAGTGCTGTGACATACAGACGGACTTTCAAGAAATCAAGTTTCATGGCTGTAGCTTCTATTGTTTCGGAGAAAAAGTGCTGTGATATATAGACGGACGGACGGATGGATGGACGGACGGACGGACGGATGGACGGACGGACTCATGTCGTGATTGCAATAGGGTTTTGTATTTTAGTACAAAACCCTAAAAATGGGCTCAGCTATTCGAACCCAATGGGTACGCTGAGCGACACAGATGGAGCAGGAGCGCTACTACCAGTCGATTCAATTCTCATCATGGACTTCCGAGATGGCCCAGCTGCTGGTCGTCATGCAGACAATGGCTGTCAGTATGGAGCAAATGAGGCAACAATTGGAAAAACTATCCGTTCCACAACCACAGGTCTAGCCTTCTATCCTACCATCAAGGGTAGACGATGCGGAGACCGCAGAGTTACCCCTAATGTTAGCTGATGAACCAGCACCTCCAATTCACTATACAGATCTTTCCTGGAGTTGTTCAATTCATGATTTGAAGAAATTTCAACTTAGCAATCGCTACAATTCAGTTTTTTGGGACTTATATCAGCCCATGTAATGATCTTTGAATTTCGTATTTTCTCCAAGAAAATCGTATGATATGAAATTTGATATTTAACTCTTATTTAGGCGCATTAGGAAAATCACACAAATAGTCGCACGGGATCACTACTGAACCCAAACAAATAAATGAAAACAAAGTGGAAGAAATAAATAAAACGAAGTATGTAATATCAGAAGTAATCAAATGCTTTATTTTAATCAACATAAAAAAACAAACATAATTTTCACTTTAAAAAAAGAAAAACACAAAATAACTTCGAATCCTTCTTAAAATTACTAATTTTTAGTATAACCGAGATCAACTTGAAAAAAATCTACATCTACTTTGTACCCAATGCAGTAAGCGATGAAGTGTTGTTGACAAATAAATTTACCACATTTATGGCATTTATTTGGCACTTTTTGTCGTCCTTTCTAGAACATGATGAACAGCGACCACGCTTAGCAGTCGATTGAGGCACGACTTCTTGCATATCGTGAACCCCACAGATTCGTTTTTTTGTCAACGAAGGAATAACATGCTGTTGAATGCGACGTTTCTGGTGGTCCTCCACTGCTTCTACTGCAAGTTTTTTTCAGAAAAATCAGCCTTATATCAGTGCTACTCTTATCGGTATTCGCCCTGAGTATGACAAATGCATTGATGGCCAGATACATTTAGAAGGTGGAAACATACCGCCAACGGCCATCATTTTGTTCTCCTGGTAACGTTATAGCTTGAGCATAGTTGATTGTTGCAGTCGACACCACCTTGCTATTGAAAAAGATAACTATTTCTGGTTTCTGAACGCTAACTGTTGTTTCGACAATGGAGGCATCATAATGCATAGAAGAAAGTAAAATGACCGCTTTTTTTGGCTTAGGGACATAAGAGACCATAGTGATTTGATTATTGAATCCAAAAAGCGAAGTAAATTGTTCCCTAGTCGTTTTGGGCAAGAATTCAGATGGAATGTCAGGTTTCCTTTTATTCAATGTATCAACAAGAGTCAATTTATTTTCAGGTGTTAGCAGCTTCTTGGCCAGTTTCCTACTAGTGTAGCAATTGTCAGTTGCTATGTTACGGCCACTGTTATTTATTGGTCCAACAAGGCGATTTACGATGTCATCTGGAGAATTAGATACTTGATATTCTCCATCTGGTTGTTTACGAGAATATACCTCAAACTTGCATAGGTAATATGTCTTTGAGTTAACCATGGCCTGCACTTTTATGCCGTATTTGTTCGGTTTGTTAGGCATGTAAACTTTTCCTCTAAATCGACCACGGACCCAACTAAAAGTTCATCTATTGTTAGATTCTCACCCGGTGTATAAGCTGCTAAAAACTTGTTCTCTAAATTTTTAATAGCTGCTAAGTTGTCGATTTTTTGTCTTTCTTGCCGGTCTGAGGTATTATCGAACCAAGCACATCGTAACAAAAATAGAAACCGTTTATAAGACATTGTCAGCTGAAACATTTCTACACCCCATCCATCTTGCGCCCATAAATCAATAAAATTCAAGTTAGATGATCTTAGGACACCAGTCATCAGCAACAAACACAAAATGCGTTCTCTCGATCTCGTTGAAATTTTTCCTCTATCTTATCGATAGACAAATTAGTGTTCATGCCGAGAAGTTCAATAATTTCACTGTCAAAAAATAATCGGACGGACAGATGGACACAGGTCGTGATTGCAATAGGGTTTTGTATTTTAGTACAAACCTCTAAAAAACGGCCATGATTTATTAACTTACAATTTTGTTACATTTCTCAAGATGACTCCCTCCTTTCCCTTACTTCCCTTCGTATTATGTATCTATGAGTAGAGTGGCTCAGCATAAGCAGAGGATTCCTCGGCCGACCCGCGACACAACTGAGCGCTACCCGGCCTCAGCATGCCACCCCGGGTTATGCACCCCTCTGCTATAACTAAATGTCTACAACTGCGGTGACTTTCGTGGTTGCAAAAACATATGAACCACGCGTGGTACTGACCATATCATTTTCTCGAGTACCGACACATTTAATCAAGATAATGAGATACTTAAATATCTACTGCTAAGTGAAGGCGCGAAAGGGACTGTAGTACTATAGCAAAAACAAAAACATTTTTTTCTTTTTGGAGTATTTTGAGGACGGCATTTATCCCCTTTGTTTTTTTTCCATGTCATTGGCTTTTATGCAGACTTCTGTTGTGGACCTAGTTTGAATTACTATTCATAGAATCTTTTTATTCTCGAAAACATTTGTAAACAGAGCTCTTCAAATTTAAAAGCCACTTATATTAATTTGATAAAAGTTTTGGACTGTAGCTCAATAACATATGACACAAAGGGTTGATTCTACTACGATTACCATTTTAAATTTCATCGCCAGAAAAACAATGAATAAAATGAAATTTTAAAGTTTCGTTTAATGCGAATCTTGTATCCATAAGCCTCCCTATCGTGAAAGTCGATAGCCGATCAAAATTCATAATTCATGTAATTATTATTGTAGTGATTTACCTCCAACATCCGAGGTTATTTATCATCAGTTTAAATTCCCCCAGAACCCTCGAAAAATCTCGTTTTCCTGAAAACTTATTCAACCCAAAAAATTCGGTACCTGGAAATTGGGAAAAATCACGTCCCAAATGAGAAAATATTTGAAATCATAAAAATTCTACAAGTGGGTATCATCCTACATTTCCACAAACATCCCCTCATTTCCACCTGTTCAAATAAACTGAGTTTGGGGCCAGGGTACAAAATAAACCTATAACCTTTCGGTCTACATTATTTAATAGATCCGACAGCCACCAGACTTGAACAAATAAAAACAACTGTTTTCCAGCGATAGTGGGAACATTATCAGTATAATAAAGGATACACCGAAATATTTTGGGGAGTGAGCAAACAAATCCCCCACAAACGTGACCTTTCTACGAGTACATGCGAGGACCAGTGTAAATATACAATTTTCGAATAATAGCTCTCGGGGATTTCCCTTCACGCAATGGTCCAGCTCCACCTGGGCGTATGGTAGCAGGGTGGAGTTCATTGATTCAACAGCACAACGACGAGGATATCAAGGCTGATGATTCCGTGAATTGGACATATCATGAGCCATCCAACATGTCTAGCTCCCGCCTGCGACTGATATCGATTCAGCATAATATCAAATACTTCTAAGAACTTACCCACAGTTTTAGTCCACTGTGCTGGCGGCCGCCAGTCAGGATAATGTTTGGGGAAGAGTTCCCGGGTCCAGTAGGTGTGCAGAACCGCCTTGTAGACCACGAGACGCTCTGAGGTACATCCACTTGATGTTGGCTCGTAGCCCTGATATGCGTTATAACTGGCGTTAGCACTGTACGAATTCACTCGATTTGAACTATCATTTTGGAGCTGCTGAACGGACGCAGCGTAGCCCCCGAGCACGTTACAAGCACAACTCAAAATCAACAAGAAAATCGCAAACATGCGAAATGCACCGGCAAATTTATCGCTCACTCTTTTCGACATTATGTATTTGATCTGAGTAGCACTTGGTCACTAATCAACATATACGGAAGGCTCACTCTAATCCTTGGCAATTAGCAACGCGAACGACGAACAAACGTGACGAAACCGCGAAATGAGAAATCACTCCAGGATTCCATTCACGTAAATATCCCCACAACTCTGGAGACGACACGACCGAAGTATCTACGCAATCCAACAACTGAATTAATCGGCGACTTGAAATCAACTGATCATCTTGGTCGCGTCGAAGGAGCTAAAATTTCAACGGCGGAACGATTTTGAAGCATCTACCGTAGAAATTCGGGAGCTTTTCTAGTTTCCAATCCACCTAAGTATCTTCGCTTCCCAAAACTGTATCTGTCTCGTGGTGGAAAAGCTTAGCCGAGTATCTTTTCTTAACAAACGGAAATGTCTCCACACGTTGGACTACGTTCGGTACGCAGAAACAAAATCCGTTTAAGCTTTTCCCCATTCATTTTCGCGACTGAAAAAAAGGGGGAAATGCGATGTTTTTCCGTGGGTTTGCAGAAACAAAGGTGGAAATGTTTATGTCCTTTCGATGGAACAATGCGTTCCACTTAGCGCTCGGCGTGCAGCATAAGCGGACTGTGTGGCCTTGCGCCATACAGTCTGGTGCGTTAAAGCATTTTGCGAAGCTCTGTGACCTGTAACAAGTGGTAGCTCGTTGCAATTGTCCTTGCGGTTAAGCTCTCCCTTCTGTGCTACTACCCCAGTATTTAGCTGTTGAGGTACTTCTTTCGGATGGAAGAACTATCGCGTTTCGGCTTCCTCAAGTACAAAGCGTGAAAGCTTCGTGCTGCAAATGTTAAAGTATTTAATTAATCTTAAGTGCTTATGAGTATGCTGCTTTGATTTAAATTTTTATTTTTAGAATCGCATGAATTTAACATAACCAAACGGATTTAAGGTAGTTTTCGAAATTTCAATGAAAATTCGGGTACAATAAGAGTCTGAATATTTTTTTGACAGAAATAAAGCCATTTTGAGCATAAATCATGCAATTTATGTGAATGGCTTACCATCAGTCGGATGAATAATGAATCTCGAAAAGAGTATAAATGCTGTGAATTACTGAATATGAAACGGAATGAATTGTTTGAATTGAAAAGATTTGAGTTAGGTTAAGGCGAAAAGATAATGTATGATCAACGAAGCTAGCCCAGATTTATTAATAAGGCGTCGTTTATAGAAATTAATGAGACTGCAAATAAATTGAAGTATTCAGTGGCGGATGAGGTCACATTCAAACTTTTTTCTTACTGAACAAAGTTTTATTGATTTTGGTATGCTCTAATTCATTCACTTTTCAATGAATACATTTTGTGAATTCTTTGTCTACATAAAATTACGAAATCGATTTATGTAATACATACATCTGCATAAACTGCATATAAACGAATTGTATTAAAAATGATTAGTGTATTCGCCTCTCCCTGAATCATTGGTTCTTACTTTTAAGGGTAGTGTTAAAAAAATTTTACTATACCCTAGTAAAATCGTAACTTGTCTGTCCGTTTGTCCGTGCGTCACAGCAAGTTTTCTCGCAAACCACAAAAGTTAGAGTGATGAAATTTTGTAGATAGGTCAAAAGTGTTGTTCTCTCAAAAATTGCAATGTAAAAAAATATTTTCTGGTGATTAAGGAGGGTGAAAAAGTACATATAAAACATCCACACCAGATGCAGTTTTAAAGTCTTTTAGCCCTTGGTAGGTAGGATTGAAATATAAAGCACCGTGGTCAGCGCTGCAGTGTTGTAAACGAGCAGGTACAGTTGTGAACTCCGTCCAATACGCGACATGCACACTGAAAAATACGCCAGCACTAGTCCCGAACCGGATTCGCCCAGCGTTACAATGCCCCAGAATGAAACAAAATTAATGACTACAGAATGCGCTGTCATTGATAAGCCCCAAGTGATACAAAACGAAATCGAGAAAACTTCAAGAACAGTGGAGTTCGATGGCACAAGAGCCCAAAATCAACATCAAACCAACACGAAACATCAATCATTGTGCGTTCTCAGAATATTTGGTCAGTTTTTTAGGGTTTTGTAAAATAATTTTACAAAACCCTACTAGTTTCGCGACCAGTCTGTCCGTCTGTCCGTCCGTCCGTGTGTCACAACAGTTTTTCTCGGAAACTACTTAAGCTAGAAGCATCAAAAATTGTGCGTAGGTGTAAAGTGGGGATCTCTTCAAAGTTCAACTACAAAAAAATGTTATAAGGTATTTAAGGGGGGTCTCCCCATATAGGAAAGTGACCCCCAGAAAAAAAAATTTCATTGAAGGTAGCCGATATGGGTATCAAATGAAAGGTCTTGATAAGAACTTTTCAAAACAGGTCTTAGCTCGGCAAAATTTGCTTCGAGGGGCGCACAGGGAGGGGAAATACACGAAACACGGCTATGGAACAACATGCGCTTTTTACCGACTCAGACACTACAGTTTTGCTAGGATTTGCATGAAAATTTCAGGAATGATAGGTGTCATGTATATCTTTGAGAATCGGCTAGTAGTATCAGTAATCGTAAAACAAAATAGTGGCTGTTTTAAATGCGAAGATTGAATAATTTTGAGTTATTTTTTCCCAACTTCAACGTTTAAGGTGCATGCTTTGAACACTTGATTCAATTTAATGAATGACTGAAGATGAGTATCTACAATTAATGCTCATAAGTGAAACAAGTCAAGGAGGTGGGAGAGAGCTCCTAGCAAAAGGGTTTTGTAACCATTCTAGGATTCGAAAAATTGGCCATTAATCGATGATAACAGTACAGGAGAGTGGCCCCCGAAAAAAAATTCATCAAACATAGCCGATATGAGTATGAAATAAAAGTTTTCATGGGAGCTTTTCAAAACAGTTCTTAAACTGTCAGGCACAGGGGGGAAATACATGAAAAATGTGTTTCCTCCGTCGCGGATGGACATCTGAAATAATTATCAAGGAAAAAATTTAAGAGTACAACAATACCAAACACCTCAGAAGTCGAAATTCGTTCAACTTTGTTAATAAAAGTATGATCTTCGTTTTTCATATTTTCTCCAATAAAATCGTCTTTGACATGTTTCTTGATTTGATTAGATCTGGTGACTGCATTTTGTAAATTGAATATAAAACCCTTCTGACATGAGCGTAGGTCTGTTTACCCAACTTGTTATATATATATTTTTGCGCAAAGAATGCAAATTGAAAGAGTAACGGAGTGGGAAAAACAAACCGAAAAATGGATAGAAAGAATATGAACAAAGAAAAAAAAGAATAAGAATAGAAATACACACCCCACACAATAAACTAATGGAATGTATAAATCGTATAAAGCTTTGAAAGGAAGACGGTTATATCGCAAGGATGAAAATGATAAAGAATTTTGTGCTTTGTCTATTATAAGAATGGCAGAAACGATTGCGCAAGATCCTGATAAGTACTTTCGAGGACGTTATGATTGGTTTTACACTGGTGGCAATCTTGATCTGATTGAAAATGCTAACAACCATTATTTGATCCATGCAACCGGAAAGGAATTGCAGAACTTATACGTATCAAAAGTGGAGTCAGACATTGATCACATAAGATTGTCTAATGTGTTCCGAAAACGTTCAAAAATTTTAACAAAGGGAAATGTAAATCCCGAAATTTCAGAAATTCAATGTTTCAATGGGATGAATGTTTCAGTGAGAAGACGAAATTTCATATCTTTATACACTTTTGAAGATAGTACTCTTAAATATCGTTTACATCTCTACAACGGCTCATTACCGTTTATAAATTCGACGAAGGCTGACAATTCTGGCAATATAGTAACATCTGATATGCAAAAAACAGTCGCCACATGGGATTTAAATATTTCGGCGGTTAAACCGAAACAACTTCTATATTCATTATCAAAACCATCTAAAGACCCGATATTTAATTGTGCTCGTTATATAGAAAATAATATGTATGCTTTAATTGACGAGAAAAATCTTTGCTTTTTGGACCCACGTCAATTCACAGACGCTAATGCAAAAAGATATGAATTGCATTCTAAGTTGGAAATTTGTGAGACCAATACGATGGTTAGTCCAAGCAATTTAATTTAAAACCTGTTATAGATTGGACTCATCAATTGACAGGGTATCCCTTGATGCTTCGATCCAGTTTAGCTGATAATGTGGAAAGAATTTTGCTCTCCAGCTATATGAATGGTGATGTTCGTTTGTGTGAAAATAATAGAATGAGACTTGAGCCCTTTACAAACAGAGATAAAACAGGGGGAGTCTGCTTGAACTCGCGAATGAACGCGGAACGCGGTGGGAGTCAGGCGGCAAGCTTTGTGTGAGGTGGCGTGATTTTGCGCGGTGCGGGAAACAAAATAGATAATTTTTAATTGAGAAGTGAAAATAAAAGTTAAGAAATTGCTTCACAAACTCGCCTAAGCTACGTATTTAGCGTTATCAACGAGCGCCGCGAAATTGTTTGCGATTTTGCGGATCGTCGTCGAAATTCTTGACCAAACGGCAGTGTTGAGCAATAATGATACGTTCCCGCCAAAATTGCTGTCAAATTTCGGTTGATAATGAAGCAATTTATTTTTAGATTGAAGTGGGAAATGTTTAGTGATTGAAAATCGAATGCATTTGTTTATGCTGATAGTAAACCGGGAATTTTGTTGGAAGTCAACGGATAGTTAAAAGAGAAGAAATTGAAATACAAATTTCCCTCACACGAAATGAGGAAGTGTAAATTCTTTGTTGAAAATTGAATAGATAGACGAGTGTGAGTGTGTTTCCTTTGTTCAGCTTGGTGTGAAAATCGAGTAAACGGCAGTTTTTATTTTGCATTTAGTATACCAGGATAGAGAATTTGAATTTTTGAATAACGGAGGCTTTGGACGGTTCGAGCGTAGTTAGTGCCAAAGAGGATTCTATTTTTATGAAGTCGGGTTTAGTTCATATTTGCTTACTTCTCAAGCGCGAGATGAGATTTTAATATGGTTAATGTAAAATTTGCGTGAAGTTTTGCAAGTGACATGAAAATCGTTGTGCATCGATGAAATAGATAATGGAAATTAACGCTCAGAAGCCTCGCGTATTAGTATCGCTAAGCTAACTGTACTTTCCCAAATTGAAAATTGTGTAAGATTCGGAATTTTTGTGCAAGAGAGGTGCAATATCGTTCTCGACTGGCTACTTTGTTCAAATCCATGGTTAATCGTAGAATGAGAAAAATGTTTTGCAATAGTCAATAGATGTAAATCGCGGAAAAATTTTCATGGTTTTACATCAACCTTCCTAATTTGACGGAGCGTAAAGCCCTAATTGAAGCGTTCAAATAAAGTGTTCATTGAGTAAGCTACGAATCTTGCTGGAATTATTGGCTAGTGATATTTTCCGCCAAAGAAAAAAATAAATCTACCCCCAGGATACAATCTTCGGAGCTGCGCTAAAAGTCCAAACTGTTGTTATTGGCGAAAGAAAAAGAAAAAAACAAAGATTAAAAATAGCTTTAATTAGATAGTCACGAGTGTTGATGTGTTTACTTAATTTATTTCACTATACAGCAATCTTACCACATCACCAGGGGCACCCGGCGTGGTTGGAGGTTAGTACCGTTTTTTTGTATTGAATTGCTTCACCATTGATAATTTTTTTAAATTGTGTAATTCCTTTTTTTTTTTATTGCATGGAGCTAAAATTTCGTTTCTTTGAAGTACCCTCTTGGTATCTTTTTTAAAAAGACTTCAAATTTATTAAAAGATTTCAAGTTTATTATTATTGTTTTAAAAATTTATAATTTAAATTTATTGTTAAAAATGATGTGAAATCATCTAAATATTTTTTTTCATTAATTTTTTTAAATAAAAAATGTAGAACCATATTACCTACACGAAAAATGAATTTTAAAACATTTTTGTAATTCATTGTACTATTTATAACTTTTTGCACAATTCTCAGATTTGATGTAAATACTTCTTCAAGGCAATTATTTGAAATAATGAATTTCTAAATTAAACCATAAACTCGGTCTTTCTATTGTTGTTCCTTTTGACCGGGTATAGGACCCGGTACGGTGGCAGGCTCACACCACCAAACATGAGCCAGCCGCCGGGTCCAGTATAATCTTTTTGTTTCAGGTGACGTCGCGGGTTGAGTGGCCCAAGCAGAGTGCCTCTTTATGACATAGAGTTATGCAATCGAATTGCATAATTCTATGGCATAAATTGGTCACCGGGGTACTCCTCTTCTGATGAGAAAGTTTATACAAGTCAAGTTGTATGAGTTTTCCACTCAGAAGAGGAATACCTGGCCACTGCAACAAAATATGGATTTGAATCCGGTTGGGTAGGTGCGAAGGGGCTCCATCACCACCCGGTTGCCCTTCTCTCATTTGTAGGCCATGAGCTTCATCGGGTGACGACGAAGTTGCCCTAAGTCCGCTCCTTTTTACATGTTCCACTTGTTCTCGGAACAAGTCCTTTTTCTCTCGGTGTAGTTGCCTACACTTTTTGCGACTTCGGTCGCCCCGTGTTAGATTGACCACAAGAAATTCGTGAGTGCGAAATTTTTTGTAAAGGGTCCTCGTGCTGGGGGAAATAAACCCGCCCCACGACACCGCAATGCTAGCCTGCCAGCGCATTCACGCGTCCCCAGACGAGGGCATTCTCGGCAGATATCTCCATCTTCTTCTGCCGAGGCAGCAGACCATCGATGCAGTACTTTGCGGACAGTTTGAAACTCATAAATTCACTACAGTAGCTAGAGTCGATTTTGAGGTAGGACAGCATTGGTTACAGGTAGGGCGGAGGTAAAAAATGTATCATAATTGATCTGCCCTCGAAGCACGGGATCTTAAATCAATCACCCTAATTCAATCACCCTGTATATGAAGTGATGTACATTCAATAGCTATTCGTAGACGAATAATTTCTTTGACAGAGCATGAGTATAGATCTAAGGACTATTAAATCCTCAACGCTAAAGAACAAGCGAAAAAGATGGTTGCACTTCCAGATTTCGCTGTAGAGATCCACGTCTGAGTGAGAGTGTGGTAATAATTAATTGTTATATGGAGCGATACGAGTAAATAGATACGACCAAAAGACCCTTCAGATCATACTGTTTCTGCAAACTTATTATAATAATTAGAAAAATTATAAAATAATATTTAAAACAGCTGAATTATGTTATTAATAAAAAACGTTAAGAAAAAAAAACTAACTTCAAAATGCCCTAAAAAGGATGAAATAAATTTTATAGAAGCGGCGCCATATCAGTTTTTACCCCTTTCTTTTGTGATGGTACATATCTTGGAGTATTTTACGTTGAAATGGGGAATTTGATTCAGCACCGCTTCCATAAAACTCATTTCATCCTTTTTAGGGCATTTTGAAGTCGGTTTTCTTTATTTTTTCTAAAACTTTTAGATTTCACCCTTTTTAGTGACAAATTTCTTCATTTCAAATCGATTAAAACTCAATTTCTTGAATACGTTATACCATATTTATTAAAACATCGTTTTTTCATTGCAATACAAAACTCATTACTGCTAAAATCTGCAGCGTTTATAGGAATCGAATTTAGTTCAGATACATTGTAGTACAAGATCTCTTTTTTATTTTTTTACACTATTTAACAGATCCGTGAACCCAATTACAAAATAGGTAATGAAATATAATATAATATAACACATGCGAATGACTAAAGTTATATTAAGAAAAAAACAACAAGAATATAAAATACTCATAAACTATTGAAAGCTAAGCAAAATATTATGCAATATGCTTTTAAAAGCGTTTAAGGAATGTGGCAGAGGACCCAGCTGGAGCTCATTGTAACGACGTGATACGCGTACCAAAAATGAATAAAAATAAATATCGGTACGAGCAAAGAGCACAAAGAATAAGTCAGTTGAACGCGTTCTTGAGGTGGGACGTATATAAAGCCTTTCACGAAGGTTGGATGAAAGAATACCGTGATATAATTTAAATAAGCAGCACATGTCTAAGAATTCTCTCCTATTTTTGAGTGTAGGAATGTTGAGGATCTGTAAGCGCTCATCGTAGGAGCTGCAAGTGAGGTTATATTTGTAGAACAGAGATCGTGTGAATTTACGCTGTACAGTTTCAACAGCATCCGATAGATTGGTATAGTGAGGAGACCATACTTGGGAGGCATACTCAAGGATTGACCGGGCTAGAAGTACAAATAGATGGACGCTGGTTGAAATGCTAAAAGACTCGCAAGAGGATCGTAAACTAAAACCAGCGACACGTGAAGCTCTAGTGGTTATGCATGAAACATAGATGTTAAATTTCAAACCTGGGTCAAATACTACTCCCAAATCTTTAAATTTGTCCACAAGTGCGAGCCTATTTCATATAAAACTGGATGAATTTTGTTGGTGAATCTCATGTGACAACATTTAGAAATGTTAAGAGGAGGTAAATTACCTTGACACCAATTTCGGAGATTTTCAAAATCATTTTGGAGGTATAAGCTGGAGTCGAAAGCAAGAGAGATGGTATTCGTAAGTTCTAACAAATTAGTTACATGCGAACGGCCTTTAATGAAGCCATGTTGTTCATATGCAAACAGGATACTGATATTATCGTACATTCTGTTATGCACAATTCTCTCAAGGAGCTTGCCAAAACAAGACAGCAAAAAAATCGGACGATAGTTAGAGATTTCACTACGATCTCCGGACTTATGGATCGAAAAGATGTTAGCATGCTTCCAAACGTCAGGGAAGCTGGAGGAAGAAAGGCTAATATTGAAAATAATTGATAGTGGGGTAGATAATGAGGAAGATAATGACTTAACGAACAGATTTGGTATTCCATCAGGACCCGGACCACCATTAATGTCACAGGTAAGCAGCACATTTTCAATTTCCGATGGAGAGGCCACGATAGAATGCATAATAGGGGAAGGAGAGAGACACGATGAGTACATAGAGGGGTTCGAAACCTTAAATGTGGAGGAAAAAAACTGAGCGAAAAGGTCACAGATAGCTTGGCCATCAGAAGCTTGGCAATTACGCCATGAGAAGATATTAGGAATATGGGATGTTGTTTTCAGAGAATGTATGAATGTCGAAAAGGGGTTAGGACTATTAGATTGCAGTGATGTTTCAATCATATTGAAATAAGATTGCATTGCGTTCTTAACCGCTTTTTTGGCATCCTTACGAAGCAGTCGGTAGTTGGTGAGGTCAGTGTTAGAGTTGGAATAATGAAGTTTTTTGCGCGCCTGGTCCTTCAAATAGAGAGCTCTGAGACTTCAGCGGAAAACCAGTTGGGGCTCTTTTTCCGAGGGGATCGGCAGATAGGTACATGGTTTGCAATTATGCTACTGAGATTCTCATAGAAAGTTGATAGCGCTGAATTGACATCTAGCTTCTGTAGCATTGAATTCCAGTCAATACTATCCAGCTCGAGCTGAATGGCTGCATAGTTGGCTTTCCGGGAGTTAAATCTTGGGGAGAAAAGAGTGCGTTTGGACATAGGTGCAAGAAAAGATAAACAAACGAATGATGGGGATCCGGTTTTACATATTCAGAGGGGGATTTTGTGATCGAGGAGATAGAGAAAGGATTGGAATCGAGGATGAAATCAAGAAGTTGATTGTTTGCGTTTGGGATCATATTTAATTGCGATAGGAAGCAAAGCGATAAAAAAGAAGAAAACAGGATAGACAGATCATTGAAGGATGAGAGGATATAAGAGCTTGAGCCCTACCTTAGGCAAGGCATGTTAAAGTCACCACAGATTAAAATATTGTATAGAGGGTTGATGCTACAGAAATACGAAGATAATTCAGAGAAAAAACGGTTGTAAACGCGGAAAGGAGCATTGCAAGGGAAATACACGCAAAGCAAGTCTAAACTCACGGCTTGAGAGATATTGATTAAGACAGTGATGGATTCTACTGGAAGAGACGGTGAAAAGTCAGAGCAGAGTTTGCTGTCTAAGGCTTTATGAAAAGCAATAAGTACACCACTCCTGTCAAATTTACCTGAAATCAAACGATTTCTATCAGTTCGGTAGACATCATATAGTGGAAAAATTTCACTGCTGGCGATATCAAGAGTTAGCCAGGTTTCTGTAAAACAAATGAAATCATCGCCGGAAAACTTGGTTCGCATGCCACGTACATTTTGATAATAAAGATTGCAGCTACGAGAAGTGTTTTGAATATCAAAATTTAAATTAATATTTGAAGAAGTTGTAGGGTGACCAGTTGTTAAAGTTTCGGAAGAGAGCTTACCATGCGACGAAAATTTCTTCTTTTGGTTGCCTCGAACGGTTTAATTAGTGTTCTAGGTGGCCAGTATTCTGGTTGAAGAACTATGCTGCAGTTTGACGGTACAGTAAGCTTAGAGGAAGCTATAACTCTTCCCTCAATGTTGTCTTTTGTCAGTTTGTGGCAGCTGATGATCTTTACCGAAGGTCCAAATTTCGTCGAGACTTAATCACAAATGTCATTCGTCGATGTCTCATAAGCCAGACGAGATATAAATATTTGCTTCAGCAACGCCACGACATGAAGAGATGGAACTTTCTGTGGTGCTAGCAGATTAAGAGCGAAATTAGAAACATCAGCTACTGGCGTTGGTTGAATATCTGTTACAAGAGTGTTGGGTAAAGTGGGCCGATTTTTCGATATAGCACCTCGACGAGAAGATGAGGGCCCAGGTGATGATTTCTTCTAAGTCTTCCTTGATTTTAAATTTCATGAAAATCCAATCTAAATTATAGCCTTAAGAAGTTTTCGAACGCCATTATGATATTCTGACCTGACCGGTTTTGATCTAAAATACAAAACCCTATTGCTATCACGCCCTTGGTCCGTCTGTCCGTCCGTCCGTCTGTATGTCACAGCACTTTCTCTCCGAAACTATAGAAGCTATAGCAATGAAACTTTGTGAAAAGGTCAGAAGTGGTGACTTCTTGAAATTCCAAGGATGGAAAAGTTTTTCGAAGGGGTTTAAGGGGGGGTTTCCCTATATAGGGAGGTGACCCTTTAAAAAAAATTTTCACCATTGATAGTCGAGTAGGGTGTTGGAAAGGTTTTAATGAGATATTTACAAAACAAGTCTTAAAATTGCCTTATCAGTACCGAGGGGGGTAGGGGAAGTGGAAATGTACGAATTTTTCGCGTACCCCCTTCGCGATTGGATACCTTCCATCCGAAAAATCTGAAAATAATCATGAATGTAGGCCTTAATGAGTACAACAACAAAGAATACGTGAAAAGTCGAAATTCACTCAAATTTGTTAGTAATAGTATGATTTATCGATTTTACGGTTTCTTGAATAAAATTTTAACGGTACCCTTAAATTCAATTAAATTCAGTACACAGATGACCTTTTATAAGATTGAATTGTCCTGAAAGTTTCATAAAGATCAAATCAATATGCGCTGTTTTACTTTGGAAACATATGGCTATGGAACCATATGCGCTTTTTACCGACTCAGACACTACAGCTTTGCTAGGATCTGCATGAAAATTTCAGGAATGATAGGTATCATGAATATCTTTGAGAATTGGTTCAGCTAGTGGTATCAGTAATCTTAAAACAAAATAGTGGATGTTTTATAGAAGAAGGTTGAGTAATTTTGAAAGAAAGAAGAAGATTGAATAATTTTGAGTTATTTTTTCCCAACTTCAACGCTTAAGGTGCATGCTTTTAACATTTGGTTCAATTTAATGAATGAATGAAGATGAGTACCTACAATTAATACTCATACGTGAAACAAATTGAGGAGGCAGGAGAGAGCTCCTAGCAAAAGGGCTTTGTGGCCCCTAAAAAAACTAATTTCATTAAAAGTTGAGTTGAGTATCAAATAAGAGTTCTCTATGGGCGCTTTTCAAAACAGCTCTTAAACTGACAATTTTTGCTTCAGTGGGGCACAGGAGGGGAAAACACACAAAAAATGTGTTTCTGCCCTCGCGAATGGACACCTTTGATTTGAAAAATCTGAAAATATTATCAAGGGAAATATTTATGAGTATAACAATAACAAATACCTCACAAGTCAAAATTCGTTTAACTTTGTCAATAATGGTATGATCTTCGAATTTCAAATTTCCTCCAATAAAATCGTCTTTGACATGTTTCTTGATTTTATTCGTTGACGCTGGCTGCATTTTGTAAGTTGAGTACATAACCTTTCTGACATGAGCGTAGGTCTGTCAACCCAACTTGTTTTTTATTGTTGCACTTTTTTCGACTTCTGAGTGACCGCCATTCTCTTTCAGATGGTTCGACTTAGATTTTTGTATTGTGAGCTCTACCACACACTTGAATTGATCTTTGTACCAATACAAATCGGAACGATACTTTGGTTAGAACAGAGGTCATGGGTTTTCATCTAAAACAGTCCCTATGTTGTTTTTGCTTAACCAATTTGAATGATTAAAACAACTAGTTGTAAATTGCGACCTCCAGGCACAAATTTCGTTATATTCTATATCTACATATATATATATATATATATATATATATATATATATATATATATATATATATATATATATATATATATATATACATATATATATATATATATATATATATATATATATATATATATATATATATATATATATATATATATATTTATATATATATGGAGCATTGCAAAGCCCAAATGGCATCACCACAAATTGCCACAATCTGGTCCCAACTGAAAATGCGGTTTACTCTCGGTCTTTCTTGTCGATTTCTACCTGCCAGTAGCCACTCTTGAGATCAAGTGTAGAAAACCATTTTGCGTCGGCTAAAGTGTCCATGATGTCATCGATGCGTGGGAGCGGGTAACTATCTTTCTTAGTGACGTCATTAAGCTGCCTATAGTTGACACAAAAACGAGTGCTACCATCCTTTTTCTTTACTAAAACTACTGGCGCGGCCCATGGACTGACAGAAGCTCGATAGCGCCTAGTTTTTCCATGTCCGAGATCAGTGCGCTCACTTCTCCTTGTTTGGCTATAGGAAGATGTCTTGGTGCTTGTCAAATTGGCTTGGCTTCCTGTGTATCTATGACGTGAGTTACCATACTCGTTCAGCCTAGGTCATCCGGGCTTGTTGAGAAGATATCTCTGTACTTGGTGACCAGATCAGAGGCTCACTTGAATAGCTGCACTGGCAATTTGACCTCCTTCAATATTGCAGACGTGGATTCCCGCACTTTGTCTGTGCCTTGCCTCCTTTTCCAATGGTGGTCGTGAGTAGCTACCAAAGAAGTGATGGTGGAAACATGCTGGCAGCTGCCAATGACTTCTCCCGCTTTGATGCTCGTGGTTGAGTCTGCGGTGTTAAGGACTCTAACCGGCACGTATCCGTTACTTACAGATCTTACAAGGCTTCGTCCTACAATCAAACTGCGCAATGCGGACGTCGTCATTGGCTCTATCAGATAAGATCGGTGGTTTTCAGAGTCACCATAAAGCTTGGCCCATACAATGCTCTCGGAAGATTTCGGTACATAAGTGTCGGCACATACTACCACATTAGTCTTGGGAATTTGGACGCTGGGACCCTCAATCAATACTTTAACATTCTGCCATTTCAATACCCGTTTATACAAGCCCAACGTGATTCTATGTAGTCGCAGAAAATCCATTCCGAGAATGCGGTCATCCATAATGTTCGCGACCAGAAAATTATGTCAGACCGCAAGCTCTCTCAACTGTATCTGGAGGTTGACCTCTCCATGGACAGGTGCAGTTTCTCCCGTAGCTGTCCGTAGTGAGAAAATCATTCCCGTTCGAAGTAGTTGTTGCCTCACTTGGTCTGGTCAGATGATCGATCAGATTACGCCAGTGTCGATGGTTATGGTGCAATGTGCTCCGTCAACTTTACCCGGAAGGCATAAGTGCGCTTCCCCACGATTTAGTCTTGATACAGTGATGATGGTGCTGGGGATGTCGACCCTTCTAGCCAACCTCTGCTCCACGAAGTTGGCTCTTACATGTTTCCCGACCCCTCAATTTGAAGGGTTTCCATTCTGGGCTCCTCACTCGGTCTAGATCTTCTCCTAGCTGCACACCCTGGACAATAGCTCGGTTTTCTTTGCTTCTTGCAGTCTCTTTGCAGGTGCCCCTTCTCTCCACAATTCCAGCATCTAGGCGCACCATTTACATGTGGCTCTCACTCCATTTCGACGCGCTCACACCTGCACTCGTCTGCCACTACCTCGCGAGCCCGGGCAGTGGTGTGAATCACATTTTTCGCTGCCTCAAAGTTCAGACTGTAAGCCAATGCGTCCTTAACCGTTTGCTTTTGAGCTAAACGCACGGCTTAATGCGATTCCGCGTCCATTAGAGCGCTAATGAATGCTTCTGTTGCTGCGTCATCTCGATGTTCTGGGTCGTAGGCTGGGTAAGCCAAAAGTGCTAGTTGCTCAATGTCTTGGGCTAGCTGCTGTAGGGTTTCACCAGTCTTCTGCACCCGATGCCATAGCTGTTACCGATAAATCTGCTTCCGATGATCATCTCCATAACGCATTTCGAGCGCATCATTATAGCAGCCGGGTTTGAGTGCAACTCGACGGGGATAGTCTGCAAAAGCTCGGAAGCTGGGCCTCTTAGAGCAAGAATTAATGCAGTTGCTCGTTCCTGCTCATTCCAGTGATTTGCCCTAGCGACGGCTTCAAATTGGGTTTTGTAAATACTCCACACCGTTTTGGTGCTTTCACGTTTCTGGATGAGCTTTGGGCTGCGGTTGTAAGCGTGGCTGGTGAGGTGGTTACTACTGCCTTTGCTGCTTCCAATCCCATTTTTACTTTTTCCGTCTCATTGTTGGTTCTCTCCTCGACCTGGCTGACCTTTTCCTCAACCTGGTAAACCTTTTCCTCGACCTGGTCAACCTTGTCCTCGACGCCTTTAATTTGTTTGTTTTAGACTGCCGAGCTCCACTTTTATTTTGGTCAACTGTTTCTCTAGCTTATGTGTAAAGTCTGCCTTGATTTTGATCGCTTGTTGATCCAGCTTCGCAGATTGTTCATTTAGCTTCGCTGATTGTTCATTTGGCTACGCTGATTGTTCATTTAACTTCGCTAATTGTTCGTTTAGCTTCGCTGATTGTTCATTTAGCTTCGCAGTTAAACTAGAAGACTGCTGTCGTTGCTCTTGCTGCATAAGCATTAACATTTGCATTAGCACATTTTCTGGCTCCTTTGATTTAGATGTTTCTACTTCTCCACCTTCTGCGCTATTTTCCGCATCTGAGGGCTCACCCACATCCAGATTCATGCCTTCCGACTCGATCACGTTACGCAAGCGTGTAATCAGTATGGCCTTTGTACCCTGTGTGGCCAGATTTCGCTGTTCCAACTCCTCCTTGAGCTCCAATATGGTCAATTGGTCAATTTGTAGATGAAAGTTTCCTGGCATTTTTATTGTTTCGTTAAATTTTACTATTGTGCACTAAAAATGTTCAAATTTTCACATCCAACGTTCTTTTTTATCCCACTTCTGACACCACTGTCGCGTGTTATGGTTCGCGGCCAATAATTTTAATGTTCCAGGAAAGTGAAAACGCAATGTCTTTTAAATTAAATTAAAAGAGTTTATTTAATTACTGAAAAATGCACAATCACTTATTTAACTATTTCACAATTTTAATTTTCACTGTTAAAAGTCTAACTTCCTCTTGTCCATAAATTTCTATCGCAATTGTCTTCTAAAATCACTTCACAATCAACGAAAATCACTTTTCTATTACTCGATTAATATCACTTTTCTATTATTCGATTAATATCACTTTTCTATTCGCTTCACCCTTTCGCAGGTTTTTTTACTATCGCGGTTCTAATGAATTCCCCCATTCATTTAGCTCGCCTTTATATAGGGTCTCTAGTCATTCAACCCAGTTCTCGTACATTGGCGAATTAGCGGGAACATACGAGCAGCGTAATGAATGGAGCAGTGACGCACTTTCAGATGTTGATGCTTGGTGGGTTTTCGAGTACGTTCGTTTTGTTGATCATGATTAATGGGTTAGTACGTTCGTTTTGTTGATCATTATCTTCTTAACGATTGTGAATATAATTGCGACAGTAACTCGCAGAATTATTTGTGAATGTAACAATCTATATATATATATATATATATATATATATATATATATATATATATATATATATATATATATATATATATATATATGTGTATATGTATATATATATATATATATATATATATATATATATATATATATAGTATGTATATATATACTACTGTGGCCAAAAAAAAGGTGACATTTGAATTTAAGCTGCGCGCGTCGAAGGGTTTGGAGAATTACTTGTTTTTTTTAGGTTGGTAGTACTGTCGGTGACATCTTTGTCAAATTTACATGTCAAAATATTCATTAGTGTTTGAGATACACGTCGTTTCCGGGATGGCCTTTAGTTCTGTCTTCGCTGCGGCTTAAATCTCCTCTATCGTATCAAAACGGTATCCCCGGAGCGGTCTTTTGAGCTTGCTGAACAGCCAGAAGTCGCACGGCGCCAGATCAGGTGAATACGGTAGTTGCGGAACGATATGGGTTGAGTTTTTGGTGAAATGATCATGAATTACGAGTACAGTATGGGATGGTGCATTATCGTGGTGTAAAAACCAAGAATTATCTTTCCACGATTCCGGCCTTTTTAGGTGGATAGCCTCAGGCAAACGACGCATAACTTTCAAATAATATTCTTTGTTGACTGTTTGGCCGGGCGGAAGGAATTCATAATGCACAACACCACGATAATCGAAGAAGAGAAAAGGTTGATGGTCGCCCAGGACGCTTGTCGTCTACGACACGTTCACGGCCGGCTTGGAACTCACTATACCATTTGTAAACATTTTTTTAGGCATAAATTCATCACCAAAGGCTTTCTGCACCATCTTCAACGTACCCGCAGCAGAAAATTGATTCCTCAAACAAAATTCAATTTCGACATCGCAAAGATCGAAAAACTTACTTTATGCAGCTCACAAAACGACGCGTGCCTCAAACACTAATGAATATTTTGACATGTAAATTTGACATAGATATCACTGACAGTACTACCAACCTAAAAAAAAATAATTCTTCAAATCTTTCGACGTGCGCAGTTTAAATTCAAATGTCACCTTATTTTTTGGTCACCGTAGTATATATATAAATAAAGGGGCACCGGTTAATTCCTGCGGTTTTTTTTCGAAAATTGAAGCTTTATCGTGAAAAATTACTTTAAGAGGATCGCAGATGGTTTGTTTAGTGACGCCAAGTGATTTTGCAAGTTTGGGATGGATCTTGGTCAAGCAATGTCCCCAATTCGTGATCTTCTAACTCTTTTTTGGCTGTCCGGGCCGTTCATCGTCCTACAAGTCAAAACTGCCACTTTTAAATCTTGCAAACTACTTCTGGCACGTACGATCATGGCACGTAAAATCATAAAATCTACACTTCTGCATGATCCCCAGTATGCTACATAATACACTGTGACAACGAATCATCCGGAAATTGTTATTTAAATTTCCCCGAATAACGATATATCAATAAAATGTATTTTGCTAAGTTGGTAGGACTGTACTTAATTATTATGCCAAATATGAGCGCGATCTGTCAACCAGTTTGTTCACAGCAGCTGCTTAAGTCGGTACACCTCAGTAGTGCGTTGCGATTTTTGTGATTTTTTTTATTGTGACTGAATTTGAAGCCAAAAATGCAATAAATTTCATCGATCAACCACCGTATTTACTACGAGTAGATTTGGCTCAGTGTGATTTTGATGATTTTTGATATTTTGCGTTTTATTTGCAATATCCGGGTACTTTTTTGTCACAAATCCGCTGAAGGAGCTGAAGGCCATCCCAAAAAGTGCTTATGAAAAGTGTTTCGACGACTGGAAAATCGTTGGCGTAAGTGTCGTGCATGTGATGGGGATTACTTTGAAGGCGACAAAATAAATATTGATGAATAATTAAATATTTTGCGTTTCATTTGCAATTTCCGGGTTCTTTTTTATCAGGGTGTATTTACTATTTAAAAAGACTTGAAACTCAAACAAAATCAATTTATGGCACCAAAATAGACCAGAAAAAGTATCCGTACAGAACAAACCGGGGAATTCCCCGTGTTATGCGATGAAATATGCAGATGCATATTAATTTGTTTAGGTCCGATAATAGGTTTAAAAGAGAATGCAGTTTTTTAAAATTTTTTGTGCACCAGAATACATCATGGCGCCCAAAATTTGCGAAATCAGTGCTGAGGAGAGGAAAATTACCCTTAAACTTAAGAGTGAAGGGAAAACTTTGCGCGAAATTGATCAAATAGTTGACAGAACACACTCCTCTGTCCAGTTTGTGGGGAAAACATTTAATACAACTGGTTCGATTTCGTGAAAGCCTCGTTGCGTTTGACCCTCCATACTGAGCGAACGCGAAATTTGCAACGTTTTGTAAGCAGTTAAAACGAATTCTCGAGTAACTGCTTCCCAAAGTTGTTGCAAATATAAAAGACTATTTTGGCAAGGTTCTCCACGAAGATACCATATGAAAAACACTAAAGATAGATGAATTTCGTTCACGCATAGCACGTAAGAAGCCATACATTTAGAAAGTGAACAGGAAGAAACGTGTGGATTCCGCAAAAAATATATAAACAAGCCACCAGAGCTTTGGGAACAGGTCTTATTCTCTGATGAAAATAAATTTTGCATATTTTACATTAAAGGAAGAGAGTTAGTGTGGCGGAAGAGCGTTACTGCCCTCGAAAAAGAAAGTCTCGTACCAACTGTGAAACAAAGTGGAGCCCCAATCCCCAGACCTTAATTCCATCGAGCATTTGTGGGAGTTGTTGGAGCGCAGTATCCGTCAGCACAGCATATTTGTGGATTGATTTTGATTTCATTTCTTTATTTGGCGAAGAAATATCTCTTCATCTTCATTCGAAGTGAAAATAATTTGCTACCAAATTTGCAGCCATTTTAAAAGAGAATAAAATTCAACAAAAAATAATTCTGCAGAGGATCTCTTAGGAAAGTTGGAAAATGAGTAAACTGCATCCAGTAAGTTTATTTTTCTTATTCATCATTTAATCATCATTTTACGCATTACTTTTTTCAGATGAGAAAAATTTAATTGTCTTCAAACTGTTGCACTACAAGCTCCAGGCGGGGAAAAGGTGACCTAAAACTACAATATGAAAAATTTAAGGAAAAGTATGAAAATATGAATACTAGCATTCAGCCAGTAATTGCAGTTAAGGGTCAAAACTGTTGTTTTATTTGACGATATTTTCCTTAAAACTGCTAAATTTGTAGCCGCATTGGATGGCAGTATAGAAAAAGATTCTTTTAATCTGAAGCAAGATCGCTCTCTTCAAAAAGTTCTGGTAGGAACCTTTTGACATATTATTATATAAGCTTGCATTGAAGTTTAATTTCATACTAAACCAAATCAAAATAGGTATTTTTGATTTCTTGTACTTTTTACAAACAAACACGTAAATCTTTACAATATTGGATATTAAAATTACAGCTAAAGAGCCTCAAATACTTCCGATAAGAATCTGCTGCGTAGTCAGTCTAAATTTCCAACACCTCAACTAGATAATCTGTTGAATGAAATAAGACTAAAGGAAGCTGAATTTAATTATCTCGTGACAAAAAGAGAGAAATATGGTTGAAATAAATATTGTGTAATTAAGAAACAGTCTATGTGGTCTACTGGTTAGAGCATGAACGCATAAGCCGAAGGTCCCAGGCTCAAACCTCATTGGGAGCAACGTGATTTAGTTCAGGGGATTTTTCGGACGGACTATGAGTGCTCACTCATTGATGATATGTACTGATTTAATCAGATCATATCATTGCTGAGCAGGAACACGGGAGCAATGGTACTGACCAAACCAATTTCCAAAAAAATCAATACGGTCATGAAAATTAGGTACTCTAATTATCTCTAAGCGAAGGCACGAGAGGCGCTGTAGTGCTACAAAGAAGAAGAAGAAGAAGAATTAAGAAAAGATTTATGCAAAGCAAAAAGTTTGATGGAGAAGCAATTGAGAGCAGAGAAACAAAAAGAATATCGAAAAAAGCAACGTGAAAATAAATCAAAAAATTGTAAAGAGAGTTTCCAGAAGCAACTGAAATTTTACAAATTAGAAAATATGTTGGTAGATTAGAAACCGATCAATGTAGTTTGCTTACAGCAATCTGTAATCTGGTTCCCCATTCTGTATCAGCTGAAGATAAACGGCGCTCTGAGGCAATTAGAGCATGTGAAACCTTAGATAATATCTACGCAGAGCACAAATTGATGGTATATTTAAGACCTCTACCTTGATATCCTGCAACTGTAGAACGCAAAAGGCATGTAACTACAGTTCCTGTAAAGCCTTGCCGGGCACAAGCTGACCAACATAAAGATCATATAGATCAATACTTCTGCAAAGCAACTATAGAAGGTCTCGAAGAAATTGCTCCAATTCTCGGACCAAGACAGGTATTGATTTCATTTATTTATTCATTTTTTTACTATTCCAAACAAAATACTATCTATTGTATATTATTGGACGTACCTTTCGTGAACTCTTCTCTTCTGATTATTTATTAGGTTTGTATAATATCACAAGATGACAAAGCTAAAGTTCCTTTGGGTAAGATTGCGGCTTAGGCACAAGCTCCAATTCGATGTTAATGCGCTTACAATATAAAGTGAGATTGCCGGACCACGACTAGTTAGTTGGCTGGCGCCATAAGCTCATACCCTCGGTATGTGTCGGAATCAAATAAAGAGATTATTGCCTCGGTAAGAAGGAAGCTGTTACCCATTCAGGAACAACATATATTACCATTAGAAGCGGCAAATATAGCAGCTTAATAGCTGATTCCATGCTCAAGATCTGGAAAAATTATTTGAGATTGATGAATTTCAACCGATTGTAAAACGCGGTGATGATTTTATTAAATCAGTTTTGATGCTGTCTATTGATGGTAGACCTGATGGAAAATGATTGTTTGTTTTAATGCGCGAATTGTCGTTTCCAGATGACAACCCATTGGACAACCAATGACAGCAAAACCAAATGGAGCGAATGTGGAACGTAGGTGCATACCCGATGAATACCAGTTGGGGGATCGCTTATGCAAACCAGCACCGCAATTGAACGTTGAATCGCCATAAAGAAAAATCAACAGCTCGACGATTGAAACCGAGCTGATTGGAAACCTGGAGGCAAAGAACGGGACTCCTTTTGGTGGACAAGGATCGATGGCTGAGGATTGAGTGCGACGAGCAACAAGAAAATTTGTCCAGGAGTTCAATGAAGGAAGAAATCACATCAGCAACAGGGACATAGTTTACAACGGCGACAGCGAAGTAATTAACAACAGCGACAGGGAAGATTGGCCGTAGAAGCTCATCAAGTAGCGCGCTGGAAGGAGAACTTTGCGGTGCGTGTTAATTCGGGAGCCCCCCAATAGGAGAAGTACACGTAAGTTAAGGATTTGTATTTATATTGAGCTTTTGGTAGATGACTAGAATTCATATCTCATTTTAACAAAGATAACATGTTAAATATAAGTTGGAGTTCATAAAATTAATATGAAATTCATTAAAAATGTAACACTGCATTAAAAATAAAATAAAACACTTCAGTTTGCAATATTGCAAGTCCAATGATCGCAACTATACTTCCAATAATTCTCACATGTACAATTCTTGCCATTTCAACATTTTTCGGCTAACAGAAAATTCAATTCAAGAATGATGAACTTGATTGAACTGACAAAGATTACTGACGGGCAATTTTGCATGTCAGCAAAATTTTACAATAAATGTGTACAGATCTGGGAAAAACAAACATTGTTATTCAAGCAATCATTCATTTAGTTTCATTTTCTTTCACGCAGAAACATTTGGCCCGTCGAGCCGGATACACAAGGAAGTGGATCATTCATAGAAACTTGACTAGAGAAACGTTAGAGGAGGTTTGGATACAAAGGTTTAAGCCCACGTAGCTATTGGGACCGTTAATTTTGGAGAATTTATCAGCAAAAAGACCAGCCTCAGTGAGATTTAGGCAAATCCAGCAACGTAGTATCACAGGGAGCAGCCTCAGGAGAGTTTTTTAGATAAACTGGTGTCTGAAAATTTTCGTGGACAACGTTGCACCTATTTCCAAGAGGTTTAGGCAACATCAACATGAGTGGTCAGGAAACCGTGTTCAAAGTGATTCAAAGGTTGATCACTAATTTTAAGAAAGACAGTGAGACCCTTCATAGCCTTGCATATTTTCAAACAAGGATGGAAAAACTAAAAGATGTGTTGACGAAGTGTGAAGACCAGCACAAAGCAACCTGTGATCGGTTGGAAGGCTCTAAACTGGAGGAATATACTAGAGAGTACGAGAGTTTTGAAAATATAGTAATGGACTATATTAATCTGTTTCAATCGAAACTTAACGAGTATTCAGTGGAACGATCAAGTTCAATTCCATCAGACGCAATCAAGATAGAGAGAATGCAAATACCGTCTTTTACCGGTAGCTATGCAGATTGGTTTGCATTCCGGGGCCTGTTTCAGACTCTGGTTCACAACAACGCACAGCTAACAGACGTGCAAAAATTACCGTATCTGAGAAACTCTCTCCGAGGTGAACCAGAGCAATTGGCAAACCATTTAAGCATAACGGATGAGAACTATGAATTGGTCTGGAGGTTGCTTGTCGAAAAATATGACAATCATCGTGTTATTGCACAGTAGATGATGCAGCGCTTTTTCAACATTGAGAACTGCGCACGGAATGATCCAATAGGACTTCGAAGAATGCTAAAGACGATGAATTAACTACTAGCGAGCATCAAAACGTTGAAAGCTGATTCATTCTCATTCACCACAATCTACATGTTGAACCAAAAACTTGACAAAAATTCAAGAAAAGAGTGGTAGAGGCATATTTTGAACTCAAGTAGCATATCTTCTCTGAATCAATTTTTAGAGTTTCTAAAGTAATGGTTTTCAATGACAATGAGACAGAGCTCCTAGAAAGCCTAAGCCAAGACCGATCAAAGCAAATACAACGCAAGTAAAAGTGAAGACCTCCTGTGTAATGTGTAAAGCAGCACACAAGCTTTTTGAATGCAACATATTCAAACAAGCTTCTTTTCAAGCCCACGGTGATGTGGTAAAGAAGGGTAATCTTTGCTTCAACGTTTCGGACAACATCGAGCCAACAAATGCTCCTTCACGCATTGCTTCACTTTTCGCCCATGGGGACTACACTGCTACCAGGAACATCAACTACTGTTCAAGGACATGGTGCACACACCAACCAAATCTACGTGCTACTTGCATCTGCACAAATGACAATCTGTCGTCCAGGTGGAGAATGTTTGACGTTTCGTGCTCTACTACATCCTGAAGCGCAGAGATCTTTCGTTAGCAAAGCAGCTGTCAGTCTTCTGCGGGCAAACCGCAGCCACTCCAAGTTCAAGATCAGTGGCATAGGGGTTGTAGAGAACGTGACGTCGAGAGGAGGGACGAAACTGTGTGCCTTGGTCCAATCTGCGGACGGTCAACCAGTAGAACTAAGATTCACCCCAGTCATTCTAGCTACAATAACTGCTCCTCTTCCATCCACTCAGATTCCACTGATTATTCCCAACGAGCTGACGATCCGTGACTTAGCAGATCCAAGGTTCAATGAGCCTTCTACAATCAACATTTCGATTGGAGCTGATCTCTACGACAGGCTTTTGTTACAGGGACTTCTCCCGGGTCAACCATGCGCACAAAGGACAAAACTTGGATGGGTTTTGCTTGGATCAGTGCCATGTAAACCACCAACATCACTTTGCGCATTTGTGTCTTAACAAGGCTTAGATGAAGCCTTACGGCAATTTAGGGGGACTGAAGAAATTCCTCTCAAAAATCGGTTGACATAAGAAGAGAGAGAGAACGAGAATTATTATGTGCAAAACGTGGTTCGGCAATGCATGGGAAGATACTCTGTTAGCTTACCATTCAAGGATAATGCAGATTCAATAGCTGGTAAAACAGCAACAGACACATGCAAAAAATTTAGACGTCTGGAACACCAGCTAAAACGTGGTCCAAAAATTAACGAGCAATATCGAGTCTTCATGAAAGAATATATTGACCTGGATCATATAAAAAAAGTTCCAGCAATTCGGATGAAGATGACAGCAGCATACTACTTACCACATCATGCCGTGATCAAGGCAAACAGTAGTACTACTAAGCTAAGAGTAGTATTCAACGCGTTTCATCAAGGTTCGAGAGGGAAAGCCTTAAACAATTTGTTACACACTGGTCACCCAATCCCAAAATCAATTTGTATAAACAAGCCTCAATAGCACTACTTCGAGACTTTTACGTTGATGACGTACTGACTGGCGCAGACAACTTAGGTGATCTTCTGCGACTACAGGCAGAACTCCGAAATCTCTTGAAAAGAGGAGGACTCAACCTGAGAAAATGGTCTGCAAATCACCCGACATTGTTAGAATGGATATCAACAGAAGATCGAGAAACAGAGCTACGTTTAAATATAGCGGCTACGGGAAATATCAAAAAGCTAGGTATTCAGTGACACCCAGCAAAAGACGAGTTTTTGTTTACTATTGCAAGACCGATCGAGCACAAAGCGTCTTCAAAGCGATCTATGTTAGCTGAAATTGCCCGGCTATTTGACCCTATTGGCTGGCTCCAGCCATCTATTATCATTGGTAAAGTGACGATAAGGAGACTTGAGCTAGACAACAAGGGTTGGGATGAAGATTTGAATGAGACGACAACAAAACTTTTGACAAAAGTAAGACAAAAGCTTCCTGTCCTCAATACACTGAGGATAAAACGGTGGATTGACTTCAGTGCATCTCATAAAATTGAAATTCACGGTTTCTGTGATGCTTCATTAACAGCATATGCAGCCGCAATATACCTCCGAGTGATAACTCCATCAGCAACAAAGGTGACATTCATCACTGCTAAATCAAAGGTTTCTCCAGTCAATCTCTGAAATGTGACAAGACTTGAGCTGAATGGAGCAGTTGTACTAGCTGAACATATGACTGAAGTAACAAAAGCATATAATTGGACAAACGTACCTAGATTTTACTGGTGCGACTCGAACACCGTTCTTCATTGGATACAAAGTCCTCCCATCAAATGGAAAGTTTACGTCGCAAATTGTGTCAGTATTATTTAATAACACAGCTCAATTGAAAACTGGCACAACGTGGCCAGCAATGATAACCCAGTTGATATTGAATAACGAGGATTACTTCCCAACGAACTTCTCAACTCAACCCTATTGTTGAAAGGACCAAGCTGGCTCAGCGCACGTCTTATTCGAAGACCACCACCACTACAGACAACAACGCAAGGGGAAGAAGAAAGAAGGATAACATCCTTAATTACCAACATAGATGAAGAACCATCGATTCTTACGAGATTTTCGTCGTTCAACAAACTTAACAGAGTTATAGCACTGTGCCAACGGTTCACGTTCAATACGGAAAATCCCAATCTGAAACGCTTGGGAAGGCTATCATTAAGCGAAATTCAAGAAGTAGCTAATCTGTGTATGAAAATGTCTCAAGCACACGCACTAAAGACCGAAATTGAGGAGTTAACAAGAACTAAGGACGTACATAGAAGCAGCCCTATAAAAAGATAAGCACCTTAGATGTACAGTGCAGGTATACTAAGGGTGGGCGGTGGCATTCATTTTGCATGCACTACAGAATCGGCAAAATATCCTGCTATCATATCCAAGGGCCATTTATCAAAGTTGTTGATTCAACAAGCTTATTAACAAACCTCATACGGAGGCTGTCATTTGACTCTGAATACATTAAGGTTACAATACTGGATTATATCAGGAATAACAGGTCAAGAAAGTGCTTCAGGAATGCATGACATGCTTAAAAATGATAGCCAGACCGAGGATTCAATTTATGGGAAATCTGCCAGCCGCAAGAGTTCAACTGAATAAACCTTTTTCTCAAACCGGAATTGATTACGCAGGTCCAAGAACCATTAAATAGAGTGGAGGAAGAGGTTCCAAAACTACAAAAGCATACATTGCCATTTTCGTCTGTATGGCAACAAAAGCTGTTCACTTAGAGCTGGTGTCCGATTTGATAACAAATGCATGCATCGCAGCAATCAAACGATTTGTGGCAAACAAAGAATTTGTCACACATTATGTAGCGATTGTGGCTCAACCTTTCTGGGAGCTAACAAACAATGACAAGCTATCTACAAAGCATCACTGCAAGCTTGTTCGTCAGAAGTTGCCAATCACGGAATACAGGGAAAGTTAATCTCTCCCAGCAGCCCCGAATTCGGTGGACTGTGGAAGTCAATGGAATCTCACCCCTATAAGACGATTGGAAATCAGATACTGAACATCAAAGACATGAACACACTGCTAGCCCAGATTGAAGCTTGCATGAATTCACGGCCACTGACGCAAAAAGTGACTATCTAAGTGATGACACCACATTGACTCCAGGTCATTTCCTTACTGGAGACAACTTATTTGAAATAAAAGTAGACCCTTGCGTAAGAAACTGGACTTTATTGAAGATATGGCAAGCAGTGCAACAAATGAAACAGAAGGGTACTTGCAACTTTCGCAGCATAGGTCCAAATAGTTGGAGAGGCAAGAGAACCCGAAAGTCCGTGAATTTGCACTAGTTAAAATTGATAACATTCCGTCAATGCAATGGCCACTGGGAAAGATCGGAGCCACACACCCAGGAGAAGATGGGTTTGTTCCAACAGTATAAGTGAAAATGAACGGAAGTGTTAAAAAACGTCCCATCGTCAAAATTTGCAAACTACCGTTCAATGATATGGAACCGCAAGCTCCACAAGGATCAGCTATAAACGTTTAACAGACAACTGCGAAGGTTCTCCGATCAACTGAGACAGGGACTAGAGCAGATCAGCGATTCGAAAAAATGGTTTTCGAAAGTGAATGCAAATCAAATAAGCATTCAATTCTTAGCTACATACCAACGCGCGGTCAACTACATCGAAGAAGTTTCTGCCAAATATAGCAACATTTTAAAGGCTGTAAATACCAAGGAAGGAATACTGGAATGTATTCAGTTGGCAAATCTTCAATCCACCATTTAAAACACACAATCATTCCAACCAGCTCATCTTACGATATTACACTCTGCAGCCTCTAAATTGGTGACTGACTCCAAGAAAACCTGCCTCAAGATTCACGGCTACTTGCTAATCATCGACAACCACAGATTTGACCTAGTTAAGGCTATAGCGATTCTTCTTCAACAAAATCGTACCCTATTTGCAATATTTAACATAGCCAACTCAATCATCGGAATCAATCACAACGATCAAGTCTACTTTGTAACAAGCAGCAGCGATCTTGCACGAGCACCAGAACTGACCACGGGAGTTTATTAATTATCCAGCACGATTCTAGTAGACCACACCAAATTGTGTGACAAAAGTGCTCTACAATTCACACAACCAACCCACGAGTCCACAAACTTTGTTCAGTACAAATTCACTGATCTTCCAACAACTCATGTTGATCAAGACATGGTTATTCGTCACCCCGTAACTTGTTCATGCTCAAGCCCTTTGCCCTGGACAACGAACCGACATCCTCATTAATGGAACAGGATTGATAAAGCTAATCCAAGATTGCCAACTACAAGCCGAAGCTTTTATCCTCGTAGCTGACCAGAGCCAGATAACACGCTCCTTTCGGACTTTCATCTCGCCAACCGTGCCAGAAATACCGATCATCACGCCCAGCACCGACATCAGATTATTGAATGTATCAACCGTTATTGGGACAGGAGAGTCCTTTTCGAGCATCATAACTGCGCAGGGAAATCTAGTAACAGAACTTGAAAACACACAATGGGGAACAATTAGACACCGCCAAACATTATCGGCAGTTTCCATCATCTTATCAGGATTAATTCTTACTGCAGTGATAGTTACCATCATTTATCAATACATACGAAGAAGCACCCGGGAGTCTATAATACATCACAACCTTCTACCTCTTCTACCTGGTAGGACGAGCACCGTCTGTAAGATCCTGGCGGTTCTTGGAGGGCGATATGTTAGATATAAATTAAAGTTTATAAAATTAATATAAAATTCATTGAAAATGTAACACTGCATTGAAAATAAAATAAAACACTTCAGATTGCAATATTGCAATTTTGATGACCGCAACTGAACTTCCAACAATTCGCACATGTACAATTCTTGTCATTTCAACATTTTTCTGATAACAGTTAGTTCAGTTCAAGAATGATGAACTTGATTGAACTGGCAAAAATTACTTACGAGCAATTTTGTAAGTCAGCAAAACCTTACAATAAATGTGTACTGATCTGAGAAAAATAAAAATTGCTATCCAAGCAATCATTCATTCAGTTTCATTTTCTTTAACGCAGGAACAAAACAAGAGTTTGTAATTACAAATAGCTCTTGGTGGTTAACTAAAATTCATATCTTAATTTACGGTAAATGTTTTTTATTTGAAATCGTGGATTTTATTTAAAAATATTTATTCAGGAGTGGATTATACACCTGGCTTGGGTGTTTTTTAGATTTCGGCTCGGGTTTCCATACACCTGGCTTGGGTGTTTTTTAGATTTCGGCTCGGGTTTCCAGTGCGAGTTACCGGGTAAACTCATACCGGCTAAAGAATGCAAAGTGGTAGACACGGCTGGGAAAGTGCTCTAGACACGGCTGGGAAAGTGCTAGAGAAACTCATCAAGGGAAGACTCACTGACGCGATTCGTGCTGCTGGGGACATATCTCCTCGGCAGTACGGCTTGAGAGCAGGACGTTCTACCATTGATGCGATTGCAGAGGTGGTAAACGCGGTCCAAAGGGCAGACGCATATAGTCGCACCAAGCGACGGATCGTCTTGTTGGTGACACTCAACGTCAGGAATGCCTTCAACTCCGCTAGATGGGTAGATATTCTGGATACGCTGGAAAACTCTTTTCAACTTCCAGAATATCTAATGCGGCTTTTGAGGAACTACCTAAAGGACCGAAGCCTGCTCTACGACACGACACAGGGCCAACGAAGGATGGAAATTACATCGGGTGTTGCTCAGGGATCTATACTTGGTCCGGACCTGTGGAACGTGTCTTACGACGGGCTACTGAGACTTGAGATGACAGATGAGTCGCCCTTGGTCGGCTATGCGGATGATGTTGCGGCTCTGGTCGCCGGACGCACCGTTGAACAAGCGCAACTTAGGCTAGGTATGCTAATGCGCCGAGTGAGGGACTGGATGGCTGCTCGCGGGCTCAGTTTAGCACTGGAGAAAACCGAAGTGGTCATCTTGACAAAAAAGAGAATCCCTAGAGTAAGGATGATCAGTATTCGAGATATTCAAATCGAATCGAAGCCAGCGGTGAAGTACCTGGGGCTAATGATCGACTCGAAGATGAGTTTCTCTGAGCAAATCAGGGCAACGGCTGAGAAGGCTGCTTCGGGAATATCGGCCCTGAGTCGAATTATGGCCAACGTAGGGGGACCCAGCCCATCAAGAAGACGCCTCTTGATGAGTGCTGTAGGGTTAGTGCTACTGTACGGAGCAGAGGTATGGGGCGACGCTCTCAGCAAGGAGGTATACCGAAAACGATTGGCACAGGTACAGAGAAGAGGAGCACTGAGTATTGCATCTTCGTATCCAACAGTCTCCGACTCGGCAGTAAGAGTGATTGCAGGCGTGACACCTGTCGCCCTCCTTGCTAGAGAGCACTGCGCTATTTACCTGCGCCAAAACGAGGATGCGAGGGAGATGCTTGTCCGCGAGGAGGGACAACGCTCGCTCAACGATTGGCAGCAGTCTTGGAGGAATTGTACGAAGGGAAGGTGGACTGCGAGCCTCATCCCGGATGTAAGACCGTGGCTAAATTGAAGGCATGGTGAGACTGACTTCTATCTGACCCAGCTTTCAAGTGGGCACGGGTGTTTTCAGTCTTACCTGCACAAGATCGGTAAGTCACGGTCTCCCGATTGTCGGTTTTGCCCAGGAGAGGAGGACAATGCCTGTCACATATTTTTTGCGTGTACCAAATGGACCAGGCTGCAAAGGGAACTCTACAGGGAGACGGGAGAGCTCACCCCAGGTAATAAAGTTGCGGTGATGCTCGAATCGGTTGACAAATGGAACCAGGTGGCGCATTATGCTCGGGCAGTCCTAAAATATAAAAGGGACTCACAACAGCCGGAGGTGCTGGGGGATCGCTTTTGTGGCATTTCCTCTTCCCCTCTCCCCTCCCGCTAGGAAAGGGACTCCCCAGCTTGAAGGCGCCCCACGGCGTAACAAAACGAGACCTGGCCCGAAGTAATGTGTCAAACGGTTCCAGGCTAGGTTCTGAGATTGACATGAGAGGTGTTTAGTGGGTAATCCAAGGGTATCCTCCATGGGAGTCCCACACTGCCAGACTCGGCGGGCGTAAATGCCTTCACCTCCCTACTACAAAAAAAAAGTGGTCACCCCCGGCTTTGACTAATCCTTCCTTGCTAGATTTCAGCTGTGTGAAGGGTGTTCGGGGGCCACGTTTCTCGCTTGGTGGCTACTTGGGACCAAGGGACAAGCGAATGGTGCCTCCTACGGCTACCTCCGATGGGCAAGCCGGGTCCAAAATCCCAAGCCAAAAAAATCCTCACGCGGCGGGTAAAAAGAATATCCAAAAACAAGGGAAATTCATGGTGAATTATACTGTCCATCTGTACAAAGTAAAATCAATGAGAGAATTTGTCCAAGCTGTGGTATTTATTTTGCTTCCCAAGATTCAATGAAGAATCGTCATAAGTACTCTGTTCAAACACGTTGAAAATTAAAATTTTGTACTGAATTTTTATTTTCAGATAAAATGTTCATAGTCGTCAGTAAAAAACAGACTCCATGACCTCGCGAATAAGACCTTTACAAGTCTGGTGGAGGGAAAAAGTGCGGTTGTCATGAAGAGAAGGGAGAGGGGGTTATAAATACAAAAAAAAAAATGGTAACGTTATTTGTATACGACCCCTGCAATGATAAATATGTTTTAGTCTTTTCCAGATTTGAAGGGCCGTGATTTTGAACCTACTCGTAGAATCGTTATTGCTCGCCAAATTTCATCCAAATCGGAGCTCCGCTTTGGTAAAAATAACTCATTGAACTTAGCCTTAAACTACGAACATTTTGTTTTCCGTCGATTTTGATTACCTTAATTGCATTGTAGATTAACAATTATTATGCTCATCCTAAACAAGAAAATTTCACCGTCACTATAGATCACTGTTAGATTTTCAACCCGTACGACAAAACTGCGCATATATTCACAAAGGTTGCACACTAAAAAGCCGCTTAGCTATATCACCAAAGAAATTGTGAAATATCCTTTCAAATAACATTATCCTATTTATAAGATCTTGTCATCTCACAATTGCGGAAATGGACCAAGTCCAGCAGAAAATTACCGGAAAGTAAATACATCACTTGGTACGTATCACTATTCTCCATGCTCTTACAGAGTAGTGTAACGAAACATTTAACACATTTCCGCAACAAAGACCACTTTGACACTTCATGTAAATTGGATGTCAAGTGCAATGAGGTCGAACGTTGTGCTATCCATTCGATGAAAAGGTTTCACTCATGAAAATCCCATGCATGTACCATAGAGCTCGAGTATTCCCATATACTCGTTTGTGCATACTCACACGATTGCGGCAGTGTGCAATACATCAGGCAAGAAGGTAGCTTAATGCAAAGGATTAGAAACTATTGGGTAACTTATTGGGATTGGATGTGGTTGGCATGAATTATATATATCAAATTTACCTTACTGGCCATTCTGAAGGATGTCTTACATGAAAAGGACTTGTTGGTGGCAGACTGTGAAATCTTGTCATCTCCGAAATCCTTCAAGGAAGGGTAGTCTAATTTGAGGATGAATAAGATGAAGATATTGTGGATAGAAATCGATTTTGAAAATGTTTAGGCCCAAATATATTAAGATGTTTCCAAAAGGATACACCCATTTGCTAAATGGATTTAGCAGTGAATGACAGGATTATAATAATGAAATAAAATCCCACATTGAATCTATCAATTATTCAAGCTTAAATGCTTTGAAGTCGAATCGTTCTTTTCAACGTATGAAATATCTAAACATGCTCTATTGTATTTTAATCTTTTAGCAGCCACTTGTCAACACCCCAATTCCTCATCATGGCAATCATAAATATTCACTAGGACTCGTCGTTGAAACAGTAATTATTATTAAATTGAATCCAGCAGAACGTGGATGATGTTTCCTAGGTAATAACAGAAGTCTGAGTGAACCACGCTCTTTCTTAATTAATCATACGTTAAGTGAACGGGAAGTCGAGCAACTGCATAAACTACTATTTCATGAGTTTCAAATCAAAAGACAAAGAGAGGCAGACAATCACGAGAGGTAAGAGAGTGAAAAATGGTTGGAAACCACAAGTCTGTGAAATTATAATCAAAATAATTCCAACTAGGCAAACACATTATAATGATGTTGATGAAAGTAAAAGATGTTTTGACTCGCATCCTGTACGAGTATTATTGAATTGAGAGTTCAGAGAAATTCTTTTTGTGTATGCAAAGGTATTGTAGCGTGTTTTTAGTTCGCGGCCAATAATTTTAATGTTCTGGGAAAGTGAAAACGCAATGTCTTTTAATTTAAGTTAAAAGAGTTTATTTAATTCGTCAAAAAAAAATGCACAATCACTTCAATAACAATTTCACAACTTTAATTTTCACTATTACAATTCTACCTTCCACTTGTCCATAAATTTCTATCGCAATTGTCTACTTAAAATCACTTCACACTCAAACAATCAATACCGCCTGTACTTTGCGTATCGCAGTTTTCTATCGTGGTTGTAATGAATGATCCCCCCATTCATTCAGCTCACCTTTATATAGGGTGTCTAATCATTCAACTCAGTTCTCGTACATCGGTGAATTAGCGGGAACATTCCAGCATGAATGAATGGAGCAGTGACTCACTTTCAGATGTTGTTCATGCTTGTTAGATTCTCGTGGTTTCGAGTAAATTCATTTGTTGATGTTCTTAATGATTGTGAAAACAATTGCGACAGTAGCTCGTAGAATTATTTGTACATGTAACACTGCCCCCACTTCAGTTCTTTTCGCCCCGAAAAGATGTGTCGCTATTTGTAGTCAATTCTCCCTGGGTGTAATATAGGGCAAGACGGTCCAGATGCACGATTTTCATTTTAGCTCTCGGCTTACGATGTTCCTGTATTCGGTATACGACGTCGTTGATTCGCTTTGTAACTCGGTATGGTCCCTCCCAATTATGTTGCAACTTTGGAGACCAACCCTTTCGCCGTTGCGGATTATATAGCCACACCAAGTCATCTTGCTGGAAGCCAGTAGAATTAGCCTTTAGATCATACCTGGTCTTCATGCGGTCAGTAGCCGATTCGAGGTGTTTCCGCATTGTCCGATGTATCTGGTTCAACCGTTGTCTTAGATCACTTGCGCACTCTGAGATCGTTTGGGGTTTCTCTGGGGTTGTTCCGAACTTTATATCAGCTGGCAGACGAATAGTCTTTCCAAAAATGACTTTGGCTGGGGCTTGGCCCGTCGATGCATGTTCGGCAGCTCTGTACGCCATCAAAAATAGTGGAATGTGTATGTCCCAGTCCCTTTGGTTCTCGTCAACCATCTCGGCCAGGTGTTTATTGAGAGTGCCATTGAAACGTTCGACCATTCCATCGGATTGGGGATGCAGCGGTGTTGTCCTCGTTTTCCGTATTCCCAGCAGCTTGCACATTTCGCCAAAAACTAGTGATTCGAAGTTTCGACCTTGATCTGAATGTAGTTCGCCAGGTACGCCGTACCTACTGACCCAATTTAACACTAGCTGTTTGGCTACAGTAGTTGCTTCCTGGTTGGGAATGGGGTAGACCTCGGGCCACTTGCTGAAATAATCGGCTACAACCAACGTGTATCTATTTCCCCATTCGGATTCAGGAAAGGGTCCTGCGATGTCAACGGCAATCCTTTAAAATGGTACCCCCACGTTATAGGCTTGCATTTGTCCTCTCAGTCGTCGCTTTGGACCTTTGACGGAAGCGCAAATTGTGCATCTGCGACACCATTCCTCTACGTCTTCTCGAGCGTGGAGCCAATAGAATCTCTCCCGCAATTTCACTAAGGTCTTGTTAACACCAAGGTGACATCCCGAGGATCCTTCATGCATTACCTTAACCACATCGTGGATTCGGCTTTTGGCTAGTATATTTTGCATCCTATAGGAGCTGCCATCCGCTGTTACCCATTTCCGCTTGAGTACGCCACCC
This sequence comes from Odontomyia ornata, assembly GCA_963969285.1. NCBI lineage: Eukaryota > Metazoa > Arthropoda > Insecta > Diptera > Stratiomyidae > Odontomyia > Odontomyia ornata. Next base: position 54,507,932 of record OZ017742.1, on the reverse strand, counting down.
TCCACCTGAAGGGAGTTCCATTGTGCCCAATAGCTTTTCAGGGTTACGCCATGCATCGAAACGTCGTTCCACTCAGGTCGCCCAGTTGTCTCCTTCCATACGAGCAATGGTCCGATATCTTCATCGGCTAACTGGGCTTTTCGAATCTTCTCCGCTGACCAACCTTCATCGAATTCGGCCATCATCAATCGCAGATCAACGGGCGGCTCCTTTTCCACAATTCGCCGGCAATGCTTGCAGTTAGCTGGACATGGATGACGAAATACGGCGTCAGCATTTCCATGAGCTCTGCCCTTGTGAAGTAGTTGGGGCCTCACTAGGTCTGGTCGGATCGTCGATCGGGTTGCGCTAGTGTCGTTTTTTGTGGTGCAATGTTCGTCATCAACTTGACCAAGAAGGCATAAGTCTGCTTCTCCACGATGTTGCCATGCCACGGTGATGGGGATGCTGGGGATGTCGATCCTCCTAGCCGACGTCCGTTGCATCAAGTTGGCCTTTTCAGTTTGAAGGGTTCTATTCTAGGCTCCTGACACGGTCTGGTTCTCCACCATTCTGGACAAAAGCTCCGTTTTCTTCGCTTCTTGAAGTCTCTCCGCAGGTGCCCCTTCTCTCCACAATCCTAGCATCTAGACGCACCATTCACCTGCGGCTCTCGCTCATTTTCCACGCCCTTACACCTGCACTCGTCTGCCACTACTTCACGGACCCGGGCAGTGGTACGAGTCACATTTTTCGCTGCTTCAAAGTTCAGACTATAAACCAATGCGTCCTTAACCCTTTGCTTTTGAGCTAACCACACGGCTTGTTACAATTCCTTGTCCTTTAAGGCGCTGATGAATGCTTCTGTTGCTACGTCATCTCGATGTTCTGGGCCGTACGCTGGGTAAGCCAAAAGTGCCAGTCGCTCAATGTCTTGTGCTAGCTGCTGCAAGGTTTCGCTAGACTTCTGCATCCGATGCCGTAGCTGTGCCCGGTAAATCTGCTTCAGATGATCGTCTCCATAACGCATGTCCAGCGCATTCATTATAGCAGCCGGGTTTGAATGCAACTCAACGGGGATAGTCTGCAAAAGCTCGGCAGCTGGGCCTCTTAGAGCAAGAATTAGTGCAGTTGCTCGTTCCTACTCATTCCAGTGATTTGCCCTTGCGGCAGCTTCAAACTGGGTCTTGTAAATGCTCCAGACCATTTGCCTATCGAATATTGGTGCTTGCACATTTCTGGATGTGCTTTGCGCTGCGGTTATAAGCGGGGCTGGTGAAGTGGTTACTACTGCCTTCGCTGCTTCCAATTCTTTTTTCACTTTTCCCATCTCATGGTTTATTCTCTCTTCGACCTGGCTCACCTTTCCCTCGACCTGGCTGACCTTTTCCTCGACCTGGTAAACCTTTTCCTCGACCTGGTCAACCTTTACCTCGACGCCTTTAATTTGTTTGGTCAAGTGTCCGACCTCCGCTTATATTTCGGTTGACTATTTCTCCAGCTTCTGTGTGATATCTGCCTTGATTTCGATCGCTTGTTGGTCCAGCTTCACTGATTGTTCATTTAACTTCGCTGATTGTTCATTTAACTTCGCTGATTGTTCATTTAACTTCTCTGATTGTTCATTTAACTTCGCTGATTGTTCATCTAGCTTCGTAGTTAAATTGGATGACTGTTCATCTAGCTTCGCAGTCAGACTGGATGACATCAGCATTAACATTTGCATTAGCGCATTTTCTGGCTCCTTGATTTTGGTGCTTCTACTTCACCACCTTCTGCGCCTTTTTCCGCATCTGAGAGCTCACGCGAGCCCAGATTCACGCCTTCCGACTCGATTGCGTCACGCAAGCGTGCATTCAGTATGGCCTTTGTACCTTGTGTGGTCAGATTCCGCTGTTCCAACTCCTCCTTGAGCTCCGAAATGGTCAGTTGATCAATTTTCAGATGAAAGTTTCCTGGCATTTTTATTGTTTCGGCTATTTTGCCACCAGTTTCCACGTTATATTTCACAACTGTGCAGTTTAAAAATGTTTAAATGTTTTCACTTGTCGAAATTTTCTTTCTCACTTCTCGACACCACTGTCGCGTGTTTTTTGGTTTGCGGCCAATAATTTTAATGTTCCGGGAAAGTGAAAACGCAATGTCTTTTAATTTATGTTAAAAGAGTTTATTTAATTCGTCAAAAAAAAATGCACAATCACTTCAATAACAATTTCACAACTTTAATTTTCACCATTACAATTCTACCTTCCACTTGTCCATAAATTTCTATCGCAATTGTCTACTTAAAATCACTTCACACTCAAACAATCAATACCGCCTGTACTTCGCGTATCGCAGTTTTCTATCGCGGTTGTAATGAATGATCCCCCCATTCATTCAGCTCACCTTTATATAGGGTGTCTAATCATTCAACTCAGTTCTCGTATATCGGTGAATTAGCGGGAACATTCCAGCATGAATGAATGGAGCAGTGACTCACTTTCAGATGTTGTTCATGCTTGTTAGGTTCTCGGGGTTTCGAGTAAATTCATTTGTTGATGTTCTTAATGATTGTGAAAACAATTGCGACATTAGCTCCTAGAATTATTTGTACATGTAACAGTATTTTATTACGTTTGTGATTTTTGTAGTAACGAGGATAGTTATAAAACTCATTTCTAGTATATTTGTACGACTTTTGTAATTAGAAAAGCATTTTTTGAGACGGTTATAATAACAGGTATGGTGTAAATACAGGGTTTTCCAATAGGAGGTGTTATATTGGAATCAAAAGAAAAATACCATTTTTAAATACAAATGATCAAATGTTTATTTTTTTATAAAGAAAAAGGTATGCCGTTAATAGTAAAAATAACATTAGGTAACTAACTACCATGACCACGCTTACAGGGTCATATCCTTTTCATGAAATTTTCCATGACCAAATCGCACATTGGCATCTCTATGTCCTCGATAACCTCACGAACTCCATCTCTGAGGCCTTGAATCGACGCTGGGCCATTGGCGTAGACTTTCTCGTCCACGTGGTTCCAAAGGAAGAAGTCCCAAGGTGTTAAATCACAAGATCTCGGTGGCCAGTTGTGATCACCTCTTCGAGAGATAGCACGGTCCGGAAACTTTCCACTACGTGCCACACAAGCAACGAACCCTTTCGTTGCTTGTGTGGCACGTAGTGCCGTCTTGTTGAAAGTAAACGTTGTCTAGATCCATACCACCCAATTTTGGCCATAAAAAATCATTAATCATCTCTCGATAGCGCAATCCATTCACCGTAACTGTTGCTCCAGCCTCATTTTCAAAAAAGTAAGGTCCAATGACTCCGGACCATAAACCGCATCAAACAGTCACACGTTGAAGGTAGAGAGGCTTTTCAATAATAAATTTTTGGGTATTTAGAGCCCCAGATGTGACAATTTCGCTTGTTGACGAAGCCACCGACGTAGAAATGGGCCTCACCTCTCAAGATGATTTTTCGATGGAATTCCGGATCATATTCATGCATTTCAAGGATCCCATCAGCAAAGACGCGACGTTGTTGATGATTGATCAGCTTGAGTTCTTGTGTTAACTGAACTTTATAAGCCTTAAGACCCATATCTTTATGCAAAATGCGGTGTAATGGCGTTTGTGGAATGCCTAATTCCGAAGAACGACGAGGAATGTACAAACCTGGGTTTTCTTCAACAGTTTCGGCTACAGCAGCAATGTTTTCGGCTGTGCTTGAGTGACGTGCACCGGTTTTATTCTTCACATCACTAAGTTGTCCCAACAGCTCGAATTTTACCACCAATTTCTGTATTGCGGTCCGACACGGTGCTTCACGACGACCCAAAGATGTTCGAATTTTACGAAGCGTCTCTGCCAAATTTTCTCCATTTTTATAGTGAATTTTAATAATTTTAATGTATTGTTGAAGCATGTGTCGTTCCATTTTAATTAAAGGCTTAGTTTTAAATTGTTAACTGTTAAAAATGATAGCTTCAAAAGCAACATCAACCGAAATAGCGGGCTTTTTAAAATAACACCTCTCAATGGAAAACCCTTTATGTTTCGGCGCGGAAACTGAGTTCTGCAGACCGAAATAAGGATCGGATGATTCCTCAAAAAACCAGCCACACCAGCTGTTATTGAGGAATTTGGGATTATTCGATATATTCAATTAATGTAGAATATATCGAATCAGGGTTAACTGGGAAATTGGGAAAATAGACACGCTTTGCTTGATGTGAACAATACTTTGCAAGTGATTCTTTATTCATAAATCAAAGGTATTTATAATAATTTTTTTTTTTACAATTACCATTTAATTATTTTAATTGCAATCAAGTTCGTTAACCCAAAATGTGCAAGCCAGCAATAATCGAAAGTATGAAATTTTGATTGATCGCATAATTATGCAACGTAGTATTTAAGTTAAGAATGTTGACTCTAAAGAATTGTAAGATGGCATTAACATCAATTAAGAATATTGAACTTTGGGCAATACGTTACAAAAATAATAATATTGAAAATTTTGCTGGCTTGCAAGTTAATAGGAAGAATATTAATAATTATTTTGCTGTGCTTTGTTCAGGAACTGAACATATTGGGCGGGCGCGAGTGATGATAGTGTTGAATCTGTCCCTAAGTGTGGTAGCAGTTCCAGGATGGTCTTCGGTTTGTCCTGTAGATTTCCTTATTCGTAGAAGGTACGTTGGGCATCTTCCTTTTAATAAGTTACCTATTAGTAGTAATAGCAGAGTAACAAGTATTATGGCTGCTGCTGGTACCGTGTATTCCTTAATTTTCTGCAGTGTGCTTACACGTTCCTGAAGGTTTAAAACCTCGTTCGTGAAAACTTGCTGAGATAATTTGGTGATCGGTTCAGAGGTTGCAGATGCTAGCTGTTGTGCGATCGTGTTAAACTTTTCAGGTGGAATCTCTTTCATGAAAGAACTTAAAACAGTCAGACCGAATCGTGACTTCTTTAGTTTCTATAATACAGTTTGTTGCTGTGTGTATTATTCCTACATCTGTCAATACGATTTCCTGCCGTTGGCCATTGCAGATTAAGTGTGCGGGAACTGGCGGATCAGCAACAAAATGCCAATTGTTCTTCGTCCTAAGCTTCTTCCACAATGTACGTTCGCTGCTTGTGCTAAATGTGGGGCACATGATTCAGTTGTGCCTGTTGTACATCTCATCCGAAGATAATTTTGAACGAGCCGAAGGCCCTCGTGATTGGTTTTTATGTGTGCCTCCCTAACAATCAGGTAAGTTATATGGTTGCGTTGCGGTAGTGGAATGGGGAACTTCGCGTCCTGCGAAATGTTTGCATTTCGGAGTCTTGCTCCAACTCGAAGGACTCCCATCTCGTCTATGAAAGGATTGAGTGATCGTATTTTGGCGCTGGCTCCTTTATTTGCCTTTAAATCAGCTATGTCTTGAAAGAATTCTTGTCGTTGAATGATGGAGATGATTTTGAGATGTGCGCTTTGTAGCTCAATGACGCCGATCCTTTTCTCATGACTTGGCTTTCTACAATTGTTGGCAAACCTGAGGCAGAGACTAAAGATTCTTGTCAATTTTTGTATACTGGAGTAGCGTTCCAGAAGCTCGAATTCTTGTTTCGTTGTGCATGTTGATGCTATTTTAATAGGGGCTTTGATGTAAGCCGTTTGTAACAACCAACTGGGACCACTCCACCATAACTTATGGTTGTGTAATTCTTTAGGACTTATTCCTCTGGAAGCACAATCAGCGGGATTTTCGTCTGATCTTACATGATTCCGTTGCCCTTTCCCACCATCGAAAGTCTGTACCTTGGAAACTCTGTTCGCGACATAGGTATCTAATGAAGATGGTTCCTTCTTCAGCCATACCAGTGTTATCGTCTACTCACTCCAAGCGGAAATTGGTACGTTAGTCAAGCCCATAGTATTAGCTGTTTGATGCAGAAGATTTGAGAGAAGAGCAGCTGCGTTAAGCTCAAGTTTTGGAAGTGATATTTTTGATTTCAGTGGCGTAACTTTAGTTTTTGCGCAAAGTAAAGTTGTTCTGATAGCTCCAAAGTTATCGGTTGACTTGCTGTACACAACTGCGGCATAGGTAGCTTCCAAAGCATCGCAGAAGCCATGAAGCTCTATGTTGGCTTTAGAAGTGTAGTGAACCCATCGTGGTATCTTTATGTTTTCCAGGTTTGCTAAATCCGTTTTGAAGCTATTCCAGTGCTTCACAATCTCTTCGGAAGGTTGGTTGTCTCAATCCAGTCCAGTTTTCCAGACGTCTTGCATAAGTAGTTTTGCTCGTATAGTGACTGGAGCCAGCCATTGTAGTGGGTCATAAATACTGGCAATGTTTGACAACAATCGTCGTTTTGTCAGCTTGCGGCCTTTTTCAAATTTTGGAATCTTAAATTCAAATTCGTCTTTGCTGGGATTCCAATGAACCCGTAATGTTTTAAGCGATGGATCTTCAGTTATCTGAAGTAGTCCCTTCTCTATTGCATCTTCAGGGACAGCTGCCAATAGCTCTGGATGATTACCAGCCCATTTTCTAAGGTTAAATACACCCTGTTTCAGTAGGCACGTGATTCCCCTTTGTAGTTTCATTGCCTCCTCTCTGGAATCTGCCCCACTGAGCATGTCATTGACATAAAAATCGTTTAGAAGGGCTTTAGTCGCGTGTGGATACATGTGTCCCTCATCCTTTGCTAGCTGAATAAGACATCTTACAGCCAAAAAGGTGGCACATGCTGTGCCGTATGTAACTGTCTTCGGCTGATACTCATTAACTGTTTTCGAGTTTTCGTCCCTCCAAAGGATTCGTTGGTAGTCTCTATCTTGTTTTGCTACAATGATCTGCCGGAACATCTTCTCAATATCTGCGGTATAAACGTACTTATGTTTTCTCCATCTTAATAAGATTGGGGCTAGGTCTTGCTGTAACTTGGCACCAGTATAAACCAGATCATTTAAGCTAGGACCCTCTAAGGAATTTGCTGATGCATCAAATATGACTCGTATTTTGGTCGTAGTGCTATCTTCTTTAAATACTGGATGGTGAGGTAAGTAAAAAACGTTTCGAGTATCTCCGCTGTAAGGAACAACTTTTTCCATGTGTCCGAGCCCAACATATTCCTCAAGAAACTTTTGATATTCTTTTTTCAATTTTGGATCTCTTTCAAGTCTTTTCTCAACTTGCTTGTATCTTAATAAGGCTTTAATACGAGATTCTCCAAGTGGTTTTATGTTAATAACATCTTTGAATGGGAGTTGAACTGTATACCTTCCGTGATTATCTCTATCAAATGTTGCTTGAAAATGTTCTTCGCATCGAACTTCAGCGATTGAAGGCTCTCTTTCGCGATTTTCATTGTCCATCTCAAAGAACTTTTCCACAGATTTATGGAATTCAGTCATTGAGCTGTTACTTCTTTTGCACTTCTTTTAGCCTTGGACATGGTTTTGCCTGATAAAATCCAGCCATGCTTTGTTTTTTGTACTAATAATGGATCTGCTTTCCGTAAGCCTTTTTCAATAATTTCTTCTACCAACCTCTGCTCCAAGTATGACATCAATTCGTCCCGGCGAGGCAAAATTAGGATCTGCTAGCCTTAGTTCTTGGATCTTACTAGACTTAAGTAAAATCACTCGGTCTTCTGGTAATAACGTTGTAAGTTTTGGCATGATTAATGCTTCGACTAGGAGGGTAAATGTCGATTGAAAGTGTGGTGCTATAGACATGTAGACATGATTTCGTACAGTCGATGTTTCTGTTTCACCAATACTTTGCTTTTTTAGTCCTAGCCTCTTCGCTGCCTTTGAAGTAATGAAGGATGATTGGGAGCCTTGATCAATGAGGGCTCGTAGCAAGATTTGTTGTCCAGTACTCGTTTGTGCATTTATTTAAGCTGTTGGGAGTAGAACATTCACATTCACTTCCTTAGTATTCACTGCAGGAGCCGATGGCTGGCAAGATTCATTTGTGGCAATATTGGAGGTAATAGCTTTAATGTTTGGGAAATGCAGAAGCGTATGGTATGGTTGATTGCACTCAAGGCATCTACGTGAACTTTTGCATTTGTTGCTTTTGGCGTGAGTGAGGCAATTCTTGCATAATTCATTCGACGATATGAATTTATGGCGATCTTCAGTGGAAAGTTCCTTAAACTTACCGCAACGATATATGAAATGCTGCTCCTTGCAAAATGTACAGGTTGGTTTTGTCATTGTAGTGAAAGCTCGTTTCTTGGTGTGCTGTTAGTGGGGCTGTGGTTTGATTGTTGTTAAGACTTCATGCCTTTTCAGAAGGAAATCGTAGAGCTGTTGAACTGATGGCACTTCCTTGTGGTTGCTTAAAGTGTCTTCGAACATGCGGATGCTTTCAGAGTCAAGTTTTCGCATCGCAGTATGAATCATGATCGGATCCCACTGATCCGTGTTAAAAGACATACTTTTCAGTGCCGCGAGACAATTCCACAAAACGTTGAACATGTTGATTATTCCCGCTGCATTCCTATGCTCGACTTTCTTGATGTCGAATATGCTATCAAGATATGCCATAGCCATCCTTTTGTTGTTTGAAAATCGCTGCTGTAATATCATGATCGCTGTATCGTAGTTTAATGCATCTAGTTGCAGATGCGAAACGGAATCTTTGGCTTCTCCTTCTAGGTAACTCAGGAGATATTGCATTTTTAGGGTTTTGTACTAAAATACAAAACCGTATTGCAATCACGACCTGTGTCCGTCTGTCCGTCCGTCCGTCTGTATGGCACAGCACTTTTTTTCCGAAACTATAGAGGCTACAGCCATGAAACTTTGTGGAAAGGTCAGAAGTGGTGACCTCTTGAAAGCTCAAGGGTGGAAAAATTTTTCAAAGGGGTTTAAGGGGGGCCTCCCTGTATAGGGAGGTGACCCCTCAAAAAAAATTTTTCACCATTGGTAGTCGAATAGGGTGTCATTGGAAAGGTCTCAATGAGATCTTTTCAAAACAAGTCCTAAAATTGCCTTCTGAGTACCGAGGGGGGCAGGGGAAGGGGAAATGTACGAACTTTTCGCGTACCCCCCCCTCGCGATTGGAAACCTTCCATCCGAAAAATCTGAAAAAAATCATGAATGTAGGCCTTAATGAGTACAACAATAACAAATACATGAGAAGTCGAAATTCACTCAACTTTGTTAGTAATAGTATGATTTATCGATTTTATATTTTCTTGAATAAAATCCAAACAGTGCCTTAAATTCAATAAAATTTAGCAAACAGATGACTTTTTATAAGATTGATCTTTTGTGTAAGTTTCATAAAAATCGAATTGTATTTAATAAAGTTATAGCGATTTGAATTTTCCTGTATTACTATGGAACAATATGCCCTATATTACTATGGAAACATATGACTATGGAGCCATATGCGCTTTTTATCGATTTAGACACTACAGCTTTGCTAGGATTTGCATGAAAATTTCAAGAATGATAGGTATCATGAAAATGAATACATAAAATTGAAACAAGTCGAAGAGGCAGGAGAGAGCTCCTAGCAAAAGGGCTTTGTAACCATTCTAGGATTCGAAAAAATAGGCCATGAATCGATGATTACAGTACAGAGAAGTGGGCCCTGAAAAAAATTTCATGAAAGGTAGCCGATATGAATATCAACTGAAAGTTCTCTATGAGAGCTTTTCAAAACAGTTCTTAAACTGACAGTTTTTGCTTCAGTGGGGGCACAGGGGGGGAAATACATGAAAATTGTGTTATTAAAAAATCTGGAAAAATTATCAAAGGAGATATCTATGGGTATAAGTAAAACAAATACCTCCGAAGTCACAATTCTTTCAACTTTGTTAATAATAGTATGATACTCGAATTTCACATTTTCTCCAATAAAATCGTCTTTGACATGTTTCTTGATTTTATTCGCTGCTGGTTACTGCATTTTGTAAGTTGAGTACAAAACCCTTCTGACATGAGCATAGGTCTGTCTACCCAACTTGTTTGTATTGGAGCTAGGTTGTAATTATCAGGTATGACTGTCTTGAAAAAGTCATAAAACCTCCTCATACCTTAAAATCACCATTAAACGTTGGAATGGCTATTGCTGGCAGACTTGGCATGTTGCTCGGTGGCCAATCATATTGGTAGGTAGTCGCCGGAATGGGTGCGGCTCGATTGTTCAAGGCAAGCGTCGGGACGTTGCTGTCAGGAGCTATAATCGAAGGTGCGTTAGTTCCAGTAAATGTTGGTGCTTGCATTGTAGCTTTAGATAGCACTTCGGTAGGTTTCGAAGGTGGAACATAATGCGTTTGAGCTTCAGTGTAGGCAGATTTGGTTTTTTCGTACTGTTTTCTTGTAGCTTCGTACAAGTGTTCAGTAAAGTATTGATGCGAGGGATCAAGTGTAGATTTTAAGTCAGCGTGGTTTAATTCAAATTTATTCCAAAGATCTTGAATAGTTCCCAGTTTTGTGCCGAAGTATTGTGCATCCTTTTGAGAAGCACTGTCCTTTCTCAAATTCCTCTCCAGATTTTCTAGGGAACAATGAATCTGGAATCTGAGTGACGAGCCCTAGGTGCACTGCAATGACGATGTCGAAGGATCGCAGTCAGGAACAATGAATTTGGAACCTGAGTGATGAGTCCTAGGTGCGCTGCGATGACGATGTCGAAGGATCGCAGTCAGGAACAATAAAGTTGGAACCTGAGTGACGAGTCCTAGATGACCTCTTGCAGAAAGCGATTTCCAGGATTACACACAGCAGCCAATAGGGCAAGGATTTTATTGCAGTTAAGGACAATTGTAGGAACTTAATTGCAACCGAAATCCGGCTCGACGGACCAATGTTTCGGCGCGGAAACTGAGTTCTGCAGACCGAAATAAGGATAGGATGATTCCTCAAAAAACCAGCCACACCAGCTGTTATTGAAGAATTTGGGATTATTCGATATATTCAATTGTTGTAGAATATATCGAATTAGGGTAAACTGGGAAACTGGGAAAATAGACACGCTTTGTTTGATGTGAACAATACTTTGCAAGTGATTCTTCATTCATAAATCAAAGGTATTTATAATAATTTTTTCTACAATCATCATTAAATTATTTTAATTGCAATCAAGTTCGTTAACCCAAAATGTGCAAGCCAGCACTAATCGAAAGTATGAAATTTTGATTGATCGCATAATTATGCAACGTAGTATTTAAGTTAAGAATGTTGACTCTAAAGAATTGCAAGATGGCATTAACATCAATTAAGAATATTGAACTTTGGGCAATACGTTACAAAAATAATAAAATTGAAAATTGTGCTGGCTTGCAAGATAATAGGAAGAATATTAATAATTATTTTGCTGTGCTTTGTTCAGGAACTGGACACTTTATTTGATACAAAACGAAAAATAAAATCAACAATTATCGAGATAAAACGTGAAGATCAAAATGTAGATTTTTATTACTTTGGTATCTTTAGATGAACGCACGCTTAAACTTTTTAAATAAACTGTCAATGCCAGAACGTTAGTTAAAGTCAACGTTTATATCATGGTAAAGTTCACGTACCAGCAACAATTCGAAATTATTTAAAACTAGTACCAAAATTATGAGCTGGTGGTTTCAACTCTAAGAGCGCTTACTCCAATTTTTGGCCGCAGGAATCGTCCCACCTGACAGGCTGTGCGTTCTATAGTGGATAATTTCGAGTCCAAGTGTTCACTCTTGGACGTTGCGATGGCGAAAAGGCGTCGTACCGCCCGCAGCAAAGGATCGTAGCCGTAAGTGCACCGATTCAAAATAAGCTAAATCAGTCAATTCCACGTCCACAGAGAAGTGTTTGATCATTCTAGCCGGCCAACAGTCAAATTTTAAGATCTTCCTCCAGGTAAAAACTACGGCTCATTATCGAAGGTGAGTAGTCCCCTTAAGCCCCGCCCTTGGTCAGAGATCACCACCGCATGACGTTAGGCCATGGGTCCGCTTGTTATCAGAGGTTATTTAAAGTGTTAGTTGTGATTTGTTCCCTGAGTGAATGGAGTTATTAAGAAAGTGTATTGAACTTTGACATTGCGGAGTTGAAGCCAACATACTTAGTATTGTATAAATTGTGAAACATCAGGTAACTACCTTTGTTGTAGTAAATGTTTAATAAAAATTACTATAACGAAATTATTTTGGCGCTTTTGAAAACAGGTCCTAATTTTATCATTTTTATCTAATAACTTTTTTAACTCTAAGAGTTTTATAATACTGCTGGATTTGATTAGGTTGTCTTGGATATACTAAAATAAAGAAGACTTCCTTTACTTTCTAAACTATCATTAATCAGACCGACTTTGGATATATGAGTGTTCAAGGTCAAGCTATTCAAAAAAATTAATAAAATAAAATTTGGTTACGGATATGTTCTTTTTATTGTAGATGCGTCAGGAATAAAATGACTGTAGATGTTACGAAATTACTTTAATTAAAAGATAGCACCGCTTTGTTTCAGTAATGAATATTAACTATCCTTCACAAATTCACGTTAAAATATCTTTTACCATCATATCATAGGATACGTTGTTCCTCCCAACCGCTTGCTTCGTTCGACTAGACTAACAGAGTACCTCGCTACGATGTCGCCAAGTTGGAGTTGATAGCTCGGCCCTCCTGGCCAGAAATTGGCCCGATTTCTTTGAAGTATTCATCATAGGTATCCAAATCTGGGCTGAGTCGGCACCATGGTTTCATTTTATCACTCGTGAACATGGAACTGAATTTTCGTTTCTCATCATCCTTGAGGCCTTTGATAACATAGTGATCGTTTTTCAAAACTTTGGCCACTTCATATGGCCCTCAATACTTTGGCTCTAATTTATAGGACTCCCCCGTTTGCTATTGGTATGTACTGTACAACTACTAAATCGCCTTCTTCGTATAAAACAGTAGCCTTATATTTCACGTCGAATATTATTTTCCATCGTTCCTTTTCAGTCATAATACGCTGTGCATCCTGCTGCCAAATTTTGCTTACTGACAGTTGACTATTGTCACCCGTATTGTTCTGTAGTGCTTAAATGATACAACTCGCTGTTACATCCCAGAAACGGAAATCAAAAACTGTCTGATTAAGTGTAAATCCGATCATCGAGTTGATTTGAGAATTCAGTACCCATTGCAAGCTCGGTAGAAGCTCGCCCCATTTTTTTAAATCCGTCATCGAACATCGTAGATATGACAATATTGATTGGTTAACGCGCTCAACTTGGCCGTTAGCATGTGGAGTTCACACAGGCACCTTCACGTGATGAATATCATATATTGTACAGTAATCCTCGCATTCTTTCAATGTAAACGCTGACCCTCGATCGCTTATAATACGGATTGGTAATCCAAAGTACGACGATATATCCCTCAACATGGTAACTACTGGTCGACTGTTGGCTGCTCTCGTGGCTTAAACAACTGTGAATTTACTGAAAGAGTCCGTTACTGCGATTATGTATAAATTGCCTTTGTTACGCTTAGGAAGTGGTCCTAAGTGATCAATATGCAATATCCTAAAAGGTATAGGTTCAACCTATTCATAAAACCAGCTACCTACAGTTTTTCCTATTGTTACTTTATTTAGACAACATTCCGGACATGAAGCAATTTCACGTAGTTGCGCATTCAAGTAAACCAGAACAGTTCTTGTATCCTATGAACCTTTTTATCAACGCCAAAATGACTGGCATCGTCATGACAACTTTTTACTAGTCTCCAACGGACAGCTGATGGCACTGCAAATTTAAGATCGCAATTTACTTTTCGCATCAATCTTCCTTTCTTAAGAGTATAATCGCACTGTAATTGGGCGAATCGAGCTAATTTACATATGCCATCTATTATATCCATAATTTCTTTAGTTTCAGGTCCTACCGCTGTATATTATATCAACCAGTGGCTTTGATCAGATTTTGTATCAGTAACACTTTATCTGCTATTGTTGTTGATTCTTGCGGTTGTTCGTGTGGTCGATAACTTAATGCGTCGACATGGTTCATTTTATTTCCTGCTCGATGTACTACATTAAGGTCAAATTCTTGGAGTTTTAACGACCATGGAGCAACTCAATTATTAACTTCATCGTCGATATTGCATTACAATCGGACACCACTCGGAAGTGTTTTCCAATCAAATAGAAACGGAATCGATCTAACATTTCAACGATTGCCAGTACCTCTCATTCGTGGCTACTGTACTTCATTTCAAGATCGGTGCAATGTGTACTGAAATATATTACTGGCCGGAATGGCGTCTCCTTCGTAGATTGCATCAAGACTCCGGCGAGACCAATAGATAGAACTGGCGTCGGTGTGTCACTCGTGTTCAGCACATGGATCATAAAGAGCTAGAACGGGTTCGCTACAGAGACGAGCTTTCAACTCGTTGAAGCTCATGTCTGCGGTCTTGTCCCATACAAAGGATTTCTGTTCCATCGTTTTTAACAAATTATTAGCGGCTTAGAAATTTTTGAGAATCCTTCAATAAATTTGCGGAAGAACCCTGCTACTCCAAGAAATCTTCTGACATCGGTCACATTTTCAGGCGTTGGAAATTTTCGGATAGAACCAATCCTCTTGCTTCCAGGCTTCATTCCGTCTCTATACATGCGATAACCCGAGAAGGTTAACTCGGATGCAAAAAAAAACACACTTTGACGGTCTAAGTGTAAGATCCACCTCCCGTAAAATTTCCAGAACTTTCTTTAGAGTTTTGAGGCTCTCAGTCGCCGTTACACTGGAGAAAATGACATCAACCATATAGCTTACAATATTTCTGGATTTCATACGACGAATTAAGTCGATCGTGACCTCTTGGAAAATCATCGGGCATTAATGAGGCCAAAAGGCATTACGTTGTACTCAAAATGACCAAGATGAGTCACAAATCCGGTGTAGGGTCGTGATTTCTCATCCATAGGAATTTGGTAGTATCCAGAGAATAAATCTGGTGTCGTGAAGAACTGCTTTCCCGCGAGTTGTGAGAGCTGTTCCTCAACAATTGGCATTAAGTACGGCTTCTTCTTGATGATAGCGTTTATTGCACGAAAGTCAATACAAAGACGCTCCTTCCCATCTTGATTGGGAACCAAAACAACAGGCAAAGAGTATAATAATGGCCAACAATTTATGCACAATCTGCTGAATCTTATCTCTTTTAGCAAATGTTATACGATATAGTCGAGCATAGATGGGCGTGTTGAACATCAACTCGATACTCATTAATTTTGTACTGCATCGACCCATTTTAGCCATAGTCTCTGTAAAACAATCGTGGAAATCATCAAGTAGTACCAGCAGTTCGGTTGCTTCGGCTGCAGTTAAATTTCTTTCTTCGTCAGGTATTTCAGGACATTTACTTTCAACGTGGCACTCGCCACTTTCAATAACTATTCGATGTGAATCGCAAAAGCAAACTATTTGCTATGAGGTGATCAGCTACAACATATAGGTCCATTAAGTTTTTTGATTGTTATTGTTTGGAATTTGCTTTATATTCTTTTAAAATTTATAACGATTAGTATTAAATAAAGCGCTTTTGACTTTGACTCCAGGTCCACGCGTACGATTGTATCGTCTATTTTAAATGTCGCTAACATTTTGCTAGTACATTCTAAGCATCCACCTGTAAATCCGTTCAGCTCAACCGGCGGACACTTTATTAAGTTGTACGCGCATGATTCTTGCACGAAAGATCGATTACTATCCAAATCTATAAACGCGTCTAGAATTTTTCTATCCATCTGTACGTTTTTCACTATTCGGTTTTGTACGGAATAGTTTGAATCTAACTTACGAATATTCGCGTTATTCACATATTCCGGTTGATCTCGACTTGGGCATGTATCCGCACTGTGTCCCATCTTTCGGCATGTAACACATCGCGGTCGTCGTTGGGGCAAAGAACAGTTCTCGGAAATGAGGGCGCGATTACAAAAATTATAAAAAACACGCTTTGACACGTCGTTTGTATGGGCAACAATCGTCGCTCCCGACACAGATTTATTAAATATTAAAAAAGCAAGAAAATTTTCATAATATTTTAACCTACCTTTTCATTGTTAGTAAGCTCCAATGAACTTTCATCTGCAGAGCGACTTAAAAAATTTTGTTGATTGCGGCACTTAGGACAAAACAGCATTTTCCTTTTTCTTTCATTTTGTCTACTCCTTTTTTCATGCCCCGTAGAAAAACTCCTTGGGCCTATCTGCTGATCTACGAATCAATCACTCATGGCGTTTATAAATTCGCGAAAAACACCAATTAACACTAATCAATTTTTTAATCTGTTTTTACCTTCAGATTTGAATTCAATTACATAAACTCTGAAGGAAGAACTTCTCAGTCGTTTTGAACGAAATTTCTTCACGCCGCGCCGGTAAAGCACAAACTAATGCACAGGCGTTGCATAAGCATATCGTTCACTGATGGACATAATAATTCACAGATATAATCTATGTGCGGTTTCGACGGACTCGCAAAATGACTCCAAATGTTGCCCACGCATTTTTAGGGTAACCAAAAAAATTGTATTGGTTGGGAAATTTTTTTTTTTGGTTGAGACTTAAAACAAGTCCGAACCAATTAAAAACGTCCCAACTAATCAAAAAGTCCCAACCAATAAAAAAAATCGCAACCAATAAAAATAAATCCCAACCAAAAATATGCCCCAACCAAAAAAAATGTCCCAACCAAAAAAACGTCCCAACCAAAAAAAAGTTCCAACCAAAAAAAAAGTCCCAACCACTAAAACAGAATTAGCCTGCGTATATCAAGTAAACAAAATGATGGACTACAAATCTTAAAATGTTTCCTTACGTCAAACATTTATCGATGCTTGTTGAATAGTTTTTATGAACGGTAATTGCCGATTCAAATCACGCGAAGCTTGTTTTATTTTTATTTAAAACAAATCTTTGTATGTGGCCACGTATATACTACTGTGACAAAAAAAATAAGGTGACATTTGAATTTAAACTACGCGCGTCAATGGATTTGGATAATAATTTTTTTTAGGGTGCTAGTACTGTCAGTGACATCTATTCAAATTTACATGTCAAAATATTCATCAGTGTTTGAGATACGCGTCGTTTCCGGGATGGCCTTCAGTTTCGTCTTCGCTGTGGCTTGAATCTCCTCTATCGTATCAAAACGGTATCCCCGGAACGGCCTTTTGAGCTTGCTGAACAGCCAGAAGTTGCACGGTGCCAGATCAGGTGAATACGGTAGTTGCGGAACGATATGGGTTGAGGTTTTGGCAAAATGATCACGAATTACGAGTCCAGTATGGAATGGTGTATTATTGTGGTGTAAAAACTCGTCTTTCTACGATTCCGGCCTTTGTAGGCGGATAACGATACGCAAACGACGCATAACGTTCAAATAATATTCCTTGTTGACTGTTTGGCCCGGCGGAAGGAGTTCATAATGCACTACACCACGATAATCGAAGAAGAGAAGAGGTTGAAGGTCACCCAGGACGCTCTTCGTCTTCAACACGTTCACGGCCGGCTTGGAACTCACTATACCACTTGTAAACATTTTTTTAGACATAGCCTCATCACCAAAGGCTTTCTGTACCATCCTCAACGATTCATTAACAGAATTTTAGCTTGTTTTTGATTCGGTTAATTGTTTAATTCGTAGATATGTAATCGTTATGTATGCAAACGGATAGGGATAACGTGATAACAGATATATTAAACTGGCAATTTAAATTGGTTGGTTTAAACAAGTATATTCGTTTTCCTTGCGTGTATTTCAGTAGATTAGTCAGCCTTCTCTCGCTTGAGCTTAGCGTAGTCGGCGGCTGTTTGTTGATGTGCCAAAGTGAGTTTGGTTTGCTATTTTTTGAGTCATTTAGTGCGATATTTACTTTTAGCTTCATGCTTAATTTTGCTGCTATATACATCGAGCCGCAGTGAATTCCTCCTTCGTGGTTTCGCCTCCAGGTGATTGTTGATTGTAGTTCACTCGTTAGCACTTCCGTTTACTTGTTGCTGCTTCTTTAGTTGCGTTATGCCTTGAATTCGCACCTTGCACGTCCCGTGTTTGCCACTAATGATGTGTGAAACTCGTAAGTGTCTCCCTGCGGTTTACGTGTCATTGCTGCGTCAGCAGCATCTCTGCTAGAGTTGCGTGAGTGTGAAGATTTTTGCGGCAAGATCGTTGAATTTGTGTTCTTGGCCGGAAGCTCAGTGGCTGCGCACTCAGAACTCAGGATCGAATTTGACTCAGTCGAATTATATACTGCATCGAAATTCATCGGGAGTCTATGCTGGAACGTAGAGTCGATGAAACCACAGGCAGTATGAAACCTTGATTCCAGGTAGTGAAGTAAATGCTCGCAGATTATCGTGCATACCACAAACACCTCTTGTCGCGTGACGGGAGCAATGATTCAACTTCGGATTTCCTCCCAGCGTTGCATGTTATTTTGTTTGATTGGATGATGAACGTTTTCGCTACCGCGTGTATTTTGCATTTCGTTTCGAGCTCGCGTTGGTTCTTGATGCTTTCGGTGCTTGCTGCTGGTTGCATGTCCATAATTGTGGCGTGTAAATTGGAAGCGACATAGCTACTTGAGCTTACTTACATAAAGTTACAAAGCAAAAATTATTATGTGGCTTCCTTTTCGTAATTTAACCTATTATTAAATTTAAAATTTATATATGGCTTTGTTTCCGTACTTTAACCAGTAGTCCTTTTGTGAATGGAAATTTAAATTACTTTCTGATAGTTACATTATCAGATTACCAAGAAAATTAATAAAGTGCGGCTCGGCTTTGCGTAGATTAAACTTTTACAAAATCGCGTATGGTAGTGTTCGGGGTGCGCAACGCTATGGAGTCTCAATGTTCACCCGTAACAACTTGCACCTTTTTTCAGTTACTCATGAGTTGTTCGTTTCTTAACAACATAGTTTTATCCAAGGGCGATCGACCTTAACGAATTTGTTAGAATTCATGACCGTTACTTCAAAAGCCATGGAGGACCGTTTACAAGTCGAAACCTTGTATTTGGATTTCTCTAAAGCCTTCGACTCAATAAATCACAATATTTTGTTTATCAAACTTAAATTTCTTAACGTTCCCGATTATTTGCTCCGCTGGCTATCCTCTTACTTATCCAGTCGTGTCAGTCAGGTATCTTTTCAAGGCTGTCTTTCTACTCCCTTCCATCCATCTTCTAGTGTTTCTCAAGGATCCATTCTGGTCCACTATTGTTCACTCTGTTTATATATGACTTATCATCCGTTGTCATCAACTCCTCTTGCCTTCTTTAGGCAGATGACGTCAAAGTTTTCAAAGTAGTGTCGTCAATCGATGACTGTGCTTTGCTTCAAGATGATTTGAATGCCATCTTATCTTGGAGTTCTTATAACCAACCTACACAAAATATTTCTAAGTACATCCATCTTTCATTTTTGATGTTTGAAATAAAAAGAAAGCACTTTTGTGATGAACTCACTAGTCTTTTATTTAATTCACTGTAACAACGTGTTGATTTTTAGAAAAATAGAACGGAAGTGATACAAAGAAAAACTTATACCAAAATAGACATTTGAACAACATATAATATTTGTATTGTTGCCAACTTAAACATTTTCAAATAAACGTTGCCATATTAATAACACCCTTTCTCAATGTTTATGCATTTTAAACAAATTAATCTAAAGAATGCTTCACGTAGCGCAATACTCTCTTAAGGGCACTAAGCAATGTACTATTGGCATATTTCTGATATCTACTTAGTAAGGAAACTGCAAAGCACAGGTCAGGCCTAGTGCCTGAGACAGCATACACCAAACAGCCAACAATTTGCCTACAGATTTCTTCAATGTCTATATCGCAATAAGTGCTCAAATCAAATATTTTAGTAGTAAAGTTACTATCCAAAGGTGTCAACATAGGTTTGCAATTTTCCATATTGAATCTTTTTAATACATTTTCTAAGTAATTTCTTTGTGATAATGTAGTTATACCATTTTCAAAGTTTTGCTCTACATGTATTCCTTAAAAATTCGGAAATTTGCCCTAAATTTTTCATTTTGAATTTTTCGTTTAACATTGCTTTTAGACTAGTGACCTCCCTTTCATTACTTCCAAAGATTAGCAAGTCATCTATATATATTAATACAAATGCTTCATATTTACCACTATAATTTTTTAATACAAACATGGATCCCATTAAACCTTATAAAGCCTTCTCTAGTTAATACAGAATTAACTTTAATATTCCAGGATTTAGGTGAACTTTTCAACCCGTACAATAACTTGTTTAACTTTACAATGTTCCTTTGTAGGCCCCTTGTGGTAAACTTACATATACATTTTCTTTAATATCACCACGTAGAAAAGCCCCAGTGACATCCATCTGGTATATAGGTAAATTATATTTTGTTGCAATTATTACAAGCAACCTGAAAGTTGCTAGCTTAGCAACTGGGGCATAAATGCCACTTAAGTTGGTTACATCTTGTTGTTCAAATCCCCTAGCAACTAGCCTAGCCTTGTACTCCTTAACATTATTTATATTTTTTATTTTAACTACCCATTTGCTGCTTATGGGCTTTGCACTTACAGGTAATTTACAAAATTCCCACGTATTATTGTCACTCAGAGTCTTTAGTTCTCTGGCAATAGCTGCACTCCACTAACCGGCATCTTTACGGCTCATGGCATCATCATATGTGATGGGATCACATTCACTTTGGTCCGGCTGCACATTGTTAAACTTGTAGAAATCAGTTTGTTTACGCTCACGCTATTACCTTTCCCTTTCTATGGGTGAATCAATTCCGTCCAATAGATGTTCTTCTTCACTGGATGGCAGGTAGTCACTGTCATCTTCCGAGTTATATCCTAAGATATTACTTATGTGGGTTGTCTCTATCTCATTGTGGTCAACGGTTGTTATTTCATCAATATCTCTCTCGGAACTATTTTCTTGCACTGTCTCTTCTTCAAGATTTAAGGTTACAACCGTTTGCTCTTCACCTTTCTTCACTTGATGTTTTTACAATGTCTCTTTTTGTTTCCACCACATTCTTTTCAGGATAGTGAATACGATTACCTTTCACATCTTCCTCATATCCGACCATCAATCCCTTCTCTTTCGGATCCCACTTCAGTCTCTTCTCTTTTGGAATGTGTGCACACACTTCTGTACCAAAGGCTCTTAACTCATGGATATTATGTTTTCCCAGTCCATACCTCGAATGCAGATCGTCCATCTTCATGACTCTTCCCAGTCCTGTTCAATACGAACACTGCAATATTTGTGGCTTCAGCCCATAATTTCTTTGGTAAATTTCTTACATGTATCATTGTCCTGGCCGCTTCCAGCAATGTCCTGTTTTCTCGCCCAGCCTTGCCATTCTGTTCTGGGGTGTATGGGACTGTGGTTTGGTGTGTTATTCCACGCCTTGTAAATATTTCCTTCACATTCCTGTTCACAAACTCGAGGCCGTTATCACTTCTGAATGTCTTCACCTTGTTTCCAGTACTATTCCTCGGACTTATTTATAAAGCCCTCAATTATATACTTGATCTTATCTTTTGTCTTCACAAAATACACACTTTTGAAATTCAAATAATCATCTTTCATCACAAGGAAGTATCTTCACCCACCAACTGACGATTCTCCCATGGGTCCGCATGTATCAGCATGAATTAATTCACATGTCCTGCTACTCTTGTATTCGCTTCTATTGAATGGCAATTGGTGTATTTTCCCAATCAAGCAACTCTTACACACCGGGTTGGATGTTTGTTTAACCTCAATGTTGTTTTTCCGCAAAGCATCTTTGACGTAGGTGAAGTTTTGGTGCGCCAATTTCTGTGCCACTCATTTAAATCGTTCGACGCTAGTTCTGCAGAACTCGCAATTTCAGAATTATTACTCGTATTATAGCGTAAATCCAAATAAAACGAATTTCCAGTTCTTTCCGCAAACGCGCAAATTTTATTTGCCTTGAAGAATTTGCATGAGCTGTCATCTGTCACTATGACATAACTTTTATCTGTGGCGTGATTGACCGAAAACAGATTCGTTTTTAACTCAGGAATATACAACACTCTGTCTATGACTGTGTCAATCCACTCCTTTCCGTTCGATACTTAAACTGCCATAACCAATCGCATTTATCACTGCTCCGTTACCGATGATTACAGGTTTTGGCGAAGTATTTGAGAATGATGTAAATAATGCACGGTCTCGACACATATGTTCAGTAGCGCCAGAATCGACTAGCCACTTAGATTTTTGCAGTTGATGCGACAGATTAGATACCACGAACGCGTCACTATTCGTTTTATTTTCACTTCTTAACATTTTTGTTTTCGAAAACAACACTGAGCTTTAAAATGTCCGAACTTGCCACAATAGAAACAGTTATTATTATTACTCACGTTCCCTTCACTGTTAGTTTTATTGTTACTTTTACTCTCGGTTTGATACTGTCCACTTTTACCACATCTGAAAACGTTTGATTGTCCTTTATTTTTCACAAAGAATACAGAAGGTGTTGCTTGCTGTGCTCCTTCGTTCTTCTCTTTTACTCGTTCTTCTTCAATCAGTAGTCTTACCACTAGATTATCAAACGTTTGTTTGTCATCAGGCGCCGACTCCCAAGCCGAAATAAAATGTTTATAATCATCTGGTAATGACATTAGCACTTTCGTGATTACAAATTTATCTGAGATTTCTTCACCCATTTGTTTCAATTGGTTTTGTAGTTCTTGTATCTTAAAAAAAAAACAGACATGTCGATACCTCTTTCGAACTTGTATTGTAAAAATCTCTGTTGTATAATGTGCACACTGGTCTCAGTTTTCTGTTCATATACACTATGGAGTTTTCGCCACATCTCGGCAGAACTCGTACATGTAATAATATGTAACATTGTATGTAACATTCCGACATTCGTGTTACCAATAACGTCTGCGCTTTGGCATCTTTAGATTCCCATGCAGATATCTCACTGGCCACTTCGGACTTCACTTGTTTTCCCTCCACAATGTTTAACCATCCATGGCCTCTCAACTGTACTGTTGTTTGGAATTTCCATATATTCCAATTTCTGGCCCCTTCTAACTTGATCACATTGACGTTATTGTTATTTCCCTTCATCATCGACGATGTTACACAGTGCCCGAGCGTGATCACGATGCCGTAAACTGTAGTGAATTAACATCATTTTTTCCTTCTCGCCGATATTGCTGCCGCCGTAAATAACATCAATCTACATCAAGCTGTTATCTGTGCCTGGGCCCATAACCTGATGTTTGAAATAAAAGGAAACACTTTTGTGATGAACACACTAGTCTTTTATTCAATTCACTGATACTACGTGTTGATTTTTAGAAGAGTATTTATTTATTTATTTATTTATTTATTTATTTATTCCATCTTACAGACTAAAGAATCCAATCACAAAATGGAACGCAAAGAACAATCAGCAAAATTTAAATGAAAAAGAATACTAAAACGTCGATAATTAAAAGTTAAACTAGTAGTAACTCTCTTAGTTTTTTCTTAAATGCTATGTAAGAAGAGGGGAAAGGACCAAGCTCGAGATTATTATGATTTCATACGATTCTTAAGATTGGTGAATAGAAATATAAATCAGTTCTAGCATATGGTATAAAGAAATAAGAATTCATCCGAGATGAACGAGATGTTTGTCGGAAACGCAGCTCAGAAAAAATATTTAACGGGACTTGATGGTAGCAGAGTTTGTAAAAAAACATTGGTCTAGATAAGTTCGTCGGGATATTATGGATGGAAGAGATAGGAAAGATAAACGACTTTCATAAGGCTGATACGGCAAATTAAACTTAAGGAAAAGAAAACGCGTGAACTTTCTTTGGACAGTTTCTAAAGAAGTCACGAGATAGGAATATCGGGGGGACCAGATAACAGAACAGTGTTCAAGCAAAGGGCAAACAAGACAAACAAATAGGCGGACAGAAGAAGAGATGCTATTGAATTTATGTAAATGTCTAAGGATAAACCCGGAAACTCTAGACGCTTTAGTAATCACATTTAAAATATGTGCATCAAATTTGAGTTTTGGATCAAAAGTTACTCCAAGGTCTTTATGACTGAACCCTTCAGAGAGCAAAGCATCATTTAATATATAATTAAAATTAATAGGAGAGTCCTTAAGAGAAAAAGTCATTTTATGACGTTTAGTAGTGTTAAGACATAAATAATTTGAAGCACACCATTCATTTAGAGCATTCAAATCATTTTGGAAGAGCTGACAGTCTAAATGGGATTTGACTGCTCAAAATACTTTGAAGTCATCTGCATACAAAAGGCACGAGGAATTAATTACAAAGGGAAGATCATTTATGAACAACAGAAAGAGAAGAGGCCCAAGAATTGAACCTTGTGGAACGCCAGATGAAGGACAGAAAGGACTAGACGTAATACCAGAGAGACTTACTCGACAGGGACGACACGATAGATAAGATGACATCCAAGATAGAAGAGCACCCGAGATGCCAAGAGCTTCAAGCTTACGACAAAGAAATAAATGATTCACAGTGAGCCTTGGAGAAATCTGTGAAGATCACATCAACTTGCAGTTGGTTATCCAAAGCTCTTGCAATACTGTTTGTGAACTCCATTAAATTAGAGGTAGTGGAGTATCCTTTGAGAAAGCCATGCTGCTCTGGAGCAATAATAGGAGCTAGTGAGTTTGAGAGTCGATTATGAACCAACCGTTCAAGTAACTTTGGAAAGCAGGACAGTAAAGAAATAGGGCGATAATTGGAAACTGACGTAGGATCACCACTTTTAAAAATAGGCACAATATTCGCTGTTTTCCAAGGGTTTGGGAATGTACCAGTACTCAAACTTAGATTGAAGAGGAGAGATAAAGGAAAACCAAGCGATGAGGCTAACGACTTTACAAATATGTTTGGCAAACCATCCGGCCCAGGGCTAATATAAGGATCAAGAGCATTGATCAGAGCTTCGACTTCAGATGCATCAGTACAAATATAGGAAATCGGGAAGGGAAGATGATTAGGTAAGACAACAGGAAGCACAGTTGCAGCGGGAGAAGAGAAAGTTGAAGAGAAAAATTGGGCAAATGAGTCAGTCACTTCTTGAGGAGAAGAAACCTCTGCACCATTCCAACGGACCTTACTAGGAATGGAAGAAGAGGATTTCAGCGATCTTATATAAGACCAAAAAGGCTTTGTATTATTAGCCACAAGGGAGCTATCTAGACTGCTGAAATAAGCCTTCAAAGCATATCTGATCTCTTATTTGGCAATAGCACGCAGCCTGCTAAAATTACATCTTGCTTCAATAGTGCCGAGTGTTTTAAAGACACGATGTGCCTTATCTTTTGCTCGCAGGGCACTAAGCACTCGCTTTGTTAGCCAAGGCTTATGATTTGCTTTACGGAATGTCTGAAGAGGCGTATAACAGCGAATAAGATTATAAATATATTTGTAAAATTTATCCAAAGCAGCCTCAAAATTTAGGCCTCTAAAGAAATCTAGCCAGTTGACTGAAAGTAATTCTGTATTAATTGCTTCATAGTAAGCTTTAAAAAAGTTAAGTTTTGGAGCGGGATGAGGTTTGTTAAATTTAATTTCATCGACTATAAGATCTATAGATAAAGGAGGATGGTGCCGATCAGGAGGAACATACGGATGTAAGGCTTGAGATACAGATAAATGGCTAACTGGAACATTTGATAGAACAAGGTCAAGGAGACGACCATTAGGATTGCGGATATGGTTAAATTGAGAGAAGGAGCAATGAGATAGGAAAGATGACAGGGTTATAGAAAAAGGGTCAACTGACGAGATTGAAGGAGTAGTATAATTTTTCCACACTATGTATGGTAAGTTAAAATCCCCGCAAACTATTATTTTGGCGTGAGGATGTCGCAAAACTAGATAAGAGGATAGATCATCAAAAAACGTCTCATAAACAGTTAAAGGTGAATTACAAGGAATATAAATAGACAAAATCAAGAACTCTGTATTATGAGGGAGAGAAATTTTGATAATAACACATTTTAAAGTAGGAGAAAAACAGAAATCAGAACAAGGAGAACTAGGTAGAGCTTTGCTAACTGCAACTAAAACTCCACCACCATCAGCCTTATTAGTGGCAATCAGGTCACGGTCACATCTATATACAATGTGATCAGGAAACATTTCAGTGCTCAAAATGTTTCCATTCAGCCAGGTCTCGGAGAAGCAGATAATAGAATCATTACTAACTTGATAAGAGATAAAGAGTTCCTCAAGCTTGGTCCTTAATCCTCGTACATTTTGGTAAAAAATAGATAAACACATTTTATTAGGAGAAGAGAAGTTACATTGAAGAGTATTAAGGTTTGAAAGAGATTCATTGACGTTTAAAGAGGATACAGTAGAAAAAACATTATGATTATTAGAATGTTCATCAAGATTACTTGTGACTAGAGCTTTGGGATTTCGTTTATCGCCCGACGAAAATTTCTTCGTCTAGGTTCAAACGGCTTAACAAGAACACCAGCAGGCCAGTGATTTGGATTCAGGACAATATCACTATTCGCAGAAATCACCAATTTGAATGAGGCAACTACTTTGTCCGTTAAATGTTCCTTAGTCAATTTATGACAAGTAAAGGCTTTAACGGATGATCCAAACTTTTTGTTGACATAACGCTTTAGGTCCTCAACTGAAGTTTCGTACGCCACTCTAGATATAAAGATATTCTTCAAAGGTATAGAAGCACGAATGACAGAAGAATCGAGATCTGTTGAGGGAACGAGGTCACTCGATTTCTGATGTTGAATTGGAGGTGGTATTTTCTTTGGAATCGCTCCCCGACTGTTGGATGAAGAACCAGGTGGGCTGATCATAAGTAAATCAGATTGTTGATTAATAGAAAGCGGCCTCAACAGCGAGTTGTTCTTAGTGACGATTGATTGACCAGATTGACCAGATTCCGCTCTTTCCACATAGTTGCAGCAATCCGGCTGTAGTACAAACGCTGGCTGTATCTGCATATCTTGTTGAGCAGCTAGTGATGTATCAGGTACATTTAAATTGTCAGCTTCCGAAACCGTTGGTTGTTGGTTAATAGATAGCGGCTTCAACAACGAATTACTTCTAGTAACAATTGAGAGACTAGGTTCAATCAATTCTGCAGCATTGTGGTAGTCTGGCTGCAATACTAACGCTGGTTGATGCTGCATATCATGTTGAGAATTGACATTCAGGCTGTCACTTAAGCACAAGGTGGATAGTTCACCTTGAGAGGAGACATTGGGTAATTTTACCTGCGGCTTACTTCTTGTCGGTATTGAAGCTAGATCCGACACTGAACGCACAGCCTTTTCGATCGTACTAGATGATGGATTGAAAGATGAGGAATCCACAAATTGTAACAAGGAGTCGACTTCAGAACATGCAGAAGAGCACTTTCCTAGCAGGGATTTTAGCTCGTCGGTTAAGGAAGTGATCATCTTCCTTGCAGTTTGGAGTCGAGAGACATACGCAGATACTGAGTAACGCCTACATGATGCACAGTACCAATGGACTCCATTGTCCACTTTTTTAATAAGATCTGCCGCAGTGCCTTTCAGGTTGACACACGCCGCGTGGAAAGGAAGTTCACAGAACCCAAAACACACAATCATGGGGGATTTTCCACTACTAACGACACATTTCGCAGAGCTACAAGACATTGTGATCACTTTTTGGGTATTATTTAATTTTATTATTATTGTTATTATTATTATTAGAGTAGAACGGAAGTGATACAAAGGAAAACTTATACCAACATATAATATTTGTATTGTTGCCAACTTAAACATTTTCACATAAACATTGCCATATTAATAACAATTTTCTAATAACCCTTGCCTTTCAATTTACGTGAAATAATTCGTACCTATGTACGGTGACACAGTTCAGGGACTTGGATGTCCCTTTCGACTCTAAATTAAAGTTCGATGTTCATATTTCTGAAATTACTTCTAAAGCCTCTCGCATTTCTGGCTTGATCTTAAGAAATTCCTCTATTTTTTCCGATCCTTTATCGTGTGTTAAATTATATTCTAGTTTTGTTCGTCCCATCCTTGAGTACTGTTGGCCAGTTTGGTCGCCTCATTTGAAGTGTTTGAAGTTCACGCTAGAAGCTGTACAAAAAAGATTTACCAGGATCGTCTTCTTGGAATTCCAGATTCCCTACCTTTTTTTATGAATCACGCATAGCTATCATCAACATTCCTTCGCTGGAAATGCGTCGACTCTACCTTGATGAATGTTTCCTTTACAGGCTTTGTCTTGGTTTGCTCGATACTCACCTTGTGAGCCAGGTTCTTGTGAGGCGCGTTATGCGTTATACATGATCGTCTAATATCTTTGATGTTCCATTTGCACGTAGTTTAGTGTAATTTCACTCACTCATGCTCAGATTACCTCGTAACCATGATGACTTTAGCTTGGACCAACCCCCTTTCATATTTAGTTTATAACAGATCTTTCAACAGTCTTCTTCTCAGCTCTCAGTAATTTTTCTTTTCTTATTTATTTTCTCCTAGTTTTTGCATTTTTTCATTACTTTTATCTTGCTTTTTGCATGCTGTGCTTTTATTTAATTCATTTTGCTGTACTATTATTTTATCTTTTTTGTTATTGGAATTTTTTTTCAGTTAAATAGAAAGAAATAAATGAATAAAAATAAGGATATTACTTAAGCGTTGAGTGAAAATTTCCTGGCTTCCCCCTAAATAAATAACAATAGCGTAGAAAATAAATCCTTCCTTGTCTTTTTCTTGGTGGCAAATTATTCCGTCATATGTTCAAAAATATGACTACAAGATGTAATTTTTTTCTACATGTTGTTATAAGATTCTATAAATAATGGCTTACCCAATCCTTATCATTCCTCTTATTGATTAGTGTCATTCAGTTCTGGAGACACTTCAAGGCATCGAGCACGTCCAATTTCATCAAAATATACTTCATTACGAATTCAATGACGTGTTGATGGACGACGCAGTCAAAATGTCAACGCCAGACCCTCTTGATTATCTGGATCCTAAAATATCATCCATCCAAGTCCACCTTTGAGCATCGTCGCAGCGTTGTGGCTGCAAGAAATTCCATCGAAAATATCAAGTGAGCGATGTCTCCGTAAATAGCTCAGAATGCACGTAATCTGTCTATTGTTTCGCGGAATCGAGTTGTGTCGTCAAAGCTTGGACTGATTACCAACAGCAATAAGTGGAGTCTGTAAGGGGAGAGAGTAAATATAAACATCAGATCCCTAAAAATAGACAACCCCAACCCCACGTCAGTCCAGTTCCGTCAATTCCTCCGGCTCAGCTATTCAAAAGGGACATTCTGGCGATGCGAGTCGTGGATGCAAGTGAAGTATATTCTGATAGCGACTTGCAGATTCTTTGATGGCAAATAGAGATACAATCTGCTCCCCAAATGTACACACAGTCTGCTAGTCACTTCTATTGCAATTCTATTTGCTGATGGAAATGGTGGATCTCGACGGTTGCAATTGATGCCCTGGAGAACGATGCATTTCTCATGAATATCAGATGCTATCTAATGGCGTAGATTCACTTTGAACAAGTTTAAATCAATTCAACATCTCGGGCTGATGGACAGATAGAGTTGTTGTCTGCTGAATGCCTTTGCCGGCCAAGGAAGCATCCTAACGACTTCTTGAGTTGACGTTCAAGGCTC
Source organism: Odontomyia ornata (assembly GCA_963969285.1). Taxonomy (NCBI): domain Eukaryota; kingdom Metazoa; phylum Arthropoda; class Insecta; order Diptera; family Stratiomyidae; genus Odontomyia; species Odontomyia ornata. Next base: position 54,478,227 of record OZ017742.1, on the reverse strand, counting down.
CTTTTGAGCAAATGGTTGCAAATTGTTAATTTGACGTTGCAGATATACAATGCAGCGTCTTTTGTGAACCGCCTACAGATATACTAGTATGCATATATGATAGCTTGGTTGATATATTCTGAGTCCTTTCGAAACTTTTTAAAATCTTATTAATAATAAAATGATAAATCCTTGCCTGATCAGTTAAAGTCCAGAAAAACCTTCAACTAACCAAACCCTAAAACTTCCTTAAAACCGCAAAATAAGTAATTCGCATCCGAAAATAAGAGAAAACTTAGAAAATGAATCTGGAAGCTGAACAACATCCTTTCTGGTCGACACTCATCCTGGTCGGTATGAAACATAAGGAATCACAAGTCAGTTCACAGCTTTGCATTCTTCTTGCTCCTTTTCATCTACGACAGGGGTCGAGTAAGTTTATGTTGTCGGAAATTGAAGTCTCCTGAGAAATAGCAAACCATATTGAAACTAGGACGAGGATAACTAAGTCAAGATGAGGAGATGGCAGACCGGAGCGGAAGAATGGGTACCCAGAAGAAATACAACATCTACACCATGTGGTGCCTCATCAATAAAATCATCGAGGCCATTAAGTGTATTAACTGTTTCCATCACAGCCATATGGCACTCCTTCAGGGACTCATCGTCAAAACGAATTCGCACTTTACTTGCTGCCAGCTAAGTTGTGAGGAGTGAGATGATAAACATTATCCGCCACTAAGCACACAGTCTGTTGATGCAAAAGGAAGTGCGTGGGAGAGTCAAGTGAAACGACCGTAACGAAAAACTTTGTGAACATCTTTTGCAGATAATTATTAAAGTTGCCTCCGGATTTGCTTTCCTTTTTGCCGGGTATGAGGAAAAGAAACGCCACAAATTATAAGGCCTTGCAAAGAAGGAATAAATGGGAAAATGTTTGAAGATTTGCTGAGTTTTCCTCTAACGTATAGCTGTGATATGAAGTGAAAAAAGAAAAATTACAATGACCCGATATAACCATAATGTTAATAATGAGAAAACATTTAAACTATTTTACAATTTATAAAGGAGCAACCCAGTTTAATTTTGAGCTTATAATTTCAATAGTTTGAAACTCAAATACTGGAATAGCAGTGAAGTGTGGCTTGAAGCATAGTGCAAATATTTACTTGTTAGCCATTTTGTATTCTCTGTAACTCAATACTTGTAATTTTTTTATTTATATTTTTGTTGACTTGTGCTTTTTCCGATGGAACAGATCTGGAAAAATCCTTATCGATTCTCATTCTAAGTAATTTTAATCGGGAATTTCAGTTCCATCCACGGTGACTACTTTCCTCGCATTATATTGAGAAATAAGAAAACTAGTGGGATAAAAGTAATTAGTTATTGAAAGTGTTTTCAGTAACTTTCAAATCACAATTTAAGTTAAGAATTGCCCCTGCAACCAACAGATTCATTCAACAGCTTAGGTTATATAGAATGTTTTGCAATGGGCAACCACCGTTTCATTTAAAACAAATTGGTAGCATTTCACACATTACTATTTCGAACCCTCAGAATAATTGAGAGAAAAACCACTACCTAGTAAACCTAGTAAAATTAGTTTTATCCAAATTAGCAAAATTAATTAGAAGTTGTCAACGAGTCAATTACAATTTCTTGCCACAAGAATTGAAAAGGAATTGTAATGGATCCTTCTTAGCTCTGCTTTCTGTGAGTATAGATAGTAAATTTTTATCCACATTCTAATTTAAGAGGTGACTTTTTGGTTTTTTTAAATACCTCCATTCCCTACCACTCTCTCCATCACTCTTTCATCTTCGCGCAACGCTCGTGCGATCTGCACTCTACACTCTACACTCTACACTACGATTCCTACTTGTGCCTCCAGGAAATGCTAAAGCATGGGTATAAGGGACACACCAAATGCGGTCAAGTACTCCTTTCCTACTTGTCTAATCTGATTAGTGAATAGTTCTCAGAGATGAAAAAAAAAATTATAATACAACGCAGTAAAAAAACTCTGAGTTTATAAAAACTAGCTGTCTTCAAGTATCATGACATAAAGGTCTAAAATACCCTAAGATACTGTTACATGTACAAATAATTCTGCGAGCTAATGTCGCAATTGTTTTCACAACCATTAAGAACATCAACAAAACAAATTTACTCGAAACCACGAGAACCCAACAAACATGCTCCATTCATAACGCTTCTGGAATGTTCCCGCTAATTCACCAATGTATTGACACTGATGTACCGAATTCTTCCGAAAACATTGTATGGGCCAAGCTTGATGGTGATTCTGGAGACCACCGATCTTATCTGATAGAGCCAACGAAGACGTCCGCATTGCGCAGTTTGATTGTAGGACGAAGCCTTGTAAGATCTTTAAGAAACGGATATGTGCCTGTTCGAGTCCTTAACACCGCAGACTCAACCACGAGCATCAAAGTGGTAGAAGTCATCGGCAGCTGCCAGCCTGTTTCCACCATCACCTCTTTGGAAGCTACTCACGACCATCATTGGAAAAGGAGGCAAGACACAGACAAAGCCCGGGAATCCACGTCTGCAATATTGAAGCAAGCCAAATTGCCAGTGCAGCTATTCAAACGAGCCTCTGATCTGGTCACCAAGTACAGAGATATCTTCTCAACAAGCCCGGATGACTAAGGCCGAACGAGATACGCAGGGAGCCAAGCCGATTCGACCAGCACCGAGACGTCTCCCTATAGCCAAACAAGGAGAAGTGAGCGCGCTGATCTCGGACATGGAAAAACAAGGCGTTATTGAACCTTCTGTCAGTCCATGGGCCGTGCCTGTAGTTCTAGTAAAGAAAAAGGATGGTGGCGCTCGCTTTTATGTTGACTATAGGCAGCTTAACGACGTCACTAAGGAAGATAGTTACCCACTTCCACGCATCGATGACATCATGGGCACTTTAGCCGACGCAATATGGTTTTCTACACTCGATCTCAAGAGTGGCTACTGGTAGGTAGAAATTGACAAGAAGGACCGAGAGAAGACCGCATTTTCAGTTGGGCCCGGATTGTGGCAATCCGTGGTGATGCCCTTTAGGCTTTGCAATGCTCCAGCCACTTTCGAACGCTTGATGGAATACGTGAAACATGGTCTAACCTGGAAAACCTGCTTGGTGTACCTAAATGACATCATTGTCATCGGAAGAACGTTCAAAGAGCATGTGCGGAGCTTAGAAGAGGTTTTCTCCCGATTGTGACTGGCAAATTTGAAACTTAGTCCTGAAAAGTGTACCCTTTTTGCAGCTGAAGTAAAATACCTGGGACACGTCGTATTAGCAGAAAGGGTCAAAACAGACCCTGAGAAAATTGAAGGCGTTAAAAGCTGGCCAACACCAAACAACAAGCGCCAACTACGAAGTTTTCTGGGTCTGGCAACCTACTATCGAAGATTCGTCAAAGACTTTGCCAAAATACCTAAGTGTCTCCATCAGCTAACCGAGAAAAATCGTCCGTATGTCTGGAATGAACAATGCCAGACAGCCTTTGAGACCCTGAAGGAAAAGCTGTGTGAATCACCTGTGCTGGCGTATCCGAAACCCGGAAAAATGTTTGTAGTTGACACCGATGCAAGCAACGGCAGTATTGGAGCTTTACTCTCCCAGCAGATCAATGGCGAAGAAAGAGTCCTCTCTTATTACAGTCGAGTTCTCTCAAAAAGTGAAAGGAACTACTGCGTGACCAGGAAGGAGCTATTGGCTATAATAGAGGCCACCAAGCAGTTCCACAAGTACCTATATGGTCAGAAATTTGTGCTTCGAACGGACCATGCATTGCTGAGATGCCTACTTAACTTCAAAAACCCCGAGGGACAAGTTGCGAGATGGATCGAAAGATTGCAGTCATACGACTACGAAATTGTTCATCGAAAGGGCAGAGTTCATGGAAATGCTGACGCCCTATCTCATCGTCCGTGTCCAGCTAACTGCAAGCATTGCCGACAGATTGAGGAAAAGGAACCGCCCGTTGATCTGCGATTGATAACGGCCGAATTCGATGAAGGTTGGTCATCGGAGGAGATTCAAAATGCCCAGTTAGCTGATGAAGACATCGGACCATTGCTCGTATGGAAGGAGACGACTGGGCGACCTGAGTAGAAAGACGTTTCAATGCATGGCGCAACCCTGAAAAGCTATTGGGCACAATGGAACTCCCTTCAGGTGGAGGGTGGCGTACTCAAGCGAAAATGGGAAACGGCGGATGGTAGCTCATATAGGATGCAAACTATACTTCCCAAAAGCCGAGTCCACGATGTGGTTAAGGAAATGCATGAAGGATCCTCGGGAGGCCACCTTGGTGTTAACAAGACCTTAGCGAAATTGCGGGAACGGTTCTATTGGCTCCACGCTCGAGAAGACGTAGAGGACTGGTGTCGCAGATGCACAATTTGCGCTTCCGTCAAAGGGCCAAAGCGACGACTGAGACGACAAATGCAAACCTATAACGTGGAGGTACCGTTTGAAAGGATTGCTGTTGACATCGCAAGACTCTTTCCTGAATCTGAATGGGGAAATCGATACACGCTGGTTGTAGCCGATTATTTCAGCAAGTGGCCCGAGGTCTACCCCATTCCCAACCAGGAAGCAACTACTGTAGCCGAACAGCTAGTGTTTAATTAGGTCAGTATGTACGGCGTACCTAGCGAACTACATTCGGATCAAGGCCGAAATTTTGAGTCACTAGTTTTTGGCGAAATGTGCGAGCTGCTTGGAATACGGAAAACGAGGACAACACCGCTGCATCCCCAATCCGATGGAATGGTCGAAGGTTTCAACGGCACGCTCAATAAACACCTGGCCAAGATGGTTGACGAGAACCAAAGGGACTGGGACCGACATATCCCACTATTTTTGATGGTGTACAGAGCTGCCGAACATGCATCGACGGTCCCACCCTCAGCCAAAGTCATTTTTGGAAAGACTGTTCGTCTGCCAGCTGATATTAAGTTCGGGACACCCCCTGAGAAACCCCAAACGATCTCGGAGTACGCAAGTGATCTAAGACAACGGTTGAACCAGATACATCGGACAGTGCGAAATACCTTGAAGCGGCTACTGACCGCATGAAGACCAGGCATGATCTAAAGGCTAATTCTACTGGCTTCCAGCAAGATGATTCGGTCTGGCTATATAACCCGCAACGGAGAAAGGGTAGGTCTCCAAAGTTGCAACATAATTGGGAGGGACCATACCGGGTCACAAAGCGAATCAACGACGTCGTATATCGCATAGAGGAACACCGTAAACCGGGAGCCAAAATTAATATTGTGCATCTGGACCATCTTCCCCTATATTACACCCAGGGAGAATTGACTACAAATGGCGACACATCTTTTCGGGGCGAAAAGAACTGAGGTGGGGGCAGTGTTACATGTACAAATAATTCTGCGAGCTACTGTCGCAATTGTTTTCACAACCATTAAGAACATCAACAAAACGAATTTACTCGAAACCACGAGAACGCAACAAGCATGCTGCATTCATTACGCTGTTGGAATGTTCCCGCCAATTCACCAATGTACGAGAACTGAGTTGAATGATTTCAGACCCTATATAAAGGCGAGCTGAATGAATGGGGGAATCATTCATTCCACCGCGATAAGAACTGCGATAGTGTGTGGGAAGCGATATTGTTCAAGTAATAGAAAAGTTATTTTCGTAATAGTAAGAAATTTATGGACAAGTGTTAGACTTTTAAAAGTGAACATTAAAATTAGTGGAAGTGTTAAATTGATTATTGTGCATTTTTGTAATTAAATAAACTCTTTTAACTTACATTAAAAGACATTGCGTTTTCACTCCGGACCTATCATTAATTTGAATTTATTAGATGTTCCTTAAATCTTTTCTTAAAAACCAATAATGAGTTTACGTTTTTCACTGTTTCTAGAAGATTTTTGTATATACGCGGAGCATTATTCGTTGCATCGTTCTTTAGCTTATGGATATGAGAAAACAAGTTTTCCTATAAAAAGATTTATTTACAAAAAGTTGTTACAATGTTTAATTTACGAATGTTTAGGTGCATCGACGTCGAGTGAGCGAATGAATGACTGAGGGCGATTGCTGTGTGTTGTTCGCTTATATTTCCTGAAACCCCTGATACGGCATCGCCAACGATAGCTCCACGGTTGCTTATCGCGTTGGTTACAATATATGCTGACGAGCATCCGTTCTATCGTCGCATATCATCAGCGCAATGCTATCCAGGTGCACCATAGTTGCACCCATTTATCGCGTGGACATGGTTTCGTGGAATTTCCCAGTCAGTCCAATCAATCAAGCGCAACGTAGTCGCGCATGTTGACAGCAGTGCAATGGACTTCGTGAATGATGCTGCTTAACCCAGGGCGCTCACGCATGCACGCTGGGTGCGTTAGTGGTCCACCACAAGCTGATCAGTTCTAGCGTAAGGTATTAAAAAATTTTTCGCAGTTCTTGAATTATATGGATGTATTTGTGATACTTTTATAAAGGGGCTTCGTTCCGATTAACTGGAAATTAGATATTTGAAGATAAACTTAGCTTTCTCCATAGTAATGATTTGACCGAAGGTGAGTGCATTGGTCCGGTGATACACTAGTCTTGTTGGAGTGAGAATTAGAAGGTTTAGAATATGTTTATAGGCTTTAGTTAGTATCCTGGATATAATATTAAAGTTTTGTGTTGACGATTGACTCCAAATGACCACCACATAATGTAGCCTTGTCAGTAAAAATGCATTTAATACAAGTTTGTTTATATGCATTGGAAAACCTCCATATCTTCTCAACATTCCTATCATTGGTGCTAGTTGTCTCCTCAAATTATTTATGTGTGGCAACCATGTCAAACAATGATATATTTTAAGACCGAAATATTTAATTTCATACATTGTTTGCAATTTTTCGCCGTTAATTTTTAGGTCAACATCTATGTATTCCTTATTCTTCTGTTTAAAACTAATGTCTTTTGTCTTTGTATTGTAGTTTTCAATGCGAACTTGTTTTCGTTAAGCTGTAATAAGCATAAGCAGTCAAGCAGCCCCGTGGTGATCAGGAGTGGCTGCTCCTCAAGAGATAAAGTGGTCACCCCGTCGAAACTGCTTATTTTGTTTTACTAGTATAAATTAAACTACATCTGTCAAGTTTCCATCCTTAAGGCAGAGGTGAGTGGTTCACTTCAGCCACTTTCGCATCTTTAGGTTTGACATTCCTCTTGTAATGCAACGACTTGCTTTGAAGAAAGTAAAAGTTGCTTTTTGTGTAATATTTGCGTTTGTCTCAAGCCTCCGTGTCCGCTAACTTTAACGAGGCAAAAAAAATATTGAATTACTGTAGAGTAGCTTAATTGACACCTAATAGAACATATCTTAATATAATAAAAATTGATCGGTACGTCTTGTAGAGTAGAGTACGCGTGATAAATATTTTGTAGTGTAGCTTCGTGGCTCGACAAGAACCCGCCTCATATGATCCCGCAAATGCTAGTCGTCAAGCACGCGTACGCGCTCGTTAAGCGAAGCTAGTTAATGGAGCTCGGTGTTGTTTATAGCCCGCTGACACTTGTGCATGACCACCGACACCCGTGTCCTACACGGACATTTCGAAAATCATTACAAATGGCGCGCAACGTGGGGCCAAAACATCCTAAGCGGGTAAAAGATTTGCGTCTTCTGTCGAGTTGGTCCTGTACGGAGGATGTTAGGTACCTTGGTACTCGAGCCTCATAGACAGAAGCAGTGGAGTTGTATTACACACACTTGCAGTCGCTTCACGTGAGTTGTAGCTTCCGCTTTCCTTTGTTTGATTTTTTTCCGCGACAGAATCCTTCCATGTATTGTCCCAGGGTGACACCTGTAAGGTCCTTCCATTTTCTTGATTGAACTATCAGCCAGATGGTTTTCAACTATCGGCCTGGACTATCAAGAAAATAGAAGGTTATTTTGCTTTTATGTCGCGGAAGGATACTACTCATCTTTTTATCCGGGATAGACGAGTGGTTTCGGTTCGACCTTCGGTGGCGTATGCTGGAGTTGCGAAGCCCGGAATACTTACACGTGTTGGGAATTTTGACTGCGTAGAAAACGGTTACGGTAACGCTACCACTCGTCTCGTCGAGTCAACTAATGTAGCTTAGAAACGGTTTTTTTTGTAACGTGGGTTTGGGGATAAATCTTTAATCGACCAAAAGCACCCTTTTCTCGGCAGACTACCATTCGCTCTCATTTCTCTATGGACGAGTCCGACGCAGCAGTTGGATAGGGAAGGAAAGAACATAACCTCCTGTGATAGGAATTCATAGTTTTTTGGTGGAATAATTGTTATTGCAGGTACAAACGCCAGCTGAGTTCACCTAATCGCTTCATTGTGATGTGTGTGTGAGAATGTGTGATTTGCTTTTGCTGGGAGGTATCAGGCAGTGACAATACGATTTGGCCCAACAGCCACAACTGTCTCAGCTACAAGTGCAGCAACAATTAGTGCATGCAGTGTCGTGGAGACTTAAAAGTGAACACAGAGATCTTGGAAATGCTTCAGGCTACAGCGACTTCAGATATAAGAGTTGACGATCGTCTCGGGGAGTATAATTGCATTGCATGTATTTTCACTATAGAAGAACTTTATGGATAAAAAAACATAGAATATGATAACTGCTACGATAAGAGTTATTCACCAAAAGAAAATTGAATAGTGTTGTTGTTAATATGGTTCAGTGGTGGACTGAAAGGGGAGTGCATATAATAGTACCGGATATCGTAGATACGGCTCCAATGCAGTTATTAGAGATTAATTACGATGCAGGTGTGACAATAGAGCGTGGGAAAGAAGTCACACACAAACAAGTAAATCATCTTCCCCTCGTATCATGGAAAGGTGACCCAAATGATCTACACACTTTATTAATGACTGATGCCGATGGGCTTTCGCAGGAAAATCGGGGTTGTAAGGAGTTTCGACATTTACTCATTATTAATATACATGACACAAATCCGTTGAACGGGTAGGTCTTAGTTGATTACTAGCCACTAGATCCAGCGAAAGATTCGGGACTGCATCGATATGTGTTCTTACTATTTCCCCAAAAACGTTTCGTTGAAACGACTATGGTTATTTCTAAAAGATCATCTTGTAGATAATTGATAAGATAATTATACTCTAGTTGTAGTCATTGATACTGCAGATTGATGTTAATTTTATTCTCCAATGAGTTTTTAGCATGCATAGATAAATGGTATTTTAAATGAATAAAAAGAGAGGGAAGCAAAACAAACTATAGTATGAATTGTAATAATGCAACAATAATTAAAAGAACAGAAAATAATGCTAGAATGACATCTTCATTTGCATATTCTTTTATTAAAGTAGATTTATTTGCGTAAATAAAGTCAGGAAAGGGCTCATGTCATCATGTCTTACTGAAATGACGGTACAACACATAAAAAACGTTGAGGACGAACAAAATAAGTAAATAAATCAACGAAGGCAGAGGAAATGGATGTTATGAAAATCCGTTTGAATGTTTGACGATAGTAAAACTAAAAAGCTAAAGTTGGATGAGAACTCCCTTTCTCCGCCTTTCTTCCCAATTACAAGAATTCCTTTTCTCGCCTTCCTTGTTATCTCGTCTAAATTAGCAAAGGATTTCATCTTATTCAGATATTTATTATATATTATTATATCTTATTTAACGTTGATGTTATTTATTAGCTAAAGTTATGTGCATGAAAATAAATTATTTGAATGAAAAAAAAAACAAGAGTAAATCTGAAATGTCTCAAGGAGTACTGGCAAAAAGAATTTGTAAGACTAAGTTAAAAAAAGAAAAAGTACGGGGAATAAAGTAAATTTAAGTTTGCAATTAATTCAGCTTTATTAGGGAAAATAAAAATCATGAATTGCTAATTAACAATCAGAATTTCCTTTCCAGCCCGCCTGTTTTTTTTCAACCGGAGGGAGAGTGAACGGTGGGTATACCCCTAAAAGGGTAGGGTTTTAAGAAATCCGTGGATGGCCAGCTTTGCGTCGCGTGCGGTACGCGGTACCTTCATTTGCTTTGCATTTTCCTTGGTGTAGAGTACTTTGGGGTTGAATTAACTTAGTATATTTTTCGGTACCGCGTCGGTGAAATTCGGGAGCGCGAAATGGAATTTAGTTTTTCTTTTGTAATTGACTGGTATAATAGAGGAATACGAAATAAAGTAAAGTAGGTTTCCCTTCCGTATATGTTAATTTTGACGCGTTTGAAACGGGAATTTAATGGTGGCTGAAATACGTATTTTAGCGTAATCCATTAAAAGAACTGCGACCTGAATCCGCTCTGAACTAGCTGGCCGACAAGCAGCCACCCTGAAACAGATTACGAGTATACGGACTGGTTGATCGGTTGGTATCGTTCGTTGACGCGACACGGATTTCACGTCTAGAACCGATGAGAGGTTGGTTCCGATTTTGTTCGAACGATTTTAGACGGAAAATCACTACAAAGCCATAAACGATACATATCTAGATCCTCGTTGACGATATTTTCCATGGCAACTTTATCATGTCCTGAATGAAGAAGTACAGTATCATCAGCATATAATGTCAGGTGAGCTTTCAGTTTACATGTATTCAAATTATTAGTGTATAGCAAAAACAAGGTTGGTCCAAGTATGGATCCTTGGAGAACCCCCGATTTAATTGGTGCTAGATTACTCAAGGCATTATTAACTGACGTTCTTTGGAATCATCCCTCCAAATAACTTTTGAAAAATTTTTCGATTTGCCTTGAATACCATATGACTCTAGTTTTTGATGTAGCAGGTAATGATCAACTGTATCAAAAGCTTTCTTCGGGTGCACAAAAATGGCAATAACAAAATTTCCTTTATCAAGATGTTCATTGATATAACGTGAGACAGAAAGTAATGCATCGAAAGTACTCTTGTTCTTTTGAAAGCCAAACTGCTTCGGACTTAAGATAACATTGTCCATTAATCAAGATTTTAAACGATTATTTACAAGTTTTTCGAATATTTTACTAAAGGCTTTCAATAGTGCAACAGGGCGGTAATTATTTGGGTCCAGATGATCTCCTCCTTTGAAAATTGGAATTATTTTTGCCAGTTTCTCTTCATCCACTCATTTATAAAATTTCCCAGTTTTTCAGCTACCTCCTCTTTGACTAGAATAAATTCATGAGTGATGATGTTGTCAATACCCGGTGTTACATTCTTTTCAAATCTTCGATTGTACTTAATACATCTCCCTTAGTCATTTGATGAATGTGTAACATGGACTTAGCTGGGCTTTTTATAATTTGAAACAGCTACAATAGTTGACTTGCCACCAAGCTCCCTGGTAATTTTTTTCCCAATCGTTGAAAGAAAGTGGTTTAACGAGTTTGCTGTTCTACATGGGCGTACTGCATTATTAGAGTCCATGCCAAAAAATTCAGCATTTGATGACATGATCCAGGGTGATGAATTATCTTTTACATCATTTATTATTTTCCATATTTCGTGTGAGTTGTCCGCCGCTGCTTCCAATCTTCTGGAGTAATATGAAAATTTAGCTTCTCTGATGAGACGTTTTGATTCTTTTAGGGCTTGGTTGTACAGATACTTAAGTGCGTGATCTTCAGCGTGCTTTTTGTATTTCAATAATTCAAGTACTCAATAATTTTCTTTGTTATCCATACATGTAGTCGACATCTGATCTTTTTCTCGATGGGATAATCATGCTTGGACTCTGCAGTTAGATTTTTGAGCTCCAGAAGGTTTTTAGGTTTTCGGTTTGTTAGCAACTGTTGAAATCTCGATTTGGAAAGATCCTTGTCTAAATATTTAAATGTTTCGTAAGTTTTTGCTTCGTGAGACTTTGACCATGGACGACAATTTTTAGAACACGATAATCTAACTTCGGCCAGTCTGCAAGTGTGAATTTAATGTTTTCAGCAATTTTTTTCTCATCTGTTGCTTTGTGATCCAGGCAGGTACTTGAAGTCGGGCGAGTAATTTTACCCTTATTGACAATGACCGCTTCGTTTATTTTCAGGGTACCCTTGCACACCCTTTATTCTGGAGATTCTGCAATCATGTCTATGTTTGTGTCAGCAACTATGATTAGATTTCTTTTCAGCAGAGTATATTGCATCTATTACTGTGCAGAAGTCCGGCGCATTGAAACGATTGCGATTATAGTAAGTACCGATTTTTAGTTTTATACATGCGCAGGTTATTTCAATCATTGTTGTATTATATATATCAGATGTTACTCTCTTTGTTACAAAATTAATTGTATTGTTTATATAAATTGCGGTACCTTCTCCTCTTCCGGGCCTGTAGGAGAAAACGGAGCTATATCCAGAAATATTGTAATACTTCACTTCTTCAAGATAGATCCATAATTTGTTTCGTATAATCAGATCCGTTTCAGGATTTTGCTGCAAAGAAATTTAAATATCACTCAACTTGTATCGTAGGCTTCTTATATATGCATAAAAGATAGTTAATTTGTCGCTTGATTGAGTTTTGCGATTCACAATCATCATCAAAATTGTAGTCAGTACTCTTCTTAGCAATGACAATCCTTCGTTGATACTCTGGGCACTCCCACGAGTCTGCTCTGTGTGAATAATCAGTATTCTAATTATTACCCATTCAATTGTAACAGTTCTGATGTGTGATTTTGCATTCCTTGAGCTCATGGTTTCCTGCACATTTCACATAGATTTCTTCTCCTTAGCATTTCGACGTCTTATGGTTATATTTTTGGCACTTAAAGCATCTCGTAACGTTAAAGTCTTCCTTCACAAAATATGACCCACAATCAATGTTTTATACATGCTTCGATTTACCACATTAAATATCAGAACATATTTTTTTCTCAGAAACTTTTCTACATATCTAGATTGATTCCTGGTGAAGAGAAATTAGGACTAAAGTAGTGAAATTAAGCTTTGCCTGATGGTGGTTCACCCTATGCGGCCATTGAAATATTCATATCTGTCTTTATTTTTGTGGTTGGGAAGGCTATTTACGGTCTGAGTGTGGGGGTCTCAGTTATGTAAGATGTTAGGACTACCCGCTGAGTACCTCCCCAGTCAACTTGCCAGCTTGGTTTGGAACCGTTCACATACATTACTTCGCACTAAGCCTCGTTTAGCCTAGGTATGCTAATACGTCGGGTGAGGGACTGGATGACTGCCCATGCATGGGCATAGTTTAGTACTGGAAAAAAAAGCTGAAGTTACCAGCTTGACGAAAAAGAGAATCACCCAAAAAATAAAAGAAGAAATACTGGTTGAATCGATACCATCCGTAAACTACATGGATTTGCTGATCGACTCCCATATGAGTTTTCTGAAAGAATGAGGGCAACGGTAGATAAAACTGCCTCAAGCGTCTTGGATCCGAGTCAACTTATGTCTAACTCAACCCATCAAGAAAGAAACTTTTGATTTAATTCAAAGCATCGGTGCTACTGCATGGAGCAAAAATATGGGGTGATGCTCTCAGCAAGGAGCTGTAGAGAGAAGGGCTTGACGCAGGTACACGGAAAAGGAGCACTGAGGATTACACCTTCATACACAACAGTGTTTGATTGGATGATGCTAGTCATTGCAGACGTGATACCCATTGCCTTTCTTACTAAAGAGGGCCGTACTGGCTACCTGCGCTGAAATGAAGACATAAAAGAGACAGCTACCCATGAGGGGAGACAATGCTTACTCAATAATTGACAGCAGACCTGAGGGAATAGTACGCAGAGAAAATAGACTGTGCACCTCATCGCTGAGGTGAGACCGTGGCACAATGAGACAGACTTCTACGTGATCCAGCTCTTGAGCGGACATGGAAGTTTTCAGTTTTACTTGCACAAGATTGGTACGTCACGGACTCCCACCGACTCTAGGTTTTAAGTAGGTCTGCCACACATTTTTTGCATTATAGCCGCGCTCAATTTGCCAGTAATGGAAGAAATCACCAATTTAGTGGTGAAACCGCCATTAACCGAAAAATACTTTGCAGTCAAATCTATGTTAATTGAACGATTTTCCGATTCTCTCGAAAGTCAATTAAGCCAAGCTTTATCGGAAGTTGAATTAGGAGACCTCAAACCCTCAAAGCTCTGGCAAAAAATGAAAGTGCTCGCAGGGAAACAATTGGGTTGAGAGGCCCTACAGATTTCCTGGATGAAAAAACTCCCTGTCCGTACACGTGATGTCTTGGCAGTAGTGCAGCAAGTTGCGGTAGGAAACTTAATAGAAATTGCGGACAAAACATGAAACACGCGTGATTTTGCTACGAAAACACATAGCGTATGTCAGAAAACCCAGGAACAGCAACCAACTTTGAACCTGGCAGTACAAGTCGCAAAACTGACATTGATAGTTGAAAGTTTCGAGTTAAGAACATCACGACATACAATGGGTACACAATAAAAGTCACAAACACGTGCAAAATCAGCAGATGGACCAGGAAGTGTGAAGCACCGGAAAATTTCGTAAAAGTGACGAAAACCTGAATTCCTCGTCGCCAGTTCAAACGATAGCCGGTGACGATATAAATACAAACCGTTTAATAGTTCGCGGTCCAAAGCTCAGTTATTCTTTTTTTGTTGACACTGGTGCCAAAGTATCCACCATACCACGCGAGAATGGATAAGGGTTATCGGAATTCCAACTATTTGTCACGAATGGAACTAAAATAGAAACATTTGGAAATAAAGTGTTAACGCTCGACCTCAGACTTAGAATACAGTTTAAGTGGGAATTTTATGTTGCAAAAATATCAAGACTAATCATAGCCACAGATTTTCTAAAACAGTTTGGGTTCCTTGTGGACATTTTACATGAAAAACTTGTCGACATGAAAACCAAGTTACACGAAGATGAGTTAAGTTTCAATGCCTTAATTTTGCAGTATATCCAATCAACAAACTCCACCTGATTTTGAGTGACTTTCCGGAGTTAACAACGTCAGTTTATGTGCAAAGTGAGATGAAACATGGGTCATTCCACCACATCCTGGCCAAAAGCGCGCCCATCAAAGAACGCCTCAGGCGACTACCGCTGGACAAGTATAAAATTCAAAGACAAACTTGAAACTTATGATGGTGGAAGGCATTCGCAGACTATCGAGCAGTCCTTGGGCAAGCTCCCTACTCCTCAAACAAAAGGAAAATATGGAATAACGTCCATGTGGCGATTACAGAAGTCTCAACGGCGTAACTATTCCAGACAGCTACCCGGTACCCTACATACACAACATAACTCAGCACTCAGTGGACAAGTCAATATTCACAATACTTGATCTTAGCGAAAACCTACCGTCAGGTACCTGTAGCACCCGAAGACATAGCGAAAACAGTAGTCACAACACTATTTGTACTTTTCGAATTTCCCGTGATGCCATTCGGACTTAGAAGAACCGCGCAAACATTTCAACGGTTGCTAGATTCTGTACTCCAAGGAATTGATTTTCCTTTCGTTTACTTGGATGATAACCTCATTGCATCGTCTACAATCGACGAGCATGAAAATAATCTCAAACAAATATTTCAACGTTTAGAAGCCAACAAGCTAAAGCTCAATCCAGACAAATATGCATTCGGATAACCCGAAATAGAATACTCGGGACACCGGATCATCTCGGTTGAGATTGAATCATTAATGCACAAAGTCAATGTCATATTGAACTACAAGCTTCCAGCAACAATCATCAAACTTCACAGATACCTAGGAATCCTAAATTATTACAGAAGATTTTTCAAAAACGCAGCATTCACGCTGAAACCGCTAAACAACCACCTTAAAGAAAGCCAAAAAGACGACAAAAGAAACGTAAATTGGAGTAACGAAACAATTCAGCTTGAAGCAAGCAAGAAAATGATTGCAAAGGTGACGAAGCTTGCACATAATATTCGAGAAGCCCGAATTGGCACTTGCAACGGACGCTTCAGACATAGCAATGGGAGTGCTACTGGAATAATTCTCAGATCGATATTGGCAACCCCTTGCTTTTTTTCACGTAAATTTAGCCCTGCTCAACAGAAATATAGTACGTATGACCACAATTTGCCGGCAAATTACATAGCGGCAAATCACTTCAAATACTTCCTGGAAGATCGACAATTCATCATATGAACGGATCACAAACTATTGACGTTTACATTCTATCAAAAGTTGAACAAAGTTTTCTCTCGCCAATGCAGATCACTGCAATTCATTATGCAATTTTCAACGAAATTTGAACACGCTAGCGGAACCAAGAAAACAGTTGCAGATGCACTGTCGAGCATTGAGGCAATCACGATGACAACAGCAATAGATCTTGGTGAGCCTGCCAGCAAACAAGAAGTGGATGCAGAGCTCAATCTCATCATTATTACTAAGGCAACTCGAAGCGGGCCTATCAAAGAAACCCCTTTACTGCGATACATCGACAACAATCCAAGCGTACATCCTTAAGTTACTAAGATAGAAGATATCCAGCCTGGTTTACCTACCATCACGTCTAGGGGGGAAGAGCTACTCGTACTAGCAAGCAGATTTGAGCAAAATACAATTAGCGGGTAATCGACTAAGATATCACCAACTGGGTGAAATCTGGCATACAGTACCAGCAATCCAAAATCCGTCGTCACACGAAAAGTGTACCGCACCATTTCACGCAAAAAAGCGGACGTTTTGAACATGTGTACCTTGACATTATTTGACCGCTACCGCCGTCCAAGGAGCAAAGGTACATACTCTCGATGATCGATCGATTCACCTGGGGGCCGGACGCAGTACCCATCAGCAATATCTCAGCGGACATAGTAGCAACTGCTTTCTACACGCACTGGATTTCACGCTTTAGTTCACTTGTAATAGTAACAACCGATCAGGGATCTCAGTTTGAGTCCGCGCTGTTTTGACCCTTGTTGCAACTCACTCACACATCACCATATCCTTCTGCTGCAAATGGAATGGTCAAGAGATGGCACAGAACGTTAAAGGCTGCTATCAAATGTCACAGAACCTAGCGATGGACCGAATGCTTATTATTGGCACTAAGAACTGCCGTCGAATTGGATCTTGTATGTTCCCTAGCAGAGATGGTATATGGCGTAAGCTTACGATCGCCAGGAGAATTCTTTTTTGATGAGAATTCTGGTGTGGCACCGCAAATTTTCATCGGAAAGTTCAGGAAACACACGCAACAGCATAAATCCTTGTCAGTTACACACCACCGCAAATATAGTATGTTGATATTTAAGGACTTGCATACTTGCACACACGTATTGTTACGTGATGACAAACCGAAAAAATCTCAACAATCCTCTTCCTCGAGACTTCACCAAGTAAATGACAGAATTAGCGACAATGTTTTCATCATTTCTATCAACGAGAAAGAATGCATAATATCAACAGAAAGGCTGAAATCGGAATACACAGCACAAAACGACGAGGACATACCAAGTCTGGCGCAACTGAAACCTACGTTGGCCCTCGGTAGAAAATTCGATTCATGACATATTAACAAATGGAGGGAGATCATATAGGCACCACACAGTGACGCCAGTGCACCAAGTAAGCTGCAGTAGAGACCAAGCAGACAAGAATATAAATCACCCTTCGCGATCTGAATGTTGAAGCGACCAGCGCGATCCATATTTCATCCGATTTAAATGATTTTAATGTACGTCTTGTGCGAAGTTAACTACATGTTTTTGTTTGTTAATCTTGCGTTTATTAATCGCACGTCATGCACAAGACACTACACAAGTCTTAGTGGCAAAACAGTGTAAATTAGCCATTAAACATATTTACTTTTCATATAAGAAACCGCTAATGAAAGAGACAAAATAAGCTAAAGAATACAGCTCGCAGATTAAATATTATATTTAGTTTAGACAATCTTGAAGACCAGCTGCATACGCAATAAAACAAAGCTCCAAGTATACATATCTGTGATAAGATTTGTGCTATGCTATGAGTGTAAAACATGTATCCTAACCCAGGCATCTGCAAACATATTGAATGCCCTCAAAAGATGGTCCTAAGGTGAAAAATTTGAGCAAAACTAGAATGGCGAATTCGATACAACCATGAGCTGTATGAAATTTTTGACGAACCAGAGGTCAAAACGATTGTAAGACTGCGGGATATGCAATGGGCTGGCGATCTTAATCGAATGGACGAACGACGGATACCCAGAAAGGTATTCGTTGAGAGAGCTGAATTATATTTATTATTATTAAAATAAACTATTTTATGGAAAAAAATTCCAATTATTAAATAGTAAAGAGAAATAAAATCCATAAATATAAGATGGTACAGTTATTAATGGATCAATCAAATTTCAATAAGTGAATTCCCAAGGAGTATTCTCCGCAACTTGCATTTGAAGGAGACAAACGAATTCAAGGGGGCCAAGCGGGAGACAATGGTGTTCTCTCACCATGTGAACTAAAGGTGAGTGAGTATTACGAAATATTGCGAGAATCTGGTACGCAAAGTGGAGCCTAAACTTATAGCGCTCACTTGGCTAGATGAAAACATCCCTGTTACCAGTTTGAAAAGGAAGCATTGGTCAAAAAATTTTCTATTTACCTAGAGTGGAGGTAGTCCTAGACGACTTAAGTGATCGTCGTAAGGGCAATGTAGTATTTTGTACATGTAGAAAAGCATGCAGGAGAAGCTACGCTGAGCAAATTCAACTGCTATTACGAGATACTTTTGATAAGGTTACCAGATCTGACATGGATACTGAAGGATTAAGTGTAAAAGCAAGATGAAAAGTCGTATACAGGTTTGGACATTGAAACATTCATGAGAGCAATGCAAAACAAAGCCCCCAACTTGAGAGGCTTTCTTCGTTAATTCAAGGACGTGAACCTCAAATTTCAAATGCAGATCAAATGTTACACCTAAGCTCTTGAAACTCTGATACATTGTTAAGGATGAGCAACGAGCTCTTGATGGAAGTGAAAGTGGCTATTAGGACCATAGCAGAACAAACAATCGGACATCTAGCCTGGTGCAAAAGAAATGATTGGTTTGATGATGAGTGCTACAATGCGTTAGATAAAAAGAATCAGGCGTACAAAGACCAGGACGAAGAGGGAACACTAGAAAAGTCTCAGAAGAGTAGCGAATAATATAATTACGATTATCAAAAGAAAATACTATGACAACCTATTGAGAAGTATAGATGTAAGCCTAGCGAGCAACAACACAAGATAAAGATAGAAAGTAGTGACAAACCTGAAACGTGGTTATCAGCTCAAAACCACGTTCTGTCGTGATAACATCGGTTATATCATCGCTGATGAAACCAAGATTATGGAAAGATGGGCATCATATTTCAAGAACCTCAAGAACATCGGAGCCTAAAGATGCCTGCGGAGAGCTTCCATTGGCCCAGCTAACTTTGTATGAAGTTTGTTCCATAATTAAAGCCCAAAAGAATGATAAAGCGCCGAGCATCGATGAGATTCCAGTGGGGCTCATCAAATATGGTGGCAGCAGTGTTAATCAAGCTAAGCACAAAGTCATTCAGTACATTTGTCAACAAGAACATATGCAGAAAGAGTGGAGCCAATCAATTCTATTCCCTATCCACAAAAAAAGGCGACAAGCTACAGTGCAAAAATTATAGAGGCATACCACTACTTTCTACGGCGTGCAAAATATGGTCAAAGATCTTAGAAAATAAAATCGGATCATACGCCAAGAGTATTATTGGGAGTATCAAGGTGGTTTAAGAGCAGATAGATCAACAACAGACAAATCGTTCACAGTCAAGTAGGTACTCGAAAAACATTGTACCGGGAGTTCAACATAGACGTACACCAATTTTTCGTTGACTTTAAGCAAGCATACGACAGTATTGGTCGTAACGTACTGTACCAAATAATGCTTTGTTTTAGCATCACAGCCAAATTAGTCCGCCTTACCAAAATGACAATGACGTCGACAACCTTCCAAGTCCGCATCAATAACCAACTCACCGATGCCTTTGCCACAAATATCGGACTAAAGCAGAGAGATGGGCTGGCCCCATTGCTATTCAATTTGGCTCTAGAGTACGTCATAAGGAAGCTACCTGTCGATGCGCAAAGTACATAATCATAAAAGTCGAACCAAGTAGAAGCCTATGCAGATGACATCAATATTTTGTCACGGTCATTAATAACTGCCAAGGAACTCGACAGCGAACAAAACTAGTAGGGCTACAAATCAATGAAAATGAAACAAAAGTCATGACGCAGTCAAGGTAAAATACCTCAAGTACACAAAGTTATACATAGTCTAGCCATAAATATTGTTACAAGGTTTGGCAACCCTGCAGAAAGAAACTGTTATATTGCATTTCTTAAAAATTGAGCACTTGATGGATTTGTCATCATTTGAGTTTAATTTTTAGTGGAGTGAACATGGATTGGGGCGCCAAAGAAAATAGAGTCGCTGTGATTGCACTTCATAAAGTAGGAATGCAACCAAGTGATATTTTTAAGACTCTGCATACCCTTGGTTTAAGCAGAATGTTTGTATTCGGGCTATTGTAAGATTTAATGATACGTCTGGAGTAAGTGATCGTCAAAGAAGTAGCCGTCCGCGAACTACTCGAACACCTCAAGCGGTTAAAGCCATGCGCGAGAGAATTCGGCGTAATCCGCTCCGGAAACAAAAAAATTTATCGCGTGAGATGAAAATACCCCAAAGAACAATTTCACGTATCATCAAAAGTGACTTACGGTTGGGTGCTTATCGTAGATTTCCGGGCATTTACTAACTGATTCGTTAAAAAAAAATAGAGTGGAAAAATCAAAACGATTACTTTGCCGGTACGCAAACCAAGAACACCGTAAAATTTTGTTTACGGACGAAAAAGTTTTTACTGTCGAAGAAACATTTAATAAACAAAACGATAGGGTTTATGCTCGCAGTGCCAGAGAAGCTTCTCAAGTTGCCCAAAAGGTTCAAAGAGGTCATCATCCAGCCTCAGTAATGGTTTGGTGAGGTGTTAGCTACAACGGGGTGACAAAGTTGCTTTTTTGTGAGAAGGGCGTCAAAACGTCTGCCAAAGTTTATCAAGAAAGTGTCCTTGAAAGTGTAGTGAAACCTGTCAACACGTCATTATTCAAAAATCAACCTTGGAGTTTCCAGCAAGATTCTGCACCAGGTCATAAGGCGAAGTCAACCCAAAAATGGCTTGAAGAAAATGTTCCAGATTTTATTAAAGCTGAAGATTGGCCTTCGTCTAGCCCAGACCTGAATCCGCTGGATTACAAATTATGGTCTGTCTTAGAGAAAATGACGTGCTCTAAAAGACATTCTAATATCGAATCCTTAAAGAAGTCTCTTACACATGCAGTCGCCAACTTTCTGATTGAAGTCGTGCGTGCTTCCATAGATGAGTGGCCAGCTCGATTAAAGGCTTGTGTAAAGGCAAAAGGAAATCACTTCGAATAACTTGTTGCAATTTCCGTAGTTGACAATATAACATATAACACCTCTTTTATTGAACAGTGCTCCAAAAAGTTTGTAACAGTATTTATGGCTAGACTAGGTACACTTAGCGAATACAGTATCGAAAAGGTTAGCGAATTTTGTGCATTTATGCCAACGAAATACGACGAAGAGTTCAGCTCGCAAATAAAATATTCTTAAAGATCAGCTACATATACAGGAAAACAAAGCTCTAAGTATACAAATCTATGATAAGACCTGTGGTATGCTATGGGTATGAAACATGGACCCTAACCCAAGCATCCGCAAGAATATAGAACGCCTTTGAGCAACGGATCTTGAGGCGGATAATCGGAGCGAGGCCAGATGGGGACCAATGGCGAATTCGATACAACATTGAGCTGTATGAAATTTTTGACGAACCGGAGGTCTCAACGATTGCAAAAGCTGGAAGCTGCAATGGGCTGGCCACTTGGATCGTATGAACGAACAACGGATACCCAAGAAGGTATACGTTGGGAGAACTGAAGGCCGGAGACTGGTGGGGAAACCGAGGAAACGCTGGTCTGACTCGGCCGATGAAGACAGTTCATCGCTGCTCGGATCATAAAATTGGAGGACGCGGTCAATGGACCAAGACAGTTGGAGGCGTTATTTGCAGGAAGCGAAGGCCCGAGAGGGGTTGTAGTGCTAAGAAGAAGAAGAAGAAGTTCTTGAAACTATCGACAGGTGTAAAAGGAAAGCTACTGATCACGTATATGAAGGTTATGGGGTTATTTTCTTAAGGAAAGGTCATGTGAACACATTTAACATAGATGTGTTAAGTGAAAGACAATTTCTCTCATACCAAGGAACAGGAGATTTATATCATCCTGAAGAGTTCTGCAGTTGTAGGTAGAGTTTATCACTCTGAATATTTTTACATCCTTTGCATTGCATTTGGCACAAAATTAGAACAGGAGAGGACTTAAGATTCGTCCTTGAGGTACCCATGAAGTAAGGAAAAAGGGGTACGATTTGCAACTGTTGCAGATAATTGCACAGGAATGTTGGAAGAGAAAAGAGGAGGTCCACGATGGTAATGTTCCCTTGATACCAAATTGTTTGAGCTTGGCAAGGAAGATACTATGATCGACTTTATCAAACACCTTAGCAAAATCGGTGTACCTAAGTCAAGGTTATGGGCAATCGGGTTGGTGAATTCACCCAGGCTAGTAACGGTACACCATCCTTTTATGAAACCGTGTCGATTTATGGCAAGGTCAAACGACAATGCGTTGTAGAGATTACGGTGGATAATAAGTTCAAGGTTTTTACCAAAGCATGATAGTAGTGTAATGGGGTTTGATTCGATACAATCAAGCAGTCACCTGTCTTATGAGTGCATGGTACATTAGTGTGCTTCCGCGTAGATATCTGGAAAAGTGCCAGTTGGAAAGTTAGAATTGAAGATATGGGTAGGGGAACTATAAAAGGACTGCGAAATCGATGACCTATCGGGACTAACTGCACTGCTAGAATTCAAAGACTGAATCACCTCCGCCATTTCCACGGGTTACGTAGACAGGTTGACTAGAAAAGTAGGAGAGGATTGATAGGATTGATAAATGGTTGTAGGAGTAGGGGAGCTGTAACATAAGTGGAGCAGTCAGCAAACAGATTACATATGGCCTGAGCATTTATGGATGCATTTGTATGACAGAGAAATAATGGCTTGATGAGGGTTTCTTACGGAATTCACGTATAACCAGAACAATATGGGATTAATTGTAAAAGAGGCTTTAATGGATCTTAGAGAAAAAAGTCTTGCAGATTCAGTTTCGAACGTAGGTAGGCTTTGTGGGCTGAGGATTTTAAGACCAATGCGTCAACATTTTCTATTTAGAAGCATGAGTGGTCGGTGTATGAAGTGGAATAATTTCATTAAGACCTAAGTAGGATTTCTGTGTCGCAAGGTTAGTATGCCAATTGACAATCAAAAGCTCAGATGCTAAGCCTTCGTAGTTTGTCTTGAAAAAGTTAAAACGGGGTAGTTTCACTTTTGGTAGCGAATGTGGAGGACACCCATGCGACCATACTGCTAAGGGTGGATGGTATGGGTTTGTCTTGGTAAACAGAGCTGCAACAGAGCGCACGGGATCCACCACCTCAGGTTTTTGGAGATAATAAGGTCAAGAATGCGGTTGGAAGCATTTATTATAAAGTTCAGTTGTGTAAAGCTGTAAAGAGATAAGAATGGCGATAAGGCGATAGAAAAATCATTCGAAGTAACAATGGACTTAGTTCCAGTGTCCCAGAAACCACAAAGCAAATAAAAACCGCCACAGATTAGGAAGTGGGCCAGCAGTCAGGTATTGAGTATTAAGTTTGATAACACATTTAAAAGAGATTCGAATGTAACATATACAAGGATGAAGTGTAAGGAACGTAAACACAAAAGACATATAATTGTGACTTGTGTAGGAAAACTGATGGCTAAACGTTAGAATGGAGAGCAGTTTTAGACTCCGGATCTCAAGTTGATCTGGTGACGGAGAGATTGGTGAAAAAATTGGGAATTTTACCAAAGAAGACATCTCTTTGCATCGAGGGCATAGGTTAAACGAAAAAACGACGCCAGCCAGCGAGTTAACGTTGAAATAAAATCAAGAATGGGAAATTTCTCTACGCGGCTCGAGGCATTTACTTTACCTCATATAGTGTCAATGCTGCCAACACAGCCACTGGATACGTCATCATGGGCAATACCTGAAAATGTTGAGTAAGCAGATCGTGATTTTAACCGCCCAGATCGAATCGATGTCCTGATTGGAGCTGTGTTTTACCACCAGCTTTTACTCAATGGCCAAATACGAATGGATTCAAGTCTACCCATCCTTCAGAACACTATTCTCGGATGGATCGTCAGTGGTAAGCTCAAACATGCATCATAAATGTCTGCAATTTCCAACGTGAATACTGTTTGTACGATCAATACAGCAAGTGAAGACGATATTAAGCGCTTGATAGAAAGATGTTGGAAACTGGAAGAAGTTGATAGCTCAAAGTCAAATTTCACAGCTGCAGAAAAACGATATGCAAACGACTTGATACAAGCAATCAAAAGGAATCCTAGCGAGAGTTTTATTGTAACATTGCCATTTGTAATGGATCAGGCGATCCTCGGAGATTCCAAACAAATAGCGTTGAATCGGTTTCTTGCTTTAGAAAGACGCTTAATCAGGAACCCGACATTAAAACAAGAATATATTAAGTTCATGGAGGAATATAAACAGTTGGGGCATATGAAGGAAGTGGACATGAGTTAGATCTCTGCGAAATATTATTTTATGCCACACCACTGTGTGATAAAACTACACAGCAGCACCACGAAATTGCGAGTTGTGTTTGATGCATCATGCGTAACATCAACCGGTTAGTCGTTAAACGATGTTCTACATTCCGGCCCAGCTATTCAAAGTGAGCCATTTACCATCCTACTTCGATTCCGGATGCCACGAGTTGTATTTACGACAGACATACAAAAAAAGTACCGGCAAATTCTTGTTGAAACGGCTGACTGCATGTTCCAACTTATTCTGTGGAGGAATAATCTGCAAGTAGACATTAAATGCTACCGACTTTTGCCAGTAACATACGGCACTAGGCCAGCTCCATATCTAGCTACTAAATGTCTTCAAAAACTGGCTCATGAAAACATCAGCATCAATCAATGACGAGCACAAATTTTCCTGAAAAACTTTTGCGTTAATGACGGCATGGCTGGTTCCGACAGTTTGGCAGAGGCTGAAGTTGTGCAGAAGCGATTGCAACATGATTTACAACAAGCAGAGTTTAAACTACGTAAATGCTGCGCTAATCATCCGCAACTTCTGCAAACCATCGCTCCAGAGGATCAAGAAATTGAGCTCGATTTTAATGAAGAGACTGTAACATCACTAGCGCATTACGGTCAAACCTTCTCGTAGCTCTAAGTATAAACAACTTACAATAGTTTCATTTTTGCCAACATATTAAAAATAAAAGTATAAACCAACATATAAAAATAAAAGTATAAAAATTTTCAATCAAGAAATCCTCAATCATCCGCTTTATTTTCCAACACGATTGGAAATAGAAGACATTTTCATCAAGAATATTCCGGATATTAAGTAAAACATTCATTATTTATTCATTTTATTGCATTTTAAATAGTGCGTGAACATAACCAACACCGAATAACTTTTCATGCAACAGTAAATCCTATCCAGCTACATTTATTTAAACAATCAATTACACATTAGCAACAAATTCGACAAATATTACACCTGCAGCGCGTTATTTTCATACATTACGAGATGAAAAAGTCGGGCGATGAGCTGGAGAACAAACAGCCAACAGCTAATCCAAGTTAAGGAACATCATACACCGGCGAAAATTCCACTGGCATATCATAAGTTTCTAAAATTAGATTGCCAGAGTTTTTCACGGATAATGTGGACCTCTGGCTCGGGCAAGTCGAATGCTGATTTCGCGCATGTGGCAGCGTATCGGATACCAAAAAATATAACACAATCATTGGCCATTTACTGCCAAATGTCATTGTGAAATTATCCGATTTTCGTACAAAGCCGCCAGAAACCGGAGCAATGTACGAAACACTAAAAGCACGCATTGTACGCAAATACGCCGATAGCGAGCAATCGAAAATAGCTAAACTTTTAGAGAACATGCCGTTAGGAGATCATAGGCCATCACAACTACTTGCTGAAATGCGCACAAAAGCCGTAGATACCCTATCAACGAAGATCTGTTACGTCAATTATGGGTGAGAAATTTGCCCGAAACTTTGCGCGTTATTTTGTCTATCGATGGCGGCATTGACTTAAATCAGCAAGCAGCTACAGTTGACTTCATACTCGACGCGATGAAAGGTGTTTCTTTCTTGACTGGCCGACATATCAATACAGTCGGAATGCAGCAAAAAAATAGTGAAACATCGAATGTGGAACTTCAAGAGTTACGAAAAAAAGTCGACAAGTTGTCAAATAACGTGAAACAAATTCTTCGTTCACAAAGTACACAACCTTCTCGTAGCTCTACGCCTGCACGTTCTCCAAATGCAAAGCGAAATGATTCAAATTCTGGACGAAAACAATTTGACCTTTGCTGGTGGCATTACAAATTTGGATCAGCCAAACGTCATCAAAAAACGAATAAACCGAGCGAATCAGAAAGTCTGTGAGCCGGTTGAGCATCCAAGAGATTATTTATTCATGACAAGACATCAAATTATAAATTTCTGATTGACACTGGGGCTGATGTCTCAATCATTCTTGCCACAGAAACTCAAAACCAAAACATCAAGCCATTTCAAGCAAATTTATATGCAGCGAATGAAACGCCAATCAATCTTTATGGCAAACAGACAATTAAACTCGACCTACATTTATGTCGTCAGGTTATATGGACATTCTTCGTGGCTGAAGTCGAGAAGGCAATTATTGGTGCCAATTTCCTGGCACATTATAACCTCACAGTCGATATAAACAATGCCAAACTCATTGATCAAACAACACAACTTCAAATCAGCTGTGTCATTTCAGAATGACAAGCACTAACAGCCACAGTAATCAATCAATCAAATAGACACACACGACTTTTAAGAAACTTCAAGGGCATTTTGACAAATCCAGAAAATAAACCGATAGCATCAACATCGACATTTCACCACATTTCACCACAAACAAAAAGCAAGATGTTAATCGCCAAATGGTTACAAATGCGCCAAAGCGGAAATCGATTACTTAGTGAAGAAAGGGATCTGTCGTTCATCGAAGAGTCCATGGGCTTCGCCATTACACATGGCCAAGAAAAAGACGACATGGCGACCATGCGGGGACTATCGGGAATTAAACTCAATAACAATTCCTGATAGTTATCCCATACCACATTTGAACGACTTCACAAATATACTGGCAGGCAAAACGATATTTTCAACGTTGGATATACCCAAAACTGCCATAATTACCGCGTTTGGCTTATTTGAATTCATGTTTTTGACATACGGGTTAAGCAACGCCGCACAAACCTTCCAACGCCATATACATCAAGTGGTGCATGGTTTAGATTTCGTTTTTCCATATCAGGATGATGTTTTGGTTGCATCGTCGAATGAAAAATAACATGAAAAACACTTATGCCTCGTTTTTCAAAGACTACAAGATTTTGACATGACAATCAATACCGAAAAATGCATTTTTGGTCAAACGCATATCAAATATCTTGGACATTTGATAGACAAAGATGAACTATTGCCATTACCTGAAAAAGTAGAAATAGTGAAACAATTTGAAAAACCTACAGTTGTCAAAGATCTACGGAAATTCATTGCCGTTGTGAATTTCTACCGTCGTTTTATAGCAAATGCTGTTCAAACTCAAATAGTGTTGCAATCGTTAATTCAAAGCAACGTAAAAAACGACAAACGCATTGTTGAATGGACAGACGACGCTAAAAAAGCATTTCAAGAATTCAAGGATAAACTGGCAAGTGCAACTTTATTAGCTTATCCAATCGAAAACGCCAAATCCATCGGATAAGTGTATCGGTCGTGCATTGCATCAACTGAACCTAAACGTAATCGAACCACTTGGGTTATTTTTTTCAAAAAAACTAACGAATGCCGAAACTAAATATAGTACAAACGACAGAGAACTACTTGCTATTTATCGTCGAATTAAATACTTCAAGTACATGCTGGAAGGAAAACCGTTCACTATTTTGACTGATCACAAACCACTGTGCTATGCGTTTCATCAAAACAGCGAAAAGGCATCGCCACGTCAACTTCGACACTTAGATTTTATCAGCCAATACTCAACAGATATGCAGTTCGTCCAAGGTCGTAAAAATGTCGTGCCTGACTATCAGTCAAGAATCAGCAAAGTACACCAGCAACAAATCGATTAGGAAAGTATTGCCGGTGAACAAGAGAAAGACAAAAAAATTTTGCAAATCATCGAAGGTAATTCAAAATACTCGATAACGTTACAAAAATGCCCAGTACTCAACTGCAAAAAACAATTGTACTGCCATGTGCATAACAACATCGCACGTCTGTTTACTCGGTCGACAGTGCGCAAAAGAATTTTCGATTCATTTGAGATCAACGAATAAATCTATCGCCGAAAAATTCGTATGGCCGCAAATGAACAAGAACATTGCAACTTGGACAAAGCAATGCGTACCCTGCCAGCGTTCAAAAGTTACACGTCACAGTCACGCACCATTGTCCAAATATCAAATGCCCGAGACACGCTTCGAACACCTGAACATCGACATAGTCGGTCTGCTTCTGCCATCAAATGGCTATAGATTTCTATTAACGTGCATCGATCGATTCACCAGATGGCCAGAAGTCATACCACTCATCGATCATACTGCTGAAAACGTGTTAAACGCATTAATCGAGCATTGGATATCCCGTTTTGGTGTGCCAGCCAGAATCACAACCGACCAAGGCAGAAAGTTCCAATCCAAATTGTTCAGTCAGCTAAACAAAATTTTGACTGTGCAACATTTTCGCACAACGGCCTACCACCCGCAGTCCAACGGATTTATAGAACGCTTTCATAGAATGTTCAAAGCTGCACTCAAATGCAAGCAAAATCCAAATTGGTCAGCCGAATCACCAATGGTAGTGCTTGGCCTACGTTGTGTTTTTAAAGACGACATCAAGGCGATACCCGCAGATATGGTCTACGGAAAAACACTTCGCCTTCCATTGGAATTCTTCGTTGAAAGCAGAACATCAAACACTGCTAATGATTTCATCAGAAATTTCAAAAACGTGATGAGCAAGATACGACCAAAACAAACTGCACATTATGGGAACTATGTGAAACATTTCATCCACAAAGATTTGGAGCATTCAATACACGTTTTCATCCGCAATAATAGCGTTCACTCACCGTTGCAACCTCCGTATGATGGTCCTTTTTTGGTGGTTAAAAGAAATCCGAAATTCTACAAAATAAACATCAATGGTCAAAAGAAAAACGTTTCAGCCTTTTTGGAAACTTCTCAATCGATGCCAAGTGAATCTACAAGAATCGACAATAATCCAACTAATGATGCTCCAGCGTACATGACCAGGTCCGGCAGACAAGTCAAATTCCGTCTTTATCAGTAACACTATCATCAAGAAGGGGACTGGTGTAGCATCACTAGCGCATTACGGTCAAATCTTCTCGTAGCTCTTAGTATAAACAACTTACAATAATTTCATTTTTGCCAACATGTTAAAAATAAAAGTATATCATAGCACACAATTGCAAATATGCTGGCAACACAATCACACAAAGTAAAAATAACAGTTACAGTTTTTCACTAGACAGATTCTCGTGCAGTTGTTATTATTTTGCTATAGTCGAACTCTTATTGTTAGTTTTTTAGATTAATGTGAAATAAAGTAGGAAAAATATTTCCAAGTGTTTCATTTACAAAATAACAATTTCGTTTAGCCGTCGCGATACAAAAAAGTTAAAAGACCAACGCAGAGGTTAAGACCTTAGGACTTACATGGCTAGCAAAAACTGATCAGTTCAGAGTCAAGACAAGAATAGATCAAGCAGAACGTATTACTAAACGAATCGTGACTTCAGATATAGCCCGTCTGTTTGACCCTCTCGGACCCATGCGCCAGTAGCCGTTACTGCAAAAATCTTCATATAGAAACTTTGGAAGCACAACATCGACTGGGACCAAGAGCTTTTGTCTGACCTGCATAGGGAATGGATCAATTTTCGGACCAACTTAACAGCAGTAGATAATATACAATTCCCACGACACATATTTGCCCAAGAGAAGTCAAAAGAGCTCCAAATCCATGCGTTTTCTGACGCCTCTGAGCAAGCCTGCGGAGCTGCAGTTTATATCCGCTCGGTCACTAACGATGGAAGACTTATTGTTCTACTTCTTTGCGCTAAATCCAGAGTAGCTCCACTTCAACGTCAAATACTACCTCGACTAGGGTTATGCACCGTCACATTATCCGCTTATTTGGAAGCTCGAGAAAAAACTGATATGCGACTTGAGGAAGCTCGAACATTCTTTTGGACAGATTTCGAAATTTTTCTAGCTTGGATTACTTCAGATTCATCGCACTTGAAACTCTTCGTAGCAAAGAGAATTGC
The DNA here is from genome assembly GCA_963969285.1 of Odontomyia ornata. Lineage (NCBI taxonomy): Eukaryota > Metazoa > Arthropoda > Insecta > Diptera > Stratiomyidae > Odontomyia > Odontomyia ornata. Next base: position 54,447,609 of record OZ017742.1, on the reverse strand, counting down.
CAAGATCCAAGAAGAATCATTGCATCAGCAATGGCGTCATGTCACTTCTAAGGAAAATCCAGCGGATGTACTCCCACGCGGGCTCAAACCAGAAAAACTACACCCAATCGTGGCGCAAGATACACAGCAACACCCGCACCTAGAGGAATTTCTTGCTCTGCAACGACTTGTGAAGGACAATCAAGTTACAGAATCACCAAACAAGATTCCGTTTCACACGACCCATCATTTGACGATTGGATACTTAGCACTACTGCTCGCCATCATGTCAGCAGGGTGCTGGCTCTGCAACCAACATAACCGCAACTCCTCCAAACCGAAACTAATACCTCGTCCAAAACAACAATCAACTGCAGATTTCAATGTCAACATACAATAAGAAGTTGAATACACATTCAACGCGGGGGAGGATGTCCATACCTGCAATAACTTTTAATTTTCATATCGTAAAGCTCACTTACCTACAATTCAATTATCACATTGCTATTAAATCACATGCTTACCTTACATTTTTTTGTTCAGTTACCTTTTCGATATCGTAAAATTGACCAATATAAATGTAATGCACACTGATGATGCATTTCATGTTCACTCACTTTCAATTGTTTTGATATCAAACTTTGACCTATGCAATTTACTTTTGATCGAGGTGCTTGTACATTTTGCATATTCTTGAATTCTTGTTATGTTGAAATTGATTTTAGACTAAGCATTTTTGCTATATAAATATTTCATATTATGAAGAATAAAATCATTGTTTTGTGACAATCCAAACAATTAAGTGTTTCATTTCGCGGAAGATATCGCAGCTCAAGTGCTGCTGATATCCCTTGTATATTTATATTGTACATCGATAGTTACACGGTTCAAGTGCCGTCGTGACTTCATTAAACTATACCTGTTTAACTTATTACGCGGCTCAAGAGCCGTCGTAATTATAACTGTTCAATTTGTGAGCCTTGCATTTTTTTGTTATCTGGGGGCAAGAAGGAGAAAGAACTGCAAACACTTCCACGCAGTGTTGAATTAAGCGCTATAAAAACACCTTTCCCAGCCAATTTTGCCCTGACATATCGATCCTGATAGCATCTGAAAATCATATAGTGAGTCCAGCTTAGTTCTCGTACCTCTAAAATGTTGATAGTAGAGGTTTAATCCATTATTAGACATATTAAAGCCAAGATTTTTTGCTGGGTATTGTTGAATGCACGAAAACTCTACCGTAGAGAACGTTCAAAGCCCTTCACCAGGATATCCGATGGTCAGAAGTTTGAGCTTAGCAAAAATTTTGCCTCAGCTGTTACCGTTACTTTAAATGATACGACAATATGGTTGGACGAGATTTCACAGCCCTATGGTTACATGGATGAGTAGGAGGCTGCAATCTGCTTTCAATTTGATGGCCATGATAGAAGGGAAGATTGATTGCAAGCTGCGGTGTGTGGGGACAATTAGCTGATGCTTTCCTGCCTGTAATAATTTGGCTCCTGGAATCATTTAAAGAATGCATGCCAAGATGACTCGCACCAGTTATGGTCGATGATAGTCGATGGAGATACCGGCGCACTCAATGATAGCCCATTTCAAATGTTGGAAAGAAGAATTGGCAGATCTATTAAATTTGACGTTACAGCTGGGGTATCCAGTTGGTTGAGAACTGACATTTGCGAAGAAATGGATTCGCCAATAGGCGGTCTAGATTGAGTGGGACTTGTTTTGGTGGACGGAGATCAGTCGGGAAAACGAGGAAACGCTGGCCTGACCCGCTCAATGAAGGCAGTTCACCGCTGCTCAGATTTCAAAATTAGGAGACGCGGCCAATGGACAGAGAAAGTCGGAAGTGCTTGTTGCAGGAAGCGAAGGCCCGAGAGGGGCTGTAGTGCTAAGTAGAACAAGAATAGATAAAATAATTGTGTGCACGCAATACTAATTTATAGTTTGATGTGTGTCCAAATCGATCGCTTTTCAAAAAATATAAGGAAAAATGTAATGTCTCAATTTGATATTGAAGATATTAGTATACATACTCAGTTTTTATTTCTACATCCTCAAATGCTATTTACAAGTACGATTATTTGGTTTAATCTTTGGTGTCTTTTGCGAGTCATATATCATTTGAAGGTCTCTAGAATTTTTTTAATAGCTCAAGACAAATTTCATTCGTTATTTGAAACAGGAATGTCTTCTGAAATATGTTCACATTTCCCTCCCACAAAACACAATGAAAAATCTACAGCAATACGCGAACAACCCTTTCTCGTTAGTTTACACTTTGGAATTGTCATATCGTTCTCTAACACAGAGATCATGTTCATAACTCAACCCCATGAGGGGATAAAAGCATACTCCACTGTCTCATATTAATGGAGTTGACACATTTTAATATTCATGGCTTATTATTATGAAAACGCGTCATGCAATTTCGGAAAGGGTGTGGAACGAATAAAGCTGATATTGCCACTGAGACTGACGAAGGACACAAGTTGGTAAAAGCAATACGTTGTGGATGGCCTTCTGTTTGGGCGTTTTAACACCTGCAGTCATAAATGGATGAGAAAAAGAGATTTACGTATGTGTGCTTTGTATGAAAGTATTAACACGTGGAGGATATTGTAATTTATAACATTTTTTTCCCAAAAACTGTCCGTGACATTGGATGAAAAGAATTGTTTTCCTTTGAATTATGAATTTATTGTTTGTTATATTGGGTAGTGATTTTTTTTTCAAATATTGTTTTTAGTAGAAAGGACATGATGGCAAGGAAGTACGTTATAAATATTCTTACAGATACAGCGCATGGTTTACGCAGAAAATACAGTGTGAAAAATTAGATGTGATTAAAATATTTCTGTGAAATTCTACTCTTAAAAAGTAGCAGCAGCTGCCATTTCCAATTTTCCTTAAAGAAATAGAAATGATACTGCAGATGTCAACACTTTGAATAATAGCCTAACTCTCTCTTTGAAACTGGCGGTGGAACTTTCAATAGGCTACCTGAAAAACTCAATTGAATGCTACAATATTATTGATATTAGCCTATGAACACAATCGATTGTCCGTTTCTGTAATGTAAACTAATGTGTTTTATCATTGGTCCTATAATAGCTGACCAAGTATTTTCACAATTTTCAATATAAGATTTCCGCTGAAAATAAAATGCTAAAGGATTTCATATTCAACAATAGCCAGAGAAGGACCTCGAAAGTGTGCTATTACCAGCTCTGCATTTACATCTAAAGCTATTCATGCTCAAATATTTACAATCTAAAATATGTTAGTGAAAGGATAACGTTCGTACATGCGAATTTCACCACTTCAATCTCGTAAAAGAGTTTCGCGTCAATTCTTCAAACAATTCACAAAACATGTTTTCCACACAAACGACAAACTGCATCCGCACGTTAACATGTACGAAGAGATAGTTTAGAAGTCTTTCAAAGAATATTTGTGTGAATGTGTGCACTTACATTTTCTATGTATGATCAAAAGTGTGTCAGGATTTCAAGCTACACTAGACATGCTTTGAAAATATTCACTCGTATTCAAAATACTCAGGGCGAAGAAAGTACTTTAGAAAGAGGATTTTAGGCGAATTTGAATAAGATATCTTTAAGTAGAAGACCAAGTGCATTACAGCGCATACATAAGCATAAGCATTCACTTATATATAACTTGAGGATAATGTCGGGTTTAGAAAATCAGATGTAAATCGGAGAGATTCGACTAGTAAAGATATTAATAGTCATGATAATATATACGCTGGGAGCTGAACTTAATATTTTTGAAAATTGAATATTTAGAAAGTTATTTGTTTATCATGCAATAGTGTGTTTACAATGCACATGCAAACTTGCAAGCCAAAAAACATTTTTAAAATTTATACCTCCCAATCAAAAACATTTTGATTGGTTTTTTCTCATTCTTGATGCCAAGCGTTACAACCGGAGAAGCCACGGTAGCGGCAGACGTTTGGAATTTTCAGAAGGATGCTTTGCTTCAGACTTATCGTGGGTCTTCTGGAGTACCCTTTGCTTGTACCAGGCCTCAATTTGTAATGAGGACTGGCAACAAGAGGAGAAAAAGGACTAGGAAGATACATCCTGAAAAATGAAAATAAGTTGAGTCGGCATGAGATTGCTTCCAGCAGAAAGGCTTTTGAGACATCCTAAGTTTCGAAACTTCGCAGTAGATGGTCCCAAGCCCATGTGAGAGAAAAAGAGGGAACGTCTTGCTCTCCCAGCCAACAGCTTCTATGATTCTTCATCCAGAACCCCACGATCAAATGGTAGTAAATGTTCTCGGGGTCGCACATTGCGTTTACGGATTCCCCAATAAGGGGACATTAAATGTCAAGAAATGCCAACAACTGTAAATACATCTACAGCTCTGCTACTAAATCCTACTGACACCTCCTTTGTGGGGACGTAAGAGGGTGAAGATGAATTTTCAGCGCCTGATAACAGAATCGAAGTAATAACTATGCAGCCAGAATAAAAGTTGGGCGACGGCTTAACCCCCCATCCCTGGAAAATCCTAACATGCATCGAAACTTGCAGAAAAGCCCCGAAACGAATTGGACTCAGGACGGAAAATTGGAAACGGAAAAAGGACTGCCGCACTGGATCCTGGAATGTTAGATCACTCCACTATCCTGGTGCTATAAAGGATCTTTTACAACAGGCCAGTCAATATAAATTAAAAATACTGGCAATCCAGGAAACGAGCTGGACTGGAAATAATGTTCAAGACATGAGATCACACACAATAATCAAAAGTGGGAAGCCTACTGGAAAACGAGTATCCTATGGTATTTATTGTGGATGGAGGGTTTAAATCGGACGTAGCTGATTTTAAGGCAATGAATGAATGGTTGTGCGCGATCTGTATAAAAACGAAATCCTTCAAAATCTGGGTGATAAATGTTCAGGCTCCGACTGACGAAAAGGACAAAGAAATGAAAAAAACGCTCTACAAACTCATGGAAAGACTGGTCGACTCATTTTCTACAAACGACACAAAAATAGTTCTGGGTGACTTCAACGCTAAGGTTGCCAATGAGCTATCTCATTGGGGAACGACTGGAGAATACAGCCTCCACAATAAAACAAATGTAAACGGCCAGCGCCTGGTTGACTTTACAAGTAGCGGAAATCTAGTCATACTTGTATGTTCAACTTGCCTTACACATTGACGCATTCATAAAATGACCTGAGTATCCCCGGATGGCAACACACAAAGCCAAATTGACTATCTTCTGATCCAACAACATTGAGCCTCGAGCATACTTGACGTCCGTACATACCGAGGAGCCAATAGTAACTCAGATCATTACTAGATCAAATTCACCTATCGATATCGTATGTCAAAGGCATATTCGGCAAAGACCAGCCCGCTACAAAAATTTGACATCAAAAGGCTCGAAACGACGTCGGTGGTCAAAAATTTCACGGAGACACTCGACAACCAGCTGGCTCCCATCTTATCAGACGCATCGTTGAAGACGACCAACGAGCTCTGGACGGTAGCGAAAGCGGCTATTAGGACCGTGGCCGAACAGATGATCAGACATCAAGCCCGGCGCAAGAGGAATGATTGGTTCGATGATGAATGCCAAAATGCGTAAGATAAAAAGAATCAAGCGTATAAAAAATACGTAGGTAGGAAAACTAGGACGAAGAGAGAACACTTTGAAATTTCAGAAAACTAGCGAAAAAGCTAATCTGGAATAAAAAAAGCAAATGCTATGACGACCAATTTCGGAGTGTAGATGTAAACCCAGCGAGCAACAACACAAGACAAGCATTAAAAGTAGTGAAACGTAGTTACCAGCCCAAAACCACGCTCTGCCGTGATAACATCGACAATATCATCGCTGATGAAACCGAGACTTAGGAAAGATGGGCATCATATTTCAAGAACGTCCTTAGTACTCCACATAGCTCCAGATGCGGAGAGCTTCCATTGGCCCCACTAACTCTGGATGAAGTTTGTACCATCATCAAAGCCCAAAAGAGTAATAAAGCGCCAGGCATCAATGAGATTCCAGTGGAGCTCATCAAATATAGTGGCAACGATTTTTATAAAGCCATGCATAAAGTCATCCAGTACATTTGGCAACAAGAAAATCTGCCGGAAGAGTGAAGCCAATCAATTATATTCCCTATCCACAAAAATAGGGTGACAAGCTACGGTGCGAAATTTATAGAGGCAAATCACTATTTTTCGAAGATCTTAGAAAATGAAATCGCGTCATACAGGTAGATCAACAGTATTATTGGGGAATATTAGTGTGGTTTTAGAGCAGGTAGATCGACGATAGACAAATTGTTCACAGTCAAGCAGTTACCCGAAAAATGCTGGGAGTTCAACATAGACGTACACCAAATTTTCGTTGACTTCAAGCAAGTATACGACAGTATTGATCGTAACGTACGGTACCAAATAATGCTTGGTTGTGGCATCACAGCTAAATTATTTCGTCTTACCAAAATCACAATGACGTCGACAACCTCCCAAGTTCGCATCAATAACCAACTCACCGATACCTTTGACATAAATATCAGACTAAAGCAGGGATATGGCTATTTAATTTGGCTCTGGAGTCCATCATAAGGAAGCTACCTATCGATATGCGAGAAACATTACCATACAAGTCAAGCCAAGTACTAGCCTAAGCGGATAACATCAACCTTTTGTCACGGTCATTAACAACTGCCAAAGAACTCTTCTTGAAACTCGACAGCGAAGCAAAACTAGAAAGGCTACAAATCAATGAAAATGAAACAAAGCTCATGATGCAGTCGAAGAAAAATACCTTAAATACACAAAATATTACACTTGGTAAAAACAGTATCGAAAATGTTGGCAAATTTGTGTATTTAGTCGCCAAAATAACAAAAACGGGTAATGAAAATACGCCGAAGAATATAGCTCGCATTTAAAAATTTTATTCAGGTTTGACGATCTTGAAGACCAGCACATACACAGGAGAACAAAGCTCCAAGTATACAAATCTGTAATATGATTATGCTTTGGATGTGAAACATGGACCCATCGATCTCAGAGAGAATGGATACGAAATGTATCGAGAGAATTGAAGCACTTTATCATGTAGCGTGAAGTTGGCTCGTTATTAGCTGTTGATTCGAATTTCAAATAAATTTGACGTGACGTCTCCCACTAATTTTCGCATCTTGAACTAAATCAATTTTCCGTGCGGGTATTCTAACTTGAACGACATAAAAGATTGAACATGACACCCTACAAAGGATACGTCCCTGACATGCTTCCTAGAGCTGTTTTAACAATCCCACACGAATCACTACATGTTTCATTTTTCGACACAAAAACACTCGCGATCCGTAACAAACTTTTCAGTTTGGTTAATTATCACAATTGCAACGCTTTTGCACTAGTTTCAACACGGTTTATCTTAAAAAAATTGTTTTGTGTACAATTTCAAATTCAACTTGATTAGACGTTTCCTATCTATGCTGAATTTTCACAAATCATATGTTTTCAATCATATGGTTGATATTTTGTTGACAATTCGGGGGTTAAGGTATAAGAGGAGAGGGATTTTCGTGAGAGCAGCTAGAGAGCCAGTTGAATGTGTGGATTCTCTAACGGCGTGAAAGGCAGGGGGATTTCAATTCGCATGCGAGAGGAAGGCATGTATGTATTAAAAGTACTTCACTCACGTATGGATGAAAATAAGCTCATTTCGCGTCCATTACTTTATATGTCTTTGCATGGACCCTAACCCAAGCATCCGCAAATACATTGAACACCTTTGAGCGGCGGGTCCTGGGGCATATAATCGGAGCAACGCTAGACAAGAGCCAATGGTCAATTCGATACAACCATGAGCTATATGAAATTTTTGACAAACTTGAAATCTCAACGACTGTAAAAATGCGGAGGCTGTAATGGGCTGGTCACATGAATTGTATGGACGAGGAATGGATACCCAAAAAGGTATTCGTTGGAAGAACTAAAGGCCGTAGACCAGTGGAAAATTGGAAGACGTGGTCAATGAACCGAGACATTTGAAGGCGCTATTTGCAGGAAGCGAAGGCCTGAGAGAGCTTTAGTGCCAAGAAGAAGAAGAAGGATCGAACAACATCAAAACAACAGCATATCACCCAGCTAAAAATGGCATAATAGAGTGATGACTTGACTTGTAAAGATATTAGAAAATTAAAAGTCACTCTCTTGTGCCATTTCAATCAATCTATATGGAGAAGACTAACAGACTCGGACTTCGATAACTTGACTCTTTCACTTCTTTTATCCAAACCCCCCGTGCTATCGTTAACACATGCATGAGTAAATATCAAGTGTCTTCATTTTCTTCTCGTTTTAATAAATGCAATGTATAGACAAATCGCTTTTGATTGTAATTTAAGTGACTACAGAACCCTACTACTACTTCTACTTAGAACTCAATGACATAGAGCGATAGAAAAAGATTAAATTTTTCAACCATACATATATTAATGATGTGAAATTTTTTTAGTACCGCCATCGCAATGCGAATCAGTGATGGCATCACCAAAAAATGAGTTTTTCTTATGAGTTAATGCTGCAAACTACAAATTTGGGTAAATTTTACAGCCGCTCACCTCAGAAACGTTACGAATACTTGCAAAAAAATTTTACCAAGAAGTCAGAATGAACCTTTGGCTACTAAATCAACTCTTTACATTTTGCAAAAATTTGTTGCGAAAGTTATTAAATTCAAACAAAATAGCATGATTTCGTTGAAAAATGTAGTAAATTTCGGAAACTACTTAACATACCGAGTTGATTTAAGCTATTTTTGTTAGATCTAAATTATTTAATATGTATTGTCGCGTGTTACGGTTCGCGGCCCATAATTTTAATATTCCGGGAATGTGAAAACGCAGTGTCTTTTAAATAAAGTTAAAAGAGTTTATTTGCTAAGAATGCACAATGATTGATTTCACTATTTTATAACTTGTCTATCAATTTTTATTTCAACTGTCTATCACTTCACAATCAATATCGCTTTTGATTCGCACTCCACACTATCGCAGTTTTATTATATCGCGGTTGTAATAACCCCCCCATCCACTCAGCTTGCCTTTATACAGGGTCTCTAGTCATTCAATCCATTTCTCGTACATTGGCAAAATACCTGGAATATTCGAGCAATACTGAATGGGCAGTGACGTCACTTTCAGATGTTGATCATGCTTGGCGGGTTTTTGAGTACATTCGTTTGATGAGCATGATTATGGTTGGGAAAATAATTGCGACAGTAGCTCGCAGAATTATTTGTACATGTAACAGTATTGAATTATTTCATCAAACTTTAAAAAAAAAATTGCAAAAAAATTCCTAGAACAAAATGTGGATATTTGATACAAAATCAATCACATTTTGTTTCAGGAATTTTTTTTTTAATTTTTGATGAGTTAATTCTTTGTTAATAGTTTAGATCTCAGAAACATAGCTTAAATCTGCACGGCACGTTAAACAGTTTCCGGGGTTACTACATTTTTTCACGAAAACATGCTATTTTGTTCGAATTTTGTAATTTTTGCAACGAACTTTTTGCAAAATGGAATGAACTGATTCAATAGCCAAAGGTTCATTCTAAATTTTAGTTAAACAATTTTGCAAACATTCGCAAGGTTTCTGAGATGGACAGCTGTTGTTACACCCAAGGAATTAGGGTGCTCTGGCGGGGCAAGGAGCGCCACTTGCTTGTCAACCAAGGCCCCAATAAGCCGCCAACCGAGAATGCAGCTTGCCGGTTTCCCTTTGTCGCAGCACGAATAAGGACACTTCACCACTGCACTTTTTATGTCACTGAGAAAACTAATGCACCTTAGCGCAACCGTTTTTCGGCCAGAAATTTAGATTGGCTACAAATAAACACACTTTCTTCGGAACTCCCCAACGAACAAAAGCTATTTTCAGTACTATACGACTCATCTAAATTTCTTTAGATTTATATAGTTAAACCCTTCACTTTCTTTTTTTAAGATTGTGGGACGTGCAAAAGGAAATTCGAGAATTTGCCACCCTCTACACACCTCTTCCGAACACTAACACCAAACTTTAAATTTTCTTCCCGCGAATTACCACACAAGCCGCACCCGTTACAATCTGAGACTCAAATTCAATTGTGTTATCTAGAGAAAATTTACCTTTTTTCTGGATTTTTCCTTTGATTACGTTATGAAATAGACTTCAATTACAGAAACTCATCTTTTGTTTCAAATTTTGTTATGTGAATAAATAATTTAAATTCACAATTGTAATAGAGTGAAAAAGAAGATTATAAAGGGGCCCTTCTTCACTGCTTCCGTCAACGTTATTGAAATCGCTTTGCGACTTCCTGCTCCGAGTACTTCCTCGTCACTTTCCTTCGTTCTGGTGTTCCACAATGTCGTCATCGGCCTTCCGCCTAGTTCGCACTTGCTACCATTGCTTTCAAAATCCAGCTGACGCTGGTCCTCTGTCTTACCCGCCGTCGCTTCACTTTTCTATCTTTGATTTGCCAAACCCAAGAAAACAAAGAGAATTAATCGAGCATTCACACAATCAAACTGCTCAAAAACCTTCCTATCTCCTACTCGGAATTTTGCGGCAGATTGGAGAAACAAAAAAAAATGTAATTGATTTTATTTGCAACCATATTTTTGTAGAATACTTTTTCATTGTATTAACCTTATCAAATGTTTTATTTTTATTAATTTTTCTTCATATCAAAATTTAAATGTCTCCCTTTAATTCTGTTCGTCAGGAGATTTAACTTTCGTAACAAATTAAAGCTTTCGTTTCCTTACTCTTGTTAAAATTTCTTCACTTCACCCCATTTAAATATTCTTTACCTCATTTAAATTTCTTTCCTACATAGCGAATTTCCTTACTTCATTTTATTTTTTTCTACGTTAATTAAATTCTATTTTAAAAATTTCCAATCTGCATATAAAATTTCGGGTTCAAGGAACGCTGGTATTACTCCTCAACGGTGTATTACATCACGGAAGAGAAGCGAACAGATCTGTGGGAATCAGCTGAGGCGATTCACCGTAGGCACGTGATGAAGAAAAAGAAAAGTTTTCGAACGGGTCTAAAAATGAAAACGGGGAGTCCGCTTGAAATCGCCAAGGAGGGAAGTCGAGGAGAGATCGCGAAAAAAAATACGGAAAAACACGGCAGACAGGTCAGGAGCCGTGATATGAACATATTTTATAGTTCTTTGCTTGACGGATTTTTTTTGTTAAAGAGTAAAAATTGGTTGAGTGTTTGAAATGAAATATCCAGCTAGTGGCGCTTGAACGAAAATATCACCTCGTGAGAGACGTAAAATCGAGCAATCAAATGCGGATATAATTTCCACAGCACTTAATAGCTGGATCAAACTCGATAAGGCGATCATTTATTTAAGTGGTGATTTGACATTTGGTTTCTAAACAGGTGAAATGCGCCAAGTGAAGTTGCTTGCGAAGAATATTTCCAACCTTATTTTCCAAGTGTAAATTGCCTGTCAGCAATGTTCACGCATGTGGTGTGTTAGAGCAAGTTCGTCTGCGCTGCTTGTTTCTATCGTTTCTCGCATAAATTATGCGCAAGGTTAGATATCAAGTGTAAACTGCCCGCCAGCAAGGTTCGCGCATGTGGGGGGTCAGAGCAGAGTTCGTCTCGTGGAAGTTGCGAAATTGAGTTTTGGTCATGAAATTGGGAAATTTTCGATGCTAAATACGTGGTTTTGATCGGTCTTAGCAGTCGAGGGTCTTTTAAAACCATAGAGATAATGTAAAGTTGCGATATGCTGTGGAAAAGTTCGTATTAAATGTGGGCTTTTTAATACGGGCAGGTCGCTATTGAATCGTTTTCATTTTTATGCGGTGGGGATTTTTATTGATTTTAGGCAGTTGGACTATGGTCTACTATTTTGACACACATTAAAGCACGTCTGAACTTCATGCTGGATAACTGCTGCAGGTTAAAGTGGGAAGACGAAGTAGGCTATTTGATCTCTTGGACTTAGCTGGCGATATTGCCCAGACGGTCTTTGATAACTGGCCCGAAGATTGGGCAGCGGAACAGGTTCACAAGGCGGAAATCTTACGACTTATTTATTAAGGTAGATTTTTACATTGCAACGTAGCTTTAGGTGCGTTAGGACTTCAACTGGGCAAAACAACTGTCATGCATTAAGTTTTACGAGATAATTTGCCAGAACCGAGTTCACAAGATCAACGGCAAAAGTATGACGTAAAGTCGGCAGAATAATTGGAGGACCTAAAACTATTTAAATGTGATTTGAATCGATCAAGGCACATATTTAAACAAGTTCGGTAAACAGACCTACGCTCATGTCAGAAGGGTTTTCTACCCAATTTCTCAGAAATGCAATGAATAACGTCTAGAAATATATCAAAGAGATGTGCACGTTCAAAAGAAAATCCATTGTTTTTCCACTTTCAACGGTCGCCATTTTGTTGCAAACCGACAAAAGTCTCTCAAATCATGAATTATCAAAAATATTGATGTTATTGACCTTATTGGAAAATTTCAAGAAGATCAAGTCAAAACTGCAGTGACTGATTCAATGGAAAGTCCATAAAATACCAAAATCATGTATTAGTGTTGTTGTAATTTGAGAAATTTCAAACGGCTATCACTTCCGTGTATATCATTCGATTTTCATCAAACTTACAAAGTTTTAGAAACCTTAGTAGGACTACGCAAATGTTGAATTTTGTTCAGTTTAAGGGCACCAATGCGATTTTATTGGAAAAATGTGAAATCGAATATCATACTATTATTAACAAAATTGAGCGAATTTCGACTTCTAAGGTATTTGTTGTTGTTGTACTCATACACACCTACCACCATAATTTTTTTCAGATTTTTCGGATCACAATTGTCAAATCGCGAGGGGGGGACAACAATTTTTCGTGTATTTACCCTCCCTGCGCGTCCCTCGACGCAAAAAGTATCAAATTAAGCCCTGTTTTGGAAAATCTCATCAAGACCTTTCATTTGATACCCATATCGGCTACCTTTGATGAAACTTTTTTTTTCGGGGGCCTCTCCCCTGTATGGGGAGAGCCTGCATACAAAATTTGATGTTTCTAGCTTAAGTAGTTTGCGAGAAAAAATGCTGTAACACACGGATGGACGGACGGAGGGTCGGTCGGACAAACGGACAGACTGGTTGCGAAACTAGTAGGGTTTTGTATAATAATTTTACAAAACCCTAAAAAGTAGAAAATGGAACAGGTACATTTACATAGAGAAAGTTTTAAAGAGGCCTCTTGAAACGTTTGAAACAATGAATCGATAAAAACAATCCACATTTAATTTTCAGTTTTTTTGCTTGCTTGCATTGCCAATTTGCATCTGAAAGGATAACGGTAGATTTACTACATAGATAAGTTCAAATTACAAAAAAAAACTGCCCAAATTTATTGGAATTTTTCAAAAAATAAAATGGATCTGTAAATTATAAAATCGGCCTTCCCATTTTGTCCTATCTGACTGGGTGTAGGACCCACCACGATGGAAGGCTTTCCGCATGCCATGGGCTAGCCATCGGGCGCGCTCTAGGTTGCTCTTTCCGGGTTGAGTGGCCTTCCACTCACGCGCCCGTTTTATGCCAAAGAGTTATGTGACCCGATCACACAATTCTATGGCATATAGTAAATCGGTCACATCCACATTCCCCGTTGATGGAAGGGCTCATACAAAGGAGGTTAGTATGAGTTTTCCGCTCAAGCGGAAGATGTACGGCCACGTCATAATTTGGATCTTGATCCGGTTGGGCGGCTGCGAGGGAGCACCACATCCATCCGGTTGCCCCACTCTTATTTGTGGGCCTTGCGAATTGTCAAGTAACGATGAAGTGTCCCCAAGTCCATCTGTTTTGATTCGTTTTGGCTTGTTCTCTGAGCAAGCAATTTTCTCCTTCGTTAGTTACCTACAATTTTCGACTTCGGTCGACATTTCTCTTGAGACCCGGGAATTAGTAAATGCGAAATTCTTGTGTAGTGGGTCCTTGTGCTGGGGGAACGAACTCGCCCCACGATACCGCAATGCTAGCCTGCCAACGCATTCACCCGTCCCCAGACAAGACCATTCTCGGCGAATCTTAACATCTTCTTCCGCCAAGGCAGCAGACCATTGCTGCAGTCCTGCACGGACATTTTTATATCTACCTATCACTAAAATTCGTCTCGCTCTTATATAATCTCCAACGGCCACTTTACCGCTCTCTAACCGAGTTCTTTGTCTCGGGTTCAACTACCTCTTCGGAGTGGTTCTTCCTGTTCTCGAGGAGTGGTTTCACTCAAACTCAGCGTGATTTCCACTCCACCTTCAACCCCTCTGGTGGCGATCACTACAGTTATGGCTGAATCGGATGTCTTCTCTGACAGTTTGTAATGTCAGATTAAATTGTTTATCAATAATAAGTGATGTCGCAAGATAAAATTGCCTCAGTTTAAACAGTGCTTTTCCGGATTTTAGTTGACACGATTTGACTAGTGCTACTGATCATAGACGCTCCATCAAGTACACCTGGAGGAGAATATGCGGTAAAGTGAATATCAAATTATTTTCGTTTAAAAGTAATTTATAAATAACTATTCGAGGACAATGTTCATTCGTGTGCAACGTATCAAATCATTCGAGAAAGTTCAATAATTGATACGAAATTTTACGCTCGTATGTTTTGGAGAACAGACATACGGAAAATGCCACCTATTGGATTTAGTTACTTTCATCCGATTAAAGTTTACTTACATGTGGTTAACCGCAATCTGAGAGTAGCATGAGAAATTGTGAATTATGGTAATCATTGAAGCGAAAAAGAATTCAACATAATTTTAAGAACTATGCTACGCACTTACAATCAGTAATTATGGTACAGATCGGAGAAGCTAACAATTTTCAAGAACTCGTCCAAAAATGTGTCTTAGCCTGTTTTTGTAGTAGGCACGTAAAAGCTTTTTCCTTTGATGGAGTCGTCGATATTGTGTGACTTATCTTTTAATCAGCTTTTCGCGTTTTTTGCTTTCTGATCCTACGTTGTCTTCGTCGTCATCGTTATCGCTGCCGGAATTTTGATTAGCTTTGGATGTTGACTCGCCTCCTTAATCTTTAGCTGCAGGCAATCCTTAGTCATGATGCACAATATTGTAGTTGGTCGGTACGTTTCCGCAACTCATCTCATTAGGGCACTTTCGGTCTCTAAACGGTGTTGGACCTTCTCGTTCAGTGGTTTAAGAGATTCCTTCCAAATTACATTGTTGTCCGATTAACGCTGGACCTGATGTGGCATATACTTTCGCAGCAACCTACATATCTACCAGTTTGGGTTATATTTATTATTTTTTCTTTTTAAGAATCATTACTACAAATACTCGTATTTAAATTACTGCTACGGATACAATTAAAAGTGTTAATCAAAACCTTAATCGAGTGCGGCTTAAGATTACTTTGTTTAACGAGTCACGAGACTGATATCGTAGTGTTGGGGGTAAGATAATGTTAATGCCTCTCTACTTCATCCGTAACACTGTAAAGTTAACCTAAATTGGCAGTTTTACTGGGGGCTGCGCCTTAAAATTGCACTAATAGGTATTGAAAGTCTACCCACCAGGAAATACAGTCAAGAGTATAAATGGCTGCCTGACATAATGCTTGGAGCTAGTGTAATCTTATAAAACGATTCTTATAAAACGATTTAAAACTGTTTTTTTTTTATTCTTGACCTACTTACGAAAGTGCTTTAAGTGTTAAAATCAAATAAATAGCTTGAGTGCGTGATCCCCTATAATTATGATTTTCGTTTATTAACAATTGCTGTCTTTTATGTACATTTGGTTTTGTTGCTCATGACCTACATGCTAAAGTGCTGTAGTGCGCGTACACTTATTATAACGAAAAACGATTTAATTTTTTACTTGCTGAATGTGATTTTTTTTTTTTTTTTTTTAATTGTTTTGGGCTAAGTCCACAATTCGTATACTTCGTTCTTACTTTTGACCTACTTACTAAACTGCTGTAAGTGTGTTTTATTCACTAAAATTAAAAATAACATCAGTGCGCGAACTCAAATAGATCTTATAAAACGATTCTTATAAAACGATTTAAAACTGTTTTTTTTACAATGAGCATTAAATGCAGCCTCCCGAGCTGCATCGCATTCGACAATTCGTTTAAATTTGTCCCCTGCAGGGCCTTCTGTAATAGAAAGCTTCATGGAGCATGCATGGGTGCGCCTAGAGATTGGTACCATCCGTACATGGACAATCATTTTATATGCTCGGATTGCCAAGGGTTTGATGTCGCACTACGAAATATGTTCGATAGACTTATAGGCTACATTGATAAGCTGAACGATGAAAAAGACAGCCTGATTTCACGACAGCAAAAGCAGTCTCGAGCCAATGACGACAGCTTTGTAGAAATTGCATGCAGTTTTGACAAATTAGCTGACAGAATTACGGAGAGCAACAAAAAAGTGTGTAGATCGCTTGATTTGCTTGATTCTCAACTCGCTTCGATCAAAGAGACTTTTTTGTGCTATTCCCCGAACGAAAACGATTGTTGCAAAAATTCTTCGTCTCTCCAAAATATAGTTGAGAAAATGATAGAAAAGCATCATAACAGCCTCGAGAAAATGACTTCATCCCTTTTCAAACCTAAGGACCATGTAGATTTATCTCAGCTGCTATCGAAAATTAATAATGTTGAAAAGTTGTGCTGCAATCTCATTCAAGGTCAACAAAATAGTCTCACTAGGCCAACGATCACTCATCCATTGGTTACAGACTTCAGTAATACAACGCCCCCTACACCACGTAATCCACGACATATCTACAAATTTGGCACCTTCTGGTCCGCTGAAGAGTGGGACAGCAGAATAAAGAAACTTGCAGACTCAAACCCGCAGGCTGACTACAACATATTTTTTGTTAAGGGTTCAAGAAAATTCAATAACCCAATCACAGTTCGGAAGTTGTTAGAAGATGTCCTACTTATCAGTGGATGCAAGGTTGCGGAGCTTCCTTTCCGGCATCAACGACGACGAGAGTTTAAGGTATCTATTCCCACAAGATACGCCTGGCTGTTTAAGAGCTTCAAGAAGAAAAATAGTGCCTGTTCCTGGAATGGCTTGCTATTCAAACAATGGAACGAACATAATACTGGCCCTGAATCCAAAGATAGTGGTAATTTAAGTAGCCTTAAGCATATTTGTAAACTCTCAGATAGTAGCCATAGCCTATCAATCAATACTCACGCCAATCCCAGCTCTAAAACCACTTCTCCCTCGCATAAACAATTGAATGTTAATCACACTTCTTCGGCTGACTCAACATTGCACTCCGTTTGTGTACGTGCTGGCGATTCTGAAACAGCTTCAAATTCCGTGGCATCTTGTGCACAAGAGTTGGATGCAGGTCCCTGCTTGGTACTTAAGTCCACTGATCAGGATAGATACAGGAATTTTGTTCGTGGAGAGGACTTGATTCCTGTTTCACCTGGATCTATTACTCATCCGTTATCGCCTGCCTCAAACAACTTAACCAAGACATTCTTAGACCCTCTTCTGCCCCCTTCAGTCAAGGCAACTATGGTATCGGGAGCTGATCTGGAAAAAAGATACCTTATGTCTCGACTGAGAGATAACAAGATTTACGAGTCCGTTCGTCTTTACCTTTCTTATATGTACAAGGCGCCAGAAACAACCTGCATAGACGGTAAAACAAAAATCAGCTTGAAAATTTTGTTTCAAAGAGAAGGGCTTCCAGTCGATCTTGAGGCTCTTAGGCTCGTTTATTTCTCACTCCATGAAGAGTTAGGTGTCACTCTAAATCAAGCTAAAAAAGATCTTGAAATATATGCATCACATGTAAGCTCCAACTATATTTCGTCACTACAAAGAACTAGAGAACATCACAATAAATTTTTTCGCCCCCTATAATCAGCAAAGCCTCAAATTATTTTACCACAACTGTGGAGGTATGCGCAGTAAATTAAATAAGTTTTTCCTTGACGCAAAATCGTGCCATTTTAATGCTATCACCCTTTTCGAAACATGGTTGACGAATTCTCACATTAATGAAGAAATTCTGGATAGTAACTGGAGGATTTACAGAGATGACAGGGACCCGATTATCACTGGCCAGTCAAGAGGAGGCGGTGTATTGATCGCCATACATAACTCCTTCATGAGCGAGCCAGTTAACTGCACGCCGCATAATTCATTTCAGCATAAAGTGGTCAAAATAAAAATGGGAAAATCTACTGTGTTTATTGGCGTTTTTTATGTCCCTCCTAAATCGAATGATACTGTCTATGACAGTGTCTGTAAAATTATAAGTGATATCACTGCAATGACAAACGAAGACGATAAAATTATCATTACTGGCGACTTTAATAGACCTAATAGAAAATTTGTGATCGACAATGACGATGGTCGACTCCTTCCCGTGAATCTCCTTGATAGTAATGATTTCAAATTAATGAGCACCTTCTATAGTAACGACTTGCAGCAGATATCTCCTGCTCCCAACCAGAACGGTGTATGGCTAGACCTTATTTTTTCTAATACATATGACGAAGTTGTGGCCAGTTTAACTGATGACAACGAGAATCTGTTTTCTAACTCGAGACATCACTCCACTTTTTCTATTGAACTGTCCACTCCTGATACTTTTAATTCTATTTCGTACAATCAAACTATTGTATATGACTTCCGCAATGGCGATTATGGAAACATTAATAGTCTTCTATCCAGCATTGACTGGTACGATACTTTGTCAACGTTAGATTTGGATACGGCTCTATCCACCTTTTATCGTATAATCTTTGACGCCGTTGAATCTTTCGTACCGAAAATCAAGAAAAGGGATAAGATGTCTGAACCATGGCTGAGGTGTGATCTGAGACATTTACGTAACCAGAGAAATAAACTATATAGGCTCCTAAGAAAAGATAAATGTGTAAGCGATGCGACTAAGAGTAAATATAACGAACTTGCACTTGAATTCAAAATTAAATCGCAAGAGGCCTATCAACCATACGTTAAAGTCATAGCGGAGGAAACTATATCCAATCCAAAAAAATTCTTCGACTTTGTTAACGTTAAGCGCAAAACATCTGGTTACCCGTCTTTAATGTCATACAACGACTCCGACTCGTTCTGCACCAAGCAGATCTGTGAATTCTTTGCTGATCATTTTCAGCATGTTTACTCCAATCCAGTCAACTCGCCTCATTTTGAGTCGTTAGAAACAGCCACACAGATCTTAATTGATAACATTACCATTTCTGAAGATGAAATTCTTCATGCTATTGAAGATCTTGATCTACTTAAAGGACCCGGCCTTGACTTTATTCCTCCTTGCTTCCTGTCCCTCTGCAAAAATGAATTGGTTACACCTCTCTTCCTTATTTTTAATAAATCGCTAACATCTGGTATATTTCCCAAACTTTGGAAACCATCTTTTATAACACCAATTCACAAAAAAGGCGATAAGCGGCGCGTGGAGAACTACAGGGGCATTGCTATCCTCTCTACTATGCCTAAACTGTTCGAAAAAATTATCTGCAGTAAAATTTCCCCCATCATAGAACCGTATATGAATGAACAGCAACATGGCTTCCGTAAAAACAGGTCTACCACCACTAATCTTATTACCTTGACGTCGGATATTCTTTGTAGAATGGAGCAAGACTTCCAGGTAGATGCAATATATACCGATTTCAGTAAAGCGTTCGATCGAGTGGACCATGAAATACTGGTGAATAAACTTCGCATTTTTGGCATCTACGGTTCACTGCTCAACTGGATTCAGTCATATTTGAAAGACCGCACACAATACGTTAAGTTTCAAGGTCGGTTGTCTCGTGAGTTCAATGTCACCTCTGGAGTACCTCAGGGCAGTCATCTTGGTCCACTCCTCTTCAATATTTTCATCGCTGGTCTTTCTACAGTACTGTCTGATGTCTTGCACCTGTTTTACGCCGATGACCTCAAACTGTATCACTGTATACAATCCTTATCCGATGTATCTTTTCTTCAATCTAAGTTAGCAGCTCTCCTTCAGTGGTGCGATAGAAACCAACTTGCTCTTAATATAGAAAAATGCCAGATAATAAGTTTTGCAAGAAAAAAGAACGTTATCTTACATGATTATGATATTAATAACACACGTTTGAAAAGAGTCGAGAGAGTTGTCGACCTTGACATAGTCTTAGATACTAAACTCCGCTTTAACCTCCATTATGATGAAATCCTGAGCAAGGCTTATAAAATGCTAGGTTTCATTAAACGTAGAGCAAAAGAGTTCAGAAATATCTGGGCTACTAAATCTCTGTACACCTCACTTGTCCGTCCACTTCTTGAATACGGCTGCACAGTCTAGGACCCCATATTTGTCATTCATAGTCGCAGATTAGAGTCAGTGCAAAAACAGTTTTTGCTCTTCGCCCTTAGATCCTTGTATGATCCTACTTCTTTCCACAATCTTTCATCTTATGATGTTCGACTTCACATAATCAACCTGACTACACTGGCTTCTAGGAGAGTTGCATTGTCCGCTTGCTTGCCCTTTGATGTAATAAGAGGCAACATTCAAACTACATCCTTGTCAGACAAAATACACTTAAACGATCCTATAAGAGCCACAAGACACACACCAATGCTAACCGTGCGTATGCACCACACGAACTATGCTAGCAATGAGCCGATTAACAGATGCTGTAAAGCATTCAACAGGTTTAGCGTTCATTACTCCCCAACCATCTCCAAATCCAATTTTAAGAACCATATCTTAAATGCCCTCAACGCCGCTATTTCATAAATGTTTAGATTAAGTTTGTATTTTTTGTATTGTATTTTTTTTTTGTAATTACGCCTTGCTTGGTGAAATAAATAAATAATTATTGCACCTATAATATTTGTCACTCAGCATGTTTTGTTGATAGTCAAAAAAATGTTATATACGAGTAGATAATATTCACGCAGTCTTGTTAATTAACGTGCTATAAATCTTAAAATCGGTGCTACCTACATTGCTTCAGTAGGAATAGAGTCAGCTTAAAATGTTTAAAATACTATCTTACTCTCCAAGTAAATAAATCGTGGCCAAAAGGACGGTTCTTTTGAAATCGAACTTCTTGGTGAACATATCTATCAATAAAAGCTATTCACATGTTATTTCACCGTTGTAAACTGTTCATCTAAAGCTTTCAATACAAAAACAGGACGACAAATATTCATGCATAGAGTACAAGATGCATGTATAGTTGAAATGATGGTATTTGATATGTTTGACAATGGTTTGGCAAATTGACAGGGTGCCATGAATATTGTGGGTCTGTTTACGGGAATATACGAGTAACTGTCATTTCTAGTCCTGAATGTTATACTTCAATGAAACGATTGTCTGGCTTTGGACAGACTACACCAATATTGACATCTTATTAGGATGGAATGGATGAGACCATCTTATACAATAATTGATGTAAGTTTGCATTGCTAAGAACATGCCAACAGATTAATGATATAGATACTAGCTACAGTGTTTTCATCAAATGGCCAGCACAAATTAGTAATCATGTCAAGAAGGCACCCATAGTTGGCAGAATAATCAATACTTGATTTGCATTCAAATTTATTTGGTATTTCGGTTTCAAGGAGCAAATCGTCTGGATGGTTTAAGTGCTGTTTGATAAGTTACAATCAATAAATCATAAATTTGCTGGATTATTCAGGCTTCTAATTATCAAATAAAATTGTGAAATAATCAATAAGTACAATCTGAATGCTACCTTTTAAATATCGTGCTTGTTTTGAATATAGTGTATTGAAATAATTCAAGTATATCAAGTACACCAGAACATACTTTGGAAATATTTAATTCATATTTATTAATTTTCCCAATGAACTTGTAAAGGACTCTCATATAATTTTAAAAAATCCAATAAACTTTATGATTCGTGAAGTAGAAAGCTCTTTTGCGCATTCACTCAATCATATATGTATAAGAGCTCTATTAGAATTGAGGAAGGATCCGTTCATCGTAGAATACATATTCATAAAATATTTTGCCAATTTTTCTTTATACTTTCCCAGGCGCAATCATCGACCTTCCAATGAGCCCTTGAAAGATGCATTTTATGTTGCACTTTTGCAACCATGTAGAGACTATTGCTTGCAAATGTTTCCATGCATTCACGTTGTCCAGGTTATTTTTCCACACTAACTCCACATATGAACTCACATTTCTCGCTGCCTAGCGAATACTCATATAGTTGGTGTGCATCTTTGCTCTCAATATTTTCCGGTGCAGTAGAAAATTGAGGTTAGCCGACGGCCATTCATTTTCAGTTTATTGGAATTTTTGACAGTTTTGCGGTCAATGAAAAAGCAATTTTGTGCAACAAGCTACCGATATTTTCTATGGTTTGAATGCAGGAAATGCAGCCATTGGTTGACAGTAGAAATAATATAATAGAGACATAAAATTGCTAAATTAACATGCTACAATATATAGTGGGATATAAGTTTGCCATACAGACCATTTGTGGCTGTGGATACTTTCTTTGTGAATAAAACGGTATTTTATATTTTCTACTAAAAGGATAAAATAAATTTTTGAATTGATCTACTAATGCAACGTTATGCGACTTATTTTTCAATGAGACAATTATGCATTTAAAAAGCTCTTAGGAAATTTCCAAAAATTACGCTTACTTATGAAAGGATAATCAAAAACAAATTGGGTAGACAGAACTACGCTCACTTTAGAAGGGTTTTGTGCTTAACATACGATATGCAGACATAAAAAATTATTTAATACAATAAAAATGTAGCGATTGAGTTGGTCAGTAAATGACGAAGCGAATCCTTACTTAACTAACTATACAATTATTCACGAATAACAACTAAATATTTGGGCGTTACACGTGTTACTTGATTGAAAACGTGTGTACGACTGACCGCTAAATGCAATACAACTTCAGACTATGAGTGTTTGCGTGAATGTAGTGTGGATGCTTGCATGTGTGTGAGAAATGTTTGTGCGGGTCTTGGAATACTGTAGCTGACTGCTACGACTACTACCCCCCTTTGAAGAGAAAAGGAAAATGAATTACTTGTTATAGTTGAATCTCACACGTTTTCTGCGTTGTCGTTGGGGTGATGAATCGGAAGATGATGGTCGAAAAGACGTCGTGCGTCTGCCTGACGATGTGTCTTTGGGTTCCGATGACGTACTCGAAGCTGGAGCTGTATGGCCAGACGTCGACGGATTTGGTTCGTTGTGTGGAGGCGGCGGATTTGCGTTTCCTGTTTCGTCGTGAAATGTTATAAATGTTATAAATTTGAAATGTTATAAAAAATTTCTCCTATGAATTGTTACGGCAGGGTCACCATGAAATGGTTTAACATTATTCCGAGTTTCGCTACTATGCAAGCGGAGAATCGCTCCGCAGAGAACATGGCGAGGACATTGTCCACAACGCCGCAATTTCCACATCCGCAAATATTGCTTTGCGGAAGGAAGACTTGCAATTCACACGCCAAGACGATTCAATCCCAAATCTTAATTTTATTTAATGATACTTCTGTATTTATACACTTTTCTTTTACTTAACGTATGTCTTACGCATCTAATTTGTTTTCTGCCCTTTTTTTACAAGTGTAACCAAAAGCTCATAATTTGACACAATTCTAGCTATGCTTTCCATTAAACCGATTTTATTGCCTCATGAACAAAAATTCACGCGTCTCGATATTACCAATATACCAACATATGCATTTATTTTCTTCTCTGGATAGATGTCCATAGTCCATATATTATGCATTCACTCAAATGTCAATAACCCATGCTCGTACGTATCACTTGGGTAAGGTCGCTAACCTCTTGATGAGTAATACAATTAGCGTGCATTGAGTGTGGTCAAGGAATACCTCCACACGTGATGGGTACGAATTTATTACAACGTTATATGGGTACACTCGATATTTAGAATAAGTGTAGAAGAAAAAAAAGATATTGAATTGTATGATTATGCAACTGGTACGTTTACATTTAGCCGTGCGGTAGGATTGATATTTTATGGTTGTCTTTTTTGTTTGCTTAGGTTGGACTTTTGCTGGTAAAGAAATTAATTTCGATAGTAAGCGAATGAATTGAATGATGTACAATTGAACATGTGTATATATGTTTGCTTATGATATGTACGTATGAATGTTATTACGATTGTTGTTTTTGTTCACGATATGTGAATTGAATCTACTACTATGATAAGTGAATGTATTTGTTCATATGTTTGCTTAAGATGTGTACGTATAAATATTATTATGATTGTTGTGTTTTGATATATCAATTCGATATATGACAGTCGTCAGGAAGCATGAAGGCTGGTTTAAGTGTGTCAATGCTTACCGGCGTGTCGACGTTGCGAATTTTGACGATGTAGTATCGGTCGGTTTGCCTGACGACTTCGTATGGGCCTTCAAATGGTTGCTCAAATGCAAGCCGAAGCACATCGACGCGGATGAGTACGTGAGAACATGAGGGTAGCTCTTTGAAGACAAAGATGTTTCCGTGTCGAGACATTGGTTGAGGTCGTAAGTTAATGTAATGGTTACAAATTCGTCGTACTAAGTTGGCTGGAGGCACGTCGAGTTGTCCTAATGGTGTCAAAAATGCACCAGGGAGTCGTATTGGTTCACCGAAAACTAGGCCAGCTAGCGTTGCTTGTACGTCTTCTTTCCAAGCAGCTGGTATCCCCATCAAGATGATTGCTAACGTATAAACCCATGCGTTGGATGTGTGACATCGAATTGCAGCTTTAAGCTGACGATGAAGATGTTCGACGAGACCATTGGATGCTGGCTGAACTGTCGTTGCATGAATGTGCTTGCTGCCTAGTAAACGGGCTTATGCGTTGAATCGATCAGCCTAAAATTGCCGCCCTTGGTCAGTGGTGATTCTGAGTGATACTCCATAGCGAGAGATCCAGCCAGCAAAAAGTGTTCTGGCTACACAATCTGTGGAGTTGTCGTCGGGTGGAAAGGCTTCAGGGAACCGTGTGAATCTGTCTATTGTTGCCAAACAGTGCCTGTAGCCTCGTGATGATATGAATGGTTCGCTGATGTCGTCATGAATATGTTCGAATCGGCCAGAGCGACCTGAGAAGTGCTGTATTGGCACTGCAACGTGTTGAGTAATTTTGTTACGTAGTTCTTCGTCGTTGGCTTGTGCGCGAGCGAGATCGATGATTTTGATTGTTGCAGAAATTGTTTTGATTCTAGATAGCGCGTCGGCGTCGACATTATCAATGCCAGAGACGTGGTGAATGTCAGTTGTAAGTTGCCTGATAAAATCAAACCAGCGAAATTGCAAAGGCGTTGCTTTATCAAGATTTTGCTTGAAGACGTGGAGGAGCGGTCGATGATCGGTGTAAATTGTGATTCGTCTGCCCTCAAAGATGTGTTTGAAGCAAGAGGCGGCCATATAAATTCCGTGAAGTTCACGATCGTAGGTACTGTGTTTACTTAGCGACGGTGAGAGCTTTTGGCTGAAGAATGCGAGCGGTTGCTACGTCTCGTTGGTTCACTGTTGGACGATAGCACCGATTACAAAGTCTGAAGCATCGGTGAAGATGAGCCAAGGTGCTTCAGTGTTCAGATGAATGAGCATGACGAGTGACTCGAGCTGTTTTTTGCAATTCTCGAACGCAGTTTCGCGTTCAGGTGTCCCGGGCACTGGACTAAGCCTTTAACGTACGATCCTTGGAGACAGCCGTTGAGTGTAGCCTGAAACTTTGCAGCGTTTTCAAAATGTTTACAATTAAAGTAAAACATGCCAAAAAATTTACGTAACTGTTTAATTGTTGATGGCTTGGGAAATTCTGCTATTCTGCCACTCGCTCTGGGAGCGGTATGATGTCTGCTGAAGATACTCAGTAGCCAAGGAAATCCATCTCTGGCAGGCCAAAATGACATGTTCGTGCGCTGTTCGTGACGATGCCATGTTTTTCCAGGGAAGTAAAGGGTTGCTGAAGATGTTAATGATGCTCTTTTTTGGTAGATGAAGCGACGGGAATATCGTCGACGCATGGAAATACAAAGTCAAGTTCTTGCTAGACTACGTCGATGAAACGTTGAAAAGTTTGGGATGCATTACGAAGCCAAAACGTCTTGAATTCGAATATATAGAGACTGAATGGTGTGATGATTGTGGTTTTGGAAATATCTTTTGAAGCAACAGAGATTTGGTTGAAGGCACGAACTAGGTCGATTGTCGAGTAAATTTTTGTGTCGTAAAGATTAGCCGTAAAGCCCTCTAACAGACTATCTGTCAGGCAGCGTGCGATCGTTGGGTTAGCGGTAATCTCTACATGGTCGCCACTCACCAGATTTCTTTGGGACCAGATGAAGAGGTGAAGAGCATGGACTGTTTGCCGGTCGTGCAAGTGCAAGCTTGGTCATTTTGTTGAATTCGTCTTTGGTAATTTTCAGTTTATCGGGAGCAAGACAACGTGCTCTGCTGGCAATTAATTGACCAGGCATTGTTTCAATGGGATGCTTAGTTGAATGTTTAGCTGCTCCGCAGATGCCATTGGGTCGTGTTACGTCTGAGACTTGTTTTATGATCAATGAATAAGGACATTGATTTTGTGTTGATTTAATGGATGATACGTTGCTGCAGCGAGACAACTTGCAGTTTTTAAGCCAGTGGTTGGGTCGATGAGTCTGGCTGTCTTGAGGTCGACGAGAAGGCCGTAAAAAGTGAGAAAATCACCGCCAATGATTGGTTTTGACACATTAGCGAAGACAAATCGCCACGAGAGATCTTGACGAAGACTAACCTCGAGTGCGATGTTGATGCAAGTATAAATGCTGATTTGCGAGCGATTCGCAGCATAGAGTGTGTAGTCAAGCATCTCTCTGCGACCTTGAAGCAAACAACGTGGATATACACAGAGATTTGAGCCAGTATCCACTAAATATCGGACACTTGTGACTCGGTCAGTGACGAAGAGGTGGTTCGACGTGGGGGCAGGATCATTTACCGCCATTAATGACCCTGATTGTCGTTTCCTTTATATGTACAGGGTTGATTGCACTTCTTCGCGCGATTCTGGAACACTTTGTGGTACCAGCAGTGATTGGGATCAATGCCGATTCCCGATGGTCTGTCACGCGATGGTGATCGTGATCGATCATGTGACGATGAGCGTGATCGTTGTTGTCTGACGATATTTATGACCTCGCTCATTTGATTTCTGAGCTCGTCGATTTGTTTTTGTATCGGCCGTTGTTTGCCGATCGCGGCCAGCTAAAGTTGTGGCGTCACTTCGTGGATACTGCCGGCGGTTGTTGCTATTACATGGAGAGGATCAGTTTTGTGATGCGCGAGAATCGCTTGTATCGCTGCACGTAGACGCAATAGCCAGACTGCGTGAAGAATATTTTCAGGTACGCTGTTGTCGAGTGTGCGAAGATAGCGTAGGAATTGTGATGGTTTTTTGTCACCTAGCTATTCTTTCTCGAGCAATTGTTTTAACTTTGCTTCGCGTGATTGCAATAAACATTCAATGAGAGTATCGCGAAGTGTTTGGTATGGATTTGTGACAGGCGGACTGTTGATGATTGGTTCTACCTCGACAGCGGCATGCGTATTAAGATAGGCAATGTTGAATAGCTATAATTGTCTTTCAAGCTGTGTGAACCAAAGTGATGAGTGGTCGAATGAGAAGGTCAGTGGTCTTATCGCTGATTTGTTGCTCACCGCATCGGCTTCGGTAGATGGTGAATCTCTGTTGTTGTTAGACATGATGAAAGTAATTCACTAGTAACAATTCAGGTACACAGATGTAGTTCTTACGCATACACCAGCGTGGTACAACGTCTATAGGTACCCAGCACCGCACTGGTTGTTTACTGTACGTAAATACACTGTGACCGGACTAGGCCGATTGTCTTATTATTATTTCGACTGCTGGTCGCATATAATTTGCACGAAACTGTTTTATAGATGAAATGAATGCACTATTGCACTGCTGATGAGTGATTTGCACTGTGTTCAGCATTGATACGACAGTATGCCTTGGACAACGAAAGATTATGGAAATTATTCGCGGCGTGGCGTCGGTAGATTTTGGAATCACGTAGCAAAATCGTCGTTGTGATCGTTTTTGACGGGGTCACCAGTTGTGGGGATTAAGTTGTGTAACGAATCATGGGAGTGAGTAGTTACTTAACTTATTATACATTAAATCAAGAATAACAATTAAATATTCGGGAGTTGGGAGTTACATGTGTTGCTTGATTGATGGCGTGTTACGTCTGACTGCTAAATGCAATACAACTTCAAACAATGGGTGTTTACGTGAATATAGTGTGGATGCTTGCATGTGTGTGAGAAATGTTTGTGCCGCGCTTGGAGTACTGTTGCTGACCGCTACAAAAAAACTTTAATGAAATTCAAAAAATACACATTTTTGCTTTAAAAAAAACCCAATATTTTTGCTTTAAATGAAAAACTCGCACTACTCCATTTTATCCGGGCAACAATATTGCTAAAATCATTGACTAAGCTGGCTCTTAAATGTCTTTTTATTATAATATATTATAGAAACATTTGGAGAAAATACAATCAAAAGTGTAGTATCTGGTTTGATAGAAAGCCCACGTAGTAGAAAACCGCTTAAGATTGTGGTAACTGGAGAAAATTCAAACGGCAATAACTTCTTAAAGGACTATAGTACAGGAAATAAAGCATTTTAGCTCGCAATTTTTTCGTCCAGCATGGATTTACTTGAAATTTTCACAGAAGGTAGGAAATAGCTTAGGGATCATTTTCTTTATCATGCCACTGTACGTTAAAACCTTGGGGATGGTTGCCACCCCATCTCGTGGGGGAAATTTTGTATTACATTTTAACCACAGGAATCGATGGAAAAAGTAATTCTAAGTAACAAATATTTTTACATTTTTTCGTAAAATTATTACGCTTTGAGCTATTGGTGGTTGAAAATAACAGTTTAAAAAAAAAAATCGACACTTTTAATGTTTTTTCGCGAATAACGCGAAAGATATGAATTTTCGGAAACCTGTAGCTTTTAAAACAAAACAAAAAAATGCTTAATTTCAAGGTTTTTTACGACATACGAACCGAGAAATGACATTTTAATGGTAAGCTTTTTTCGTCAAATGCTAAATCTTAAAGATTCAAAGTCGAATAACGAGAAAACTTTGCATTTTACAGAGTTTTTTTTAAGTATATTGTTCATTAAGAGAAATGCCAATAGGTGAAATACCAATTGCCTTTTTAAAACGTTGACTAGGTGATACACCTATTCAAATCAGTTTTAAGGACGATATTCACAATTCAACACACCGGTTCGAAAGCAAATACAAAATTTTATTGTTACTTCATTCCTTAAATACTTGTTGCGAATTCCAGCGTACTGGCATTCTCCAATTCGCAACTTAAAATTGCCGCTGTAACATTTCAACTTCCTTTGGGCTCTTATACCTTTTCCTCTGTTTATTTATTTATTTTTATTACCATTTAACCAATTCCCCTATAATTGTTGTTTCCCCATCATGTCAATCCTACCCTCTTACCCTATTTTTAATTACAAAAAAAAATTGTAATATAATAATTTTAACTCTCCCACTAACAACACTCCATTCATTGCTTCCCATTAACGAAATTTCATTTGATACCTTTTCCCTAACAAAACCCAATTCTTTCCTTAGTACTAACTAATTTAATTCATTGCTCCCACTAACAAATTTTGTTCGGTATACTAACAAAATTACATGCACGCTTCCTTACTTACAAATTTCATTTCCATGCCCATTAAGAAAGGTGCATAGCTGAAATCAACAGAAGGTGGCTCCGTTGGTAATGTCGTTGATTCTGGACCGGGGGTCTACTGGGACCCTGGCTTCAAGTTCTCCTAAGCGCAGGAAAACACACTTTTTGGGATATCGGCAAAAGTAATTGTTTCTATATATATATATATATATATATATATATATATATATATATATATATATATATATATTTATATATATATATATATATATATATATATATATATATATGACGATTTGCATATAACTAAACGCTATCATGGTTATACAAACCGCCACATATGCAAAATGGAAATTGTTGCGTTTGTCGATATGGAAAAGATATGTGGGTAGCGGAATCAAAGTGTATTGAAGTCCGATTACGTTACCCGGATGCAGCAGCGGTAATTAGGAATGTAAAGATTGCGGGATTGAGGAATGAAATTCTTAATTTGGGAAGGCAGTCAGTATTTGACTTTAAAATAAGAGGGATTGCTTTTGGCGGTGCGTTAGTTTTTAATTCGAGGAGAAAACAATCGGTATTTGGCTTTGAAAGGAGAGGGAATCTTTGTAGTGTGAGAGTGACTTGAAATTTTATGATTAACAAAAAGTTTTGATTGGAAACTCGTGAAAAGAAAAATCTTTTTGGGCCAGTTCTTGGAATGGTGACGATTATTTCGTGGAAGTGGAAACAGAGAGAAAAATAACAATATAAACAAAAAAATAAGACTGTTCGTGAGTGTATCCAAAGAAAAACGTAAATGAGATCACTAAAAAAGACTATTTATTTTGATTGTATCGGAGTGAAAAAAGTAACTTAAAAAGAATTGATAGTAAAATTGGTTAGCGGGAATATATTAAGAACTAATTATGTGCAGACAGAAAAAGTACAATTCATCTTGCGGAAAAGAAATTCATAGTGGGCCTTGTGAGGAATAGACGATTTAATCGAGGGTTTGGGATTTATAAAAGGAAAAAAACCAAAAAAAATTTTCAACGTTAAGAAAGCAAAGCGTAAGCAATGAATGTGTATTAGATGGATTTGTAGACGCTGTTCGTTGCTGATCGTATTTTATTGCTAAGATAACCTTTTTGTTCGCCAGTGGAAAAAAATATATATATATATATATATAAAAGGAAAAGTAAATGTACTCGTATAATAAACTTTATAAAATTTTTAACAGTTGCTCCGTTCCCTTCCAGTTGTAGAGTGCCCCGCAGCCGTAAAAGGGTGAGTCATTTGATATTGTTGTGCTCCTCTTTCTTTATTGCTTATAATAATGCTAACTGAATCTTTTCCGTATATTATTTAATTTGTATTGGATTTATGATATTGATTTCAATTTAATATTAACATTGTTGCAACCGCGGAAGCCACCACGATTGCAGACATTAAGTATTATCAGAGGGGTGTGTAGCCCGGGGTGGCAAGGCCGGCTAGCGCTCAGTCGTGTCGTGGGACTTCCGGGGCACCCTCTGCTTGTGCTGAGCCGCCTTACATAAACACACTAACACGAAGGGAAAAGGATAGGAAAAGGGGAGGTCATCATGAGAAATGAAAGATGATGGTTTTAACGAGACATCGCCGTTTTTTTATTTACAAATTTTAATCGTGCTTTAACAATATCACTTCAATAATAAAAATAATTATTAACAAACACACGTTATCTTTTTTTTTGAACAGCCCCTCTTCAGTGAAATTAGTTCACAATGATTTAGTTAAAAACAAATTATTAAAAAAAAATCGTCAAAAGATAAAACAAAATTCATTTTCTCACTGATACGTAAAACGATAATTTCTCACCCTTTCGTTTGAAGCTACGGAGTGCTCTGCAACTGGAACGGGGGACTGATAAAAATTATGAAAAAAAAACAAACTACTTTTTCTTCTGCACAATTAATGAAACATTAAATAAAAAAAGACAAACGGCCACCAATCCGCGTGTCAGCTTCTAATCTTGTAGTATAATCCAATGTTACTAGTTTATATCTTAAAATATATTACTGCCACTTTCAATAATAATTCACAACCCAAAAGAAACGGTTCGTCTGGGCACTAATATAAGCAAAGAATGAGCTTCTTTAGCACAACCACATATCACACTTTTTTTCTCTTTTCTCTTTAATTATCTTAAACCGTCTCACACTATTCCCTTCTCCACTTTATTTGTTTGGAATTCAATTTCTTTACATTTCGCTTTTTCACTATATTTCATCGTTTTTTGCACTTTTCTTCATCTCCTCTTCGTAACCCACCGCTACCCTCACAGTCAGAAATTGACCGAGAACCCAGAAAACTCCTATCCCAAACTCCGAAATCAAAACTTCTTGTTCCCCGAATTGGAAGTTTACTTCCCGAATCTTAAAACCACGACTTTTTCGCACCAAATTAACTCAAAATAAATTTCCTCGGAGCTGCAATCGAATTTTTATTCTCTTTCACAAGCCAAAATACTTCTCCCCGAATTAGCGTACGGCACCACCCAAAAACAGTCCCTTTTATCTCCCAAAGTCCAATATTGACTCGCGTCAAATCCCAACTGCCCAAACTCCAGCACCCAATCCAGCATTTCACCTTTCGCAAATCCGATCCCGCAATCCTTTTCATTTTCAATTACCGCTGCCGCATCGAGGTAACGTTATCAAATTTCATTACACTTCGATTCCGCTACCCACACATCTTTTTTTCCGTATCCACAAACACAATAAAATCCATTGGCTTGCATATATGGCAATTCGCATCATCAAAGAAGCGCTTGATTGCATGCAAAGTGTCACATATAGATATACGGAAACTATAGATTTTGACGATACCCCAAAAAGAGTGCTTCCCTGCGCTCGGGGAACTTGAACTCAGGGTTCCAGCAGACCCCCGGTCAAGAACTCGCGACGCAACCAATGGAGCCATGTCTTGTCGATCTCCCATTCATCAGATTAGCAACTTCAACTTTTTCTTGGTGGGCATGAAATGGAAATTTGTTAAAAGGGAAACGTGAATAAATTTTTGTTAGTATAAAAATATGAAATTTGTTAGTGGGAATAGAATTAGTTAGTATGAAGGAAGGAATTAGGTTTTGTAAGGGAAAAGGTATTGAATGAAGTTTTGTTAGTGGGAATAAATCAATGGAATGTTGTTAGTGGGAAAATTGAAATTATTAGTATATATTATATTATTTTGGTTGGAAATAAGGGAAGAGGGTAGGATTGTGATGATGGGGAAGTTAAAGTTCTAGGGAAATTAGAAAAATTTTAATGAAAATAAATAAATACACAAAGGAAAAGGTAGAAGTACCCAAAGGAAGGTGGAGAAGATGCGGCGGCAATTTAAAGTTGTGAATGAGAGAAAGTCGGTGCGCCGCAATTCGCAACAACATCTTTGAATTTAATCAAAGTTGTCTTTTTAAAAGGGGGTTTGATTAAATTTTGTTCCGTATTTTTCTTTACTGAATCTTTGTATTGAAAATAAAGCGTTTTTTGTAAAAATATACCACCGATGATATATTAGAAGTAAAAATTTATTATTTCTTAAGACGACCTCCCTCTTTCCCGTGCTAATCCAGTCGTGTTAGATTTTTTTATATGTAGGATGGCACAGTACGAGCAGAAGGTGTCCCGGAAAACCCGCGGCACGTCTGAGTGCTAGCCGGCCTCTGAATACGTAACCGAGAAACGCTCCCCTCTGCTAAAACTTAATGTCTGCAACTGCGGTAACTTCTATGGTTGTTACAGTGCAAATGGATGGACGCTGTTTACGATATTAAAGGACTTGCTGGAGGATTGTAAAATAAAACACCAATACGTGAATCACTAGAGGTTATGCACGAAATAACGATGTCAAATTTCAAATCTGAATTAAATACTACTGCCAAATCTTTAAATTTGTCCACGAGTGCGAGCAGCGATCCATCAGTTAGGTAATCATATAATACTGGATGAATTTTGTTGGTGAATCTCATGTGACAACATTTTGAAATGTTAAGAGGAAGTAAATTACCTTGACACCGATTTTGGAGATTGTCAAGATCATTTTGAAGGTATGGGCAGTCTTTGCTGGAGTTGATGGAACGATAAATTTTTAAATCATCAGCGTTAAGAAGAAAACTGGAGGACAGACATTGGGGAAGATGAATAATGAAAATTTCAAATAGCAAAGGGCCTAAAATTGACCCTTGAGGAACACCAGTTTTCGGATTAAATGAGGCTGACAAAAAAAAACTTTTCCATGCAACGGTGCAGGAGTGATGGGATAAGAAGGATAAGATTCAAGATAGGATTGAGTCGGAAACGCGGAACCATTGGAATTTGTTAACCAGAAGGCCATGATGAAGACTGTCAAAGGCCTTAGAGAAATCGGTGTCTATGACATCAGCTTGTTGGCTCTTGTCAAAAGCAAGAGAGATGGTATTCGTAAGTTCTAAGTTGTTCATTTGCAAACAGGATACTGATGGCATCGTAAATTCTGTTATGCGCAGTTTGCTCAAGGAGCTTGCCAAAACAAGACACCAAAGAAATCGGACTATAGTTCAAGGTTTCAATACGATCTCCAGACTTAAAGATCGGAAAGATATTAACATGCTTCCAGGCGTCAGGAAAGCGGGAGGAAGAAAGGCTAATATTGAAAATAATTGATAGTGGGGTAGATAATGAAGAAGATAATAAGTTTACTAACAGATTTGATGTTCCATCAGGAACCGAACTGACATTAATGTCAAAAGTGAGCAGTACATTTTCAATTTCCGATGGAGAGGTCACAATAGAGTGCATGATAGGGGAAGGAGAAGGACACGGTGGGTATATAGTGGTGTTCGAAGCCTTACATGCGAAGGAAAAAAATTGAGCATATATCTTGCCCATCAGAAGCTTGGCAGTTATGCCATGAGAAGATATTAGGGTTATGGGATGTTGTTTTCAGGAAACAGATGTATGTCCAGAAGGGTTCTTAATCGCTTTTTTGGCTTTTCTACGAAGCAGTCGGTAGTTGGGGAGGTCAGGGTCAGAGTTGGAATACTGAAATTTTTTTTGCGCCTAGTCCTTCAAATAAAGAGCGTCTATGACTTCAGCCGAAAATCAACAGCGGCTCTTTTTCCGAGGGAAACGGCAGATAGATAAATGATTTATAATTATGCTACTGTGATTTTTGAAAGATGTAGATAACGCAGAATTGACATCAAGCTTCTATAGTAATGATTTTCAGTCAATATTATCCAACTGAAGCTGAATGGTACTTGGACTGAGTTGTGAGAAAAAAAACGAGCCTCAAGCATTGGATGACGGGGATCAAGTTTTACAGATTCGGAGGAAGGTTTTGAGATCGAAGAGACAGGATTGGTAGTAAGGATAGTTAGTTGTTTGCGTTCGGGGTCGTATCTTATTGCGCTAGCGGTCAAAGCTATGGAAAAAAAGAAAACAGGATAGAGAGATCATTGATGTGAGCTTCTGTCCTAGCTTATGCAAGGCATGTTGAAGTCACCACAGATTAACATAGTGTATATAGGGTTGATGCTGCTGAAATATGAGGAGAATTCAGAAAAAGACCTATTGTAAACGCGGGAATGAGCATTCCGAGGGATGTTCACGCCGAGCAATACTTAACTCACGGCTTGAGAGATATTAATGAAGACAATGATGCATTCTACTGGATGTGAAGGGGAAAAGTCAGAGCAGTGTTTGAGAGCGATGAATAGCGATAAGTACCCTACCACCGTCATGGATGACTGTATCCTTTGAATGAATTTCTGGTGATGATATGTATTCCCTATAAGAAGTAGCAAGTCCTTATTGTACACCTTCATTAAATTAAATGCAAATTGGTTCGGAAAGGCCTGTTACAATTTACTTATTTTGCATTAAAAAGCTTTTGCCTGTGAAATCAAAATACACACAACTTTGCTGTTTCTTTCATTGACATTCAATAAAACTTTCGAAAAGTATCATCTATAAAAAGTGAGTTCTTCCATTGAAGTTTTCGTTACATCATAACTTGAAGCGGCATTCAACTTTTATACTTTCTTCAAACTTGCTCCAGGGATTAATATACCTTCAATTTCGCTTGAATCTTACAAAGAAAATATTTTCCATAAATAAAATTTTCCAACGTGAAATTCAAAACCAACGAAAAACTTCCACGTGCATATGCATAGAAAATGTTTCCACATGTCTGTATCTGCGAAGTTATAAGAAGTAGTGAGAAGAGTTCCTTATTTGCATTGTCGTTGCTTTCGAATTTTCAAATGCTGAAATCCTTGACTGATAGTTACCAACAGTGTGCCTTTGCTTTCATAAGTTTCCAAATTTACCTGCACAGCTTTCACAACAGTGAATTAAGTAGAATAATGTATTAATGTATTATATATTTACGCTTACTTATATGCATGTACACGTGTGTGGAAGAAGAAAGAATTTCTCTAGCTTGTCGAACCGTGATGCATCAAAGTCATTCATGTGAGGTGTACGCAGTGAATCGAAATAACTTTTCTGATTTCCTTCCGCCCGCAATATGTTCTTTCGTGCGGAAAAAATTGCATACTGAACAGATTCACACGTGGAAGGTAGCAGATGTGTTGCCAGTTTCAAAAGTTTTATCTGTTTTATAATAAAAAAAAAAAACAAATGAGACAATGGCCTTACCTGCGCCTTTGACAAACAAAAAAAGGATTTTTATGAGGACCTTTTGTCTTAATCTGTCATTGCCATTGCCTTTGCATCCCAGCAATTTTTCCCAAAAAATAAAGGAGCTTCAATTATCAAATCAAAGCTTGTACACATACAGCTGGGTTAATTCTTTGCCACTAAAAATTTTCAACGATTTCAAGAGAGACGATGAAACTCAAAATTTTCTTAAGGTGCAGCCCCCAGTAGAACTGCAAATTTGGGTAAACTTTACAGCCGTTCACCTCAGAACCGTTACGAATATTTGCAAAAATTGTTTACCTAGAAGTCAGAATGATCCTTTGGCTATTGAATGAACTCATTGCATTTTGCAAAAATAAATAGCAAATAGTATGTTTTCGTTAAAAAATTTAGTAAATCCCGAAAGCTACTTAACATACCGAGTTGATTTAAGCTACGTTTGTTATATCTAAATTATTTACATTGAATTAACTCAACGAAAATTTCAAAAAGTTTTTTGCAAAAAATTTCCTAGAAAAAAATGTGGAAACTTGATACAAATCAATGTGCATGCATGATGTTCAGTGTGTGCAAATTACACATTTTATTCTAGGAGAGGAGATTCAGAATTTATTCCGAAACTTCCTCAAGGACAGCAAGTATCGTAAAACCAGACCATATTTTGAAAGGTGCCTTCGAGAATTAACAGCGGCTTGGGACAGATTTGAGGGGGGTGACAATAGAATCCGTGCACTGGATACAGTCTCCACTGACCATGCATATTTTTGCACTGATTACTCAAGGAAATGTCAGAATTATAGCTGAAGTATGAAGAATTGTTTGAAAACGAGCTCCGCAAGATGAAAGACGCTGAGTCTACCATGTTAAAAGTTGAAGGTGCAAAGGGTAACACGCCCAGAAACCAAAAGAGGCACAATCTACACTGCCAGTTAACGTAACGACATTGATACGCCGTCTACCATGGACACAGTTCAGCACCATTTAGCAGCACAACCAGTTTCCCAAGGAGTAAGTTTGATAAATGATATGATCAACAAGCTCAGTGATATGATCAACAAGTCAAATTAAGGATCTCTATTATTCTATATTGAAGCTAACAGACGCTCCCGACAGTTATGATATGGAGGCATTCATTGAGCTAGAGGACATGATCAGGCAACAGCTTACGATGTCCGAAACACCACAAACAAGTCACCTCAATCAGATCACTGCAAGGATAGAGGCCTCTCCCATACGTCTGCCAAGGGTTACAATCCCAACTTTGATGGTGATTACCTAAAATGGGGTCAATTCTCCGACATTTTCACCCAGATGGTACACCTTCACTCTTTACCAGCGATCCAGAGGATGTGGTACTTGAAGAATCATGTAACTGGAGAGGCAGAAAAGCTCTTTCGACATCTGGCATTGACAGAAGCTAATTACAATTCAGCCTGAAATTTGATCCAAAGCCGATACAACAACAAAAGGCTTCTAACGTCAGCGATCATATCCATAACTATTGAAACACCAACATCATCAGTAGTTAAAAACCTCCATGATACCGTCCACGAAGGCCTATTGGCTTAAACCAATTTGGGGGTAGATGTCTCAACTTAGGACCCATTACCTCTTTACTTCATTGTAAAAAAATTGGATAGGCAGAGCCATACGCTGTATGAACAATCCATAACAAAGCCAAAGGAAAACCAATCAGTGAGAGCGTTTTGGAGTTTCTAGAGTTTCCGTTCCAGTCCCTTGAGTCTATTGGTCAGAAAGACAAACCAAGCTCAGCGCAATCACTTACATCTACTGTCCGAGTGAAGTGGACCTCGTCTTGCGTAGTTTGCAAGCAGTCAGCACATCCTTTGTTCTCATGCACGTGGTTCTTACAAATGTCTGTGCCAACCAGGCCTCAGTGCATCCAAAGGAATAAGTTATGTGTAAATTGCTTTCGAACTGGGCACAAGGCCAGCGTATGCACCCTTCGAGCCTGTACCAAATTCAATAAATCACACAACACGCTTTTTCATCTGGATACCACTCCCCAAGATACAACAAAACGAGATGTCATAAAGGGTACTCAGCAAGAAAACCCACCATCTGGCTCATCGCCACTTGCAGCCTCATCTAACCATGGTCAACATCACTATATTCTTCTTGGAATAGCAAAAGTTATTGCAAAGGCGCATAATGGACAAGCCGTGGTCTACAGAGCACTACTGGACTCTGGGTCACAAATTAATCTGGTGACTGATACGCTGGTCAAACGATTGGGCTTGTCTTGGTGAACAGTAGACTTACATATCGAAGGAATCGGGGAGTATCAAGTAATGCTAGGCGGAGAATCAACCTTCATTTTCATTCTTGAGTCACAAGATATTCAGCTACACTCGAGGCCTATGTACTTCCGGAGATTGTATCCTCGCAGCCAACACATTATGTCAACATCACCTCATGGCCGATACCATCAACACTTTCACTTGCTGATCCAATGTTCAATCAACCTGACCACGTGGATATTCTACTGGGAGCAGAGTTTTACCATCAGCTGTTAAGGTTGGGCCAACTCAAGCAAGCGGAAAATTTACCCATCCTTCAAAACACAGCATTTGGTTGGATAGTTTTTGAAAGGGTTGACTCGACCCAGACGTCCCGTTCTACTTGCAGTGTCCTTACTGCAGAGGAGCAAATGACTTATGAGCTGTTGGAACGGTTCTGGAGAACCGACGACTTCACTGAGAGTCAACTTTAGATGTCAGTGGCCGAGAAGCAATGTGAAAGTCATTTTATGGAAAACACAAGGAGAATGCAGGACGGTCGCTTTATGGCCCGATTGCCCTTTGTAGACCGACCCACTACTTTAGGTGAATCCAGGAGGATAGCTTTCAATCGTCTTTGCGCACTGAAAAGACGACTTGTGCATAACGCTGCTTGCGTGAACAATATCACATGTTCATGCAGGAATACAAATCATTGGGACATATGTCCGAAATAAACTCAATTGATGTATTTTACCAGACAACCATGACGTCATTCCACACCATTATGTGCTCAAACCAGAGAGCACATCTACGAAGCTTGCGTGGTCGACTTGGATCTAGAAGGAACACAGGCTGGCTCAATTAAAACACTGAGCCTGATGTTTCGACCAAGTGCGGATCAGTTCTTCATAAAGGTCAACTAATTGTTGGTAGGGAAGATTACTCGGTGAACCGTTGTCTCAGAACTAGCCAGAATATTTGACCCCCTTGGAATACTATCACCAATAGTCGTCACTGCGAAAATATTCATCCAAAAACTGTGGCAGTTGAATTGCTCTTGTGATGATCCACTACCCGCAGATCTGGAAAAGACTTGAAAATCATTTCGTCATGAATATACAATTTTCACAGCACATCTTTTCGCAACAGATGCAATGATAAGTCCAAGTCCATGTGTTCGCAGATGCATCCATGGAGGCATATGATGCAGCAGTCTATGTGCGATCCATTCTCCAGAATGGACAGGTGGTCGTCAGACTATTATCATAGTAAAATCAGCCCAAGGTTGTTACCAGTTGATCAAATCCAACAATAACTACGTAAAATAAGATCGCACTACAGCAAATTCTGGAAGAGCCGCAGGATTTTCGACTAGCAACAAGTTGTTCACCATCCATTAGCCATTAGCTACATTAGTTTGACGTTGCTTATTATATTGGCCATCATCATTTGTTGGAAGGGACGTTTTCTCTGGCGTAGATACAACAACCCCGAATACTTAAGACCAACACCAGCCCCACGACACCATGTGGATACAGACTTCACCGTTAGCATCTAAACACTCAGTTGAGGAACCCTTCAACGGGGGGGAGGAACGTGCAAATACATCACGAATAAATTTCAAATCATAATCTATTTAAAACATATTCATTTAACAACATTTTCCTATTCCAATTCAACTTTTCCAATTTCACGCATTATTACTTGATGGTACATCAATTTTTAAATTTTAGTCGTTCATTTACTCAAAATTCGTAAGCACACTGTAAAATATTACAATGTTTTTTTTTTTTTTGATTAAAGTGCAATCTGCCACTCTCACATTGGGACGCATCATCATCATTTTTATCCGCGATAAAAAGTAACAAGTATCGCTTGGAATTATTCTTCCCTCCACAAGCGTCAGCTAATTTCTTGTCGTCACACACACGTGCGTCCTAATGTGAGAGTTGTGCATTCAGAATTTTTCGTTCTAACCAAATTTACGATTAACAAATATATTTTATTATTCCATTGTTGATCATTCAGAAGAAATGTTGTTTTAATCATACTGAAGGTTTTACAGGAATCGTTTGTTATAAGAAGTGTGTTTTCGGGTACAATTGGAGTTTGCTGCGAAGACTGATTTGTTGGTGAATGTATACGGAGTGTGTTTCCTTTTATTGTTTTACAGGAATTGGTTTTATAAGAAGTGTGTTTTACGGTTTTGTGAGTTTTCGCGACATTGATTCATTGGTGAATACATACGGAGTGTGTTTCATGGATTATTTGACGATTTGTCAAGGATTGACCTGTGCAAAACCGATCAATCCCAACAAGTGATTGACGCGTGTCTCAATCAATCCAAGTTTTGATTGAGAATCTACTGATCCTGTTCCGCGTAAATCCAATCAATTCAAAATTAATTGGATCCAACAGCAATTCTTGGTTTCTGTTGGGTATCTCATCCAATTTGCGACAGCATGAGTTGAGAAGCAACAGTCAGTCGATGATGCCATTCGATGCACGCAACATGCAATTCCGACCGTGTACATGGCGATTCATGATTATATAAATAAAGTTATTCACAGTGACGACGCTTGTATTGTATTGTGTGATACCCACAAAAGGTGATCCTAACGTTTCGTGCAAAGGCAACAGAATAATTTCACGATGTTCATAGTGCGGAGCAAACTGCAACAGTGATCGACACACTGACGAAGTTGCATAGTATGGCGGCTGTGAAATTACCTCCATTTTGGTAAAGCCAACCGGCTTTATGGTCCACACGCGTCGAAGAACAATTTGCCACAAATAAAATTTAAGGCGTTGCTATGCGCTCTGACAAGATGATAGCGGAACTCAACGTTTCCGTGCTCGCGCAAATCGCCAATATGATCGAGTAGCCAGAAGAAAGTCATCAATATGACAACCTTAAAACACAACTGCTGTCATGTTACGGCATGTCGGAATCGTAGAGTATGCTTGAACTATTGCACACGTTCGAACTATGTGATCAATGCCCGTCGCAACTCCTTCACCGCATGCAAAACGTAGCTAAGGTAAACATATCCAAAGGAGTCTTGCGTCCCATGTGGTTCGACCGTCTGCCATCAGGGGTGCGCTCAATAGTGGCCGCGTCGGACACCCCAACATTAGCCAAATTGTCACAAGCAGCTGATCGCATTTCCAAAAGCTTCAAAGACGACGCTATTTCAGAAACAAACCCAAGCCGACGGACAGAAACGCCTCATGATAGGATATGAAACGAAGATGCATTGAAAGAAGAAATCGCATAACTCCGAAGAACGTTACATCAAACTCATGTCCAGTCCGTCAACGTCAGTATTTGTAGTTGCCATCTCGAATGTAACTACACGCAAGAAAATCAGTCAAACGCAACTGTAGGATTAAAGAAATTTTCATGAAAATCCGAAACAACAACATGTTTCCATCGCCGTTCCGGTACGGCAGCCAGCCAACTTCGACCACCCTGCTGCTTTCGAGGGAAGAAGGGAAACGAATGCCATCGCTGATGAATTAGGTGGGCACTAGTGACGCAGTGGCAAACCACCTGCTAGTACGCAATAGAAATAGTGGATTAAAATTTTTAGTCAACACCGAGGCTGACATTTCAGTCATTCCGAAATTTCACGTGCCAGATCAAAAATACACGACAAGCTAGAAATTATTCGCAGTAAACGGCAGTGCTATAAGCACATACTGGACGAGGAACATAACACTGTAACTGGGACTACCTAAACCACTGACTTAGAAATTTTGCGTAGCCGCCGTGTCTCGGGCAATACTAGGCACAAATTTTCTCAAGAGTTTTGGGATAATAATAGACCTTAAAAACAAAAAACTCCTCGATCCCGCTGAACGATCAATCAAAGGACAAATAAGCCAATCTAGCTGTGCAACGGTGTTCACCGTGAACAAAACTTCGGTATTCCACGCCTAATTAAGAGAGTTCCCGGAAATCACGAACGCATACAAAACGTGCAAAGTCACCACTCATAAAGTTCAGCACCACATAGTCACAACTTGAGCACCCGTAGCCGATCGTCCACGTAGGCTAACTCCCGAAAAGTTAAAAATAGCAAAGTCAGAATTCGACTACTTAATCAGAAAAAGGTTTTTTCGCCCTTCCAGTAGCCCATGGGCCAATCCACTCCACTTAGCACAAAAGAAGGACGGCACGTGCTGCCCATGCGGTGATTATCGCCGGTTGAACTCAAAAACTCAACTCGATCGGTACCCAAAGCGGAACATTGAAGATATCTCTGCTATTGCAGCAAACAAGGTAGTCTTCTCAAAAGTGGAATTATTGAAAGCATTTCACCAAATCTTCATCGCCAAAGAAGACGTTCAGAAAAGTGCCGCAACAAAGCTATTTGGGTTGTATGAATTTACGGCAATGACATTCAGGTTGAGGAACGCGGCACAGTCTTTCCAAAG
This sequence comes from Odontomyia ornata, assembly GCA_963969285.1. Classification (NCBI taxonomy): domain Eukaryota; kingdom Metazoa; phylum Arthropoda; class Insecta; order Diptera; family Stratiomyidae; genus Odontomyia; species Odontomyia ornata. The sequence continues at coordinate 54,404,418 of OZ017742.1, read as the reverse complement.
ACTTATGGACGAAGATTCCAGAAATCTCGAGTTTTGCACGTGCTATGTGGATGACATTCTTGTCGCGTCTGACTCACAAGAGCAACACTTACAACATCTTCGTATAATCTTCGAAAGACTAAGCAAGTACGGAATCGTTCCAAATCATGAAAAGTGTGTTTTTGGCGTACCAAGCATCGAGTATCTAGGACATATAATAAACGAAAAACGAATCTTACCACCCCGTCACAAGTAACCGCAATCTGTACATACCCGAAACCCGGAAACGTACTGCAACTTCGAAGGTTTTTGGGAACATTATCCTTCTATCGACATTTCGTTAAAAACGCAGCGCAAATTCAAGTCCTTCTACATAAAATCTTGTCGCAGACTAAAAACAATGATAAACAACCGACTCAATGGACCCCAGAAATGGAAAAAGCACTCGTGGACTGCAAGAACTGTTTGGCAGATGCAGCTTTACTCGTACACTATCAGCAAGAAAAACATATGAGACTGGTATCAAACGCATCTGACAACGCTATTGGGGCCGTCATGGAACAACGACAAAATGACCAATGGCTCCCATTGGCCTTGTATCAAAGAAAACTATTGCCCCCAGAAAAGAGATACAGTGCATATGACCGCGAACCGTTTGCCATTTACAGCAGTATTTGTCATTTTCGCCACGCGCTAGAAAGCACTAACTTCATAATAAACACGGATCACAAACCGCTCGTCTATGCGTTCTCACAAAAACCCGACAGGGCATCAGCTTGACAGCTCCGCCATTTAAGCTTTATATCTCAGGTCTCAACGGACATTAGACACATCGCTGGTAGTAAAAGCTATGTTGCAGATGCCTTGTCACGCCTCGAGACCATATCGATGCCCGTGTCCGTTGGAGTCGACGAATTAATACATCATCAAAACTCAGGCGAAGAGCTCCAAGTCCTATATAGGAACAACACGTCATGACCTTTAATGGTGGATCTGAGCTACACTGCGATACATTGAGAGGAAAAATTCGCCCTTTTGTACCAGTTTCCCAGCGAAAAAAAATATTCAATGCGTTCCATCACCCATCACACCCTAGCGGCCGCGCCATACACAAAGCTGATTCTCGAAGTTTTGTCTGGGCCTGCATGCAAAAAGATACACACCAATGAGCACGAAGCTGCATCCCGTGTCAGCGCTCTAAGGTAGGCTGACATCAAAAAGTTTCACCTCAACATTTTGCAGTTCCAGCTGAAAGGTTTCAGTACGTCCACCTTGACATAGTGGGACTACTTACTCCTTGCCAGGGATTGAAATGCGTCCTCTCTATTATGGATCCATTTTCACGATGGCCCGAGGCAGGTTTGTGGGGGCGCAGCAGTTCGCCACTACAAGATTTCGATGTTATGGACTCACCGCCAGAGATAATACAACGCTCAAAAGAGAATTAGACAACAACGCATGAGATGAGAAGCAACAGTCAGTCGATGACGCCATTCGATGCACGCAACACACAATAACGACCATGCACAAGCCGATATGTGATTATTGTTAGTTATTAAGCTAAATAAAGTTATATACAGCGACGACGCTTGTATTGTATTGTGTGATACCCACATGTTCGTTCTAATTTATATTTGAAAAAATTTTGCAAATATTTGTAAGGTTTCTGAGATGGACGGCTGTAAAGTTTACCCAAATTGGCAGTTTTACTGGGGGCTGCACTTTAAACAAATGTTATAGCTCAAGTTACGTGACAGTCTATACAAACCTTAGCATTCAGAATAATACTTACCTCAATATAAATTCATTACACTCAATGTGAATTCATCATTGTCAAAGATATTAGCTTACGTATTCTTGAGCTTTTAGTCTAGACATTCAGCAATCATTTTTGTTATTATTCTCATACTAACTTGCACACGCTGCTTAATCAGCATTAACTCAAACTCAAATTTTACAATTTTATGTTAACTTTAGCTCATTCCGTAATTTAACTTTGTAATACCAACATCTTGAATCGAATAATAAAAGCAAATTTAAATTTAATCGTTGTTTTTTTTTTTGGTATTAATTGATAAACTTACTTACATAATTTGTGTTATATCAAAGCATCAAAGTAAATAAGCGCACATCAAAGGGAAGGTTTTTGTTATCAAATATGATAATTTCAACCTGAGAGTCAAGTTGTTCGACAAGTGAATATATTTTGGACAAAAGTGCCTAAAATGGCAGTATTTCTTAAGAAAACCCTTAAGTTCTCTGATTTTCTCTAAGGACCTCTGATCCAGGAAGCTTAATTAAAATCAAAAAAATTAAAGCCAAAACAAAATTTACTGTATTTTGAGATGGAAGGTGTACCATATAAGTGTTTTTTATTAATTATTATTTTAAGCAGAGGCCAATAAAAGCATCCCTTTACGCCTTAAATTTTTAACAACGCATTTTGACATGAGTTATTACCTGTTCTCTTAAAAATATTATATCTTCAAATAAAATAATATTAAATATAAAATCAAAGCTTTGCCTACTGCGGTACCCCTATACCTTGAACAATCCACTACACTAAAGAAACTTCTTATGGCTACACGTTATCGAAGGAAAATCCACAAAGACCACTTCCTACCTGATTCAAGTATTCGCTATATAATCTCGCCAGTCAATTCCGCATTCCTGCAGAGTATCATTATTCGAGCACATACCTAGCCATATCCCTGGTAGGGAACTAGGCTAGACAAGCATGTGAGAAGGAAGAGAAAAGTGTGGAGCATGCATTAATCTTGGATTTAATAATGCCATACAGCGATGCGGTGAATCTGCATATTTTCTAGGCCATGTAGTACCAACTGATTTTCCAGCCCATGGTTTTTGTACTGACGAGGAAGTTTATTAAAAAATAATACTCGACCTGGAACTAGTTCGTAAGTTTGTTGTGGGCAATCCGGCGGAATGGATCAAGTTGTTAACGCCTGAAGTTTCTTTAGAGTGAGTCTATTTTCAGGAATTAACTAGGCTCAAATTGATGCATGTTAGTTGCGTAATTTAGTTTCGATAACTATTCCAGACACATATGTAAATAGTATTCTTCGCCAGAATGAATATTTTCTAAGAATAAACGATACTGGATAGAATTACTTTTCAGTTACAAAGATACTTAAAGATTTTTTTAGGATCATCTGATCGTTCAGCAGAATAAGTCTGTCAAAAATTAATTCCAAAATTTTTAAATTATTAATAATACGTCCATGCTGTTGGGGACCTATCTCCAAGGTAGTATAGCTTCACGGCATGTCGCTCCACCACCGCTACATGGAAAATTGGGAAATGTTTTTCCATCCGGAGGGTTGTCTTGCTAGTTGCTCATGATGTCAGAAATACCTTCAACTCCACTGGATAGGTAAGACAATTTTTTCCATGTTCCAACACATCTGACGATGAGCGGTTATCTGAACGACGTTAGCCGGCCTTACGAGTAAACTAGCCAATGATAGCAATTCTAAAAGGTATGAGTGGGGCTTACATTACCAATTTTGATCACACCAACAGAACAATGAAGTTGGCATCTGTGCAAGTTAGCTCCAAGTTTTTAAAAATAAAATGCTGACGATCTGTCTGAACAGGTATCGTGGGATTTGATGAAAACCAGTAAGCAGTTCTTCCTGAATATCGCTATTAGATATATCAATTTTGCATTGTAGATTATACAGTTGTTAATTAGACTCGTACGAATAAAGCTCGGGCAGCAACAACCAAATGTAATATTTTTTGAATGTAAACAAAGAAATCAAATTAAAACCATTTTTCTAAGTGGTCTTACGAGTATAAGCGAGATAGTAATATTCGGCGGCAGGTTTTGGGAGCTTTTTCCCTTTATGGCATTACTGTAGGCAAAATGTCCAACCGGTTTTCAATATTTTGATACTATTGTAACTTATAGACTAATGCCTGATTTTTACAAAAGTACAAATTTTCGGTACTTTGGAAATACTCGTGTGGGTTAAGGCCTTGAATTGGAAATAATAAACCCGAAATTCGAGCGTTTAAGGGGAGAAAATCGATTTTAAGCTTTGGTGTTGTAACACGTATAAAATTGGATTTGTTTGGATTTCAACCTCTTAAGCTGCCTTTAAAGTACTACAAAATTATACTTTTGAAATTTCCAGATGCTATTCTATAATTTAATATCAAAATATTCCAAATCGGTTGGAAATTCTGGCCACAGCAATGCCATAGAAGGGAAAAGTTCCCAAGCCTGCCCCCAAAAAATTACTATCTCACTTATGAGACCACTAGGAAAAATGGTTTTTATTTTGGTTTGTTTTTTACACTCATGCATCGCTTGTAAGCAATGAAACACTATTTGCGTGTCACACATGGCGTTTTATGCAGAAAAGTTTGTTTTTTCGCTGCATTTCTATTTGAGCGTCCATAAAAATTAGTGTCCTTATGCACTACAAATTTACATTTGTCGTAAATACCAAACTCACAGCTACAAAACAACACCAACGTTTTGATAATCGGATAAAAACGGTGGTCACAGTGACCGACCAAAGCCAGAGATCAGCCGAAAAAATGGACATGTTTTAGAAAAATTCGTGTCCATGCCTTCTGGACACCATTAAATACAATCGCAGCTACAAAACGAGACCAAAATTTTGACAATCAGATAAAAATTGTGGCCACAGTAAGCGATCAAAGCTAGAAATCTGCACAAAAAATGCACGTGTTCTAGAAAGCCATTCCTGTGTCTCCCGCATGCTAGATAATATTTCTGAAACATTTTTCGACCGCCAAAATACTCGTTTGGGTTAAACCTTTAAATTGAAAATAATAAACCCGAAAGTTTATGTGGTTTGCAAGAAAACTTGCTGTGACGCACAGACAGACCGACTGACGGGACGGACAGATAGACTGACAGGTTGGGATTTTAGTAAATATTTTACAATACCGTAAAAATAGTCTGTTATATAAATACTCCAAGTTAAGCTGTTAAAATCGCTTCCATAAAAAGTGTTCATTATTTCAGTATAGCAAATTGCAAGTACCTTTTGGTTCTTTGAGGCCGCCATTCTCTTTGATTATAGATTTTGAAAAAGTTTGTGTTTTAGGGTCGTATCAATTAATGTGCCAAATCTCGTTCCAATCGGAGTTTCACTCTGGAAAGGGCAAAATATCCAATTTTTAGTGTTAATCGCAGCTAAAAATTTATATAGGTTTGAAATTTCCGACTTTTTTTATTTTTCAACCTATTTTGATGAAAGAACTTAGCACTGGTACTCATAATTCCAAGTTTCATCAAAATTGTTGAAAAACGTGGTCACTAGAGGGCTACAAAAAAATCTGAAAGAAAACGCACATTTAAACCGCCGCCATTTTGAAACGTGCTAAACACTCATCAAAATGATAATGTATTTAGATCTAATTATTTTCTATCTTCAAACTGAGTTTTATACAGATCGAGTTATAATTGCGACTTCTAGAAGCCTTTGAAACTCCGAGCTTCAACTAGCCGCCATTTTGGTTTTTGGGACTTGACCTCAAGTTTTTTAACATAGTTCTTTAGATACTTATAGTTTTCACTAAAATACTAAATTTCATCAACATTGCTTGAAAGGTTTGGTCACAACTACAAATGGCAAATTTTTTAATGGTTTTCGACCTTTGAGCATGATTTCTTACCAATCATATAATAGGAGATTGAAAATATAAGTTTGTACGGGCATACCGTAGTACGAATATTTTTTTGCCCGAGAAGAATACGATGATTGGCGAAAACGTAAGTCTGCATACAATGTTGATGAAATTTGATTGTGGCAGAGTTGATATAGAAAACACTGATCTAGAGAGTAGGCAGACGTAAGAAGGATAAATGACAGTCATAGGGTTGATATGGGATTTAGAATTTGTAAAACAAGACACGAGTAAATTTATGCTGGACATTCTCTAACGAGAGGAGACCAAACTCTAACTCGAGGAGACCAAACTACGGAGCAATATTCAAGGATAGGATGGACAAGACAGATAAACAAGCGGACGGGAGTAGATATATTGGTTAATTCATAAGCATGCCTGAAAATAAGTCCCAATATTTTTTAGGCCCTAGTAGTCGTGATTAGAATGTGTGAATCATAATTCAGCTTAGAATCAAAAGTAACACCGAAATATTCAGCAGAGCTTACAGCAGCGAGTGGGACCTCATTTAACATATAGGTGAAAGTTAGCAGAGATTGATTTAGCTTAAAAGTAATTTTATAGCATTTGGCAATACGAGGTGTGTTCAAAACATGTCGCGAATTTTGTTTTTTTTCGAAAATTATTTATTTATTCATGAATATCTATTTTGTCCCCTTCAATGTAATCCCCATGAGATATTATACACTTGTGCCAACGGTTTTTCCAATCTTCGAAGCACTTCAAAAAATCATTTTTTTTAATCTTGTTCAGCTCCTCCTTCGATGCCGTCTTTATCTCGTCAAGCGTAGCGTAACGTCGTCCTTTCATGGGCCTCTTCAGTTTAGGAAACAAGAAAAAGTTACAGGGGGCCAGATCTGGGGAATACGGTGGCTGCGGCATCATTAGTGTATTGTTTTTTGCTAAAAAGTCGCGCACAAGCAACGATGTGTGAGCAGGGGCGTTATCGTGGTGCAAAAGCCAATAATTTTTGTTATCCCACAAATCCGGGCCTTTCTGGCGGATTGCTTCCCGCAAATTGCGCATAACTTGCAGGTAATATTCCTTATTGACCGTTCTTCCCTGTGGCAAGAACTCATGATGCACCACGCCCCTGCAATCGAAGAAAACTGTCAGCAAAACTTTCACATTCGACCGAACTTGGCGCCTTTTTTCGGTCTATGTTCATGCGGCAGCTTCCATTGAGATGATTGAGCTTTGGTTTCCACGTCATAACCATAAACCCACAGTTTGTCACCAGTTATGACCCTCTGGAGCAAATTTGGTTCGTCGCGGACAGAGTTTAACATCTCATTAGCAATGTTCATGCGTTGCTGTTTTTGGTCGCAATTGAGCAATTTTGGTACGAATTTCGCGGCGACCCGTCTCATGCCCGAATCGTTGATAAAAATCGAATGGCACGAGCCAATCGATATGTTTAGGTCCTCAGCAACTTCTCTAATGGTGATTCGACGATTGGCCAATACCATTTTCTCCACTTCATTAATTTTTTCGTCTGTTGTTGAAGTGCTCGGGCGTCCGGCACGCTCTTCGTCGTTCACATCTTCTCGGCCTTCTAAAAACATTTTGTACCACCGATAAACGTTGCTTCGGTCCAAGGTAGCTTCTCCGTATGCCACAGTCAACATTCGGAATGCATCCGTGCACTTAATTTCGTTTTTCACACAAAATTTGATACACCTTCTTTGATCCATTTTTTTGAATAAGTAAAAATCGAAGACGATTGAAAACACGTGCAAGTAAAGCAGCTATCACCAATCAAGTGAACATTCAAAATGGCCGAGCTTGTCGGCATAAGTGACAGACATGAGTACCAACATAACGCCACAAAAAAATCGAAATTCGAATATACGTAACCCGCGAAAATTCAAAATTCGTGATACTTTTTGAACACGCCTCGTATTTAGACAGAGGTAGTTAGTTAGATGAACACCAGTTACTTAGTGCAATCAGGTTCATCTGAAGGTATTGACAATCTTGTACAAATCTGATAGCGCAAAATACTTTGAAATGATCGGCATACAGTAGGCAATTGGAGGCGATAACCGAAGGAAGATCATTTATAAACAATAGGAATTAGAGGGACCTAAAATTGAAGCTTAAGGAACACCAGTGGATGGATAAAATGGAATAGAGGTAGTTACACAGTAACTACAATAACGAAGCATAAACGAGAATAGATGAATTGATAAGAGAGAGCCAGCAACCCGAAAAGCCTTCAGTTTGTAACAGAGGAGTTGATGTTCACCATGTCAAACGCCTACGAGAAGTCAGTGAAGACTTCTCCTTAACCTGCAATCGATTGCTCAGGGCCTAAGCAATGTAAGCGGTGAATTCAATTAAATGTGAGGTCGTAGTGATATATTTATCACGGATTCCATTTGTCATCCGAATGGCGTTTATGCGTAGCGTAGGGTCACCTGTAAGCCTAGCTCTCCTCCGAACTTGATTCCTTCTCCTTATCAGTTGCTCAATGCTGTGAGAGAGTTTGTAGGGATTCGTTTCCCTTCTCGGAGTTATGATCGTATAGTCCTCTTTAATCTATAAGATTTTTTGAGTTACGTTGTCAATGATGTTGTCAATGTCGTCGGCCGTTTCAGTTTATTGAAAATCAGTCTCGTTGGCCAATGAGGCTTTAAACGCTTTTCAGTTTGCAATTTTGATATTTTCTGTGAAGAAAAGGACTGGTTTGTGGTCGGAAAACAGTTCATAGAGGACATTCAATTGAACATTTTGTGTGTAATCTCGCGATATTCCAATGTCCAATGCAAAGCTATTTCTTAAACCATAATATGTTGCCTCATTGGGGATATGTAGGCTGAAGTGGTTGGCTGTGATGAATGTATTGAGCTCAGTCCCAGCTTTATTGCTTCTCACAGCTCCCCAAAGTTGGTGTGTAATATTTAGTAGATAGTACCTTCGGATGCAGCAAGTGCTCTAAGATTATTTAAGACATTTTTAAGCAGAAATCATAATTAATTTTAGAAAATGAGTTCGCACCTTGGTTATTGTGGCCTCTAGTTTTTGAAGTGTGGGTGTATTAATGAGATAATGATTCACGTTTCGTCTCACGAGAATGGCCGTTTCACCTCCTCTACCCATCATCCTGTCATTTCTGTACATAATGTAGTTAGGGATACGGAATTGTCTTCCAGGCTTCAGAAAGGTTTCTTGGATCATGATGATGTCGAATTTATGATCAAATATAAATTTTTGTATTTCACCAGAATGCTGAGGCAGAGAATTAGTATTCCACGTGAGAATTAAAACGTGGCTCATTTAACTCATTAGTGTTTAGTGTTGACGACATTTCAAGATGCAGTGAACATGGTTTGAATCATGTTTGCCATCATCTCTTGTATCATGTTTTGGAATTGTGTCTGTATTTTGGCAAGCATTTGTTCCATATTGTGAGGTTGACCTTGGGCGCGTGGAGGTGCCTGTGTCGTGGTTGTTTTTTTTTTGTGCTGGTTGTGTGGGTTGGGCCGCAGCAACCTGCGCGAACGATCTTCTAACGTTCTTTGGATTCCTGAGACAACCCTCGTAGCTTGCAGGATGTTCTCTGCCACAGTTAACATATTTTGGCTTTTCTTCAATTTTCTATGGAGAGTACAAGAAACGATGAATTGAATTGAATACTGTGCATAACAGTTCCCAGAAAAATGTCAAAATGGTGGCCCCTGACCCGAACGAGGACGCTATGCCTGTATTAGTTTCAGATTTTGGGAGGAGAATCTTGACTACTGTAAAAAGACCTTCCCTCATTTTAATATAGTAGACTTCTATTGGGTTGAAGCCCTGAGACTGTAAGTCTCCCTTGATCTCTTCGACTGAAAGGCCATACAGGCCCCTGATGACAACATTCAGCTGTCTCTCTGTAGTAATCGAGCAGTCACCTAAGCAAACTGCCCGAAAACGGGCATAACACTGCTCCAAAATTTCAATTGAAAATTATGAAATTTAAAAATTTTTTTTAATTTTTCTGTTACAATGTAAATTTATATTATTTTTTATATATTAAACGTAAATTTTCTCTGCATTGACATTCTTCTTGAGATTTATCTTTTCATTTTGATTTAACCTTTCTATATATTATTATTTTTTTTATTAACTTGATAACTCAAATCAGCAATTGAAAATTCGATCATGAGAAAACTCATATAATACAGCCATCCATGGATTGCCATGAAATGCAATCTACAGTGGCTGAGCAAGGGGCTCGTCTTCATCCATCGTAGTGGTGTGACGACACGGTAGATGACGGACAAGCGAAGAGGAAAGTCGTCGCGATGCCCAAGTAGTCTTCGACTTTCCGACTACTTGTGAAAACCACTACCGAGAGCGATCACGGTGTTGAGACGTTACACAAAAGAAACAAAGAAATTAGACTTGAGGCCGATTAAATAAATTGTACTTAACCGGAATTTGCATTTTAGCAAACAATCGCATTTTTGATTGAATCTCCACTTGTTTATTTATTGGCTCGAATTTCCATTTGCTTATTATTGGCTGGTGCTCGCGCTTAATGCAAACATTTTCGAGTATTTCATCATCTTTAAGACTGACGAGGGCAGATTTTATTATAAAGAGATCTAATCTGAACTCATATGAATATTTCAATGGCTTCAATTCGCGGCACGTAGTTGATCGTGCAGCGTTTCGGAAACTGAAAAAATGAAGTATGAAAGGGAGTCTGGCTGAGATCGCCACACAGTGCGGCACCGCTAGAAAAGAATAGAGAAACGCGCGTCAGTTCATCGTTCGTTGTCATTTCCTAGTGATTTATTCATCAAATATTAGGGGAATCCCGGAAAACAGATCGGAAAAGCAGCGAAAGTGGTCTGCAACGTATTTTCCATGAGTGTGTGGCCCTAGCGTGCATTCGGCAACGTGAAATGGGTTTGAACATTGTAGCGGTTGAATGTTGCTCCCGACAGTGATGGTGAGGTTCTCATGTCAAAGCTTATTTCCGACGAATGAAGAAAAATATAATTTGTCAGGCGAATTTGCACACAAAGTGCCGTGAATATGAACATCGTAAGATGGAAATTGTGTAGAATAGTGAACACGTAGAAAGAAATGATAATTTGGACGAAATCATTAGGAAAGAAAATTTACAGTCTAGAGATTGTGCATCCGTTAGAAACCACATCAGCTGGTTGGCAACAACTTTCACGGTAAACCACCCCTTTCGATATCACTGGGGGTGATGGCGCTGGTGCGACCGATTTTTATTGACTTATCTCTGTTTTCCATGCAACAAAATGAATCTTACAGTGCTTGATCATAGTGGATCATGCACAGCAGACTGTTATCGACAGTAAATCAACAGACTTGATAACTGTCTTCCAAGGAGAAGTCGAGGACCTGGAAATTCCGGATGGGATCGAGAAGTTAATACAATATCTGAACAAATAGGATATCGTTTATTTTACGAATCAATGTTGGATACGGTGAGTTCCCGAAAGATAAGGAAATAAGGATAAGGAAATGAGATTATGTTTCCAGATAGTAGAACTTTGTTCATAACTGCAATTGAAGATCGTCAAAATAAGGATTGTGAAACATTAATTGATGGAACGATGTGTATAAATTTGATATGATTTTGATCCGGAAAGAAGCTATAACGGAGCCACTTGTAAATGTAGTTGACCCAAAGCACATTGTGTTGATATCATATTTGTTTTAGGTCATTGGTTCATATACAGTGCAAACGTGTGATTTAGAATTTTCTTCCCCATTACAATTCCATTGCAGGCATCGCCACATCATAGTGAGCACCCGTTTGTCTTCCTTTATAAATTCTTACAATGTATTTATTTATTTACATTAATACTTTTTTGTCTTAATTTGGTTAATGTACAAAACAAATGTTTCGCTCCGAGTATACAAATCTGTGATAAGACCTGTGTTACGCTATGGCTGTGAAACATGGACCCTAACCCAATCATCCGCAAATATATTGAACTCTTTTGAGCGACGGGTCCTGAGGCGAATAATTAGAGCGAAGCCAGACGGGAATCAATGGTGAATTCGACACAATCATGAGCTTTATGAAATTTTTGACGAACTTGGGATCTCAACGAATGTAAGGCTGTGGAAGCTGCTATGGGCTGGACACATGAATCGTATGGACGAACAACGGGAGAACTGAAGGCCGGTGGCCAGTGGGGCAACCGAGGAAACGCTGGTTTGACTCGGATTTCAGAATTGGAGGGCGCGGTCAATGGACCGAGACAGTTGAAGGCGCTATCTGCAGGAAGCGAAGGCCCGGGAGGGGCTGTAGTGCTAAGAAGAAGAAGAAGAAGAAGTAATGGCCATGTCTGTAAATGTCGTAGCTAGTTTTGGTGGTGGAAGGAAAATCACATCTTTTTTGTCTTTACTGCTACTCTTGCAGCCAACTTCCATCTCACTTTCTGAAGTTTCAGAAGAACAACAAAACTTTCGTTTTTTCATCTGAGTGTTTTGTTTCTTAGATTTCCCGTTTGTCATAGCCTTATTTTTTAGCAGTTGAACTAGTTCTGCATATTTTCCAGCTGGCAATACGTTTTTGTTTCGCTAGTTGGCCAGCTCGGCATTCGTTTTTGCAAAGTTTCTTGTGTTTGCAACAGCGTTAAAAACACTTGATCTAACTTCGTGGCAGTAATCAAAATCTCGAGCCAATGATGAGAGCTTTGTTGAAACAGCCAGTAGCTTCGACAAACAAGCCACTAACTTATCAAAAAGCAATAAGAAAATATTTAAAGCTCTTGAGATGTTCGATAATCGGTTGATCTCTACGATAGAGCAAATTGCAACCTTCCGACCATGGTGCAAGGAAGACTGCCGTGAAGAAGATTGCCGTAAAGAAGATTACCATAGAGAAATGTTGAGTGATATGTTCACAAACATCACCCAAAAACTATCCGAGCAGAAAGATTCATTGCAACAATCGGAAATGTTAACAAAACTGGCGAATATTGAGAAAACATGTGATTCCCTAGAAAATAAATTACAGGAGCTGCGTGAAGTACACCATACATTTCCAGTGGAGAGTGATGCAAACGGTCAAAATTTGAGTTGCCCAGAACCGAAAGCATCAATTCAAGCTCCAGAAGTCGTAAAACGCAACTTCAAGCTAGACACGTTTTGGTCAGTGGATGAATGGAATGTAAGGCTCTAAAAGTTGGAAGCAGCTAACGCCAAAATAGCTACTGAAGCAAATTATAAATCATCCTTCCTACAAAAAGCACCAAAAAATATTAGCCCCGCTGGAGTTCGAAAGTCTTTGGAGAATAGTCTCATGTTCAAAGGTTACAGAGTTGAGGTCGTATCAAAGGGGAGTAAGCGTAAGCGTTTGATAAAGGCTTCCATCCCACGTAAGCATGCCTGACTTTTCTCCAACCATCAATCTGAAAACGGTACTGTCAACTGGAATGGAATGATCATCAAAAAGTGGAAATCACATAAGCCTGTTTACAACAAGGATCAACCAAGTAAATC